>OZ026493.1:6480020-8880020 GCA_964019985.1 Aurelia sp. 4 Dawson et al 2005 | reverse complement strand
CGTCAAATCAGGCCTTTTATAATCTGTTCCCGAAATGTTAAAGCAATGGTACCGAAAATTTCCTTATTTCTTTGTCGAAAAAATTCAATCATGTGCTATCATCTGCCCAGCTGTAATCGGTCATTCCTTCTTATGGAAGACTGTCGGCAGAAATTTCCTTTCAAAAACCGGCAAAACGAATGAAAACACTGACCAGCTTTCCTTCCTAACAACAATGACATTAGCATGCATCTATGTATTTTTCCCTCGGGAGAATAGCAGCCTTTAAATAAGTTTTCCATGTTTTTCATGCCAAGGAGAAGACTTTTTCCTCCTCACAAGACGTGCCGAAGCGTCTTCTATGTTCGTGCTAAAATTGGCGGTGTAGCCGAGTGGTTAAGGCGCAGTGTTTCAAATAATGTGGGTCTACCCGCGTGAGTTCGAATCCCGTCCCTGACACTACAAACCACAAGCCAGCAGCCAGTTCAGCTGTCCATCCTTCCGAAGTCGGTAAATGAGTACTCAGAGGCAACTCTGAGGGCACGAGCGGCAGTGCCTACATCAGCTGTATACCTGTCCATATACCTTGTCTGCGTAAACAAATAAAAATTGCTTCCTGCTTGCTTGCTTGCTTGCTTGTTTGCTTGCTTGCTTGCTTGCTTGCTTGCTTGCTTGCTTGCTTGCTTGCTTGCTTGCTTGCTTGCTTGCTTGCTTGCGTATTCAAATCATTGCTTTGAGGTAGAAATAGCAGGGCAAAAATCCCTTATAGAATCTCAACAGAGTTTTTCATTTCATTCAGAAAAATTCTATGAATAATTAAACTTGTTGACTATTCAATCAGATATTGCAAATCATAATTGCCTTGACAGTTAAGGAGTAATAGTCTTCAAGCAGAGTTTACTGTTCTGACTGGCCTGGGAAAATGCCTGCTAAAGCTTTGGGATATGTTGGCTAATTTCACCTTCATTTCCAATCTTCCTTTCAGAGCAATGTCGTCTGAAAATGAGAAGGATTGGACGAGTCGAAACTCTAGAGGTGGAATACTAAAACGATAAACTTACGAACCAACACTATTTTTGGTCAGGGGTGTCCGATCTAATCATTGCGAATTGAGTTTAGGCATTAAAGTAGTTAGCTGCAGTATAGCTGCCGTAAGTGGTAAAAATCTTCTTAAAGCAAGAGACAAAGGTGTCGCACGTTTTTCAATCCCAAGCACTGAAATTTAATCCTTTATATCAGGTTTGGATCTCAAAAAGAAGAAAGTGGTTTTCCACATAAACTTGCAATTTTTTCCGTTTTTCTGATGCATCCCCATTCAAATCTTTCATTTCATGAAATGACTATAGCATAAGACATTTTGTTTCCAGATTATATTTACTGTTGACTGTAAACAGCTCTCTCATCCTTACAGCATGTGAAAGTATTCGAAACGAGCGAGTTAGTGAATAGAAAACAGCAGGTGTGTATCCTTCTTTTTTATTCAGTTTAGTCAGAAGGGTGGGTGTGGGAAAGCCTCCTCGTAACATGTTATTTTTAACAAACGCTTATTGCTAGATCACATGTGATGGTTATTCTATGATACTTCAAAGCAACATGAAAATTTACTTGAAAATCCCCACGCAACACAATTTTGGAACGCCGTATGGAAGGTTGGATGTAAACTGCGAGAGAAAATTTGCCCTAGAAGACAATTTTGGAACGCCATACGCATCCTAGCAAAGCAGTGTAAAGTTTGGGTATAAAGTCTCAGAGAAAGTTTGCCCTGCAAGACAGTTTCTGAACGTCGTACGCATCCTAGCAAAGCAATGTAAAGTTTGGGTATAAATTCTCAGAGAAAGTTTGCCCTGCAAGACAGTTTCTGAACGTCGTACGCATCCTAGCAAAGCAATGTAAAGTTTGGGTATAAATTCACAGAGAAAGTTTGCCCTGCAAGACAGTTTCTGAACGTCGTACGCATCCTAGCAAAGCAATGTAAAGTTTGGGTATAAATTCTCAGAGAAAGTTTGCCCTGCAAGACAGTTTCTGAACGTCGTACGCATCCTAGCAAAGCAATGTAAAGTTTGGGTATAAATTCTCAGAGAAAGTTTGCCCTGCAAGACAGTTTCTGAACGTCGTACGCATCCTAGCAAAGCAATGTAAAGTTTGGGTATGAATTCTCAGAGAAAGTTTGCCCTGCAAGACAGTTTCTGAACGTCGTAAGCATCCTAGCAAAACAATGCAAAGTTTGGGTTTGTGTTCCCAGAGAACATTTTTCCTAAAACAGGATTAGCATCTCTTCTCTCAAACCTTTAAAATAGTGGGTGTAAATTCTTCTTCAATTGAACTGAGCTGAATTGCTTGAAAAACACTAAGAATAGTTTGCAGTATATCTGCCGTATGTCTTTCAATTATTTCATCATGGAGGCATTTCAGTTTGCCTTGAATAGTTCATTGAAAATTTTTAGAAAGTTGCATGTAAATCCTTACGTCGATTGAGGATAAATGATATACTGAATCTTCAGGATGACGATGGTGGCAAGTAGAATTCTGTTGCTCTTCTGGTTTCGGACTTCAAAATGTGATGACGACACCCCCTCCAATTTAATAAATGCCGCCATTTTGAAACTAATTATGATATTATAAGATTTCCACGGCAGATTGAAAGGAAGATATGCTAAGTTCCTTTCAAGCTATCTGATTGAAATGAAATATGTAAGAGAATCTTACACTCAACTTTTTTAAAGATTTCAAGGTCAGATAAAGGCAAAAGACATTTTTATGCTCTCCCTTGTGTGTCTAGGATTTCAAGGTACTGAAAGCTAATTTAGGCCCAATGTGCATACCGCATCCAGGCATGGAACCCCAGTTTAAAATCCCTTCCGAAGGACGACGAGGTGAGTTATGAGGTCAGGCCTCCGAGGTCACCCATGCGGAGTTTGACCTCACTGGACCAAGCTTAATTTCAGTCACCTAACGAAGACTGTATAAGCCACTCGGCCACTCATCCCGTATTTTCCTACTCGAAGTGATATATTTCATCTCTAGCCAACAATATTGCGTTCACCAGGCTGTCTGGTCAATATTCTTTAGTTTTGTGATCATTAGTTACTCCAAAATGCCTTTCCTGACATAACTGCAAAGTTTAAGTCCATTTTATGCAAATATTCAAATTTTAAGGTTGAATACGGAGATAAAATCCTCTGGTTCTGAAACAAACACTGATTTTGCCTTTAATTCTCAATAAATCAGCAACCACTTGTCAGATTTGCTCAAACTCGTTGCCAAACTCCAACTATGCAGAACCAGAAGTATGAAAGATGGGAAAGTTGGACTTCTGGTTCGTCCACAGTAGCCATGCAAATGGCTTACAAGTTTTTTGGACACCCTGTATGTTATAACTCTGACTCACCCAGTGTACGCAAAATTTTCCTTAGATTGCTGGGAAACTCCAAGTAGAAATTGCACTCGTCTATGGTCCATTTGGATTTGGTCAAGCATTTCAGGTAATTTGCAATTTCTTTCATTTTCAGATTATAGTCTCCATTCCCTGTCAATCCTGATAGATATCAAACAGAAAAAGTGCTAGTGAAGCTTATTCAAGCAAAGTTTCATTTCATAGCGTGCTTAAAGGACAAGTCCGGGGCTGATCAAATTAACACTAAAAAGCAACCTTACCAACTGCTGGACACCAATCGTGAGTTCTTTCCAAGTTTTGATGTCTCCAACTTTCATAAATTCGTTCATGAATTTTCGTAAGTTAGGCCAAATATCGTCGCCATTTTGTATTTTGTTCGAGTGTGCGAGGGCGCGATAAGGAGGCTAGCAATGTGAGAGGCATAATATCAACACATTTGGCAGCCTCGCTCAGGTCAACGTGAAGTGACATGATAGAAAATGACGTCATTTCGCACTTCTTAGCAGATTGAAATGTGTAGTTTCGCAGATTAAGAGAGAAAAAATACTGAAAAAAGTACTACACACCATTCACAACAGTGTAATCTCTTGAATAATAAACAACTGTACCAACCCCGGACTTGTCCTTTAAAGATGTAAAAGATAAATCGGATAAGGTTTGTTTACTCCAATCTCGAGTCGTGTGATCAGTCCCTTGATGAACTATATTTTGATTTCTCTAACATATTTCGTGTCATGAAACTTGTCCCATGATTGAAAAAAGTTGTATAGTACTGAAATTTCCCAAGATTATGGTCACATATGATTTGAATAGAAATTGATGAAACATTTCATTCCATTTCATTTTAAATTTTTCATACTGGGTAAAGTTTGCAATGCAAGATTGATTTACAAAGTGCCCTGTTAACAACCTACTGTTAAAGTCATTCCGCTAATGGATATTGTAAGGGTATCGTTGGGAATGGAGCGGAAATAAGGGCAAAATGTCATGGGTCCTTCAAAAGACCACCTAACCAATTCGTAGCATTTTATTTGAATATCTGCCAATGTGCCAATGAATTATCGATAAATTCAAGCCAGAGCCTTTATCAGGGAATGGAAATAGATGAGAGCCTTTAATCAATACTGGTTCTTTACGCGCTTAGATGATAGCAAACTGCCATCAGTTGAAACGAATTTTAGTACCTTCAATATTCTGCTGCACTACAACAAAAAATCAAAGTTAGCAAAGAGTCTCTAAAAGTTGCCTTCTTAAAGATCTAGAATTTGGTTGTTGTATTTGCTAATCTCGGTGGGTGCATGACAAGGAATTGTTCTTTGTCATATCTATTGACATCGCCATTTGTTCAAGTTATTCCATTTAAGCTTCTAATATGAAAAGTTTTATCACAGTCTAATTCGGTATTTCCTGTGAAAATAGTTCTCAGGATCAAATTCTAAAACATTTTGCAACATTTTTGTGAACAATCTGTATTTCTGAAGCAGCTTGGCATCCAAAAACTAACAGCAGCTCAAAAGTGTCTGTTTCTCTGATTGAAGCAAATAGACCGAAGCAAAATGACCAGTTCAGTTTATTCCATTTTGAAATGTATTTAAATATTCATTTTTAAGTCGTATATTGCTTATCAGTTGACTGTGGCTGGATCAAACTGATGTGTTGTTTTGCTGTTAAAGTCAGTTACACACTATTTCTTCTTTAGCTAGAGAATCGTGGTCATTCACCACATGAGATGGTCAGCGTCTCTTTATATCCAAAAGTCATGCCATCATACGAAGGACCGCAATGTAGAGGGTAGGCAGTGTTAGATTTTATGCAGCTTAGTTAGCTTGTTTTTCTGTATCCAGTGTTCGCCCGATTTGAAGCAGTTCGTTTTTTGCATCTCGTTGCCCTTCGTATAACGATTCAACGAGAATGCTGTGAATAGTGTCTGAAGAAGCGGATGCGTGGTTGTGAGGCGTCTCGACACGGCTATCTTCAATTTTCAGGTGATTCAGTTCCAATAAATTCACGTAGTGATTTATCTTTGTAATTTTTTATTGTCGTGTGTTAGCAACCAAGAAATTATTGATCAAGGCAAAGAGTTAGAACTTGGTAACTACTAGCATAGTTGAATAGGCTGTTGTAAGATATCTTCTTAGGTCATACAGTTTCACCCAGGGGGGGCACTCAGCACAAGCACATATTTTTTTTTTTTCTATATTCATCTAAAATTTTACAAAATATTTTACATCTACATCCTACTATACTTTCTAATTACTATACAAACTATACAAACACTACAGGGACAGGACCACAAGGAGCAAAGGACAATGACTACCATGTGGCCATTAACGTAAAGACACGCAAATAATAACTAAATAAATACCGACAAAACGCTAAATATACGATTAATTACTCGAATCCGTTTCACATTGGATGTCAGGCCAGCATAGGAGAATGTGCTGAACAACAGGAACCCCGAAAGAGAGAACAACAGCAATAGCAATTGCTATCGCCACTGATCCTCCTCCAGGCCCCCACCCCTCAACACACCGCGCAAATACTTTTGGTTAGCATGGATAAGTTCCCATATTTTACAAGCACATATGGGGAGGTAAGTCCGATATTTTTGGGTCATAATATTGCCAAAAGTGATATTTTTGGGTCTAAATAAAACTGAAACCATGTTCATGATATTTTTTACTCCAAACATTGTTATACTGATATTTTTTGGTTCAGTGGATGGAAGCAATCCTGACTTCTATTTGCATTGTTTCGGGATATTTTATGTTCATGTACAGGTTTCTAGGTATGAAATAAGCTGATATTTTTGGGTTACAACGAAGCTGAAGTGATATTTTTGGGTTGGTTGAAAATTTCTTGGACTGACCCCCCTTCGTATGCGTATGTGCTGAGTGGCCCCCCCCCCTGTGCAGTTTCATTTATTCAAATACTCAGTTTACTAGATATCAGTGACAAATTACTGAATGAATGTCAAGTGAGAATGATACCGGGTGATTAAAAAAAACGCCCAGCGTTTGAAAGGCTACTGCTCCCTGATTGTATAAGCAATGATATTTTGTGATACTTGATAGCATAGCTAACATGTTCAATTATTTTTAGAAATTTACCTGGCTAACATCGGCCACTCCGGTCATATTCTGTAAGCAATTTTCTTAAATGAATCCCTTCGAGAAACCTTAAAAAACATGCTAAAATTTCAAGCAAAGATCCCTAATGTGCCAGCCTCACAGCGATGACTTTCAGCACCCTTTAGCACGTGCTTTTCTTTTGACTGGTTGAAAAGTCTTCTCGGGGATTCCATTCTCCTGTGAGGACAAAATGCATGAACACAGCCAAGAGTCAGTATTGCTAGGATGGGGAACAAACGGAAATCTTGCTTGGTGTTTTCACTCATTTTTGCAGGTTTTCGAAAGGGGCTCTCTGCAGAAAATCTCCTATTTCGACGGGAAGGAATGGCTGATTATAGCCAGGTAAATGACTGAACCTAATTTAACATATCGGCGATAGAATAAGACAGCCTTCAATTTCATTGCTTTGATATTCAAGGAGCAAGATTTTTTCAAACGCCGGGCGTTTTTATTGACCCACCCGGTAGTATTCCTAAGATTTTGAATGTTCCTTTCGCGTAGCAAGGGCTCAATAATGATACCAGTTGCTTTCCAAAGAGATCAGCAGTTGCGAGGCAGAGGCTTCACGGTTGATTAGTCAATCCATGAAGTTAAGTAAGGCAAGTTGCATACGATACCATGAAACCTGAATCGCAAACTACGATAAAGTAGAACAAAGTAGTTTGGGTTGTTCTGGTATGTAGCTAATGAATTTATTTTTGAACAAGGAAATCATATTGGTTGAAAACGATTCTCAGATTTGAGTATAGTTACACTTTTCCCTCAATTGTAGGAGTAAAATCAAATCACCCATTGTACTCCACCCTGACATGTCATCATCATAATCACTATCATCACTATCATCATCATCACCATCATCATCATCATCATCATCATAATCACTATCATCATCATCATCATCACCATAATCGTCATCATCATCATCATCATCATCATCATCATCATCATCATCATCATCATCATCATAAAACATCATAATCACTATCATCATCATCATCATCATAATCACTATCATCATCATCATCACCATCATCATCATCATCATCATCATAATCACTATCATCATCATCATCATCACCATCATCATCATCATCATCATCATCATCATCATCATCATCATCATCATCATCATCATCATCATCATCATCATCATCATAAAACATCATAATCACTATCATCATCATCATAATCACTATCATCATCATCATCATCATCACCATCATCATCATCATCATCATCATCATTAAAAACAACAACATCGTCTATTTACAGTAAGCGACAGAAAAAATAACATCTCTAACTGCAACAGATTTAAGCCTAATAGATTTCGTACAATTTTGTGTTGAGCATTAGATACTATTTACATCAGAACATAAAATAAGTCTATCCGATTAGGGACCTAGCCTACGGTACATATGCTCTGCAGAGCCTGCAGTTGCTATTATCACCATCCCAGCACCTTACCACATAAAATCTGCCCATGGCAGTTAGCTTTCCAAAATAATACTTAGAAGAAGTTGACTTCATTTCTTGTTCTTTTTGAGTTAGTATTGCTGTAATACCGAGAAAGACGCAGCCGTCAAACCTAATACCATTCAACAAAAGAGCACACAACCTTGAGCCAACCATCAGTGAGACACGTGGTAAGTTTATGCCCCATTCACACTGCAAGTTAAACCAGCTTACATTAAACTAGATTTTTGAATAGGGCCTTCTGATTGGTCAATCAAACAAATCCAGTCATTTGAATGGTTGAAATTTAAGCTGGTTTAGATAAACCTGGTTTAAATGTGTCAGTGTGAATCCAGTATTATACAACGTTTACATCATAGTTACATTCGACTTTCCATGACTAATATTCCACAATGACCCTGAGCAAGAGTTGCCTATAGATGGGATGAAAGGAGCAGAAGTGTTAATGATTAGCATGGCAGAAAGAGTCTGATCGATAGTTGTACATGGGTACAATGTAAACGATGTCTTATAGATAAAGACTTTTCGACAACGAATCTCTGTGTAATGACTTGGCTGCACCAGGAACCCCCCACAGCAATCCCCAAACCAAAGCATTTCTACATATATCCCTATAGTGGCTGGGCTATATCTGATACGTTCTGTTTTAGTTGGGGTTGGGGCAAAAAGCCCCCTACCTAAACTCTTGATTTGTACAAGATAGAGCAACCAAATTTGGCGTGCTAATTGCCTCAGGCATGTAGTTTCTAAAAATGCAAAAGTTAACCTAAAATTAGCCATCATTTTTGCTAGCGTCAGCATTTTCCTTTGTGTAGTCAAGAAAAGCTGCAAAATTGGCCATAATCTGGAAAATTGCAATGAAATTAGATTTGGAGCACAATTTATAATCTAAATATGATAATTATGGTAGAATACATCAAATAGAACTATACCACAAAAGAAATTTGCAAAATAGTTTAATTCTGCTCCTTTTTCGGCGATAATTGAGATTTGAGAATTTGCGATTTTCCAGGGAAAGTCCCAGAAAATTGTCCCCCGCCCCATCATACTTAAAAATGTTTCAATGAAACCTTCTGAAACGTTGCACAATAGGTAGTTACAAGAATCTCAAGAGGTTATGTGGCTATAAGATATTTTCTGACAAAATTATTTAAAAATCTACTAGGGGGGGGGGCAAATTTGCTCCCCCCATCCAAAATAGGGATATGAGACACTTTCTGTTGAAGAGCAACTTGATGCACGACTATGAAATGCTTGCTTTCCAACTCCCCAATGCAAGATCTAAGGTGAAACTTACCTCAAATGATAGAATTAGAACAGTATCGAAAGAAGCACTACCGCACCTTGACATATGGCTACCTTTCTCTTATTGGCAAATTCTATTTTGCAATAACTATACATCAAATGAAAGCGCATGGGTCGTATTTCCGAAAATTACTATCTCATTTACGTTAGACCTTTGTTTTGAGTAATTTACATTATGCGGCCGGTAGCTTTTTTTGTATACCTGGCATAATGTCTGTGCACAGTTTGGCCAATAAAGCAAAGTCCCAGAGAAAGCCTTCAGGTAAAACCTTTTTTGCAATTTCCAGGTAATCATCCACCTTTCAAAACAATGAAAGAATTTAGCATGGTATCCCAGCTAATGACAAGGTGAGAGAATTTTCACATATGCCGCAGGTTTTTCAAAATACTGTCAACAAAAAGAAAAATCAAAAATATAGTTTACTGCTGTTGAACTTTCAACACAGACGTCACCGTGAAGAATCTTGCCGTTTTTGTCAATTTTATTCCATCTTTGCCGATGGACGAGATAAACAAATCTACATTTTTTCTAGGCTACCGGGACTTCATCTTGGCTTGTTGCATGAAAAAACAAGGGCAGGCAGGATAGCCTATCTAAGAGGAGTCCTACGAAACCTGGTAACTCTTTCTCTTCATCTCTCATGCCAGAAAGGTCAACTATCAATTGCGATGACTTGCCTCTGAGCCAACAAGTATTTGGTTTATGGTCTCCAAAACGATAAATGATTTATATTTTGTTGATATCTTTAAGGATTTGTTTCATCCAGTATTCCTTGCACGTGTGATCTCTTCGTTGGCCTGTGTTGTCTTCATTTTCATGGCCCATGAAAATGGCGCCAACGAAAGCAAAGTAAGAGACGGCACGTGCAGGCATGCTGGATGAAACAGACCATTTGAATTGAAGACAAGCAAATATTCTCACAAATTAAGCCACTTATTTTGAGGTACAACTTTTGCCTCGCTACGATATAGAGCTACATCTCAAAGGCATTCATTGCTCTCGGCAACATATGAACCTGTTGCACATGTTATGGAGATGCATATTATATTTGATGTCACATTTCATGATAACACACGAAAATTTCAGAGAGCATTTATCCTAGATGTGCTGAAGGTACTTCTGGGAGTTGCGACTTTTAGTAAAACGATCGATAATACTTATCAAAATATACTTTAACGCCATAGAAAAAAGAGTAAAGTTAGTTCTTTTTTTCTATGACGTTAAAGTATATTTTGGTAAGTATTATCGATCGTTTTACTACTAATACGTCGCCACACACTGCACTGTTATTTGCGACTTTTAATTCGAATTGAAATTATTTGTCAGAAGGTCTCTCTTCAGCCACAGTCATGAACTATACGCCTACCTAATTGTTTGATTATGACTGCTTTCTCAGCTGCTAATTTGAAGACTTTTTCGAGCTAAACAGTAATTTCATTGAAATCTTTATTCCTGAACCGTCTCGGCATCGTAGAGAGCTTTCTCTTTTTCCTGTTTACTGAAGTCGTTAGAACATTTGATGAATGTTTTCGATCGATTTGGTTTGTTTTCACATTAAGAATTTTCAAGAAATCTCTAATAAGACAAGAAGTGATCAGCCGTAGGATAGGAATGGATACATTATCTTAAAATGGATGAACTTTTGACCATCTTTCAATTTCATCTTTCCTCTTTGACGTCAGGATCAAGTTGATTCAGAGGAAGTTATTGAAGTTTCAAAGAGTGATAAATCTGGTAAACATCCCATGACATCATCCCCTCGACAAATACCGTCACGGCAATGCGCTAAAGGTAGGACGTCTTTGTATATTTTGGTAACGTTATTTGAAAGGGAATCTATTAAACAGTGGCACAAAGACTATAGGTCTCGACAAATGCCAAATCATATTTTAATAACTGATCTATGCCAAGAGGTAACATTGATATCTGATACCGTGAATGCTCTATTTTACTCCCTTTCTATTAAGGTCCCCGCTCTAAAAGGCCCCCTCTGAGCCAAAATTTTCATTAGCCTCCCCTCTCTTTTTGGCCCCCCCTCCCACAGTTATATCAAATCCCAGATGCCACCAAAGATTTTCCTTTTATCTAGCAAATTTATTTAGTTTGCATGTTAATTCTGATATATTTTGGGTAAAATCGTGCTGAATCTGAATTTATTAATTTATATATTTGGCTCGTAAAACTGCATATTGAATCGGCGGCCAAATATGGGGTAGAAGAACAACGAAACTATCACAGATATCCTTGCCATTTGATTTTGTTAAACGCTCCCTCTCTAATGAGCATCCCTCTCTTTTAAGCCTGTCTCTGGGGTGTCCCAACTTAGATTAGCTTCCCCGGGGGCTTAGAGCTCTTACGGTAAGTTAGGATTCAAATTTGAGTGTCATTGGTCAATCCTTTGATTCCTTTTGTACATGCTTCGAAAGCAAGCAAGATGAAATTTCGCTGCTTGAAATGAAACCCCGGCAATGATAGTAAGATATATTTTGTTTAAATCAGTCTGCACTCACCATTCCGAAGGCTGACCAATGACAAATGCACATTTTATCTACCAAAACTGGAAACAACGGGATAAACCGCCTAGTGTGAGCGCAGCCAATTGTAATTAACTTACGAATTTTTTCTGCAGAGTCATCTGGATTGGAAGCAACCGGATTGGAAGCCATTTCGGAAGAATATGTAAGTACAATTAAAGTGTGCGAATTTTGTTTATTTGGTTCACAAGCTGAGCAAAAGGTATTGCAGTTCTCTCATTTTCAGGGCTTTAATGAAGCAATTACGTCTCAGCTCCTAAAAAGTAAGGCCCCGTCCACTCGTATCCGGATTTCTTTGAATCACGTCCACACGTATCCGGATATGTTTTAAAACGCACCTTTTATCCGTTTAAAAAAACTTTTATCCTTTTATCCGTCCACACGAAACTCTGTGAGATTCACAATTCAATATTCGATAGCGAAATTCCATAATCGATAACGATATTCGACATTAGAACTTCGATGAAAGAAACTATGTCTTCCGTAAAATTTTATGTCAAAAATAAATTCTTTGTATGTTTTTAGGTACATATACCTGTATGATGATACTGTGCGTTTTTTCTGACATTTTTGACCGAACTAGAAGCATAAGACTAGAAGCACAAAATCAGTTGACACCTTATATAGTATTTTATTCTTTTATTTCAGGAAGCTGCAGACAGTCAGGGGCACCATAAAATTCCCAAGTTCATTGCAAGCCTTCATAGGCTTGGTATGTGCGAAACATTTTTACTTCATTATTAGTACCGAAGATGTGCAATCATTTTTGCGGCGAAGCCGCAACATCTAAATGGCTTGAATGGAAGCTGGCGATATCTGTCGAGATTAATATTCCTGCTGGACTTGTTACACGAGTCCTTGTTTTTGCTCCATTCCCCAAACGATATTAGATATCAATTCAATCAATGGAGCAAAACGTAGACCAATTTCACCAGTTTATGTTCAAGCCTCAGCTGTCTGTCTCCAAAGGATTCTTTCCAATGGAAGGCAATGCGGGGTTAACTCAAAATTTTGTCAGCAATAAAGCGTCCTTAATCTGCCTCTTGTTTTATGGAATGTCAATTTTTTCCGATTTCAATTGTCGTATTACGAAATGGCTCTCATGGATGATTGAAGGTTTGAATAATTGTACATGCCACAATAACAAAGCAGTACGACCGAAGGAGGGAGCTGTTGCAGGACAGGCATCAATCGATGATCTCCTGTTATCAAATTTAATCCATTGCTCATGTATCTGTTGGTTCAGTTTGTTTTATATTCCCAAAGCACTGCATTCACTTATGAATGCTATTTCTAGTTTAATTCTTAGATGGCAGACCTTATGTTTGATATCCAGGGATTAAGACGCCTACATTTTCTGGAAAATATGCCCTGGAAAAGTAAAGCCAGGCCAAAGGCGTGTTCACTTGAATTTTATTGAACCCAGGTGACACGTTCTCACGCCATAATACATTAAGACTAGACTTATGACGATGAATCCCTTCTATCCCAGCGGCAAACCTTGCTCAACAGGGACTCAAACTGAAACAGTGAAAAAGCTGGCTCTATTTTCTGCCGTCATCAATGGGATTATGATGGAATCACAGCTTCGAATCTCAATCCCTTGGGAGTGTTTTCAATTGTTTTCAATCGTATCGACAATTCTATCACATGTACACAGTAACAATAGTAATTCACAAATTTCGCAATAAAATTGGTACTCTAGGAAAGGGTCAGGTTTTTCAGAGTAATATTATAAGTCACTGTTGACCGAAGCGCCATCATCAAGTCAAACAGCACAGGGAGACAAGAGACTCATCGTCGTAAGTCTTCATTAAGACAGCTTAAACGTTCGTTTAACGTAAAATCCCGCATATAAGAACCGAAAGTCTTTGTACTCTGCCTGAAAAACTTCACATTAATTGTCTGCATTTTGGGTAATATTTGCAAGAGTTGTATTGTAAAATGTTACAATTCCTTCTGCTTGATGCTTATCTGCCACTGGGATTGATCTCAATGGTCAGGTGAAAGTTTAGCTTTTGCCTTCGATTATCTTGAAAACTTTAGCCTTATACCAAGCAGGCAATTGTGCTTAATTGCCTAGCTTATTCTTTGCAAAGAAAGAATTTGCAGAGCCAGCGAATTTGAAACCTCCTCTATTGAGCGATGTGAATTCTCCTCTACACAAGCATACAAGCTGAAGCATAATTGCGGTGTCCAACTGCCCGAACTGTAGGTTGTTAAGATAGCTGGTTTTTGTAAGCAGGATTTTGCTGTGTGCAGGATCTATGGAGATTCAGCATCATTCCACTGGCAACGCTGATGCTGGTTTGGTTTGGTAGAAAGTATAATTTTACTCATGAAGTGTCGTATGCTTCGCCTTCACGTCTTTGAGACCACCAACTTTTTTGGAACCGCATGAATGGCTAGCAACAACGTTTATTCGATTCCAAAGTCGAAAGCCCAAAGAACGAAGGGAGAAGCACATAACATGTTGATAAGTAAATTATACTTTGTACCTGTTGAGTAGAAGTAAACAATCCCTGCAAGTAATTTCACTGCTCCCTGGATGTCAAAAAGTTCTGTTACACCCCGAAGAGGCTTATTTGATTACACCTTTTTAACTAACGGCCTCGTTCTGGCACTCTTTGCCATGATCAATAATTTCTTGGTTGCTAACACACGACAATCAAAGACCAAAAGGATAAGTCACTTGGTGAGTTTCATGGAACTGGAGCACCTCAAAATGCACTTCTTCAACTAACGGCCTCGTTTTTGAAATTTTTGAAAATTCCTTGAAGCGAAATTTCTAGCCACGGATTTGAATTCAGCACCCCAAGTTTAGTCAACATTGCAAATTTTCATATTCCCATAGTTTAAGATTTCGAATTTATGACGATAATGAATAAATTCGAGAATTTATACGGGATTTGACCATCTAGATCGTTTGAGGTGTAACTTTACACCCTCAGTCATTATTCACTGTCGAATCCCTCATATATTTTCCTACTTGTTATCCTCATAAAATCATATTCGCTAACACTAAGATCATGAAAATTCGCAATCAGACTAAGATTTGGTTGCTGAATGTGAATATGGGGTCAGAAATTTCATGTGACGCAAGTTTGATGAATCCCAAAACGAGGCCGCTTGATAGAGAGGGGAGCTTATTTACAAAATTAAATGATATTGATACGAATGATAGCTTTTCAGTTCTTTTACTTCATATTTTGTGGATTCAACATACAACTTTACGAGTCAAATGCATGAATACTGCACAGATTTTGTCCCAAACCACATCAAAATAATGATCCAAGCTTGTTCAAAATGAATGGGCAAAATGGGCAATCTTTGTTAATTTCTAGAATTTGATATAAGTATTTGATGTTTAATATTGAATTTGATATAACGCTTACTAGAGAGGGAGCTTATCGCGGAAAATTGCGCTGACTGGAAATGGGCCTAAATGTTGTGGCCTTGGTATTCTGGGTGCAGTGTCTGTCAAACGGGAGATAGTTTCTTTTTACTCACTCGGTAGATAAAGTAGTGCAGCATAACAATCACATATAATATTACAGAAAGATCGGCTTCTCTTTATTTACCCCTACAAACAGTGTGATTTTTTTAATTGCAGACAAAGGGAATTTCGTGCCCGGATGGTCAAATCATCAACAAAAACAAAGCAAGCCGCCATGAAACCTACGTAGCTACCTCACTCGTGGTGCACCTCAATAATCGTGTTAAAGAGATAATATGAGTACATACCAAAAGGTGGAGGATCCACCTAAGTATCTGTCTCGGGCATTTCATTTGTTTGATCCATAAGCCGAGCAGTGAGTGTTTTAAGTACACCAAAAAAATACGAGAATTGAATCAACCCCCAATCTTCTGTGCCAAACAAATGAATAGACCTTTTAGCTATTCTACAAAAGAGTCTGGATCGAGCGTTATTTTTATTCAATTTATACGCGAGGTTCAATCGAATGGCGTTAGAGGCTCTATCGCTATTATGCACATTCGAAAATTCTTCAAATTGCATCATAACATCGTTCGATTGAGATTCTTTCCTAGAATAGCTAAAAGGTCTATTGCCTGAGGCGTTTTGATGTATCCTTTTTATTTTGATACTTGCTCATCTTTGCTCTTAAAACAATTTTTGGAATACACCACGAGTGAGCTAGCTACCTGGGTTTCAGGGCTGCTTTCGCGGCTTGCTTTGTCTTTGTTTACGGCTTGACAATCCGGGCATAGAATTCCCTTTGTCTGCAATCACATATCGCTTTGCATGTAGGTGTCTATGAAAAGTTACAGATCCTATTGTTTTTCCTTGTTTGGTATGCGCTGCTTAGAATGATATAGAATGAACATTCATTCGAATTTATTATTTCTTGCAGACGAAATACCAAGCACATCGTCAACAAACTCAGGAAATACTTCACTGCCTAGAATTGATTTGTTATTCCTTTCAGACGATGCATTAAGCACATCTGCCCCAAATTCAAGAAATCCTTCGTTGGTGACGATTGATTCTGCAGCAGCAAGACGTAGTAACAGAAACTCCGGGATACTTTCATATCTCTTTACACCGACAGATAAATGAATTAAGGCCTCCTCTAAATTCTCTGTCAGGTGAGATAGAGCAAAGTTACTCAAAAACATAGGCAGATTTTCTGATACAAAGCAACAGTTGCTTTGATTGACACCTCAATTCTAAGCGATTAGAGACTGCAGACAAAGGAAATTCTCTCAGCATGTAAATCAAAACAAACACGACCGCAAATAGTTGCCCCAAAACCAGTGGGCCAAACTGACCCCAAATGCAAGCGACAGGTGGTTTTTTAAGAGAAGTTATTTGGTTATAGCGGAAGAAGAAGGGTAAATCTAAAGATGTGTCTCGCGGATTTTGTTTAGTTGATTCAGGGACTGTGTGGTGATAGTTTCATTTAAGCCCTGAATAATCGTGCCGTTTGCTCGGCTTCTGAATCAAATAAACAAAATCTGCGAGACACAGCTCAATGTTTACCCTTCTTCTTTCGTTATAAGCACAACTTCTCTTAAAAAACCACCTTCACATGCTCAAGGTGAGAGTCGGGGCAGCTTTTGCGGCCGTGTTTGTTTTGACTTACTGGTTGGTGTCAATTAAAGCATCAGAAAACATTGTTGCTATTCACGGGAATTTCATCTGGCATAACAGGCAGTGGGAAAAAATAGTAAGAACAACATGTTTTTTTTTACTTCAAGTGTTCGCCGAATTCGCCAACTTTCTTTAGGTAACCCCAACGAGTTTGTCTAATCCAGACAAAGTTGGCGAATGTGGCAAACGCTAAAGTAAAGAAGGAGTTACTTGTTATTTTTACTGATTTTTGGCCACTTCCTGTGCTGGCATAAATTGAGAGAGGCTGAATCCTAACTTTCTCATTAATATGAGAAAGTTAGAACTTTCTAATTAATATGAGAAAGTTAGAACTTTCTCATTAAATCTTGTGTATTTATACTCATTTCTTACAAGAAACCGCGTAAAGGTAGCCTACGCGTGCGTAGACCAACTGTCATGGCCGCCTAGAGCTTGAGACCCAGAGACAAAACTGCAAAGTGAGGTCCCCTACGAGCGAAGCGAGCAGTAGAAATCGTTTCGATCACGCCCTTTGCAGCTTTTCTGAGCATGTCCTGCAGTCAAAATGTCAAAATCTTGAATTATGAGCCCCCTTAAAGCCATTGCGAAGTTTATCTTATAACATGGCCGGTGCAATAAGTAAGGAGGCAACTACTTCTTTGAGCTTGTACTTTATTGGATGAAGCAAATATATACTGGGCAGAATCATTTCTATGAGCTCAAAATGAAGTTTGAAATATAGAATTTGTCATTTGGCGGAGGAAATTATAAATCGTGCAAAGATGAGAAACGCTTGAAAGGATCGTGTATAAAATGATGTAAAATTTCCTTGTCAGTTGCTTGCAAGAACGATTCTTCAGTCATATCTCTTCCTCTTCAGAGTTATTTTTTCTTTGACAAAGAATCGTAATAAGGACAAGAATTGATTTGTTATAGTTTCATCGGTGGTACGAGCTATACAACATCTGTTGTTCATGAATACCGGGCAGACGACACATTTCTTATGGAAAGGGTGACGGGGTTGTTTGTTTTTCTACAATAATTTCATACGGGGCGAGCAGATTTTTTCCAGGAATTTTACTTCTCCACTGGCCGTGTCATTTGATAAATCTTGCGCTGTCCCTTAGACCATGAGGCCCTGGGGCAAGTTACCTCTCCTGCCCCTCTCTCGGCGGCCCTGCCCATTATTGCAGAAGAAGAAAGGGCTACGAAACAAAAAGCAAAAGCTTGCTGTGAAGTTTCTGGACTGCTAGAATTTAATCTATTGCAGCCTTTGTTTAGACATCTTTCACAAATAGTTTGAAGAGGATCAGAGTCATTAATCAGGCGGCCGTATCTAGCCTTTGCTCTTTGTTTCGTGGACCCTTCTTCATTTGGACATACTATGATTTGGAATAACGGGTAAACCTGTTGGCTACGTAAAGCAAACTATAGGCTCAATTTTCAAAATTGAGAAGCTGTGTTACTTAACCTAGATTCAAAACCAATTGCTAATCATGATCCTTACTGGCCCACAGTCAAACTTTCATGTTATGTGAAAGTTATTTTTTGCCTTAACCTACTGTCTGGCGTTTCATTTGGTTAACAAAGGATCATGAGTAGCAACAGTGGCGTGGTGGCCGGGGGGGGCACGTGCCCCCCCTCAGCGAAGTGAAAAGATGGGGGCGCTGAAGGCGCCCAACGTTTTGAGGGGGCGCCAAGCCCGAAAGCTCGATTCACACTAAATCACGTTATTATGTACAAATGCGACAGAAAAAAGTATGGGAGATTTTTTGCCTCAAATATAAACTTTAGGCCTGCTCTGAGGACATGGTAACACACTAATAGCTTATCAGAATCGCATTCAGAATATATTTGGAGAACACACACGTTCACAAAGATCTGCGATTGATTTCCTTGTAAAATCAACATAACCAAGCCTGTTTGATGTTGGAACATAGAATGGAAGATGCAATGGGCTGCAGTATCCAGGATAGGGGTGCAGGACTTCGATATTACCTTTACTCACTTGAACGTTAGCGTGTATATCACGTTATTCATCCTGAAAATTTACTTGAGTCCCATTTCCTTGGCGGGATTTAGAAATGCTAAATTAGACAGAGCATTTTCCAACGATATGAAGAGCATAGTCTCAAAAATTTCCGCTCGCGAAAAGATTTAGGCCCGTCCTGACAGTTTGATTTCTATTCCAACGGGATTTTAAAAGAAGCGTACTCATTCAATTTCAAAGCATAGTCTAGAAAGAACTACCTTTCGATAGCCATGGCACATTGTACAACAAAGAACAGTCGCAGTTTCCTAGGGGGTGCCAAAACTGTTGGTGCCCCCCTAGCCAATGTTGAGCCACCACGCCACTGAGTAGCAATGGGTCGTTGAAAGCCTGTAAGTTTTTTAGATTTGCAGCTTTATTTAATCTGTCCAAGACACTCAGTAATGTTTTAGTGCTGTATGAAAAGATGTTTCAACTTTGTTTTGAGTTGAGTGCGACTTCTGTTAATACTCGTTTTTAGATTAGGGCAGTAAAAATTTTTAGGAAGCTTGTTGCCATGTGTCAAGTGTACAGTTTGTTTTTTCTCACGTTTGAAATTTTAACGTTAATTTGACGTGCAATGTTTCCATTTGTTTGACAAAGAATAATATGTCAAAAAACAACTTTGAGTTCTTGTTTCTACTGTTTGCTGTTGTGAACTTCAGTAACTTGCAGTTAAAGCAGGAGGGAAATGACACCCAGTGTGTACCTGCATGAGTGTCAGGACACTTTTCAGGTGAATCAGAAGGTGGCATTAAT
Source organism: Aurelia sp. 4 Dawson et al 2005 (assembly GCA_964019985.1). Classification (NCBI taxonomy): domain Eukaryota; kingdom Metazoa; phylum Cnidaria; class Scyphozoa; order Semaeostomeae; family Ulmaridae; genus Aurelia; species Aurelia sp. 4 Dawson et al 2005. The sequence continues at coordinate 8,860,323 of OZ026493.1, read as the reverse complement.
TTCTTTGCTTACCTTGAAATGCCATTAAATTCTCTCCCTTACCATTAGCAGCCTTTCTCAGCCAAACTTCCTTGCCTTGAACTGAAGAGCTCCATCACAGGTGCTTTCAAAATGTTTGGGCCTAAATGACCTTTGTCATCTCCTGCGCATTCGAGACCGCTGCGTAGGTACAGCAATGCGCAGGAGATGACAAAGATCGTTTAGGGACTGGGTCTTGTTGATGGGCCTATTATTTTGATGGCGGGAGTTAGAGGACAACACGAACATCACAACAAACAGAATAGCGATAACGAAGAAAACAAAGGCTGTTTTGCAATTTTACTCCTAGTTACAACAACCATCCGCTGCTTCTTGTGTACTAACCAGTTTTGTCGTTGTACAGGAAAATATAAAGCCCTCGGTCTTAACGAATGGACCTCGCAAGCTCTGTTTGTACTTTTAAGACCTCAGGCTTCATATTTTCCTGTAGAGCTCAAAACCGGTTAGTATGCGCACAGTAATCAGCCCCACAACTGCTGAGATTTTGTGTTGCGATACAGTGCGTCGCACGTGATCCTATTTTCGTCACATATGGACAATGTCTCGCATTATTATCCGTAATACGCCGAGAACGACGCTTCGAATGTGAATTGATCTCCAAGGAAACTCAAACCGGTTTGAAATTTCACCCCGATCTTAGTTGAACTCGGTGTCTGGTCAAAGCCCTTATGGGTGTTTACATGGATTATGCGATTTCTTAACTAAACCCGGGGTGAAACTCAACTCGCTCGTTGAGATCAGTTTGAAATGTCACTACGGTTTGAAAACACCATGTAAACGCAAATTATTCTCAAATCGGTGTGAGATGAAGTGGTTTCAGTTCAACATCCATCATTTCAAGTTGGGTACTTCGAACAGTTTTAGCCAAAAGGAAATTAGGAACAAAGATTTTAGACTACCAATGACAGTGAGTGCAGTGTTTTGGGTAATAGATACAAACCAGGGATTGCCGATACAAACTGCACCAACATATGAAATGGAATAAAAGTAAAAGGCCTTTCTCATTCTGTTGACATTGTAAGATAGATACCTTTGCCCCCCTCCTGTCTCGCAACCCTTCATTCTTGCAGTCACAACGGTTCTGTTGGCATTGCATCACAAAATCGCCACCTACTGTCTTAAGACCATAACGAAATCAGACAAGGAAGCATTCATTCCACTGCCTCTGATGTTTTGTCGTTAATGTTTGCTAAAAATTGGTTATTTAGAGCAAAGCGAATTGAGTTTGAGTTGCCATATTTCCACAAAGTAGCAGAAAGAAAACAGACATCGGAACGTTTTGATTCATCTGAAATATTTCGCGGCTGACGCCGCAAAACATTGATCCGAGTTTTCGCAAAAACCCATTTTACTGCAGCATACCGTACTTCAATGATTTTTCAGGACAGGATCACACGAGACAAGAAATGTTGATGCTGGGTATGAGAAAATGGTAACTGGTCTGAAAATTTGTTTTAGCGAGAGTAATTTTAGTCTACAGGGGTGATGAAAACGCTTGGAAAAATGAGTAAAAAGCCCATACCCTACCTATTTTACTTCAGCCAACCTATTTCACACTTCCCCCTACAGACCCAGAGTTTCAACTGTTTACGAAACCCGCCCTTCCTACGCAGTTGAACAAGAAAAATACTGCTTTTCGTATGGTTTATACCGCCAAGCCACTGTTTGTTATATACATTTACATTACATCTTTTAACGCTCTAAACTACAACATACCACTTAAAACACTCTTCGGAGTGCTAGTTACGCCCGAGAGTATCGAAAGACATACCTCAACGATCTCAGTAGAATCATTTCGATAGCTATTTATTTGATAAAATATTAAAAACACGGACAGCCAGAAGCTAATACTTTATGAAGGTGCACATGAATCAATACGATCTGGCCTAAAAATATTTTGAAACGATAAAATTTGAAATGAACTTTCCTTACTGGGAGTCAGCCTGAAAATAGACATTAGGTCAGAATTGCGATATAGGGACATTAAAGGCACGGCCGCCGAGAGGGGGGCCAGGAGGGGCAATTTGCCCAGGGTCTAAGGGGCTTCATAGAAAAAGATTATTTTGAACATTTTGAGTGCAGGAAATGCTCTGAAATACATTTTAAGACAATCGTAAGGGCAAGATTGCAAAATTTTCTGCTCGCTTCGCTTGCAAGGGGCCTCATTTCGCAGTTTTGTCTCTAGGCCTCCAAAATCTCCCAGAGGCCCTGATTAAAGGGAAGAAATTCCGTAAGTTCATTCATTGTTTGATCTGCGGACAGGTGATACCCATTTCTAGATGAACCTTAGTTCATTTTGATTTGCCTTAATTTTCATTGATACAAATGGATAGCACTGTTGAAAGATACAAATTGTCTGCTAACAATTTTTGGGCATCTTGTTTCACTTGAGGGATTTATCCAATATTTTATACGGTTGACTACTGACGTCTTTTTGTTTACTTGCAAAGTGTGTTGTAAATATACATCGCTATGTTTCCAAAGAGAAATCTACTTAAAAAAGCTTTTCTCAATCAACATGTCATTTTAAACATCACATCTATTCATGAGACAGTTTAGATACCATCATTCAGCTTAGTTGAAAAGGTACTTGCAATTGATACCTTGCATTTGTATCTATGAAATTATATTTAAACTGGATTCCTTATCTTTCGACAGTGCCGTTCATTTGCAGCAATAACAATGTTCGCTCCAGGTCACCTTCAAATGGATACTGCACCGGGTGGGTTCTCAGCTAAATTTCGGATAAGGGTGTGCCGCACATAGTGTCAAAATGGCACCGTTAGCTAGACCAATTTTTGTGAAAATGATGCCCTTGGCTAGACTAATTTCTACATTAGAAGTGCCATGAGTTAACGTTTTCTGACAAACTTGCCAAATTTTCCCATTCTCCGGCCAAAATAAAAAAAATCAGGTTTCTTTACAGGAATTAGCGAAGTTTGACATTTATATGACCAAAATTGCCAAAAACATACCTTTGCCCACACTAAAATAGAATAAAATTGCCAAAAAACATACCCTTGGCTAGACTAAAAGTCCAAAAAAGTATACCCTTGCAAGCGGCACATCCCCACGTGCCTTAACTATGGAAGAACCTCCCCTCCCCTCCCCGTTGAATACTGAAGGTATTCAACGACTCACTGAGGCTTTAATTTGAAAATTTGGGCCCGTCTGCAAGTAAACATGGCTGGACAGCTTATTTCTACACCTGCCTATCAAAACATTTCCACCATTTGAGGTCTCTAATCATTAGCATATACAGTATCGTTACATCTCAAACTTCAACTGCAGAAGAATTAGAAATGAGGTACGACCATGCCAACTGGAATCTCTTGCAATATTTTACGGCTTACGTCTTAGGAGCATAAAAACACGCTTGCTTACTGATTTGGCAACTTAGCTGATGACCATAATCATGCTAACCTGCGTGCATAGCACATCCAAGGTAAAGGTATAGTCTGCGCAACGCTGCTCGCTTTTGTGCAATGCGTGCTTCAGCATTCATCTCATAACAAAGAAAACATATTGTTATAGCAGCCAATAACACTGCTTTCCCTTGAAACGAGGAAGCAATCAGATTTGAGAACGGCTATCATGTGACTAAATGGATCAATCAGACTACTATTGAAATGAAATCCTGATGCATACCATACTATACCATATACGAAAGTAAGCGGCATTGCGCAGACTATGCCTTTTCCTTTAGGGTATCAGCCGACAAAAACTAACCGCTACGAAACTAGAGACGCAGGGAAAAAAGTTACGACAACGGCAATTGATGTTTAAGTGAATAACACTTTTCTTCACGAAAAGTAGTTTTTACAATGTTAGGCTAGATTTCTCTATCCCTGAAACCCATTCTACCAAAAATCCAGTCTGATATCGGGAAAGAAGCAAATCTAACTTGGTATTTGGGGCTCCATTAATCAAGAAAGCTGCAAAGTTACATAAACCTATTTAACAAATTGAGAACTGGACGTATGAATGTACAAATGGAATGCAGTATTGCCAGGGATACGTTTAGCCTTACGAAAACCAAGGACAAAAAGTACGGCGCTAATCAAAGGCATGTGCTTCTTTTAATTGAATTGCACGAAATCTTAGTTTCCAATTTTGCGTTTGTAGATTTCATATTCAGGTGATCAACTATTGACTTCGATACGTCGACGACTCTATAATGGCCTTGTAAAAACTTGTAAAATCTAGTGCCTGTCTGATTAAAACGAAGTGAACATTATAACCATACTTTTTGTCCTACGTACTAAATGCCTGACATAATGGCGCAAATCCACCAAACTTTAATCAAAAGAAGTGGAAATCGGTTATTCATCGGTCGGTAACGCTACTACTAATGCAGTAGCAAAAGTAAAACTACTTTAGGAATGGAAAACATAAATCTAATCTAGGGATTTAGTATTAAAGGCATATTTTAACAAGTAGTATACTATATACAGGCAGCAGCTCACATTAAACAATTATATTTACCACGAACAGCTAGACTTTCTTGCATACGACGGCAGATGATTGATTCTATCTACAACTCAACTATCAATCAAATCTAATAACACATACTAAAAAGTTGTATGACTATCCTAGCCCAATCTTAATCATTCATATCAACATAATAGCAATAATACGAAGGAGCAGCAACACCATTGACTAATCAGAACTCGAATAATACTGCATTTCCTAAAACGGCTACAATTTGAAAAGTTTGCATGATAAAAATTTTTGCTTAAGAGATATTGACATATCAGGTGTTCCAAAGTTTGTTGTCTACTTTACAGTCTATGGAAAACCAGCTACTCAATCTAATTTCAACAGCATTTTGGGTACAGTGGAAGAACAGACTCAGACATTTTCATGTGATTCAACAATAACAAAACTTTGAATAGATCATGGTTTTAATTCCATGGGCTGTCAAGTACAAAAATAACTAACTGACATACCAGATATATGCATTATGTGCCTTTTAGAAAATGTGTAATAGCAGCTCACAGAATATTCAGGTTTCAAAAAAGTTGTCTCTTCTTAAAGTTTCATACTGCAAGACACATGTTTCACATATTGTATATCCTGGAATCTTTTCTGAACAAACAATAACAAAAAGAATTAAAATGTTGTTTTTCCAAGAAAAGACGTGCTGTTTTATATGATATCAAGGTCTTCCCACTGGGAGCTTGCCTTGCATGTTATGTTTTTACCAACACAGCTAAAATCATCTAATACTGTGATGACTCAAGTCACTTCATTTGAAAGTTTACAGCTACAAAAATAAGTGGCACTGAAAAAGGTTTGACCACCATAGCACCAAGGACTTTTGTGTTTGACTTTATTGATTTTTCCAAAAAGATGGCACTACCCATGACAATGAATTGCAAACTATCGAAATTGCCAAAACAAAGAAAACACACACAGAAGAAGAAACAAAGAAAGAACCTTGTTATAAGAAAACAAGCCATGTGCATAATTAACCATGCAACAAAGAAATAACCTTTAATAAGGTGTGGCTTAATTCTTATAGCAGCTTACATTACGTGGCTTACAAGGAAACCCTTGTAGCTACTTATCATTTCATTGAACTAAACTTGTAAACTATGATTCCTTGATATTTTCATGAATGTGAAAAATATTTCAGTGGAAAATCAAATTTACCCTTTCATGCTCATCAAATATCTTTCATATAGTCACAACTTAATTTGTACAAATTTTTTCACAATTTACAAGCATTCAGGTTGAATTAATGTGTGGCTTAATTTTGGTGTTCTTAATGATGCAACCAGTTTATTTTCATGTAATAAGGTAAATTTTTCTTTTCTTGTGTTTTCTGCCAACTGCCGATCTTGGCTATTTGCTCTCTTTTTAAACAGACTGTTTTAGAAATAAGAAAGGAGTGTCATCATCCTTGTGAGTAAAACAAAATTACATTATCTTGTCTTGTGGCTATGAAAAGGTCTTTTCAATGCCACTATAATATTTCATCAGACTTTCTTGCAAGTTACCTGGTGTGGTCTTGATAAAGAAACCATGACGGTGTGCATTTTTGAATGGCAACATGCTTATAGACAATAGTATGGAACTCTTAAAGCATCATGGAGCCCAACCTTAGGCAAATACATGCAACCATCCCAAATGAGAATAATTTCACAGTACCTTAGAAGGTTGATTTAATCCATACTATGTAATACCACAAATACCTTATTCAGTCTTGTTGCAGTAAAGATCTTTCAAGGCTTTTAGCTCATCAATGAGAGCTTTATTTTGGTTTTCCAGCACAGCCACTCTGTTTTCCAGGCACTTTACATACTCCTTTTTCTTTCTCCTGCATTCTTTAGCTGCCTCCCTAATGAGAGAAAGATGTGTTCTGTCAGTTCTTGTCAATCTCTACTCAAATATCCATAAAGACCTTGCACACATGGCAGGAACTCTTCATGCCACAACAATAATTCTTTGGGCAATTCTGCAACTGTGCACCTTTGGCCTGAATTCTTGAGCTACAAGAAGTAAATACTCAAAATTTTTTTAAAAAGGAGAATTTAATGTTTTAGGTTTGCCATGGTCTTCTACTCTAGCATACATAAAATAAGTTATGGACACCTGCAGGCATGTCACTGTCTACAATCAACAGTGATTTTGTAGAGTCATGATCACTATATACAATTAAAGGAGCTGGATAACAGATATATAGACAAATCCTCGTTTTTTGCATCAAATATTGCACTTTGAAAGGAGAAATTCCTTTGTTGGCTGAGTTCGAAAGGAAAGATCCTTGTCTACTGGGTGAGTCAATAAAATGCCAGGCATTTGAAAAAATCCAGATCCCTCAATATCTAGGCAATGATGTTGAAAACTGTCCTGTTCTATCCCGATATATCAAATTAGGTTCAGTAATTCACCTGACATTAATCAGTCATTCCTTCCGGTGGAAATAAGAGATTTTCTGCTGAAAGCCCCTTTCAAAAACCTGCAAAAAGGAGCCAAAACAGCAAGCAAAATTTCCCTGTTCTCCTTCCTAGCAATTATGACTTTTGGATGTGCTTATGTGCTTTGTCCTAATGGGAGAATGGAATCCCCTTGAATAAGTTATTCATACTAGGGGGAAGACTTTTCAACTGGCTAAAATAAAAGCACATGCTAAAGCATGCTGAAATTCATCGCTGTGAAGTAAACACATTTTAGGGACTTTTCCTTGTAATTTCAGCACGTTTTTTAAGGATTCTCAAAGGGACTCATCTTGGAAAATTGCCTACTGAATCTGAACGGAGTGACCAATTTTAGCAAGGAAAATTTTTTAAAATAACTCAACATGTTAGCTATTTAATCAAATATTGCAACATATCATTGCTTATATATTCAGGGAGCAGTAGCCTTTCAAACACCAGGCCTTTTTTTTACTCACCCAGTAGATACAGGCTGATCTTTGGGTGAAAGATCAACAAAGTATTAGTTGGAAATCCACTTCTATCACAGCAATTCCTAAACATATTGAGGTTTGATTTACTTTATGTCAGAAGAAAGTAAGGCTAATTTCCAAGATTAGAAATATATTTGAATTTTCATGAAACAGTTGCAATAAGTTAGCTCAGCAGAAAACAACCAAATAAAAAATTTCCCTGACAGTTTCTTATCCAGCTCCTTTAATCTATGTCAGAGGCTCCTTGACAACATCATTTCCGTATCATCTATTTTATATATCAAGATTTCATTTAATAGGAGCATACCTGTTTTTAAGCAGCCTTAATTCCCTTTTTCTTGCTGCTTCCTCTGCCAACGAAGTATGCTGAGGAGATGATTGTGAACTTCCTGGTGACCCCATGACCATTGTCTGGGGAAGCTGTCCTCGTATAGCATAGGCCTGGAAATGAATAAAGTTAAAAGACCTAAGTTGATTGGCAATTAATTAACAATGAAATGCTCTGATTTTCTGACATGGCAACAGGCATTTTACCAGGTCAGTCAGAAAATGCATAAGTTTTTGAAACATTATCTTACAACTCTGTTTTCTGGCCAACAACTTAAGAGTGCCCTCACATGAGCAAACTCAGACCGATCTGAGTTTCAGATCAGTTTGAAACTCATTTCGCTCTACGGTCAAAGCTCTTAGCGCTCACATGACACAGGCAAAATGAAACTCAGGTTGACCTGAAACTCATTTTGCTTTCTCAGGTCAGTCTGAGTTTTCAGGTCGACCTGAAATTTTCATGTGAGCAAAAAAATTTCATTTCGGGGCAAAATGACTTTTCCAACACATGTGATGGACATTCTAGGCGTTCCTTTGGCAATCAGAAAAGATTTCATTCAAAGTCACCCAGCTGGATCTTTGAATCAAAGCCAATATCTTCCACAAAACAATCACAATTGTTCTAATTGCAGAAGGAATGCATGCATTGTTTAATAATCTCAAACCGGTCTGGAACTGTTCATGTGAGGGGGAGCAAATCAGCAGACATAGCCAAATTTCAAGCCGATCTGAAACTCAGACGGTTTGAGTTTTCTCATGTGAGGGTAGCATAAACTTAATTTTGAGAATAAACTGATAATTTACAATCCACAATTTCAATAATAAAATGAAGAATTCCTGAAAACGTGCTTCCATGGGGTTGGCTATTTAAGTGAGTGGCTACATGCAATCCATTTCTTCTGTACGTACATATCAAAACACTATAGAAAATTAATGTTTTCTAAGCTCATACTGATACATAGCCTCCTAATGAAAGGGAAACTGTTGAAATGAAATTATGCTCTTCCATCTGTGTTGGGTGTCAACAAGCAAAACTTTACATAACAAAAACAGCACATAATTTATGTTGAAGAAACTGGGAAATAGACACCTTTTATGGCCGAATCCTAATTTAAGGAAATAATGCAGGTCACAGTAAAGAAAAATCAAAAAAGTTCAGTTAAGGTTACGGTAAACGTTTCTGACACAAAATTTGGTTTTCGCTCCCTAAAAGCCAAGCTATTAACGGAATCTAGTTAAACCATACATCATTCGTACACAAGAATGTGGGGATTCTAACCATATCAAAATTATTGGAAAATACTGTAAAATTATATTTTCCAGGGAAATTTATTGCTTTAAAGAGTGTACCACCTTCAAAAGCTATTTTGTACCCTTGCGTTTGAGGTATCAGGGTCTGACTTACCAGGTGTCCCAAAAAAACGCAACAGATTTAAAAAATTCTAGCACAAGCTGTTTCAAACTTAAAATTTAATGATACTTCTGCTCGAAATTTACAATAATTAGATTAAATTTTGAGATATTTTCCAGAATCTTAGGTGACCTGGTTGCAGAGTTATGAATCAACTAACTCAAAATTTGCTGTCATTGCAAAACCAGACCTCCCACCACTAGTGCAAATCATAATGCAAAATTACCAGCGTCCCATTATCTGCAACGTTACAGGATTGCAGACAAGCACATAATTTGATCAAGAAACTGTGACAAAGGAGATCCCTTAATGACTTATGAGTTATCTAGTTTCGAGGGAGCTCTCAGTGGTTATTTCCAATTGAAAGCATAACTGTAAGAATGGCCTAGCCATATTAGAAAAAGCAACTTTGTCATGACCAAAATCTTCTACAAGTATCTGTTCAGTGTTCAATCAACTTTTGTGTTTGAGCCCTTGTCAGCAATCTTTGGTAATCGCGAAGACTGTCATTTTTGATAATTTGACAATTTAATCCACTATTGCTAATGTAGCAGCTCTGGTTTTGACGTGGAAGCAATTTTGAACTTTGGTGATTTTTAATTTTACAACCAAGTCACCAAAAATACTGGAAAATATATCAAAATTTATTCTAATTATAGATTTCAATAGAAATAATTGTTTGCTAACAAGTATGAAACAGCTTCCTTTAGAATTATTCAAATCTGTTGCGTCTTTTCTGGGACACCCGGTACATCAGCAGGAAGTGCAGATCCTAAGCTTTTAAAGTGTGTCTGGAATTTTTCAAATTCCTTTTTCCTTTGAATCTACATGCTGTCAAAAATGAGCAATTGATTATTCTGCCCTCCCACAGTTGCATTTGGCTATAAAAGACGGACCAGGACACATACGAAAAATTTTGGACATACTTTCCAAGCTCCAAGTCTGTCTTGGCCATGTGCAAATTTTCGAGCCATTCGATTGGCTCAAAGGGTACAAAATAGCTTTTTCGTACCTGCACCTCATGGATTTGTCAGTCTTGAGAAAAATTGATTTTACCTAAAGGACATGGTAAAGTACACAACCAGACCATATAAACCACACTAATCCGGATCAAGCCCTTTAGGCTTAAAAATCAATTACAGTCTTCAAATAATTGTCCTAAAAACACAACCATACAAGAATGCGCAATTCTATTTCACACAAACCACAAGGACTTGGGGATTATCGGCTTAACAGGTCAAGCATTTAGGTGTGGATTTTGAAGACCACAGACAAAATCTTTTATCAAAAAATCATGGGGACCTTCGTTTACATGAAGTTTCTTCCATTTTCAAAGCTTCTGTTGGCTTCAAGCAAGGTATCATTGTGTGCCTGGAAAGTTTGGCTAACAGAATGTGAGAAAATCAAAAAATGGATATTTTCACCCAGAAAACGTTTACCGTAACCTTAAAGCCTCAGAGGAGGTTCATAACAAATTTCATAAATTAGTTGCATCACTTTTACAGCACAATTTTTCAAACAGTGGATACTCCCTAGTGCATTGTTTTGAACAGAGGCAAATCCTGAAAAACAAATGCGACATGAAACTACAACAAACAGTACCTGGCCATTAAACTGCACTACTGTTGCTTGCTGTCCTTGACCATTTGTTGAAGGGATCTGAATAGCCTGCATGCCTTGCATTGGCATACCATCTGCAGAGCTAGCTTGAACATTAACTGATCCAGGCTCGTTTCCTTCACTACTTGGGGAATCATCAGTTGCTTCACTTGAGCCAGTGTTACTTTCTTCAAATGGCTCCACTTTGACTGGTGAGTCACTTGATAGGTCATTGAGGATTTTTCTACATATACAAAACAGAAGAATCATTATAACATGTGCCAATATTTAATGCCATGCTATATATTTACTCTGGTAAGCCCTTCAATCAGAAAGATGTCTTGACACAACAAAGAAGTCTGGATTATAGCAGTGGCTGCCTCTTGGGGGGGGGGGGTGATGGGGTGTGATTACTTCTTAGTGTTTGCAAGTGCAAAGATCATTCATTCAATAATAATAGAAAAAATGCCTTTTAACTGAAACAATTGCTTGCCCCCTCTATATTTTGCAAAGTGTCTGCGACTGGATTACATTTAACCTATATACAACAGCATGAGGAAGATCAAATTTAGGGGGCCAACAGATAAAATATCTATTGTTTACAAAATTTGGCTGATTTAGGGATGATTTTCATCCCAATTAGGGCCAATTTTTGCAAATTTTTCCAATGCTGGGATGGCTACAGCCCCCTAGCCCCATCTTTGCTATGCCTTTCTACAGTAGTAGTAAAATAAAATGAAGTGAACTAGTAACAACACATCTAATGCATGCTCAATCTTATGAAAAATAAATCATGAAATGTCTCTAGTTTCCATTTTTCCAACATGCAGAACCAGGAGCGGATCCAGTCAAAAGTTGAAGGAGTAGCAGCCTGCAGAGCGGGCCCCTAAAACATATTAGAAAGTAAGCACGGTTAAGGCAGGCAACAATTTTTGGGCACCTGATTGCAAGGGTCATTGATTTTCGCTACTACTACTACCGGGTGAGTCAATAAAAACGCCTGGCGTTTGAAAAATTCCTGAACCCTCAATATCAAAGCACTAATGTAAAAAACAGTCTTGTTTTATCCCCGCTATGTCAAATCAGAATGCAGAAAGCCGCTTTTGAAAACCTGCAAAAACAAGTGAAAATAGCGAGCAAAATTTCCATTTGTCCTCTTTCCTAGCAATAATGACTATTGGATGTGCTCATGTATTTCGTCCTCATGGGAGAATGGAATTCCCCTGAATAAGCTATTCACACTAGGGGAAAGACTCTTCAAGCCGTCAAAAAGAAATTACATGCTGAAGCATGCTGAAAGTCATCGCTTTGAGGTAAACATATAGGGACTTTTGCTTGTAATTTTAGCATGTTTTTTAAGGTTTCTCAAAGGGACTCACTTTAGAAAATTGCGCACAGAATCTTAACAGAGTGACCGATTTTAGCTAGGAAAATTTCTAAGATAATTGAACATGTTACCTATTTAATCAATTATTGCAAAATATTGTTGCTTATGTATATTCAGGGAGCAGTAGCCTTTCAAACGCCTTCACTTTCAAACGCCTTTTCTGACTCACTTGGTATAAAAACACCTTGAGTTGTATGCTTGCCTCACATTAAAATCAAAAACTGTTGAAAATAGTGTCATATGATTGCAACAAGGGGCACCCTTCTCACAAAAATGGGTGCCAAGCTAGGTAAAAATTGTTAAGGGAGGACCTTGCCCCTTTGCCGCCTTGAAATCCACCAATGAGCAGAATATTCAATTCATTAGTCAAACTGATGTGACACTGACTGAAGGCAAGTTGTGGTTTTTAGTGCCAAGTACTAGGACAGCAAAAGTAGAGAAGGCCTACTGAGCTGGTGACCCCTGTCATTATGCTGAAATGGTGGGGCTCTACCAGGGATTGCACTCTCTCCACCTGACTATTTTGGTTGGACTGCAAGGTTAGAGGATTACATACTGTAACTGTGTCAAAACACCTTCAACTTAGCTACAGGTTGCAAAAGAGGCTTGCACCAATGATTATGTAAAGGAAATTTTTACCAAGATCCTTTGCTGTAATGAAGAAATCAACAAATTAAATCAATTAAGATTAAATGCAATTCATAAAAAAGTTCCTGTCCTCCATCTTAAGCAAATCTGTCTATCATAACCACGGTGCTCCCTCATAACCACTTAGTAACTAGCAATTATAACTGGCAACAATATGACAGTAGTTAGTTTTGGGAAATGGGAGCAAACTGCACCAACACATGGAATGGAACTGTTGGGGAAATGAAATACTGACCCTGTTATTTTGACCAAACGTGTTTCAGCTTTGTTGAGAGCAAACCAACAGTGGGGCTCACAAATCCATGGTGGGGCTCACTATTGCAGGATGGCCAGATTTCCAAAAACCAACAGATATTGCAGCTTGCTGATTCCATAAAATATTAGGCAGCTGACACTGCAAAAATTATCAGGGAGTGCTGCGTAGACTGGCAAAAGTGGTTTTCAAAATACTAGATGCCTCAAAATTATTTTGCAGAATCAGAAAGTCCAAAAAATTTGGTTTCGCAAGTTATCTTTACAGTTTTTCTTCTTTAGCTACATCAAGGGTCACATTACTGTATCTTTTGAAAAATGAAATATTGTATGAAGTCATGTAAAGGACTTTGGAATGATGCTGTATCTTGGAGCCCCATATTTTGGGTCATAGGCTTTTAGAAGACATCTTATCAAAGATTCTTAATTTTGGAATTCATGATATAATTCATTTCCTGCAAATAGTATATACTGCAGAAAGAAAATTCAACATAATGACTGAATTTTCAATACCTGATGGCAGTCTTTCATCTTGCATGGATCCGTCATTGTTTTGGGACATTTGGCATTTTCAAATAAGTTTCAGTCTCTTCTTCAAATAGTTTAGCTTCATGGAATTGAGATGTGTTTGCTTGACAAATCAGTATGTTGGTGTTTTTGTGATTAATAATGGTAGTGACACAAATGCTCCTTGCAAGTAGTTGTTTTGTACACAGCATTGGTGAATTCTGATTGCTTGAAGGGTCTTTTCAATCAGCATGCATTGCACTACCTCTTAGCTGGCATAGGGCAATGTATGATGGTTTGATAAAAGGCTTTAAAACTAACATCTGTTTTGCATAGCTAGCTAAAACATGCTGTCTTGGTACATTGTCTGCAGTAGGGCGGAAGTATGTAAGCTTAAACTGCAGTACAAAGAAAGCAACCACAACAAATTAATTGCATCCTTAATGTATGTGGTCACAGAAAATATTGCCATAGATGACTTCACGATCAACCAGGTCAGTCTGAGGGCCAAAACAGTGGTGAAGTTGTCATTGCAAAATGGTGAAAAACTTTAAAAGTCTAAAGGGAATTTTTTAGGGGAGAGGGGAGGGTACTTTCTAAATGTCCAATGCATCTTTTGTTTGAAATGAATGGTTTGTGGGGGCCATTACACACTGCATCTTAGATTCCAAAGATCCCATGTAAAGGTGTAACAGTCAGGCAGACTGAGTTTGATCTTGGGTAGAGCCCAACCCACCACTTGAGCATCAGACCTGTAAACTGTGAATCTTTCCAGAAGCAATATAAACCAGAAGCAGCTCCAGATTGTCTTCAGAAAATACACATATGAATTTGGCACTGTACATCGATCTTAAGACAAACTCTCATATGACACTAAATCCCAAAACTAACGTGATTCTATGGGCTTCTCCAAAGCCTTAGCATGCCAACCTCAGTGACACCTAAAATGTGGGCAACAAGAGCTTTCGCAGGCCTCTTGCGCCCATAACCAATTCGTCCGACGTTAGCCTTTCTAATCCATTGCTGTTCTCTAAATCTAACGATGCAGGCAGTATTTATACAGAAAAGCTACTCTAAAACATAACAAATAAACATGACAATGCATTTCTAGAATTAACGAAATGTTGCAAGAAATAACGCAATGTTTCTAAATTTGGGAGAGGGGTAATCGTGACTTTGCAAATAAAACAGCTTAGGTAGGGCAAATCTCTAATCCTCGTAAACAAAAGAAACAAAGGTCGGGGGAATGCATGCGGTAATTCTAATGCCTTTCTGACGCAACAGGGGATTCCTTTTGGTACAAATAGGCATACGTAATAGACGACTTTCAGCAGATTACAAAAAGTGACGCAAACGGGCCTAAGCAAATTCTTCAAACAAGGGCCTAAATCTAAACCTATAGTTTCTTATAAGGGAAATCCTTGTGTCCAAAATTAGCCGTATTACATACCTCCCCATCGAGGAAAAGGAATCGTCCTCGATTCTACATGGACTATTAAACAAAGAAAGCCTAAAACAAATCTGCTAACTACATATCTACAAAATAAAATTAACGAATGTTCAGTCTCTCACATTGATTGTCCGTGGTCTTCTTCATAAACGATGCAACAAATGAATTTCCGTTGAGTGTTCAGGGTGTTCGAGCTCTTTAATCTTACAGACAAGTGTTCGTCGCCTTCCTCGTTCGAAATTCATGCTCTCTAGCAAGTTCCAATAAAACATAATGCGAGTTAAGGGTGTTCGTTTCTCTTCAGGTTACACCAGAGCATACGTCGCCTTTAGCAATATGTTTCTTGGACGTCAATGTCCGAGCTTAAAAAGTGTCGACTTTTCCGTGTCAAAAATAAACCATGTTACCTAATTACGTTCTTTCGTTGTTCTAGCCAAATTCGCTGCTTTCTTTGATCTTACACGTTGGGTTCGGGGTCTGTTTCCAGCACCTTCTTTAATCCCGCTCCTGTCACCAAATGTAAACTGTGAATCTTTCCAGAAGCAATATAAACCAGAAGCAGCTCCAGATTGTCTTCAGAAAATACACATATGAATTTGGCACTGTACATCGATCTTAAGACAAACTCTCATATGACACTAAATCCCAAAACTAACGTGATTCTATGGGCTTCTCCAAAGCCTTAGCATGCCAACCTCAGTGACACCTAAAATGTGGGCAACAAGAGCTTTCGCAGGCCTCTTGCGCCCATAACCAATTCGTCCGACGTTAGCCTTTCTAATCCATTGCTGTTCTCTAAATCTAACGATGCAGGCAGTATTTATACAGAAAAGCTACTCTAAAACATAACAAATAAACATGACAATGCATTTCTAGAATTAACGAAATGTTGCAAGAAATAACGCAATGTTTCTAAATTTGGGAGAGGGGTAATCGTGACTTTGCAAATAAAACAGCTTAGGTAGGGCAAATCTCTAATCCTCGTAAACAAAAGAAACAAAGGTCGGGGGAATGCATGCGGTAATTCTAATGCCTTTCTGACGCAACAGGGGATTCCTTTTGGTACAAATAGGCATACGTAATAGACGACTTTCAGCAGATTACAAAAAGTGACGCAAACGGGCCTAAGCAAATTCTTCAAACAAGGGCCTAAATCTAAACCTATAGTTTCTTATAAGGGAAATCCTTGTGTCCAAAATTAGCCGTATTACAGACCATTGAAGGTGTTGTGGGGCAGAGGTGTAATCCTCTGATTCTGCAGTTGCAATAATCAGGCGGAGTCTACGTTCAATACCCAGTAGGCCCCACTACTTGAGTGTCATGACAAGGGGTCACAGGCTTGATTAGCATTCCATTATTTCTATGATCCCAGCACTTGGCACCAAAAACCACAAATTCACATTCACCATCAGGGCCCAGGTCTTTTGCTCTAATTCAGCAATACCAATGCTTAGTGCAAACTGCATGGAAAACTATACAACATCACCTGAACAATTGATGTACTAGAGTTCTACGCATCAAGGTTTAAGCTTAGTTCAAAATTCCTGGTCATTTGTGGGAAATCAATCTCCAAAAGTTGTTGCTGGAAAGACCTGAAAGACTGTCACTTCCAAGCCCACACCTGACCTGACAGCATCGGACAACTGACCTTCATCTCACTGTACGATTCTGGAACAAGTAACATTACAAAATTGTGCGAATAGAATTGATAGATCTTCCCTTGAAAGTACCGGGTTGGGATTCTTATTCTAATCATAACAACTAGTCAGTTGCAGTTGTTAAACAGCCCTTCGTGGCAATCAAAATTTGTACGTATCTAATTAGGCCGTATCCAAAAAATGGCCTAAACTGAAGTGCAAGCAAACGTCGAAAACAAATGTCGATAATGAGTCAGCTAGATAGATTTTACCTGTATGAAGGGCGTCGAGACAAGATGTCTCGTCTTTTCTTTGCTTCGTCGTCTAAGATTCCGTCTTGTTGAGGACAGTTTGGGTCCCCGTTGTCGTGCATGCTTTGGAGCTGCTGCTGCAGTTGGTTCCCATGTGCCGTTTGGATAACGGAATGTTGTTGTCCTTGTTGAATCACTGATGACTGATTTGATGATGAAGTTGCCAAGATCGAATGTCCACTCTGCTGATTGTTAATGGCTGACGGGCTTGGCGACCTCTTCGAGACAGACGGGGCAGGAATCAGATTCACTGCGACTGGAACAGAAGTTGTTGCCAAATTGTCCATCCCTGCAAGATGACGTAAAATGGGTACCGTAAGAAGGCGGTTTCAGCCTGATCATATTTTAGTCACTGAAATAAAATCTCATATCTCTAAGCTCTTTGTGTTGTGCAGGCATACAAATGAAATAACAAACAGGACGCCGTTGAATAACACTCGAGGCTCGAGGTAGGACTATTGTTGCCAGACGCACACACGTCATAGGGGTCTGAATGATGAACATGGCAGCAAACTGCCTACGGCCTAAGCAGGAGGGCAATACAAAGTTTACAACCGATTACAACCATAAGCTGAAGCTAACTTGAAGAAGTGATGTGAATAAAAACTTACACACTTAAAAATGGTATAACTACCTACGGGGCCTGCAAAATATGGCATCTCCGACGCCATTACGCGACCGTTGCAACGTTGGAACTGCAGTTTCGAGTAGGAGGATATTCCCGTGCAGCTCTGTGTTTATAAAAGCACTTTGCTGGAAGCATAGCTTTAGTTTGAAGCTAGAAATATCGTTTGACGGTAGCAAAAACATGCAGCGGTAATCTTCTCCTCATTAAGCGAGCAATGTTGCAGATTTAAAGCTTATACTTACGTCACTTTTCTACGTCACTTTGAAACGCGAGTTTGAAATTTGGAGCTTCGAGTCCTTGGCCTTGCTGTTGCCTTCTACGTCTTCTCAATGTCGTCATTTTCAACGTCATGCCCAATCGAGAACAAAGGAACAATTTGCGCAAAGCATGACGTTATTTATTCTAGCCAATCACAGGCCACAGCGTGGGTGACATCAATCATTGTTCTTCCATATAAGTAAACTCAGACAATAGAGGCTAGGCTCCCAATGAGAAACAGGAAATGCTAGACGCACTACTGGTTGTGTGCGACTGAAACCGCAGCCATCGGCCAGGGAAGGCGCAGGCGGTGATGACGAAACAGACGAAGATCCATAGCAGCCAGGGTGTGTATGGCTCCTTTCCGGGGGGGGGGGAGAGGATGAAGGAACATCAGACAGAACAAAGGTATTTCTGATTAAAGTTTTCTTTATTATATGATAATAATAATAATAATAAATGCAAATGCACTACCTCTATATAAGGTACGGCAGCAATACAAGAATTGCATTTATTGAAAAAACGCCTCCCAAACCAGCATATCAGGTCTATTTTATGGGAATTTTATGGTCAGCTTTCTGGACATTCGTCGCCCAAACATTTGTGAATGTGGCCTTCTTGTAGCCTGTGTTCTGATGGTCTGGAACACAGGCTACCTTCTTGCGTCACAGCTGGTTTTTGGTACGGAAGAGAAACTAGTCAATGACGCATTGCATTGGTGCTAGGTGTCATTGGTTTCATTCCTTTTCGACGGCTAAAATCATGATTTAACTTCAAGAGATATTGCAAAAGTGACAAAATGTCATAAAAATCAACACGAAAATAATGAAAAATGACAAGGAAATTTCAAGAAATCATTCACAATCAAACTGTTTTGGACAAATGACTACGAAATCATGGCAGGTAAAAGGTAAAGCTTCGAAATCACATAAAACACTCAATGGGATGAAACATCACAATGAATTAAGCACTTCCAGGCTTCAGCAAAATGCTTCAGTTCGCAATGACGTACCAAAATTCAAAACCTGGTCCAACTTAAGTCTGCTGTGCCGCTCTTATGAGACATATGTTTTGCAAAATATGGTGAAATTTCCCCCGTGTTGTTTGTGTTGGAAATTTTGGGGAAACGGACACCCTAACAGTTTCCTAAGTGGGAAATGGAAATTTTCGTTTCCCTTCAATTCCCAGAGAAAACTGTCCGTTTCCCCCAAAATTTTTCATGCAGAAATGCTAATGGGAAATATTCTTGCTGTAAACACAAACACCTCAGCCTTTCTTTTGTATCTTGTCAACGTCTGCACAGATTTTAATTCAAGGTTCTCGCAAAGTATCTACACATTCTCCTTGTTTACATCTGTCTCCGTGGCCACCTTGTGTCTAATCTGTCTTCTAATGAACGCACCGCTTTACTGACCAATACGGTAAAAGCTCGCATGAAAGAACCTCCGATTTTCTGTAACTGGCTCTCATGCACATACATGTATATTGTGGCTCTTATATAAAGATGCTTTTGGCAAAAATTCAGCCTGGAGGCTCTTCACGCGCGGTGTGCATCTTCTTTTAGGCACAAGCAATAAAAGCTCATGCAAAATGGGGGAACTTTCTGGGATCCCGATTACAATTGTTTGCTTGTATCAAAGCTGGTAAGGTTCTAGCACAGAAAATATTACAAAACCAAAGACATGGACATTAACACTACCTAAAACCGATGGATATATAATTTGATGAGTTTTGATCATTGTATAACATAACCACGTGTCTCATTTCTCGTAGAGATCAAAATTTAATCGAAATCATTGATAATCGATCATTTGAATTCAAAAGGCGAACAAGTCCATCTGTATCCAAAATTCATGTCAGTTACACAAGCTCCGCGAGTCGCCTCAAAGCTTCCTTTAATTTCAGAAGATCTGTTCTCGCACTGGAATATTCCCTTATAAGTAGCATGCGTGCAGACATTTATTACCATGCAAGGGCAAGTATCGCATTACTTTCAATACTTCTGAACTGAAGAAAAAAACGTCAGAAAGAAAACAGTTTCAGCCGTTATCTTAGCAAATCTTTTTGTATCAAAATAAATGAACGGAGAAAATGACAGGTATTTCAAACTTTGCATAACTAAATAAATAAAGAAAACTTTTTACAACATTTACAAATAAATGCATGAATTACTTCGAGAAAAACGTAAAAAAATCATTTCATGTCGAACATGAGACAACATTAAACTGCTTCATGACGATAACAAAATGGTTCTAAATATCTTCCGTATATCGGGTGAGATTTGTGATAACGCAAAACTGCTCATGGAATACTTTTTAACTGCCTTTATTCACGGGATTTTCATTGATATCCAATTTGAGACAGCCTTTAGTATCATTAGCACCTGACCAAACGTAAATTGATGTACAAAGTTCCTTCACTAAACAATTCTATTCTTCGGGCTAACGCTAAATTTCATGACAGCGATAATGGTTTACGGACGAATAGGGGGCTGTTTAATGGGTCTTTTCAACTAGCATACTTCGCGTGCGCAACGTCTTCTTTGGCCTTTGCTGTCGCAATTTCCATGGGCCGTGAAAATGGCATGGAAAATGGCGTCAACAAAAGAGATGAAACATTCCACTTGAAAGACTCTTTCAAGAGAAGAAATGGAGCAAAACTTATCTGACACCGCAAATATATTCTCATCTAGTTCTTTCCAGATCTATTTTCCACCCCGCACAAATCCGAAACAGGCTACTTGTTCACCATGATGAAAACATACCAGCCCTTGCGGTAGAACGTAATATTCTTCAACATGGCAATTTCTCAAATTCAAACAGTTACAAACATGGCCTGTAATCACGTTTAATCCAATAAAGATGAGACAGGAATGATTCTATTAACGGCTCTTGGGCGACCGGCATGCATTGCAGCCAAGTCTTTTAAGGTGGCCTAGTTTCATTGCTGTATGTAAATAATTTTGGGGTGTCAGTCAAGTCAGTAACATGTCATTGCAGCTCCAGACGTGACAATACTTATCCTCACGAGCGTTCAACACTGGACTTGAAGTGAAGAAAACCCATGACATCAACGAAAACGAAACAAACCATCACAATGCATGTCACAAGTGGCTGCGTATGGTTGTATAAAGAATAATAATTATTCATCATCGCGGATTGATGGGCCTAAAATTTGGTTGAGGGTGTAACAAGACACGAGAAATATCACAACAACAGAAATACGATATGGAAAACAAGGTTATATACTAGAATAACGATGGTCAAGGAGTGCTGGGAGCTGGCCTTACTCAGAACACTCACTACCAAAAAACGCCTATTATTGCAGTCAAAAGTAACGTGCGCAGGGAAGGCCTTCGTGGCTGCAATCATGAACTAAAAAATAATAATAGTTGTGCGGTAAATTGGTTGTTATATTGCCTTTTACTGATTCAATTGATCATGCAAATAATGCAGTATTTGATATGGAAAAATGGAGAAAATCCGTTGCACATTCGTCCACCCATCAAATCGAGCTGGCGAGATTGTGCAGCAATGATAATTATTTTCATACAACCATACGCTGCTACCGTTGGGCAGAGGTTGTTTGAATCGACAACGGAATGGGGGTATCATTGGTATTCACAAACTTTGGGAGGAAACACTCTCAAGAATTCGCAGTCACCAATTCCTAAAGCTAAATGCATGCATGACGTTTAGCTTTAATCAACTTGAACACAATCGCAACAAAAGTTGCATCATAATAACCAATTAACCCGTGAAAGATGATCTAATAAATCTTGGCTAAGCCTCGAACTTGCCACGTTGCACGAATATAAAACTTCTTCAGTTTAACATATCATACAGGTAATTTAATCTAAACTGATCTAAATCAACTCATATATCCAACTGACAAGAGCCACCCGATTCATTCATCATAAATCATGTGGTGTTGCTTTGCAAACTATATTTCTCTATTTCATGATACATCTTTTATTGTACACTAATGTTTATTGTTTTGATACTGCAAAGATGATAAAAAACAAGCTTGTCTGAACGACAGTAACATGCAAATGTTTCGGCAGGACCGTTTCGGACAAAAATCTTTGGACAAAGAATTTTGAAAACTTTTTGAAAAAACTCGGAAATGATTATATATCAGTTTTTGCAGCTTAATAATACAATATATAACTTGTAATAGGTAACATTTGGATAAAACTAAGTTACATTTTTTAACCAAAACTGATAATAAATTCACATCACCGTGAGCAAAAAAATTTGATTGAAAACCACCACGTTGATGGTAACCTGGATGAAGTTTCAAAACGGTTTTCAAAGTTGTTTCTAATGAGACTATCTCAAGAATTGAATCCATGATGATAATTTTATTTCAAGATAAGCAATCAAACTATCAAGATCCTTAATTCTTAAGAAATAAACAACTGAATACATGAATCTTGTCTGGACGACTCTTTACCATCCTTTTGACATGTTGACCGTGACAATAAATAATACCATAATTTGCTTTTGTACAGTTAATCTAGAAATACTGTTTACAAATCTTAAGATAAAAGTAATTTCCAAAGGAGAGAACGAACAATATTGGGAGATGAAGAGGTCATAACAATGTCACCAAGATGAACAAGCAAAGAGATTCATGAAGTGTAAATAAGGTAAACAAACAAAGAGACATGAAGAGGTGTAAATTTTAGAAAAACTCGTTGGAAATATCAAGCTTAGTACCTCTTTAACCTTTCCCGAAACGAGCGTTGAATAACTATTGCAGCTGTTCTCATTTTTATGAATTTGTGTCTTTCTTTTGTAACTCTGTACCATCGCTGTATCATGCTGGCAGCTTCCATTTTTGCAGCCATCTCAAATTGTTGAATCAAGCTAAAGCTTGGACTTGCACAATTGCTTGGTTCAAAAAATGTTTTGTCCTCAAAGTCTATCTCATCATCAAAGCTTGAGTCACTATCAAAAGCACATTCTGTCTTTCCTAATGCAGTACATTCTATAAAATCCTGGTGGTCAGTATCCGTGAAGTCAAATAAATGTCTGATTTCCAGTAACGTTTGATCATCATAATCATTTACGACATCTGAAAGCAGTGTCTCATCTATGTTCTCAACACTGCCCAAGCCTCTCTTTACATTGTCACTAGCAGCTAATTCAGTTG
Organism: Aurelia sp. 4 Dawson et al 2005; assembly: GCA_964019985.1. NCBI lineage: Eukaryota > Metazoa > Cnidaria > Scyphozoa > Semaeostomeae > Ulmaridae > Aurelia > Aurelia sp. 4 Dawson et al 2005. Next base: position 8,837,298 of record OZ026493.1, on the reverse strand, counting down.
CTTCTTCAATTGTATGCAGTGGCTTCCTGAAATAAAGTTGTGAGAAACTTCTACAAAGGCTCAGGATCACAAATTTTAAAAAAAATCCAGGTCAGTAAGATATTTTCAAAATTGCCAGCCACTGGATGTTTCTGGAATGTATCTCTTTGTACCTGGTGTGCCAATATTAGTTACATACTTTTGACAGGTGACAACAAATCGTATAGTGGACCAATTTTGAAAATTTAAGCTAAGATCCTCAATTAGATAGTATATAGTATTTTTTTGTATATTTTGTCTTCTGGTACACATGAAGCTTTATATAGGTGAGTTTCAAAATTTTTGATTTCAAAAACACTGAAAATGATCAAAAACTGTTTAATCAAACTCTCTAAAGATTCAACATGAATGGATATAGAGAGAATGTTTTCATAGTGTTTTTGGGATTTTCCATTGCATATGAATTAATGCTATGTGGGAAGAAATGTAAAAAAATACTTTTAATGTTACAAAGAAGTGTATTTACTTTCAAATTTCATGATATAAATGTGTACTTTTATGCAGGTACTGAGTTCCTGTGTCAAGGGGGTTAAAGGTCAAACAAGTATCAAGTTTTGATCAATTTCTAGCTTCCCAAATCACCATAAATGTCTTTTCTCTTGTCCATTCATGCTGAGTCTTTAATAATTTTGATCAACGTCTTTTGGGTTATTTTCACTGTTTTCAAAATAGCAAAATTAACAACTCTACAAAAGTGGAAGACTAAGAAACATATAAAAAAATACTGGCATCCAGATGAGTATTTCAGCTAACGATTAAGTCATCAAAATGCACCCAGTATACAATATAATGTTGCCTGTCAAAAGTGCATAGTTTACTTTGATGCACACAGCATAATCAGAAAAATTTATGGAAATCTAAGCTGGATTTAAAAAAATCCAGCAAATCTCAACCTTGCCGGATTCTGAAAAGGGCATTGCCAAGCCTTAAAAAGTGGGTTGGACACTTCAAATCATATAAAGTTCTTGAAGGAAGCCCAGTTTCACCCCTTGGTTAAATGAATGAGTACTGCTATCAAAAATTGGGGCAGACATGTTCACCCCTGTTCACTTCCTAGTGAGACCCTTGGATCCTGAAAACCTAATGGTACATCCATGCTATTGAACTGTGCATGTTTTCTGGCAGAAACTCTTCCTTAGAAACTCAAGTGGCAGATTACTAGAAATCTCAGATAAGAACTAACTTATTCCAGATAGTGTCTGTCACATCAACAAGGGAACAGGGATCACACTGGAAGACATACAGTATGCAGCATGTTATAACAAACATCTCTGATCTGCAAGGGCCAGAGATTCTTCTGCAAGTTAGCACATATATAAAGGTTAAGGGAACTGACATGGGCCAAATTAAATATAATCTATTGAATTTGATAAGTGCAACATGTGTGGCTTAATTGGAGAGCCATTTAAACAATAGCCTATGCATAGACCCATTATTCAAAAGAAGAAGGGTCTAGGAAACAATGAGCAAAAGCTTGCTACAATGAATTCCAGATTTCTAAAACTTAATTTATGCAGTATATGTTGAGATGCATTTCACACATTACTTGAATAGCAGATTCGGATAATCAAAAATAATTACTCTGAGTGGCCATAGCAAGCTTTCACTGATTGTTTCCTAGACCCTTTCTTCCTTTGAGATTACTCTAGTAAAATGGGTCTACTCCTAGGCTAAGGAAAAAATGGACACAGGTGTTTTCTTTAGCCAATTAATAGTGGATACAAAGTCTGTTCTCTTTAAGTCTTTTCAATGTTATTGCTCTAGTTCCTTCTGAGTAATGTGAGACACAAAACAAGCGAAAATAAAGTAGAAATATGGTATACAGATAACAATTTCTTTTATCAAAAACAAAAGCTTCTTGAGTTTCTTATTGAGCAGTTTCTTCTGAAAACAAGTGTATGCATGATGCATAAAATTTCTTATAAGAAACTTGAGAATTTTAGCAAGTAATGAAAGTTTCATTAAAATGTCATACTTCAGGAAATTTAATGACTTCATGTGTGAATTTGATGCTCATATCATCACATGACCATGCCTTCATGAGCATTTCACAACAAAGATACTTGACTGAAGGTGTTGTGGGGCAGTGGTGTAATCCTCTAACTCTGACTCTATGGAGTGGGTTTGATGTCTGGCAGGGCCTCACCACTTGAGTACCATGATGAGCGGTTACCAACTCGGTTACTACTTAGTTTCTTCTGCGATCCCAGTGCCAGGGTATGAAAACGCACCTGACCATGTGACTGGGTGGTCCCAGTAAATTTTCTATTTGTCAAATCCTGCCAGAAATTTCCAAGATACAGTTAAGCCCAAAATTACTCATACCTATACCAAAGTCTCAGTACTTTGCATCATTCTAGTTCAGGAGCAATTTTGTTGTGGCTGAAGTTTTGTAAGGATATGATAAAAGGCTGAAAATAAGCACAACAAAAGACCTTTGAAGAAGAAGAATATCTGATGAATTGGTCCATAAACAAAACTATCTAAAATAGTCAAACTGTATCATGGGTATGAATAATTTTGGGCTTAACTGTATCTCCAAGTCAGGCAAAAGTACCATATCTTGTTGTATTTCATATAAATTGTTTTCTATAATGAAACAAGCATTAGATTACTAAGTAACATGAAAATCCTTGTTGCCTTCTTGCAATTACTTCAAACTTAATCCACCCCTGATATTTGGAATCTGATAGATACATAGTGTGGTCAAAACTATAACTGAAATGTATTTGTATGGTAGTAAACATAAGTAGCTCTGCATCTGAGTAAATGCTTGTGTTTGGAAGATAATGAGCAGTGCAGGGCAAAGCCAGATTCCCACAGAAGCATAGTTCAAGGTTCTTCATGCAGGGAATCTTGGTATGAGTTTTGTCCCTTCTCATGAGGCAAAATATTTGTTCATGCCCTGCCCAGCGCTAGGTGCTAAAAGCCAAAACTTCACCTTCAAATGAAGACATGCAAGGCATTGTCCATACTTTATTCAAATACATACTATTACCCACATTTTCAAATTTTTCAAATCTTTGAAAGATTTTGGGATTTTCAGAGAAATGTGAAAAACTATTTGGAGAATCTTTAAGCATTTGTTGGGGACCTGCCTCCAAATTTTTGAGACATTCAAAGATCCTTAAAAGATTCTTTGGAATTGCTGAGATTTTGTGAAGATATTTGGGTTTTTTGCGATTTGCACAATTTCAAGATTTCTTTATTCTTTTGGGAATATTTACAGTATGATTTTTGGAGTGACTTTCCCTCTAACTGAATCACCTTCAAAGGCAATATGATTCTTCTCCAAGTTTGGGTTTTCCCGTGGCTTTTCCCAATGTTTCTGCAACAATGCAAAACGAGGAAAAGACCAAAATAAATCCAATCATATTCTTTCCTTAGATCTCGTGAGTTTCGTCGTGAACAAAAGAACAGAATACACGATAGACTGCTGTTTAGTTTCCTCCAGCACGCTGCTGTTTGAAAAGGGGCGAGGCACATTTCATTGAATGCATCTGGTTACTCATTGTCAGAGAGCGGAAACAAAAGCATTATGACTCATTTGCCATGTTCTCTTCCAACAGTTCTCAGACTTGATCTGATCTTATTTACTGCATATTAGTACAGGCTCTAGTAATGTATTTTATGAATGGCTTTGATTAAGCACGTTTTACTTTTAAATTATTCATTGATGATCATTTGGGTTCACCTTCAGAAAACCAAAGGTGTCGAACTCGGCACGTTGCGACAAAATGGGCCTAGTATAGGTAAACCGTCAACTCATAAACAGGCAAAATGCCAAGAACACGGCGAACAAACAGAAACAGCAAATACATCACAGACTGGAATATATTTCTTACCCTTTAAATACAGCATTTCTTGATACTCTAGTCTTGTAAATTCTTTTGAAACTTGAAACAACAGGTATGACAATCGGGGAGAAATATGATGAACGCCCATTACTGCTGGCATTTCTCGCATTGGCCTTTTCCGTTAATATGTCTTCGATTTTCCTGCCCACCATGTTGATGTTCAGAAGTGCTTTGACTGCAACTTTTAATGAGTTATAAATCAGTGATCTGGCTTCTTCTGGTATTTGTAAATCCTGTCAAAGTATCTATACATCTTTCCGTTCACCTCCGCCATCGAAACTGCTGCACTGCACTGTTCGGTGGTTCTTCGGAATGATGTTTATTATATTTGCGCACGAAAATTCTGACCAATTAGCGACCGTTGATTCAGAATTCGACCAATCAGCACTCAGCTTTGTCATGGTGATTCCCTGTCGGTGAATGACGATGGTTGAAAGTGTCGCAGCAAATCACGTGAATGTTTTGTCTCAGCACAAACGGTGCAAAGTTCAGAAAGAGGCATTTATTGATTTTCACACAAAAAATTTAGCGCACAGAGGGAGTGTTTACTCCGCTTGCATCTTCAAGAGAGACAGCAAATTCGACAAAATTAAGTGGCAACTCATTGGAATTACAAGCAAAACGAAAAATACGCAAAATGCCCGCGTCATTCTATCTGATATATCTGTCACACCATTCGCATGCATTTCCAGTGAGACAGCTGCCAGATAGCATTGGCGCCATCACATCAACTTTCCTCAATCAATTTAGAATTTACTTACGGAGCCTTCAATTTTTGTCAAAGGTTTAGACACTATCTCTCGTACATCCTTTCATACAAAATAGAAGCGTAATTTCGAAAGTAATTGTGACATAAAAATGCTCTTTCTGGAACTACAGAACTGTATTTGGCAAATTACAGCAAAGATAATAAGTCAATACCCTGGGTATCAGAGCCTAATAGAAATTTAGAAGAAATAAAAGGAAAAACAGAAAGAGAGACCCAACTCAACCATTTGTAACCTGTGTTCCAGAGGTCAGGAACACAGGCTAAACCATTTGTACCTTGCTTTGGATGCCCGACCGAGCAGCTTTACAGAAACCTCCGAAGTTGTTATTTCTATAAAGGATATGGGGTACTGCTCTTGCTTCGAGCCCAGATCCCAGTTTTTTAACGCCCCAAAGCACCCTTTTTCTTTTTTAAATTTTTATTAGGCTTTGGTACCCAGGGTACTAATTCAGTGGAAAGAATGGGTACTAACATTTTAAACATTTTTTGAACTATTGCAAAGATTCGATGCCACTACTCCACCATGTATTTTCACATCTGGAGGTTGTCTAATCGGTTGTAAAAATCCCTTTATTTGTGATTCAACGGAGATGAATGTTGTACTGGAGTATATACATAGGTATCACTAAACCATTTATGGGAGCACTTGCAGGCATGAAATTACGAATTTAAAATTCATTCTAAATCAATCCCCTAATCCGGATTCCTCGTCAGTGTTGCATTGTTAATTGCGAAATTGCTTTGTGCGTCATGTAATATGCTGCCCAGCACACATGCCCCATCTTTCTTCAAACGTACCACAAGGAGACATTGATTGTTACAAAACAACTGTCAGATTTCATGATCACAGTACGTTTAACAGACGTGACATTAACGTTAAGCAGTTTTAAGTAGGACATGGATTCGCAGTCGGTATGCAAACAAATTTAAATCTAAGTCTAGTGTTGCAGATTGAAAAGAAATGCCTCACAAAGAAATTTTAGCGCCGCTGAAATCTGACTGAAAACGATGTGAGCGTGAAACGAAGTTTTGGGGCGTTGAAAACTGCGATCTGGGTTCGAATCAAGAGCAGTATCCTAACCTACCCTGGTGCAGACAATTCTCGAGCATTGCGTAAGGTGGTCCAGCTAGATCATGAGCGATGGGACACCCAGTGTTTAGCAGTTTGAAATTTTTAACAGAGGCGAGCCACCTTAACTTATTTTTGTATTTTGGACTTATCTGTACTTGGTATACAACCACCTTTCACTGTTTCGTAATTTTTCGACAGTGAGCCATCTTAAGCACAGAGCCACCTTAATCGATTAATTATGATGTCAGACCGCCCCTGGGGCGGGGTAGGTGTCCCCAAACCTGCCACTGATTTCCATTAGATTTGCAGCAAAGTTAAATCGAATCTTCTAGATATATCTGACAATGATGTTTTACAGATTGACTCTCCAGTGAAACAAACGATGGTACCTCGTAAAGGCCCCCTTGTAGGGTGTCGACTCATGGCTTTTCATCCCTTGTTTCCCTGCGTTCTCTGATTTGCTGATATCACTTGGTCAACAGAGACTCGAAAAAATTTAACTGAAAAAGTGGGCCCAATTTAGGCCTGCGTAGAGTGATTCACCAATCAAATTGCTAGAATTTAGCTTTCTACCAATCACGAGGCGCTATTCAGATAGTTGTTGTTGCTGCATACAAACACCGTTGATGAGGTCGAGACAGTTCTTGCAGCTTCTATGGATCAACTTTGTTTCTACAGAGGAAGATAACTAACTGCCTGCAAGGCATGCATTTTATGATTTGTAGGTCAAATTCTTTGTACTACAAGTTTTCAATGTTCAGGCTCTTTCGACCAGATTTTGTAGCTATCTTGTTGAATGTGCGATAACTTCCGCTTGTTTAGGCCATTTTGAAAAATTGGGTCCACTTTTATAGACTAATGTTATGAGTCCCTGTTGACCAAGTGATGTCAGCAAATCAAAGAACGCAGGGAAACAGGGACGAAACGGTGCAAGTCTACGTATCATGTACTAAGAAGTTGAAAATAACTTTCTGCTGGCCACAACTAGATCTTAGCAGAAGCAAACCGGACACAAATCTTGCTGCGGACGTCTGCCTTTAAGGACACCCTTAAGCGTTTCAAGAACTGCAGGACAAAGACGAAAGAGAAACTTACTTTGCATTTAACAAAATTTATGAAAACTATGTTGATACATATCAATACTACGAAAGCAAAGAAAACTACGAAACGAGAATGAAAACGTTAATCAAAAACAATTTTGTAGCAAACCTTCAGGTATAAATAATCTAATGTGCAAATTTTCAGGCTACAAGTCATAATGGAGTTGTCGCCATTTACATTCAGAATGCAGATAGGTCCTCTTCATTTCATTCCACAGATAATTCTTTAAAGGGTCTGTTTCATCCAGCATTCCTTGCACTTGTCGTCTCTTGGCTTGCCTTTGTTGTCGCCATTTTCATGGGCCATGAAAATGGCGACAAACAAAGACCAGCCAAGAGACGACACGTGCAAGGAATGCTGGATGAAACAGAGCCTTTAACGAAGATATGAGTATAGAGCATAGGTTCAAAATTCTTAAGAACATGAGTGAAAAAATTCAATGACCTATTTCTCTAAACTAAATGTTTTCTGTCAATCAATCAATCAGTCAGTCAATCAATCAATCAATCAAAATCTTTATTAATGTGTCAAGGTATTTACCTTACTGGCTAATTGGGGACACAAATTCCAAAAAAACTTTAGCTGTTTTGCTGTAGTTCTGCCGTTGGAAGTTTCTGAAACCTTCAACATTTTCAGAATTGTCTTTCTTCTTTCAGGAATTCAAGAAAAATTTCCAAAAAAACTTAAAACCATCGTTATTCCTAAATTGTTTGACGCAGCATGAAAGAATTTCCAAGAAATCACAGTTTATGGATATCTACAATATGGTATAAAGCAAAAATCGGTCACTAAATGGTTTACGATTCAGAGACTTGATGACGTCACACTTTCAAATGAGCTGAAATATGCAATACCTTGTAATTTCGAAAAATTTTTTAAAATTCCCGAAAAGTCCAACGGTAGAATTAGGGATACATAGATAAGGTTTCTGTCTGACCTTTGCGTTTTGAAACACTCAATGCTTCAAGGCGGGGCGGATTTCGCCCCGTAAATATTTCCTTTGTTATATGAGGTAGGGCAACCTAATTTGGGATAATGGTTGTTCATCATGCAAAAAATGAATATTTGAATGAAGCAATAATTCAATTAGCGACGTTGTTGTTGTTTCTAGAGAATAACAATCATTATGATGCTGGTTGACGTCATAAAATTGAAGGCATGTTAAAAGTTCATCTAACTTGAGTTTTCATGATGAAATGAAAGACATGCTTCAAAATGTGTCTAATTCCAAACTTTAGACTTAATTGGACCAATTTAAAAGTTTTGAGAGATACAAAGAATCGTTCTTTCATAATGCGCATGACAACTTGGTTACCAAGGATACAAAGCTACCATTGTCCAAATTATTACACTTTTATTACCCTGGGTACCAGAGCCTAATAAAAATGTCAAATTTATTAGGCTCTGGTACACAGGGCACATTTTTATCGGAAAATGATAGAAAGTAAATCTCAGCGACCTTCTGCATATATCAAACAAACTTCTTGAACATGACAAGAACTATTCTACTGTAGCAGTAGCTCGACAGCTACGAAAAGCAATGTGAAGGGAATATTTGCCGCATGAAACAAATATGTAATGGCTCTAAAAATTACAAGGAAAAGATTTCATGCCATACTAACAGGCTGTATTCTGACAATGGATCATTTATTCTAAGTTAACTGTTAAATTGGCGTTTCATTGTGTCCAGGCTGCCATGATAGGGTCTGCTTCACAAACAAAGACTAATGCAATTGGTACGGTTTACGCTGAGCCTGCACACTGACTATTACAGAGAGAAATATCTGCATGTTCACGTAACTAGCCTTCCTCTTTCTGTTTTGAGTGCAAGAGGTCTATTAACAGATAGCGAAGTTGCTCTTTGATCCATGTCAATACTACACTACCAATACTGGCAAGGGTTCTTTCATTAGCTTTCACTTATGCATGTGGCGAATCAAATAACTTTGGTCTTCGAGACGGTTCTTTTCCTTTGTGCACATACCTGAAAGAATACAAACTGAATTCTCAGAGAATGAAGAAACAGGATTGTGTTGCTTGGATTTTGTACCAATATACGTCATGGTAAACACACTCGGATCAACTGAAATTTTATGCAGAATTAAAGAAGAACTGCTTCTCAGTTTCATTTATTCTCAAATTACTATTTCTTCAAGACAAGAAAATAGTTCATTTTAGAGGACTAAAGGATTTACAAGGGTTTACATAACGTTAACAGTTTGCATTTACAGCGAGCAGAAAATCTAAAAATAACCCATTCAAATGTGTTAGTGCACAATAGTGTTAGTGTGTACACACTTAGAGAAAGACTTTCGAAAGAGCTCGTATTCTATGAGAAGAATTCTTCTTTAAAGAGAGTACAAAGACCAGCAGCCTTTGCAATCGTTTATCATTGTTTTTGTGAATTTCGTAAAGTCAGATATTCTGGAAGCTGTGGAGAGCAAGTCGTTGACTTCGTGCAAAGCATGCTGGTCTTTGTACTCCCTTTAAAATGATGGTTCTGAAACCAGCGAATGAACAAATAAAATAACCTAAAATAAAACTAAGTCATACAGTCATGAATGACGCTACGAAGCGACACCCAGGAATAAAAAGTTTTATTGCTTCTTCTGAAATCTTCCTACATTAGCTACAGCCTTGCTAATTTACCACAACTTGGCTCTGCCAGCCCCTTGTTTCCTTTAGGGCCAAAGCAACTGTTCCGGGTACCAGAACGCATGGAACACCATTCTATCACAACATACAGTAAAGTCTCGTCTTCAAGAGACGGCATCACAAGAAACTCAGGCCTGATTTCGCTGAATAAATTACTTCTCTACAAGAAACTATCCAGGCTGGTCTGATTCATGTTCAGTTTCTTACACAACTGTACATAGCAAAAATATAAGGGGTATATTTGAATATGTCTCGAATAGGTCCAAATTCTCTAGAAACAAGAATGATAGTTTTTTAAGCCCGACTTTTCATAATTTCAAGAAACTTTCAATACTGGCTCAAATTATCAGATCCTTGTACAGCATTGCAAATTTTAAATACGTTTCCTTAACAATTTTGATAGCTGTTTGGAGTATAAAAGTGTTTCTTACACCATGATATATACACCCTGTTTTGAAGAAGTATTTCTTAACATAAGAAATCAATCAGGCTGTTTTGTGAAATGAGTTTCTTACAGGCGGAACTTTACTGTAGTTATCACTAGCCAAGCCAGCGTGCAGACTTGACAGATCAGGCTACAATAACTTTCGGCCTTTAAGAAACTGCATTATAAGAAGCTCAGGCCTGATTTTCCTGCATAAAGTACTTCTCTACAAGAAACTGGCCAGACTGATTTATGCTCAGTTTCTTTTACAATGGCACACAGAAGCATCATATCGCTTAAGTTGTTGAAGTGTCTCAAATATGCCTTAATAATGTCTCAGAAAAGTCTCAAGAAACTTTCAGTTCTGGTTCCAATTCTTCAATTCTTTTACAATAGTGAATACTCTTAACAGAAATGTTTTCTTAACAATTGTGACAGATGTTTGGAATATACAAATCTTTCTTATACCATGGTATACACATCCTGTTTTGAAGAGGTATATTTTTACATAAGAAACCAATCAGGCTGTTTGGTCAAATGAGTTTCTTAAATGTGGGACTTAACTGTATCACTAATAGTCACCACCCTTTCACGATGTAGAGACTGTGAAATCAATTTCACGATGTGGTACATTCCAACATTAACATTTATCAAAACATTCGAATCGACAGGGTTGTGGCGCAGTACTGTAATCCTCGAGGCGAAAACTAAGAACACATTTCGTGAAAAGCAGAAGTGTGACAGATTCCTCCAGCTACCTGGTTTGATTTGCTCTCCTTGATGCTTTACAATCTACCCTCCCGTGGCGATCAACATCATATCCCAACCTGCCCATTTCATCCTGCAGACCCAACTGGTTTCAAATCACTTTGCTGAATACTTGATATCAAAATCAAGCAATCACTCACACAATACACATCAAACATACCTAACGGAACTATACCACATCGCCTCAACGCTAGGCGCAGTCGGCGAGAAATACACCCCGAAAAGGGAATCACCTCCTATCGGCCTTTCAAATCCAAACCAAAACATTGAATTATCAAATTTCAAAATATTGACATGAAATGTGGTTGCTTCCCCTGGTTTCATGGATAGCGGTTTCTTTTCATGGTCATATGACCCAATGTAATCGAGAAGAGGAATTTTATTCCAGTTCATGCAAGCTGCAATGACGCTATGAGAATTAACCCGGAATTGTTTCGATTGAGCTCTAGTGTCGCACGGTGACAAAGGAGGCAATGCAAGTTTTGGCATGAAACTGAATTGAACAAATTTATGGGAGCTCCTTTGCAGCAGTGAAAATTCGTCCAGCATATTCAAGATTGTTTTATTTTAGGACATGTAAAGAAATCTAAATAAACATGGAAGTCTAAAAACGTATATTCACTCATAATTTAGGATGCCCTCCTGCCTTTCCATAGACTTGCTCTAAGCACTAAGGAACATAGTTACTTCTGCGGGGGCGCCTTTTCGTAGTTTACGCCCCAGCAGAAGTAACTATGTTCCTTAGTGCTGATATATCACGGAATAGACTTGGAGCAAGTCTAGCCTTTCCATCACCAAATACAATGCTGTCCTGGCATTTATGTCGAGACAGGACGTTGGGTGACCAGCTCCACTAATTCACACTTTGAAATCTCAAAGTCCAAAGAGTTTATCCAGTGCCTCTGTCAGCATTTCAATATGAAGATTTATAAAGCCTTGTCACTGTCTTGACAGTTTTCAACACAATGCAAAATATTTAACAAACAAACAAATGTGAATAAAATGAAAATGTGCTCAGGACTTCCTTGATCAAATGAGAACAGCTTTCTGGTACAAATTTCTTAATTTTCCAGGAAGGATTTCTTATAAAAACCTTCTTACTAAAGAAAAACGTTTACACGCATTTCCTGCATAGTTTATTTGAAAGTCTTATCATAAGCCTTGCTGTAGCAGTAGAAAGGACAGTAAAAAAAGTACAGCTTCAGTCATTAGGACTATGAACCCATTTCGCAAACTTTTGTCACCAAGTTGTTAATACTGTCATCACATTGTAGCTCAAAATACAGAGAAGATCTTCTTCTTCATGTGCCTTGTCTGGAACAAACGTTGGCGACGATACATAGAAGAAGATACGTAGATCAATATCTAAGGAGGATATCATAGAAATAGGAGAATATTCTTCCCGACAAGAAGAGAGGCTGGCATTCATACCTATGGTGCTGTTACAGATAGGATTGAATTTTTTGAGAAGCCTCTGAAAAGTCAGTTTACTTTACACATCAATTCACTCATGTTTTCGCGTTGTCACCGTCGTCATCAATTTGCTTCCTTGCTTTGAACGTGCATGGGCATGTTCCTTTGATAACCAATGTTAAAGTCATTGCAATAGGGAGAACCTCTCTAATCTATGGCTGCCCTTTTGTAGCAATATTCAATTACATATATCATTCAGGCAGTACTTACTTTTAATTGCAAAACTTTTGGTACAATGCAAGATTTAGTAAGAAAATATGCATTCAATACAGAAAAAGCATTCAATGCAAAATCACGTTCAATTCTTATTGATTGATCGACTTCTGCAGCTACAGGGGGCGATTGCTAAAGATGGTTAAAAACGCCTTTGAGAACATATCGAAACTTTCCACGTTGGCGGAGGTCTCTTAATCAGGGTTAATGTCTTTCGAACTTCGAATGAACAATAGCACCCTGGGTACCAGACTCTCAAGAAAATAAAATAAAAGAAGAAAGAGAAATGAGTTTTTCTCATTTTCCTTTCTTCTTTTATTTCTTTGAGGCTCTGGTACCCAGGGTAGAACAATAGCTGCTCTGGTGGCCGCAAGCAAGACACAACACTATGCCCTCTCCTACCCAAGAAACCTGCCAAAGTTGGCAGAAGAATTAGCCTCAAAAATCAACTTCACATTTTTGACAACCAACTGCAAGGAAATTTTCAATTTCTTTGCGTTTCTAAGCCGTCAAAAGACCTGTTCAAACTTAAATTTGTTTGTTAATCCTTCCATCAAGCTGTCAAAAAAGGATTTCGAAGGTGCTTTAATATCTCTGGTGAAAGGTTTCCTTGTAACTGGCATGCCATGACAGTCAGAAACACCAAACTCGTTTTGGAGCACCAAGTAGGGGGGACTGGGGTCAATTGTAACACTGTCTTGAAAACCAGCCATACCATCCAAGTAATGACTAATTGCAATCTTGGAGGTAGATCATATTGTAGCTGCATCTTTTGGAATGAAATAGAAATTAGTTTCAACAATGTAGAACCAATATTTGTCACGTAGTGATAATTTTAAAATCGTTGATCAAGTGCTATAATTGCGCGGCAACATGGGTCAAATGTGATATGGGTGGGGCAGCTGTTACATACCTTTAAAGTCATTACAGTCGTTATCCTTACCTCTTTGTAAATTTGGATGCATCAAATTCGATAAAATCGTATCGACTGACTAAAATTGCTTTTTGTTTACAAATGTCAACATTTGAGTGTTTAATACTGCATGGAAGCACATCGTTGGACCAGATTAAACCGGATCAAAAACCTAGTCATCGGCCAGCAGACACCAGGACAATTGTAACTGCGTATTACAATGGCACCTGACCTGGTCACCTATCATTATTCCTAATTCTTACATCTCATAAGCTGCTAAGCTTACAAGTTTTAACGTAGTTTTGATCCTAAATAGATATAATGTCAGTGACGTGACCATGACATGTTTTGCTCAAGAGCAAAATTTTTAGGATACAATTTACAGAGGAAGCACGTTTTTACTTTTGTGCCCAAAAACATGTCCCCCCCTCCAAAAAAAACATCGAGAACTTGGTCAAACATTTCTGTATCTCAAGTCGTATGCAGAGAGTTAGAATGAGCATGTTTTTGCACTTTTCTGTTAGGTGTTAGAGCCAGTGTTACAATTGCCCCATGTTACGATAGTCCCCGGTCACCCCTTCCATATTCTTGAAAATGGTGCTAATCGAGCAAAGCATTCTTTTCATACATAGTATGGTTTGCAAGGAAAGGAAATATCACTTACTTGGGTGTAAATGGAGTTCTGGATGTGCCTCCTTTGGTCTTTCCACCGGCAGCACTATTAATGGGTCCTAACATACTTTCAGGAACTATAGAGAAACAGATATATGTTTGGTTAGCTATTTCTTTAAAGCAAATTTAAGGCCAGCAAGGGACAATTTGTCATTCTGACTTTGACGTACATAACCTCAATTGTTTTCAGAAAAACTTCTGGTTTCATTAGACCATCTGGAGAAGTGTCTAGCAAAGCTTCCTTGTACAATTTTGCGCACAGAGATACGGAAAGAGGCATAGTCTTGCCAGCTAGCAAGAGAAAACTGCTACACAAATTTGTGACAGGCTATGTCCCAAACAAAGCAACATTTATGCCTTACCGTGGTCTTACTTTACACACCATTTGGGTTATATAAAAGTGTCCCTAGTTTGAACAATCGTACTGCAAGATCCGCCTAAGTGACCTGAAAATATTAACCATCAACAGCAGATCGAGGCTTTAACATAACTTTCAATACATTGCTATACTCTCAAATGAAAAATTTCTTGAAAACTCTTTCTGTTGACGTGGGCTAAAAATATAAGTGACAGGTTCTTCCAAAGTGGCTTTTCTCGCTCTTAACTTTAGGATCGTATGACCTTTTCCTTTCCATAGGGTATTGCTTTCTTAGTAAAAAAAAACTATTAAGACAAAAAAAAACTCTCCGATCAAAACTTGATAACAAATAGAACAAATTTTTTCACAGTCTGTCTCGGTCTGTTTTAATCGTTTTTGGACGAATAGAGGAAAGTGATTTTCGGCTAATTCCAGGCTCCACAAGGGAATAATGCACATAAAAAATTGCGAGTAAGACGTCAAAAATTTTTGTGTTGAAATTTTACTGATCAATTGAATATCATTTTTTGAACAATTAACAGAATTTTTTACCCGTCCGATTCATTGATTCAAATAAAGTCAATCTCGGTTTAGGCCCCGTTCACACTAGTCCGTTTTCATTTAGATCCGTTTGTCTCCTAAAAACGGAGCTATTTTTCCTCCCCGTTCATGCTGCTCCGTTTTCAGATAAAAAAGAATATCTTTCAATTGGTGTTCACACTTGCTCTCAAAACGCACCCTATTGACTCTCCATAAAATCAAGACTAGCAAAGCTTGCAGCTGTCTGCGTGTTAAAATTCCTTCATTTACGATGCTCAAAATGCAGATATGCATTTTTGTTTAGCTCTGTTTTCATTCAGCTCCGTTTCTGTCAGCGTATTCATTTAGCTCCGTTCTTTGGGTGGATTTATGTGAACGCAAAGCCAAAAACGGAGCTAAACAAATCCGCTTTCATGCAAAAAACAGGTAAGTGTGAAAGGGGTCTTAGATGCCACATGAGGTTTGCGAGAACCCCAAAGTCCACATGCAAGAATCTTCAATAGCACCCCGAATTCCACATGCAAGAATCTTCAATTGTCTTTATTTACGACATTTGTAAGTGGCATTTAATTTGAGACAAACCATACATCATGACTTGCTCATGTAAATCTACTCTAAGTCCTTTTTGGTACTCCACACGTTCAACAAGACGCTAAATGACGTTTGTATGAGACTCTATTTCAATTCATTGATAGTTGAAAACGTAAACAGGTCGTTAACCACACCACAATGTCACTGCTTATGAGTATTACATTGTACTTTCTTACGTCATAATTCACGGTGGCTGTGGTCCGTCTAAAATAGATGTCACGTGAAAATGTCCACAAATATAAGCAATTCAAGTCTACAAAATGATTATCAAAAAATCTAACGTGGCATATCTACTTTGAGATACACTTTTAGGCTTATCTTACAGTTCACGACTTCCACCATCAAATCATTTGATAAGCAACACTAAAACAATTTCTGGCTTCCTATCAATTTAGACTGATTTCAATTAAAGTTTTCCCTAGAACGGACAAGGTATCTAAAAATGTTATGATGACCACAAACATACCAAAGCAAAGTGACATGTAGATGATTATGAAAATTAAAACCAGCCATCCCGAAAGCTTTGTCGATAGACATTGTTTAGATTGTTCGGGATACTGCGAATTCCCCCCTTTGTAAATCACAAAGGATAATACGTTAACTCTGATTGGTTCGCTGATCAAGAGGATGAGTGCAGCGTTTTGGAGCATGCGCAGTTTCACAAAGGTAGGATGAAGGGCGATGACCCTGCGATCGATACTGCGCAGACTCAAAAGCGCTTCAACGGGCGTCTGGTTCTTCTGTAGAAATTCGAAATACTTTCACCGTTCTAACAATACAGTACAGTAAGCAATTTAGGACCCGCGAACAGCCTGTTTCAAATCAAATCTCGACATAAGTAATAGGCGAGATCTAGAATAAGAAAAAAAGGTCATCCTTTTGTGGATACCTATTTACAGGCTGACTGCTGCATCAAACGTCTGAAAATAACAAAATACTGAAGTGAGATTTATCTAAACTTGGTGGACAATAATTGGGCCAACACAGAAAGTTTGGGTGACCCGCAAAACGCCAGGGGAAACAATCATGTGACGTTTTAAATATTGGCAGTAAAAACTGCATTTCAAACTTATTCGTTAGCAGCTCGCAAAATTTGTATCTTACATGCCATAATAACCAGAGCCGTGCAAATTCGGCGTAAGACACTAGTTGCGGGAATTTTATCAAAGTCCAGGCGAGAGAGCGAATTGCCTCTGTCTACATTGAAGGTTCTAAGATCCTTACCAGGCATTATGTCTGGTGTAAGTGGGGTGCCATCGGAGTGATGTGTGGCAGGGTTGTATGGAGGAGGG
This sequence comes from Aurelia sp. 4 Dawson et al 2005, assembly GCA_964019985.1. Classification (NCBI taxonomy): domain Eukaryota; kingdom Metazoa; phylum Cnidaria; class Scyphozoa; order Semaeostomeae; family Ulmaridae; genus Aurelia; species Aurelia sp. 4 Dawson et al 2005. Next base: position 8,820,561 of record OZ026493.1, on the reverse strand, counting down.
ACATTCTGCCTACTTCCTTTAGGCAACAAGAATTGGTTCCAGTAATCTGATGGCAAGGACATTAAGCGTTCCACGACCTACAAGATAAAACAAAATTCGTCAAAAAGACGACTAATGAAACATAGCATGCATAAAGCTTTTCACTTCATTGCAATTTGTGCACCATTCATGGCACTTTGTATCAAATTGCAGTGCAAAATCCACGACCTGTGTCGTACCGAAAATATCCTGCTTTTGAAACAACCACTATTTCTCCTTGACTTTCAACTGTCCTGTTCGGTAATACTGCATTGGTCTCAAACTGTAAGTTGAGCTCTCTTCTATTCAGTAGCTTCAAAACTGAGATGACTGAAATCCCAGCTCCTCTGCAGCCGTTATGAAAGCGGAGCAGAAGTCGTTTGGCATTCAGTAAAATTGAGAATATTGATTCAATAAAGAAAGCAGAGAAGCCGTAGATGAACTGAACGAAGCTGTTACTGCAAGATAGTGAGAATAGTGCGTTGCACCGTTCTTTGAAGCTGGTTAAAATCATTCAAAGAATTTTAAAACATCGCATTTTTGTGTTTTGCACCAATAAATAATTTCGATGCTTAAATTTTGGGCAACCAAAAGTGTTGGCGAAGGGTTTAAGGTTGGGTGAAGACTTTTCATCGAAGCTGAATCAAGCTACACAGCTTCACTGTCCATTGATTTTACTAACAGCAGTCCTTACCTTCGGCTGAATTTTGAGATCTTCAAACATTTCAAGATGTGATGGATTCGATGAACGATGTCCAACAATGGTAGGTCCAAGAACCTTGGCCAAATTTGTAACTGGCATTTGACAACTTGGTGAATTTGCCACTTTCTGGAAATGAACGATCAAATATGCCAGTGTATCTCGGTTAGCAGCAGGCAGCTCGCTAACACATTGAAACATAGCGCCATCACTCACATCTGAAGAGGCTGAAACAATAAATTGGAAAGTATCTGAAAATGTTTCTGCTCTTAGGACATTCAAGGAAAACGGAAGAAATACACCTTTTCAACTAAGCGACCTCGTTTTGAGATTTTTCAAAATTTCATTAGCTTGCTTCATATAAAATTTCGGACCCCATATTCACATCCAGCACCCTAATTTTAGTCTAATTACAAATTTTCATTATCTTAGTGCTAACGAATTTGATTTTATGAGGATAACAAATTTGAAAATTTATAAGGGATTTGACCGTGAATTATGACTGAGGGTGTAAAGTTTCACCTAGAACGATTTTGACGGTCAAATCTCTTATAAATTCTCAAAGTTATCATCGCCATAAAATCGAAAACGCATACTCTAGGAATATGAAAATTTGGAATTAAACTAAACTTGGGGTGCTGAATCAAAATCCATGGTCAGAAATTTCGTATTAAGAAATTTTCAAAAATTTCCAAAACGAGGCCGTTAGTTGAAAAGGTGTATCAGATGAAGTGCATTTGGCAGTAAAATAATTTACAAAGCATTGTAAAGGGAGGGGAGGGAAGTGATAGACATGACTGCTGTTTTAAGATCACTTGGCCTCTTTGGTCGAATTAGACTTCATTCACACGATACTGGCACGATTTGAAAGCAGAGAAAATTGTAGCGGATAGGCCTGCCGTTCATATCAAAATGGCACATCTTTGCCGACCAATTTTGAAATTAGATTTTGAAAACGTCACCGTTCGAATGCTCAAAAATGATGAAAACGGACATTCTCCGACTCTTTGAGCAGTATTATGATTTTCTTTGGCATCGTGTCCTTGGGAAGTCTTAACAAGTTTATTACTGTCAGGTTTCCTACCGTATTTAAATTGCGCCAGGATCGTGTAAACATCAGCTAAAATTTTGCTACCGCCACAATGTTCATCACTTTGAAATTTTGCCGGTATTGTGTGAACGTAGCCAGAATGTTCCGTTAATTCCAGAGTAAATGTGAAAGGATCTTGTCAAATCAGTAAAGAAATTTAAAACTCATCCGCCAGTAAACATTGGCAGACTGGGAAGAATGTGAACCCCTGCCGCCTTGATCAATCGAAGTGAAACTAAATTGATAAATAGTGCTATAGATTAATTCTCTTCTTTTCTCCTCTCAGCTTGTCCCGCCATTGCTGTCGGATAACATCCACACACGCTTCCATTCTTGATTGTTTCGTGTCACTTACATCCATTTACTTCCTGTCTTTCGTTCGATATCATCACTCCATCTACGCTTTGGTCTTCCTCTCGTTCTCCTTCTGTCCCTCCTTCTGTCTAATCTGTCGTTTTCCTGACCCATTAGTTGACGTCCATTCGGGCATCATATCCTGCCCACCGGGCTCTGTCTTTCTCTGCTTTCCTGGTCATATCTTCCATTTTTGTCCGTGCTCTTATATTTCTGATCTTATCTTTTATCGTGATTCCAAGCATTAATCTTTCCAATATACATTAAGTACCTCTTGAAATAAGAATAAACTACTCACTGGCAGCATCGCTGAAAGCTTCATGCAAAGCAAAGGTAACTAATGGCTCTGTTAGATTTCTCAAAAAGTCCTTCAGAGTTCCACAAATCACATGAATGTCTCTGTACTTGCTCTGAAAAGGAACAAGTAAGGAAAACTTTGTAAACTTTATGAAAAACTAAATCATAATCAGCTGTCAAAACTATATGGAAAGTCCTAAGTGCAGAAGGTGGCTCTCTACAGAAAAATTTCAAAATTACGAAACAATGAAAAGTGGTTGTATACCAAGTGAAAATAGGTTCAAAACACAAAAAACAATAAGTTAAGGTGGCTTGCCTTTGATACAAATTTCAAACTGCTACATACTGGCTGTCCTATCGCTCATGCATAGGCCCAATATTCCGAAGAAGAAAGGGCTTGCACAGCTACGCCCTAAAGCTTGCTACCTCGCAATTCTGGGTTTCAGGGGAAATAATTTTGTTTCGTAATCAATTTTTGGGTATCAATTAGTTCTTTAGAAAATACGACTTTGTACATGAGAAATATTCATGAGAAATATTCACAACGTTTCGAGTATTACTCTTCATCAGGTGTCGGGTGAACCAATGTGTCAGGACTTCGACACGTGATGAAGAGTAATACTCGAAACGTTGTGAATATTTCTCATGAATATTTCTCATGTACAAAGTCGTATTTTCTAAAGAACTAATTGATCTACAATATACTACGACGTACTACACGCAAATCCAACTTTTTTATCAATTTTTGGGGTTGGCAATGATTGGTAAGCAATTTATGCGTATCATTTATTGCTGTCATACATTTGTGTTCAGTTGTCTAATGCGTTGTTTGTTCTCGTCTCTTGTTTGTTTTGGATTGCATTGCGCAGCCTGTTGTATTGTGGCATTTGTCTTGAATGTTTAATTTTTTATCCGCTGAGAGACCCCAAGAGAACTGGACAAGATTCGATTTTTAGCTGTGTCATTTTAGCGTGTTGAAAGCATGTCCTTCGCAAAAATTACAGTCATGAGAGCTCGGCATTTTCCGTCTTGTAGAGATTTGGCTTAAAGTGATTTGCACTGTGTAGCAAGCTTTGGTCGTTGTTGTGCAGACCCTTGCCTCTTCAGAATACTGAGTCAGCGCGCAGGAGCTTATTGTCATCGTTCACATCTATTTCTATTTGATAATATTTATACAGGGCAAACCATTCAGTTATACTGTTTTACAATGTACCCTGTTAAAAAACTTAAAAAAGGAAAGAAACTATCTAAATTCATCCGTAAATCTAAAATAAAGCTATAATCAATGCGATCTATACAGCTATTAGCAGAGTGTACAAATATAGAAGATATGATCATGCATGTGCTAGATATGATATGAGAGAGAATTAGCTGAATGCATGGTTTGCTATGCTTTTTTGAAAGTTTTCAAAGTCGATGACAATTTTGATTCTAAGCTAAGACAATTCCAAATTTTCGCGCCGTTATATGAAAAACACTTTTGGCCATTTGCAGATTTTCGCATAGGAATTTCTTCCAGTCTGTTGGGTCATTTGGGTCCTCTGTTCCAACGATGCCATCGACTTTAACGACTGCAACAACACAGACGACGTACTAATCCAAAGACTAAACTAATCCAAAGAAAAAACTACGTAACTAAAACTTACCAGATCAGGGATTTTTCCTCGCAGGAATTTGTCCCGCAACTCTCTTACTTCTTTGTCAGCGCTACAGAAGAGATGAGATACAGATTGATGTCATATAAGGCCCATTTTATAAGTCGCGCCGCACCGTGCCGAACCGAGAGAATTTCGACCAATTGTGCCTGGTTCGGCATGGCGCGACTCTTATAAAACCAACTTGACACTTAGTTTGACTAAGTTGAGCCATACGCCAAACGCCTCTCGACTGTGTCGACCAGGTGCGACGTATAAGACCAATTTCAGTCGCGCCGTGCCGCACCATACTCACACCTGTATAAAAGAACTATAATTATTTCAATAATGTTAATGGCTTATGGAGTGACGAAGAAGTAAACGTTTATCCTCGCATCGAATTTCTGATTTAACAAACGAATGTATTCAAACGCATGAAATTAGAAAGAAAATTTTCCAAATCAGTATTGTGCGCATACGTCATTACGGTTCGGCACGGCACGGCACGACAAAAGTTTTGTTCTTATAAAACAGAGGCGCTCCAAGTCGAACCTCGGTCGAACTCAAATTTTTTTGGTTCGGCGCGGCGCGGCGCGGCACGACTTATAAAACGGGCCTAAGTAATCTCTAGTTTATCTAATTGTGATAATGCATGCATTCGATAAACTGGTCTTCGTTCAGAAAATTAACTGTGAACATCTAGTGAAAGGATTATGCATCAAATAACGGGTGTTCCAATGAATAGTACTCCTGTTGAAAAATCTGCAAAATTTGAGTGCATGACCGATCTCTGAATTTGTTTTTTGGCAAGTAGGCCAAAGACCAAATTAACTTCCCACGTGCGGCAGATCGTGTGACTGGTACCCTACTTAACAAATGTAGTTGTTTTCAGGGTTGACTGGTTTTAAAGCGCACTGCATAAAGTACTGGTGATTAACGAATTAATTTATTTTTCAATATTAGCATTTTAACGGGTGTCCCAAAACAGGCATAGCTAAATAACGCGAGTGTTCGAGCACCGCTCGCAGGCATATTTCTAAATCCAGCGAATATCTGCAGCCACATTTAAAAAAATATGTTTTCTAACGTTTCTAACCATGAATTGGTAGGAATTGGGAAATAACTATCATGATGTTAGTTTTAACAAATGTGGTTTGGTTATTGCAACAAAACGATTTGAAAGGGAACGAAAAATGAAAGGGTATATACGTGATTTGGACATTGATTTAATGTTTCAACACCTCACATGGAGAACAATTTCCTTATATCACAGGTCTTGAACAACATTCATTCATTGAAAATTTTTAAGGATTGCTTTGAGGTTGAACAAAGTGAATGTAGCAGACAATGAATGTGTTTACAATTCCAAGAGTTTTTGAGATGCCTCAAGTAATATATATTGCACATGGCACTGTTTAACTTTTAGGACCAAAATGTCCCTCAATCTAACAAAGGTTTGCTTCAAATGATGCACAGAAAGAAGCTAAATTCTAGATGATATGTATTGAAAAATTTGCAGGCATATTTTTGAGGAAATTTTGCGCTCGCAGGCGCAAAAAAAATTTGATGGGGTCTGCCCAAAATGTATGTATAGTAGTTACTGCGAAGAAGCCTTGGATCCAACAACTTTAGTTTCAGTTTATGGTATACATGAGATTTCAACTTAGATTTTGCGACCTTGCCTGTCCAAATAGGGTTTGTAGTCGCAGAGTAATCTACTGCAGCACGCAAAATTTCTGAGGCAGTCTAAGACAGATAGTTATTAACTCATGCAATTACTTGGAAAAAGCTATTGGGGGAGCTCAACGATACATCATTTTTGCCAGTTTGCTGAGCTATGAAAGTGAGATTTACTCTTCACAACTGCAAAAGCCCAATATGACTGAACAATCACAATAGTAACGAAACTTGGATGGGAAACATCCTTTAGTATTAGAACATTACTTGACAATGTTGCTGTTCCTTCATTCTTTCAGTCCTTCAGTCCTAGAAAGTTGCGCTGTGCACTGTTAAAGAATAAATGTCTCTATTCTAAGATTTCAAAGCACTGTCCAACTTTCGCACAATGAGCAGTAAAAGAACAAACTAAATATTGGTTTTTCTTTCGTTCTGTCATTCCTTCATTCTTGCTTTACGTTTAATTTCCTTCACCATCAATCTTAATCTTAATGTAATCTTAATTCCTCTTTTTACCCTGTCTGCTACCTCTTTCCGATTCTCATCAACCCTTGTTCTCCCTCTTCTCCTCGTTTCTTTCTTTCTTCTCCTTTGATTTCTTCCTTCTACCCTTCATTTCTTCTGTCATTTCTTTCCATAAGTCAGGTTACTATTTTCTTTCCCTTTCTTCCCTTAAAATAAACGAGATTCTTGCGAAGCTGCTTCGCGGATTCATGCACCTTTCCACCTCTCCAACAACTAACTATAAACTTTAACTCACCCTGATACACGATAAATGCCAACTTCATCCAGACCACGTTTTTCAATCTCTTGCACACATTGTACCTGTAGGTAGAACAGAGTCATTTGAGCAAAACAAAGACTAGCGACATAACCCCACTCATTGCAACAACAACAACGACAAGCACATTTTATGTTTTTGCTTTAACTGGGACCTATGGACTTTCATATAAAATGACACGGCCAGACACAGATTTATCTCTGCCTTCAGGAGCGAGGCTGAGGTGTAGTAAGGCAATCTTTGAAGGTTGGAAGTCCTCATTGCTGCGGTGAAGCTCATGGAAACTACTTGGCTTTCCAGTGTTCAAATTGGCTAATGAGGACTTCCTGGTTCAAAGTTAGAGGTTTGGTAGTTCTTGGATTGAGAAAATATACATCTGGATATTTGTGGCAGTTGTTCATGACAGATATCACTGAAAACATCTATTTTGAGACGCCTTAGCATCAGAGGCTTGAGACGGCCACTTAGACCCATCCGCCATTGCCTGGAGCACTCAACTCATCGTAGAGTGTTGCTATGGTTCAATATGCGGACATGAAATCGAGGGAAACAATTTCGTCCTACTTGTCAACGTGTATGTCCATGAGTCATAGTTTGAGTCTCCATCATTCTATCACTAGCGATAACTACAAATACGTAGTCCGTCTGAATCAAACATACGACTTAAAACGTAAAGATGCAAATAGGGGAGTCTAACTGACTGATGAAAACTGAAAAATTAGACTTACGACAAGTCTGGGAATTTTTGGCTCTTCCTTTGTGACATATGACTCAATGGTTCCTTCCTATAAAAAAGAAGAAATGCGCTAAATTACCTCAAGGAGATATGAATAAAGAGCAGCAAAATAACTGAGAATAAATTTCCTTTGAGATCATTGGTAGCCTGCGTGCAGACTCGACTGGTTGTTTCCAGAGAGAAACCAATACACAAAATCGGCTAATGTTTGTTTACACCCATTTCGATTCATGAGATCAATCTCATGACAAAACATTTTTTGATTTCTCAAACATATTTCGTGCCATGCAAAGTTGTGTCATGAGTGCAAAAAGCATAAAATACTAAAACTTCCCAAGGGTATGGTCACATGACTTGAAAGGGGCAAAACAAACCATAGCCGATTAGGTTTATAGAGTCCGCAGGCAGGCCAATCATTTGGAAGCACATAATTTATTATCTTGGCCATCAATAGTCTTCTGTAATTGACAACAGCTTCGTAACAACAGCTGATTTTCTTTCATTGCTGGGAGGTATATATATTGTCCACCAAGAGATGTCCTATTTCATAAACATAGTAATACAATGGGTCGCTAAAAACCACTGTTAAGGCTTCCGGAAAATTTGCCTTTTGCAGCAGAAAATTTAAAAAGCATACTTAACATCGTTATAAAATTTGTGTTATTTTAAATAATCTGCATATACCCAAAAAGAAGGGATCTGCTAATTCACGGTTTTTATGGAATATTTGATTGGTTAAACATCCTTTGAAATGAAACTGATCGCAAGAAACGGATTTTGTTACAACAGTTTACTCTTGTTCGCAAGAATTTATGTTTGATCATTATCACATGGGTTACATGATACACGATAGAGCAAGTCCAATTTATGATCATTCGATGCCTCGAACGCACCTTCAAAAAATGCATCGCAAATGTGACCACTTCGTTTTGATCGTGAAAAGTCAACCTACTATCACATACCTTTTTCCTCCCAGGAGTTTCTTTGGTTGGTACACATGGTAGGGGCACTTTCGCTTTACAGTCGGGATGGCAAGCGACTTTGCAATCTAAAACAGAAAAATTGATAAACAGCTTCTTCAAAACTGAAGGGAGGTTGCCTGGTAGGAAACGTCAATGTTATTTGGAGAAGCATGGCTGAGAGGTACATTATATTTCTGAGACTGACGAATGAATTGATGAATTGATGAATCTCCATGGCAAATGAATCTTGGACCAGAATCGAATATGGAAGTTTTGTTCCAATGCAAACCACTTACAAGCATTTTCCTAACTTCTGTGTCAAAATGATGAGTGATTTCACAAAACAAAACTTTGACATATACGTTAGCCTTTAACTGATAGATTCACATTCCAGTTTAGAATTTGCGGGGTGAGTGGCCGAGTGGCCTATACAGTCTTCGTCAGGTGACTGAAGTCGAGCTCGGTCGAATGAGGTCGAACGGATGGGTGAACTCGGACCTCACAACTCACCTCGTCGTCCTTCGGGAGGGACGTTAAACTAGGGATCTCATGCCTGAATGCGGCATGCACAATGGGTCTAAATTAGCTTTCAGTAGCTAAAATCCTGACAAGCTCACTCAAGACAAATTTAAAACAAAAAAGCAATATTGGCTGCGTACTTATGTTCCACAGCCCGGCAAACGTGTCAACTTTTTTCACTCATCAGGTGGATTTATTCGCAGTGCTTCAAGAATTCAAAGCTCTGGATTAGAGGTGACAGCGAATTGGAAAGTTCAACATTTAAACTCTAAAAGCATCAACAAAAAAGGCACCCATGCTCAAGTTGCTGGTGAACTATCGAAGAATGTTTTAGAAACGATAAGCCATTCAGTAAAGGTAAATAGAACTTCTAGCTATTCTGAAAAGAATCAGAATGGAATGACAGTTTGCTTCATTTTGTCGAATTCTCGAATCTGCACAATACTGATAGAAGCTCCAACGCCACTCGATCGAACGTCGCGTATAAAAATGAATAAAAATAACGCTCTATCCAATCTCTTTCGCATAAGAGCTAAAAAGATATATTATTATTGCCTAGGCCTGACCAATCTGTTTACTTTTGCGACACCATATATATCTATCACTTTAGGAGACAGAAGTCATTAGGTAGTGGTAAATCAAGTTACAAGTCAATTTTCAAGTATACTGATACCTTTGCATTTCAAGACTGTCTTGGTGAAACCAATCTTCTTACCGCACTGCAAAATGACAGGTTTGCGAGGTCACAAAAGAAAGATTCATAGTATGTTACATGCATTACATCGAGTAAACAGAATTGTCTGGAATTGGATGCTGTCAAATGAAAGAGCTAGTAATGAAATTTTCCAAAGTCTTTTTTAAAAATGTATGTACAGTCTGAAAAATTGTACAGAAAAGTCACCATCATCTTACCAGGGCCTTAATTTAATTGCTGAGTCTTTTCTCATAATTTCAGGTGCATTATTTTCCTCACTACCGAAAAGGCCCACTTCTTAGTTTGCCAAAAATGGACTGGCACTTGAATTCTGAATTTTTTGTGCTTAACATCGATAAGAGAGCATAATTACGATTGAACAGTTTTCTTATCCGCCCTAAAACTTAGCAAAACATGATTTTTGCACTTTAACATTTGAAAAGTGGATCAACTTCAGCAACATGCACTTATAGATTCAGCCCAATCCCATGGAAGCTAGTTTCTTCTAACTCTTGATTTGAGATTATGATTGTTCGTTGTAAATTGTGTATAAATCATCGAAATAAAGTAAAACCGTCGGCCAGACAATAAAGTCATGATGAAAAAGGGAAAAAATTGCGTAAAACACGAAAAGATATATTTGAGAAATTTCCTGCAGGACACTGGGAATTGAAAATTTCCTGTAACCGCCTGTTTTCATGGCCTGCCCTTAATATCAAAGCAATAATATTGAAAACTGCCTTGTGCATCGCCGACATATTCAATTAGATTCAGTCTGGCTTTAATTGGACATCAATTGCTATGGATAAGGGAGATAAGCTGCAAAAAGCTCCTGTAGAAAACCTGCAAAAATGAGTGAGAACGAAGAGCCAAATTCCCTTGATTTTCCGTCCTAACAATAATGACACTTACAATGCATTCATGCATTTTGTCGTCTTGGGATAATGGAATCCAACTGAATCAATCATTTATACTTGGGGGAAGACTTTTTCTTCCTCCAAAGAGGACAAACCTAACTAAGGAGTGTTCAGGTCACTGCTGTAGGGGAAAATTATTAGCGAAAATTAGGCTCCTGACTTTTGCACGTTTTTCAAGGTTTCTCAAAGGAACTTTCTCAACAAAATCCCTTGTAAAACTGGAGTGGAATGACCGATTTCAGCTGGGAAAAATTTTAGAAGCAATTAAAGATTTTTGCCATTCAATCATGTAATGCAAAATACCAGTATATAATTAAGGAGCAGTAGCCTGTCACCGGCGTTCTTTCTGACTCATCCGGTAAGGTACGATTTTGTAAACCAAATGTACGATTCAATGTACGATTTTGTAAACCAAATCAAAATTCCTCTGGCCCACCCGGTACATCTAAACTAATTTTGAATTACAGTAATAGACCTTTTAGCTATTCTCACAACGAATGTGGATCGAACGATATTTCATCACAATTTGTAGAATTTTCGAATGAGCACAATTGCAATCGAAGCTCTAACGCCACTCTATCGAGCCTCGCGTATAAAATTGTATAAAAATATCGCTCGATCCAGGCTCTTTTGTAGAATAGCTAAAAGGTCTATTGGCGATAATAAAATGCGGATAAAGATAACTTTTGATTTAATGCTGTTTTCGTGCTTAAATCGATCATCTTACCGGCCAGCATGTCTCTGGTTTAACAACAGTCTTCGACACAAAGGCATGAAACTAAAAAGAAAGAAAGATATGATCAAAGCATGTGGTAAACGATCGAGATAGCAAATAGAAGGTTATACATAAAAGTCAGTTCAAGGAGATCTTGCAGCGTATGAGGAAATGCAACCCTAAAGGGGTGTGTTCTTTAATGCACCATCAAAAATTTACACATCGAGGATTACTCTACCTACAGACTATCTAACAATACTAAACGAACTATACCATGAAGAGCAAAAGACTATAACTAACTTAAACTGCAGGGTGCTTTTCAGAAAAAAAAGCAACCCACTTTCCCTCGAGATTCTTCAGGAAATGATAAGATTTGAATAAATTTAACGCATACCGTCTGAAAGTTCAATCTGTCTTCTTTCCAATGATATCCCAGTTAGGTGCGCTAATTGAATTTTTCATCGCTTAATTAACGTTTTCGCAAGTTTAGTCTATTTTAGATGCCGGAAAGTGACAGGGCATTTACATACACGACAATCAACCTTTGAGAGAGAATATTTTATCATCATCTTCAAATGCATCTCATAAGGATGGAATTGCCTTTTCCCACTGAAGGCATCACTTCCAAGTGCTTTTAGACCTGAAATACTTTGACAAAATTTTTTTCGTAATTTTTTACCAGAAAATGGGGTTGATTTCACTTAATTGCAACATATGCTGCAGTTGAAAATGCCTATAATTGAGAAAATATCAATTCAATAATAAAAATAGCCATTAATGTATCCAAACTGCACATCATTAGAAAGAAGAAAGATTGTACTTCAAGATGGCATGCCTTACATCTGCTCAAATTTGGTCAACTTTTTGAGATTTTAAATTACAGCCGGGTTGCGTTTTTTCTGAAACACCTTGTATAAACAAGGACAGATTTTGTAAGACAATAGCAGCAGTTGCTTTTATTGATACCTAAATTCAAAGAGATTTGCGATTGCATACAAAGGAAATTCTCTCAAACAGAAATGCAAAACAAACGTAGGCGCAAAGTTTCTCTGAAACCCAGGTAGCTATATCGTTTTTTGTGCATTCCACAAATGGTTTTTAAGAGCTAACATGAGCGCATATTGAAAGAAGGAAGATATATCTAAACATCTACCGCGGGCAGTTTATTTTTGCTGTTCAGAAGCTGAGAAGTAAGTGCTTTGATTGCACCCAAAAATACGAGAATTGAATCGCCTCCAAATCTGTTCCTATACCAAACAAGTAAAATGCCCGTGGTAGATATCTAGATATATCCTCCTTCTTTCAATATACGCTCATGTTTGCTCTTAAAACCATTTCTGGAATGCACAACAAGCGAGATAGCTACCTGGGTCTCAGAGAAACTTCACAGCTTCGTTTGTTTTGAATTTCTGCTTGAGAGAATTCCCTTTGTCTGCAATCGCAAATTTTTTTAATTTAATTTAGGTGTTAATAAAAGCAACTGCTGCTATTGTCTTACAAAATCTGTCCTTGTTCCTTGTATATACAGTTTTGCATAAAAACACACGATTTAAGAAAGAGAACGATAAAAACTGTAATGGAGAATGTCTACCATTAGATGTCAGAAATGTGTCTCTTTAACGGATCCAGTGAGGGACATGAATGCCAATAGTTCTGATCGAAGAGTTCTAAAATCAAGCGTAAACTCTCGTTGGCTAGTCCCTCAAAATAGCCTCGTTGGCTACTTTCTGCAAGAACAAACAAATACGCACAAACGATCAAAGATTGAAAGTGCGAGCAATTTACTACATTTTGCAAGAGGACAGGGCGTGAACAAGAGATTTACCTTTTCTCTTCTGGATCTTGGCGTGTTTAAGGTAGCGTACTTCACTTTCTGAGGCATCGGAGAACTGTCACTACAAGTTAAAAATCAAAATTCAGTATATATATAAGATAAAGAGTTAGACGGTAACAAAGTTTCCACAAACTAGTAATTTACGATATGTAACAATAGACGATCACGGAAAAGATGGTGCAAAGGGGCATTTGACCTGAGCTGCATTGCGTTTGATTATCTAACTTCATGCAACAGAACCACATGTGATTTTTTATTGAATGCAGACATCTTGCTCAAGTGCTCTTCGACGCCATCTTTCTGTGATCGTCTGTTGTAGCAATTTCTGATAAAGGATGAATAATTTCAGTTTTGAACCACATCCGAATCCTCAAAGGGAGGCAACTAATAATTACTTTTCCTTGGAATGATCACAGGAGGCTTAATCACGTACATTGTGGGGGCCTAGCTCTGATTGAGGCAATTTACGCTGTGTTGTTTGGTAAAAGAGCAGCAAGGCGCTAGGGATCGCAGTCGAGATTTTCACAGCAAATCTGACGAATTGCGAACGTTAGCGCTCTTTGATGAGGACAGGATGCCAAGACGGAGCATCGGCAGATTTCAAACCACTGTCGAGATAAGTTTATTTCGCATTTGTTTCATATCATTTAATAGAACAAAGTGAAAACAAATGCATTGAGTACGAAGTTTAAGAGCTAGGGAACATTCAGATGAAAAGAACTGGGCATTACAAATTCGCCAAGATAGAGCTAGGACAAAATTGTTGTAAGATTTCGGCAGGTGAATAAGCTACGGTCCTTGTTACTAACTTATATGATACTGCACAACAAATAAAGTTGCGTCATTGCAGTACAACAACAGCAACAGGGCTGATGGTACCATGTCAGCAGTATGCTGCGATGATGTTGGAGCATGAGGAAAGACACATAGATAAATAATCAACCATTTAACGGTACGAATTTCATTTGTCAATTCAAAGAGCAAGTAGTGCTGCTCATTTGCAGTTAGCAGAACACTACAGCGTAATTTGCTCAATTAAAGCTAGGGGCTCACAATATACGCGATTGGGCCTCCTGTGGCATGATGCATGAAAAAGCACATGTAGATTTTGCTCTTGTTAAGGCTGATTTCCACTCAGTCGAATTTTCCATGCGGGCGGAACTTTCACAATAAAAGTCACTCAGCTAAGGCTTTCTATTCAAATTTAGAACGAGATTTCCTCTCTCGTAAACAATAGATTTCCCACTTCCCCGGAAAAGTCGACTGAGTGGAAATCAGCTTTCAGTCTATGCTCTTTCATAGCTATATCAGTTCGATCAATCGAATCTCGTTAGTTGTCCCTGCAAATGGTGTGAGCAGTATTCAAAGAACTCACAACATATCAGAATCAGAACCAATATGGCAAGATGCCATATGATTTTAACAAAAACGGTTGGACAGCCTTTCGTGGTTCATCGCTGAAATCTTACCCTTGAAACATTCCTTTATTTTTTGCCATTGCAGTCCAGTATGACCAAACTTCAATTGCTACCTGTAGCATTTAAATTAGGGCGAAAATCTCCTTGAAACATGTCTAGTAAGTTCGACATTGCTGCGGTGGTTGATGAATAAAGAGAAAAATAAAAATGCTTGACTTGCCTGATCTTTGGATACAGACTTGAATCAGTGGCTTGCTTCGTCAATTGCCTGTGGAACGAGGAAGACCTTACACTATTCACTGAGGCACTTAGGCCAATACAAAAACATTAAAAATATAATCAAAACTGCAGTCTGCAAAAATGCAGTCTTCAAGAAAACTTTCAGAGTAGCTTCCGGAAAAATGTTTATACATCTCATTTGCGAGAATTTCAATGAAATGACGGCGGCAGCGTCCCTTCAAGTTAAAGGTAGTGTGTCCATACATAAATATCTTGCATGCACGAACCATGAAACTGCTAAGACGATGCTGACATGCTTGTAACTGCTCGAGGATTTGATTGCTTAAGAGCCGGCTGTTTTGAACTGATAACATGAAAACAGGAACCTCATTGTCAAGACTAGACGAGCAATGGCGGAATGGCAGCAAAGAAAGCTTCTACCGAGCGAATCTCGTCGATGCCTGGCAATGATAGTGACGATACACAATTAGTTTTAACAACATTTTATATCAGGAGGGATGAACATAGATTGGAAAGTAATGTCGAGCTAATGTAACTACTCCCAATGACAATGCAGGCAGACAGAAGTGGAGGACTCAGGGTGTGTGGTAATTCGAAAACAAAGTCAGGGCCTAAGCCTAAACAACTGGTCACATGAAAACACGACAAAAGATCCCATGTTTCCGAGATACCCCCTTCCAAGCATTCTACTTACATGGACACACTGCCTTTAAAAGCAAAAGTACCAGAAGCTAACCTGATTGGTTTAGTGGGAATCTGTTGATCATCAAGAATCATTCCGGCACTCTCTCGGTCAGACTCACTCAACGTGCTCAGATCACCTGCAATAAAACAGTATTTTATTGTAGACGCTGTTCACAATGACGTCAGTTGTTGTGAAAAGCATCACTAAACTCGACATGATAAGGAGCTATCCCAAAAGGGTTTTGCTTCATTCACCTCGAATTGATAATCACTGTGAATGAGGTCTATAGTGCTGTCCTTTTGTTCGTTCTTGACCCACGCTAGCTATTCCTTTTAATCTACTCCATTAGATTTCCCCACTAAACCCATGTGTATTTGAACTCCTACTGTTGAACTCTAAAGTTGCAGTACAGAATTCGAATCGTTTTGAATATTTCTCCTTGAGTTTACAGCCAAAGTTTTCAATGCTGCACTTTTTATTAGACTGTAAAGAAAACACTTTGCTTCTTAGCGTTAGGTTGCAGGCGTCACATTCAAGAATTTGACTTGATTTAAATTTTACTCTCCTTGAAGGTGTTATGGCGCAGTTGTGTAATCCTCTGACTTTGCAGCCAGATCAGTCAAGCGAAGTGGCTTCGATACCCGGTAGGACCACACCACATGAGCGTCATGACAAGGGCTCGCGGACTCGATTAGGTCTTCTCTAATTCTGCGATCTCAGCGCTTGGCGCCTAAAAACGCAACTTCACCTTCACTTAATCATATCATTAGACTGAAGTGGCAATAAGGGTGTGTTTGATTGGTAATTCCAAACCTGCCAAATTCTGAAAATGGTAGACTTCGCAGAGACATATAGGGGACCTATTGTTCAAAAGAATAAGGCTGCTTCAAAGACACCATTCGATATTGAAAGCATGTCTCTCTAAGAGCGATGAAGATAAATGTTAGCAGCCAAACACGTACAATCTCTGACACAATGAAAAAGAAATCTTGGCAACATATGCTTGAGAGATTTGTCTCAGATATTGTAACAAATAGGCTATTGTTTTTCTTCCAGGAAATACTCATTCTTTGTCTCAAGCTCGCAGGAAGAAAAACATTCTTCCAGTAATGTCAGAATGAAAACTTTAGTCTCAAAAAATTAAATTAAGACTCACTTGTACTGGCATGTCTGCGAAGGTGACCCTTGGTTGGCAATCGTCTGTTTTTTTGAGGTTGTGGACGTGAGAAATCCTTGTCGAGGCGTTCAGTAGGTACACCAGGGCTAATTGTTAATCTCATATTGGAAGTCACCGTTTCTCTCACCTTGGAAAGAAAATTATAAAACGGGTTTAAAAGACGCTTGAAATAACTGCTCTGCAGCAAAGTTTGTGTCATGGATTGTCTAACTTTAGAGACACATTGAATCCACTGTGCCCCTCAAACGACGGTATTGAGGAGACGGGACAATTTTTGCTGCACTGCCATTCTTGCGATGCATACAGGAGAGATCTTCTCAACAGTGTAAATTCAACGTTGCAACCATGCGATTTGTCAAATCTTTCAAATGCTCTATTGCTGTATGGTGATGAAAGGTTGTCCGTTGATTCTAAATGATGCTACTGAAATTTAGCAACTACATCCTCGGGGACTTAGGTGTAATGTTTGCTTTTCTTTTTTCTCTTTCCCTTCATACTGACTTGTAGCTTTTATCTTTATGTTAAATGGCCGCATTGTACACAGCCTTGAACTCCTTGCGGTATCGTTTTGGTAGTGTAGTAATTATGTAAGTAGTGTAACTGGCAGAGTGAGTGTAGTTAGTAATATGTCAAGTAACTGATTATTGAATTATAAAAAATTGATCGGTTGACTTTTTCAACAGTATAATCTCTTAATCTCTGTATCATATTACCCAGAAGTATTTGAATGTCTAAAAACTGGAAAGGCATCAAATATCCTTGTTTTGAAATATTCACACTGGTAGTAACAAGAAGAATCTAAGAAACTCGGGTACTCAAAATCTGATAATTTCAAGCAGCTCTCAGTACTGGTCAAAGTTCTTGGTTCCTTAAGAAAATAATTACGTGTGTAGCGAGTGGGAGTAATCAAGCCATTTCAGCACAACATGCGCCATTCCACATCAAAGCGTCCATCGAAGAACTGGTTAATTTATGAGAAGTGACTGAGCCCCCTTCAAGCTTCAGCCCCTTTGATAATTTTGAAAGGGTTTACTACATCACTATCCACCTTCAAGTGCCAATATACCTTCCGTTTATTGAATTTTGAGGAATCTTCCCCCGCCAGTGACCGTTATTAGGAACCATGCTTAGTGCTCATTAACATGAAGCTTGAAGAGGATTGATTAACAATTTTCTAAACATAATAGTAGAATTTTGAAGTATTTGCCCAACTTATTTTTGCTTTGATAGTAACTCCTCCCCCCCTGCTTATTAAGATCATCCCTCCAGACCATATCCCCTCTTTTTTTGTACTGGAGACTAGTGCATCCTCAGACCTGAGGATAGAGCCCCCTCCCGCTCCCCTCCACCCAAAGTGAAGCCTTCTCGCTCCATGGTCACGAAACGCATATGCGTTTCAGTTCCTCGTTAATTGTCTTCACAGTCAAGAAACACAATAGCGTTGAGGTCACATAACAGAGTCACTTAACGCATTGCGTTTCAGGTAGGTACACTTCTGGTTAGGGGACACTTTTGCATACTTCACCGGCACATTTTGAAACCGGCAAGAGGTTTGACTGTACAAAATTTTAGCTATTGTCCACGCGATACCAGCACGACTTGAAAACCATAAAAATTTTACCCTACAAATCTCTTTTCAATCTCTGCTATAAGGAGGCTAGATTTTGAAGACAAAACAATTTTTTGTAGGCCTAAAGAATCAATCAGTCTTGTCCGAAAGCGTTGAAAAATGTTCCGTTCCCATTGTTGAACATAACATTTTACAACTGGTGCTTGTCAGAGTTCCGTCTTCAAAAACTTGCATGAACGGGAGGCCTGTCCAGAACAATTCTATACCATTTTCAAATTGTGCCCGTATTGTGTGAACGTAGTCTTAATGAGCTCGGTCGTAACTTTTGGAGAGATTAAGGTTAAGAGACCATACCTCATTAGAGACACGTGTCTTCTTCTTTGTTCTGATTTCCTATTAAAGAAAGGGGAAGAGGAAATAATAAGCATTAATCTTCATAGAAACGATAGCACGAATGGCTATTTCATCTTCCGTTTGATGTAATGGCTTCAAGGAACATCAGGTACCTTACGCTCTATAATCAAGCTTTTAACTATTCTCCACAAGAGCCTGGATCGAGCGATTGGCGTTAGAGGTTCTATCACTATTGCACATATACGAAAATTCTACAAAAATAACCCTCGAACTATGACTCTTGGAATTCACATTGAAAACTGAGACGAAGCTTTCCCCTATCGATTTCATAATTAGATGCGGAAACCAAGGCAATGCTGTACGATAGGAGAAATGCATGTTACCGTGCGCCCTTTCGGCGGGGCGGTGCGTGCTGGGTGATTGGTTTCCATGCCCGGTGTGCGCCGTTTTGTTTAAAGGGCGTGTTTTCATGATATTGTATTGGTGCTTTATCGATCATCTGCAGTAAGGTGGTGGGGGTCTTCTTTCTGAGACGCCCGTTCGAGTTGTTTTTCTTTCTTTGTTGAAAAATTAATTGCACATATATTTTGAAATCATTGTAAGTGGCTGTCGTAGTTGGAACTCGCATGTCCTTTCCAGCTATGGCAGCCATAGAATATTTGCGTTGTTAGTTGTAGTTTTAGTATTTTATGTGATAAAAAACGCTGTGCGAGCTCCACGCATTGGTGGATGGGCCTAAGTTGCTGGCTGGAGCCTCCGATGCTAAAACACCCCAAGATTCAAGTATACAGTGACACTAGTCATGAACAAAAGCCGCAAGTATCCAGATAAATGTTTCCTCAATCCAAGAATGGATAAACCATTCACTGTGAACCAGGAGTTCAACATTTTAAGGCCATTTAGCTCCCATGAGCTTAACCGCAGCAATGAGCATTTCCAACTGCCGAGCAGACCTCCTTAATCTGCGCGACCGCACGAGCGCCGCTCGCAGGCGCAAGTTGTTACGTTCCGATTTTCTGCAGGCACATTTTCAGAATCTACTTTTTCATTAATCTTTATCGTTTCACAATTATGATCTTGGGTCAATCTCCGTTTTAAAGATTGAAAGGTGAAATAAAAAAGCATTTCCAATGTTTATATTAGTGAATCCTTGTTACCCAAACGACAGGAATCACTATCTTTTATGGGTTGAGTTGCAAATAACATAGAAAATGTTACTGACAGTGAGCTGAGAATTCACCTCCGAAAGGTCCCTCGCGTACTTTGTGCGAAGATCACAAAACAGGAAATGATTTTACTGCGTCAAAAGTCACGCACAGCCATAACTGCCATTGATGTCATGACTATCGTTTAATCTTCAAAATACTAACATCAAAAGAGGTAAAATTAAGTACAAATTAACAGTTGAAAACTTCATGTGGGATTAATGTCGCACTTGTTTAACTTTCAAAAAAATGATAGACTTTTATGAGTATGATAAACCCATAGTTAAAAACGGAATATGAAATTGAATTTGGATTTCTTGGTATGTCACTAATATTGACTGAGTTTCAGAAATAATCTAAAATTGTTTGTTGGGGATAGGCTTTGTAGGGCAAATGTGCTTGTAACCTTAAACTGAAAAAAACTAACGTAATGTCCAAATCCTTATGACAAGTGTTTACGAAATGAAACCCTATCCTCAACTACCGTGGATAGAAACCATGTGAAACGTTGAAGCCTCATTTGATAAAATCAAAAATACCCGAAGACCGACAAGATGATCCATCATTAGAGAAAACCTTGCTTATGTAGATTTTATCATTTTTAATCCCTATCGGCAAGGCCATGCCATCTGTTCAGCTTCACATGCACTTAAAGTTAATAATTATTCTGTATATCATGTTTGCTTGTGACAGACATATGCCAGTGGTTATGGTGCTCAGCAAAACCAGTGACCACGGCAGATGTGCAATTTATCGGTATCTGACCATATACGACGACATCCGATTCTAACTTGCAGGCGCATTTCATGGTCGGCTCTGCGCTCGCGGGGCACAAAATATTTTTAAGGAGCCCTGCTGTCGAGGATTGCTCGCCTCGCTTCTGAGACTAAACCTTGGCCTCGTTCCACGCACACCTAAACGTATTCATGACCGTCTCAAATATTAATATGAAAGTCCATAAGTCCCAGTTTGAGCAAAATAAAAATATTGTCATCTTTGTTGTAGTTGTTTATTGTTGCGATAACTAGGATTATATCGCAAGTCTAGCAATAAGATATCATTCGATTCATATTATTTTTAGAATAGCTAAAAGGTCTGTTCTTTACTGATAATCTTTGATACCTTGAAGAGCTTCATAGTTAAATGGCTCTTCTTTTCGTTGAAAAAATTTACGGAAGGCTCGGAAAGAAAACTAAATCATTCTTATTCCTAAATTCTGCATTCGTGGCGGCAAAACTCTATAAAACTGTATTTTGCTTCTCTGGTTTAAATTCAGAGTTTTGATAACGTCACAACCTCAAAATTGGTTGAAACATAGAAAACCAAAACGCTATAGCTCTTAAAATAATCAAGACATCAGAGATTGCCAACAAATGGCTATGCTCAAAGTAAATAAATCAAAATACAAATAAACTTGAAGTCTCTAAACAACCATTTAGATAAAAAATCTGTCTTCAGTTGAGAAGTACACACTGAATGGTAAGGACAAACGTACGTTTTCTTGTGAAAGACCTTTTGGTCTCGCCTCAAACCAAAGATGGTTGCACAATATCGTCAACGAGAGCATGAAGCATAAAACTTTACTTCACTTCATTCATTCATTCACCCATTCATTCAATCATTCATTCATCCATTCAATCATTCATTCAATTATTGATTCATTCAATCATTCATCCATTCGTTCAATTATTCATTCAATCATTCATTAATTCAATCATGCATTCATCTATCCATTCAAACAATCATTCATCCATTCATTCAATTACTCATTTATTCAATTATTCTCTCATCCATTCAATTACTCTTTCAATCATTCATTCATTCGTTCGTTCATTCACCACAAATATTCATTCAGCTATCATAAAAAGAATAAGTCTTCAGAAATTGATCGAAGTTGAACAGTATCTGCCAATAGATCTTTTAGCTATTCTGAAAAAGATTCTCAATCGAACGATACTTTGCTACATTTTGTAGAATTTTCGAATGTGCACAATAGTGATAGAAGCTCTAACGCCACCCAATCGAATCTCGTGAATAAAAATGTATAAAAATAACGCTCGATCCAGGCTCTTTTGCTGAATAGCTAAAAGGTCTTTTCTGGAACAGATTTGTCCTCCAGTTCTTCAAGGTTTCCTCAAATCTCTTACTGTTCAAATCTAAGTACTAGGTTTAATCGAAACAATGTGGTGCTTATCCGAAAAAGAATTATAAAAAAGCTCGATTAACTCACCATATCATCGGATTCAGTCCCATCGCTCACTGGAGGAGCAGAAGGACGTCCCTACGAGGAAAATTGCAGTCTTACAAACAGTGCACATAAAAGTCAAGCTTTTAACGCATTTTCAAACAGAGTAACATTACAATGGCATTTTTTCACAGAGACACATACATTTTTTCACATTGGGTAAGTCAGAAAAAGCAACCCCCGTTTGAAAGTTTTCTACTCACTACATATCAAGACAATAATATCGGCAAACACATTATTCAACTCAAATCTGTTATAAAATTTACCTGACTGAAATGGGTCAATTCGTTTTAAAATCATGAGGCATTTTCTCGAGAAAGTCTCTTTTAGAAACCTTCAAAACGTGCCTAAATCGTGAACAAATTTCTGCCTCTTACATCTGAAGATCATAATCTACAGCACGATCTATAGCTGCAACCAAACTGATGGTTTTTAATGTCTCTTTTGACGCTATTCAACGTCTCGAACTCTTTTAAGGAAGATGACATTGTATGCCATATCTTCGCTCCAAGAAAACGTGCATTTTCAATACCATACCCTGTGGTATTTGCTTTTGTGCTAAAATATATCTGCCACTATGAATGGTGTATGGAGTATCTTTCTCCAAAAAGATTTGATTCATGAACCTTGGATCGAGGTTCTTTTGAGTTTTAAAAATTTCAGCGGCAAGCAACTGTAAACTATTGTGATGAATGGACACTGTGCTTGCTTTCGTTAATAATTCCTCGAAATTTGAACAACTATCTTTGTATGCGACTCTCCAGGGAGCCTTGATATTCAGGAAGCCGTGGCATTCCAAACGGAGGGTGGCAGTTTTTATTGACTCACGCGGCGAAGTCTCACGCGGTGATGCCACAGTATCTTGAATCAACTTTGTTGTTTGTAAACTTTTGATTGACAAATAAAAAAAAGTCTAACTAACCCAAACGGTCTTTGGTGAACTGAAGTCGAACAAATATAATTTCCGTTTAGGCTGTTGTGCATAGATTTGAAGAATAAAAAGAACTTGGTGGTTCGGGTTTCATAAATGTTACTCTCTACAAGAAAAATGCAAATCAAACTGAATATATACATATGACAGGAAAACTCAAAAGAATTATCATAATCGGACAGAATTATTAGTGGGACCCATAAGAAATATTATAGAATTATGAAGAAGTATCATAATGAAAATAATTATCATACATACCCTCTTTGTGCCAGCTTTCGAAGAGCCATCGGTTGAATATCGTACATCAGACTAGAAAATATGAAATAATTGCAACTAAGGTATGTCTAACACAGACCTCCTTAGACTGCGCAAGTGCGCTAGCACCGCTTGCAGGCAATAAATGTTACGCTTCAATTTTCTGCAGGGACTTTTCTGAACCCTTTTTCCTATTATAGAAAATGTTCCTGGCAGTGAGCTGAGAACCCACTTGAGAGATTTTGTAGGATAGTCGGAGTGCACTGTAACACTTCTCAGCGAAAATGACGTCAGTAGCCTTGTACTGATAAAGACATTCCGCAGTATTTCTTTCAAATATTACTTAAGCATCTGTGTAGCTACCAAAAGCATGTCGGTTGAGGCAGTCATTTAATCCATCGTCTCTTTTTATGAAGCCACGAATAAAAAAGGGAGACTGTTTTCAGAAGAAAGAGTAGAAATCAGGATGATGATTTGTGTAAATGGCTCCAATTTAGAACATCCAGTGTTACTGATGCGAGCATGTCAAAGTAGTGCAATAGCAAGAAAGATCCTTTTACCACTTTGCACGAAGTCACGAAACAAAAATTTTACTGCGTCAAAAGCCATCAGTCGTAAGATAAACTCACAAGCATAAGTGTCATTCATATCATGACTATCGTTTGATCTTCAGAATACAAACATCAAAGGTGATAAAATGAAGGACAAATAAATATCGTAACAAATTCATGTGAGATTGATGTCGAGCTTGTTGAATTTTTACAAAATTATATAAAGTTTGATCAGAATGACAAACTTACAGTTAAAAAGCAGAGTATGAAATCATATTTGGATTTCTCGGTGTGTCATTATATATTGACTGAGACTCAGAAATAATCTTCATGCATGGAAAATGTGCTTGAAACTTTGAGCTGAAAAATTAACGACCAAATTCTTGCGACACGTGTCTACGAAATGAAACCCTATCGTCAGCTACCATGGAAATGGATTTTTGTAAATGGAAAACATGTGAAATACTGAAGCTCTTTTTGAAAAAATGAAAACCAACCCTACGATCGACCAGCTGACCCACCATTCTTATGAAGATTTCATTGTTTTAATCCCTTTCGCCATTTGCCATGTCATCTGCTCAGTTTCACATGCAGCTTTAGTCGATGATTGTGCCAGGTGTCCCAGAGAAAACGCAACAGATTTGATCAAGGATAGCGACAAGAATTTAGCTCGGATCAACCCAAAATAATTCTTAAACAACTTGAAGATAAATACCTTGTTTGTTAATATTGGTGCATTGAGGGTGTGAATTATAATACAGAAAATACAGCTTTGCCTCCACGTCCAAACCAGAGCTTTCGGATGTAGGCCTAGCTGCAAACGCACTATTTTGGCAAGTCTCCTTATTCATAAGCATAACGTAGTCGTTATTACCAAGAACCCATAGTTAAAGCAAACTATTTTAACAGAAAGTCCAAATATGAAAATGGACAAACGTGTTATTGAATAAATACACAAAGGAATATGTCTTTTCAACTACAGTACACCCGCAAAAAAGCTAAGCACGAGTAAGCATTTTCAAGGATGTTATACATGAATCCTTTTCCCTGGGTATATTTGATTTTGTTTTGTAAAAATGCTAAGACAAACAGAGATCGTCAAGTCATAGATTGTACTTCGAATGCTCTTCCAAAAGAAACAATCCCAACAAGCATTAAATAATAGATTTATGACGATGAGTCCCTTGTAACCCTGCGGCAAACCTTGCTCAAGAGGGACTCATAATGAAACATTGAAAAACCCGGCCCTATATCCTGCATTCGATCGATCGAATCAGGATCGAACGACTGCCGTAGCTCTGTTCAACAGTCACTCATCGAAAAGAAAATGCGATGAAAACCAAGTTAAGCAGACATCTAATCAACGAAACTTGGCATAGATCTGAAGAAGGAAGTTCAGTTTACTTGGTAAGTGCAAAACTCTCTCAACGCCATCTTCTACGTTTTTAAGACCAAAAGAAACCAGAGAAATCTTCAACTACCTGCTGCAGAAACTTCATTCAAAGTTTAGTCAACTGTATCATTCGAATTGAAAATTCGACGGCATTGTTCTTTGCCAAATCTCGCAATCTGGTTGGTACTTTAAGAATTGCAGTTTGGGCCTAAATAGGGCCAGGTTTTTAAGAGTAATATTATTAGTCTCGACTCTCTCATGACTGAAGCGCCATCATAAAGTCACAGAGCACAGGGAAACAAGAGACTCAATGTAATAAATCTAATAAAGTGACACAATACACCACTTTAATGAACAGCCTCGTTTTGGAAATTATTCAGAATTCCTTCATATGAAATTTTAGACGCCAAATTCAGATTCAGCACCCAAACTTTAGTCTAACCACAAGTTTTCATGTTGCTAGTGGTCATCGTGTTAATTTCATGACGATTTAAAGTTTGAAAATCTATAAGAGATTTGACCGTGAAAATGACTCGGGGTGTAAAGTTTCACCCCCAACGACTTTTCACGGTCAAATCCCTTATAAATCTTTGAACTTTACATTGTCATAAAATCAACATCACAATCGCTAGCAGTTTAAAAACATGTGAAAAGACTAAAGTTTGGGTGCCAAATCCGAATCTGGGCTCGAAATTTTCATATTAACAATAGGAAGAGATTTTGACAAGTTTTCAAAACGAGGCTACTTAATTAAAGTGGTGTATCTAACCAATATTGCCTCAAGTCAAAACAGTGTCTCATCACTTTCGACTTGGTAAATCCTCAGTCTTCCTCCTTTCAAAGTAAAGCGACAAATCCCAAGTTCTCACTTCACAAAGTCAGAAAAACATTCAAGTCAACTCAAGTTTTGACTTAGGCAAAAGGACAACGAAATGGCGAATATTTTCCAGCCAAACATGTTTGATTTGAGGTCTTGGTTGGAGAGAAAACCGTTTGTTTAGTTACGAGGCGAATGGACAATAAAACATTTGCAACGCCATTTTGAATCCACCGTCTTAATACTTCTCCACCCCAAGTGGACTCCATATTTTTGAGTAACTAAAACGGAATTTCATCAACCGTGAAGATATATGGAATATTGACAAAAGAGATCGAAAAGGAAATTTTATGACTGGTTCGATAATCGAATTTTGGCGATATTTCACACTTGAGTAATATTTTTAGGATATCCGATACATTTTGGAAAACGCGATACATCATTGTGGGATACTCAGTGAATGAAGTTAGATTTCTAGAGGTGTCTATCAAGACCGACTAAACTGAATACAAGAACCAAACTAAACTGAATACAAGAAATGCAAAATATGACAGAACATCAGTGAAATCATTCGTATAAAGCTTGTACAAGCTGCCAAAGTTAGGCACCTTGAATTTTGAGCTTTGGTTTTGAAGTTATCTTCCTCCCTATTGAAAATGGCCACTGTTCACATTCTGACGATTTTCACATTTCTTATAGACAAATTTTTAATTCCTTATAGACCAACTTTCAAATTCCTATAGACAAAATTTCCAAAGTCCTTACAAACAAATTTTCAAATTCCTCAGTGACAACTGTTCAAATTCAGCAGAATTCAAACAAGGAACACAATTAAAATATATTTTTGCATGCGTGCAATTTTCAAAATGCTCGAAATAACTTAAATGAATAAATAAATAACATCTCTGTACAATGTAAACTCTTTGAGCTTAATTCAAAGCAAAAAAGGAATAAACGAATGATTTAAGTGAAAGTTCTGTTATATCCAGCAGTTCTAAATATCAGTGCAATTTTAGTCGCATCCTACCAGAAGATTGTCCCCTGATTTGTCATAGTCAGATTCAGAGAGAATTGAGCCAATGGAATCCACTGTAGTCGTGAAGCTACAAGGGGAGAAAATATGTTGTTTCTATCAATAGTATCGAAAGAAATGCAAACTGCCTTAGAAAGAATATTTCTGCGAATTCGTGGAAATCCTTCCTTGTTTGCAGGGTTTTATTGTATGCTGATCTGAACAGACAGGTTTCTTCGGCTTCATTGTTTGGCCACATTAAAAGTATTGACTTGCGATATAGGCAAGCAGGCAAATAATACCATGCTCAAAGGTACAAAATCCACGGAAAACATAACCATTATTGTTATCGAATTCTCGTTCTCCTGAAGAAAGAAAGCTAGCTGTGTTTTCCAAGAAGTTTTGGAAATACACTAAAGAAACAAACCTTTCACTCAGTCCATAACTTTCTCTATTTGAGGGAACTGTCGGAACTTGGCCAAGAAGAGCAATGGATTCTTTTTCTTTTGATGTCAAACTGTTGCCATCTCTATCATTGAGAAGCTCTTTAATCAGGGACAGTTGCCTGGACTGTCAAAGTAAGATGTGGAAAAGTTGAAACAAGGCACATCAAGCAAGGGATTGTTTTAGTTTGAACCTGGTCTGAGAATACACCATTTTAACTGACAGTCTCGTTTTGGAAATTTTTGAAAATTTCTTGATACGAAATTTCTGGTCATGGACTTGGATTTAGCATCCTAAGTATGGTTTAGTTGCAATTTTTTCATATTCCTAGGGTGTGCGATTTCAATTTTATGGCGATAATAAATTTGAGAAGTTATAAGCGATTTGACCGTGAAAATCGCTTGGGATGTAACTTTACACCCTCAGTCACTATTTACGGTGAAATCCCTCATAAATTTTCAAATTTGTTATCCTATGAAAATGAAATTCGCTACAACTAAGATCACGAAAATCTGCAGTTAGACTAAGATTAGGGTGTTTAATGTGAATATGGAGTCAGAAATATCATATGAACTAAGATCATGAAAATTTGCAATTAGACTAAAATTAGGGTGTTGAATGTGAATATGGGGTCAGAAATTTCATATCACGTCCGCTTAAGAAGTTTTCAAACATTCAAAAACGAAGCCGCTTAGTTGAAAAGGTGTATACATAATAAAATCAACAACACTGAATAAATGCTGTAGCTTAAAGGTACGATTTTGCTGTTAAAAGCTTAACAAAATACAGTACAACCTCCTGTAAGGCCTTGCCACTACGATCTGTAAACGTATCAAATATGATTGACTTTTCACATTACTGGTTGCTTCATTTATCGCTAGACTAAAAACCGAAAACTATAGGTGGTGGCATAAAAATTTTAGAATTTACCAAATATTTTCTATTTATTCAGCTGCACAACCTTGCATGTTAACTTCAGTATGGTTTGGAATAGAAATTGTGTCGAATTTATCTATTTGCGCCGTGAAATTGTATGTTGATTCCGCAAATATGGGATAAAAGGACTGATAAGCTGCCAAATATATCCTTTTCATTTGATTTTGCGAATAAGCCCCCCCCCCCCTCTGGAAGGTCCGAGATTAAATAGGCCCCCGGGGGCTTAATAGATCTTTTACGGTATGACAGGCCTTGAGTAAGGTCTGCAAAATGTTGATATATAGTGTTCACGTCCTTGTTCTTTCAAAAAGAAAGTTTCGATACGGGCATTTTATTGCCCTCATAGATAATAAACTTCCGTGGTAAAAGTTACAAAAAAATCTTTACGCCGAGTTTGTATTTCTTTATCGTACTTTCTTTTAAGTCAAGGGAAAGGTCAAAGCAGTTAGGCCATCCAGCTTCCTGTTTTCCCTTCAATTAAGTGGAAGCTCAGTTGAAACTAATTAAAGATTACACAATAAAAAGTTATTAGCAGATTAAAGAAGGGGGAGATGAGAGTACAGTACATGCCCTTGAAATAAACAACTAAATTATACCATGACTAAACCTCTTAACCTTTTAAAGTTTATGATAGATAACTCTACGAAAATGCGTATTGGATCTTCCCTAGCGATGCACTGGAGAAAGTCTGGAGAAAGGTTTGCTACCCGGGCTCCCAGGAGGCGAGAAGAGCAAGATAGATACGGATCCATGAAGAAACTTTTCTATCGCAAAACACCACAGGTTTGTAAAGATTATTATAGACATGTCCATCCTCCACAGTTATGTCAAATCCATTATTCACTAAGATAAACCAATCAATATTTGAAAAGCTTCGTTTGGAATCCTTGCATCTTGTTTGCTTTGCCAGTGAGCTAACCTTCACAACAGTATTCTTCCCCCTTTGTAAAGAAATCGAAGCGCTATTCAGCAGCAAAATTGTAGGGACATCGAGCGATAGATGTCAGAGCAATTTCAAATTCATTCACGGAAGTACCGGGTGAGTCAAAAAAACGCCCGGAGTTTGAAAGGCTACTGCTCCCTGAGAATATAAGCAATGATATTTTGCAATACCTGATTGAATAGCTAACATGTTCAATTATTTTTAGAAATTTACCTGGCTAAAATTGGCCAATCAGTTCAGATTCTGAAAGCGATTTTCTAAAATGAATCCCTTTAGAAACCCTTAAAAACATGTTAAAATTACAAGCAAGAATCCCTAATGTGTTAACCTAACAGCAACACGCTTCCTCTTGACGGGTTGCGAAGTCTTCCCCCTAGTGTGAATACCTTATTCTCGGTGGATTCCTTTCTCCCATGAGGACAAATACAT
Source organism: Aurelia sp. 4 Dawson et al 2005 (assembly GCA_964019985.1). Classification (NCBI taxonomy): domain Eukaryota; kingdom Metazoa; phylum Cnidaria; class Scyphozoa; order Semaeostomeae; family Ulmaridae; genus Aurelia; species Aurelia sp. 4 Dawson et al 2005. Next base: position 8,791,028 of record OZ026493.1, on the reverse strand, counting down.
GAACACATTCAAGAGCCATTATTGCCAGGAAGGAGCAGGGAAATCTTGCTTGGTTTTTTCACTCGTTTTTACAGGTTTTCGAAAGGCGCTTTCTGTAGAAAATCTCCTTTTTCGACGGGAAGGAATGGCCGATTAAAGTCGGGTAAATTACTGAACCTGATTTGACATATCGGGGATAAAAGAAGACGGTTTTTAATATCATGGCGTTGATATTCAGAGAGCAGGATTTCTTCAAACGTCGGGCTTTTTTATTGACTCAACCGGTAGTTTTTTGCGACCAAATTGTTTAAGAAATTTTGGAAATTTTCTGATCTAACCGTGCGACTTTTCGCACACCTTGAACATTCTAGGCGCCTGTGGAGGCGTGCGCGTGCGATTGCACGCCTCATATTACAAAGACTGATGCATTCTTAATGATCTCATATTAGAGAAAGTCACGATGAAAGCAGTTGCCACTAATGTGTTTTAGACAGCTTGATAATTCTAACATGAATACAAAATTCAGCATTCATGATTAAAACTTACAAGGTGGTCCATAGACTGTTCTGCTTTCATTCTCTTTTGCATTTCACCTTCCAGCTGATTTCTGGCAAAAGAAGAAAGCATAATCATCATCGCGCCTTAATGATTGATCATCTATGATCTATCTTTTCATTTGGAACTCAGACTTCGAAAAAAAGTTGTCAACAGATATTTCTCCCTTAGACAACATATCATTTCTTAGAATTCATACTTTTTATAATCATATAGTACTGCATTCATACTGACACAGTTAAACCAGCTTTATCTAAACACCAATCAAATGACAGGATTTGTTGGATTGACCAATCAGAAGGCCCTATTCGATAACCTGGTTTAGTTGAAGCTGGTTTGAATTGCAGTGTGAATGGGGTGTAGGACTTTTAGAATAGAGCTCAAAATTTTGGCGATAGAAACAAGTACAGTCATCACTGTGGTTTAATGACTGATCTATGGTCAATCTCTTATTTTGTAAACTCAGACCTTGAATAAAAAGTTGTCAAAAGATATTTCTTCCCTGGATATGGTCAAAATATCACCTCATATACAAGTACATCATAGTTTTAATAATTACGAGAATGGAGTGTTTAGAATTGAGTTCAAGTTTCTGGCAACAGAAAAAAGCACAGTCATCACTGTGGATTAATGACTGATCTATGGTCTATCTCTATTTTGTAAACTCAGACCTTGAATAAAAAAGTTGTCAAAAGATATTCCTCCCTTAGATATGGTCAATCAACATATCAACTCTTATACAAGTACATCATACTTTTTACAATTACAAGAATTGAGTTCAAACTTCTGGCAATGGAAAAGAAAATATCTATATATATAAGTATATCAATTTGATTAAAATGACAAGTGAAACATATTTTGATAGATGACAAAGGTGTCAAAATGACATAAAGCTATGGATTAACCTCCTTATCTTTACAGGCATCTTCATTTGTGGCAACGTTTGAACTTTACAGTGAAATTTCCATCACTTGGTGCCTTGATCATAATTATCTGAGATCTAGATATCACTTACAGTAACTTAAACTGCAAAAAGCATAAACAACGACAAAGACAACGCTTACCTTGCATGTTTTAGATGAACTTGTAATGCATCTTTCTCTGCCTACAAAGAAGACCGGAAACATAATAATGTGATAATCAGTATCCTGGTCTTTTATATAAGAGAAGCCGTTCATAAGAAACTCAAATCTCAAATCACCGAAGAATTAAGAACTCCAGTACATGGAAAACATAATTTAAGAAACTACATAACTGTTTTGATGAAGGAAATCCATTATATATTTCTACTTTATTTTCGATTTTGTTTCTTGTATTACATACTCAGAAGGTACTCAGTTAATGTTCGGCCAGGTCGAAAACTCTGAGATCTCGGAGATCTCGGAGAATTATCTCGGAGACTTTCAAACTCCAAGTTTTCGTGTTGGCCCTATATGCAGAAGATATTTGCAAATATTTCCGAAACATCTCTAAATTGTCTGTTAAAGCATTTGGCTAGTACTGAAAGTTTCTTAATCAGATTCTCTGTACTCTGAGTTTCTTACAAGGAATGTTCCATGACTGTCGGCCAGGTCGAAACTCGGAGATGTCGGAGATCTCGGAGAATTATCTCCGAGATTTTCAAACTCTGAGTTTTCGTGTTGGCCCTATATGCATAAGTCGAAAACTCGGAGATGTTTCGAAATCTCTTCGAAACTTTTCTAAATTGTCTGTTAAAGCATAAAACACTGTTAAAGCATTTATTTCACTAACAATATGTAAAAGGACTGGTTTCGTGCTCTAAAACTATATCTCCGAGTTTTTCATCTCCGAGTTTTCGTGTTGGCCCTATATGCAAAAGTCGAAAACTTGGAGATGTTGGAAATATTTTCCAAGAGTCTTTAAATTGTCCGTTACGTAACGTTAAAGCATTTATTTCATTAACGGTATGGTTTTGTGTTCTAAAGCCGATACTTTCGACTATTTCATCTTATGCATATAGGGCCAACACGAAAACTCAGAGATGAAAAACTCGGAGCAATCGGTTTTAGAAGAGCAATCAGTCCTTTTGCATACTGTTAGTGAAATAAATGCTTTAAAAGTGTGAAACAAACAATTTAGAGAAGTTTCGAAGAGATTTCGAAACATCTCCGAGTTTTCGACTTATGCATATAGGGCCAACACGAAAACTCAGAGTTTGAAAATCTCGGAGATAATTCTCCGAGATCTTCGACATCTCCGAGTTTCGACCTGGCCGACAGTCATGGAACATTCCTTGTAAGAAACTCAGAGTACAGAGAATCTGATAATTCTAAGAAACTTTCAGTATCGGCCAAAATCCTTTATCTCTTATAGAAAAAATACAGGTACATATAACTGCTGTCAGAAAGACTGCGTATTTGTAAACAATCTTCCATATTTTGCAAAAAGCCAACTACAGTAGAATCTTCTGAAGGCTTTTCCAAACGACAACATGATTAGCTTGTGTAACAACTTTGTTTCCTTTTTGTTTGAAATTGAAAAGTTTGCAAGAAAAGAGCCACCTTTGATTGAGTATTCTGACAAGATCCCATAGATTTCTATGACATAGACTTGCATAAAGTAGCTGCTGAAAATACCACAAACTTCATCCTGATATCTCTGACCATTTCCATGTTCCCTGATTCCCCAATTCCCTGATCCCTATTTTAGTAATAGTTAGATCCCTTTGCGATGTGCAGGCTTTAAATTTACCCCTTCAATCAAGACAAGTGAATACAGGCTAGATAATCAGTCAATCCTGACCAACATCAAATTAAAGACAAATGACGGATATATAGCTTCTAGTTTAAAAATAGAACAAAAGACGGGCGTCTGCCATCATTTGTCCAATTGTTTTGATAATCTATCGAGATCATCAAATATAATGGAATACAATAGACTATATTTCGATTGCCCAGGCCCCTGATTTAAGTCTCCTTATATCTCCGTCATTTGTCTGTAAGATACGACAGATTCAAAGCATATTCTTTTATAAATATTTATGAGCTATTGCTAATTTTCGAAGACTTCTCCACATAAGAGATGTTTCATTAAAATTTCAAAGGAAATTCAAATTCAAATCTGATTGTGAATGTAAAACTGAAGGAGGGACTCAAAAGGTAACCTTAAATATTATTGGGTTCACCAAAACAATTCTCCAATACTGAACAACACCTTCCCAGCAATACCGGGTGAGTCAGAAAAAACGTGGGGCGTTTGGCGGAACGTGACGTCGAATTTAGCCATCCGATTGCCATGAACAAAATTTTTCCATGAAGCCAAAGGTCTAACTTAGATCATAAACCTTTCCCCATCGAAATCGGTCATTTGGTGTATTTGTTAAAAAAGATTTTCTTTCGTAAGACTTTGTTTGGGAGTCTTGCAAAATGGTGAAATCTTCCGTATTTTATCTTTGACATGGGTTACAGGTACACTTCTTATCATCATGCGAGAATGAAATAACCAGGAGATACTATTTTCTCCCCTGGGATGTCTTATCATGACTTGCCCGTGTAAAAGAATATGTCTGAAAGACATCATTAATGCACTCTTCTTTGCTTTGCGAAGAGGTTTCTTCAAGCAGATCAACGCTCTGTAAATCGCAACAGGAATTCTTGCAGACAGCATTTTTTCCCAAAGCCTGGTGCACACTAGCTCTTTTGAGTCCTGAGAGTAGTCATGCAGAAAGATGCAAAAGACAAAGGACTCAAACTCCGAGTCTCTGTCTGTTGGGTCCTTCTGCACAACTGCAATGACCCAAACAACCTAGTAGTGTGAACCAGGTCTAACTATTTCAGTATCTCCTGATAATACCGCATGTACCTGCCACTCTGGCAAGGCTAAAATGCTGAAGGGGCTTGGCTAAAGATTTAATCAGTTTGCAAGACTTACATACAAAGTCTTACGAAGAAAATGTTCTTTAACAAATGCATCAAATGACCGATTTCGATGGGAAAGGTTTCTGATCTAAGTTAGACTCTTGGTTGCACGGAAAAAAGTTAGTTCACATCAATCGGATGGCTAAATGTTGCGTCACAGTTCGCCAAATGCACCACGTTTTTTCTGACTCACCCAAGTATTTCTGTGCTTAGTTGTAACAAAATGTAAATTTTCTTGCAATTTGCTGTCAAAAATATGTTTGATTTTGCTGCACCTGATAGTTTTCTTCAAAAAGCATTGTGCAAAAAAGGCATACCCTTAACTTCGCCATTTGTTGTTTCATTTGTACATTGTCTTGTTCTGCTCTCTGCCATTTCTGCCTGCACTCTTCTTGGTGTTTAACAAATTTTAGAAACTCTGGAAAAGAAAAATCTTAACTGCAGTTTTGGTCGAGTATCAAATTCAAATTAAACCATAATGTATATAAATTGAAAAAAATTCCATAAATATTTCTGGTGCAAAAGCATGCTACCGTATAAAAATACTGCTGTAAATTTTTCTAGACTGACAACTGATTCATTGGCTTCTTTTTAAACTTTCATCTCTTCATGAGATGTCAGTCTGGAATAGGCCTGTCCACTGAAGGTCAAATAATTGATATTCGGTTATTTGATCACTATTCGAATAGCAGTGAAGTGAAACGATTAATCGCTGCCATCCATATAGTCCGAATAATGCGACTATTCGGATAGAATGACCATTCAAATAGAGCAATTATTCGGATAGTATGACTGGTCTACTGATTGCAATGCAAATGATCAATCAAAGAAACCGAATAGGTTGACACAGGCATTCGCTAATCCACAGCACTACAGTGCTACGGCACCACGGCACTACGGCAATGAGTATTATTACTACGGCAATGAGTATTATTACTATATGTTAATACAATTCCGTTTAAGTACCTTGTGAAACTGCAGTTCTTGCATATAAGTTTCAGTTAATTCCTATACGTAGTTAGAAGATCTTAAAACTTAGCTTTAATGATGGAGTGTGAGAATTCCAAAACTCACAAGAACAATCCATTATAAGATTGCAGGCATAAAATGTTGAAACTGAGGAAGGTAGAAATCCTCAGTTTTTACTGAACTGAAGGAAACTTAAGGTTTCAAGGAAACACCATGTGAAGTGTATTGAGTACCTTTAATCAGCAGGGGCAAAATTTCCTGCCACAGATCAATGTCAGCTTTTTCTTTATGATACAAGTGTGTTGGTTTATGTAGTTGTTTATGTTTATCAAAATAATGGTACATGAGTTCTGTTGGATTTGCTTCAGATCGCTTGGGCTGCATTGCATGAAAGTGTGCCGTTGCTGCTACTGCAGCAGCTGCTGCTCCTTGATACAAATTGCAGCTGTCCATCAAAGGTGAAAGCAAAGCCTTTTGCACTGCCTCTTCCCACTGTAATAGGTGGTTGCTGGTCACATCAAATAATTAAAAAAGGGATTCGTTTGAAGATATTCAAACAGAATTTTGTAAAATGTCAATGAAATACTCAGTACCGTAGCGCCGTAGTGCCATGGATTAGCAAATGCCGTTGACACAGCAAACATTTTGATTCATGTGACTGATCGAATAGATAAAATTTTCTTGTCTAGACAGTGCCTAGATAGCAAGACAAAGGGCAGTGGCAGGCACATCATTATGTAAAACAACAATCATTGTTAGCCTGTTGTATTTTTCTGCTCTACTTGATTGTATTGCGTTGAGGTTTTTGTAAATGACGTCTGCTGTTTGAAGAAGGAAACTTCATTCAGTTATGGTACCATGGCAAGAAATAGCGCTACTGTTGGACCTGAGGAGATTACTTTCCTGGTGATCAGCTGTACACGGATTGATCTTTGGCATCATTCAAAGCTTTTCAATCATTCAGGAGTCAGGACCACACCCTAGCCACACCCCTATTTGCTGAATAACGGAATATTCGGTAAAATTTGCACCAAATATTTGAATGGTTATAATCTTTCATTTGGACAGCCCAAGTCTGGAAGCACAGGTAAGATATATTTTCAACTGCTGTGTGAGTCAATAAAAACACCTGGCACTTGAAAAATCCTGCTCCCTGGATATCAAAGCAATGATATTGAAAACTGTCTTATTTCATCCCTGATATGCCAAATTAGGTTTAGTAATTTGGCCAGCTTTAGTGTACCATTTCCTTCCCTTTGAAATAGGAGATTTTCTGCAGAAAGCATCTTTCAAAAACGTACAAAAGGCGAGTGAAAACGCCAAGCAAGATTCCCCTTTGTTCTCCTTCCTAGCAATAATGACTCTTGAATGTGTTCATGCATATGATTCAACGATGTCAAAAGTGCCTTGATCCTCAAGGGTGTACTTTCACCGATGAACAGTATGTTTAAATTAAATTATTGATATTGAGATGAATGAAGCTGATTTCGGAGCTCCCTTGACAAAAGGTCTCACATAAACTGTATTTTGTTAAACACATCTGTTGCGTCGTCTTCAAATTTTTTTTGATTTTATTCACTGTGCGTCAAGAATTTGCTTAGGCCAAAACGTCAAAGCTCTGGTTTGGAGGTGGAGGCAAATTTGCCTTTTGAAGACCAATATCCTCACTCTCAACGCACCGATTTCAACAAACAAGGTATCTATGTTCAAGTTAGCTATCACGGTATGTTTTGAAAATCATTTTGGGTTGATTCACGCTATATTCTTATCACTAGGGTTGACAAAATCCGTACATATACTTTTTTGGGACACCCGGTCCTCATGGGAGAATGAAATCCCTAATCACACTAGCGGGAAGATGTTTGACCCATCAAAAGGAAACCATGTGCTAAAGCGGGCTGAAAGTCATCGCTGTGAAGTTAACACATCAGGGATTCTTGCTTGTAATTTTAGCATATTTTTCAAGGTTTCTCAAGGGAGTTCATTTTAGAAAATCACTTACAGAATCGGAACGGAGTGACCGATTTTAGTCAGAAAAATTTCTAAAAATATATAAATGAACATGTTAGCTATTCAATTAGGTATTGCAAAATATCATTGCTTATTTACTCAGGGAGCAGAGCCTTTCGAATGTCATACAACTTTTGACTCGGACGGTAGAAATAAATACTTGATGTGAATGATGATCTCAGGCAATGGGCCCTTTGCAGGAAAATAGGATAATGATTGACGGGGCCCAAAAAATGTTTTTCTTCCTGGTAGCAAGCCTAGCACCTTCATTTCTTTTCACACGCGTTCATCTTCTTTCCCAGTATACCTCTCCACTCTGTCCCTTTGCCTTTCTCTCCTTCCTTCTTTCCACTTCCTCCCTTCCTTTCTTTCTCTTCTTTTCCCCTTCCATTTCTTCTTCCCTATGGATGTGAAACCAAAACAGGCAAAAGGGTGCATTTTCACAAATATCTGGATGTGCGATGCCAGGAACTAAGTGAAGCTATGATTTATTTTGCTGCTCCCCCAGGGCAGTACTAGTTGGTATTTTGCTGACGAAAATTGCACTCCTTCCCAGTTATCTTTCTCCCTCTTTTTTCTAATGCTGGATATCAAACGACAGCAACTTTTCTAAAGCGGGTTGCCAGAAGTGTCATTCATTGTTCTTCACATTTGTAGTGGCCAATTTATAGCTTCCTTTATTCATTTGAGCAAAATGATTTGGCTAGTTTGCACTTTAGCGGACACGCTTTCAACATTTCCTCGTGTCTGAATGTTGCACCGAACGTGAATGTTAACCGCATCAGTACTGAGATTAAAGCATACCGAAAGTGTATTAGCGGGGGTTTGGGGGCGGCAGCCCCCAAAACTTTGGAACCAAATGAATACATAGATTGCCGGTCCTTGCAGCAGATTTAGGCCACGGCTAGAGTGCAGTTTAGCGGGCGGCCCCTGCGCAGTAACGTCGTATTTGACAGGATTCGAATTCAAATCAAAAGTCAGTTTGAAACAAGCGTGGTTTCTTTTCATGCAAACATATCAACTGATAAACAACGGGGGTTTGGGGGCGGTAGCCCCCAATTATCACGGAAACAAACAACGAGTTATATAACAAGAATCATCGTAACAAAGAAGCTATAATTGAAAGTCATCTAAACTGTTCGTGCTGCAGTCCAAGCTGGGTTTAATCACCAATTAGATTCAATTCCATTAACCATTTCCTCAGTTCTTCTTCATTTTTGCAAATTTTGTACACTTCGTCGTATCTCAACGCCATGTTTACTTATCAGCAAACGTTTTCTCCCATGGTTAACGGTTACTCTCATTGGTCGCTCGAAAGAATCGCCATTGATTCGATGCTAATAAGCTATTGTATTATTGTTTACGATAATCTTGTTTCCCTGTGATCGCCGCCCGCTAAACTGCACTCGTCCCTAGGCCACATTTAGGTCATTTTGACGCTCTCCAGTAAGTGCGAATATGTCGAATCACGGTTAGATTTAGCATTATCCAATTAGATGGTAGGATTTTAATCACTAAAGGAAGCTAATCAGCATGTAATACTAACAATACAATTCAGTTCAACCTCTGTTTTCCTTGAAAGCTGTGTCCGCCAAAGTGCATTTGTCCCAATGCTTTATGCGATGCTCAGTATTGGCCTATGTTTTGTGTGATCTAAGAAACAAGTCTCAAGTGTAAGAAAACTACCCTACCTACCTACGTGAGATTTGCTAGTACCTACCTCTCCGATGAGTGGCCGGCACCTTGCTCAAGCCTGGTCTAATATGGAACATGCTTAACGACATGTGAGCGGCTCTGGAGTGATTAATCTAGCTAAGCAGCCCCTTCCCTTCTCTGACTGACGAATTCGTGACAAATGGGCCTAAATAACTTACCATTACAGAAGCCCGCCAACTCTCGCATGATTTTCTTTTTCAAAACGTTCATCAAACTTACCTCCTTCGATTCCCTCTGTTAAAACACTTGAGCATCTAACAAGGTCATCAAAATTGCGGATCAATGATTGTGTAGAAGCCATTTTCTTCCGAATAGACAAAGAGTATGTCAACCTTCTCCTACAGTTTCTTGCAAAGCTCTCCAAGTTGGCGGTTATTATTTTCCCGCGTTCGACTTTTCATCCAATCAAATCACTCGAACAGCAAGTACTTTGTGTAATTGACATGAAAATTCCCAGAAGAAATTGCGTCATCATGGGCGTCTCCGCGTGCTTCGTTCTTGTCGACTATTGAAGGTCTTTTTGGGGAAGGGTTTCTAGGGACAGTAGTGCTGGTGCAACCCACAAATTGTTAGGGTATGAGCATAGCCGTGCAGCTCAAAATTTTCAGTGTGGGAATGCAGGAAATGCTCCTCAAAACTGACGAACATCTCGGTAATTTCCAAGTTTGATGTTGTGTTTGACAAGTTTTAGAGGCAGAGGCACGGGTCCAGTGGAAGGCCGGGGGTATGGCACCCCAAACGGTAAGAGTTCTCGTAAAACCGTTGTCTTTTAATAGGTAAACGAATTTTCAATTCAAACGAATAAGTTTCAATCAGAATTGTTCTTCGCACTAACCAACCGAAGAGTGTGCAACGAAACGCGTATTTGGTAAATAATTTGGCGAAATAACGTTTTCCTTCAGTGATTACTCGATGTTCTTACAAGATTAGCAGTTTTCTCTCTACTTACAGGTTTATTTTATATTTTGATTGGTGTTCTCTTACAGGAGTTGGACGGTCTTCTCTTTACAGCTTACAATTTTATTGTGTGTCCATGGGTTTATCATAAGGAGTCCGCTATTTAAGGCTATTTAAAAATTTTGCGCCACAAGTCATTTGTTGATTGAGGTTTCTGGCCATCTATGACTCTCAGTTTTCCGCAACAAAGAACCAATCAAACAAAACACACATTGTAAAATCTGTTCACAAGAATTTTGATTAAAAAGAGAAGTGGTAGCTAAAGGCTAATTTCCACTCTGTCAATACCAATAGTTCCGTACCCTGGGTATCAGAGTTTTTTCGAGGCTCTGGTACCCAGAGTAACAGTTCCAGAGCGTACTGGAACCTTTTGTTTACATTGAGAAAGTTCCCTTTGAATTTGAGTAGAATGTTGCGCGTGAAGAAACGTGAGAAATTCAACTGAACTAGGCGGAATATTCCGCTCACAGAGACCTTTTACAGCCATCTGATTGGCTTGCCGAGCAGCGACGTCGCTCATGCTCAAATGTAGAAACCGATTCAACTTTCGTGCGGAATCGTACTTGCAGACCAAGGAAGATTTTTGCGAGGAGGATTATCCGCAAGCGGAGTCCGTCACATCTCAAGTCGTTTCGGATTTCTCAGTCCTGTCGGTTCTGTCGAATAAGATTGTTGATAAGCATGGATTTACAACATTTTAATGTCTAAATGAAGAGTAATGATACCATTCTCGATGCCTTCTGACAGAATACTTGAAGCTTCAACAAAAGTGTCGTAAACGGGAGCTATGACCAACGAACTTTCAACCACTTCTTGCGATGTAGAAGGCTTTCGTTCTTGAAGTTTCTTCATGATTGCAAAGAAGCATCTGGTCCTTGCCAGTAGAAAGCGCCAAATAAATTCACAACAGTGAGTTCTCACTTTCTGAATAAAGCAATAATTTTTCACGGTCGGTATTCATTTGGTTCCCATGGGACAGCCAGCCTGGTATTTCGCCCATGGCTTTCTGTGAAACATAGAGTTTGGAACAGGAGTCTTTCAAAATAAAAACTTGGGATGGATTTGGTAAAGAATGAAGTTATGAAAGGTTTACCTAGTCATTTCTATAATGTTTTGCCTTGGCCCAGTTGGGTACTCCATAGCTTTCAATACGGGGGGGGGTCCACGCCAATACTTGGGGTCTGAAATTTTACGTTAAATCAATCTTTCGGGTCTGTGAATTACAAAATGGACAAAAATTCAATATTTTGTGTCCACATACCTAAGAAAAAGGAAGAATTGTGAAATTTGGCACGGCCTCCAAAATATTAGACTCAATATCTGAGGTCCCCAAACATTAGGCTTAATATTTAAAAGTAAGCAAAGAAATAGTGGCACAGACCCCTCCCCCCGTATTGAAAGTTAGGGAGTACGTAGAAAGGATGGACTTGCAAATGGCTCTCTGTAAAGTCATTGATCTCCTTTGACCAAGGAGTCATGACATATAAAATCTTGCATGACCTCTATCCCGAAAATCTTCGCCTTCGCCATAAGTTCACGTGGAGATATGCAAAGCGCAGTTTCCACTTCTCTCGTGTCAAAAACTGGAATGATATCCCTGACAACGTTCGAAAAAGAGATTCAATTGCTCGTTTTAGAACAGGTCTTAGAGATTTTCTTTTGAACCTTTCACAGGACCCAAAAACAACCCCTTCGTAGAGCAGCAATAAATATTAAAATTGTTTCTTTCTTTTTCTCATAGTATTTTTGAAGAAATATTGACAGTATGTTATTAATTTGCTGAAAGGACCTCCTGTTTAAATATTGATAAAAATGAACATGAAAATGTACCCCCCTAGGTGCCTTGGACTAGATACAACTCTGAGAATACTGAGGTGGATCGTGGAGCCGCTCCCAGTTTGGAATGATAAAACGTGATGGTTCCTGTAACGGGAGTATCCAAAATTCAGACATTTGAAAATCGTGGTAGCAAGACTACAGGATGAATTTGAATAAATCGAATTTTAGTTGATAGCAGAAAGAGTGCTGAAGTATCTTCGTGATTTTTCTCGTGTCGTTATAAGCACTGAAAGTATCGGTACCAAAATCATTCGTTTGTTAAATCCTACCCTGGGTACCAGACTCTCTTGTACCCAGGGTAGTTAAATCCCCGAGAAAGGGTCTAAAACGCTTGATCTGATCGCAAAAAAACTTACAAAAGCACAGCTTTCACAGGAATCTGCTCAATTGCTGCCATGTGATCTCGGGGCGGGATAGGGGGCGGGGTACTTAGTATATTTGTACGACGGGGATGTGCCATTTTTTCAGGGCGTCCTTTTTTGCCAGCTTTTTCTAGAATAGGGTGTCGAAAGAAGGCAATTTTTGGCAGCCGATTGTCAAAACATGTCAAAAGGGGAGATTTTGTTAAATCGGGTTGTTATTCAGTCAAAATGTATGTTTTGCAGTATGCTGTTGTCCGACTTTTTCTAAACTCGGGTATCATGAGGGCAGAAATTCTGGAGCCGGGTAAAAAAAATTTCTTTCGTGGGCACACCCCCGTACAAATTTAGGTCAAGTAGCCCCCCGGCATGAGATCCAAAATCTCAGGTATTTGTTTCTAAGGCCCCGTTTTACCATGCTACCGTTTTCATTTCATACCGGATTGGTTTCATATTGCATTGGCCTTCTGTTGACAAGATACCATTTTCATTTCATCTCGGATTGGCCTCCTGTTTACACGAGAACGCACCAATCCGATACTCTCAAATAGGGTACCTTTTTCGTGTTTTCAAATGACAACGCAATGAAGGTGGCATGAAACCAATCCGATATCGTATGAACGGTCGAATCCGATGTCAAATCAATAGGAAACCTCATTATCACTTCAAGAGCCTCCCGTTGATCTGGGGTGCTGCGCAGAATGTTCAGCGGATGGATGCGAAAAACAAAAATTGAAACCATCAAATCGAAAAAGAAAAGGCCACGATATAAACGTCGCTCGTCGGATCCGCAGATACTTGCGATGATGGGTAACTATGAAATTCATAGCGAAGCGTTCTCGCGTAAACATAACCCCCAATCCGATATATCAAATGAAAATGGCATCGTGTAAACAGAAAAATCTTCATATCGGATTGCCATCCCCAATCCAGTATGAAATAAAAACTGTATCGTGTAAAGTAATTTCCTATAACTCTTGCCTAAAGTAATTTCCTATAACTCTTGAGAGAGAATAACTACCCTTGAACTTCGTCTTATGTGAGAGATTCCTTACGGTTTGATCGAGTGTTTTAGGCCCTTTTCGGGCATTTTGCAACAAACGCATTTTCGCAAAGGTGATTTTTCCGGTAGAAATCGATTCAACATGATAATAGAATCGCTGTATTTCATCTTTGAGTAAACTCAAGTGTCCTGTTTCAAGTGAAAACTATCTGATACACCATGAAATGATGAAATGTGATTTAAGATATGTTTACCTCTGAAGTCAAAATTTGCGAAAACGATAGATTTGTATCGTTTGAAAACAAAGCAAAACCAAGGATTATCAAAGGAAAAACAAAAGACATATATGTCACATTCATACATATTATACATACATAGTCATACATTACAGGAGTATATTGAGACCAGGTCTCCAAAGTGTCTATACTGTTACTATATAGGGTATATAGCCTGTGTTCCAACCTCTTCAAAAGAATGGAAAGTTTCCCTTCTTTTTCAGTGGTTTGGAGCACAGGCTGTTACCATACTGTTACCAAATACCGTTACCAAATAGCATAGAGCTCAAATCTTTTAAAAAGGTGGGTGTAAAATTCTATTACATTTTTCTTTGCATTAAAGTTCCTGAAAGGAACTTCAGGTAATTCGCAATAAATTTGCCATGGCAATTTCTTGATACCTTGACCACTTTCAAAATTGTGGCATTTATTAATTTTTGAGACTGTGACGTCATCAAATTTCTAAATCCTTAACCAGAAGAGCAACAGATTTCTGCTTGCAACCATGTTGTAGACCTTCGTAAACTATGGCTATCTTGAAGATTGTATCAATTTCTCTTGATTAATTTAAGATTTACGATGATTTCAATTTCTTCAAAATTTTCGATGAATTTTTGCAAAATAAGTCAAAATGCCGCCATTTTGAAAATTATCAATATATCAAAAAATTGCTACGGTAGATTTACAGCAAATTACCCAAAGTTCCTTTCAAGCACATGAATTCAAAGAAAAATGTGATAAAATTTTACACCCACCTTTTTAAAGATTTGAAAGATTTGAGCCGTATGCTTTACCAAATAACGTTACTAGGGTCTCGTTACCAGAGTCTTGTCCAATAAATCTGGGTAAAAAGACGAGATCACAGTTTACATACCTTTTGTGATTTTAAAGTGTTAGATGTGAATGAATAAACTATTTCGAGCCTATGTAAATAAATGAACAAATGAATGTATGATGATGACGATGCTGCTGCTGTTGCTGCTGCTGATGATGATGATGTTGATGATGATGATGATGATGATGATGATGATGATGATGATGCTGATGATGGTGGTGGTGATGATGATGATGATGATGATAATGATGATGATGATGATGATGATGATGTTGATGATGATGATGATGATGATGATGATGATGATGATGCTGATGATGGTGGTGGTGATGATGATGATGATGATGATAATGATGATGATGATGATGATGATAATGATGATGATGATGATGATGATGATGATGATGATGATAATGATGATGATGATGATGATGATGATGATCACGATCATGACGATCATGATGATGAAAGGAATGATGTCAATTGTTCTCCAGGATTCCAGATGCTTGATTGGCGTGAAATGAATGCAGAAGCATGGGGGCTCTAAATTGGGTAGCGGGCACAATCTGCTTTGGCACCCAAACTGTGAATGTTGTCTGTTACGCCAAAGCAAGAAATTGATATCCAACGTCACATGCAAACTCTTGATATTACCACCCTATCTTTTCACTCCAACTAGCAGGATTCTAAATCCAAAAAGAAAGTGCCTTCACAGTGAGATTTTCCCGGGGGAGGGGGGTATTATACATATTTTGGGTACGGGGTCGTACCATCGGGAAGGGTATCGATTTTCGGAATTTTGGTATAATGAACGGAATCGATTGTCGGAATCTTGGCATGAGGGACTGTACTGATTTTTATGATTTTGGTAGAAGGAACGGTATCGATGCATTTTTGGAAACTGGTACAAGGTCGGGTACATATTTTCAGAAAATTGGTATAAAGTCGGGTATACATTTGGAAAAGTTGGTATAATAAGGAAAGGGTATGTTTTTGAAGCTTCGATGGCACATCCCCGTCCAAAATCTGGTCAAGAACCCCCCCCCCCCCCGCGAAGATTTTAGCCTGAAGAACACGACTGACGCACTAACATAGTTCAAGTGAGGCAGATAAGTTAAAATGATATAAGTCCTAAAATCCCTTCCTGGTTCACTGTAACTTCCTTTCAACTATCCCAGATCCAACGGACGTACTTGCCTCTTCCCCGGCTGCCTGTCCACCACACCACTACGTGCATGGCCTTGCTTGGATGCGACATTTCTTTGCTGTGTCTTCTCTTTGATGGAAGCCTGTCTTGTTCTGATGCGGTATGAAATGAAAAAGTATAGTAGAGGGTGAGCAACCAGATTCACGCTTGCGCAGCTAGTGGAAAGAGCTAGGAACAGGCCCTTCGGTGAGCCGCATGCATGAGGTCGAACGTCGAATAAGATACCATAAACAATTATCGGGGTATTAAACAAAAAGAATGAGCCAGCGATTCCAATGCTTAGAATGAGGAGTAGTTTGTCTCGACTGTCTCTTGCCATTTTGCTTTCAGCGATACAGTTGCTTAACCCGGCACCATTATTGTTGTCGCCTTCAATGTTGTCTGCGTTGTTGCTGTGCTGATTGATGAGCACGCCGCTGTTTTTGATTTCACATTTGTTGTTCTCATTGTTGCTGAACTCGTCGTTTTTCCTGCTGTTTGTGCTGTTGTTGTTTTTCTTGCCAAATCCATTGTCGTTGTTGTTGCTGTTGTCGCTGAGCACACGGTTCTTGTTTTCATTTCTGCTATTGCTCTTGACAGACCTTATAAATCTTAAGATCTCATTGTTGTTGTTGCTGTTTTCACCCCTTAGGTGCATTTTGCTGCTTTTGTCGGCGTTGTCTCCACAGTTGCTGTTGTTGTTGTTGCTAATGCTGTTGCCATAATCGTTGTTTCTGCTGCCATCGTAGACATTTCCACTGTCCCCTGACTTGTTCTTGTTCCTGCTTCTAGGAGTGACTTTAAGGTCATGGTTTCGTCTCGTTTTGATAAGGAGATAATAGAGCACACAAAGGAAAACGACGGTGACACCGTATGCAATAGACAATGCAACGAAAATGCCAAGCTCTTCACCGCTCCACACACAAAGTGCTACGATTGCTGCTCCAAGCATGCAGGGAATTAGCCAAATGATAAATAGCAACTTTCGAATATTTGATTTGGTGTGTGTTTGTTGAAATCGCAGTGGATATCTGACAGCAAAGAACCTTTCTCCACCAATTGCTAAAACGTGGGCCAGCTGTATGAGGCACATGAACGCAAGTAAGACTGATGAGACAATGCTGAAAGCCACATTCGGACTGGAAGCTTTGTCGGCAATGGTGGCATTTATCACTCTACTTAGTAAAACAACAGCCAGCATGGTATCAACAACTGCTAGACTGTGAATGAGAATTTGCCCAGGGGACTGAAGGCTCTTTTTTACAACGCATAGAACAAGTTCAGCAATGTTACCTGTGAGTGCTGCAACGAGTAGGACAAGGCTGCCTATACGACAATTGACTAACCCGCCGTCGTCTTCATCTGCCATCCTTGGTTGGTAGAAATGTCCAAGTCTTCGTCGTCGGTAGCACACTTCAAATCACTTCCAAGGACAATCTTAACATTGAAAAGATTTAAGACGGTCAGTAAAAAGACAATCCCCGTTTCAAAGGCCATTGGGAGGCCATTGCGCCCTTAATATTAAAGTACTAATATTGAAGACTGTCTTGTACTGGGTGAAACAGAAAAAGTGACCAAGGGAAATCTATTATACATAGAACAAAAAGTGAGTGACCAATTGAAATGCTTTGAGCCTTGTTCTGTCCCCCAAACGACTGGCCTACGTTATGATTATTTTTTGAAATTTTGTTCGGCGCGGTAAAGGTCCCGAATTAAGAAATTCTTGGAAAAGGACTTGCTTGATTTCTTCAAAAAGTCGTCAAAACAGGGGATCGATTTAAAGTCATTTCAGATCTTCAAGCCAAATAGGAGTGTGTTTCATTTACCTCAGGGCTCTCTAAGGTACCTAGCTAGAGACTATGATGTTTCTATGGGCACTTTCAAATGATTTTCCAATTCCCAGGGTGAAATGAAACACGTTCCTCGTTGTTTTGGAGATCTGAAATGGCTGCAAATCGATCCCCTGTTTTTGAAGACTTTTTGAGAAAATATAGAAAACCCTTTTCCATAAAATCTTAATTCAGGAAAATTACCGTGCTGAGAAAATTGCTCGAAATTGCAGAAGATAGTGTAAGGAGGGGTAAAGTGAACTACGGGGTAACGTGAAGTACTCAGAATATTCACGCTTTGCTCCGAAAGTAAAAATTTAATGACGAAACAAAATTTATGATTAATGCCTGATTACTTATGCTGGTAGAATATCAAATGATTTTTTCTAAAGGGTTATTTCTGTTGTTCCAAAAAATCCCGCGATCAGAGATAGTGAAAACAGCTTTGGAAAACTGCAGTTTCAGGTTTAGCCACTCGTTTTTGGTCTTGATTTCTGAAATCTTTTTATTGATAAAAAGCACACACCATATGGTTCCTTTTTCCAGAAAAAAGATGGCCAAGAAGGACTTTCCAGTCACCTAACATGTTATTTGAAAGGCCTACAGTTCAGTCGAGGTTTTGCCTTTACCGGGGTAAAGTGAACTACCTGCATTGCATGCATTTCATAACTGATGCATGAAAGTGCCGTTTTCATGCATGAAAGTGCCGTTTTCATGCATTCCAAGCTTGCTCCTCAACTTACATAAATTTCTGTGTATATCAACGTAATATGGATGCATCAAGCTAAATGTCTTTGTCAGGCTTGTACAGAAATAAGTTTGAACGTTAAATGCTAACACTTCAGAACAAACAGCAACTTATCTAATGGGACTTTCTTACCTAAAGAGTTCCTTCTCTTTCAAAAATTTCATATCCATAAAATTGATTCAATTTCAGACTTGTTATGGCCCATAATCAATTGGATCTGAATTCTTGCTGCTAGCCCCGATCAAATCTGTTGCATTATTTCTGGAGCACCCGGTATAGACAAAAAGAGCAAAGAGCAGGAGGAGCGGTGTAGACTGGAGGCTGACCCAGTGCCCGGTACAATGTAAACGGGGTCTTAGTCGACCCAAAAAATTCATGAACTTCAAAGTGATATGTAAACAGTCTACTTGGCTTGAGCATCATATAAGTGGTGCCATTTTCATTGCTCCAAAGCTGAGAGCGGGACGACATTTTTGTTGTTAGGTTCGCAACAATGCAAAAAGTACCCAACTAAAACTGCGGAGAACTGATAAGGCTAGAGTGGCATTACCGACTGTAACGAAATAATTCTCCTTCAACGTTAACCTCCTAACAAGGGCAGATTTTGTAATACAATACCATCAGTTGCTTTGGCTCACACCTCAATTCAAAGCGATTAGCGAATGTAGACAAAAAACTTCTCTCAGCCAGTAATTCAAAACAAAAACGACCGCAAAAGTTGCCCCGAACCCAGTTGTGCAAACTCTCACTTGGTGGGGGCACAGGGACGTTTTTATGAGAAATTATGTGCTTAAGAAAAAAGAAGGGAGGAATGGTAAATCTAAAGTTCTGTCTCGCGGATTTTGCTTACGTGATTAAGAAGCCGAGATGAGGGAATGTGTATACTTATTGCTGCTCAGTTACTGCTCAGCTCCTGAGTCAAACAGACAAAGTCCGCAAGACAGAACTATGGATTTACCCTTCTTCTTTCGTTATAAGCACATAACTTAGAAACATCTCTTCGCCCGTACCAAGCAACAGTTTGCCGTACTAGTTTCAGGGCAACTTTTGCGGCCGTGTTTGTTTTGAATTAATACTGGTTGAAAGAATTTCTTTTGCTTTGAATTGAGGTGCGAACCAAAGCAACTGATGCTACCGTATTACAAAATCTGCCCTTGTTCGTTAGCCTTTTCAGAATGGTTTTACGGTTTTGGGCCGTAAAAATAGCGGTGTAGATGACGGTTTTACAGTTCCTTTCTTTCTCACCAATTTACAGATTTCTTCACTAAATATGATTAGAGAGGGCAAATTTCTACAAAAAGTAAGATAATGAAAGCTTAGAAAAATATACAATTCGATACAAGTTTTGCGAGAACTACACAGTTCTACAAATTACCTGCTTCACCAGCGGATTTAAGACAATGGAATTAGCTTTCAGTTTGTGAGGTTACAAAAGTGCCGATGAGGCAGTCATTATATGGGAAAAGCAATGAGGTTCTACGAAAAACAAGAAGATGTTATAAAAAGGTTTTAGCTCTATTCGGAGGCGGTTTTCCATTTTCCTGAAATATCTTTGCAGTATTACGGTTTTTGATACTACCCTACGTACCCCAAACTGATCTAAGTACAAAAGTGACACAAAAATATCAGTTACCTTTGATATTAAAACACCTTTAACCGGGAGCTATGGCATCAATTGCATCTAAATCGCACTCCTTCCACAATGCTTGTTCCCTAAAGACATCTTTAAAGTGAGTGAATGGCGTTAAATAAGAAACGAGGAAATATGCCACTGGTGTAATTTGCATAATAACAAAAAATTATTCTCCGTAGACAATCGAAAAATATGACAAAGAGTGACTGTGTGGACGTCTTTTGTGTTTTTAAACTTCATCACGCGGGCATCACGCATCAAAGGACAGGTGTCAGTTACGTTAGTTGAGCCTGTTGTTCTCACAATTTTGGATATTCAACTTTGTTCCGAGTTCAACTGTGATTTTCATTGCTCTTTGATGGCTGCTATTGGTTTTATCCTCTTGTATTGTTTATATCAACCCATGATAAGCATGATATGAGTCCAAAATACATGGATGCATGCATTATTGCTAGGAAAGAGAACAAAGGGGAATTTTGTTTTCCGTTTTCATTTGTTTGCTGATTTTCGAAAGCAGTTTTCTGCCGAAAATCTCCCATATCGATGCGAAGGAATTGCCGATAGACCTTAATCGGCTAAGGTTTGTTTTATCCATTTCAAGTCATGTGATCATGCTCTTGGGAAGTTTCAGTATTATGCTATTTTCTGCACACATGGTACGACTTTTCGTGGCATGAAATATGTTAGGGAAATCAAAAGATGTTTTAACAAGAGATTGATCACATGACTTGAAATGGGTGTAAGAAAACCTTAGCTGATTTTGTCTATAAAGGCGGACGGACCTCCACTTCAGTAGTTTTGGTCGGCGACGTGCGTGTTTTCCTTGTCTGCAAGTGGAGGAGGGCCTTAAAGTTGCGAAAGTCACTGAACCTACATGGATATATCGATAATAAACAAGAAACAAGACAGTTTTCAATACTATTGCTGTGATATTCAGGGAGCAGCAGTTTCTCACACCCCAGGCTATTTTGTTGCCTAACCTGGTAGCTTCCTGAAGGTAAATGTCATGAACACAAAGAAGGTATTAACATGGAGCTGCAAGGCTCAGCAGTACTTTGAGAAGCTGATCTACCATTCGAAAAACAGTTACAACAACATGGCAATCCATTCATCTTTCGGACTTCCCTGTTCTTTTCCAGTCCATATTTCAAAAGATGTGAAGAAAGCTGAATTCCAGATTTTCAGAATTTCAGAAAAGTAGATATCAGTCATATTCCCTAGACGACTTCGAATCCATCCCTAGGTTTTGTTTCCATAAAATTCTGAATGAAGTAGCGCTCACACGATGCCGGCACATTCTGAAAACGGTGAAAAATGTTATAGGCCTCACATTCACACGAAAACGGCACATTCTTTGCCGGCACATTTCGAAAACCGCATCGTTTGAACCAGGGCCGTCGAGAGCCAGCTCGGGCCTTGGAGTGATCTATGAGGACGGGCCCTGGGGGGGGGGGGGTTTGGGGGCATAGCCCCCAAGAAATTTTTTGCGACCACGCCCTTAAGGCCCTGTTTATATGAGGAAAGACACCTCACCTGCCAGACCCGGGGCTGAGAGGTGAGATTCCACCTTCCAATAGAATCCTTCGTATTTTCATTTCGCGTTTACATGACGAACGCAACACCACCGGTATGGTGAAGTCTCGCCTCACCAGAGGTGGAATCTCACCTGGGTGAGGTGAATTTTTTCCATATAAACGAAACACCGCCGGTATGGTGAGGTGAAATGAAATTATTCGTTGATTCTCATTGGTCAGTTCATTCTGATTTCACGGAAGAGAGACTTTACTCCACCTCGCCTCTCAGCCCCGGGGCTGACAGCTGAGGTGAAAAATGTCATGTAAACAGTGACAGAAATTTACCTCGCTCGTCAGCCCCGGGTCTGGCAGGTGAGGTGTTTTTCCCCATATAAACAGGGCCTAAGTCTCCCGGAAAATGAGGGAAACGCCCCTTTTATGACCAATTATTCTAAAAAATTGCTAAAACATTCCGTGTAAAGGCAATATAAACAATTATACTTATGAATCAAGGACATCGTTTTATGCTAGTAATGCCTTGTTCGTGCTAGAGGGAACGAGCGACTCAAAGGCCGAAAAGATTGAATGTGAACGGAAACTCAATGACCCTACGACACCAACGACCAACTCGCTGGGAAAGAACCAGTTTCGATAAATTAGAAATATCAATACGACGGTTTGGTTTCTGACATTAAAACTGTCATCAATTACCATAAAAATCCACTGCAGAGATGTATAGTAATATCAAAATGTTTTGGCACAAAATTTTTACGGGCCCCTTCGAGGCCCGGGCCCTGGACCTTTTACCCCCTCTACCCCTCCTTCTCGACGGTCCTGGTTTGAACACTAGAGAATGATTAAAACGGAACATTTTTCAACGCTTTCAAAATGACGCTAAAACGGTTCTTAAAGTGTAGGTACATATCTTTGGGATAAACTTTTTCGAGAGATTGCACTGAGTTAGTTACTGCTCAATTTTCTATCGTTTTCAACTGTGATGGTGTCGTGTGAACGCTAGCCCAAATTTTGCTACCATCAAATTTATTCACCACTTTAAAAATGTGCCGGTATCGTGTGAACGTATGGATGACGATTGTTCATTCTAAATGAGCAATAGGGGATTCGAAATTTCTTCAGTTTGGCTTTTTAAACAGTAATAATTGCTTAAAGTGACCGTGCAGCATCTCAAAAAATAGCCAAGCCTTTGAAAGGTGAAACAAGCATTTTCTACAGCTCTCGATTTATCAACAGAGCTATAATCTTCGCCAGCCTCTTGTCACCAACGAAGTTTTTCGGCATTTTTCGACAAAAATCACAGTGGTTTCTACTTCAACTGAAATATTCTGTAAACCCCCCCTTCCCCCAAGTCAATGTCGTTTGTTTTGACCCAAGGCACTTGCTGCTTGATAGTTCCCAAGTTAGAGGAATCAGAAACATTGACTTAGAGGGTAAAGAAGGGTACTCTATCTTCAGATCTTCTTTTGTCCGTCTTGTGACAAGGGTTTTGGCGAAGATTGTAGTTACGTCCAAGAAGGGATTATTACGCTATCCAACCATTCGGGGAAGTGCGCCAATAGTTTCTGACGCGAAAATTCTGGGAACGGGATGCATTTTTTGCAGAGGTATTCTGGGGTTGGGGTATCATTTTAAATAAAACTTCTGGGAATGATCAGATTTAGGATAAACAACTATTTTACAACTAGGATGTTGTACAAAACACTTGTCAGAAACCTCATCATCGAGAGAGTTCCACAGAAAGGCATTCTTGATGTCGACTTGTTTGTAGTATTCTGTGATTTACAATTTCTTCGTACATCTGTATGTTTAAATAGTGGTGCAGTTTGAATATGATAATATGCGGAACTGACTTAGCGCATTTACGGCTTACTGTATCATCTGCGCGTTTGTGTTTCCTTCCATTAGTGACAGAAATTTGCTAGTAACGCACACCTCGCAATGTGAAAGTTGCTTGTAACGTAGACCACTCATTGTGAAAGTTCACATAGGGTCCGAAATGGACTGAAATTTTTCTGCAATGAGCACAAAAGGAAGCTGGAAACTCACCAGTCAACTGTCAAACACACTGCGACAAACTTCATTACCTTCATGACGCGACAAAGCGCAGGCAGAGTGAAAGTTCCTAGCGCCATAGGGAAGCTAGTTCGAAAATCAACCATGGGTTATAAAACACAATTAACGTGGTTCTTAAAACCATGCACAAAATAAAGATACAATTTACTCACCCAATACGTGTTTTTCTGTACAATGCATTGTTGTTTTGACTGCCCCTTATCCGCCTGCGCATAGGGCTTGACACGAGCAGGAAGGGACGCGCACTGTGAAGGGCACTTCGAAGCAGTATGCGCAGGCAGTTGAAGGGGTAGTCAAAACAGCACACTTGACAAAAGCTACAGTACACATATTATTAGACTTGCTCCAAGTCTATTCCGTGGTATATGAGCACAAAGGAACATAGTTACTTCTGCGGGGGCGTAAACCACGAAGAGGACGCTGCGAAGGAGAAAGAAACGGAATATTCCGTTTTTTTCTCCGTCGCTTTTCCTTCGCAGCGTCCTTTTCGTGGTTTACGCCCCCACAGAAGTAACTATGTTCCTTAGTGCTGATATACCATGTTCCTTAGTGCTGATATACCACGGAATAGACTTGGAGCAAGTCTAACATATTATGTGAGGAAATTACAAGTTTCTGTTTGCACATGTAAAACTATGTTTCAAACAATCTTCTTTTATGCGTGTTGCACAATGTTTCATTGATAAATAAACAAATAAAATCTCATTAATTGCGCTACGAACAGAGCTTTGTTTTATACGACGTTTCGTGCTAAACTATGTCTATCTACAATGGGTAATTTCTTCCTTGGCCTAGAAACACCCTCACCGCGATACTTTCTCTGTACAGCGCACCACAGGCGCTTCTTGACCAGGAGAATCAAAACTAAATCAAATATTATCCCAAGCTTTATGCCTGAAATTTTCATTGAAAAGAATCCCCCGTATCATCTAAGGAGCAACAATATTCTACAAACGCCCAAGGCCCGGACAGTTCGGTACAGTAAATCCGCGCATATAAGAACCTACCAAAATAAGAACCTAGAGGCTGTTTTTCCTAAATTATGTACCTTGCAAGTAAGAACCTGTTTCAGTCTGATGGAACATAGGTTCTTATTGCAGAGGATGCAAAGTTGATATTTGATTGCTGTTATCAAGGTCATTGTGGTCCCAGTTGGTTTTGAAAGATTTATTCTCCTCCCCAATTACTTATTATGTCCATAAGAAGGCTTCTAAAACAAATAATAGGGTTGAACATCTTTGTGAGACTCTCAAGGGGACAACATGAGGTACCCTTCAAATAAGAACCTTTATACCTTGAAATTAATCTTAGTATCTTTGAAATAAGAACCAATTTCAGCCTGCCTCTAAAAAAGGCGCGTTGATTTACTGTATGGGTTAGAGAGTATTTCTTTCCTGGGAAGTAACCTGTGGTATGGGATCTTAACTGACATTAAACAGTCACTTAAAACAATGTCCACTGACATCCCTGAATTCCTTAAAACGAATGTCACCTATTTTCCAATATTTCCATCTTTAAAAAACTTTTAAAAGAGTGGAAAGGTGATGACTGCAACTGCCGATTATGCAAAACTTTCAAAGCACAGGTTGGGTTCTTGAATTAACCTTGTTCTTATCTGAATTTGAAATTCGCCTGTAAATATGTAACATATGTACACACATATAAATATATAAATATATGTACGAATACACATATTTCGTACAAATAAATTTTTGGACAAGTCTTTGTCCGAAAGTTCGTCACACCGAAAATTTTCGCACTCAATGTAAACTTCTATGGGACTTCTCCATGAAGACTGAGTCTAAAATCGAATATAACAGGCAAGATATAGTTGTCATTGAGAAAAAGTAAGAAGCATGTTACATAATAGACCTGGCATGTCCCTTCGATACCAGAATTGAGAACAAAGAATTTGAAAAGAAAGATGCTTACTGCGATCTGAAGTACGAGATATTCAAAGTATATAAAGGTGAAGTCAACAAAGTTTTTATCATTCCAATTATCATCGGAGCGCTAGGCTCAGTGACCAAAAGATTCAAAAGTTACCTGGGCAGCTGAAGTGCGATGTTCAGATGGAAGTAGTGCAAGGGACCTGCCTTCTGGGAACAGCAAGAATTCTGAGGAAAATTTTGGACACAAAGTAAAAGAACAAGAAATAACAGCAAGAAAAGATTAGTTGAACAGTAGCAGCCTACCTGCTAAAGCTATGGGAAGTAGCCTGCTGGTAGGATGTAAACCAGTAAATTACAACGACACTGTAAATGAATACAATAATAATAAAAATAACAATAAAAATAATGAAGAAAGATTAAATCACTTATTCTACATGGACAACCTGAAACTCTACGCAAAAAATGATAAACAACTTGAAGGTCTGCTCCACACTGTGAAGATGTTTAGTGATGATATAAATATGCAGTTCGGGTTAGATAAATATGCCAAGGCAACATTCAAGCGAGGTAAGCTGACATAAACATCATCAATCGAAATAAATGAGGCCACCAGTATTCAAGAAATATACCAAGAAGACACTTACAAATATTTGGGAATGAATGAGGGAGATGGGATCCAACATGCCGTAACGAAGGAGAAAGTTCGAAAGGAGTACTACCGGAGGGTTAAACTAGTCCTAAAAAGTGAGCTTAAAGGCATTGAGTCCATATAAATAGCGCTCTCATGACCAATATCAACTTCTTTTCAATCATAAAACAAACATTGTCATTTAATCCCCATTGAAATTAAACCAAAGAAATTCCTGAGGATAATGCAAGGATTAAGAAGTCTTTGGTCTCCACTGCCAATGATTTTAGCACTATTGTACGATAACAAAGGGTTGTCAGCGATTTGTCAGCAAAAATTCAGGACAGCGTTAATGCTCAAGTATTTATGAGGACTCAATTCCTTTAATGCTGGTAGCAAAATAATTGCCATCAACACATTTGCCGTACCAGTTCTCACTTACAGTATCAATGTCATTAATTGGAAATTACAAGAAATAAGGAAACTTGACAGGAAAACAGGAAAGATTCTAACTATTTACGGGATAAACCATCCCAAAGCAGATACTGATAGGATTTACATCAGCAGAAAAGATGGAGGACGTGGACTGATTCAATTAGAGTGCACACTCAAGACTACTACCATAGGCCTAGATACATATCTCAGAGCAAAAAATGAGAAACTATTTCGACAACTTTACTACCATGAAGAACTTAAAGGTGGTCTGAAGCGAAAATTTTTATTGATGAAAATGAATACTACTTTTAAATGATGAAGAATGTCGTTTATTATTTTGTGATACCTTGTTTCATTTTCGAGTTATCCACTATTTTGTAAGATTGGCTGATGACGTCATTTTGTTTGCAAAAAGTAAAGAACGTGTATGAAGCTGGCTATGTTTCAAAGACGAAATTGATTCAAAGAACTTTTTTCGATTGATAAGTCTTTCTGAATATCACATGAGTCCATGAGACAATTTCTATTACATTTATTCAGCTCAACTTTACGATCTCCTACAACTGTAACCTTCAAAGATAAGATACAACCATATTTCAATATATCATCCTAGTAATTTACAAACAACATGACCATGACGTCATCAACTGAAACTTAATATCAGTGGATAACTTGAAAACAAAATGAGATATCAAAGAAATTTAAAATGGATTCCGTATCATTCGATGGTGCTGTTCATTTGCATAAAAAAAATTCGCTTCAGATCACCTCTAAGAAATTGTACTCAGTCCAGAAAGAAGCACATATGTTTAGGAGAGAAATTCAAATGCAAGATATTGAAGTAGGGGAAAATGCATCACCTACAAAATGCGCTAGAGAAACAAAGAAAAACGCCAAAAAGAGAATTATGGAAATAATGAAAGAAAACTGGGAAGCGAAGCCGATGCATGGACAACATCCCGAGAGAATTAAGAAAGCAGATGTGGATAAGGAAGGCACCCATAACTAGCTGAAGAGTGCCAGCTTGAAAGGGGAAACTGAAGGATTTATTATCGCAGCTCAGGATCAGAGCCTTGCATAAGATCATTAAAGACGTGACAGACCCAAAATGCAGATTATGTCACAAATATAACGAAACCATAGAACACATCATATCAGGATGTCCAGTTCTGGCAAAAAAGGAATACCTTGAAAGACATGACAAAGCTCTGATGTACATGCACTGGAAAATCTGCAAACACTGTGATATAGAAGTGCCCTCTAGATAGTATGAACATAAGCCAAGCACAGTAGTGGAGGGGAAAGATGCGGTCATACTGTGGGATATGCCAATCCATACTGACAAAGAGATTACTGCAAACAGGCCCGGTATAATGATTAAAGATAAAGAAAACAACTGCACTTTCATAAATATGTCTGTGCCATCTGAGAACAATGTTGCAAATAAAGAAATAGAAAAACTGTCAAAATACAAAGACCTGGAAATAGAAGTAAACAAAATGTGGAACATGAAAACGACTACTGTCCCTGTTATCGTTGGAGCCCTGGGCCTTATCAGAATTCGAATGAATGATCACGTGTCAAAGATTCCTGGAAGGATCTGCATCGAAGAAATCCAGACGATTGTCTTGCTAGAAACATCACATATCCTGAGGAGAGCTCTATTTATAACCTGAGAAAGGACTGGACTTCAAGCCTTTGGACCATGGTTTGGTCTTGGCCCTGCAAAGAAAAGCACAAAAACTGAAAGACAAAATGACAATAATAATAACTAAAATAATAATAATAATAATAATAATAATAATAATAATAATAATAATAATAATAATAATAATAATAATAATAATAATAATAATAATAATACCGTGGTGGAAAAGAAGAATACAAAACCAGATAGCAATGATCAGAAGCGACATCAGCAAACTAAAAGAATGGGAAAAGTTAAAGAACAAGAAAGAGAAGCAAACGCTTGAAAGTAGATACCACGTAAAGACAAAAGGAGTGAAAACTGTGATAGAGGAACTGAAACAAAGAATAAAAGCAAAAAAAACCAAAATACAGAAATATGATCAAAGAAGTAACCAGTATCGACAAAACAGGCTATTTGCTTCCAATCAAAAGCGCCTTTTCGAAGAGATTGAAGGAATAGTTCGAAATGAAGGCGTAACCCCGAATGCGGAAGAGAGCAAAAACTTTTGGGGAGACCTATGGGACAATGAGGTCAAACATAACGAGGAAGCAGAATGGTTAAAGAGAGTTAAAATTTCCACAAGAAATGTGCCCGAACAAGCTGAGGTCGTGATAACAAGAAAAACGTTGAAGCAACAACTAAGCAAAATGCCGAAATGGAAGTCATCTGGATCAGATGGTGTACATGGACACTGGTTAAAAGCTTCACAGCTTTACATGACACAATAGTTCAACAATTAGGAGAAATTTTAACATCTGGAGAAGTTCCTAGCTGGATGGTAAATGGCAGAACGACTTTGATTGTAAAAGATAAGACTAAAGGAAATTTGGTGTCAAATTTTAGGCCAATAACGTGCTTGCCAATGATGTGGAAGTTGTTTACTGGAACAATTGCTGAAGAAATATACAGCCACTTAGAATCAAACAACATACTACCAGTAGAACAGAAGGGTTGCAGAAAAAGAGTCGGGGAACCAAAGATCAACTACTCATAGATAAGATGATACTGAAAAACTGCAAGAAGAGAATGACCAATTTGTGTCTGGCATGGATAGACTATAAGAAGACGTCTGATATGGTGCCACATTCGTGGCTGTTAGAATGTCTTCGTTTGTATAACATTACACCGAATGTGATTGAAGTGCTCAGTAAATCTATGAAACACTGGAAGACATCACTGACCGCAGGAGGAATGACACTAGGAGAAATAAATATCAGAAGAGGCATTTTCCAAGGCGACAGTTTGTCACCGATCTTATTTGTTTTAGCATTGATTCAACTCTCAAAGCTGCTTAATGACATGAAAGATGGCTACCATCTCGGAAAGAATAGGCCAAAAGTGAATTATTTGCTTTACATGGACGACTTGAAGCTTTATGCAAAAGACGAAAAAGAGTTAATCACTCTCATCCAGACAGTCAGGGTGTTCTGTAAGGACATAGGAATAGACTTTGGAATCGAAAAATGTGCAATGATTCAGATGAAGAGAGGAAAATTTGTAATGAGTGAAGGAATTGAATTGCCAAATGGCAAGAAGATAAGATCACTAGATGACCAAGAGGGGTACAAGTATTTAGGAATTCTTCAATTTGATGATATAAAGCATAATGAAGTGAAAGAGAAGTTAAAGAAAGAATATGTCAGAAGAGTGAGGAAAATACTAAAATCTCATCTGAATGGTGGTAATGTCATACAAGCCATAAATGCGAGGGCGGTGTCCATAATACGATACAGTGCAGGAATACTGGACTGGACAAAATTAGAATTACAAGAACTGGACAGGCAAACGAGGAAGCTGTTAAACATATATAGAGCGTTACATCCTCAAGCTGATGTTGACCGATTATACTGGAAGCGAGCAGAGGGAGGAAGAGGATTGCTAAGTGTTGAAGAATGTGTCAAAATCGAACAAACTAATATTAGCTATTACATCTGCAATAGCAGCGAAAGGTTATTGGCTGAAGTTTGTAGAGAGGGTATTGTATCTGATGAAGGTGACCCGAAAGATAAGAAGAAAGAGCAAACAGAGGCAAGGAAGCACAGATATCTCCAAAAGAGACTTCATCCAGTATTCTACAAAGAGACAATGGACGTAAGAGATGAAGAGAATTCATGGAACTGGCTTAAGAACGGGTACCTAAAGAAAGAAACGGAGGGGATGATTTTAGCGGCACAAGACCAAGCCCTGAGAACGAATTGGATAAAGAGCAATGTTGATAAAGAAAATATATTATCAAAATGCGGAATGTGCGGGGAAAGGGAAGAGACAATTGCACATATAGTATCTGAATGCCAAAAATTAGCACAAAGAGAATACAAAAGCTGGAGACATGACAAAGTGGCAGCTGTCTTTCATTGGTACCTGTCCAAGAAGTTCGGATTCGAGTGCGACGACAAGTACTACAACCATATAGTGACCAAAGAAAATAAGGTACTTGAAAATGATGAAGTATTATTACTGTGGGACTTCTCTATTCAGACTGAAACTCGCATTGATCATAACAAACCAGACATCGTGATAGAGAACAAGAAAGAAAAGACCTGCCAAATAATCGATGTGGCATGCCCATTTGACACTCGAGTAAAGCAGAAAGAGGAGGAGAAGCTAGACTACTACAACGAACTAAAGTACCAAATCTTGAAAATATGGAAGGACGAAGTAAAGAAAGTTGCAATAATACCAGTTGTTATAGGCGCACTTGGAGTGGTCTCAAAACGATTCAAGAGTTACATTGCAGCATTAGACTTTGACCCAGGAGTACAACCATTACAGAAAGCATGCCTCATAGGCACGGCCAGGATTGTGAGAAAAGTACTGGACCTAAGAGAATGAATAGCAGGAAGACTGATTTATGTTTTCGATACAGACAGTACGCACACTTTCTTAAGTTACGGGATGTAACCTGAAAGTGGACAATGCATTACCAGTTACACTGTGATAATTGCTGAAATAATGATAATAATAATAATAATAATAATAATAATAATAATAATAATAATAATAATAATAATAATAATAATAATAATAATAATAATAATAATAATAATTTTTTTTAAACATCATGTATCATTTTCATCAAAAATCCACTTAATTACAATTTAAGAATTTAAAAACCATTACAGCAATCTCATATTTGGCAAGCTGAATGGAATGCACAACGGTTAAATAAAAGCTAAGGAAGGAAAAAAATATTCGTATAAACCTATTTCCGATTTTACAATGAAATGACAAGATTTACCATGAAAGCAATTCTGTTTCTGGCCAGTTACTGTCCTTCTTACAAAATAAAAAGTATGTGCATCTTATGCAAACATTTATTAGTTTTTTAACAATATAATCCTCTTCACTCTTGGATAGGCCTAGTTCTTGCAACATTGTCTTCAGATTATGGCTTTCCTTTCCAATTATTCCTAAGGCTCCCAGTGATAAATTTACAAAGAGAACCTTTTCGTACTTATTTTGTTCACGACGTCCTTGTAAGTTCTCAATCAGATCTGCATATTTTTGCTCTTTCCTTTCAGCATTCTTAGAGATATTAGTTTCAAATCCAACGGTTAGTTCCAATATGTACAGCAATTTTCCTTTATCACTATGTCAGGTCGCAAATCATCACCAGTTATCACTGAAGGTGAAGAATATCTTTCCAGATCAGCATGCACAAATAAGTGATAATATTTGCACAAATATGAAAGTGATATGCACAAATAATAATAATAATAATAATAATAATAATAATAATAATAATAATAATAATAATAATAATAATAATAATAATAATAATAATAATAATAATAATAATAATAATAATAATAATAATAACAATAATTAGTTTATAGATGATCTAAAGGTCTAAAGATCATCCTTTTTATAGATGATCTAAAGGTCTACCAAGAAAACCACGCCAAACTAGAAATTGCGAACGAGACCATAGTACAGGCAAGTCTAGACACAGGAGCTTGCTATGGCGTCAAGAAATGTGCTGAAATAGTGTTTAAGAGAGGTAAGATGATAAAGGGAGAAGGACTTAGTGTTCTCGAAGAAAAGATGAAAGCTTTAGATCCGGAGCAAAGAGAAATTTATAAATTTCTAGGATGTGAGCAAGCAGAAAAGATAGATATGGAAAGAGTAATGGAAAGGGTAAAGGCGGAAACAGAGAAAAGAACGAATGTTTTAGTTCAGCAAGAGCTATACGATAAGAATCTCATCAAGGCTATAAACAGAACTGTGATCCCAGTCGCTGGATATGTGATGAACGTTTGCACCTTCACTAAACAGAAGTTGGATGAGCTTGATAAGGCAATTAAAAAGATTTTGAGAGACAATAAAATACATGGAAAGCAAGCCAGTGACGAGCGGTTGTATATGAGAAGGGAAAATGGTGGAAGGGGTCTGAAAAGTATGAAAGATCTCTACGAGGAAACAAAGGTAAGAGTTGCCTGTTACATGATTCACTCGGAAAGTACCTGGATAAAGACAGCTTGGAGAAGGGAATTCCAGAAAGAAGGCAAATCTATCAAAAGTGAAGCAGAGGATGCACTGAGAGAACTCGGAGAAGATGTTCAATTTCGCCTAGATCATGTAGAAATACAAGGCGTAACACAGGCAGGAGACTGGAGGAAAATTTGGAAAAACTTGAAAAAGAAAATCAAGGGAAGGAGAGAAGAAATACGAATTGAAAAGTATAAGAGCAAGAATATGCAAAGTGAGCATTTCAAGGGATTTGACATGGAGAGTCATCAATGGTTAGAATGTAATATAGATGCAAGGAAGGTAAGTGCCATTATCAACATGCAAGAACAAATGATTGAAACAAGAGGGTGGAAAGCAAGCAGAGGGCTGAATGTGACAACGGAAAATTGCAGACTTTGTGACGCACATAAGGAAACTGTAATGCACATTTTGTCTGGATGTAAGGTCCTGGCGGGAAGTGACTATCTAAAGCGGCATAACAATGCATTAATGGTTCTCACAGTCGAATGGGCAAAGCAAGAGAGTCTGTTATCCAGAGATTCTGTATGGTATAAGCAAAAGTGGAGTAAAGGAACTGTGCTGGAGAAAAATGGTAAGAAGATCTGCTGGGACTTTGAGTTTACCATGAGAAAAACAACCAGTGCAAGAAGACCAGATTTAATGATTGAAAATGATGATGAAAAGAAGTTATGGATCGTGGATATGGCGTGCCCTAATGAAAAGAACATTGGCGAGAAACATCGTGAAAAGCTCACTAAATATCAGCAATTGGCCTTCGAGATACGAGAGAAAAGACTAGAGTATAGAGTTGAAATATTACCCATTGTCATTGGCTGTTTGGGAGGAGGAATGAAGCAAGTGGAATGTCAGGTGAAAAAAATCATAAAGGACGACGAGGGAGCAAGGTGGACATGTAATGAAATGCTGAAGGCCGTCCTATTCGAAAGTGAGAGTATGCTGAGAAAGACATTGTCCGGTATCATCCAGAAGGACTAAAATTAGAACGATTAGCATAGTAGATTAGCTTTTGTGAGCTTCTGTTGTAAGCAGGGCTACCAAAACTTGTTAGCCTGACACCCTTGATCCTTGGCTAAATGTGACCCAAGCCTCTAGTATATTGAGACTCAGGATTTTTTTTTTCCGATCTAGGCCACGTATCGCCAGGGATAAAGGGCAAAGGCCTGTTCATGACATTGTTCAGGTTGCAATATTGAATAATAATAATAATAATGATAATAATAATATCAAACTCAAACCATCACCAAAATAAAACAGAAAGAAAATTAAAACAACACAACTGTTCCATGTCATACGTTTCGATGTAAAATCTTCTTCATTAATAATAACAATAATAATAATAATAATAATAATAATAATAATAATAATAATAATAATAATAATAATAATAATAATAATAATAATAATAATAATGAGAATAATAATAATAATAATTAAAAACATTCAGGATAAAAACATTAAGAAGTTTGCATGAACGACTAGCTACACAACTGATGACATGCTTGGAAAATGGAGAAGTACCGATTTGGATGACACATGATAGGACAATGTTGATTATGAAGGACCCTCAAAAAGGAAGGGAAGTCAGCAATTACAGACCCATAACGTGCCTAGGTAGGTAGGTATTTATATTTAACGTGGCTAGCCCGCGAAAGTCTGAGAGACTTATTTCCAGCAGGGGCCACGGATGTTTTACCATCAGTCCGCTGCAGCTACCCGCCACAGCTACCAGATTTCCCTCACATGGCTCTGGTTGACCCGGGCTAGTGTTACGGACAGCGACCAAACTGTCCAGCGTGGGATTTGAACCTACGGACGTTCTGACCTTTGGTTTACGAGTCAGACGCCTTAACCACACGGCCACACACACCTACCATTGTTATGGAAACTCTTTACAGGACTGTTGTCAGATGAAATCTATAGCTATCTCGATTTACGACAGTTGTTACCAAGCGAACAAAAAGGATGCAGAAGGAATAGCAGAGGGACAAAGGATCAAATGCTTAATGACAAAATGGTCATGAAAAAATGCAAGAGACGGAAAACTTCATTGAGCATGATTTGGCTTGATTATAAGAAAGCTTACGACATGATTCCTCTTTCATGGATCGTCAAGTGTTTGGAAATATATAACATAGCCAGCAACATAACAGTGGTTATCAAAAACAGCATGAAACAATGGAATACAGAGCTCACATCTGGAAACGAAAAATTATGCAAAATTGATATCAAGAGAGGAATCTTTCAAGGGGACAGTCTGTCACCACTGCTGTTTGTTATGCAGGCGCGGATTTAGTGGGGGGCCGGGGGGGCCATGGCCCCCCTAAAGTGTAAGAGTTCTCGTAAAAACCATTGTCTTTTGTAGATGAAAGAATAAGCTTTAAACCTTTACTTCCTAAAGCAACCCACAAATAACCATAGCACAGCTGCACGATAATTCGGCTAACGACAAACCCGTCCAACTAACTATTTATTGTTGATCCAGAGATTTGAAAATATACGAATCTGAATTCTAAACGAAATTTCATTGCGTGAGGTCGAGACCGAAAATCATTTGTTTCATTCACTTTGTCAAAATCGGTGATTCAAGATCTTCCAGTAAACTTTGCTGTTGAAGTTTATGTTATGATAAATTTCGTTCTGATAGAGACTTTTGATAAAGATTCGTGTCTTCTGTTGTGATAGTTATAAGGAAATGTTGATAAGTCACTTTAATATCACTGGAGGGAGAACACAATTTTGAATACAAGTGAAGCTTCTAGAAGTTGACTAAGGGAAGAGAATTTTGATGAGGGAACTTACCATGGGAAATTTCACGGGATTTTCACGTAACTTAGAAATGTCTTTGAATCGTGGATTTGAGAACAACTTCATTTTTAAGCCAAATTTTCATTTCCATAGTGGTGGAGCTTATTTCCGCGATACACATTCCCGAACCGGTGCTTATGATAAACAATTTTTTGATGGTCTCTTACTTTCCTAACTGATCGCCCATTACGTTTTGCACAAAAATTCCAGTTTGTATGTCAGGAGGAATGAAGATTAAGTGATAAGCTTAATGATCTAAAATGAAGTAAAAGGGGCGTTTCTCACGTTTTCCGAGAGTCGGAAGGGCGTGGCCCCGAAAAATTTTCCTGGGGGCTACGTCCCCAGACCCCATGTTTCCTTCTTAGTGGCCCTACCCAAACTCCAAGCCTGGATCCGCCCCCTGTTGTTATGTGTATGATGCCACTGTCTACACTGCTGGAAAAGGAGAAAGTTGGATATGATCTTGGTAAGAACAGAGGTAAAATAAATCATCTGTTGTATATGGATGATCTGAAGCTGTATGCTAGAAACAAGAAAGAGACAGATGCACTTATTAGTACCACCCAGATCTATAGCAAAGACATTTGTATGGAATTTGGTATCAGCAAGTGTGCACATATAACGCTGCAGAGAGGCAAGGTAGTGAGCGAGGGAGGGTTAGAGATATTGGATGGGCAATGCATTGATGAAGTAGATGGAGAAACAGGATATAAATATCTAGGAATTCTTGAAGCAAATGACATCAAACATGAGCAGATGAAAGACAAAATCACGAAAGAGTACATCAAGAGAGTAAAGAAAATTGCGTCTTCAAAACTGAACAATGGAAATACTATAGATGCCATCAACTCCCGAGCAGTGTCTCTAGTAAGGTATGGTGCTGGAATCATAGACTGGACCAAGGAGGAATTGAAGAGAATAGACAGAAAGACAAGATAAATACTCACAATGAATAGAATGTTACATCCACAAAGTGATGTTGATCGGCTCCAAGGAAAGAAGGAGGAAGGGGCATGCTAGGTGTAGAAGATTGTGTGCAGATTGAAGTGGAAAGTTTGGCTAAATATGTCGGTGCATCAGACGAGCTGCTTCTCCAGGCCGATAGCAAAGAGCATGTACTGACAAGGCAAACATGCAATCAGGATACGAAGAAGACAAGAAAAGAGGAGAGGCACAAAAGATGGAGAGAAAAGATTTTACATGGGAAACTGGTCAGAGAAATAGATGATAAAAAGGATGAGTCGTCTTGGGACTGGATTAGAAAAGGGTTCTTAAAAAAAGAAACAGAAGGAATGATAATTGCTGCCCAAGAACAAGCTCTGCGCACAAATTGGATTAAGAAGCATATTGATAAACAGGACATAGGTGACAAGTGCAGAATGTGTGGCGAAAGGGAAGAATCAGTTAGTCATCTAATTGCAGAATGCAAAAAACTGGCGCAACGAGATTACAAGAACAGACATGACAATATTGCTAAAATCATCCACCTCGAACTTTGTGAGAGATATGACCTGGCGCAGGGAGTAAAATGGTACAATCACCAACCAGAGAGCGTCATTGAGAATGAAAGCGTGCGAATTTTGTGGGATTTTAATATACAGACAGATCATTACATTGAACATCGCCGCCCTGACATCCTGGTTTTTGAAAAAGGACTCTAGAAGGTGTTTCATCATTGATATAGCATCTCCTGGTGACAAGCGAGTTGTAGAGAAAGAACAAGAGAAAATTGAGCATTATTCAGACCTCAAGAGAGAATTGAAATGCTCACATATTGATATAGTCCCAATCATTGTTGGAGCTAAAGGAATTGTGTCATAGAACTTGGAAGGCTGGATCAAGAAGATTAGTTTGAAGAGCAGCACAGCGCAGTTGCAGAAAGCCACTCTTTTGGGCACTGCAAGAATGCTGAGAGTTTCTTGAGACCTAAAGCTGCTGGTTGCAGCCTGCTCCCAAGAAGAACACCGGCATAACATCATCACCGAGCTATGAGGAAGAATAATAATAAATGATAATAATAATAATAATAATAATAATAATAACCAGCATAATAATAATAATAATAATAATAATAATAGTAATAATAATAATAATAATAATAATAATAATAATAATAATAATAATCCTAGTCCTATTACCTTCACTAGTCCCATCTTCGTGTAACGACAGAAAGATTAAGGAAACAAGCAAATAAGCTCTCGAACTAGAAATCACCAGGTCCAGATGGAGTACATTAAGTACATAAGGTTACTGGATTAAGAACATTAAGTCCTTTCATGTGAAAACGTCAGCAATGTTTAATGAGTGTCTCATCTCGGGTGATGTTCCTCCATGGCTGACAAAAGGAAAAACTATCCTTATTATCAAAGACAAGACCAAAAGGAATGAGGTTACAAACTATAGACCCATTACATGTTTATCGGTTATGTGGAAACTGTTTACCAGCATAATCTCGGAAGAAATCTACCAACACCTGGACAAGAACGGATTGTTACCAGAGGAACAAAAAGGCTGCAAAAAGCGATCAAGAGGCACTAAAGATCAACTTTTGATTGACAAGACTATCATACGCAACTGCAAGAAACGGCAAATCGGTCTGGCAATGGGCTGGATCGATTACAAGAAAGCTTTTGATATGGTTCCCCATTTTTGGATTTTAAAGTGCCTTGATAGGTTCAAAATCGCTGATAACATCAAAATATTTCTGAAGAATAGCATGACAAATTGGGAAACAGAGTTAACAGCTGGAGGAGAAAGTCTTGGAAAAGTGAGAATAAAACGGGGAACTTTCTAAGGGGACAGCCTATCCCCCCTTTTGTTTGTTATCAGTTTGATTCCTATGTCATTTATCCTACGTAAAGTAAAAGCTGGATATGAAGTTAGAAAAGCAGGCTCAACAATAAATCATCTTCTATACATGGATGATCTGAAATTATTCGGAAAAAACTACGAAGCAACTCGATACCCTATTGAATACAGTTCGTATCTTCAGTGACGATATAAGAATGGAATTTTGTATCAGTAAATGTGGGGTTTTAGTTATGAAGAAAGGAAAACTGATCCACAGTGAAGGTATTGAGATGCCATCAGGTGACAGAATAAAGGAGATTGATGCAGATAACGGGTACAAATACTTAGGCATTCTGGAAGCAGATGACATTAAAGACACCGAAATGAAAGAAAAAATAAGATCAGAATATGTATGGCGAGTAAAGAAGATCTTGAAATCCCATCTTAACAGTAGAAATGTGGTAACTGCTATCAATTCACGAGCAGTATCGATTATAAGGTACAGTGCTAGAATCATTGGATGGGCTGAGAAGGAACTGAAAGATCTGGACAGAAAAACAAGAAAGTTGATGACACTGCATTGTATGTTCCACAAAAAGGTGATGTGGACAGACTGTGTCTAAAAAGAGCAGAAGGTGGACGAGGGCTGATCAGTGTAGAAGACTGTGTTTTCATTGAAAAAAACTGCCTGTATATATATATGTTTCAGAAAGCAAGGAAAAGATGCTCAAAGTGGTTAAGAACGAAGGAACTGTTGATATTGGGAAAACGAAAGAGGACTTATTGGAAAGCAGAAGAGAGAACCTGAAGTGCAAAAACCTACATAGCATGTTTTTCAAAAATACTGAGTTTAGGGATGAGCAGACGTGGAATTGGTTGCAAAAAGGAGATTTGAAGAAAGTCAAAGAGGGAACTATTATCGCAGCACAAGAGCAAGTCATCAGAACAAGGTCTATTAGACATTTCATCGAAAAAGAGAACATCTCCCCATTATGCAGGCTCTGTGGAGAGAGAGATGAAACCGTAGCCCATTTGGTGTCTGAGTGCAAGACCCTTTGTCAGACACAGTACAAGAAATGGCGTCATGATAGAATTGCCCAGGTTATTCATTGGCAGCTATGCAAAGCTCATCACCTAGAACACATGGAAAAGTGGTACGATCATCATCCAGAAAAGGTAACAGAAAACGAAAAAGTCAAAATCCTTTGGGAAATGAAGATACAGACTGATAAAATCCTGGAACATTCGAGACCATACATCGTAATCTTTGAGAAGGAGAAAAGAACATGTAAGATTGTGGATGTGGCGTGCCCTTTTGTCACTAGAGTTGTTGAAAAAGAGAGGGAGAAAGTGGACAACTACCAGGAACTGAAATATGAATTGAAGAGGATCTGGAGCTGCAGCGAAGTGACAGTGATACCCGCAGTTATTGGTGCTTTAGGTACCATCTCAAAGAACTTTCATCAATGGATTAATAAGATCGATCCTACCATCTACTTTGGGACCTTACAAAGGCCTGTCTTCTTGGAACAGCGAGGACCCTAAGATATGCTCTGGATATTTGAGGTTGTGGGTAGCAACTTGATGTTCAGTAGAATGAAACCAGCATTTTACATCTTTTAGCTGAGATACATAGGATAATAATAATTAATGATAATAATAATAATAATAATAATAATAATAATAATTATAATAATAATAATAATAATAATAATAATAATAATAATAATAATAATAATAATAATAATAATATTCCTGGGTATGACATAAAACTGCATCCGGTTGTGGAGTTTCGACGTGGGATAATGAGGTTACCTTTTGCCACAACTACCTCCAGGTCACCCTTGAGCAAGGTGTAGTACCTGTCAGCTCTCATCGAGACCTTGAAGTACCGGGTTGGCGTCCCGCGGGGGCTAGTCTGTCTCATGGGTAGGGAGGACTCTTTAGCTTTGGTCAGCAACCCCCCTAGAGATGGTGTTCTCGATAAACATACCGGTGGTAGTGTAACCTTAAATTCACTGTCCTCGAAAGAGTGTAATGAATCAATCAAATAATAGAGAAAACAACGTAAACGGGACCGGATCCAGTAACGATGAAGGTGTCACGTTCGGCAGTGGTTCTGGGGGACAGCAGCCAGACCTCGGTCGTCATCAAGCGACTGCTAGAAGGAAATGGAATAAAGAAGTTAACAAGATCGTTATGAGATGTTTTTATAGGAGTGAGCCAACCAAGAGAGGCTATAGAAAAAGGATGCTTAGCATATGGAAAGAGCTTGGTGTTTTTGAGATAAGTGAACAGCGACTGGCTGATCAAGCAAGAGCAATAAGAGCAAATGGATAGTTATCCAAAATAGAGCTAGAAGAGATACAGAGAAATACGGAAAGTGATCATATGGAAGCTGATGTAAGAGAATCAAGTGATAGTGAGGATGAGGATGGCAGTGAGGAGCTTGAAACAACAGACGAAACCGAAGAGCATGAAACAGCAGTTGAAACTGATAACACTGTTGGCAATGAGTTATCTGTGCAAGATCTTTGTAATACGTTGAGAAGGGAAGGAGTTTCAGAGGAGGATATAGATCTCGTGAAATTAGTACTTGAGGAGAAAGAAAAAGGAAACACACCTCCCGATAGTCTAAGAAATGTTGACCGTAAGACATTGAAGCAACATGTTGTTTCTGTTAGCGAATGTTGACCTTAAGTATGAATTAGAGAGGAAATATTTCAAAACATTTAGGCCATGCAGAACCGTTGAGAGCAGGCTGATGTGCTTCTAGACAAGAACGAGAAGATAAACAGTGAATTGAAGACAAGCAAGGTAACGAAATACATTTAATCATTAAAGATAATTTAGGCCAGGTATTGTGGACACGATCGACACCCAAATTGTGTCCACATTTCCCATGTTAATATCACAGCAATGACATTGAAAACTGTTTTGTTTCATAGATGATATTGTCAGTTAGATTCAGGACTTCACCCGCTTAAATCGGTCATTCCTGCCTGTAGATATGAGAAATCTTCTGCAGACAGCCCCGTTCAAAAACCTGCAAAAACGAGTGAAAACGACCCTAACTTCGCCGATTTTCCTCCGTAACAGTAATGAGACATGTACTAGTATGTAATTTGTCTTATAGGGATCTCCTGCAAAGAGTTTTTCATACCACGGGGCAGACTTTTTTGTCCTCCTAATAGGAAAGCGAAAGAACGTGCGAAAGCGTGTTCAAATCAATTTCTTTAAGGTAGAAATATTAGAGAAATTTGTTCCTGATCAGCGCACTTCTTCATGTTTCTCGAAGGACTTTCTTAAGAAAATCTGTTGTAAAACCTAAACGGAGTGATCGATTTCTGTAAGGAAAATTTCTAAAAATGATTTATCGTGTTAGCTATTCAAAGAAGAGGCATCGCAAAATATTTTTGTCTTAAAATCTAGCGATCTGTAGCCTGCCAAAAAACATAAGTTCTCTTTACTTGCCCGGTATAACTTTCAGTCAATACGGATGCCCGATACTGCCCCCTAGAATCCTTCGGTTACGGACCTCCGTCTCAAATAGATGTCGTTTCAACCAGAGTCTATGTTTCAACGTGTCCGCAAATAAAAAATTGAAATTTTCTAAATGACAAGTTTGGCGCTATTTCAAATCTCACGTGACATCAAATTCGAGGCATACTTCACATAATCCATGGTCTCTGGTTAATCACGCCTTCTTAGCTCGCCAGTTCAAAATATCATCAAGCTCGTCTTCTGAATCAGCTGAACCACTTTCATCTTGCTGTTTATCACGTTGTTCTTTTACATCACTTAAAATATTTTTATGATGTTCCCTTTGCTCTTTCAGTTTTGAAACACGTGTTAGGTATTGCCTAGAAGAAGAAACACACAGCTTCAAAATACCGGGTGAGCCAGAAAAACGTTCCAACTTTTGAAAATTCATAGCATCAAGAGTACTTTACAGAATTAAAGGATTCAAATTCTGATTAAAAGCCAAAAGATGGAAGTATTTTTGTGATCTTTCTCTCTGTCTCACAAGCACTAGAAACAAAGGCAAATTCAACTTCGAAAATTTCATTGTTGCAAAATGACTGAAAAAGGGCTTGAAACATTGATCAAATCATAAAGAACTCCTAGCACGGACGAATAAAGAAAATGCAATTGTTCATGTGTGAGAACTATCCACTGCACATTGATTCCCTGAAACTGATCATTTTTAGTATTTTTTTGAAAATTGATGTCTTATAACTCCTGAGAGAAGTGAATCTCAAATTGCTTGTTGCTCTGTGTAAGGACAGTCCCTGCAATTGGATCAATGTTTTGGGCCCTTTTTCAGTTATTTTGCAACAACGAAATTTTTGCCAACTGCAATTTTGCCGATACTTCTAGTGCTGGCAAGACAGCGAGAAAATCACAAAAATTTATCAATCTTTCGACTTGTACAGGGTGTCTCAAAAAATTGTTCGACGTTAGATTAAATATTCAAAAATAATGATAACATGAACAGACTCATGGGAAGACAGCCCTGTTCCTAAGATAATGAAACAGTTTTAGAGAGACCAGAATGTTGCAAATCGGTTGAAAATTCACTGAGTTGCGAGCTTTCAAAGATAAAAAATATGCGATAGCTGAAACCAGAGACCCCCAGATTACTTGTAAAGCAAAAAACCTCGAAGAGCGAGGTAAAAGAAGCTTGTCTAAAGTCATACCCCTCGTTGATATCAGAGAAAACCAAATAGGACTTCCAAAGTAATTTTATCCTCAAACAATTGAGAAACAGCAGAAAACATGGTTGATGCGATTTTTGCCAAAAATGCCATTTCAAGGCTTTTAGCTTCAGTTTTCGCACAAACTTGAATTTCCAAGGCTTGTAACTCCATGAATTTTCAGCTGATTTGCAAGATTCTTGTGTCAAAAATTAATGTAAAATCTCAGGAAAAGGGTCACTTGACCATGTGCTCATTCAGCGTATCGTTATTTTTTAGTATTTAATCAAACGTCGAACAATTTTTTGAGACACCCTGTACCTAGAATTTGAATCGTTCAAATGTATC
The DNA here is from genome assembly GCA_964019985.1 of Aurelia sp. 4 Dawson et al 2005. Lineage (NCBI taxonomy): Eukaryota > Metazoa > Cnidaria > Scyphozoa > Semaeostomeae > Ulmaridae > Aurelia > Aurelia sp. 4 Dawson et al 2005. The sequence goes on along the minus strand of OZ026493.1, from coordinate 8,747,876 downwards.
AAGTGTTCTTGGTGCTATGAATTTTCAAAAATGGGAACTTCTTTCTGGCTCGTCACCCGGTATGTGACAAAAAACATAATGCATGTGAGTGTGTATTGCTCTGATGAAGACACAAAAAAAAGAAATAAGTGCTGGCATCTGTAGTTTACAACATAGAGAGGATTCCATACACAGGACTCTTACCGAGTGACCCAAAAGAAATTGAACCCAGAAAATCCCAGAAAACAGCTCAATTATCGTCTCTGGCCTTTGCCCAAGGAGTGACAACCATGAAAAATGAAAAATGCTCAATGAAAAAACCAGCGTAGTGAATGAGAAACTGCGGGAGAATTGCAGCTCCAGAAACATTGGCTTCATAAATAATGGTAATATTGATGAAACAAAACATCTTAATAAAAGTAGACTGCACTTGAATCGATATGGCGATGCTATTCTGGCAGGAAATATCCGTGATGGTATAGACAAATACTGACTCGAAAAGACTCCTGGCAAGCATAAACCTACTGTTTTCAATTTTGTAGAAAATAATGAAAGTACGCGATAGAAACTGATGGAAACATAGGAATCAATGAAATTGCTTTAGATTGTAATAGCATCTACACTACTTTACAAGATTACTAAATCATACTAGAAATAACTATAAGCTATCAACTGCTCGCACTCTAAGATATTTGTGAACTTAAATAAAGCCACACTAAATTCGTAAATGAATGTTTTGTTATTCCCTTGAAGTGGATTTGTTCGTTCCATTATTCCATATTTTATGAACATAAAGGAGTGCACTGAACGCAGGTTCAACAGATTATTGTGTTGAGTTAATTGTGTTAAAAATGTGATCGCATGTAAACACTGAATTACGTCGATATCAGTCTTGTGCAGCATTTGTGAGTGAGTACTTGAAACATTCCTTTGGATCACATACCAAGACAAGCTTCGTTCGGTGAAGTTGAATAATTGAACAAATCCGTCTCACAGTTGTTAACGCCAAGTTTGGTATCTTCGTCTTTTCATGGCCAAACGAAGTAGCGAAATGTGTCGATGGAAGAATTGGAAGTAGTGTGAAGGTGCACAAACTTATAGCCTGTGTCTCATGAAACGTAAAGGGAGTTCAATTGAGTCGCCCCTTCTCTGGCTTAGGCCGTCCGCCATCACGGTATCTTTGCAGAAAATAGAATATCATGACTACTGATTATTGTTCACGAAGACAAACACATACACAATCAAACTGTAGTGACAAAGGAAATGTGGCCAGCGAATCTTTCAATTTAAACTAACCAGCGGTAATAGATAATCAAAAGTAACAAAGCAATACAATATACATGTGCGTGGACATCACAGATACTTGGCTGGATCAGTTTAGTAAGCTTGCTCCTCTCGTCGCTCGCAACAACTAAACAATGCTAGTGGAACGATACCCCGAGGAGCAAAAGACTACGACTATCGTGAGACCGATCGAGCATAGAGATTACTACTACTGTCTGTCTCACATTACATGCCACGAGTTCGCGATCGAAAGAATTTAAGTGTTTGGAGGGCAGTTTAGACACAATAGCAAATATTGCGTGGGACCTTTTTTGAGACAGACGTTAAACATATGAGCAAAAGAAAAATGAAATAAAGAAATACAGAACTATGTTATATTTGATTCGTTTGTGCAATGGTAGCCAATTAAGTTGGATGAATAATGGCTTGCTGTGAGTTCTTCTATCATAGCCAAAAATGATGCGCGCACATTGTTTGTGGAGCTTCAGCAATAGGATAGGGGAGCAATAATCCAGATGGCTTAGGACCAAGAAGTTGGCAAGGAGGATCAGACTTTTTTCACGGAGGTACAAATTTGCACGTCTCATTATTGTAAGCCGCAACTGATCTTTCTACACACATGTCTTTAGGTATAAGGAATAGTCCAAATGCGGACCTAGAGTGAATCCAAGACACTTTTAACTCGTTTTATCCAACGTTGTCCAGTGATATAGGAGATCTTTCCTCAAAAGGTGTAGCTTGTGATGGCTTACTGGAAAGAATTACTCTATTTTTCGTTGGATGGGGCACTAAATGATTCCTTCATGGCTACAAACAGATACTGTTTAGATTCTTTTGGACAGTAGATATAACGACTTTATGTGAGGAGCCATGTGATAATACTGTGGTATCTATCATCAGTAAACGTTATTGTCTCGGATGCAATTAGCGAGGGCAGGTCATTTACATGGAGTAAAAACAACAGCGAACCGAGGATAGAGCACCTGGGGGATGCCAGTTTTCATGGTAGCTCGCTTAGAGAACTTGCCATCGACATCTACTCCTTGCGTTCTGTTTTCAAGATATGATGTCAACAAATTCAGTAACTGTCCATTGGAATTTAGTGCGTCGATCGTGGCGAGCAAAATGGTATGGCCCACAGTATCAGATGAAAAAAATTCTTTAAGTATAACAGTATCACAAGATATGAATGCATATATTTTCATACTTGAGCGCTCCATGTTCAGCCAAGTCCCTTTCAACTGTGATTGTTTCTTCCTCTTCAGCTTGTATATTATCCGAAACCTGCAAAAATGAGCCTCATGTTAAAACAATGATACTCCAACTTTAATAGCACTATCGTATATTTTGAATACATAAACTGTACGCATGAGGTCTCGAATTTGAAATTCGGTTTTGCCACAATCTTTTACATAACCCGGGGGGGGGGTACTTGACTAGGGAAGTGACGAGGATGCGTGGCAAGTCTCTCCACACCCTGTTGCACAAAGATGCCCAAAAAGTATACTCTGTCGCATAAAAATTTTGCCAAAAGTATATATTATCCATTGTTTAAAGAGAACTCAAGAAAATATCCTTCCACATGATACTCTGTCACATAATTTTCTTATCAATTGTAATACCCTGTCGCATGATTTTTATCAGAAAAGGACATCCTGTTGTTTACTTATTACATAAGTCTCAATAGTATCGCTATTTTTTATTTTCATTTTTCATTTTTGTATGAGTGAAAATAAAATATCAGATTAAAAATAATGAACGAATACAAGGAATCACGTCGTCAGTCTAATCCTGTTGCATAATTTTACCGTAAAAGGACATCCTGTTGGGCAGCACATCCCGTCAAGTCAAGTATGGGATTACCCCCCTTGGGGGTTATGTAAGCACAGGCTACCGGATGGAGCAGAAAGAACTTCACATGTCTGAAAATTTGCTGTGCGGAAAATACTTGAGCTATTAGAGACAATGAAAGTTTGGTCAATAGCAGAAAGGCTGCAGCATTTCTTGTTATTTCGTTGTTCTATTTTCTGAGGATCTGAGTATAAGTACAGTTCAGTTCAAAATGCATAAAAAAGGAACTAAGGCCCTCGATGATCTTTATGAAAATCTCCACACTCTAACACATTCATGCTCTTAAAGGATCAAAAATCAAATCTTTATAAAGACTGTAACATATGATATGATGCTTTTGGAAAAATCACTCTTTTTAAACCTTGAAGGAAATGAAATACATTTGCAAGTTCATCAAAGTGAGAAGATCATCCATTTTCACACACTTCGCAATAAAGGAATAGAAATGAATTCAATTTTACTCATATTTACCACAATGCCTTGAAAATTAGAAATAAAATCATTCACAAAAAATATTACAGCCCTATGGCAATGAAACAAACTTAAATTCATTCCACAACTTCTAGTATTCTGCAAATAGCAACTTTTGACACATACGTTTGGGCTTCTTTTTGGCCCTCCACACGATATGAATAGTCTGAAAACATGGGTCACGACGACAGAGCAGGAACAGGGCACGCATGCGCGAAAACTCGCAACTTTAAGCTCCCTTAGCCCCCTGCAGCAGATCCCAAAATTAGGCAACATTTGAAATTTTCTTCCAAGAACCTTGAACTCTTGATTTATCATTTCAAAAAGCTTCTTTGTCCAAACATTTCCTTATCTCAGATTGGTCGATGACGCTCGAAGTGGCAGCGATAGTATACATCTAAGGAATTTACAGAAACCGATGGCAAAAACTTACAAGTCCATGAATCACTTGAACCCTGCACTTGAATGGGAATTTCATGAAAAGAAACCCATAACGTACAATCTAAAAATACAAAACTTGTGCAAGCTGCCAACAATTAAGACATATAGCTTTTGACTCCATTCATTGTTTTGATGACAGTATCAAACAAGAGCCAACACTGTCATGTTTTAAAAAGAGGATAAATGAGTGGACTGCAGATAGATGCACCTAGCAAATATTTTGCTGATTAAAAACATTATTTTTCTACTTTGTATATATTATGTTTGTAAATAGTTGGTATGAATTAGTATTATCTCAATACTACTGTAAATACCAACTTTAAATATTGATATAGATTGATTGATTGTTTGATTGTCATTTTACGCAGTTGCTGCTCTGTCGGTCGCGATAAACATCATCTTATCCACATGACAATACCTGTTGTTTTTGAAAAATTATCTTCGTAGTGGTCTTGTTAAGCTTCCTATTTGCATTTCTATGTCAGTCATATGTCAACCGTTTGTGCCCTACTAAGTTATATTACACCAAGAAGCACTTTAAATTTCTTATATTCTTGTTCATATTATTATGAATTTTTTTCTTTCTGAAAATCTTACATTTTTCATTCAAACAATCACCTCGGAGAAGGCATTATGGAAAAAAGGTCGATTTGACCTTTTAATGCTATCCCTGCCACCACTATTAGATGTATTTTTACAGACATTCTTTTAATTCACATCAAGACTGTAATGTATCGATTTTTAGTTACCTTCGTATCTTTTTGAGCAAACAATTCAATTAAATCACAAATGTAACAAAGTGCTGTTGTTATCACGGTAAGTAAGACGGTAATAAGTCTATATGTAAGTGTCGATTGCGCATTAGATGAGAAGGATAACTGAATCAATGGCTCACCTTCGTCTCCTCAGCGACCATTTTTTGAAACTCTGCCCATTCTTCTTCTTTCTTGTCCACATATTCAACCTTTCTTACCTGGAAGAAAGTCAACGTAACTATTTGTCAGTGCATTCAGTTATAAGCCATATTAAAGGTGGTGACAGGGCTAAAAAAAACCAAGTAGCGCGGTAGCGGCGCTACCAGGATGGTAGTTGAAATGCTCAACTTCCCAGGAAGGAAGAAAGGCAAAACGAAAGGAAGGAAGGGGAAAAGAAGGGAAAAAAGGGAGGGAGGAAGGAAAGGAAGGGGAAAGAAAGAAGGAGAGAAAGGTATAGGGATAGAATTGGGTGGTTTATTGGGAAAGGAGAAAAAATTATGTAAAAAGTAATGAAGGTGCTTGGCCACTGCTTGGCTTGCTACCAGGAAGAAAAATATTTTTTTGAGCCCTGGGTTGTGATTACATCAACGACATAAACATAGTTTGCATGAAGTATCCGGTGTCACAAAAAGTATTCCCATTTAAAAATCATCAAAATTTACTACACTATTACACAAAGTTAAAGAACTACACTTGTTACCCATTGGGTATAGGTTCTTGAATTAAATTTCGTTGCTGGTGTTTAAATGTATGAACAATATAGGACCAGCTTATTTAAAGGAATTATTGATTAGTAAAAAAAGCTCCCAGAACACTTGGATCAGCAGAGCTTTTCCTACTTGAAATCCCAAGAGTTAGGACTGAGAATTTTGGCAAGAGAGCATTTCAATTTGCTGTGCCTAATATCTGGAACCCTTTGCCACTTCACATCAGACAACCAAAGACCATCTCCATTTCAAGAAGGCAGTGAAAACACATTTTTTTTGAAGAAGCATTTAACTCTTAAGTTATCTTTTATATTGAAAAATACTGTCATTTCAACTATAAATTGTATGCACCGCAGAATATTGTACAATATAGGGCCGCATTATAAAATCAGCTATTCATTAATATATTATTATCAAAATTCAGCTGTGAGGCCTATCAAGGAATTTTCTTTGTTGTAAATGATACAAATATATTCAAAGATGATGAAACATTTGAGTTCATTACTTGGAAAAGATTATAAAATGACAAGTAGAAAGATCTTATTTTGAGCCATACTCTTTAAGAAATAACATAAGTCTTCCCTAATAACTATGATGATGAGATTTTATTATTGTCCTTGAAGTCTTCAATGACGGTTAGCGTTTCTATCTGTCAATGACGACAAAACAGAAGCTCAACAGTATTTCTTCAAACGCAGTGCTTTTGTTTTCAACCAATACGGTAGACTGTTCGTAAAGTTTAACGTAAAACTTTATGAAAAAAGTTATCTCCTAAGGATGGAAAATGAGTTCAGAACAGCAAGTGGAAGAATGCATTGTTTAAGACCCTGTCTATGTGAGGAAAAACACATCACCTGCCACACCCGGAAGCGACAGGTGAAATTCGACCTTCCGACAGAATCCTTTGTATTTTCATTTTGCGCTTATATGAAAACTCAAAAAAACCGGTATAGTGAGTTCCCACTTCCCCAGAGGCGAAATCCCGCCTGGGTGAGGTGAAAATTTTTCATATCAATGAAACACCACCGGTATGGTGAGAAGAAACGACTTATTTGTTCACCTCACTTCTCAGCCCTGGCGCAGACAGATGAGTCAAAATCTCATAAAAACAGCGGTTGTATTTACCTCCCCTATTAGCAACGGGTAAGGCAGGTGAGGTGGTGTTCCTCATATAAAAGGCCTTAAGCAGTAATGAGAAATTGTACCTTGGCATCCATCTTTGCATCATCGAAGAATCCTTCTGGTAACGCTTCTGATATCACTTTTGGAGTGGTAGGAATGTTTGAGCTATGGCAGATAACATGATAACTATGATGACCCTAAACAATGGGACATAAACACAGGCCTAAGGAATGTGCGCCAGCGCACAGGCATCACTCGCAAGCACAAAATATCATCATACATTATTAGCTGCTGCCACCTTTGCTGTACACAGATGCATTGACTGCATCTATATTTTCCTAACTATTTTTAATGAGGTTTGCATAAACAAGCAATTAACACTCAATTTAGTGTAAATGCAGATGCATATATATGTAACACTACAAGTCATATTAAGAAAGGTTACCGTTGGAAAAATTCAAATTTCCCTCAAAAAGGTCTGAAATTAATGAGACAGAGGTTACCAGGATGCTCAGCTCTTGCATTAGAACTTCTCCAATCTGTTGCATTTTTCCTAGGACACCCGTTACAAGTAGCCTTTATCTTGTCCTTATAGTTATATTGTTCTTTCCTACTATGGTTATTTGTATTTTGTAGTGTTTTGTCTTGCTAGCTGTTGAGAATGAATAATAGCCATAATTGTGTGTTGAAATGTAAGTGCCATTCACAGTAGGGAGCAAGATAGCCCTGGGTTCACTCCCGTCGCAAATGGTACATACTAATGTAAATATGTTCTTCTTTCTTTAGTTGATTTTATGATGGTATATAAAAAAAGGCAATTCAAACCTTGCAAATAAAAAAAAGTAGCAAGTGATTAGAAAGTACAGCTACTAACCTCTCCTCCACTTTATTGCGACTCGACCCATGGTCAGATGTGTCTTTTGCTAATGTGGCACCCGCTGCGGAACTGTTGTCGAAAAAATCTAAGGAAAGGAAGGAAATGAGATTTTTTTAGCAATATCAAGGGCAATGTACAAGTTCAAATTAATCATTTGCTTGAGAACGATTACTTGCCTGTGTTTACAATCAATCTCCTACATTTCCGAATAGATTATAACACGAAAGCTGTTGGAACTGGCCTGGGATTACAGCAATGGCATATAAATCAGCAGGCCACCCTTTTTGTCTGGTAACATTTGTTGATACAAAAGCCCCATACAATAAGAGATTAAATTATTCCAAGGCTCGAAATCTTTACTCCGTGGTCTAAAACGTGTCCTCACAAGACAAGGCACACAAGCACTTTGGACATAGAAAAGTTGAAATTCAGGCCCATGCAAAGAGTACAAACATACACAAAAATATTAAACGTTTATTTGGATGATCCTAATTGTCTTCAAGCTCTGTCGTTTTGCTTTAATACTCATGAAATTTACCAGTGGGAATTGGCTGCTCCGTTCTACAATCATGAGGAATTTTCTTGAGAAACCTCCCTGGAAAAACCTATACTCATTACATAAGTCTCAATAGTATCGCAATTTTTTATTTTTTTTATTTTTTTCGCTCACTTTGATGAGTGAAAATAAAATACCAGATTAAAAATAATGAACGAATACAAGGAATCACGTCGTCAGTCTAGGAAAAACCTTCAAAAAAAAGCGAAAAAGCGCATTCCATCGATCAAATTTCCCCAACAATTCTGCTAATTGTAATGACAAGTACATGCTTTAAGAAGTTTTATTAATTTTGGGAGGATACAAGTGCCATTGGCGGTGGTGGGTTGGCAATTTGCTTTGGGTGGGCTTGTTAGGATTCCTAGCTATCAAAGCTAATTTAGGCCCAATATGCATGGCGCGGTGAGGCATGAGACCCTTAGTTAACGTCCCTTCCGAAGTACAGCGTGGTGAGTTGCAAGGTCAAGCCTTCATTCGGAGTCTTACCTCACTCGGCTGAGCTTAACTTTAGTCACCTGGCAAAGACTGTATAAGCTGCTCAAGCTACTCACCGCAATCACAGGAGCATGATGAAATCAATCTGAGCAATTTGATCCTCACAAGGGATGACACGTGCCAAAACGTGTTCCAGTCACTGCCCCAATGCCGAAACATTAGGAATGTTTTACTGTGATTTTCAGGCCTGTTTGAAGGTTCCTTGAAGGGGCTTTCTTGAGAAGGTCCCTTACGATTTCAGAATGATGTGGCCGATTTAAGTCACGTAAAATTTGAAATCCATTCTAAATGGTCTACCATCAAAAAATTTAATTGACAACACTGACAACATACCGTAAATGTTCTATCAAGCCCCCGAGACCATATTTGATTTTGGACACTCCAGAGGGGGGACTTATTAGAGAGGGGCGCTTATTCAAAAAGTTAGATGAAAAGGATATATATGATAGCTTCCACAGTATTTTACTTCATGTTTCGCGCATTCAACATGTAATTTTACGAGTAAAATACATGTATTTGGCACAGTTTTATCCCAAACCATATCGAAATTAACATAAATATTTGTGACATACTATAGTAATAATAATGATAATAATGATAATAATGATAATAACAATAATAGTAATAATAATGAAATCAAGACCAGTATCTCCACAGAGTGGCTCTTCACCTGGCCGCTAAGAACTACATTACAGGTGGCAGTGTTGTGCTCTATAGGTGGGGGAGGGGTTATTCAAAATTTTGGCTCAGAGGGGAGGGGCTTATAGAGAGGGGGGTCTTTTAGAGAGGGAAGCTTAATAGAGAGGGGGCATAAAAGAGAGGGGGCTTGCTAGAGACGGGCTTATTAGAGAGGAGCTTAACGGGCATATGTCACGAGCCTGATTGGTTCTTGCGATACATTCTCTCTATTGTTTATCACAACAGTACAGGACCGAGGCTGAATTTTCATTGCAATAAAAATTCAGCCTCGATCCTGTCCTGTTGTAATAAACAACAGAGAGGGTTGTTTTGCATGAACCAATCAGGTTCGTGACCCATGCCCTTTAATCGAGGTTATACGGTAACTCTCAACATTACTGCCTTGATACCCCGGGAGCAGTAGCCGTTCAAACGGGGATTGCTTGTATTGACTCACCCAGTAAAACAGTACAACATGATTGAATAAAGACTTACTTGCTGGTAGTGCATTCCGAATTTGATCTTCAGCCGTTTGTGGGTGTGATTTATCCTTTGTTGCATTAGAATCTAAATAACACGTAAAGCATCAGCATCGGTGGTTACGCGATGAAGTACTATCACTTTCATCATTGGAAAATTTTTAGATATGATGACAGTGCTTTGAATTTCATACTGGTCATAAAAATCAAGGCTTTGCAGTCAAATTGCGTCCCCAATGGAAGACAAATTTTCATCTTTTATAAATAATTGGGGATCAGAACAGCGATAGAAGTTAACTGAGCAGCAGGAACCAGCTATTAGTGTCAAGACATATGTCCAAAATTCAAACACATTTACTAAGATGCTACGTGATGAAAATCAATCCTAAGTCTGTCTCACATACATGAGCCGAGCCACTGAAGGTTTAATGGTGATGACATTACTTTACCACAGAACAATAGACATAATTAGCAGCTTTGTTCAAGAAACATTGGTTGCTGCCTCTACTGCATGCCACGCAGGAATTCAAACGGGCACTCCCGTTACGTAAAATGTTATAAAAGTCCTAACGAAGCGTGGCGTTTTCACAGGTTGATGGGAAGTTTCTCTCAACGACTTCTCTCTACATAAGCACCCTCCTCAAAACCTGTTTGAATGTTTAGTGTTTGAATTTCATATTAATGAAAGATCTTGTGGCACAGAAAAAAATCTTGCTAGACTGACCTTGCCACTATGTACTTGAGGACATTTTGTCGTTAATCAAAAGGGTTATTTTCGCTTAGATAAAATGGAAAAGGAAAACAACAAGAGTTCATGGAATAAGTTTTCGCCAGATATCTGAATGCAGCATTGCTTGTTACTTTAACTGTGAAAACTCGTCAGACAGAGTATCCAAAAAGCTGTGCCAAAATATTTCCATTGACATCTAAAATCGGAGTACAAGAATTGCGACGATAATCATGTTCATATTCAAAAAAGACACTCCAAGTTTGACAATTCCAAGAATATTATGACATTTCCAGTTAAGACAAATAGGTAGTGAGAATAAATAGAATAAGGTTGATGTTTGACTATTCCATGTTTATTGTATTGACGTTTCGAAGCAATTCTCCGTGCTTCATCATCAGAATTAAATGTTCAAAGCACGAGGCTCTATTTTTACCCATAACGATAAACAACTAAGAGTCCATTTATACAGCTCCTACGTATAAAAACCGAAAGGGCAAGCCCAAAGGAATAACAATTAAAACAGAGCTAGGGGGATAGAAGACAGTTGGGAGTTACTTGAAGGACGATCACGTAAAATAAGTAGACTTTCGTGGATAAGTAAATCAAAGTCATTGTTAGCTCTGTCCAACACTGAGAAATCTTCCAACGACACGGCATGACCTGACTGGTTGATATGGTCCCCAATGGCGGAAGGACTTACTTTTATTTTCTGACCTGCTTTGTTTATTCCCAAATGCTCTCTGCAGCGTGTAATTAAATTGCGAGATGTTTTTCCAAAGTACGAGGCATGGCAGCCAGGACACTGAAACTTGTAAACAACTGAGGAGCGTATGAGAGTTGGAAAGCGGTCTTTAAATGGAAAAAATGACTGAACTCTTTTAGGAGACCGAAAAATAACATTAAGCTGAATGCCTGGATAGCATTGCTGGACATCTAAAATCCTATGTTTCTCAAGCATTTTGGAAGCCGAAGAGTTTTTCAAGAGCGTTGAAAGGGTTTTGAAAGTTGTCTTCCCTTCGATCTTTTTATTGGATGAATTAGGAAATAACACTTTACACAATCAATTTAAGCCCTATGCTACATCAGACAGACAGACAGACAGACAGAAGTAAACAGAAGAGTTACCTTGATTTGGTTGCCTATTTGTAATCCTTGAATTTGATACCTGGAATTTAAGGGGAAAATAATTTACCTTACTTGCACTCAAGTTGACAAGATGAAGAAACACAGCATAATCTAAAATACTGACACTTCCCCAGGTAACCCTGCAGCACATATGCATGCCTCTCGCATCACTAATTCATGTGGTATTACTTTAGTCTTTCCAAGGAAATAGAGCCAAAACAACATCAAAAACATTAAATACTCTGCATATTTTTGGTCATACTTCAGTGCTTCAAAATTTTTCTACATTATTAGGGCTAAGCAGTGAGCGTTCTCTTATCAGCCACTTATTGGATTGACTGAAACAACATAAAAATTGCTAGTTGTAGCCTATGCTATGCAATTTTCTAACTGACAAAAGATGCTACAGAACTCCTCTACAGCACCCACATGAATGGGGCACACTTGTTTGCAACAATCTGTATAGGCCTACCTCCTCTTTTTTCCTTTTTGTTGGTGGGCCATCACTTGCCTAAGTGAACAAAATAAAAACTTAAAAACAATCTATCATCAGGTAATGCAGAAAAGCCTAATATTTCATTAGCTATTCATGAAAATGGCTTCTTCTCCTTTTAGGTTACTCCAATCAGCCATCCTTTAAATACAAGACAGTAATGAAAAAAAAACAGAAACTTGAGTTATACCTGGTCAACAATGGTGCTTTACTGTAAGAAAACAGAAAAATTGTCCTAATGTATAGAAATTGATAACTGAAAATATCAAATCACAGTATGGTCACCAATGCCTCAGTGAAGCTGCAAAATAAGGATTTTCTTCAACTAAATTTCAATTACAAGTCAATCATACTTGCAATGTTTCTACATTGAAGGTTCTTCTCATCATAAAACCTTCATTGTATATATTCTCAAAATGAATATGATAAAAAATCTCTTCATCATGTTTTATCAAAGATGAGTATTTTCTTACAAGGGATACAAATTACAAAAAGTTATCATGTCTTGCGACCATTGCTCTTTCTCAAACTTTTGGCAGCAACTTGCCACATAAAAAAGAAATGTCATACTGTCACTACTGATCCAGTCTTTTTTGGACAGCTTCTTGAATCTGATGCCTTTATCTTTAAAGCTGCAACAGCCTAAAAATGCAAAGTTAAAACACACCTAAAATCAAACAGAACATGCATTTCGCAACACCACAAAAGCTATAATAAGCCCCCTCTCTTTTATCAACTTCCAGAAATTAATATGAAGGATTTTCCATTTATTCGCTAGACAAGCTTGCATGTTAGTTTTGATGGTGTTTGGGATGGAGGAGGTGTCAAATTTATTTATTTGACTCAAAAGTTGTGTGTTCAGTCTGTAAAGTATGGGGTAAAAGAACTGAAAAAGCTACCATTTTATCCTTGTCATCTGATTTTGTGAATAAGCTCCTCCTCTCTAATAAGCCCTCTCTGGAGTGTCCAAAATTAAATAGCCCTCTGGGGGCTTAATAAAGCTTTTATGGTAAGTATAAGGTGGGAGTTGCAGGGGCTTGCTGCAATTCACAGATTTTAGCCTTTCAGAGCAGCCTTGCAGTTATTAGCCATAGCAATGGTGGTTGATGCCTTGTTCTCTCAAAGGTTTTGCAAATTTTTTCACAAGGTTTGATCCAAGAAGTCAGTGGAAATCAAGGCACTGGAATGAGCCGTTTGTTTTGGGATCACTAAACTGAAAGGAGAATTTCTCCTGTGACACAAAGTCACAATTAATGAAACATGCAAACAGAAGTTATGATGGTTTTAGCTTTATTTAGATGTGTTTTTGGCCTTGCTTTAAATATTTTGGTGGCTTATATTTTTGACATGTCCTTACGGTATATGGTACATTTCTGTAATAAGTAGCGAACAAAAAATATGATTGCATTAATATTTATTAAAAGGTACTCCTAGCTTACCTCTTTATGCTTCTTGCTCAACAAATGAGAAGGCCATAAAAGTTCATTCTTCAAAGGTAAATTGCAAACAATGCAAGTTACTTGCCCTAGATTGTTATATTTGGAAAATGTCAAGGGAGATGATTCTTGCATACTTGGCGACATCAAAAGGTTTAGAAACAACATGCAAAGATGAAGGTGTGGTTTTGTTGCAAGTTCTGGCATTGCAGAAGTAGCTAAGTGCTAATCAAGTCTGTGACCCCATGTCATGACACACAAGTGGTGGGGCCCAACTCAGTATCAAACCAATTTCATGTGACTGTTCTGGCTTTACAGCCAGAGGAATACACCACTGCGCCTCCATATCATGCTCACAGTAGTAAAAGTCTTGCACAAAAATATGGTTTTCCTGCCTGGGAACATTCCTAAGTTCCATAAGATATACAGTATTGCAAGAAAGAATTTACAATCCTTCATATGACTTAAGAATTATCAAAACAATGTGGCAAATTCTTAATAATTCTTTTCTTGTTAATGTGCGCAAGGCCTATACTGGACAACTGGCAAGTTTTCACTTATTGAATCAATGAAATTTGATCTTTGTCCATTGATAAGCTTCAGTTTCAATTATGGCCAACCATTGACAAGTTTGTTGGGGATATGAAGAGGCCAAGTTGTGAGCCTTGAGGAATCCCCCTAAAAGAGCTCCAGATCGCATGCGTAGTAACAATTTAATTGGATTATGTAATATGCAAATCAGCTTGACGGTTGAAAACAAGAGATCAAAACAAAAGGAAAGATGCGCATGACAACGTGAGCCCCAACGTTGATTCGCTCTCAACAAAGCTGAAACACAATGTGTCTGAACAATAGGGTCAGTACTTCATCTCCCCAACAAAAGTACTGTTGCATTCTGCTTGATTGGTTTGTTTTTATAGGACAACTCCGAAGAAGTCCTGAGTGGCAAGACAAAAAATATTGGTGCCTGATATATTTCTTAATTTCACACATATTTGCTTTCATTATTCATTGCATTGCATTGCGGAATTCCTGCCTTTCAAACTCGTTTTGATATCTTTCATCTCTGTCAGTGTCTGTTCAATCAATACTGAATTGGATCACATAATTTTTTCAGGAATTTGATTGATGAACAACTTGATTTTTCCGTCCATCAATATAGACAGAGAGTGTACAGCAGGGCTTTCACGTTCAGAAATTAAGGCACGCAACCAAAAACTCGTTTGAACTGTGTGGGGCACGTGAAAGAAATATCAAATGGTATTATTGGTATATTTCATACTTCCCAAGACAAAGTGAGTGAGACACGAACAGACACAAATCAATGAACACAAGCTGCTTGAGAAGTCTGACATTTAAGATAACATGAATCTTGGAAGAAGATGGCCTAAAAATGAGGCTGGTTAAACTTGAGTGGAATGAGCAAAAAGGGAACTGAGCTGCATCCAACGAATGAAATCAGCATCAGGGAGTTACGAGGTATGTTTTAAAACAAAAGTTACAAGGTATGTTTTAAAACAAAAATCATCTGTCTACAAAGTCTTACGGTTGTCAGCTCCTATGGGACATCACTCTCTTCAAGGGAAATATTCTATTACCAGGCGCGCGATCATCGCTCCCAAATGAACGTTTGGGCACGTGCCCCCCACTGAAAGTTTCAGTTCAGTTTCAGTTTCAGTTTCATATAATTTTAAATTCCACTACATACAATTTATTAAATAACTATACAGACAATTAACTAAACTACAAGAACATAAGATACAGAAAATTGATACATCAGTAAGAAAAGAAAACAAAATTAATACAAGATACATTGAACAAAACAAAGAGAAAAGATAAATTGTATGGAGGGAATTACTTATAGGAGGAGCTCTCTCAGTAGTCAGACTAATCGAGGAGAGAGCACCCCCTGTTTTAATAGTATTTCATATACATTTGATGACTTACAATGTAGATTGTATGACTAGGGCGGATGGAGACCTTTTTGTGCCTATTATTCTAAGAAATTGAAAGCCCTGGTACAGTGGGAACTCTCAGAAGAAACTATGCAAGATATCAATCGACGTTGATCAAATCCGAGGATTGCACTGAACAATCACAAAGATTTGTCAATATGCAATAATTGCTGGTTCCTAGACTTTACCAGTAATTTCACCGTTGTTGTTTATATGACGAGGTGAGCGTTACACCACCATTTTTCCTGCGCTAGAAATAGCTAGGAACTAAACGGAACGGCACCTTATTGTGCAGTGCAGAGACTATATCCCTGTTATTAAACAACCTTTTTTGTTTTTGATATGAAAAAAGGAAGCAAGATTGAAGAAAGGATATTTAGCCAGTGGATGATCGACCTTCTTCTTCGATTGTTGTTCCTTGAATTTCCTAAATCCAGCTTTTGTGTTCATCTTGCATTTGCCGTTTGTTGACAGCAACTCTTCGACTACTCGAACATTAAAAAAAACTTAGACCCTTTAGTTGGTGGAGGCAATCATGAAACAACCTCCTTTCCAGGGTATTTTCTGGCGCGAGTTTTGCGCGAGAGGGCGAGTACGAAGGCTGGGGCGAGGCGCGAAAAATAAGTCCAAATGCAAGGTCAAGTCATAAGTCCGGGGTTTCCAGAGACGTAGTAACGAACGGGGTTGCACTGGGGGACGTGACCCCTATATCTTGCAATTATAACGGAAAGTGTCCTTTTTGGTTTGGGAGGTACCCCTTCAGGACCTTTAGCTTCGCAAAAAAGTGCCCCTGAAGTGTAGCCTGTGTTCCAGACCCCAGGCTACTGCAGTGTCGTTGTCATGGTCATAGGATGCTTCCTACAGCTCTGTTTTCCGGCTCTTCTTCCCATTAAAAAATCTCGAAATTTGCCCCAAAGATAATAACAAAGTCTTTACTCCGATTTTCGACAGAGCAAGAGCCTCATTTGTGTTATTTTCAAAATGATAAGATTCAGTTCATACAAAAATCTTGAAAATTTATGCACTGAGAATCTTGACTCTTGATTCGAGGCATAACCCATTGAAGAGGGTCATCTAAGGAACAGGGGAACATGCCAAAGAACGATTGGGGAACAGGGAACTAACAAAAGCTGCAGAGGCGTAGAGGGAACAAGGGAACAATTAGTTTGCTTTCAGGGAACCGGGAACACTGTAAAAGATTGAGAAAGATTAAGCTTTTACACAGGAAAGCCAGACTAAATAATGATTTTTGCAACATATGGTAACTAGTACAACGAAATCCTTCTGAGCTTTGTATTTATGACATCAGCTCTATGTTCCAGACGACTGCCTGCCTTCTTTCTAGGAGTAATGAACTGAAAATGGAAAAAAGATGTTTTACAAAAAAGTTTCAAGATTTTTGTATGGCATAACTTTTCCAGGGAACATTTCAAAATTTTACTAGGTAACATGGGAACGAAATATAATTTTATGAGGGAACAGGGGAACGAGAAACCCCCTATACGACCCTTTTAAGACCATACTCCAACATCAGTAAAAAAGCGGAGGAAAAAATAACAAAAGGAGGCCTTACTTTCATCTACAACATAGTAATATTTCTCATTTACTAACACAAATACAAGATAAATTCTTAATCAATCTTTAAATTACTTGATGATCTTTTAAAAATAAAATATAATCTCCATTCAGTTCATATATTATTTCATCATAATCATTATACTTCTTTACAACTGCAAAAATAAATACTACATTCTCTTCAAACCTACAAAAGTCTTTCCAAAACCAAAAAACATCTGTAAAAAATGTAGACTGGTCCATAAAATGAAATCTAACATTTTGCGGCAAATAAAAACGAAAGAAATAAAATCTTTGTTAATCAAGACAATCAGCATTTACTTCAACCTTGTCCCCAGGGCACTTTGTTATATTTTATTTTGGACGGAGACGAAATATGACTTTTTCGTCTCCGTCCAAAATACGACAAAAGGCCCTGAGGACGGGGTTGCTCTTACTTTGACTGATCCAAATACCAAAATATTCTCTTGGTTCTAGTCCTGGTGGGTGCACTTCAATAGTAGAAGGTATACCACGCTCGTCCATACCACTTCATAGAATACCTTTTCTCTGACTTTCCAGTTGGACCCCTTACCAAGGAGAACGTTTGAAGGTAACTCCCTTTTGAAGGAGAATCACTGAACTCTGAAAAGATTTGCACAGTACGAATACTGGTTCTAAGAGAAAGGTTTGGGATTGTTGCACTACATTGCCATTAATCTCACTGATATCTTTTCATTGGAAAACAGAAGAATCCCATAACCTTTAGGGCATCAAATGATTGTAAGACCAGGTAAAATTCATTATTTTCTAGGGAGTCGGGTTCATGGGCATTTTGGGAATTTTTGGGACATTTTGTGAAGAAAAATATCCCTTATTTTGACATTCTAGGTCCAACGATTCTGGTTGAAATATACCCCTTGCTGAGCGAAATCATGGGTGAGCGTGGTGTCATATTTTCATTAACACTGCACCGACAGGGGTTCTAGCCCGGGGGGCACATGACTTGCGAATGGACATACATACATACATATTTTTTATTTGTTAGAGCAGGTCAGTGAGTGGCAGCATGAAGCTGATGTGGACCTGCTGTACTACACTAAATTAAAATGCTAAGAGAAATTTGCTCACAACATAATCTCGATATAATGATCTCCAGAGCAAATGGCCAAATTTATGCACCATCTATGGACCGTTGTGACATATGAGAATATTGTGCATTATGATCAATTGTGCCATATCAGATTCATTATATCGAAATTATACTGTAGCCTACAATTACACTAGTTTTTTGTTTTTTCTTAAACTGAAATGTTGGTTAAAAGTACTTAAAGTTATTAAGAATGAATGTAGATTTGTTAAAGGGAATTTGATCAATTGCCGCAGAAAAGAAACCTAGCTGTTCTTTAAATCTTTTATAATTCTCAAAATTCTTTAATGTTTCAGGTAAGCTGTTCCATCTGATTGCTGATCTGTGTTTAAATGATGACCTTCCAAACTCTGAACTCGTTCTATTCACTCTCAGCTTTTTGTTGTCCCTCGTATCTCGAATATTAGAGCATTTTTCTATGGTATTTGCAATCTGTTCAGGACAATTTTCATAGTAGGCTTTGTGTGTTAAGCATAGTAACCTTTTCTTGTACATATACTGGAACGACTTCCATTTCGTCGTACTAGGTTGTTTTTGATCCTTTCCTTGGGGTACTTTTAAGATGATACGAGCTGCTCGTTGGTGTATTCTCTCTATTCTCTCTATCTTTGCTTCAGAACAACTCCCCCATACACCAATTCCGTACGTCACACTGGGTACTATTCCTTTGAAATAAATTGTCTCTAAGATTTGAGAAGGAAGGCTTTTAAACCTTCTTAATTGTTTCAGCTTACTACTCATGTTTGTTGTTAAGTCAGTGATATGGTGTTCCCATGTGAATCTGTGGTCAATTTTAAATCCTAGACATTTCGAAGTGGTGACATAATTGAGGTCCTGCTCAGCTAGCTTGATTGGTTTTAGTGGACCTATGAACTCTTTGCTTTTCATTAACATTACTTCCGATTTGTCTGGGTGTATAGTAAGGTAATTTCTCTTGCACCACTCAGCTATTTTTGACTGCCACCCGGTTTCAAAAAGGTACTCTCTTCTAATTACCGAAACTTGCTTTCATACCCACTTTTATGATGAATTTTTGCGGAAAATGGCCCATTTTTGGCTATTTTTCACCAATTCCTGGATAACCCACCTATGTTTATGGAAAGTCTGCCGAAAAAGGGACCCTTGTTTAGAGAATTTCGGCCCAAAAACCCACCCATATGGGCGGCACATACCCATCTAGGGTTCTAGCCTGCGCGAAAATTTTACTACAGGCTACCAGGGTTCTAGTAGACTTAAAGGAACTGAGTCCATATAAATAGTTGAGCGTTAACGCTGTCCCGAATTTTTGCTGACAAACCGCTGACGGCCCTTTGTTATTGCACAATAGTGCTACAGTCATTAGGAGTGGAGACCAAAGACTTCTTAATCCTTGCATTATCCTGAGGAATTTCTTTGGTTTAATTTCAATAGGGATTAAGCGACGACTTTTGTTTCATGATTGAAAAGAAGTTGATGTTGGTCATGAGCCCTCTATTTATACGGACTCAATGCCTTTAACAATGCTATTGTAATCGTACGTTCTAACTAACGAGCTGCTCAGTGTAGAAGACGTTTTAAGCATTAGAGAGGATCACGAAACCCCCAAGTTACTAACACCTCCGCTACTGTTAAGCATAGGGCTCGAACCTTTTCAACAATTCTAAGTCATTCGTGTAAAATATCATTGCTCCATTTACTCATTCCTCCCAAACAAATCGATCAAAAGGAACCTCAAGAAATTTTCAATAATCCAAGAAAGAACACTTTTAATAGCGTCATTATTTTCAGAGTAAACAGCATTTGCAAAATTTCCGCTAGTTTTGAAGTTTTGACGTCATAAAATTGCTCAACCGTTAACTATAAAAGCTACAAACTTTTGCTTGCTACCATCTTGTAAACCTTTAAAAACTGAGACTGCGTTCACACGATGCCAGCACATTTTGAAAACGGTGAAAAATGTGACGGTAGCAAAATTTGAGCTGGTGTTCACACGATACCGGAACAATTTGAAAACTGTAGGAAATTTGACGGTAAAAAATTCGTTGCTAGACTTTGATGCCAAAGAAATGTATCTACACTCTAAGAATCGATCAGTCTCGTGCCAGAAGCACTCACAAATGTTCTTTTTTCATCATTTTTGAGTGCTCACACGATGCCGTTTCCAAAATGTGCCAGTTAGAGTTCCGTTTTCAAAATCTACCGTTTTCGACATCTGACGGCAAAAAATGTGCCGTTTTCATGTGAACGGGAGGCCTATCCGTCACATTTTGCACCGTTTTCAAAATGTGCCGGCATAGTGTGAACGCAGTCTAAGTTTTTCCTGTGTTGGTAACAAAACTTTCCTCTATCAGTTTAGAATACAAGGGGCTTTTTGATGTTCGTCAAAGTTTCGCATACCTCCTAACAGACATTTTTTTGATAGAGGGTAAAACGCTCTAATTCGGAAAATGATTATAAGATCAATAAAGCTCTCTCTGGGATAATCGCTAGTTACATAAAACTCACTTCCATCAATTCAGTTGAAAGGATGGGGACATTAAAACTGTACACATCTCTATCGAGCTGCCTCCCTCATGATCGCAAGTATGAGCCAAGGCTGGGTGTGTGGTAGCGATCACTACGACTCAACGAAATAAGTCCAGTACACCCACTTACATTTACAGGTCCAGCGTCCCTAGTAATGAGGCACGGTGTCAATCAAATACGGCTAGCCTTTGTTTGAATTTGACCAATAGTATGTTTTTCCATTGCTACAAAACTGATATAAAATTCTCAAGACGTATGTACTAGGCCTAAGGTTTCCGAGAGTAAGAACTAACAAGAAATATTCACGAGAAATGCCTTCAAGACATCCGAGCACCTATAGCCTCGGAGACGAAGACCTTACTGGGAATACTTCACCAGCAATGTTTTGAGTTGGAAGCTACCGACGTGCGGAACGGCTGCTGCCCTCTGAGTGAAGCACATGTGAATTCTCTGCTGTGTGAAATCTCATTGTGACTAATTTTGCTCTCCTCTGTCTCACTGCTTCTTATGATTCCACTATCCAAACTTGGAGATCTTGGCAAGTCTTGTCTTGAGCTTCTGATATCTTTTTGAAACGTCGACCCACGAAACAATGACTCATTATCACTTGAAAATGACACTGAAGATGGGCTTTCCATCTCAATAGGCAAGATCTGTGTTCTCCTCAGGGACCTGCGCTTACGATTTTGCGCCAGAATCTCTGAGATTGGAGGCAGTTTTGGAGGCTGTTTAAATGGAGAATTTGCGTCATCATGTATTGGTGCCAATTTTAGCTTGTGTGCCATGGAATCTAAAGCTCTTGGCAATCTTCTCCCTGGGTTTACAAGTGGCGGCAGTTTTGCGTCTCCGCATGTTGAATGCAGAGATTTGTTGATGTCAGTCTCTTCAGGCGTGGTTGCAGCATTAGGACATGCAAGAAAATTGTCAAAGCTGTTTTTCGACTCCATTTCCTCAGGAACTGATATCGGTAAGGTGTTCCTGGATCCCCAGTTCTTGATCTTCTCGAATGTTTTCCTCCCATTTGTCACAGGCAGTTTGATTGGGGAGAGAGGCTTGAGATCAACAGAGCCAGGCTTTATTTTCGGCGCCCTGAATGTGCTCCAACTTGTTTTCACAAAGTACCTACCACCGAAAATAGGTGATATAATCTGTCCTAGATCACTGAGACGCTGCTTCGGTTCATCAAGGTGATGAATTATTGGCCCTTCGTAATCATCATCACTATTGCCAGAGGAACCATAACGACCTCTGTAATCACCGTATCGAAAATAGCCACTATCTTCTGAATATATGCTCTCAGATGTAAAGCTTATGTTATCTTTAGTGCTAAATGAACTTGGATAGGCAGCTTCCTCTGAGCTATCCAGTGTATAGTCATCATCATCCATGGTCTGGCCGAACTTATCTGGTCTGTCTTGCAAGTCGAATAAATTGTTTAAACGGAACAGAACTTCTTCTACTTGGTATTCGATTTCTTCATAAACATTCTCCTGCAGAAAGGGACAATTGTTAATGACGTAACCAGTGGGTTAATTCTCTTAAGCCAATGTTTACTTTTTACTCCATAACGTGACTAGACCCTAGGGGGTGTATACAACCAGGTGACCCAAAAGCACTTCAAGAACAAGATCATAACTAGCTCTCAGAAACCAAAACTTATTGAAGAAATGCTTTGTACCACACCTGACTTGCAAAGCTTGGCTATCTTTTGAGATTCTGCATGGTCAATTTTAAGCAATGACTGACATCCGAAAAACAAGATTCAAAGAAAATTTCGAATCCCGGATGCTTCATTTTGAGTGAAATAATGGCCATCATGTTCCAGTCAAAATGCAGTGAAAATTCAACGTAGCGATTGATTTGAAGACGTCTGGGGAAGTTTGTTGTTTGCAAAATGATCGACCTCTCTTCCTCATTCAAATTTCGTGCCCAAAAGCAAATCTGGGATTCACATTTTTCACATCTTCCAAAACATGGACGGGAAAACGAGTTAATAGTAAGAGAAATGAATGAATTACCATACCATATATTTGAAACTATTTTGTCCGAAGGTAGATATATTATCCGAACCTTTTAGATACATATTGGTACCTCGTTTGTGTTCAGAACTTTTGCTTTTACGAAACAATGTGCGATCTAGCTCGTAAATTTTTTTTCCGATCACCTGGTTAGTAACTTAAAAATATTGGTACCTTATCTAAAAGACTGAAAGTAAGCATATAAAAGCAACAAGGATAGTGAAGAAAATAGGCAAAAACTAAACGACGATGATGATCTGCAAAGTGTAAACTGGAACAAAATTGATCAAATGTATAAAAGAAAGGTTGCAAACGAGATGCCTAAAATTGTGATAAGAGCAGAAGGTGACAGACTAAAAGACATGTGTGAAGCAAAGTTTGACAAAAGAAGAAGTTTGCAGCTACAGATTAGGAGGTTGAACTCAGAAATTTAAAGGGTTGGTAAAGGCAATAATGTTATTTTTGACTGAATTAGACACATTATTGTAGTATTCTGATATTCAAGGAAATGACGTCAATAGCTATTGTAATATTGCTATAACTTGTAACTGCAAAAGCGCTTGCCAATAGCATAGGTTCCAAATCTTTAAGTCCACGAAAAAAGGTGAGTGCTAAATTCTATGACATATTTCTTCCAACTGAATGGCTTTAAAGAAATTGTAGCTACTAATAATACTTTAGTACTATATTATAGATATCCCGTACTCTTCCGTTATTTTGCATTCTTTCATATCACTATCATCCCTTTTGTAACATAACATATTACAATCATCATCAAGTTTCTTTCCTCCTCCACATCATTAAGTATGCGCAACATGTGCTTATCCCTCACATCCATCTATACAGTAAAACCCCGCAAACAAGAACATACTTTTCTGAAAAGCAGACTGGCTAGGCTCTTATAAATGAGGTACTTATGGCATTTTCAGGGTGTGTTTCTTATTGCAAGGACACTTGTGACTATGATGAATATGCAGCTACAGTATACAATGCGTCACATAAACTTGAGGGTATAATGACTGCATTTAAATATTAGAGGGCATTGTTGTTGACAAATCAGTTCATATCATGCGGCTTGATAAAATAATTTCCATATCCCTAAAAGCTGTTAGAGGTGTTCAGTTATCAATAGTTGGGAGTAGTTGGGAGTTTGTTTACATTGATATGATGAAATTTCTTCATCAAGTGTACCATCTCATAAGAACATTGAAGTAAATCAGTCTGTTTTTGGTTCTTATCTTTTGATGTATTTTTCCACAAAATCAGCCTGTAGGTTCTTATTTTGCTATGTTCTTGTTTGCGGGGTTTTACCGTATTCACCCGGCGCGATGCCACGCACCTCAGCCAATCATGTTACAGTTAACCCTTATTCGCATTATTGTACATTTGTGATTACGTTACTTTAGCTCCGAAGAAGCCTCGTATGCCGAGGTGAAATATCAGCTCACATGTATATACGTATGATCAATTTCAACCTAATAAAAGCATAGAGCTCAAATCTTTTAAAAAGGTGGGTGTAAAATTCTATTACATGTATTTTTCTTTGAATTAAAGTTCTTGAAAGGAACTTCAGGTAATTCGCAATAAATTTGCCGTGGCAATTTCTTGATACCTTGACTACGTTCAAAATGGTGGCAAACGTCATCAAATTTCTAAATCCTTAGCCAGAAGAGCAACAGATTTCTGCTTGCAACCATCTTGTAGACCTTCATCAACTATGGTTATCTTGAAGATTGTATCAATTTCTCTCAATTAATTCAAGATTTACGATGATTTTAATTTCTTCACAATTTTCGATGAATTTTTGCAAAATAAGTCAAAATGCCGCCATTTTGAAAATAATCAATATATCAAAAAATTGCCATGGTAGATTTACAGCAAATTACCCAAAGTTCCTTTCAAGCACATGAATTCACAGAAAAATGTGATACGATTTTACACCCACCTTTTTAAAGATTTGAGCCGTATGCTCCTAATAAATAGTCGTCTATCTGTTGAGTCGTTTTGCCGTGTTCCTGCGTTCACATACTTGTAGCTGCTTATCCATAATTCTACCGTTGAACTTTTCAGAAATTTTAATATTTTTGAAATCATGGCACATTAAAATTCCCTTGGTTTGAGATATGACGTCATCAAACTTCTAAACCATAAACCACAAAATTGACAGACTTTTCCAACATATCGTAGACACCCAGATCTTCTTGGAAATCATTTCATGTGACGTCAAACAGTTTAGAAATTGCGACCGTTTGAAGTTCTTTTTGAAAATTTGTCTTGAATTCTCGAAAAAGAAGAAAAGCATTCTCATTCCGAAAATATCAAAGATTTCAGAAAAGTCCGACGGCAGAATTATAGAATAATAGCAAAAGTTTCTTTGGAGCCATTCAGTTCCAGACTCCAGTCACTAGGTCATTGAAATTGCGATCCATATTTTTAATGATCTGGAACCTATGCTCTTGCAAATACCTTGTAAACAGCAAAATTTATATTTAGTTCAGCTCCAACTGTGTGTGACTGTGCATAGTCTCCCTCTCGCCTATTTCCCCTTAGTGGGAATATGACAATCAGAAACAAATAGCCTTAAATAGCGAACTCATCATAATAACCCATGGACGTACAATAAACTTGTAGCCTGTAGGGAAACTGTCCGCTCCTGTAAAACAACAATGATCAAAATACAAGATAAACCTGTAACTAGAGGGAAAACAGTTAAATCTGCAAGAAAATCAAGTAATCGCTTGATTTAGATTGATCATTTAGGTCACCCTGATTTCTTGCAGGTATAACAGTTTTCTCTCTAGTTAAAGGTTTATCTTCTATTTTGATTAATGTTCTTTTACAGGAGTTGAAAGTGTTTCCCTACAGGCAATAAGTTTATTGTACGTCCATGGGTTTATTTTGATGAGTCCACTATTTAAGGCTATTTCAAAATTTTGTACCACAAATCATTTGTCTACATATAATCAGAAATAACAGAAAACTTTGTAATATCTTACCAATGGTAGATTGCATACTTTATATTTGTCTTCTTGTCGTTTAAAGATTCGCTTCCATATCTCATGCCAAAGTTTTAACCATGTTTTCTTCGACTTCAGTTTTCCAAATCTATGAGAAAAAGTCCTTCATGTCAATGCAACGGCATATGTCAATGAATGCGTGTTGCCCTGCGAATGAGAACCCCACTAAATGACAAACTAATCATGCCAATTTTACAAATTTGACGGGCATTTTCTGACCCTAATATATCTTTCGTAGTATTTCTAAAATCCATCTATATTTAGAAAATGAATAACAAAGTTGGTTTTGCATCCTTGGACTCCATCAAGCGAAAAACTCTAGAAAAACCTATTATATTTAAGCTTGGAACACTTGTCCATTCAAGACTCAATAAGCAGTTTTCGTACCTTTCATAATAATGTTAAGTGTTCTTCCTTTGTTATCTTATCTATCTATTTATTTTTTCTTTTTTCATTTATTCACGTATTATTTGCCCTTTCGTTTTATGTCATTTTATCTTTTTAAATATTATTTGATCCTTTAGTAATATGTCCTCTTCTCCCATGCCTATCACGGCACATTCCATTTCTCACTTAACGTTAGATTCTGTTGGCGTTCTCTTAAACCTTCTTATATTATACGATTGCTCCTCCAACTGCTTTCACACCTGATGAAGAGTAATGCTCGAAACGTTGCGTTAGATCATTTCTCATGTACAAAGTCACCTATATTTAGCTTTGAAATAAAATTTGATGCCACAGCTCACTCAAATTAAAATAAACTGTTATGGTTGTGACTTGCTGGTAAGCTCGAGTTATAATAGAGCCTTTTTGCTTATAAGTTTAATTTTCTAAGTTTTTCATACATCGTTCTACTTCAGTATATGCTCCCACAGTTATCAATAACATGGATCATTTACAAGTTTCGCGGCTGGGTACATACCAGTGTCAACTCTAGCGTGCCCACGTTGTTTCTAACCCCATCTACCCCTTGCCCCATCTACCCTTTGTAAGAGATTACAAAATCTAAGCATCATAATGTATTGCAGGAAATGAAAACATATTTCACAACCAATTTCTCAAATAAGAACTTCGAATAAAAACGAATATTAATTACTATCTTTATGTTCCACGACACATTTTTTAATGAAACAGTTTTCCTAGGATAAATGGATGAAACTCTTTCCTAAAATCCCCGTTTCAAAGTTTGCAAAGCACTTAGTTTCCTTTTTCTTTACCATAATGAGATATAAATGTTAATGAAACATTTTCCAAGGCCACACAATGATTTTTGTCAATCTTGGTAGTTATCAATCTTGGTCGTTTCAAAGTCACAGCTCCCAAGCAAATGTGGCACTTTAAAGATATTAAATGGTTGTTTAATGAGATCAGTTTTGACGCTGTTGTACATAAAATACAAAAAGAAAAATGCAGCAGATTCATGGCTTCAATCAATCATCGAATCTTGATTTTCCATGCTCCAACAAAATCCCGGGATGGGGGATAACTACCATAAATGCCGGTTGGGAGAGTTTGAGTTCATAAGGCTTTGACCAAACTTTGATGTCACGATCAAAGCCCGCATAACTTTAAACTCTTAGAATCGCCATAATTTTGAAATGAAGACTGACATGAAAGCAAAAATTTGGCATACTACTAAACTTTGTAAGCAGAACAAGAATTTAGCATAAAAATATACAAAATCTTAAACAACAAAGGACTTCTGTTTTGCAACTGACTTGCAAAGGTGGATTCAATAACCTATTTCTTCTATCTGAATGGCTTAAAAGAAACTGTAGCTACCGATCGATGATTCTACCGTTAGACTTTTCACAAATTTGACTGTTTTTCGAAATACAGCGAATTCTGTATTTCAGCTCATTTGTGGGTGTGACGTCATCAAATTCGTAAATCATTAACTGTAAAAGTGACAGACTTGTTAGATACCGTATTGTAGACATCCATAAACTATGGTTTTCTTGGAAATTATTTCATGCTGCGTCAAACAGTTTAGAACTTGCGATATTTTTTTGCAAACATATTTTGAATTATCAAGAAAAAAGTAAAAACACTTTCATTCTAAAAATTTTTGCAGATTTCAGAAAACTCCGAAGGCAGAATTTTAGCAAAATAGCCTAAGTTGCCTTGAAGCCATTCAGTTGAAAAAAATGGCTCATTGATTCTTATTCCCACCTTTTTAAAGATTTGAAAACTCTGATGTGTACATGCTGTTTAATGTAACGCTGCTTTCCACTCTAATGAGCACAGTGGCTGCTTTTTGGAAATCCTTTCCGGAGAAACTTGTTAATTTCTTTGGGACCAACCAGTCTATCGACATTCTGTTAACAGTATAAGGCTTCGAACTCATTCATAAAGTTTTTCGATTAAGTGAAAGCTAAACGTCACTTGAGCCTTGAGTTGACTATATTTTCGAAATTCTATATTACATTTGAATAGTTTATAGAAGGGGACTTATGATTTATCATTATATAAAAAGAAGATAGATACTAAACAACTGCGGTAAACACCCGCATACAAGAATCTGGTGGATTAAGGGAGCGGTCATTTTTAACCCTGGGTACCAGGGCGGAGGATAAATTCACACAATCACAGAAAATTTTATAGCCCCATCTTGAACATGGAAGAAGTTTTCATACCCCATCATCTTTCAGCAGAAAATGGTTTGGTACCCCCATCCAGAAGTCCTTGTCCATAAAACATAAATATATGGGCAGATACCTCGTTGTCCCACGCAAATTTCATACTGGTCAAGTGATTCATCATTTCAAGATGTCTGTTAACTTTTCTTCCAATCTTTTGATTGATGATTTCATCCAAAATTTTCTCCAGCAAAATAGTTTTGTATCAAATAAAAATTGCTCTTAGAATTTTCGTACCCCCACAAGGTGATAGAAAAAATTTGTATACCCCTACCAAAAATCCTCCGCCCCAGTACCCCGGATTAAAAATGACCTCATGCCGAAATTTTCAAATTACCATTTGCTTTATAAGAGCCAACCCATTTTATTCATTGCACAAGAATCCAGGCTAACATATAAAATTGTGGGTTCATATCCTCGAAGGTTTACTATATCTTCATACAAAAATTCTTTAAAATTTAAAATTTTATACAAACCCTTTCTTTAATTTCTTGAGCAGTCTCGTTGATTGTCTTTTAGTGAACTTAGCAGCCTTGAACTGGCCAAGGTAGAACACAGCTGACTAAAATAAACAGATCAAATCATTGTTACATCGCTGTAGCAACGTCTACTTAAAGATAAATGGAAGGTAGCAACTTGGCCTAATATAAAGTAGATTATAATTGGCTTTCATAGAAACAGCTAGACTGTTTTCAATATGAACGATCTCTTTGGTGAAATTCGTGAAATAACCAACAGAGAGGTGACTCAGAACACGTGTTCAAAAAGTAAACGAACCCACTGGAATGTTTGAATTCATAGAGACATTGGAAAATACCCAATTTCCACAACAAAACACTGATCCTTAAAGCGAAGCGAAGTTGTAGGATTTATGGTTTTCTATAGTGCTAAGAATTGTGATAACAGAGTGGAAATATTTCGGGAACGGACTTCTTTATGCCCTGGGAAAAACACCGCTTTTACCTGTACCAGAAACTCCAGAAAATTCAAAATCTTCCTCCCTGGCGACATCTACAATGTTTTCCCAACGGATTTGGACAATAATATTCATAATAATTCATAATAATTCATAATAATTCATAATATGGATAATAATATTTATTTGGATAATATTCATGATTCTATGAACAGACCTTAGAAATGTGACATTGATAAGAAGTGAGGCTTTGCCCCCCCCCTACCCCTGTGGCACCGGTTGAGATCGATGTTATTAGTCGGATCCTTGCCAGTGGGGATTAGTAGTCCTTGCAGCAATTGACTTAGACTTGCTCCATAAATCTCCATCTTTTATCCTTTTCTCGGATTTACGCAGGCAAAGTCTCAAAATATTGAATCTTTTCTCGACAAAACTCAATCAAAGAACCCTTGGGGGACTCATGGAGTAAGACTCCGAGCCTAGATTAAGTCGACCGGGTGAGTCAAAAAAAATGCCCGGCGTTTTGAAGGTTACTGCTCCCTGCGTATATAAACAATGATACTTTGCAATACCTGATTGAATAGCTAACATGCTCAATTATTTTTAGAAATTTTCTGGCTAAAATCGGTCACTCCGTTCAGGTGCTAAAATTACCAGCAAGAATCCCTAATGTGTTAAACTCACAGCAATGACTTTCAGTACGGTTTAGCGTGTGCTTTCCTTTTGACGGGTTGAAAAGTCTTCCCCCTAGTATGAATAACTTAATTAGGGGGATTCCATTCTCCCATAAGGACAACATACATGAACACATCTAAGAGTCATTATTGGATGGAGAACAAAGGGAAACCTTTCTTGGTGTTTTCACTCGTTTTTGCAGGTTTCCGAAAGGGTTTTTCTGCTGAAAATCTCACATTTCAACGGGAAGGAATGACCGATTAAAGCCGGGTAAATTAATGAACCTAATTTGACATATCGAGAATAAAGCAAGATAGTTTTCAAAATCATTGCTTTGATATTCAGGGAGCAAGATTTTTTCAAACGCCAGGCGTTTTTATTGACTCACCCGGTAGGTGCGGTGTTTACACAGTGTTTATGTTTATCCTTGATCAATAATATGTAAGCAATAGCGTGCCGATATATTGGCACTGTTAATAACATAGTTCGAAATAAGGCTACGTTTCCATTACTCCGTTTTCAAATGTCTCCGTTTTCATATCGCTCCGTTTTCGGATGATCTTGAAGCGTTTCCATTACTCCGTTTTCGCCAAGAGCGCAAAAAGAGCGCCTGGTACGAAAACGGGGGTGTTTCCATTACTCCGTTTTCGTTCGTTTTCATTTCCTTTGTTCGCACTCGTTTTGAAACCGAGGATGTTGTATAGATTGTTGTTGTAGCGTTTTCGAATGACTCCGTTTTCGGTGTTTCCATTGAAAACGATGTGTTTTCAGATGCCTCCGTTTTCAAATCACTCCACTTTGAACACCGTTTTCAAATGTCTCCGTTTTCGATCGTTTTCAATGGAAACACCAACCCAAAAACGGAGACATTCCACTCCGTTTTCATACGAAAACGGAGTAATGGAAACGGGGCCTAAAACACAAATTCAAAATGAAAGATGTCCTTCTTCCTAGTCCGATGAATGGATCAAAAACGAAAGGTCCAATACTATGATATTGCAATTGATATCAACCCTTTCATCGTATAATTGTTCATTAGTCGATTGAGAGTTCAAACAGCCCTCATAAATATAGGAAATAATATGTTTCCTTTTTTTCTATTGCCCATTGCCACGTTGACGTCATTATTCCAAGAGAAGCAAGGAGCGCGGAAGGAGAGAGCCGCATGGCTAAGGTGTCATCAATCTTGTTGTCAACTCCATGCTCCATTACTGCAAGAACATAACCCCTTGCACCATGACAACAAGATAACTTGCACGACGGACAAGACAGTATCAGCTATCCCATAGACTCCATGATTCCAAAATGGGAAGGTTTGATTCATAGCAGTTCCACAGCAATGAGTCAAACGGCGCAGGTGCACTTTGGGACATCCTATACGTAAATCTCTTTCGTAGCAGTCTTTCAACAACAAATGCTGAAAATACTACTTAAATAAGACCCCGTTTACACGATGCCGGTAGAATTTGAAAACGGAATAAAAAGTGCCGTTTTGGCCTCCGAAATTTCTCCGGATTTATGGGTATACTCTTGAGAAATTTCTCCAGATTTATGGGTGGTACTTTTACGATTTGAATGGCACAACCCCGTATCTTGGAAACTCAAGTTACCCCCCCCCCGGGGTCTAGTTTTATGATCATGGTGCTGTCAATTACTTTTGCTCCTATGGAATCGTCCCCGTAGTGTTGCATCGTTATTAGATTGTATAGTACGATGTTGCCTATGTTGTAATATTTTATGTGGATATAAAAAAGGAAAAAGAAGCATTTAGCTTACAGGGTGTCCCAAAAAATTCTGTACCGGTTGTGCTACTACTGTGGAGGAGCTAAAGACTCAATCATCTCGGATTTTACACATTTTCATGGGTCAGGCTTCAGGCTTCAGGCTTCTCAAACTTAGGGTTTGAGACCTGTTTTTAGCCAATTTGACAAGTGGTTGCTGATTTATGGTAGAGAAAAAAAGCGAAATAAGTGGTTGCTTCAAAGACAGCATTTCTATCATTTTCCAGCAACGCCAAAATAAATTTTCAAAGAGAGGGTTCTAGCATCGTACCGAGTACCGAGACTTCTGCTAAATTTTGGAAAGGGTTGATCGCACTGTCTATTTATAAGAGAGCACTTTTAATACTTTGAATAATCATGAGCGATAGGACACCCAGTGTGCAGCAGTTTAAATCTATATCAGTAGCGAGCCACCTTAAGTTTTTGTCTTTTTTTTGTGTCTTGAACTTATCTTTACTTCGTACACAACCACCTTTCAATGTTTCGTAATTTTGAAATTTTCAGTAGTGAGCCACATTAAGTGAAGATAGCTTTACGAGTTAAGGTGGATCTTCACTTAAGGTGGCTCACTACTGAAAATTTCAAAATTACGAAACATTGAAAGGTGGTTGTGTACGAAGTAAAAATAAGTTCAAGACACAAAAAAGACAAAACGTTAAGGTGGCTCGCTACTGATATAATTTAAACTGCTACACACTGGGTGTCCTATCGCTCATGGAAAATGTAGTAAAAATTTTTTTAAACGACACCAGGAGTCTTTCTTTGAAAACCAACTTTGCTTTGACATTGCTGGAGGATAACAGAAGTGCTGTTTTTGAAGCAACCACTAATTTTGCCATTTCTCTGCCAATATCAGCACGCACTTGTCAGATGGCTCAAACAAGGTATCAAACTTGTAAGTTGAAGCCTGACCTATGCAACTGTGTAAAAACCGAGATATTTGAATACACAGCTCCTTCACAGCAGCCATACAAACGGGGTAAATCTGTTTTGGGACGCCCTTTATAAGTTCATCGTAACTCCGGCGCTTGCAGTGATGATTATTGCCAACGCGGAATTGCGATAGCGATTCCGTGCGGGTCGGTAGTCTGCCGCGGGAACGTAAGTCTGTTTGAAAGTTCCGTATGAAAATGCATCAGCAAAATTTTCCACCAATCTCTATTACGACGTAAAACAATTCAGGGCTTTGTTCTTATGCTGTCATGATATCCAGAACTCAATGAAAATCGATTTTATGACAATTGATATTGCACTGATCAACAAACAAGCGCTTGTTTGGGTCTTCATAAGACTTCCGCTTTCTTGAATTGCAAGACAGACCTCAAGATTTCATTGTTTAGAGTTTATTGATGACGGCCAGAGCCAGTGTTCTCGTTGCAGATTGAGGAGGTAGGCTAACTTGGGCCAAAATCTTAAGTATTTCCTTGTTGAATCACACAAAAAACTTGGCCCCCCTCAGTGCGAGAGTATTTTTCGCTGCCTGTGGTGGACCTTGTGAAAATTTCCGAGCAAAACTTTCAGCAGCTGTTCAAATGTTTCCTAATGTGGTTCAGAAAACAGGTGAAAATGAAAATTTCTTCAGGATTTAGTAACTGACTGTGTGCCTTGCCTGTTTCCTTTTTGAATTTTCTAATGAAGCGTGGGCATTAGTTAGCGATAGCTATTTCTAGTTATTACTATAGCAAAACTAGAGCAGATTTGATAATGAAGAATCTCTGAGCGAAAGTTGTCATTTGGAGCATATCATATAATCACAGTTTAGATTAGAAAGACCAACAGTCTCTTACAAATGCAATGGATCCCTTCTCATATTTTCGTGGAATGGCACCCTTTCACTTCAGCGTTGTTACGTCAGACAAATTCCACCCTGCCAGACTGAATAACTTTGACTTGATTTGATTTGCTTCGATTTGATTTCAGCCGAAGGTAGAACATTTTCTTGATTTGAACTTATCAGAGTTTTCCGGCATTCACAGAAAAGTATAACCCCTTTACTTGGGTGGCATGATCGAAGGGTGTATCACGCTTCCAAAAACGCGCACGCAATGTTTGAAAACAAAAGGATTCTTACGGATTTCTTAAGGATTTTTCTTGAAAATAAACGATTCTTTGCCAAAGGTGTACGAGATTTTACATAGTCATACTACCCTCGGGCATGATAACATCTTCAAATGGTCAGAACTACATCTGAATACTTAAATCAATGAATGCTTCTGCAAACGCTAGTGAGAAGTCCTCACTAGCGTTTGCAGTTAAGCATTATATGGCGTGGGAGCAAGAGAAGCGTCGTAGAGTAACTGCTACCCCAAATATCACTACGGAGTAAAAATCCCTCCGCTCTGCTCCGCTCCGAAAGAAATCCAATATAGTGTAACTCTAGCCTTAGTAACAAGTTCCCTGCGGCCATCCTTGGCATAATCAAAGGGCGTGATCCACTGATACAGCCTAAATGCAAACTTTCACCGCTGGAAAAAGATGGCTGTGATAATTGATTAGATGGGAAGAATTAACTGGTTTGCTAACATGCATAAAAGTGACTTTACTAAGCAAAACGTACCAGCCGCCAGAAAGTAAACAATGAGATAACAGCTATGACCTTGAGCACTTTGAAAAGCCAACAACTGTGCACAGTTTTTGAGAAGGAATTGCTTCTGTGAAAGATGGAAATTAAGGTAGTAAAAACGCCTTCGCCTTTGTTAAGTGCTGAGCAATTTGATGTGAGGAGCAGGATCGCAGTGTGACTCAGGGCAAACAATGTAATGCCAAGAACAACCTGCAAAAGAAGTAAATATGTGATAGAAAATTTATGGATAAAAAGTGAATAACTGGTTCCGAAACTGATTTTTTAAACGAAATTTTAGCTTTTCTGAAATTCTGTCCAGTCAAGACCTCTGGCTGGGTCTTTTTCTAAATTCGTTCACAAGCATGGGGTCTACAGAGGTGAAGAGGGACGTAGGAAGCATCTCAAACTTGGGGGCACGACGCTTTGAGGGAACTTTTTCCTTAAGAAAATGGGACATTCTCTAAATAAAAAGGGCACTTCTTTGTGTATTGCAAAATCTTTGGGGCAAGTGAACCCAGTGCCCCCGGCTACTACGTTTATGGAGGTGAAATGAACAAGACTGGGGTAAAAGAAGGTCAATAAAATTCATAAAGAGATTGAATCACAGAGGTTTTTCTTGCTACGCCACTGTAAATACCTTCATCAGGGCGGCGAAAGGTTATCTAAACCTTGGCGCTCTTCCGTTTTCCAGCCATGAACACTACCATTTTTTTAATCCAGCCTCCCAATTTTACCCCTGCAAACCTCAGCAAGGGGGCTTAGGGGGCTATCAGAACACAAACACCCAGAGCAAAATGAGCTGAAACACGAAAACCCAGAAACTAAAAGCCACAACCTGAAACAGCACTTTGGAAGACAACTCTTTAATTTTCATCCATAGTCTTAGAGCCTGTTCATATGGAGGCGAGCCAGCCCGCTTACCGGGCTGGAGCTCTTTGCCGAGATCTCATCATCATAATTTGCCTTCTCCGCCTTCGGCAGATTGCGCATCAACATGTGCTAACTGTCTCCATAGATTTCGGTCTTTGACAGCAGTGTTCAGTGACATCAGGTTTCGTCCTGTCCAAAGGCTAATGTTGTCACGCCAACGTTTTGGTTGCCTTCCTCTGCTTCTCCTTCCTTCTATCATTCCTTCTAGGCAGATTCTGCTTACGCCTTGCGTAGAGCGTTTGGTGTGACCGTAGAGCTTCAAGACCTTAGATTTAATCGTGGATGTGATGGGAGTGAGCTTTGTTGTGCGCAGAAGGTCTTCGATTCGCGTATGATCAGACAGTCTTTTGTTTGTCATGAATCTCATCATATGATTTTGGAAAACGACAAGTTTTTGTAAGGATTTCGAGGTCCAGTTAACACACTCTAATCCATAGAGTACAACCGGTATCACGTAGGTGTTGAAGATCTTCGATTTTAGATGATATGATACTCTTTTCGATGTTAGCACTGCTTTATTCTTGTTAAAGGCGGCCCATCCTAGGCCAATGCGATGTTGGACGGCGACAAGTCCGTCATTTTTCGAAGAGAGTTTATGTCCCAGGTAGATAAATTCAGTTACTTGAGAGATTTCATTGTTATCAATGGTAAGATGGAGGTTTGTGTTGATCTTATCGGTTGTCATGCACTTGGTTTTGGAAACATTAATTTTCAAGCCGACTTCGGCTGCATGTTTAGCTAGGAGATGGAGGTAAATTTGTAGTTCGCAACGCGAGTTACTTATAACGGCGATGTCATCTGCATAACTCAGATTGGAAAGAGTGTGACCACCAATTGAGAAGCCAGATGTACGTTCATTTTCAACTTGAAGCACGAGTGCTGCGATGACGATGCAGAATAGAATAGCAGAAAGCACATCACCTTGTTTAACTCCTTTCAGAATGTCAACGCAACGTGACGTTCCGATATCTGTTTTGATATATGCCTTTGAGTTCTCATAAGATTGTTTCAGAAGGTTGATGTATTTTTTGTTGATTGATGTTTTATCTAGTAGCATCCATAAGCTGGAAAGTTTGACACTGTCAAAGGTCTCGAGTCAAAGGTCAAAGGTGCCGAGATCTCGCCTCATCCCTAATTCCAATACAAAACTTGATTTCTGTTCATATGAGCAAACGGGCTGGCCCGCTTAGCGATATCTCACTGGTGTAGTGGCGAGATCTCGGTAGGCGGGATGAAAATTTCCCCATATGAACACTCCATCCCGGCTACCGAGACGAAAATGTCGCTATTGCTCATGCGCTGGGTCTCTAAACAATGGGCACGTGTCTCATTTTTGACACGTATCAAATTTCTGTCTCGGCAAGCGGGCTGGAATTTCTCCATATGAACACAAGATGAAAACTGTCTCGCCTACCGGGCCAGCCCGGTAAGCGGGCTGGCTCGCCTCTACCACCATTTTTGCTTTCAGCGAATCTTTCTATATCGTCACATTGTGCAAAAGCTGATTCTGCGATCTTTTTTTTTTTCTTTATTCATTTAAAAAACAACAATCTATAAAAACAACAAGATTAATTAACTACGTGCCATCCATAGTGGGAAAGGACTTATAGTCAGCGAGTCCCCACTATGTATGGTACTCACAATTTAATATAAACTGCTCTAATTATAGCCGTAGGAGAGGAACGCCCCAGGAGCAAACAATTGGCCATTGTGTTTGGCGCTTGAGGTTTAACGAGCAACGAGCAACGAGCCTGCCCCTTCGGAGGTCCATGCTCGAGCAGAATCAATCAAGAGTAAAGATTGTAGTGTCTCCAGGCCATCTCCCTCCTACAGCTATGTTCCAACGAGAAAAGAAAGCTACACACACTAACACTCAAACATACGCATAAACACACACACACATACACACGCACGCACCAAAGGGCTAATAATTTTCGTAGTCTAATGAAACAAAGCGTCTGGATGATTTGATGTATTCTAATGTAGCTTCAAGAATCATTCTGTTGACAATGTTCAGAATTTTAGGCCTAAAGCGTAAAATGGGGTTAGGTTTCTCTCCGATGGTTCTTTGCGTGGTTCAAAGGCTTTGTGCATTAACTTTCTTCCGCCCTTATCGCACGTTACATCTCCTCCTCATTTCGAAAGCTGAAATTTCTCATGAACATTGTGAAAGAACCGTAGTATTTTTAGAACCCCTTTCATTTTGCCAACAAAGAGAAGTTACAAAGAGCTTACAACTGAAATCAAGATGCGTATAAATGCCTCAATGGAATCAGCATCGATATTGCATTGGAGAAATCAATCACGTGAACACATTTCTAACCAATCACAAACGAACACAACGCATTACCGCGAAAAGACGTGTCCTGGAACCGCCAGAAGCATTCAAGCCTTCGTCTCACTCAGACAAGAGCAGATCGCAATTTGAAACAAAAAAAAATTGATTCTGTACAAGAGGGAGTTAGTCAGAGAAACTAGACTAGCAAAGGAGAACATCGTAAGAGCCGCTCCTCACTTTCTGCGACTTTGCATTGGGATGGTTAAAAGACTCAGTTGTTGGTTCAAGAATGTTTCTGTACTTTCGAGGCAGTGGCAAAAGATTGTTGCATGACGAGCAAATTCAACAAACAAGTTCAACAAATTGAGCAGAGCAAAGGAACATTCCAGTCACTTCTATAGTCAATCTGAGACGCAAATCACGAGGAAAGAAAAAGAACTGGAATTTAAATCCTGGTATTTTATCCTATTTGAAACAGAGAACTCTTCATTTGCTGAAACTATTGCCGTACGTCATTCACAAGATTGTGCTTATAAAGACAAATAACAAAAAGGAACAAACTATGATGAAACCCCGACTGTGAAGACAGTCTCTGGCCTAGATAAAAGCAAGCAAGTCATACTTTGGTTGCTGGACTTTCACTTTTATGTCAAAATGGTCAATCGATGGACTCGTAACTGGGAGTTTACTTGGTCTTCTACGTGCACGGAAGGCGACATGGCAATGTCTTTACCATCATTCGCAGCATCCAAGATGAATAAACAGCTAAGTGTCTCAGCTACTTTTCTATATTGCGATTTCTACATGCCCGCAGTATCACCCGATCATTTTAGTTGATTTTGATTAGACATCATAATCCGCATTAATTCCAACTAACATTTGGTTTTCTACATCTTGAAAAATAGAAAGCAATGTGATCAAAGCCCTGAAGAAGTACCACATCTGTGATTGGCTGGTTAAGGGGTCAGTCATGATCCAAAAAATAACTGACTTATGCAACTGGAGTTTTCCTGGGTGAATAGGAACTGAATTTACTAGCCAACTTTGCTGATGTAGTGCAACAGTAGTACAAATATTAGCCAGTCATGCCCGCGACAGCATCCTTCAACTTACATCAGACTATAAACTGGCAAATAACTACATCACCATACTTTTACCTTCTTGCTCGGCTACAGCTCGAATACAGACAGACAACCTAAACAACTACCTACTTAAGCTTTTTTATTTTGTAGGTCTCCATGGGAATGCAACAAAATGGTGGGATTCTCAGTTTACTACAACACCTCATCGCACAAGAGCTCGTTGGCAACAGATGGCGATGCTTTTCTACGTTCTAGTCTGGTTGTCTACAAACACGAGTGTGTAGTACATAACGATAAATATTTTTTAGCATTCATATTACCAAAAAGTAGACAAGGGAGGGTACCTCACCATGGTCATACTAGACGCGCCGCTGAATAGGCGGGTAGTTGTCTTAGTGATTCTATTTTGGTGCTTCCGTTTATCCTCTGAAAAACGAGTCGGTTTGCTACGTTTTCCTTACAAATTGGTGTAACATTGACCTGTCTGCATACAGCAAAACGACGACAACAAAGAAACTACATAAGTCCTGCTTGCAACGTGACGAAGTGGAGATGTATCGAATGTTCGTGGTAGCAACAATAAATGTTTACCAAAGGTTTTTGCCATAATAATCGGCCAAAGTGATACAGATAGCCCAAGTATTTTGTCTTTCGATATTCACGCAAAAGTGTTACAAAAAAAAAATACATCGTGGCACAAAATGGATTGGTTTCAGTTTCAGTTTCAGTTTCATATAATTTTAAAATTCCTCTACATACAACTCCAAATGACAAAATTAAATACAATTAAATACAATACAATAAATACAATAAATGCAATACAATTGGTTGGTTTCGCATGGCTACAAGGCCTAGTATGGTCACAATGAGGTACCACACCCCTAAAGCGTAGTGGTATTAATAGACTAATATGCTAATTTATGCAACCCTACGATGGGAGGAAAGGGCCCAAAAAATCACATAAGCCCACGCCAAGACTAGCAGGTATTTTCAACGAGGGCATACCAGCATGCAATGCCTTGGGTCGTTACATAAGGTCAACCTATACCGTACATTATCTCTTGGTCAACAGTGGTCCCTATACTCAGCAAACAAGATATCACAGAATTGAGAATTTTTCCAGGCCCTACAGAACACACCAGCAACAACAAACGAAACAAAAACACTTACTGAAGCATCAGTGAAGCTATTTTTGCACTCTAACTTCCTTCTGCAAGGAAGCGGACAAAGGAGCGTGGGAAATTTATTAAGTGCCTTGAAGTTGGAACCATAATACAATGGCCAATGCTTACAACTTGTAAAGGTAAATACTAGACTGACTACATGAGCCTAGTTATCGCTAATCATAGGTTGCCGGATGCTGAAAATACGACTCATGATCAAACGAACTCTATTTGAAATGGCTTTCTTTACCTCATTCAAGGAAACGCATTATTAGATAAAATGCACCGATCTGACAATTTTACTAGAGCTGCAAATCTGATGTAGATCTCTTAGCCATTCTGTAATCGACGTTGCACCATTTCTAATTCTCTTGCATAGCAATGGACCTGTTATGAAATTGGCCACACCCAAGGAAAATCGTACTTTGGATTTCTTGTGAGCTGCAAAGTAATTAAACTGCCCCCCCCCCTTTTCAGTAGTCGCAAGCTGTAAAATATGACTCACGTTAACATCATTTCAAAATAAAGAAAAAATTGTAAGGTGCAAAGTCTGCTACGTAAACACCCATTTTGATCAAAACCTTGCTATTTTAACTTATTTTCATAGTGCAGAGTGGAAACAAAAATTTGTCAGGTGGTACGGAGCTGAGAACAAAATCTAACGTGGAATTATACTGAATATTACTGCAAGTATTGCTTCATAGGCATACGAGTTTCCAGCACGAAGTAGGCGTTGCCAAAAGTACAGGAATATTTTGCCCATCTGACAGTGTCCGCCCGACAGGCAGACTGCATGCACTTATTGTATGTATGCACATGTATGCGAACAATCACCTTGGATGGAGAGATGGCTCGAAATGCAATCCCGAAGAGCTGGGTGACACATAGATACCAAACTTTCAACAAAAATACTTCCAGCAGCAAAGATTTACAATTGAACGTTGAAAAACAAACACACATATACAAAAAAAAATCACTTTCTGCATAGAACGTCCTCCAGACAAGGGAAACCTGGTTTTTCACGGGACAAGGAGGGTAGACTGCAGATCCGTAAGGTTTATTTTGTACACCACCAGATTTCTTAAAAAGGATTACAGCTCAAGCAGCATGTGCATTAGGCAGCTCCAACGTATCAAATGTCCATCCGACAAATTTGGAATAAAAGTGTGCCCCCTTTCTCGGGCTTCAAATTGATATAAGGTAAGGACACCTGAAAAACTCCTCATGAGACATCAGCATGACTGCTTGCTCCCAAGCTACTTTATCCAAGACCAGGGACAACTAGAGACTACTTTATTCCAAAGCAAAACAAGCAAAACAAACAATTTCTTGTTCCCCTTTTATGAAACAGAAGGTTGGGCTAATAACGACGACTAAAAGGATGGACTATGATTCACACAGCCCAGGGGGGGGGGGGCAAGGAAGCCTTATTAACAGCGAAAGAAGGTGGTTTGCCTTTGAAGTAGGAATGATAACAGTATAACCAATTTTTGGAGAATAGGCCAACTTTGAATCGCATTCATGCAAGGTAAATACTTCATTAATTTTGAAATGGGTGCTACCTGCAAACTGCACGCCGCAGACATTGTTCGGGCCCAACCGGATAGAAACTTAGCCTCAGTCCAAACTTCGGAGCAAGGCACTCCAGTCTTCTATTTTCGTCCTTTTGGGGGAAATTACCGAGGTAATTTCAGTGGCAGCAAGTGCTCCCGTACAAGCACTTATCTCACCAAAACGACTCAAATTTCAGTCAATTTTCCTACCAAGGAGCAACATGTATATTGTATGGGGCGTCGCAAACTCTTTGATATACATGCACTGCCACTTGGATTGCTGGTCTGAGCACAGCCCGCCGAGAACAGCCTATCTCGCACCGGGTATTTCTTGAGGGAGCCGCACGCGCCATACCGCACTCTCGCACTCCCGATAGATATCGCATGTCCAGCATATCAAAAGGCTTCTTAACCGTCTTAAGAAGCCCATAAAGAAAAATGTTTTCCTCCTTCGATATTTACAAAGCTAAAAGCACGGGATCCTTGCCGCCTTCAGAACTTGCCTCCATTCCCCACAACTCTTGAGTAATTTTTATGTCTTTGTCTGCCAGTCAACGACGCTCAGGAAGCAAACAGGGTCAAAATAAAAGAAACCAGGTGGACGTTAACTCCGCTCGTAAAACCATGAAATGCCATCAGAACGTTGCATTTCTGCCTTGGTTCGTCCGGCGCCGAGGGGCAATTTCACTCATTCAAAACAAGATTCAAAATCATTCGAAGTCTCTCCAGTACAGAGTGATTTATACGGACATCGGACGGACTTTTAGGAAAACGAAAAGTGTTGCTAAAGAATGCCCCTCGGGTGCAGCCATGCGCAAAGTCGGGTCAAACTTATTTTAATCGCAAGCACATCAAAAATCAATATCTCGTCTCGGGCCATCCTACAGGGGCTTCTGGGATAGAATTCCACTACAAGGGGCCAGACATTTCGTATCTTCTTAATACCGAAGAGGAGAGAAAGTTAATCAGAATTTTAGGCCTAAAGCGTAAAATGGGGTTAGGTTTCTCTCCGATGGTTCTTTGCGTGGTTCAAAGGCTTTGTGCATTAACTTTCTTCCGCCCTTATCGCACGTTACATCTCCTCCTCATTTCGAAAGCTGAAATTTCTCATGAACATTGTGAAAGAACCGTAGTATTTTTAGAACCCCTTTCATTTTGCCAACAAAGAGAAGTTACAAAGAGCTTACAACTGAAGTCAAGATGCGTATAAATGCCTCAATGGAATCAGCATCGATATTGCATTGGAGAAATCAATCACGTGAACACATTTCTAACCAATCACAAACGAACACAACGCATTACCGCGAAAAGACGTGTCCTGGAACCGCCAGAAGCATTCAAGCCTTCGTCTCACTCAGACAAGAGCAGATCGCAATTTGAAACAAAAAACCCACCCAAACCTCACCCCTATTCGAAAAGAAACCAAGCCCTGCTGAAGCCTTTGAATCCCACTTTTCAGTAGTTGCGTACGTATTTGTAACTAGGTTTACATCCTATGAAATTTCATTTTTCTGTTTACAAGTAATTTACTGCGAGCTGCAAAGTGATAATGGACTGTTAAAGACATTTAATATATTGTACACAATTGCTTTGTTGGACCAAAAATTTGGGGCAACATTCTGTGGGCAGCAAGTGCTCCCGTACAAGCACTTATCTCACCAAAACGACTCAAATTTCAGGCAATTTTCCTACCAAGGAGCAACATGTATATTGTATGGGGCGTCGCAAACTCTT
Source organism: Aurelia sp. 4 Dawson et al 2005 (assembly GCA_964019985.1). Classification (NCBI taxonomy): domain Eukaryota; kingdom Metazoa; phylum Cnidaria; class Scyphozoa; order Semaeostomeae; family Ulmaridae; genus Aurelia; species Aurelia sp. 4 Dawson et al 2005. The sequence continues at coordinate 8,704,884 of OZ026493.1, read as the reverse complement.
TGATATACATGCACTGCCACTTGGATTGCTGGTCTGAGCACAGCCCGCCGAGAACAGCCTATCTCGCACCGGGTATTTCTTGAGGGAGCCGCACGCGCCATACCGCACTCTCGCACTCCCGATAGATATCGCATGTCCAGCATATCAAAAGGCTTCTTAACCGTCTTAAGAAGCCCATAAAGAAAAATGTTTTCCTCCTTCGATATTTACAAAGCTAAAAGCACGGGATCCTTGCCGCCTTCAGAACTTGCCTCCATTCCCCACAACTCTTGAGTAATTTTTATGTCTTTGTCTGCCAGTCAACGACGCTCAGGAAGCAAACAGGGTCAAAATAAAAGAAACCAGGTGGACGTTAACTCCGCTCGTAAAACCATGAAATGCCATCAGAACGTTGCATTTCTGCCTTGGTTCGTCCGGCGCCGAGGGGCAATTTCACTCATTCAAAACAAGATTCAAAATCATTCGAAGTCTCTCCAGTACAGAGTGATTTATACGGACATCGGACGGACTTTTAGGAAAACGAAAAGTGTTGCTAAAGAATGCCCCTCGGGTGCAGCCATGCGCAAAGTCGGGTCAAACTTATTTTAATCGCAAGCACATCAAAAATCAATATCTCGTCTCGGGCCATCCTACAGGGGCTTCTGGGATAGAATTCCACTACAAGGGGCCAGACATTTCGTATCTTCTTAATACCGAAGAGGAGAGAAAGTTAAATGGAAGTTCAGAATTTCCATACAACATCAGCGAGCAAATAAAATCGTCATCGAAATTGGAGACATCCATGCTCAGAATTTCTGAGAGATGACCAAGGAGGTTTCTGCGAAGATGATAAAACATGGGGCAATGCAGGAGAAAATGCTTACTATCCTCGTTCGCGGTACCGCAATTACATAGTGGACTTGCAATGTTGAATCTATGCCGAAATCTATGCTCATTCAATGCACTGAACTTCAAGCGCAATTTTGTTAAGATTCTAACACCTTCAATATCATATATGTTGTAAACAGAGTTTTCAGCAGGACGTATTTTCGACAGGAGTTTACGCTTAAATTCAGCAATAGACTTAGAATTCCTTGTATCTCCATCAAGTAAATTCCATTCGTAAGGTGCATTACTGAAATACGTATTTGAAAAACGGACTGTCCTACTGACAGACGGGGTATATATACGCTGATTTCTAAGATCATAGTTGGTTTCCCGTTCAGCAGGGATTAGATTGAAGAGATATTCAGGAAGTTGATTATTTTTGAGGTTGAAGAAATGACATAAGCGTCGGTACCATCTTCTACTGTACAGGGTTTCCCATCCTAATTCATCGTACAGTCTTTGCCTATTTGTACCTCTCCAGGCACCAGAGACAGCTAGTGCTGCAGAATTCTGCGATCTCAATTAACAACACAGAATGATTTCAAAACCGCCAAAACCTATAGATTTTGAATGAAATATCCGAAACCTAGGCATAAAATTGTTCAAACTTGCAACCCGTGACACATCTCAAAACCATCAAAAGCCCGAGAACTATTTTTGATCGTTTCCAAGATTTTTGAGACCGAAAATTTCGGGCCAGAACAAGAAATAATGGACTAAAAAATGCATAAAATATCGAATTCTTGATTTTCGGTTAAGATTAAGTTCTAAATATTCAAAATTGGTCTAGTGTGCGATTTATCTTCGTCTTTCAAATGCGGATAGCTTATCTTCTCTATCTTGCTTGGGAGACAATGCCTTTGCTATCGACAATTTGATATGGGCCTAAAATTTTGAACTGCACCGCACTCTGAAAATTATGACCTGGGAGCTGGTTCCCGGATCGACGTGGCCTTCTAGGATGAGTCGTTGGAAGGCCATGTCGATCTGGAAACTATTCCTTAAGTTATAATTTTCAGAACGCGGTGCAGTTCGAGATTTTAGGCCCATATCAAATTGTTGAGAGCAAAGGCATCGGCTCCCAAAGCGCGAAAGAGAAGATCAACAATGCATTGAAGTCAAGCAAGGTAACAAACTACGTTTTCTCATTTAGGAACAGTTAGGCCAGGTGTGGTGGACAAAATCAACACCCAAATCGTGTCCACAATACCCCTGCTATGTCATGTAAGAAAGACCGCGAATAAACACAATTCATACAAGGTAAGCGTCCTTGATTAACCTACTTGAATCGACAAATGTCATTTAAAAGGGCCATCAACTACGCCTGTGCTGTTTTGCGTCATTACTCTCCAAGCGACATTTCACTTTCTGTTCCTAGTTTCCAGCATAGGCACAAAGAGCGCACATTAGCAGGCCATTCGGAACGAAATTATTCCTGGAGCGGGGGGGGGGGCTGAAATTGAATGCAAACGAAGCGAGCAGAAATGGGGTTGCCGAGGCTGGTCCCCCGGAAAGTCACTTGTGACCACAACATCTTTATGGCTGATTTCAACTCAGCAGAATTTCCAAGTGGGCTGGAAATCTTTCGTTTGAGGCAAATTTCCAACCAGCGGAATTTTCCAAGCAGGCGAATTTTTAGACAAAAAAAGGTTGCTCAGCCAGCGATATTTGCTCTTGCATAAAAAAGAATTTCCGCCCGCTTCGAAAATTTCACTGACTGGAAATCAGACTTTAAGAGAGAAAAACGTCGTTTTGAATTTGAACAAAAAATTACGCATGACGGACATCTTATTTGAGTCCTTTGTCTTTTGGATCTTTCATTTCATTTTTTTTCATTTAATCTTTTTATACATGATACTCCTTCAGCTAAAAATATAAATAAAAACAAAATAAAGATAAAGATGAATGTATATCTAATCACAATGTTCTTCCAGGAGGTCATGTTTCAAGGGGTCTTCGATGTTTTATTGGCCTAAAAAATAGTCTTTAACCTGCTTTTTGAAAAGTGCAGCTGATTTCACATTTCTAATATTGTTTGGGATATCATTCCACACCTTGGCACCTTTGTACAAAAAGCTCTTTTTAGTTATCTCTAGCCTAGGTCGTGGTATCTGAAGGTCATTCACTCTCCTTGTTTCATATTTTGAAACATGAGATCTTTTTGTGAACTTTTGCTTAAGGATTTCTGGACATTGTTCATTTAAAATTTTATGAACCATCATTGCTTGGTCAAGCTGAATTAGTTCATTTACACTTAGTGTTGCAGATGGTATTCTGTCTTTAATAGGCACAGATTGGATCAGAGTCATTGCCCTATCGTTCTGTGCGACCTTAATGACCCAAACGACATAGTGTGAATCAAGCTTAACTGTGACAACCTCCTGACATCTTCATTTCTTCAAATGTTCCTTTCCATAAGTTTGACTTTCAGAGCATTTTTCAGTAAAAAAGGAACGAGCGCAAACGAATTATTGACTTCCGACAAGCCTGATTAGGGGGTCAAGCTTAACTGTGACAACTTCCTGACATCTTCATTTCTTCAAATGTTCCTTTCCATAAGTTTGACTTTCAGAGCATTTTTCAGTAAAAAAGGAACGAACGTAAACGAATTATTGACTTCCGACGAGCCTGATAAGGGGATCATGAAGAAACAAGACTTCAAAACATGATGTTTTCCCAAAAAGCAAACTAGAAGTTAAACGGTGTACTCCATTTTTCACTAGTCATATAATCTAATGGAAAATCGAGTCGTTTGACCACCTTGTCGAGTGGGTCGAGTGGAGTCGACCAGTGTCAGTGAAGTTTGATCTTGATCAAAACATCGAGGGAAAAAGGTGCTGTCTAGTGAAAATCAACTCGCTTGGCCACCTTGTAGAGCAAGTCAAGTGAAAGCATTTACAGTAAAATGTCAGTTTTGGATCTGGCGCGCATTGGCATTGGAAAGCGGCTCCTTATGACTAGTCTAGTGCAAAATGGAGCGAAAAGTCGATTGACAACTCGAATCATCTGGCCAACAATGCTTGACTACGCTGGCATACAAGTCAAATTTTTCAATACGGCACAGGGAAACCCACACAAATTTTCCAATTTCATAGCCTGATTCACACGCTTATAAGCCAATGAAATCAACGTATTTCAATCACATGACTGAAAATAAGACTTTGACACAACTATTGTCTTGTATACTGACTAGGCTTGATTTGAGAACAAATGTCAAGAAAAGAATCAAGCGAAATTCTTCAGGATACTATCAGTGAAAATCTTTTGAATTTTCTCCAGAAGAGCCAGATTGTCCAAGCGCTTTGGAGTCTGCAAAGTATCGATCTCAACGTCATTGCAGTGACGGATTTAGGGGGGGCAGTTGGGGCCAACTGCCCCCCTTTCATAATGAAAACTCAGCTTGGCGCCCCATTTTCGGCAAGAAGGGCGCCCCTTATCCTGACCCAAATGCACTCTGTTTTTCGTGTTTTGTTCTGAATTTGGGAAACATATAAATTAAGGCGTTGTTGAATTGAAAAAGACCAGAGAATTTCACACCTTACTTTTCACTGTATTTTTGGCGCCCACTCTGCAAATTGCCCCCCTTCAACTTTGGGCTGGATCCGCCCCTGCGTCATTGCCCTCTGTCCTTGCTTTGTAAAACTGCGCATGCCCCAAAACGCTTCGCTCGTCCCACTAATTAGCCATCTTATCAGAATTAACGTCTTTTCTTTTGTGATCTACAAAAGGGGGAATCTGCAGTATCCTGAACGAGAAAAATCAAATAAAATGTTTCTAACAATGAATCATCGTCATCATCATCATCATCATCATCATCATCATCATCATCATCATCATCATCATCATCATCATCATTCATTATTCATTCATTCATTTCATTCATTTCATTCATTAATTCCTTAATAAAAGGTGGGTAAATTATCATAGCTCTAATGAGAGCTATATAACTAAGCATTTACTTACTCATTACAGGTATTCTCAACTCAATTCTGATGTATTTTTGAATATGAAGATTAAGATTATCGTAGTAATTCTTGTCCTTTACTTTTAAATAAACCTTTCACTTCCTGCCAATACTCAGATTTCTTGCAATTCAAGCCTACTTTAAATCACACACAAACTATGGGATAGTTATCCATACCGATTAAGTACATTTCGACAAAAACCAAAGTGTATTACGCTTGGAACCCAACATGTGGTAAAGAGGTAAGGCAATCACGTTGCTATAGGGTCAACAATCAGTACAGCATTGTGGTGCTAAACTTACCGAAACTAATCATGGCAAAGTGTTCCTGGGGGCTGGATGGATGGGCGTTTTTTCCACCAGTCTAGTTCCGGGAAGTACTCTAAACAAACATTGAATATAGTTGCTTTATTCTTCGCAAATTTATCATCAATCAATCCTAGATTAGTTTGCTCTCACCTCGATTAGTTTACAGAGAGGACCAGGACACCTCCTTAAGAAATTCCCTGCATACAAATATTTTCTGCACCATTGTTATTTTTAGCGTTTATATTGTTCACACTTAAATAAGTTATTTTGAAATGTAAAGGAATATAAAAATGAGAAACTGAACTAAACTGAAGTTTTGGCTTAAGCGGCAGCAAAAGGGAAGAAGGACAGGCTTACCAAGAATGGAAGTAGTTTCGCAAAGGCTCTTTCAAGCACAGACAAATAAACTGCAAAGCGTTTCCAAATAGTCAATATTCTCAAACATTTTAGCAGCACAAGGAATAACAGCGTAGCGTATACAACTTGCAATATCTGAAAATCAACAAAGAATTTGAAAATCAGTCATAAGGGTTCACATTATTAAGAAAACAACATTAACTCTTCGTTTCGGTTTAATCAAATCAAATAATAACGGCGGTTCACTCCCTCTATTCTCCTTTCTCCATTATGATGGAAAACTGAATTTCATATATGCCAAACACTATATACCCAATTAGATGAATAAATTTGGTTTGTGTCTTTTCTTTCATGTAAATTCTTTGTTTGAATTTTATGCTTCTTTATTCGCTATCAATGTTGTGCAGAGCTCGGTTGCTCCATGTAAGCTTCGGCCAAATCAAAAGGTGTTTTGAATCTTCTGATTAGTCACCTGGGCATTTTCATAACATTAAAAAATAGGTTTGGTTAGGCTTTAACTGATATGGGCAACCTTGCATTGGTCTTTTTGCAAGCTCAAGTCAAGCAGTACAAGAATTATAAGTTGAACAATACATTGATCGATTGCTCGACCCATTCAATAATATTCCACTCTAGAAATGAATACATCTTGGAGGAACGACCGCCGTTTTGCGTTTGGCACTAAATGTCATATTCCTTTTGCAAATATTGAACCAAAAAACCCTAATCATAACTTACCTTAAATAGTCCTAGCCTATCCTAGTTTACCCAAACCCTTACTAACCGTAACTAATCTTAACTTACCCGAAAATACCCTCAAACACTTTTCTGAAACCAAATCCAGCCCTACCGTATGACATACAACAACACAGCATTGACAGAGCAGAATATGCGTAAAATGACGTCGTGTAAATCAAGAGCTTGGGGCTCAAGAAAGAAGATATCAAGCGTTGCCTAATTTCGGGATCGGTAAAAGGGAGCTAAGCGGGCCCGATGCGTGCGCAGTTTCGGCTCTGTCCATAACAATAACATCCGAATGCTGCTAAACTGCACCCTAGCCCATCTTGGTAAACTATCTGGCAACGTTTGTAATCACTGGTGTAAGTATTTGGATATATCCACCATCATCACGCTTTGGCTACCATTTGACACTTTGAATGCGCAAAAAAAGAAATTTATCCAATCTATATAATAGAAAATTGCCATACAGAGAGTTATAATAGCAGGTAAATACCTTTCCATGTTTTATGAGCACTTTCAAATCCAAGAACGCGTCAGAATCATTGACTTCCATCATGCCAATATTATGCAGCGCCCTTTGAGTTGAAGCTGCTGCATCGATGTTGGCAAGCACAGCGTAGAGAACAAATGTGATGAAAATGGCCTGAAAGCAAAACAATAAAGGTGAATTTCGGATCTTCGTCTTCGCACAGTAAATTCCCGCTTATAAGTACCTACCTTTTTGGGGGCGAGGCCCAATCAGGTTCTTATCTTTCTTAAAGGTACTAAGACTGATATCAAGGTATAAAGTTTCCTGTTAGAAAGGTGCCTTTTTGGAGTCTTTACAAAAGATGTTCAGCCCTGTTATTTGTTTTGGCAAGGTTGTCATGGACTAGTTCGGGAGGAGATTCAAACATCAACAGCCAACTTGGACAAATATTATCTTAATAACGACAAAAGAGACTTGGTTACCACTGCAATAAGAGCCTATGCTTCATCAAACTGAAACAGGTTCTTAATTACATGCAAGGTGCATAATTTATGAAAAACAACTTCTAGCTTCTTAATTTGGTACGCTCTTACATGCGGGCTTTTACTGTATTTAATTCTATCAAGGACGGGTCGCCCCTCAGCAGAGGCTGTTTTTAAGAGGCCCCTTAACAGAAACTTGATTACATTACACAGTTAAAAACAATCCTAAAGTTAAGACAGAACGCCTTTTGAGTTTAACTTTCTAAACTGATGTTTCAATATGTGGCGAAAAATGGCTTGCAAGCAAAGAAAACAAAACAGATATCCAGCAACCCAAAAAAAAAAACAAAATAATCACTAACTAGGGGGCACACTAATAACCAGAAAGTAACTCAAGGTGAACGAGGTAATCAATAACAAGAGAGTATAGCTCCCTGTCACTGACATCGCGGCATTAGTTTCTTAATAGACCTTTAGCTATTCTACAAAAGAGCCTGGATCGAGCGATATTTTTATACAATTTTATACGCGAGGTTCGATAGAGTGGCGTTAGAGCTTCGATCGCAATTGTGCACATTCGAAAATTCTACAAATTATAATGAAATATCGTTCGATCCCCATTCGTTTTGAGAATAGCTAAAAGGTCTATTTGTGGATAATCCTTCGATCGTCGGTTTTCCTCAGATCGAAGGACTTGCTATGGTAATAGAACTATTCGACCATGCGAAAAAGGGATTGGGGAGAGCGGCCAATAGAACTTTTAGCTATTCTGGGAAAGAATTTAAATCGAACGATATTATGATGCAGTTTGAAGAATTTTCGAATGTGCACAATTGTGATAGAACCTCTAACGCTACTCGATAAAGCCTCGCATATAAAATTGCATAAAATAACGCTCGATCCAGGCTCTTTTGTAGAATAGCTACAAGGTCTATTCTGGTAGTAGCTAGGTCTAAAAGATGAGTTTTAAAGTCGCACTGTTCAATCACTGGGAAATCGCAGCGTAGGAGCATGCAGCTTTCTCCTTCGACGATGAAAAGTTTCAACTGATAGATTTTCCAAGAAACAAAAGGAAATTTGTTTCATTAAAACTTTCGTTGCAGGTAAGTTAATGTTCTTTGCAGTTTTGCTGCGTTTATTGCCATCTTTATTGACACTTTCCTATTGTAGCCGTGGAAGGTCTATGTTCAAATTTTAGGCCATCTCCTAACCGATCAAAGAACCTTCTTCCTTCGTGTAGCGAGTGCAATTGTACAAAGATAAAAAAGTAAATAAAGTAAAATATAGGTGCTTTGATGCGAATTTAAATAAGCACGACATTTCGAGAATAGCCCATGGCAGCGAGGAACTTATTACGGAAATCCAATGCGATCTCTATTCAAAAGAATCTTCCTAAATGCGCTCATCTTTAGCGTAACTGTCTTTTACGAATCTTTGAAGATTCTACATGGATTCGTTGATAGAAGGCACTGAATCTTCGTCGTAAAAAGTTCCTTGCCACCATGACCGCCATCTCTAGAGCAATCAGGCATTACGCAAAAACCTTCCTCCAACTTCTGCTTATAAAACGATGCTTAATGGGGTAGCCAAATAAAAAGTGTCCCTTGACACACAAACTTTCGGGTTAACGAAGATCAAACAACTTAAGCTTGATCCATCACGGCTTTACCTACCTCTATAACATTCCAACCCGACTTCCAATGAGAAAATCCATTGTCCATCAAACAACAAAATTCCCGTCGCAATGAAAGCAGGACAAGAAAGAAAGAGAGGACCTGCAAAAATAAAATGAGTTAAGATGAGTACATGATGGCCAAGCCTTTCCACATTTAACTACATACAGTAGACGATTATGGAAGACATGGCAGACCTGATTTCACGCACTGTATGATAGGAATACACTACATAGCAACGCAAAGCTACCAAATTTAGCTCGCAGACTTCAGAGTTCAGACTTCGAGTTTAGACTCCGCTGACTATGCGCCCTTTAGAAGAGCGCAGATTTCATGATAAAGTTGCAACGGCCTACGTCTATCGCAGCTGTGTTTACAAAATTTGATAGCTATGCGTTCCAAGGAGGCACACTTATCATGCATTGCGTGAGATGAGGTCCGCCATCTTCTCCGCAATGGTCTATTATCAACTGCTGATTTTGTGACAGAAGATCGCCAACTCGTAAACTTTAGGAGAATGTCGAAAAGAAATATTTAAAAGAAGCAACGAACAACTTACCACAGATGTGGCACTGTTTACAAAATCATCGCTACAAAAGCAAGTTTTCACAGGTTTTTGGAGGCAGTTTATGACTTTAATTTCAAGAAAAGCTTATTGGTACAATCGTTCATTTATTCATGTCCTACTGGCAACTTCTCCCTATCCTTTTCCTACTGACTATCGCAAGGGAGGATAAAATATAACTGCACTATATAGAACTTTTGCAAATTTCCTTCAAAAGCCTTTCATTCAAATTCTCTGAAGGTTACCCAGAAACAAAATTGCATCGTGTTTCAACGCTGTCGTCAAGTCACGCCGTCTGGCTGAGTTCGTTGTGCAAATTGGATCAAACTTAGGTTCCTTTTCAAATTTTCTCAGAAACAGTGTCGCAAATTGCATATAACTTTAGAATGGTAGAAATCCGATTTTGTCATATAAATTTTAGAAGCGAGTTTAGTTTTCCAAAAATAAAATGACTCACATTTGTTGACATTCGGTTGAAACTAGCCTGCGTGCACCCCCTACTGTTTCCGTAGAGTTGAAATTTCTCGTTGAATTGAACTCATTTTCTGACTCCAGTAGGGTCTGCGAACCAGCGAATGAGAGCCTGTTCCTAGTCGCGTTCAGGTTCCGCAAAAACACGGATTTATTTTCATTGATAAATAAACAATCCATTGTCTTGTGAAGCCATTTTGCTTTCGGACGACGCCATTTTGCAATTAGGATGAAGTAAAAACCACATGAAGTAGCTACTTCGCAAGACAATAGATTGGTTATTGACCTACGAAAGTAGTTCCGTGTTTTTGCGGAACCAGCACATGACTAAGAAAACGACTTCATACGCTGGTTCGCAGATCCTACTGGCGTCAGAAAATGAATTCAATTCAATGGGAAATTTCAAATCTACGGAAACAGTAGGGGATGCACGCAGGCTAGTTGAAACTCAATATCCACCTTTTGCTTATCTGGTAGACTGACAAATGCAATTCAAAAGTAAAACTACGACTTACGTTGAAAATCTTAACTGCTATTGGAATCCAGCTAACTTCTGAATAGATCTTCACACTGTCAACCTGTATCCTGGTTTTTAAACTCCCAGCTGGTAAATTATCAACAATGAGCTGCACATAGCTGTAAGCAAAGATGTAACAAGAATTAAATAAAGGACTGGTATATTATTGCTTTTAAGGTCCTAATATACCGGTTGCGCAGAAAAAAAATCTGAAGATTACTTTGAAAAGTTTCCTGATGATTTCTCATTTCATGGAAATCTGAAAATCTTTACAACAGAGAAGATTCCAGAAAAAAATGTCTGCAACAACTCCAAGATCTGACTAGAAGAATTATGCTTACATTTACTTATTGTGCACTTGTATATCTCGGCAAAATTAGCTCACAAATAGAAAAAAATGCTTAACTTATGCCATTCTATTCGGCACCATTCCTTAACAAGGTTGCGTTTATCTAGAGATATGTTATTATGTAGAACTCAAAGTTTCATACGAATGAAGAAGATTTCAGGCTAGATTTTGGCATCTGTCGCTGCAGGAATGGGAGAGCCAGGTGATAATTTCTGATAGTAATTGAATCCTCGATGCAATACCACGAAAGAAACATGTGCAATCTAGTTGTTTTTTGGACGATTTGGTCAAACGTGATAAACAAAGTTCATTAAGGGCAGGGTATTCAAAATCCTTGGTTGCATCAATAATGAAGACAGACATAAATAGGTTTGAGGAAACCTGAAAGAAAACTGAACACTGAAAGCAACCAAGATATCATAAAGCACTTTATTGCATCTTGCATAATAGAAAAATTGTAAAAATCGAACCTGAAGACACTTGTTGGGGGATAATAGTATGAAAAACAAACAGTAACTCGATTGGTTTTTTCAGACATCCAATTTGCAGACTTCAACACTCTTAGTGCTGTTAATATCTTATCCCTAAAAGGAATTGGTAAGATCGAATAAGATGCTGAATGACTCTAATACGCTAAAAACATCAAGCTGTAAAAATCCTAAAACCATATGAATGCAAAATGCGAGGGGCACTTGACTCCTTGGAAAAGGCGTACGGGATTTTGTCAGAACAAAAGGATTTATACGGATTTTTGATGGATTTTTCTTAAAAACAAAAGGATTTTTTGCCAAAAGCGTACGAGGTTTTGGGAGTGAAATGCCCCTCGGCAAAATGCACTGAAACTTATCATAAGCATGATGAGAGCTTAATACCCTCTCGTCCGGAACAGACGCCCTCCGGCCCCCCCCCTGCACCCTGTTATCAACGTTTTGAAAGAATGACACACAGGATATCCTTACTCCACAACACTCGTTAATCATTTTCCAGAAACATACAATGTCATCTTTCCTAAAATACGATTCGAGCTGTGTTTCTAATTCTAATAAATTCAATAGGTTTTTACAGTCGAAAACCCTCATGCGCTATAATTCACCGTTTCAGTGATTTCCAACCGAAGACAGATATGAAAGTAAAATTTGCCCTGATACTAGACGTTGTACGCAGAACAAGGTATTAGCCTCAAAAATGCAAAATCTCAAACAATAAAATACTTCCGTTTTAGCACCTCTTATCTTGAAAAGGTGGATTCCACGCCTCTTTGTTATCAAATCCAGGAATTTTTTATCCATGACCTCATTCCATGCCCCACTTTATTAAGATTTGGAAGATTTTTCACTCGCCCTGTTTATCCCAGGCCCAGTCTGTTCTGGACTTAAGAGTACGTTGAAATGCGATATAAAATATGAACTTTGTTTTCAGCAGAACATAATCAATCTATTCCAGGTTTATTTAAAGCGATAGCATCTAAGTCTTTATACTATTATGTGAATCTCTGGAAGCGCAAGCGAATTTTAAAGCAGAGAAATTTACTACGGCCACGCCTAAAGTCAATGAGACTCAGCCAAGTTTACGATACCATTTTTTATACCATCAAATAAAAATTTACAATACACGATACATTTTACACAACTTACAAAATACTGTACAATACTATGAATACAAATCACGAGGAGCAAGATAGCATGTCTACCCCGGGGCTTGAGAGAGGAAAAGAAAAAACAAGCAAAAAAAGTTACATATAGCTAACTACTCAAAAGGAAAACTCACTACAAAGGGGACTTGGTGGTTGCTAGACGGATGACGAAAATTCGAATGAATTCAACCAAATCGATCAGTTCCGCGGATAAACCGTAAAGTTAACTCACGGATACTTCCATTTATTTCATCAGCGAAATCCTTATTACCATACTGTACATTAACAGTTGCTTTAAAACGTCATATGAAGGAATACTGAGTCTAGATGGTCGTACTAATGTAAGAACTCCAACGAGAAGATCTCGTTGTTGAGCGTCAAAAGATGGACAGAGCAAATAAACTACTCCATTTAAACTAACGCAGTAAAACCGGTTTTATCTGAATCGAAAGATATTTTGATACATTTTGTAGAATTTTCGAATGTGCACAAAAGTGATAGAATTTCAAACGTCACTCAATGGAACCTTCCACATGAAAGTGTAAAAATAATGCAGCGAAAAGAACGGGTTTCATGACCGTCTCTTGTGATAAAAGCGAGGCTATGACTATATTTATAGCGACAGAAAGACTTTAAAGGCACAGTGTTATCGGTTGGTTGTTTCGATGAAAGATCCGGTATTTTAATATGCCAAGCTTAAACCAGGCATCCCAAAAAGCATAAGCGCTTGAGGAGTCTCGGTTTAAAAAATTTCAAGTTATGGTATACACGAGGTCTTAAAATAGATTTTGCAATCTTGAATGCCCAAATCAGCATTGTATTTGCAGCGACGCTGGCCTACTTCTACTCATTTCAACTATCTTATTCATTTCATCATGGTCACCACAGCGTGCCTCTAAGCTTGCATAAACTTGTCAGCGAGAATGAGGGTATGATATTGCACAAATAACTCACAACGACTTGTACATCTCCAAGGTAGACTTAATTATGCATCATACAGACAAAAGTATTACCTGTTTCCAACAAGAAGAATCTCGTCTGCATAACTTATCAGGCTGTGACGAAGGAAATAGCGAGGGTTAAAATATCGATAATATTTTGATGCAAACTCAAACGTAACAGCGAACCAACATGTCCAAGAGGCTTTGATCCGATTTACGATCATTAACATACCGGGTAACCCAAAAATAACTTCACGAGCTATCGGGTGAGTCAAAAAAGACGCCCGAAATTGAAAAATTGTCCTCCCTGAATATCATAGTAATGACATTGAAAACTATCTTGTTTATTCTCAGTATGTCAAATTAGGTTCAGTAACTACTCGGCTTTAATCGGCTGTTCCTTCCCGTCCAAATGGGATATTTTTTGCAGAAAGCCCCTTTCGAAAACCTGCAAAAATGAGTGAAAAAACCAAGGAAGATTTCCCTTTGTTCTCCTTCATAGCAATAATGACAATTGGATATGTTCATGTATTTTGTCCTCTTGAGAAAATGGCGCCCCCTGAATATGATATTCATACTAGGGGAAGACTTTTCAACCCGACAAATGGGAAGCACTTGCTAAATCGTGCTGAAAGTCATCGCTGTCAGGTAACACATTACCGAAATTTGCTTGTAATTTTAGCACGTCTCGAAGGGTATTTTTTTTAGAAAATTGCTTACGGAATCTGATGGGAGAGACCGATTTTAGCTAGAAAAATTTCTAAAAATGATTGAACATGTTAGCTATTCAATCAGGTATTGCAAAATATCATCGCTTATATACACAGGGTGCACTAGCCTTTCAAACGCTGGGTGTATTTTTACTTACCCGGTAGATCACAAATAGTTTCCTGAAAGCAAATGCTACGAATACAAAAAAGGTATCAGCATAAAGCTGAAAGGCTCAGCCATCTTTTGGGATATTGCTTGGTCAGTTCAAGGTACGCCCACTGTCCGAAAAGACTGTTCAAAAATATGGAAATTCATTTATTTCTCGGACTGTTTCGTCGTTTTCAAGTCAATGTTTTGGAAAATGCGAGAAAAGCGGAATTTCAAACTTACTTTATAATCGTAATTTAAATGAGGAACATAGGTCAATCATTTTGCAAACAAAAAATTGCCTTGGACGACTGCAAATCCTTTGCTACGTTCAGTTTTCACAAAATGTTGACTGGAAAAGGATGTCGATCATTTCACTCAAAATGAGGAATCTGGGATTTATCATTTTTTTAATCTGGTTTTTCAAATTGTAATCACTGCTTAAAATGACCATGCAGCATCTAAAAAAATTGCTAAACCTGTCAACTATACTGCGATATAACGCATTTAACAATAGCTATTGATTTCAGGGAGCTAGTTATGATCTAGTGAAGATTATTTGGGTCATCCGGTGGTTTTATAGAAGTTGCATGAAAAAGACGCCATAGAATGACCTTAAACGAAAAGTAATTAAAGACTTTCAATTCAACACAAATAAATAAGGAAACAGTTGTTCTTTACCTCTTAGACGAATTGCTGAACTGTTTTTCTTTCTTCTGCAATCCAATTTCTCTTCGTAATCGAGCTGGACCGAAGATGTACAGCTCTTCGAAATTCTGGTCCTTAAATGAGTAAATATATGGTTTAACTACTGCCAAATTTGCAACTACGAAGGACATTATTCAAGGAAATGTGATTTTAGTGTTGGTAGAAGTAATAATGCAAAGTCTACCAAAATGAAATTGACGTCAAAAACAAATTTCCATAGCTATAATGACTTCATCGATATGTGAAGATCTGACCATTACTACAACAAGGTTGACCTTTCCTCCATGGTGCTGCAAGGGCAGATCTATCACTTGACAGACTTTGCGTGGAATTGGATCTGTTAATCGTTCGTGTTGCAGATGTTAAAAAAGTTTTGTTCTTCGTAGCTTTTCAAAAGATTTTTCCATGATATCCAGAGCAGCGAACTGCCAAACAACTCTAAAGAAGCCTCATTTTTAATATTAACAAAATAGCAATTTACAACCTTAGACATCTGCAAAATAGAAGCAATTTTCAAAGTTGGAGCAAAGATCCATGCGACAAAAGGAGCAATATTTCTATAAACGATTTGTGACAAAGTTGAGGGCGAATTTTCCGTAATGGATACAATATTCGAATTCGAAGTAATAGAAGCATCGTGCCAATACATATAAAAATAATGAAAGGTTAGGAGAACTATATACGTATTGTGACGTACTTTTTCCTTGGAACGAGCGTTATACCAGCTGTCCCATCTCAGTATCTCTATCAACTTGAGCTCACTCCAGTTCCAAAACTGTGACTTCGTTGTGATATCGCCAAAAGATAATTCCTTTGCAGGACTGTCAAAGAAGATAACTTTGAGATAGAATTACTACTAAAGAACAATTCACTGTTATCGAAGATCATCTCAACATTAAATGTCTTTCTGTCAAACAAGATGGTTTTCGTCAAATTGTTGTGGTCTCACAAAATCTTATGGACAATCAGTAAAACTAAACGAATCTACAGCAGGCCACAGCTTTACACGAAAATAACATCAATGCTTATCTACGGGACAACTTTGAGCCAATATTGAGCATTCTCAACAGCTCTGGGAAAAAGATAAGCAAATTACGTTCCTCATATAGCGATGCCCTTCAATATACCGGAAAAGCTACTGAACTCCGTGTAAATCTTAAGATAATGAATTCTTCTTACGATCAATAGAAAAATATCATGCATAAGGCCAAGTTCACACTAGGTCGTTTGAGTCGTTAGATCATGCAGAAAGACCCAGAAGAAAAATAAGTCAAACTCTGAGCCTTTCTCTTTTGGGTCTTTTTGCACGACCTTAACAATCCAAACGACCTAGTGTCAACCAAGCTTAAAGGACAAGTCCGGAGTTGATAAAACTATTGTTAAAAAGCTACCTTACCAGCTGCTGAACATCAGTCGTGAGTTCTTTCCAAGTTTTCAAGCCTTGAACTTTCAAAAATTCGACGATTAATCTTCGTAAGTTAGGCCAAATATCGACGCCGTTTTGTATTTTGTACGAGTGTGCGAAGGCGCGACAGGGAGGCTAGGAATCTGGGTGTTATGATACAACATATTTGGCAACCTCGTTCAGGTCAACGTGAAGTGACGTCATTTCGCACTTCTTAGCAGATTGAAACATGTAATTTCGCAGATTAAAGGAGAAAAAATTGAAAAAAATACCACAGTATAATCAATGTAAATACCACAGTGAGATCACAACAGTGTAATCTCTTGAATAATCAACAATTTTACCAAACCTTGGACTTGTCCTTTAAGTAACGCTAAACTGGTAAAGAAAGTCATCCTTAGATCAAGGTCTTTCTCTCGTTAACAAACCGAAATTCAAGATAACCAGGTAAGATGCTTTTTAAGTGCTGTAACGTCCTTCATCTTCTGCAGCATGAAATATAGCCTTCAACATTAATCAAATTGACTTTGAAGGAAATATCTTTGTTAAGGAGGTATCAATTAAAATGAACTTACCTGATAATGGTATCTTTGATGGCACTCTGTCTGAGATATTCATCCTTGGATTTCATACCATGTAACACTAATCCCAATGTTGTTAGGTAAACAGTCAGTGTGAAGAATTGCCTGCAAGGGAAAATTGAAATTCTACAAAATGCGAGGGAAAACATGTCAGTGTCTGATAAATTGAATTCAAGGAGAGATTATCAAAAGTTTTCTTAAAGATAGAAAACAGCGAACTGTTTTAAATGGGCAGAGTTCTTCTTGGGGAGATGTTTCGGCAGGAGTGCCCCAGGGCTCCATTCTAGGGCCCTTATTCTTCCTTGTGTACATAAATGACCTAACCGAAGACTTGAAGTGCAATGTTAAGCTCTTCGCTGATGATACGTCATTATTCACGGTCGTGAGCGATCCTAATTCAGCTGCCAATGACATGAACCATGACTTGGAGTTGATAAGACAGTGGGCTCATGACTGGAGGATGTCGTTTAATCCTGATCCTCAAAAACAAGCTGTGGAACTAATATTTTCAAGAAAAAAGATTAAAGCTGATCATCCAGACATTTCCTTTAACAACGCACCAGTAATGAAAGTAGATGAACATAAACATTTAGGAATTACACTAGATTCAAATTTATCGTTTTCTGCCCATATCAAATCAGCTATCTCGAAATCAAGAAAGGGTATTGGCTTGCTGAAATATCTCTCCAAATATCTGCCCAGGCATACCCTGAACGAGTTATATAAGCTCTATGTACGACCTCACCTTGACTACGGGGATGTTATTTACCATATCCCGGAGAAAGTATGTCAGTTCAGTGGAAGCGTAATCTTAACGACCTTTATGGAAAAGTTAGAATCTGTCCAGTATTCAGCTGCGCGAGCAATTACGGGAACATGGAGAGGAACATCACGTGAAAAGCTGTACGCAGAACTTGGATGGGAATCGCTAAGCGGCCGAAGATGGAGCAGACGCCTAACTTTGTTCTACAAGATCATTAATAATCTAACTCCGGTTTATACTAAGGACCCAATCCCACCGCTTCAACAGTTTCAATACTCTCTTCGCAACCAGGATGTCATTGGGCGAATAAAGGCCAGAACAGAAAAATTCAAATCTAGTTTCTATCCTCATTGCTTGTCTGAATGGAATGAACTTGATTCTGAGATTAGACTTGCACCGTCTGTTGCCGTTTTTAAGAAGAAGCTTTTATCAATAATCAGACCCCCTGTAAGATCTATCTTTGGCATTCATGACCCAGAAGGTCTATCCTATCTTACTCAACTCAGGGTTGGTCTCAGCAAATTGAATTTTCACAAATTCAGGCATAATTTTAGGGATACAATAAACCCAATGTGCCCTACAAACGATGGTATCGAGGATACAGAACACTTCTTGTTGCTTTGCCCTTCCTTTGCAATACCACGCAGAGATCTTCTCGCTGGAGTTTTTGCTTTATTACGACCATTTGGATATACAAACGTCCAAAACGATGTTCTCATGCAGATCTTATTGTATGGTGACAAAAACTTTCCCAATGAACTCAATAAAAATATACTGCTGCTAACTCTACAGTTTATTCACAAATCTGGTCGATTTGATTAGAAAATTGCAAACTCCGTTCTAAGCCATAAAACCACAACTACCATTTCCCATTTAAGTAAACGTGTATTTCTTTTCTTTGTTTTTGTTTTCTTTTATTTCGTTTTTCTTTTACTGGTATACTAAAGGTCTGTCTCAAATTGGATGCCAGGCGATATCTGTCATAATGGTTTATTACTCATTCAATCACTTTAGTTGTTTAATCGCAGGCATTTCTCGTTGTGGCATGAAATTTGAGACAGAGTAGTTTTAATCTCTATGTTCAATTGGTCTCGGGGTAGTCTTAGCCTCTTGCTCCTCGGGGTATCGTTCTAGTAGTATTGTATAGTCGTATAGTAATTTTGTAAAGTAGTGTAGTTTGTAAATTTACATTGTAATTTTTTGAATGATATAAAAAAAAAAAAAGGAGAGATTTTTCTATTTTTCCTTTATTCTCATAAACATTTACAGAAACAGATACAAAGTTACCAGATGATAGATCTAAACAGCGACCCTGCGTGGTCATTACAATGAGCAAAGAAACTCTGCTAACTTAGACTGCGTTCACATGATGCTGGCACATTTTGAAAACAGTGAAAAATGTGACGGATAGGCCTCCCGCTCACACGAAACGGCACATTTTTTGCCGGCAAATTTTGAAAACGGTATCATGTGAGCACTCAAAATCGGTGAAAAAAGAACATTTTTCGACACTTTCAAAACAAGGCTGATCGATTCTTAAGGTGCAGGTACCTTTCTTTGTCATTAAATTCTTGTGGAGGTTGCACTGAGTCTGTCAAGGTCGAGCTTCCTACCGTTTTCAAATTGTGCCGGTATCGTGTGATCACTAGCTCAAATTTTTGCTACTGTCACATTTTCACCGTTTTCAAAATGTGCCGCCATTGTGTGAGCGTAGTTTAGAGTCAATTGGTTAACTGCAAAAATTATTTTGCGGCTTTGTTATTCAAAGCGTTTTTACAAAGGAGGACCAAACATCGGTCATTTCTTTCAATTTTTTCGAAAAATGAAAGAATCGAGAATTAATTAAACTTCCGGCGGGTGGTAAGGGCCCAGTAAACAAGATTTCTTTGCAAAAATAAGTTGGGCAAAAATATAGCTGACTACTTTCTTCTTGCACTCTAAACTATTTTGATGCAACAAAGATGCAAATCAATCTGCCTGATTCAAATCAATGCTGATGATGATGATCATGATCACTGTTCTTACAGGAATAAATCGCTTGAACCATACTTATTTTAGTTTCAGTTTCAGTTTCTCATTTTAAAATATAGCCATGCTCAGTTAAACAATTCAGCAAATAGCTACAGCTGCAGTTTTGGCAAAATTCTTGATATGCTCGCAGTTGCGTGGAGTGAAAAATATTTTCACTGTCAAATTAATTGCCCTTCGGTCTCAGGCTCTGGCTAAATAATTAAATCTCACTTATTCAATGGCATTTTTACGTCACATCCAATTTACAACAGACTTCAGGTAAAATCCGTTAAAAATAGAACTCTCTTACCATAGGTAAAATGTCATATTATTCCAATACATTGATTTCTGTCTGGCTTTCCTCAAACATTCACCAACAAGTGGTTTACTGAACCGCACAAAACGAGCTCTCGCTCTTGCTGCCATTATCTATAAGGAAATCACGAAGATATCATTACCAACATCAATGTGTAAGTTATGCTACACACCTACAACAACAGCCACCCACCATCTATCAACAACGATTCATGTGGTGAGTTTTCACAAAGCGAAGATAATGACAACAAAAATGATAGTTAATTTCCTTACAGTTAGTGAAAGCCATAAACAAACTTCTTTTATGCGCGTTGCACAATGTTACAGTGATAAACAAACGAATGAAATATCAGTAATTGCGCTACGAGCAGAACTTTGTGCTATACGACGTTTCGGTATACGACGTTTCGGGCTTCAATGGGTTGTCTTGATAATGGGTTTAAGCCCGAAACGTCGTATACCGAAACGTCGTGTACCACAAAGCTCTGTTCGTAGCGCAATTACTAATATTTTATTCGTTTGTTTATCGGTGAAAGCAATAGTTCAAAATAGAACTAATGAATACCAACTATATAAAATGCAAAGTTAAAATACATAATTTACGCATACATAACTACATGAATCAATCTACACATCATCTGCAGATGTTGAAATTGCAATTATCTCACTTCCATTCCACTTACGGTCATCATCATAGCCATATTGTTTCCAACAGCCTCATTTCGGTCTGTGAGCTCCTTCGGACTCTCCCCATTGAAGGAGCTCACAGACTGAAATGAGGCTGTTGAAGACAAGATGGCGATGATGGCCGGTCAGGAAAGCGAATGGCAGCAGACTGAAATGCTAAATGGACAAGACAACGGAGAGGATTTCATTCATTCATTTCATTTCATTTTAACTTATTTATCCACGGTTACCCCGTCAATCGAAGATTGCTTTTCAGGGGGCCGCGCTTAAAATCTAAAAAAAATTCATCGTTTAAAAACCCTATCCTAATTACAATAATACATAAAACAAATAAGTAAATAAATGAATAATAAAAAGAAACAGCAAAATAAATCATCTTTTTACAGCGTCTTTAAATGCTTTGAAAGAGGATGCTTGCTTGACTTCCAAATCTAAGTGGCTCCAGACTCTAGCACCACGATATGAGAAAGCTCGTTGACCATTGCACGTTTTCATTAGAGGGACTTGGAGAGCAGTGTTGGGTTTTTGTGTTTCTTTAGGATGGAAAAAACACGAACACACAAAGGTAGGCCTGACAGTTCTGATTCTTTACAACGATAATTAATCTAATAAGATCTTCCACGTTTCCCAAAACCCATGTTCGGGTGGCATTTGCCACCAAATGCTTCACATAGAATTTTCCAGCTTTCTCTAGATGCTAATGAGCTAGTCCAATTAACTAGCGTATTAGTTTAAACGAGCTGCAGGGGGCTTTCGCTCGTAGCATGCATTTGATATCCTTCGGTTAGAAGAACTTGACAACAAATTCTGTGCCTTAGGAAAGCATTGGCAAGAATGCGAGGCAAAATGTCTTCCAAGCGTCAGTTGCGGCCCAGGCAATGATGTCTTACGACCTTGAGACAAAGAATTCCCTAAAAATCTATCAATCTAAAATTATATTTATGTTTTAGTGCACTGATGATACCTCCTCCTCCATTGTGTTTGAACAAACAGACTGGCGAATGCAAACAAAATCTTCTTCAACATGGCTCTGTCATTGTTACGCAAAAAGTTGAAGAGTGGCCTCGAGTTTGCTACCAGCTTTAAAAAGACTTCTTGTTTGAAAGACCACGGCTCACCGGCTATCAACATCATAAAATCGGCGAACATATGATTTGATGTTAGGCATGTTCAAATTCATTGAAATTCACCAAGCTGAAATCTGCCACTGCGTTCTGAAATTATGAAGGGTTTTCTTGAGAAGCATCTTCAAGAAACCCTCAAAAGGTTCCCAAATCACAAACAAATTTACCTAACATTCATGTCTTAAATGGGCCTTCATAGTAATGATGTCTGCAAACTTTAGCAATTCTCACCTTGATATGACTAACTTATTTCAAGGGAATTCCATCCTCCCAAAAATACACGAATGCATAACTGTGTCATGAGAGTCAGGAAGAAACACCAAGGAAACTTTGCTCGCAGTTTTCACTCGCTTTGCAGGTTGCTTGAAGGGGGGCTTTCTGAAGAAAATCTCCGATACCCACGGCAATGAATGGCCCATTAATTCTGGGTCAATTACTGAACGTAATTGAACATATTGGTAATAAAACCAGACAGTTTTCAAAATCATTGCTTTGATATTCACGGAGCAGTGGCCTTTCAAACGACGGGGGATTCAATTTTCTGACTCACCCGATATCATCAAGAATTATCGACTTCTGAAAAACTATTGCTCTTTGCCCGGGCTTCTAAGCAGTAAGATTATGAGTCATAGTTTGAGCAAATAGGTGAATTCAATTGAATCAAGCTTGGAGTTTAGAGCGTATGCAACGAATCAGTTCGTAAGTCTATTGGTTGCTCCAAGATATCTAATGAATTTTAAAGTAAGTTCTTTATGGTATCCTAAAGCGTGAACATCTAATCATTAAGTTCATCAAGATGCAACACCCACACAGATAATCATCTAAGATAAGTAATTGTCGGATGTAGCTGCCAATAACTTTTAAGATACCATCATATCGCTCTATACTGATGATGTTTCGACAAAATCCATATCATCGATAGCCTCTCCCTAAAACCATTCTGCTACGATTAGCGCCCCAGAACATTCCTTTTGGTCATTGGAACAACATTTGCAAATCGCAGCTTTACAGCAAATCCCCGCATATAAGAACCTACTCTTTTGAGCGAGAGCCTTAATTAGGCTCTTATTTCAAAGGTACTAAGACTAATTTCAAGGTATAGAGGCTCTTATTTGTAGGGTGCCTTGTGTAGGCCTTTTTATAGCCTTACAAAAGATGTTCACCCCCATTATCTTTAGAAGGGTTTTTAAGGACCTGATAAATAATTGGGGAGGCGAATCAAACTGTAACAGCCACTTGGGGCCAAAATGAACTTGATAACGACGATTAAATATCAACTTTGCTACCCCTACAATAAGAACCTATCTTTCATCAAACTGAAACAGGTTCTTAGTTGCAAGGTGCATAATTTAGGAAAAACAGCCTCTCGGTTCTTATTTTGGTAGGTTCTCATATGCGGGGATTTACTGTATTAGAAATCGTAAAGTAAGGACGAGTGCAAAAATCATATTGACAAAATTACGATCAATTTTCCTAACATTTCTGTCTTACAGGGGCATTGCAGCAATGACTTCTGTTCTGCAAGATACAATCTTATCGCTATAAACTGTTGATGTTTCAACAAAATTCCTAGCATCGATAGCGTCTCGCCACAACTACTTTGCGACAATTAACGCCCCAGAATATTCCTTATGGACATTGGAACAACATTTGGAAATCGCAGCTTTATTAGAAATCGTAAAGCAAGGACGACGACAAAAAGCGTCATGTTTCTTCCACTTTTAATCAGTTTCCATCCACGATAAGTTATTTAATTATTTGATTGAAAAGTCCATGTGATGTAAAAACAGCCATAACAGATTGATAGATAAATCAGTAACTCGACGAGTCTGAGTGGCAAAGACATGATTAATAGTACGTTTCGAGCCTTCCTGGATCCATCCTCAGCAAGTTGCCTGGATGGAATTGCGATTAAATACTACATAAGATGCCATAGACGTAGGAACCGGGGGACACTGGGGGCATGTGCCCCCCAAGATTTTGCAATAAACAAAGACGTGCCCTTTTTGTTCTTAGAAACTGCCCCCTTTAAGAAAAAAAGTGCCCTCGAAGCGTCGTGCCCCTCCAAGTTTGAGGTGCTTCCTACGTCCCTGTAAGATGCAATCTAGTTAGAATTGGGAATAGTCCCAAAAAGGGCAAAATTGCCATATAAATTGGCTGTGCCACTCGGACTTACGACTTACTAATTTATCTATTAGTTAAGAGCATAACAAAGTTCTTCCGGGCAAATTCAACCTCCCAAGCGGATAACACGTGCTAAAAGGCGTTGAAGTCATCGCAGTGGGATAGGTATATTTTGAAAATTTTGTCGTGATTTGATGGGCTTTCTCTCGATAATCCCTCGTAATTCCACAATGGAGTGGCTGATTTCAGTCGTACTAATTCTAGATACATTCGAATATCTTCACTATAACATGATATGCCTTTCATTACCACTGCCATTATACCAAGGGATCATTGGCTTGTGGTTACTGACCCGTCCGCTAACCTTGCTTTCTGCAAAGGGCGTCAAGCAAAAGAAGAGGTAGGCAAAGAAACCGTTTACTCACCTGTTTTTCAGTAAATTCTGCTTCATTTCGTTTCACTTTATCTTTCCCACCTGCCTTATCATACCAATGAAAGGCACTCAAGAAATCTCCTATCAATACCTCGCGGCTCAGTTTGAATAGTCTGTACGTCGCCAAAAATAAAGCCTGAGAGGCAAAATGCTTGATCAGTTGTTTGGTAAATTGTGAAATCTATCAAATCACGGAGATGTAATTTGGACTTCGATAAGCATGTTTACTACTTCTACAGTGAAGATGAATTTCATTTTCAAGCTGTTTCAGTCAGAATTGCATTCTATGACATGCAAGCATATTCAAGCAGCACAACAAGAGATTTACGTTCATAACCCGAGTTTACTATTTCTATGATTATTCAAAATCGATATGAGCAATTAATTTAAAGGACAAGTCCGGGGTTGATAAAATCATTGTTGACAAGAAACCTTGCCAACTGCTGAACATCAATCGTAAGTTCATTCAAAGTGTTTATACCTCCAACTTTCATACATTGGTTGATCTATTTTCGTAAGTTAGGCCAAATATCGTCGCCATGTTTCATTTTGTACGAGTGTCGGAAGGCGGGATAAGGAGGCTAGCAATGTGAGTGGTATAATGTCAACACATTTGGCAGCCTCGTTCAGGTCAACTTGAAGTGACGTCATATAAAATGATGTCATTTCGCACTTCTTAGCAGATTGAAATATGTAGTTTCGCAGATTAAAAGAGAAAAAATTGAAAAAATGTACTACACACCATTCACAATAGTGTAATCTCTTGAATAATCAACAATTATAACAACCCACGACTTGTCCTTTAAGCAATCACAGGACTCAGTCATGTTCGTTACCTTGAAATGGTTGGTACGTCAAAGCTGGGAACAAACTTCTCATTAGCGAAAAACGTATACCTTTTCATCAGCTACAAAGGCATGGAGTCCTATCACTCTGTCCCCATTACGGCACAGTTACGTAGAGTTTCTTGTCACAGGAGAAATTAGACAAAATTGTAGCCATTGGTTAATTCCTATTCGATAGTTTATAAGACAAATGCCATTTTTTAACGTGAAGTCGCTGTGGAAAGACAGCAGTGAAATTTTACAAACATTTCGTGTTTGTACAAACGATAGCCTTCAAAGCAAGCGGTGATCGCAATAGGGTAATAGGATTCTACTTCTTCCTGTTTTTATCATTATCTTATTTCGCTAGGCATCTAAACGCATAGAAAAGAAACGTGAACTACCTACCTTAATAATTTCCAGGATGCCCATGCTGTATGCAATCGACAGAATCAATACCTGAGCCCAAATAATTATGATATTCCGAGGAAAGCTAAAATGGAGAAAAAGATTAGATTTTGTTAGTGCTTGGCTGATTTAATCTTTTCAGAAGGTGTGAGGACGGTAAAAACCCAACACTAAGACCAAATTTACATTGTGCAGGTTGTCCCAAAAAATTATGCCTGTCTGTGAGGCTGCTGAGGAGGAGCGGTAGATTCAGTTATCCCATTGTTTTTACGCAGCTACATAGGTCAGGTTTCAACTTAAGAGTTTGAGACATGTGTGAGTCAATCTGAAAAGTGGTTGCTGATTTATGGCAGAGAAAAGGTGAAATAAGTGGTTACTTCAAAAACAAAACTTCTATTGTTCTCCAGCAATGTCAAAATAAAGAAAGATTTCAAAGAAGGGTTATAGCATCGTATGAAAACTTCTTGCCAATTCTTCTTGATAGGTTGGCAGGGCCGTCTATTCATAAGAGAGCACTTTCTACCTGTTAAAAAACGTAGTGAAAAATTTAATACAACGCTAAGGCCCTGTCTTTGAAAACTTAGTTATTTTGACATTGCAGGGGAACAATAGGAGTACTGTTTTGAAGCAACCATTAATTTTGCCTTTTCTCTGCCATAAATCAGCAACCACGTGTCAGATTGACTCAAACAAGGTCTAAAACTCTAAGTTGAAGTTTGACCTATGCAACAGTGTAAAAACAACAAGATAACTGAATCTACAGCTCCTCCACAGTAACAACAAATATGGGACACAATGTTTTTGGGACACCCTGTATTGGTACAGTTCTGATCCGTTTCAAAGTTGTTACGGTTTAGCAGCACTGCTCCAGAACTAAATTATACTCAAGAAAAATGATTGTGCCGGTACAGTGTAAACCGGGTCCATCAACAAACTTAGAAGAAACAACACTTGTTCTATTGAATGTTAAAAATTCTCTAAAAATATAATTCCCAGACTGATTTCAACCAATTCCGTCATCGTTAAATACGCAGTGATCGAATTCGTCGTTTATGTGAAATTAGTGGCAAGCCAAGTTCCAAAGAATTGGCCGAGAAGTTACACAAGCGAACCAAACATAATGATTCTGAAACTGGATTTCCTAGGGCCTAAGTTGCCGGCTGGAACCTCTGATGGAACCTAAACCTAAACCGGCTGGAACCTAAAACACCGCAAAGTCCCAGTCTTCACTGATACTAGCTATGAGAGTATTATACTAGATATGAGAGTATCCAGATGAATGTTTCTTCGATCCAAGAATCAACAAACCTTTCGCTGTGAACAAGGAGGTCATCATTTTAAAGGCCAATTGGTTTCAATGAACTACATCGCAGCAATGACAACTTCCAACTGTCGAGGGTTGTTTGCCTCGCTTCTGAGACTCCACCTTAAACTCGTTCCAGAGTGCCCACAAAAACATGTTCATTTTCGTCTCAAATTTTTATATGAAAGTCCACAAGTCCCAGTTTGAGCAAAAAATAAAAATTGCTGTTGTTGTTGTCATTGTTGTTGCTGTTGTTGCAATAACTGGGAGTAGGTCATGCGCAGGGAGCGCCGCTTTCGGCGCTCCCTGGTCATGCGTCTTTGCGATACCGCCAATCCCGAAATTCCGATTCATCGGAGAAAGAGCTATTCTCATTCACGTGATGCATTTGGACGAATGGTAACAGTTTCAATTTGCATTGCAGCCATCCATTTTATTGTCTACACAGTAGTTTCTTTCAGTGTTCAGGTGAGCGAAATGTTTTGTAATGTAATGAATTTGATTGAAAGACAAAAACAACCAAATTTCCAGTCACTAATAGAGTCCTCGAAACGTACGTCCCTATTCAGGTCCAGAAATGATAATTCTTTGAAAAACCGTTGCTTGGACAAATTACCAGGTGAGCCAGAAAAAAGTTCCCTCTTTTGAAAATTCATAGCATCAAGAGTACTTCACAGATCTGAGTGATTCAAATTTCGTTGAAAGCCGAAGGATGGACGTACTTTTGTGATTTGTCTCGTTGTCTTACGAGCACTAGAAATAAAAGTAAATTCAATTCTACAAAAATTTCATGGTTGCAAATGACTGAAAAGGACATAAAACATTGATCAAGTCATAAAGGACTCCTAGCATAGAACAATAAAAAATACGATCTCCCACGGGTGAGAGATATCTTCTCCACATTTTTTTGGCTAGGGATTGAAAATCTTTAGTATTTGTTTGGAAAAATCTATGTCTTATAACTCTTGAGAGAGGTGAAACGCCCATTGTGTATCTTTCTGTGTCGACAAAGTGCTCACGATTTGATCAACGTTTTAGGCCCTTTTTCGGTCATTTTGCAACAATTAAATTTTTATAAAGTTGAAGTTACCTAAATTTCCAGTGCTCATAAGACAGCGAGCAAAATAACAAAATATTTTGATCTTTCATGTTTTTTCTGATCAGAACTTGAATCATTTAAAGAGAGTGTGCAATTGTAAATAGGCTTCTCTATAAATAGAACAAAGATAATGCGCAAACACAGGATAATTTCTTTAGCTATCGAACACGTGTGGACAATCAATTTCAATGGGTTATTTTTAGATCTTTCTGCTCTGTGCAAATGCAGGATTATAGCCTTGCACAAACCCTTTAATGCAATGAATTCTCAGAAGTGGGAACTTTCTGGCTCATCCCGTAGATAAAAAACTTGAAATACCTTATCCCGTTTAGCAATGTAAGGTACATGGCAACCACTGACAGCAACAAGGAAAACCCAGTCAACAGATAGCCACACCAGTGAGGGACAGATATTTCAAAGCGTGAATTGCTACCTAAGCAGTAAGAAAATATTATAAATATTACTTCAAGAGGATTCTATGAAATCTAGGAGCGGCCTAAGAGAAAAGTGAAAGTCTGGACATGATAATTAATTTGGGGGGGGGAGAGATCAAACTTTGACAACCAATTGGCACCAAAATGAACTTCGTAACAACAATCATAAATCAACTTTGCTACTCCTGCAATAAGAACCTATTATTCATCGAACTGAAACTAATTTTTAATTACAAGGTGCATAATTTAGGAAAACAGCCTTGTTCTTATTTTGGTAGGTCTTTAGCTGTGGTTGTTTACTGTACCAGCATATTATTCTCTCGATTTCTTTTTTACCTTAAATCAATCTCAAGAAGAATTCGAGAGGACAATTTGCAGAAATGGAGACGGAGGCCTCGCTTTACACTTACGTTAAATTTTATCGAAAAACCCTTCTAATCTAAACGTTTTGCTTTGTTCAGCGAGAGTAAGATATTTCGCTAGTTCAGTTTCTGATTCAAAGAATCAAAGATTCAAAGACTAAACATGAGTGACGATTGTTCAGTAAAACGTTCAGTGATTTGCACAGTCGTTTGGCCAAGCCTCTACAGAGTGAAAAGTTATCTCTACCTTTTTCAACAACATTCTTTTGTTGGATATCTTCATCATCACACTAGGAAGTAAATACCTCTATAAGTTAGGGTCATGAATCGAACTTCTTTCGACAAAATTCGTATGATTCACAAACGGCAGTGGATAATTAGGGTATGCAGTCATTTGCAGGGGGATGTGAAGCAGTTATCTTCATTATCAACACACTTTTGTCTCGATTATTTCCAAACAAGATCATTGCAATTAATGTCAGAGAACGGAGCGAGGCCGTCACTTGTGACATTAATTTTCCTAAAGAGTGTTCCGAAGCATACTCTACAACTTCAAACTTTCAGGATTCTTGGTCTTTAAATAAAAACAAAATAAACATAATTCTAGAGTTAGAATTGGGGCTCAAGATGAATTGTCAGTATGCCTGACTTCAGTAGCTTTTATTTTGCTAATGTCGGGAAACATAGATAAAACATACATAAAAAGAAAGAGAATTCAAAGTGAATCCCTTTGTACCAGTCTTGGTTTGAATTGAAACGGTCCTTGCCCCCAAATCCCTCCACCCATGGCAGGATCGGGTAAATCACACTTATGCAACAATGAAAAATTACCAGGACGTTCTGTGAAGAGTATCGATCAGTATTCACTTCCATGAAGAAGAAAGCTCCATTGACATGACCCAACTCTAAAATGAAGACAAAACTTAGTGAAATCGTACATGATAGAAACGAGTGGTATAAATACTTTGCGAGTGAAGTGAAAGGATCTAGCACGTTTGGCAGGCTATAAAACAGAAATTGTGCGGCCGATGATGTTCAAACATGAAAATGTCGGTCTAACAACAAAGATTATACGGCCGATGTTCATGAAATGTCAGTCTATCAGAAAGGCTAGCTTAGATATTGGAAATTTTGTTTGGTAAAATCACTCATCATTTAGACCCACAAATTAGCAAAATGCCTTAAGGGGATTTATGGGAATGAGAATTCCTTGTTTATCGTTGAGATTATAGATAAATGAAATTTCAGTTTCAGAAATAGAATTTTAATTTCTTTTGCAAGCAAGCCTAGGATCAGAATGTCAATAAACAGCCACCAAACATCAACGCCTATATGGCACCAACTAATTTGGTCTTTGGCGCCTGTTTATTGACTTTAGCCAATGATTGGCTCAGAATGATGTACATCTGATTTTTCAAATTTCCTTTGTTTCTCTGGTAACAAAGCGGTCTGTTAAGCCATTGATTTGCTAGTCGCATGAACCAAACAGACGAGTATGAGACAAAACGCGTTTTTAGTTGTTCAACATTGATCTTCATTGCAGGTACTATTGAATTACTAACATATTTCTTTCCTTTCACGCAGGCTTCAACGGTTTTCTCTCTAATTATAGGTTTATTTTGATCGCTTCTTTTACAAGAGTTAACAGTCTTCTTTCTGCAGAGAACGGTGTATTCATGGATTCAGAATGATCAGTCCGTTATCTAAGGCTATTTTAAATTTTGCTCCACACATCATTTCCTTAGAAATAAAAGAGCGATTGCGGATCATCAGAGTTGCTTAGGCCAAAGTGTTTACCTTGCCCTTTTTCAGAAACTTTCTCGTTATCGGATGTTTTCTCCAGATGGTTATCGTTCTTCAGCTTGCCGCTTGGTATGCGCTAAGGAGAAAAAATACAATACATTTCCTTTGAAGTCCATGCGATGTTAAACCGCATTAAGACAAACTATTCAAATCAGGATATGCTCTTTGAATGACACTCATATATCTCAATCATCAGTCTCAATCATGTATCGATTTTGCAATGTATACCAGGTGAATCAATAAGAAGGCCCGATGTTTAAAAAACGCTCCCTAAAGCAATGATATTGAGAACTATCTTTTTTTTATTTCCGATACGTTCAATTAGGCTCAGTAAGCTATCTGGCTTTAATCGGCCATTACTTCGCGTCGCAATTGGAGGTTTTCTGCAGAAAGCTCCTTGCAAAAACCTGCAAAAACCTGCAAAAACGATTGAAAAGAACGAGCAAGATCTCCCTTTCTTCTCCTCCCAATCAACAATGACATTTGGATTGGTTCATGTATTTATCATCTCGGGAGAATGGAATCCCCTTGAATAAGTTATCACACTAGGGGGGGGGGAGACTTTTTCAGCCTCGAAGAGGGCAGCACGCGCTAAAGCGTTCTTACGCCATCGGTGTCAGAGAAACATATAAGAGAATGTTGCTCCTAATTTAGCAGGTTTTTCAAGGTTTCTCGAACGGACTTCTTTCAGAAAATCCCTTGTACAATCTGAACGGAGTGACCAATTTTAGCACGGAAAAATTCCAAATATAATTAAAAATGTTAGCTATTCAATCAGGTATTGCAAAATATCATTCCTTACTCAGGGAGAAGTAGCCTTTCAAACATCAGATCTTTTGGACACACCCAGTAGATCTGCATTGGTTTAGCCAGTCACAATTTTTTTATATCACAGCTTTGAAAAATCTTAGTACGTGCA
This sequence comes from Aurelia sp. 4 Dawson et al 2005, assembly GCA_964019985.1. Classification (NCBI taxonomy): domain Eukaryota; kingdom Metazoa; phylum Cnidaria; class Scyphozoa; order Semaeostomeae; family Ulmaridae; genus Aurelia; species Aurelia sp. 4 Dawson et al 2005. Next base: position 8,673,386 of record OZ026493.1, on the reverse strand, counting down.
AACTACAAACGATTTTTCGTTTCATGCATCTGCCATTTCAATACTATAATGACTGTAAGAATGCAAAGCAGTTTAAAGATTTTGCTATACTTGGCCCTAAGTCTATTTCGTCACTCAAATGATTGGGAAAGGAAGAGCGAAATCTCTAACTTTCAGACAGACTCATTACAGATTACGAAACAGACTTGGGGCAAGTCTATAATTGTGGTAGCAACCTTAATTCAATGGAGAGCTCATATTTTCGTGGACTTCATCACAAAGGAAACGACTGAAGCACTTACCGTACGTAAAACTGCTTTACGTAAAACTGGGGAAGTCATGATGCTTTGCTCCCTTTGGTATCGTTTTTGTATTATTTCATGGTAGTTCGTCAGGCGTGTCTTAGGTAATTAGCAATTGTAAGCTATTATAAAAAGGTAACCTGGTGGCGCTGAAAAAGCAAATGATCTTTAGGAAGGGTAGAGATCACGAAACATCAACGTTATTGATAGAAATCAGAAAGCAATTATTGATCTTTTCAAGAAAGAAAAAGAAATTCGATCGAGAGGCAAGGATCAAGATAGAGAATCAACAACCTTTGCAAACAACTAGTGGGGGATTAATACCTGTCTTTTTTTCTTACTTTAATGTTTGCTAAATGTGTCTGCGTTAGGCCAGTCATGATGTTCTAGATATAGCCAGTCCCAGTCTCCTGAGAAATACAACTTCTTGCTTTGGATATTGGGACTGGTTATATCACAAAGATTGCGGTTGGTCCAGCCCAAATAAACCTTTGCAAACACTTAAGCAAACTGTGTGGTAGATATCAATTTTTACTACTCCCCCCCCCCAATATTGTGCTATTCTTCTCCTTGTTGTGTTTCAAAGAGATACTCACTGAGCAGTGTCTGAAAACCAGTTCTATCAAAAGCTGTATTGGAAATACAATAGCCATAGTCACGATACTGATGATTACTGAAATCCAGTTAACATCCCATGTGCCAAGTATTTCTACATTCTGAAACAAGAACGGGAAATAAGTAGACTTGTCCCAAGTCCCGCCCAAAGACCGTGCGAAGTGAGCTGGATGGACAGGTTTTGCGCTCGCTAGCGAGACTCACCCCTTCGGCTCACTTCACTCGCTGTTTGGTGTGACGAAGGGGACTTGCGGCAAGTCTAGAGATATGGAGTTCACTGCATATGGCATAAAAAGTTGGAGGGCTTAAAACCGACGTACTCGGTACTCCCTAACATTCAATACGGGCTCCATGCCACTTTTCTTTCCTGACCCCTAAATATTAAGCCTAATGTTTTGGGGAACCCAAAAATTGTGTCTAATATTTTTGAGACCCGCACCAAATTCCACCATTCTTCCTTTTTTCTGATTTGTGGACCCAAAATATTGAATTTTTGTCCATGTTGCAATTCACAGACCTTGAATATCAATTTAACGTAAAGTTTCGGACCCCAAATATTGGCATGTTCCCCCTATATTGAAAGTTATGGAGTACCCCCCTGCGAGGATGATGTGCCATCATTTTTGCCAAAGACAACGATTTTCAATGGCACACTGATCTCTCACTATCTCAATAGCTCAATAGTAGGATTGTTTGCGTTCAATTCATCATGTTATATGCAGAGCCTCACGCCATCGTGGAATGAGGAACGAGGCTCTAGCCCCCTAAAATTGATATGGTTAAAGAAAATCGCCAAGGAAATCTAGTTTTTAAGTCTATAACTCACGATTCAATTCAATAATGACATGCGTAGATGACTTCTATGAAACTGATCGCATGAAAACTTTCTGTGCGAATGGTTCAGCGTTGACTTGCATTTAAAAACAATGGAAGTCGACCAGCCTAGACTGATCACGCAAGTTTATCACATGAAAATATGCATCAATGATCTGATTGGTAAAAACAGATACTCGTTCCCAGACCCCATGTTCATGAACACACTTTCAACCTTGCCAATTACATTTAAGACGCTTTTGACCAATCTTAACATGTTGCAAAAACAACACAAACATAAAAATTACATGCAAATGATAAAGATTGGCAAATGGTTTACCGTTATGTTTCGTTGACTTAGATATGCAGCAGCCAAGAATATCAAGGCCGTAATTGAAGTAAATCCCACTGTTAGCCTCTGAATGAAGGAGGAAAGAATTAATGGTAATTTGAATGCAACTAACATACAAGGACTGGTACGCAACATTAGCAGAGGTGGATTCTGATACAGTTCTGCTAAAGACAAAGGAATTTGAGAGCCTCAAGAATACATTTCACACCTTCGATTCAGCCGACATAATGCTTTGCTTTCTCCATCTATTTTGATTTGATTGAGTGCATTCAGAAGAGTGAAATATATTCTTCAGAAAGACAAATCGCTTTGCCGTTTTCAAAACCTGAATTTTTTTTCCTAATTTGACTTTGCTGTAAACAGTGGTTTGCAAATGCTCTAAAAAATCTTCATCTTTCTACATAAACTTTATAGGAAATGAGCTGGAGGTCTACCTTGACTTTGAGACAAATTTCGAAGTCTACTGAGGCAAACATTGACGTGTCGAGCGATAATTCATATCGCATAGGAGGGATTTAAAGCTAAGCGTATCAGGCGGTGTGACTATGGTAAGCGGTCATTTGAGTCTGTTTAATTGAGTAAAATGTTTAGGCGTATCAAGAGCGTTAAGTATAGCGGGTCAGTTTTGAAAGCTGGATTGTGTTTTGCCTCTTTGACAAAGTCTACACTTTGCGACAATTTTTCTTTGACAGGTGCGAAAATTTGCCTCCCTTGATATGATTTGCATTTTTCTTCAATCTATTCATTCAATACTACAGCCATGAAATGCTTCCATTTGAAATAAGGATCTTAACTACATCTAAAGAATAATTACTGTAGAACTAACCTGAATGTGACTGTAATTGCTTCGGTCAGGTCTCGTAAAAATTGAAACCCACAAATGGTAGTCAAGAAATCCTTCAAACATGACCTAAATGAAAAAGAGTCAAACTTGTTCAATGAAGAAATGCAATTTTTTTTATATTTCATTTACGAGACAGAATTTTACTATCAAATTTCAAACCCCAGCTTCCATAATTACTGCCAGCTTGATCAAACAAGCTCATTTAGCCCCTTTCCCTAACCAGTAAACTTTACCCTTAGAAATTCAATAAGTTTATATTCGAATAAGTTATGATAAACCCGTGACGTGTACAAAATGCCTCAGCAAAAAAATTTGGCTAACCTAAGGTAACAGGTGTGGTAGGCTCCCAAGCAAAATTATATGGCAAGCGTCTTAGTCGTCACAACCCTCTTAAGTTCTTGAAAGGTATTTGCTTGAAAAATTTAAGCGTTTCCCCAAGCCTTCTCTGACTATGAATCCTTAAATGAGGAGCTACCCACTAAGGCAAAGAAAATAACCAAGTTTTTCAGCAACATAACCATTTAAAAAACACTAGAATAAGCCTTTCTCGGGGGGGGGGTAACATAACATGTTGATGGTACGGTATGTGCCGCTGATATGGGTGAGTTTTTCGGTCCAAAATTCTCTAAACAATGGTCCCTTTTTAGAAAGGTTTTCCGTAAACATGGGTGGGTTTTTCAGAATTTGGCAAGAAAATTTTCAAAAATGGGTAGTTTTCCGCCAAAATTCATCATAAAAGTGGGTAGGCCGGCAGCTGTCGGTAATTAGAAGAGGGTAGCTTTCTGAAAACAAGGCGGCAGACCCCCGTCCATCCGCAAGTCATGTATCCCCTCCCGGAAGCCTTCTTGAGGTAACAAACCTGTAGGTTGTATATCAATGGCTCCATCTTCGCTGGGAGTTCACAATCAACCTGCAATTTTTAATAACAAGAATATCAAACCGACAGTCATACATATGTCCACGTTGTCCCTCTCGGGTTTCGCTGAGAAAGATGGCAATAGCTAAGAGATCTACTTTGCTGGACATGCAATAGTTAATGCCTCGGTGGAGGAGCTGGTATGAAAAGACATAATCTTCATCGTTCCTGAAACTGATGCCCTATCTTCTTTGCTAACTCGCAGAAAGTGAAAAACATATGCACTTGATACAAGTTGGATGGGTATGGCCTAATCAGAAAGATGGAAGGGTTAACAGAAACTTGGGGCATACCAAAGTGAAAAATGCCCTCCAAGGTTCGTGGACACAATCCTCAAGCTGAGGAGGATGTGACTCCATAAAATTCTCCATGAAAATGTACTTATTTTGAAGAAAATCACAAAAATCCCTGAAATCATTTTGTTTTCAAAAGCTCGCACTCTTTTCGAAATAGTGACACAATATTTTTATCAAACAGCATAACAATCTAAATTTCAGAGAAGACATAATCTAATCTGATAAGTAATCATCTAATCTAATGTCGAGTTATTCTATCCGTATTCTAGACAAAATAACTAACTAAGCCGAAACTCTCTTTCGTCGGTCCTTCGCAAGACACAAATACTACGATCAAACTTTCACTTAGCTAGCACGCAGAGTTTGGTCAATGGGGAGGAGAGGGAACAGAGGAACTACTTTCTTCGACTATCTTTTTAAGGGCTTCTTTCCCAAGCAGTGGCTCGGTGAAATTCCTCGAAATATTGATCTATCATTTAAAGCACAAAAGTTAACGATGCAATTCTAACGATCAAAATTATCTTTGCAGTTACCTTTGTGTTCTCCGTGATTGCAAGCCAGTTATTCCAATGAAAGTACCTTGCAATGAATAAAGCTTTGCTTTTATGAATCAATGAATAAGGTAAATTTTGTAAAGGAAACTAGACGACACCGTTTGAGTAATTTATAATAGAATGCAAGAAATTTCAATGCCTACAGCTTCACTTCTTTACCAGATACTAAAGACGTCCAGATCAATGTTCGACTCATCCCTGTATTTTTTGTATATGTTACCAACTCCTTTTCGCATGCGACGTGAGTGAATTAGAGCGCATACTATCACAGTGCGCACAGAGGCGGAAATAGAGGAAAAATCGAATACTCAAACTTCAGAATTGTGTAAATTCCCTGACAGCCGAATAAATTCAAGAGTAAACGGTGCAGATGCGAGGTTCAATCTTACTCCGATCCGAAATTATGTTACTTTGAAATCTGGAGAAGCTGGAAAACTCTTTTGTTCGACTCAAACCTGGCTAATTCAATTGCTCAATTGTGCTTTGATTATAGGGAAGCTATTAAGCACTTTGTTGATTAAAACATGGATTTTCGATGAGTTACAAGATCAAATATGATAGACAAAATACTGCCAAAATACTGCCAAAATTGTAGAAATTTCTAGTGTACCTACGGACTGGAAAGATGGATTGGAAAGGATGCATTCTGGGGACAATATTGCTCTTTCTCGGTGTAAAATTTTATCATCCATTGAATAGTGCAAAATTCCGCAAGAATTTGGCAATGAAATTTTCATAGAATAGGTATCTTGATGCAAACAACAAACAAATTTATGAAGAGGACTTGTGTTCAGCTATCAAACTCTACCTTAGGCAGCAATAATCGTTGGGTATTGAAGGATTGAGATGCTAGCTTACTTCTGCGACGCAAAATTTGTCTACCTCTACTTGCCAAATACATAATAAAAGTTAAGACCGTATATAAAGGATTTTTATGAAAAATCACATCCTTATTTCAATTTAATGAAAGAAAAGCATTTTCAAATTCCTTTCTGACTATTTAGGACTTCAAGTTATCATTTCAGCAAATCATCTTTTTGGAAGTCTTATTTCCTCCCGACCCCAAGTTGTGCCAAGTTGTCTCTATGCCACTTTGGTTATTCATATTCCGCGACTTGACTGGTCAACTCGAGAAAGTCCTTTATTTGCGATGGATAATCACACAGTGTTGGTATGTCAGTCAACAATAAAATATGTCATTGCTGCAAAATTTGTCGCTGTTAATGGAAAAGATTTAGAAAATTAACAGAGATTATATTTATTCTCATTATTCTAATTATTTTTCGTTCCGACTTTAATAGAAATAGTAAAGTAATTTTTACCATCTTTTCTCTGTCTGACAATCAACAATAGTCATTTGTTTGAGAAACCAATCAGGTGCTTTTCCTCCATTATCATGCCACAGTCGGATCTTCTTTATGTCACCAAGGCTATCTGGGAAGCTGAAAATGAGGGATTGATCTAAAGTGCAAAAGTCAAAGCATGTCAAAAGAAAATGAAAGTCTTTCAGAATGAGGAGCTTCTGATCACGGACAATAGGTACGTTTTAGTGGATCTGATGTTAATTCACATTAGCATTGGAATTCAGATCTTTAGAAAAGGATTGCAAGTTCTATTTCCTTTTCTCTTTGAATTGAGATTTCCAAGCACTTTGCTGCAATTCTAACTTTGAAAATTTTTGATGTCATGATAGCATAGGCTCCAAATCATTAAAAAGGTGGGTGCGAAATTTAGTGACCTATTAACTTAAACTGAATGGCTTTAAAGAAACTTTTCCTATTTTGTTATAATTCTGCCGTTGAACTTTTCTGCAATCTTGAATATTTTCGGAATTAGAGTGTTTTTCTTTTTTTTTCGAGAATTCAAGAAAATCAAACAAAAACTCCAAACGATCGCAATTTCTAAACTGTTGAACGCAACATGAAACAATTTTCAAGAAAATCATAGGTAATGGATGTCTACAATATGGTATCAAGCAAAACTCTGTCAATTTTACGGTTTATGATTTAAAAGCTTGATGACGTCACATCCTCAAATCGGCGGAAACTTTCTTTAAATGTGCAACAATTTTAAAGAAAATATTCAAAATTTTCGAATAGTCTAACGATGGCATTATCGACAGGTAGCTAAAGTTTTTTTTTGAGTCAGTCAGTTAGAAGGAATATGCCATAGAATTGTACACCCACCTCTTTTCGCGGCTCTAACGATTTGGAAATTTTCAAAATGGTGGCATGTAATTTAATTGTAGCTGTAATATCATCAATTTTCTAAATCATGAACTAAATGAGAAAAAGATTTCTGCTTGCCACCATATTGTTGACACTCAAAAACTATTGTTTGTTTGATGTTTGAATCACACTTGTACCATCAACTTGGCTTTACGATTATTTCAATTTTTCATGAAACCTTCCATGAAACCTCTCAATGAAAAACGCTGCCATGTTGAAATTGATTAAGATATCAAACAGTTTCTACAGTAGGGTTACAGTAAAGTCTCCCATGTTCCTTCCAAATTATTGGTATGAAGAAAAAGAAATAGAAGTTTACATTAGACTTATGACGATGAGTCCCTTGTATCCCTGCGGTAAACCTCGCTCAACAGGGACTCGAATTGAAACAGTGAAAAGCCTGGCCCTATCTCCTGCATTCGAGTCATGATCGAACGACTGCCGTGGCTCTGTTCAACGGTTATTCCTCGGAAAGAAAATGCGACAAAAAAACCATATTAAGCAGACGATTCATCAAAGAAACTTTGTATGAATCTGAAGAAGGAAGTTCACTTTACCTGGTGAGTGCAAAGTAAGTCTTTCAACGCTACATTTTCCATGTTTTTAAGACCAAAACGTACCAGAGAAATCTTCAACGACCTGCCGCAGCAACTTCATTCAAAATCTAGTGAACTGCAGCATTCAAATTGAAAATTTGACAGCAGTGCTCTCTGCCAAATCTTGAAATCTGATTTGTACTTGAAGAATCGCGAAGTTAGAGCCTAAATTGGGCCAGGTTTTTCAGAGTAATATTATGAGTTTCTGTTGAGCGAAGCGCCATAATCAAGTCAAATAGCATAGGGAAACAAGAGACTCATCGTCATAAGTCTATGTTTACATGGCCTTTCTTAAAGATCTGAACTCTGTGCCTTCACATGACACATACCTCATAATGATACAGTCAGTAGCTCCTCGTCCAAACAAAGAAGCATCATGACATGTGAGCTCGCGAATTTGGGAATGTCCTTCTTTGCCGTGTACCACCATAGAGACCTATCAATGTGAACAGATAACCACTTTAAGGAGTGAAAAAAGATTGGCATAAGAGTTCAGTTTTTTTGTATGGCTTAACAGATCCAGCGAGAAAACTGCGTCTAGAATCTCACATAATATCTTGACCGAGAATATATTCAAATACTGAACCAAGGTGAAAATATTTGCTCACAGCATACAACTCAACTGACAAAGTTTTTGAAAAGATCTCCACGCATAGTCAATATTCAGCAAGCTTGTATCACATTTTTGGTGATCACTTTTCTGTGAATAAGAACCTTGTGTATAGGAAAGAACAAGTTATGGCGGATTCCTCTCTAGTAAGTGCCGACAACATACGCAACGAAGTCATTCAACAAAGCCTGAATCTAAGTTTAGACATTTTGTGATGTTATGAGGTCACATAAATATTCTTCAACTTAGCTGAAATGGAAAATCTTGGACGACCAATTGACGTCAATGATAAACAAATGTTCTTCAACGATATCTTTTCGGGCCCGTATAAACGATAAATCTGAGACTTAATACTATAATCACACAAGTCATAGATGTAAAATAACTTTTCTTATCAATAGGGTTGTGTATGCCAGACATTCATGCTTGTTGGCGATTAACTGAAGCTGCATGGTATCATCGTATGCCACGTAAGCACGTAAGCACTCACTCTTGCAGTTGTTCCAGCATTTACCGAATTTCCTGTCTCTACAATGACCAAATACCTGTGTTAAAGAAAAAAGTATAGAATATTAATTACACGATAGAAATGAATTTGCGGTAAAAACTTTATTTAGCCACGTCTCAATAGACCTACTTCATAACTAAATTCTACTTGACGTAAAAGACGAGATCCTTTGTACAGCAAGAAATCTACACCGGAACTATTACGTTGCAAATATACGTACAAAACTATTTCATGAGTTGCTGAGAGCAACAAGCACATCTGAGAGTCAGATCCAAAACACATCGAGGCAAAGAATGTTCCAGGATGAATTTCAAAGCAACTGAAAAGTTCTGTTTCAAAACTTCTATTAAGCCCTCTCTCCAATAAGCCCGCCTCTTCTAAGTTAAAATGCAAATAAGCCCCCCTCTATTAAGCCCGCCCCCCCCACTAATATCAAATGCAAGCAAGTCTGCATGTTAATTCTGATATGGTTTGGGATAAAACTGTGTCGAATTTGAGTATTTGACTTATAAAATTGTATATTGCTTCTGCAAAATGATAAACAACTAAAAAGCTATCATTTATACCCTTAACACTTGACTTTGTGAATAAAGCATCCTTTCGAATATGCCCCCTCTTAACATCTGCAAAATTTAACAAACCACAAGGGCATTCATACAGCTTTTACGGTATGATTCTGTGAAGAGAAAAGGAGTGATAAATTACATCAAGAAGGAAGATTACCTGAACAGATCAGCTGGATGGTTATCAGGTAGAACAGCAAAACTCGTCACACGTCTTTTGGATCTTTCAATGACTCCAAAGTAAACAATCAGCAACAAATATAAGCCAATCAATGACAAAACTGTCACCAATACAATGTAAGGGTCGTCGACACTAAAAGGAAATTTGAAAAATAAAAACGCTTCTTCAACAGGTTGAACGTATCTCCATAGAACAGTGGGGTTCTAGGCGGTGTTTTACGCTAGCAAGACAGCTTGTTCCATCACCAACAGGGACCAGAATGTATTCAAATTGTCATAGCTAACTACAGAATAAAATGAACAGAACGAAGAAATCATGATGCACGAGAGCAGAGCAAAATACATTGTAAGGTGAAAGAAATGGGGTTATAACGACACCGTTTGCCAAGGGGCAGATTAAAAGAGGGTCGGCTTCAGAGGTCCTCATCCCCAGAAACTTACTAACCACTTTAGAACCAATTAGTTTATCAAAATTCCGTAAGAAGTACATTATTAACAATAAGCCTGGACATCAAAAGGTGTGCCAGAAAATTTTGCATACCTTTTGAAATCGATCAAAGATTGAATAGACACGGAGCACGGCACGTATTCAATCTGTCCACCAAATGCTGTGAGGTGATTGCAACTGTGAAATGAATGGAAAACTTTAAAGTATTCAAAAAATCATAAAGTCTGAAGCTACCACGGAGAATAAATGTTTGAGGTGGTATCTGCTGTACCAGTCCACAATGATTATAGCAAGGCCATAGTAAATTCTTAATGTTCTGAGTATGGTAGAAACCAAAAAAAAGCATTGCATTTGCCAGAGGTATCATCTTGGCGAGGTTGAAGAAAGGCTAACCAAGACCCTAATTCAAACTTAGACATTAACCTGCTTAAATCAAAACCAGGCTACTGGATGTTGTATTCTAATCGGTCAATAATATCTGCCGAACGCATTTGATTGGTTGAGATCCAACGTGGTTTTGATAAAGCTAGTTTTGTGCACCAGTTTGAATAGGGTATAATGTGCAGTATTTAGAGTGCAGAAGTTGGCAATACATTTGGAAAAGCAATACAATCAAAACAAAGCAAGAAACTCGACTGAATCTATTGGATTCATTTGAATTTGACGATATAAATTAGTTTGCACATAATAAGTAATAAGTGACCAGTGACTAGCACAGCTCCAGAGATAATAATGCTCCTCTGAAATCTGACCCTGGAAGGGTCCTCTCGGGTAAGTCCTATTTTTAAAGAAATCTTTGTTGCGAGTTATGCCAATCGCCGACCGAAAACTAAAACAAGATAGGACCTGAGCGGGTGCTTTGGCAACAATCATTTATATAATAATGATAATAATCAATTTATTTAAAGTTGGCGCTACATAGCTACGTACTATAAAAGGCAAGCGTAAAACTACACACGAGCTAATCCAGGCCAACTATTAAAACCAATACAAATACAATATATACATAGTTAAAAGCTAAAAATAAGTAATCAGTACATTTCATATGCCAATAACAATTCAAGTCGAACGGTGACAAATCCCAGACGCAAACAGTCTACAGCAGCTACCAGGGCTAAGGAAAGGGGGTCAGATCGTCCTAACCCTGGGGCCCATAAATAGCCACTCACTGCTTTTGGAAACATTCTCTAAAAAATTTGTACTTTGAGATAATGACTGTCTTCTGAATAATGATCAGCAGTGCAGATATAACAAAATTGTACCTATAGATGGAAATAGCCAACAGAGCGATTCCTGCAACCCTGAAATTCAAAATTTTCCCGACATAGTATGCTTCCAAACACCCTCCCATAGATGCGTGTGCCTTCCGCGTAGTGGGATCTTTTGTATTGCAAAGGCTCAAGCTTTGATTCCAACTAAGGGCTCATAGATCCTCTCAGCGGCCCTGGTAGGCAACGTTTACCGCAAACAGTTGAATTTTACCAACAACGTTTACTGCAAACAGGTGAATTTTAGAAACAGTACATACCTGCAAGCAAGTTCACTTGGAGTTGAATCTGATGATGCGACACATCCTTGATTACTCCAAACATCATTCTTCTCATCCCAGAAAAGACATCTGGCATTGTAAACCTTTACGATATACTCAGCTTTCGGGATGCTTTTCTTCTGAAAAACGATGATGAATATTCTGATCAAGAAAAGGTTCCATAACTGCAGAGAGAGCCCTCAGCAACATCGTGTACTGACTGACAAAAGTCAAGTACCGGGTGAGCCACAAAAAAGTTCCCACTTTGAAACTTCATGGCGCCAAGAGTACTTCATGGATTTGAATGATTCAAATTCTAGTTAAAAGGGGAAAGATCAAAATATTTTGCGATCTTTCTCGCTGCCTCAAGAGTTCTAGAAACATGAGTAAATTCAAGTGTACAAAAGTTTTATGGTTGCAGAATGAATGAAAAAGGGCGTAGAACATAAAGGAAATCATAAAGGACTCCATGCAAGGATCAATAAAGAAGATGTCATTGCTCATGGGCGAGAGATATCTACATCAGAATTATTGACATGGGACTGACCATCTTTAGTATTTTTTGAAAACTGATGTCTTGCAACTCTTGAGAGATATGAAACACACCTTGTGTATTGTTCTTCATTTTGCAACCATGAATTTTTTTAAACTTAGATTTAACAATACTTATAGTGCTGGTAAGATAGCGAGAAAAATCACAAAAATACTTCAATCTTTCAGCTTTTAACTAGAATTTGAATCATTCAAATCTGTTCTGTATGCATGGTGCTATGAATTTTCAAAAGCGGGAACTTTTTTGGCTCACCTGGAATTACATCTACGTTTATGCAACAGACTGAAGCTATACTTCGTAAAGCAATGTTGCAATTGACAGGCATAATAGGATAACCTTTGCCTTATAAACCCATCCAATGGGATGAAGTGTTAGGTTGTACTCACATGATCTGTAACATCATGGTATCACTTAGGGAGAAATCTTGCCTATGAGGAGAGTTGTAAGAAAAAGAAATGTAAAGAGGGGAGTGTAAAATTTTGGCACATAGCCACGATGTAAAAGGGATCGCTTTCGTTTGCTTAAAAGTGTGCCTCCATTGCAAGCAGCTGATGTATTTTTGATAGTCGTTTATTCCGTTCTCGACGATTAGGTCAGCTGGTTGCCATTAAGAATTATTCGCTGAGATTCGCGGCACACAACGTTTAATGGGAATTAACCAGAATGTGCGAGGTGTTTCAAAGTAAAATAGAACTGAAAAAAGCCAGAAATCCATCCGTTAGTTGAACTTGTGACATCGAATCACATGACTCGTTAAAATATGACATGCATCATTAAGAGGGTGGCTATTTTTCTCTAACCTCAGAGATGACGCAAGCAAGGATGCTCTTCAGACTTTGTCCAGCTGCCATAGTGATTGCTTTCAGCCATATGCGAGCACAATAAAATGTGCACTCACCATGCCAAGTTTACGACAGACAATATTTTTCGATAGCTTAATAAATTGAAATGGGAAGGGTTTGCTCCCTTGAAAAGTTAAAAAAGTAGAGCATGATCTAATATCAATATCATCAAACAAGTTGGATGAAAGTTAAACGTACATGTGTTGTCTCTCGTCCGAGTGTCCGTAGAAAAACGCCAACGAATATCTGCTTTACATCTGCAAGAGAGGTTGTAAAAAGGTAAAAAAGTAACAGAGTAATAAAGTGAATAACAAAAATTACAGATCAAGTTTTGACATTTATGTCAACTTATTGCCTCACATCATCATATCACACGGACAAAAGCTATTTTAGGTCTCAGGAAAAGTCGGTCAGTGCTTTGCCCGCTTTATTTTACCAACGAGTTGTCTTAAACAAAATGTTTCAAACCACTTTCAAAGAACCTGATGGGCATTTGGCTGACGACAGAGCATGTATGCAGTAAAGAAAACCAAACCTTAAGAGCAGTGACGGATCCTTAGTAACTTTGAGGGTAAAGAACATCGACAAGCACCCTGCAAGGGGTCCAAAAAAGTTGCAGCCCATCCCTAGCCCATCCTCAAACTTCATATATAAAACCTTCTTCACTTTCGAGAAAACGTTAAGGGCATTGCTAGTAAAATCAAGATGAAATCGTCCTTAGCATCCATATGTGCTAACAAACCTTCCTCTAGCCATTTTCATGTTGTGTTTTACTGATTCAGAAACCTACCTGACTCGGGATTGATGTACAGTGATGCAGTCTTGTTGATGAAAGTCAACGAGTGATTAAATAGCCTTTGAGTTGGCGCTTCATTGTACCTGGTGAAAAATGAAATTAAATGCAAACAGATAAGCTACGTGTAAATGGCATCTTCATTTTGTTTTTATGTTGATATAAAAATATTCAGTGCCAAATTTATTCTCAAAGAAACAATCCGAAGATAATCTTAATAATAATAATTTAGTAAGAATGGAAGAATTTCGGACGACTGGGTAGCTACAAACTAACGATGGTCTTGAACATTACTACATCAACCATCGATGCTTTTGAGGAAGCAAACGGAATCATGATTGTATTGTTTGAGATTTTAATATTGTTTTGTTTCAAACAAATTAGATCCAGTTGGGCGGCTTTGAATGAGATCATGATTGCCTTGATCGCCAAAGGAACGCAAGGGTTACTTGTATCTATGAAGCAATGTCCTTGTCAACGTTAGAGAAAATATTCAGTTACCCAAGATCACTTTTTTCACAAACTTTTTCCTAAATCAACTTCTTTCTAGTATGCTAGTGGAAAATCAAATTATCCTCTTACCAAATTACCAGGTGGTATAAAGAAGCCACCTGGCTGTCACGCAACATCTAATGGTGACTTTCTTGAACCAAAATGTTGCCATCAATCGTATCATTTACTCATTTAGCGTCTCAAAATCAAAGCTGAATTAATTCTTATAACACGGTATCAAAATAAAAAACAAAGCAACTGAGATCATAGCTCCTTCATAGCTGCCGTAAAAAAGGGGTTCTTGTTTTTGGAACATCTTGTATTTGATAACACCTTTGTTTATATCATTCATAAACTAAATTAGTCTTTACCTTACAATTGCTCTTAAAAGATGATTTCTGCTTCTGTCTTCTTCATTTATGTCTTCAATCCTGATAAAATAAGTCGATGCTTGGCCACCAGTTAAATTGAAGTCATGAATAATCATTTTTGTGAGCTGAACAGCATTCACTTGGATTCCGATTTCCTGCTAAAGGGAAGATAATATCACAAAAGGCCAGCCAACTAACGGACTAAGAAGGAGTTCACATGTTTGAACGTTCGTCATGGAAACAAGGACAGATTTCGTAATAAAATGGGAACAGCTGTTTTAATCGATACCTCAATTCAAAGCGATTAATGACTGCAGACAAAGGGAATTCTCTCAACCAATAAATCAAAACAGTACGGCCGCATGCTCCGAAACAAGTAGGGCAAACTCTCGTCTTCTGCAAGCAAAACGTGGCTTTTAAGAAAGCTGCCCATAAATTAAATCATGTCTACATCTCCCAGTGCTCAGAAGAATAGAAAAGAAAATACATAAACTACTTCAGACTTTTGCCTATGAATCAAAATTTGATATACTCCAATACCAGGAGTGGAAAAAATAATGGACCATGGCACCATTGTTCCCAAAAACTTTTTTGAACCGATTCTCCTAGAAATTTTTTCTACAAGAAAGATTAAAGAATTTTTTCGAACTCTGCAAAATACGTCAAGTATTTCGCGCAAAACGAACGAACATGTGAAACTCTTTTTGGCCCACGTGGTACTTATTTGAAACATATAACCAAGAAACTTATGAACGGCACTGTGAGGGTCTGTTTACAGGAGAAAATCAAACCTGTCTGAACTTTTACACCGGTGTGAATTTTGGCTAGATAGCTTATTGCTCGTTGGGTTTACATGAATTTTCGCCCTAGTCTGAGACCTGTGTGTAGTTGTTCAATATGTATTGAGTGCCAAGTAAAACAAAGGTCAAATTAGACTTTGAACTGGCGAAATTGCATCTCACACTTTGTCATACCGATTTGTCAACACAGACCAGGGTGAAATTTCAAACCGGTACGACTTTCTCAGGTAAATGTATCCTGCATTTCAACTCACTGACGGATCCATATGGACGGATCCACTCCACGGATTCATATCGACTGGCCAGCATTGTCCGCTGGAAGCCACTGCATCCCCTCATTCTGAAAATGCTGAGGGGATCGAATGTGTTGTCTAACATCTTGCGATAGATTATTTTATTGGCGTTAAATAAGGCACGGCCAGGCAAGACTCTTTGTCCACCACTACTTTCGCATCAACACATTTGTGTTTCTGCTTGAAATTATGGCCCTCCGAATCTGCGAATCATCATCGTGGAACGTCTGGTGAAGTCATTTAATGACTTATCTGCAACTTTGTATCCTTGGACGAGTTATGAGATTTTTTATTATTGAAGTTACATGATGGATATAAAAAGTTGAACAATCTCCTAGCGTTCTTCCTTGATCTATCTTATTGTTCAAAGAGGGCAATACATACCGTTGCAGTTTGCACTGGAAGTGTGACTCTGACAGGTTGAGTTAAGTTGGACACTTTGATGTATGCACCAGTTACATTTCGGATGTCTAAACTTGATACTTTAGTTGAAATCTAAAGATGGAAGTAAAATGAAGGCTACATGCTTGGGGACTGACATTGGCAGACTAGCAGATAAGTTAAGAAAGAGTTGACACGTTTGTTGGGCGCTGGAATAAAAAGCAAGTGGCAGATATTCAAACTGAAGTGTTAATAGACCTTATTGACTATGGTTTGTTTTGCACATTTCAAGTCATGTGACAATACTCTTGGGAAGTGTGAGTATTTTGCTACTTTTTGTACTCGTGGCATAATTTTGCATGCCACAAAATATCCTGGAGAAATCAAAAGATGTTTTATCAAGAGATTGATCACATGACTTTAAATGGGTGTAAACAAATCTTAGCCGCTTTTATCTATCTACCAGTCAAAGGCTAACCCAGATTTGATTTTTTTGTAAACTCGCTCATCTTCTACATCCATAAACCAGGAAAATATTGAAATATTGGTAAAGGGTTCTTTTATGGCAACGAGAATTCCGCGTTCGATTCTGGTCCATGGTTTACTTGCTATTGAAGTTGAAATTCAATTTATGAGACCGACCATAGCATTGAACTTATGCCCCATTCACATTGCAAGTTAAACCAGCTTCAACAAAACCAGTTTACCGAATAGGGCCTTCCGATTGGTCAATCCAACAAATCCAGTCATTTGATTGGTTGAAATTTTAACTGGTTTAGATAAAGCTGGTTTAAATGTGTCAGTGTGAATGCAGAGATAAATTCTAATCGCTAGTAAATCATGGACCAGAATCAAACATGGAATTCTCTACTGAATTTAAATTTCAAGGGCAAGTAATCATTGGACAAGAATCGAATATGTACTCGTTCCAATACAAACTCCTTACTAATATTTTCCTAATTTCTCGATCTAAAAGGTGAATGACTTTTACCAAACAAAATTTCTCATCTAAGTTAGCCTATGACTGCATATTAACATTCACGTTTTGAATACCAGCTGTGTATGTGTACGTTTTATTCTACAGCCAGTCAAGCGTGTTATCTTTTTCTTGCCGTGTCTACCCTGTTCGTCATCTGACAGAGAGAGAAATGCATAAGTCAGTTTGTTACAAAAAACAAAGGTATCGCCAAGTTGACAAGAAAACATGGACTAATAGACCACTTCTGCAGGACTTAGTAGTAGACGCATGGACAATCCTCTTCTTTTGCAGTTCCACTGTGTAATAAAATATGATTAACACTAAAATAAGGTCTCACCGTTGTGTTGATTTTGTCCCAGACAAAAGGACTTCTTTCGTAGACGCTGAACGTAGAGTAAGCTGAATCTGATTCACTTGTGAGGTTCTGCATCCTTTCTAGTAATTCGCTTGGGAGCAAAAATGAGCAGCCATTGCTTGACAATCTTCTTTTCTTGTCATTTTTATCAAGGCGAGTGGCAATCGTTGTTAAAACATCACTTTTTAATATCAAAGGCTGAGACAGAGTTGTTGATGTTAATTGCTCTATCTGAAAAGGAGCGCAGGAGACAAGTAAGAGACCGCCTCTAAGGCTCTTCAAAATCAGGCTGTCTTAAAACTTAACATGATGACAAACTTTTAAGACCTGGACGACTTTTCATTGCCATTTATTGCTTTATTAGGAATGCATGTGTGGGTTTTAATCAACATCTTCAAGCATTATTCTCAATACCTTTGATTGTTTATGGGAAATTCAGAAAAAATTCCGCCTGCAGTTCCTTAAAATAGGTTTCTTAGAGGAAAGTTCTAACTGTAGTAGTGAGTAGAAGATCTGGATTGCAAACTACTTTGCTCTAACATTGTTTAGCTACTTACTGCAGCAAATGCCGAGGAAGGATGGAAGAGCGCTTTATCATTCATTTCGGAGGTTGATAAATCCTTTCGATCGAGTGAGGTCTAACTTCGGATGGGTGACCTCGGAGGCCTGACCTCACAACTCACCTAGTCGTCTTTTGGAAGAGATACTAAACAAGGGGTCCCATGCCTCACCGCGGCATATATAGTGGGCCTAAATTAGCTTTCAGAAGCTAGAAATCCTGAAAGGCCACTCAAAATAAATTGAAAACAAACAAAAAACAAAACCGAACAAGGGCTAAAATTTATTGTATTAAAATTTGAACCGGTCAGCCTCATGCTGAAGTCTCATAGCTTCTAAAACTACAGCAACTAAGTTACATCTAACAACTAACCCACAACCAGCGTGGCAATCTCAACCTAGTCTTTGAAAATGTCAATCAACGTAACGGGTATTACCAAACAAAAACGGATCAGCAAATAAAGCTAGGATTCATGATGCCTGGTGTTATAGTTTGATTATGGTGCAACAAACGCACAAATGGCCTCGATTCAAACCGTGGCTAGAAATAGACTAGAACGTGGAAAGGATATTGCTGGAATATGGAAGTTTCTATGACCAATCAAAGGTATTTTCAGCCAACTTGTAAAGATCTTACCTGGACGATTTCATCATGTATACTCATGATTTCTTTCACAAGGCCTTTCAACATCAGCTGATCAGATTTCTGGATCTTTCCTTTACTAAAATGATAAATACGCTTCAGAGCGTTATACAGAGGCTGCATATCTATTTCTGATAGTTGTCTATGCCAGTTATGAAATAAATCATATTACCTTTTCACTTTATTTCTTATATTGTTGCCTCACTTTACATCTAGTTCTACATTTTTATGTATAATTCAGAAACTTATTTCTCATCTTCTGACTTGGACAATTAAAAGTTAGGCCACAAATAAATGTTTGGATCCATCCTTCTACCTCCAAAATACACTTCCTTTCTCTGGATAACTCCTTATCGCTTGCAAGACTAGTGAATTAGCAATCCAGGAATCAGAATGACGAAGGCAGCTTCATTTGTTACATGTGCAGGTTGCCCCGAGGGGGGTTCTTGACCTAACTTTTTACGGGGGTGTGCCCACGAAAATAAGTTTTTTACCCGGCTACAGAATTTTTGCTTTCAAATGATACCCGATTCTAGAAAAAATTGATGAAAAGTACACCCCAAAACATTAAAATTGGACAAAATAAGAACCCGAACTCACAAGATTCCCCCTTTTAACATGTTTTGACAACTTCCTCCAGAAATATTGCTTTCTTTTGAAACTCTGGTCTAGAAAACTAGGCGAAAACGATATCCTGAAAACGGCACGTCCCCGTCGAAAAGAATTACTAAGTACCCTCGAACCCCCCATCCACGGGGCAAGTTGACCACTCAGCCCTTGAACATTTTCGCTTGCAAATACCAACCGTTTTTGCTGACATGTTAAGAAAAGAAACGGATGCCATTGTTACAAAACTGGGCTTTGTTAGCACTTGCAACAATAGAATAGCACTGGAGGAAAAACTGACTTCACACATACCTTGTTGTAGCAAGTGCATTCGACAGGATTGTAAAAATATTTCTGATAACACTAAGAGGCAAGGATCTAAGAATTGTCTTGTAAAACTGGATCACTTTCTTGTTGATCTTATTGCTTGATCTAACAGATGCTAATGTAACCTTAAAGAAAAAGAAAAGAAGTTGTGTGTCGTCGTTGCAGTGTCTCTAACGAATCCATACATAACCCATTAGGTCTGGTCCACATAACGTCATTGGCATCGCAGCGCAGGGGTAGTTAGAGACATCGGGATCGAGGGACTCACAAGACCAAAAACGGACTGAGTATGAACGGTTACGCAGCCACACTGACTATCCCAACGACTGATTCGTTGGAATCGTAAGGGTCGTCAACTCACCAGTCATACACAGATTTTTGGGTCTTCTGAAGTTTTCGTTCTTGATGACTCTAACCACCCTAGCGACTCAACGACCTAACGTGAATCAGGCATTATAGCAAATAGCTAACAATGCATATAAATGATGCTTACTAACAATACTCATTTTCAATACAGTGCAGTAAAAATCTGTCATAAAGAAACTGACCTATATAAACTATTCTAAGGCTACGTTCACTCCGTTTTCATTTCTATCCATTTTGGTTGATGAAAACGCTGCCCATTCACATTGCTCCGTTTTCAAATAGATACGCTATGAAAACGATAGGCGTTCATATTGCTCCAGCAAAACGCTGTTGTTAATTCCCTTTTCAAAACAAAGCCTATTGTTAATAGCTATCAACAAGGCGCCAATCGTGACTTTGAATGCCATTGTAATCAAAAGTCTATTAACAAAGGAATGTGCAGCGTTACCAAATGTCTCCGTTTTTGGCGTTCTCACTGAAAACGGATCGTTTTCAAAACGCACCGTTTTCAAATTTATGCGTTTTCATTAGCGTTTTCGAAAAGCCCCGTTTTCACAGCGGAGCAATGTGAACGCAAGGCAAAAACGGAGAAGTTGTACTCCGTTTTCATATGAAAACATAGCAGTGTGAACAGAGCCTACATCATCAAAAACGATATGAAAGATCTGAGCAAAATACCGCGTTGAGCCTACAAATGAATGCTCATCAAGTACATAAAACGTTTCTACATTGTCTTGATACAACCCTGGCCAAGGATGGCTGCAAAATAGGCAAATTTCAATGTGCTGTCGTAATATTTCCCAAAAATAATTCGTCGAAAACATACGTTAATAACCATCTGATTCCAGTTCCCTCTAATTCAATGAGCTGCCAAGGTTGAATGGTGCTTGGTTCAAGCAACATTGAAATGAAGGAGCGGATTGCAATTAATCAAAGACCAAAGTATTGCAATGTCGTGATTTGCCTCAAGTACTTTGGCCAAAATTGTACGTCCAGCTCTTTAAGATTTGGTCAAAATTTTAAGCTTTAAATTAAATCTGGTGCTGCACGGTAGATTATCCTGTACAGAAGTTTGATAACAACAGAAATCATTTTGATAACAATGGTCAATATCGTACCTCTGTCACTTTCTTCATGAGAATGTTTGTGATTGAGAGGATCTGTTTGGAAAACACCTGAAAAATAAAAATTGATGATCACTGCACTGCTCCAAGTTTTCATTTATGGGCAATAAAAAGGTTAACATCTTCTGTTTTGGTATCGGTCAGTATCTGTGACAACCAGTACCCTGTGATTCATTCAAGAAACAAATTTCATCTTCCTCCAGAGTCTGAAACCACTAATCTTTAGAAGCAGCAATGTTTATGATTTTTAGCTACTTTTGGCAAAATAACTTTTCAACTATGAAGGGAAACGTTGTAACGCAATCGCTTTTATTTGATCAACGGCATCAGGCGCTTCTTCGGCAATTTGAAGGTAAAACAAAGTTCAAAAATCCAACTTAAGGCTAAACAATAGGAGAAAATCGCCAAAATGCTTTAGTCTGTCGGCTATCTATCCAACTTCTATTCATTCCAAGCTACCAAGCATTCTACATACAACCAAATTTCCAGGAAGGGGAAGTTCTTTTCAGTAATACTCGGTATTTTCTCTCACTTCTACGCTCTGTCACTAACCTGATCACGAACTGTGAACTTCAGTAAGCTTGTCAAGAGCCTTTCTTTGATCTCTTCGCGTAACTGATTCTTCGAGCTGAATAAACTGACACTGGGCAGCCTGTAAAGAATTGCAAGGTTATCGTATCATCGAAATATTACGTTTTCATCATCGAAATATTACGTTTTCATCACCAATATTACTATATGAAATTGACAACTGATGCAAAGACAGCTTCAGGGCAGTTCTCATTGAAATGCATTTCTCTAAATCAGATCAATCAATTGAGTGTTCAATCACCTTTGGGTGTATGAGCTTGTTACACGAACGTTCCATTTAACAGACTTTGCAGCTATCGTCTAGCTCATTTAGCTTCATTTGGATTCATTCCCCATTTACAAGGCACCCCAAGCAAAATGTTGCCCAGATTCTGGGGCCACTGTGGAGGAGCTGTGGCTTGAATTGTTTCGGTTTTTCACAGTTGCATGGATAAGGCTTCAACTTGGAGTTCGGGACTTTCTTGAGTCAATCTACTGATTCATGGCAAAGGAACGGCAAAATAAGTGGTTCCTGTAATAGAATCATCATGACATTACATTGTTTGCTTTTCTCTTACATTGTTTTTTTTGTCCTTTCATGCATCGCCATGGGTTAGAAATGTCGCTTGCTCCCCAGAGTTTTAGGTACTGTAGGGTGGCATAATTGTATAGTTAGCAGAAAATATGGTAGAACATAGCTTGTATTGTAAATTCTAATATAGGTTTGAAGAAATATTAAAATGTCGCGGCTGGGGATCCATTCACAGTGAATTTTTCTCCCCTCCTACCACCTCTGCATCATTTATTTCTTTTTGTAGCTTGTAGTTTATGATGTAATACCGTGTGAGCCAGAAAAAGTTCCACTTTTGAAAATTCATAGCATCAAGAGTACTTCACATTTTTGAATGATTCAACTTCTAATTGAAAGCCAAATAGAATCTAAGTACTTTTGTGATTTTTTGCACTGTCTCATGAGCACTAAAAAATATAGGTAAATTCAACTTTATAAATGTTTCATGGTTGCAATATGACTGAAAATGAGCCTAAATATTGATCAAATCATAAAGGACTCCCCGCAACGATCAATAAAGAAAATGCAATGTTTCATTGGTGGGAGATATCCACTACATGTGTATTACCATGGGACTAAAAGTCTTGGGTATTTGTTTGAAAATTGATGTCTTATAACTCTTGAGAGAGATGAAATGCCCACTGCGGATTGTTCTGTGTAATGAGAGTCCTTACAATCTGATCAATGTTTAGGCCCTTTTATAGTCATTTTGCAACCATGAAATTTTATCAAGTTGAATTTACCAATACCTCTTAGTGCTTACAAGACTGCGAGAAAAATTGCAAAAATACTTCAAACTTTTGGCTTCTCACTAGAAGTTGAATAATCCACATTTGCAGAGTACTATTCTTGCTATGAATTTTCAAAAGTGGGAAATTTTTCCTGGCTCTCCCGGTATTCTGGTTAGTTCACTATTTTCATGTAAATGCTTTATGTTAACTGCTAAAGCCATCATGGGGTTGAAATGAATTCTCATTTTCCTTGTTGTATCATCCTGTAACTATGTTCGGTCATTGTAAAATTTTACATTGATATAAAAAAACCTAAGAGTATGGCAAGTAATGGAAAAATTGTCTAGGGCATACCTATTGATAGTATTTGCAATACTTGATATCAACACTGTTGCTTGTACAACATCAGAAACATCTTCATTGTATTTCAGTAAGGAGTCGTTCCCAATTGTTTTATTGTATCTGAAAACAATGAAAATTCGTAAAAGCAACTTCGCTTTTGATTCTTCAAAATACTACAGGTGAGTTTGGAAAAAGGGGTGCCTTTCAAAAGTCATACACAGATAAAAGGCATGTCACACATCGGGTGTGTTGAAGCTAAATTTTGCAGATGAAAAACTGAATTAGTCTGTGTATGAGAGTGAGATGATGCCCGTGAATTGCCAGTCCATTCAATTCAGGCCCATCTCCTCTGTTGTTTTCGCACAAACTTGAACTTCAATGCTTGCTACTCCATGAATTTTTAGCGGATTTGCAAGATTCTTGCGTCAAGAACTAATTCAGAGTCTCAGGAAACGGGTCACTCGATCAAATTTCCATTAGCTTATCGTTATTTCTTAGTATTTAATCAAACGTCGAACAATTTTTTGAGACACCCATGTATAACCTATCGAATCTGATAGTTCGACACGTGTGGCTTCAATGTGAAGCCAAGGAACAACGGATGCATAGGTGTTTCCTTAGTCTATTTATAGCGGCTATGCAGCGGAAAGACCATGGAGCAATATTAATAGTTCAATGCAATGGGAACAACTCATTTTGATATCAAAGATGTCAAACATCTCCACATCTGGCCATCGCAGCTATTAATGCAATTTAAAATAGTTCACGGTAAGCGGCAATAAGCACTTTACATAATCGGCAGTTGAATGATTTAAATGTCGAAAGATCTAAGCCACATGGTTGGCAAGTTTTTAGTTTCATCTAGCAACTTTTGCCATGAAATACAACAACAAAAAACGAGCAGTTTCGGTACCATTAAGCAGTAGTTCTTGGCTCTGGCAAACTGGATTCAATTCTTACTGCAGTGAAATTTACTTACAACATTTCTTCTACAGATGCTTCAACTTCTAACAATGGCAAAACTTGAACTGATATTGGGCAGAGATTTGTCTGAACGCCTTCTGTGTCTGTAACAATCACCTCAAGGTCAACTGTGAAAAGACACGGCAATGGGCGTAAAGATTGATAAAGGGCAAAATCAAAATTGAAGAGAAAGACCTGCACGACATCACGACCGTCTATAGATGGCATAGAGAGAAATAAACATCTGTTTTAGTTTGGCCTTGCTTTCTTGCGCCACGCGTTGACCCTGGGAGGTTACTCTAGTATAATCAGGATAGGGGTGCTCAGGCTGGGGCACAAGACACAAACCCAAAAATATAATTTCTTGCAGGCAAACTGACCAAAAAAATTTTTCTTACCCTACATACCCAAGATCAAGCAAGTCATCATCTTAAATCCATGGTGCCCTTACAAATAGACTTGGTGTCATGTATTTCTATTCTGATTCTAATAACGTTATTGGATTTAAGTTTTTTTTGCAAATCATGTTTTTCTCGTATTTGAGACACAAAAAAGTAATTCAGGACTCCTTGCACTCAAAAAAAATTAATTGTTTAAAATGACTTACCCAAAAAATAATCTTTGTCCCAATTTTAGACCCAAAAAAGGAGCCTGAGAATCCCTACCCAAAATATACCAGAGTGCACCCCCTAGGAGCGTTGAATTGTCAAATACATTAGACTATTCATAAACCTATGAGGTCTCACCTTTGATAGGCTTTCAAAATCAAGTGATACTAATTTTTTCAGGCCACGTCCATACATATCTGGGCATCCTTGAAAACGCATCTTCTTTTATCCATTTTGGGTTAGAGTCCACACGGAGACAGCAATTTCAGTCACCGAAAACGAACCCAAGGCACTCAAGAGTGGATCTTTTTGAAAACGCTGTTTTCATGCTTTCGTGTGGACGGGTTAAAACGAAGCTTTTCCAAATTGCCTAATGGTTAATTACTTAATGGTTATTGGCTAAGGCACCTTTACCGCATTGAGAGTGCTCTGATCACAGGCACATTTCTTCCGAACCATTGGCTCGCAGGTACAAAATACTTTTATTGAATCCTGATACAAGTTTTGCTGAGTACCCTCGAGTACCGAATAAACGCGGGAGGGTGAGAATAATCGGGGGGGACTTGAAATGGTTCGATATAACAATAATAGGGGGTAGGAACAATCGGAGGGATGTTTGGAGGAATTGAAAATAGGGTTTTCTTAGCTAAACACGTATCTTTTATAGATTTACGTGAACAGTGATGTCACTAATACATTTACTTATGAACTCTGGTTCTGTTGAATGCACTTCTTGGGACTTTTCTTGCGTTTATTCAGAAATTTTGTTTACTATCATTTCATTATCCAAAAATTAATAAAAGTGGTGGTTGGAATAAAAGCGGGGGGGGGGGTGGAAAATTTCTCAAAAATCAGTAAGTTGGGGGGACGATTATTCGGTACTTGAGAGTGTGTCAAAGTTCGTACATATTGATGCTTGTTATTATTTTCATTACTGAGTTATGCAAGGTGGGCATACATATAAAGATAACTATAAACAAGAGCTAATTCAGGCCTACCATCTAAAAAGTAAACTTGGTAAACAGAAATTAAATACAAAGATAATGATCTGCAAATATACACATGAATTTACAGATTCTTACACTGATTTCCATATTTACAATTTTCTTTTTCCCCCTGTATTTGCGAAGAAGTATATACAATTTATATCAGTTCAAAAACGTAACCTGAGCCACAAAAGGTCTACATAATCTATAACTACATTCTTCTCCTCTCGAGACTTTGTTAATCTTTTCTGGCTCCCTGCAAGTTTGCGGTGAAGCCAGTTTTCAGCTATGTGAAGCTATTCACGTAAAATGAATTCTTCAAGCACAGGAATGCGCATTCTATGTTTCCTTTACCTCCCCAAAAAATTACTTACTCCAGCTTGCTCCAAACAGTTTCCGAATGGAATTGAATATACTTACTAGTATAATTTCTGTTTGCATCTCCTGCAGGCAATGAGAAGTTCAGCTCTGTATGCAGACCAGTGTACAGCAGTGTGTAGTTCTGATCAGAGGTTATATTGTAGCGGACAGAGAATTTCAGAGGGAAATGCTGCAAAATAAACAAATTCTTACGAAATGAAAACAGAATCATTGCATTGAATCCAATCAGCTACTAATGAATCTCTAAAAGACAAAGAAACAGGTGATTGTTTGATCGAACAGATTTTTCAGCTAAATTCTAAAAGGGTATGCAAATAGAAAGATCGATTGATAAATTTTGTAGAATTTTTGAATGTAAACAATAGTGATAAAAGCTCCAGCTCCAACGCCACTTACATTCGAACGTTTCCTGTAGGAAGGTTTCATATAGAATCAGTACGGACCTTTACCGTTCCTACAAGCGTAGGGAACGAATGAGTCGTAGTTGTAGAGTTATAAATTCAGGCAAAAAGCAAAACTACGACATGTGATCGAGTCCAAGGCCAAATTTGATTTTACAACTGTTTGAAATTGCAGCGTTCCAGCAAAGGATCCTAGTTGACAATGGTTCTTTAAAGCACAAAAAAGTTGCAGGACCCAACTGATGCATTGCTATGGCCGGCAATATCTTTAAAAACCAATCTTTCATAGCAGCCATCATTCTTCAAGAGAAACTGAGTAACCTCAGGCTGGAAATTATGAAGATAAAATTTGTAAAGGTAAGAAGCGACGATTGTAAAATCTTTTTAAAATGAAGCTTAGATAACCCTTGTTAACATTTTATCTGCCAAATTTCAATCTCTTATCGTTGTTAATTCAATACCAAGAACTGTGCGGATGTGAGTATCAACTGAAATTTATTCGCTAAATCCAAGCCTACAACAAAAAATGCCAAGTGAAAAATTTTTGAAAAATTGATGGAACTGCAACCGTTAGGTGTCAAGGTATAAATATCTAATATGTTTACTCCTAAAAGGTGGTCTCAATTCACCTGATCTTTCCAGTGATCACAACTCAAGAAGAAATTTGTCGAAATCTCTCTGCCAATAGGGGGTTCAACTTTACACGATCCTTGGTAAGGCCCAGTATTTGTAAAGAAAAATGACTTGGCATTCCCAGCTATCCTTGTCTCTCCACTATTATCCCATTTTGCAGTGAACTCAACCATGTAGAGTTGTCCTGGCACCAAGCTATCCTTTCTTACCAAGAAATTCTTCGATTTTGCTCCTGAGTGAAGAATAGTGTTGAGATCAACAATATGCATAACTTCTCGAATCATTTCCGACTTCGCCTTCAGCTCTTTGCCTCGATTTTTGTGAATGAGGTTACCAATGTTCCCTCCAGTTTTGTCTGTTGTCCCATTATTCGTTGAACCACCTGTTTTATTCGCGTGATTCTTTGCACCCTCACCGAAACCACTGCCCGATCCAGAGCAACCAGGTCTCGCCCCGCTTCCAGATCCGATGCCTCTACCACCCCCTACTCCCGATGATCCCTCACATCCACGTCCAGATCCACCGGAATTTGACTGCGGCCTTCCCGACCCTGTTCCGGTTGCAGTCGGACCTCTGCCTGATCCACCAATTGATCCTGCGGAATCTGGTCTGTTAGCTCCTGGGAAACCGGATCCTCCGAAAGCATCAGCAGCTCCTATTCTTGCCATACTATTACTTTGACCAGACCCAACGCCTCCAGAAAAGCGTAAGACTCTACCGGAAGAATTCCTCGATACAGCTGAACCAGCTGTATCGTCGCCTGCGTTAGGATGTCCTGCACCAGAGGGACTGCCAATCCCATACCCACCATTTGGGTTTGAGGAGCCATCTGAACTAATGTACCTCTTATATCTTTCATGGACAAGTTCATCCTGTCCATCATGCTCGCTTTCGCTGTCTCCTAAATCCCATTTCAAATTATCACTTTCTGATTCATGTTCACTTTCGACACTTTCTAAGCCCAGATCTTCATCTCTTTCAAGATCAACATTTCTGCGTTTTCTGGACTTTGATAGCAACCCAGTTGCATTTTTCTTGAACGCTTTCAAATCAGCTTCGCAAATAAGCTTTTGGAAATCTGCTGCGGCAGTATTTGCTTTGGTAGTAGTAATGCCTGTGGTAGTTGGACTTAAGGTGGTAGTTTCTAAGGTAGTAGGAGTTTGAGTGGTAGTCGTATTCGTGCTGTTTGTCAATCGATTAGTCTCCTTCCAGGCTGATCCATTAGGGGGTATGCATTTGCCAAAGAAGTCTAAAAATACTTTCACTTTGGTAGCTGCGTAAACTTTCCAGATGTAACTGACAGGAGTATTTCTACAATCATTACATGTGCCAATGAATCTGATATCTTGATGTGTGTTTACATCTGGTGCTCTGCATTCATCGCATCCGATCTTTAGACTGAAATTTAAGAAGAAACAAGGCGCAAAGTCTGCCTCAAATTAAATATCACCTGAAACTGTCGGCAAATATCACAATTGGGGCATTTTGCATGAGCGACAGACCTTCTAGCTATTCTCTGAATCGAATGACTCTTTGATGCACTTCGTGGAACAGCTAAAAGGTCTATTTTGTTTGCGCTATCCCAAATCCCACGTGAAATCTAATTTTACATAGATAGAAAAGAAGAACAGAAAATCGATATAGAATGGACCAGTAAAAGGAAGGACAGCCTATGAAACACTCAATAAGGGTTGAAGACAAAATTTGATCAAGCTCTGCTCTCTTTTAAGGTCCCCTGCACTTATAAGAAATACATCCAAACTGATAAAGATTCTCCACTTATTGAACTAAGGAACATAAAAAGTAAGTTTTGCGTGGTTGGAGTTCAACAATCCACTGAGCTTGTGTGTCTTTCTTGCAAAATTGTTACACTTATGACGATAAGTCCCTTGTTTCCATGCAGTAAACCTTGCTCAACAGGGGCTCATAACGAAACAGTGGAAAAACTGGCCCTATCTCCTGCATTCGATCGATCGAGTCAGGATCGAACGACAGCCATAGCTCTGTTCAACGGTCACTCCTTGGAAACCAAATACGATAAAAACCACATTAAGCAGACATTCAATCAAAGAAACTTGGTACAAATCTGAAGAAGGAAGTTCACTTTACCTGTTGAGTGCAAGTCTTTCAACGCTACATTTTCCATGTTTTTAAGACTAAAACAAACCACAGAAATCTTCATTTACCTGCCGCAGCAACTTCACTCAAATCTTGATTGAAAATTTGACAGCATTGTTCTCTGCCAACTCTCGCAACCTGGTTAGCACTCTAACAATCGCAGAGTTTGGGCCTAAATAGGGCCATTATTTCAGAGTAATGTTATGGTCTCTGTTGACTGAAGAACCATCATCAAGTCAAAGAACAAAGGGAAACAAGAAACTCAGCGTCATTAGTCTACAAATCGTATGTAAATTCCGGAAAATATGAAGCAACAGTCCCAAAAACCTTTTATTATTAGTCTTATTGATCTTGTGAACAACCCTCTTCATAGAATGAGGTTCTACGACTGAATAAGTTTGACAAAGAGATACCCAGTACGAATTATCAGAGATGACACACAGTATTTGTGATGGATAAGGCTCTGGGAAAGAAACGAGATGGATAAGATCTGGGAAAAGACTAGCTCTGATTACCCTTCTGACTTACTGAGAGCAGTTGCCATGATAGCAGCGAGAAGAAACGAGGCAACAAACCTGTGGTAAGTTCCCTCTTCCAATTGCAAAAATTGAACTGCAGTTGCATTAGTCAATCCAGGTTTGCTGATGGTAAGCATGAATGCAAACATATCGGCTGACTTCACCAAAATCTTTGGAAGAAACTGAAAAACTGGGGTGCTCCAATTGAACCCCATTGTCGTATTTGGCTTAAAACATGTCCCATATCCTGAGCCTTTTATGCTTCGACATTCCCAAAAGAACCTGTCAGGAGTAAATTTCAAACTTGATCATTTCATCAAAGAAGCACTGAATGCCGCCGGGGATAATCTGCCCATCATTGTACAGAAATGTCTTCCTGAGATCTTGATAACCTACCTAAACACGAATACTCACCGTGCTTACATATTCAAATCGAAAATATAATACTAAGAGATTAAGAGGTTCCTTTTCATTCATTTTTTACATTTCTCCATAAAAAATTTAATACGTTGGTGTAAAAGAGCCAATTCCTTGATGTTGAACAGATAATTTGACCTGTCTCTATTGCCAAGATTCGAGAATTTAACAGTGGTGGTATTCTTCATTGAAAGTATCGAATATTGTGCTCCGTTTATGTAGCTACTGTGGAGGAGCTGTAGCTTCAATTGTCTTGGTTTTTACAGGTTAATAGGTTAAACAAAGTCATGACGCCTTCTTTTGGCCGTGGGGCTGCCACTGCTTTTCAGGGTGCTGCGGGCTGGGTGCCTTCTTGGGGGTTCGGTGGGTGGTGCTTGAATCTTGCGATGGCGAGATTTGGGTTCCGCTTGCTGGGCTCCCTGGGTGGGGCTTGGTGTGTGGTGCTCTGCGGGTTGGTGGTGGCTCTATGGCTGGGTGCGGATTTGCTCTACATGGTTTTTCGTCGTACCTTAATGTAGCGTAGTGTTTATTGGTAAGGCGTGGTGTAGTGTTATGTTGTGTTCTTCTGTTAGTTGATTTTTAGATTATTGTTAAAATTATTGTGAGAGCCATTCATAGTGGGGACTAGATTACCAAGTGTCTTTTCCCGCTATGATTGGCTCAGATCATTGTATTGTTGTTTCTTTTAACATTATATGTATATAAAAAAAAAGGTTTATAGGTCAAGTCTCGACTTAGAGTCTTAGACTTTTTCTGAGTCAATCCGGCGAGTGGTTGCCTATTTATGGTAGAGGAAAGGACAAACAAGTGGTTGCTTGAAAAACAACACTTCTACCATAGGTGAGTCAAAAACAAGTTTACCCGTTTGGTGGGCTGTGGCCGATACTCAAGTCAAAGGCTTTTTTTCATATAAATTCAATATGAAAATTTACAATTTACGAATTACCTACGACTACTAACGATCTACTATACAATACTACCAAACGATACCAAGTCAAAGGCTAACTTTACAAGAGAAAATTTTGTTTAGTTGAATCACTTATCTTTTAGATCCAAAAACTAGAAAAATGCCTGTAGGGAGTTTGTATGGGAATTGAGAATTCTACATTTCATTCTGGCCCTCGATTTATCTGGCATTGAAATTTGAATTCAATTCAATCATCAGTTGCAAAAATAGAATCTTAATTTCAATAGCAAATAAATTATTGATCACAGTAGAACGTGGAATTCTTATTCCTATACGCAACCAATAGAGACATTCTTCTAATTTTTGTCTTAAAGTTGAGTAATTTTACCAAATAAAATTTCACATCTAAGTTGGTCTTTGACTAACCGATTAACATTTTTGTTTCTAATATACTTTTTATTCCAAAGCCCACCAAACTGGTAAATTTTTTAACTCATCCGGTATGGTTCTCCAGCAATTTCAAAACCAAATAATACTTCAAATAATCGATTCTAGCGCCATATTCAAAAACTTCTCTGCATTTATGAAGAGTTGATAGTGTTGCTTATTAATTGATAAAATGCACTATTAAGTCTTCTAAAATGCAGAACAAATCAAAGTACAACGCTAGGAACAATTCTCTGAAATCTGATTAACGTAGACAATGCTGGAGAACAGAAGAGGTCCTGCATTTGAAACAAACACTTAATCACCCCGGGTAATGTCTGCGCAGTACAGTGGAGGCTGTTCAGTACAGTGGAGGCTGTTCAGTACAGTGGAGGGCTTTTTCTCTGCCATACACGTACTATTTTATAAGTAACTAAGAGCTTGGACCATTACTAAAAATTTGTTAAAGTTATCAGATTTTCAATGCTCAAGAGTTTCTTGCGAGTTTCTTAAAGGTTGTATAACAATCTTCATGTTCATTACCTGCGTCCACATGAAAGTTACAAAACAGGGTTTATTCGTGCCTTTCCAACGTTTAAACAGTACTCAAGTACCTGATACAGGAAACAAGTGAAAGAGAAGCAAAAACAAGCCAAGGAATTCCTTATCAAAATAAATGGTTTCTTATGCCCCATTCACACTGCAAGGTAAAGCAGCTTAAATTAAGCCAGGTTTTGAATAGGGCCTTCTGATTGGTCAGTCAAACAAATCCGGTCATTTGATTGGCTGAAATTTAAACTCGTTTAGATAAAGCTGGCTTAACAGTGTCAGTGTGAATGCAGTATCAGGTTGCATTTTCCCAGCACTGGCGTTTCTTAATTTTTTGGCGATCTGAAAGTTGAGTTTCTTATAAGCTGTTACTTGTCAAAAACACGTGTAAATCAACAACCACTTGTCCTAACAAGGTCTTTAAGTCTAGACCGATGCCTGGCCTGTGCTACAATGTAAAGATCAAGACAAGCGAAGCTTTAGCTCCTCCCAAGTTGCCATCCAAATGTGGCACAATCTATTTTGGGACACCCTGTAGGTATTCGGTGAGTCAATTGACCGAGTGACCCAACAAAAAGTGTAATGTCCTAAAAATAACATAGAAACCATACCTGAGTTTACTTGAAGTTTTCTCATCAGGGTCATATGAATATGATCCATCTAATGTAATATTCTGATGACTTTTCCTGCCAACCGACAACAATGTTCCACCAAGTATATAAGCCTGAAGACCAGTCGGTAAAATATTTACCAATTTGCTTATCCTTGAGTATACAATAGTTCCTTCCATTTCAACCTATATGGGAAACGTGAAATAAACATAAAATGAAACAAGTGTGTGTCTCTTATTACCAGGTCATCCAAGAAAACTTCACGAGCTAGATCATAATTGGCTCCCTGAAATCAACGCCCATTATCAAATGCCTTGTATCACAGTTTAGTTAAAAGGCTTAGCTATCTTTTTAGATGATGTATGGTCATTAAGCAATGATTACCATCCGAAATACCCGATTCAAAGGAAATTTCGAATCCAAGATTCCTCATTCTGAGTGAAATAATCGCCATCATTTTCCAGTCAACAGTTTGTGAAAAAATTCAACGTGGCGATGGATTTGGGAAATTTTTTGTTTACAAAATGATTGACATCTGCTCCTCATTCATTCTTATGCTCCAAAGTTCATTTTTAAGAAATTCGTTGTCATTGTTTGAATTATTCAAAAACAGCAAATCCGTGGCACAGAAAAAAAGATGGGTTTTAGCCCTTTTTCGAAGCTTGGTTTGTTTACATCGAGCTGCAATCTTTCAAAATCGGGTGATCTGATCTGTCAATCCAAAATCAAAACAAACTCTGTGGTCTATTGAAAACAAATTTTGCTCTGCTTGTAGCGATCGATATGAAGTCGTCTGGGGAAATTTTTTGCTTTTTGTGCTCCAAAGTACAACTGGAATTCAGCTTTTCTCACATTTTCTAAAAATCGACTGGAAAACGATGGAAAAATTCGAGAAAAGAATGACTTTCCACACTTTTGAAACTGTTTCTCTGGAAAGTAGGCATACCTTAAAATGACCAAGCAATATCTCAAAAGATAGCTCAGCCTTTCAGACACATGCTGATACACAGGATGCGTTCATATCATTTGCTTTCAGGAGACTACATGCAATCAAGCTCGTGAACTCTTTTTGGGTCACCCGGTAGATGTCAAGTGACAAACATTCGCGAAAGAAACACGACTGGACAAGGTCAAAAGTAAGTAGAGCTAATTTAGAATACATATATAGGATATAGCATTGGGGATGAAATACAAGTTCTTTCAAATTCGATACAGAGCAAAATTGACGATGAATGTGAAGTTGTGGTCTTCAGCACCAAATGCTTCAACCACAGAAGAAGCTAAGCTCTAAAACAAGTCTGCAACGCTTCGTCGTGACCCTTATCTGATATTGGTGGGGCTCGAAGGTTATCCAAATGAAATGACTTGGCCAGAGAATGCCGGAAGCAACATCGGCTCTTCCTGGTTCTCGAAGCAAGGCTGAAAGGTCTTATCACTGCGCAAGAACACCTTCAACACTTCAACACAAAAAAATGATATTTTTGTCAAATCATTTTGTATCTAAACTCTATCATTGTTTGCCCACTGCAAGAAGCAGGATGAGCACCCAGTTAAAATGCCTATAGGTACTCACCAAACACTTCAGTATGTGATAAAGACTAAGTTTTACATAAAGATGCTAAAAACAAATGCCAAGGGCATATAAATCAGGCATGCCATCACTCCCCTCATTTGATGCAGCGCAAACATTTCACCTAAGTGCGTAAAATTACAGTGCGGTAAAGTTTTGCATGTTGAATGCTCAATCGCTAGAAGAATAATGTTTCTCCAAACTCAAAAGTTTTCAAAATATAAATACCTTTAATTCTATCTCAAACTTTCCATACTTGAGCGAGAATGGCGGTAGAATCAACGATCTTTCAGCTAGAATTGCTTGTGAAACACCAATTTGTGTATGGCTCAGTTGCATCTTGCGCCCACCAGTGACATTGAATATCTACGAAAAAATGCCATGCGATATAATATGAGATCATGCTGCGAATGAATACAGGGTGTCTCAAAACAACTGTGACCCATTTGGGTGGTTCCAGTGGAACAAGCTGTAGGTTTTCTATGGAAAAAGGACAGATCTTGAAATACAATAGCCTCAGTTGCTTTAATTGACACCTCATTTCAAAGCGATTAGTCATTATAGACAAAGGAAATCCTCTCACTGGGTAAGTCAAGACAAACACGGCCACAAAACTTGCTTCGGAACCATTAAGGTGAACTCTCGCCTTGTGCAAGCAAAAGGTGACTTTTAAGCGAAATTATGTGCTTATAACAAAAGAAGACGAGTAAATGTAACGTTGATCCAGAAGCTGAGCAGAAAGCATTATGATTCTCGGGTATTTGGGGCTTAAATGAAAACAACTGCTACACAGCTCCTGAATCAAATAAACAAAATACACAAAACAGAACTTTAGATTCACTCCTCTTCTTTCGTTATAAGCACATAACTTCTCTTAAAAATCACCTTCCACAAGCACAAGGCGACAGTTTGCCCTACTGACTTCGGGGCATCTTTTGCGGCTGTGTTTGTTTTAATTTACTGGTTGAGAGATTTCCTTTGTCTGCAATCACTAATCGCTTTGTACTGCGGTGTCAATTGAAGCGACTAGTGATATTGCATCACAAAATCTGTCCTTGTTTCTCTATCGCCCTGTTTTTGATATAGTTCAAAAGGCCAGGCTTCAACTTAAAGTTTGAGACTTTGCCTTAGCCCATCTGACAACTGGTTGTTGTTGATTGACAGCACGGAAACCAAAAAGGTGATTAATTCAAAGCAACACCTGCTTTATTCTCCAAAAATGTCAAAACGAAGTAAATACTGCAAGAAAACGGTTCTATTGCTGACTTGCGGGGTGTGCACCCGAGCGGGTTATACAGTTTTCGTCAGGTAACTGCAGTTGAGCTCGGTCGAGTGAGGGCAAGCTCCAGATGGGTGACCTCAGAGGCCTGACCTCGCAACTAATCCCGTCATCCTTTGGAAGGGACGTTAAACTAGGGGTCCCATGCCTTACTGCGGCATGCATAATGGACCTACATTAGCTAATTAAGTAGCTACGAATCCTGACAAGCCCATTCAAAACAAATTGTTATTACTAGTTGGAATTTTCATATAATCAAAAAAGTTTCTTGTAATGTTTACTGATAACAGAATAACATTGAGCCATTTTCAAATGTACCAAACATGCAAATACAACGCCGGAGCAATTTCTTTTAAAATCCACGTGATTTTGACATTTTTGGCGAACAAAGAATTTGCTGTCCTGAAACAATGATTTTAACTGAATCAGCAAGCATTTGTCCGATTGGCTAAAACAAGATTTCAGATTCCAGCCTGAAATCTTTCCTATGGAACCTTATCAACAACGGTGCAATAAAGGAGACAGGTCCCTCGCAGCATACACACAGATGGGGAAAAACTTTTTGGACACCCTGTTAAGTATGAACGAAGTTCTAAATTGCTAACAAAACTACGTAGATATTTTTGAGTAGATATTTTTGGGTCCCTTTAAAGCATTGCCTATCCTTCCGGGGTAAATCAGTAAGAAAATAACATCGAGAAAATATGTTCGTAAATTTATTGATTCTCGACTGAATACGGAATGGAGCAGAGAAATTTCTTCTGATACCTCTTGAGGTAGTAAAAATAGGTCCTTTATGAGAAGAGAGCTAAACTCTATATTAAGCAAGCAAAGAATGACGGAGATGAAAATCCACGCCAAAATCGAACAAGCTCTCCCGGGTAGGTCAATTAAAACAATCTTCGTTTTAAAAGCCACTGCTTGATGGATATCAAAGCAATAACATTAGCAAATATATTAATCAATAGCGAACATGACACGAGTCTTAAATGCTAGCCGGCAGAAATGAGCCATTTCATTCCGAATATACAACGGAAGAGAAAGGCCCTTCAAGAAGCCTTCAACAGCAATTTAAGATCAACTTTCCTATTATTTTTGCCATTCAGACATGATTTGTGCACGCTTTAGCAGGTGTAATCACATTGGGAAGACCAAATAGCTATCCATTGGAGCAAAACAAAGTTTTTTCGATTTTTTCGGGCAACTTCATCATCCAAAGAGAATAAATGTGCTTAAACATACACGCTACATGCTGCTACATTTGCCAAAATAGCCTCACAACAACTCACCTTCCACTGATATCTTGTACGCCTTGAAACTGAACAGCTGACAGATACATCGACATCCAGCCTTATCTCTGATGACAATTTTATGTCCTACAAAAGATTTTGAAGACTTTATACTATCATATTTTAGTTTTAAATTTGTGTAACTCCTGCTCTGAAGACATTCCAATCAAACACCAAGTAAGAGTGCCACGACGAAAATTTTGAGGGCCAAACACCAAGTTATACAACATCCAGGTTTATATTACTGACATGAGTAAAAACAGCAACGTGGCCTCTTCACCAATAGAATCAACACTTTCCAAGTATCCCCCCTTGTTTTCCAAATATTCATGTAATAATATGCACTTCAGACTATCTCATTTCTTTGCATGACTCGACATGTACTTGTTCCAAGACTGCATAACATTAGAGTCTCCCCTTTTACATTTGAAGTTACTTATAACAAAAACTCAATCTTAAGCATTTTTTTTGAGTTGAATGTAATTTAGGATCTGACCTTGTACTCTAAAGTTTTCTACAAAGATAGATTTTGCCTCCTCAGGAAGTCTTGTCATCGTGAACCCTCTAACATACGCCACGCGGATATGGAATAGACCATTTTACTTGTCAGAAAAGAGGTTTGGATCGAGCATCCAAATGTTGTAAAATTTGAGAGGAAACACAAAGCCGCGACTCCCGTTCTCAGTAAAAGCGCTACTAGTTTTGGAGTTGTGGCAAGAACATATCGGAAATCGGAGCACTTAAAAGAGTCCGGAATGCTTCAGTTTATACGCAGGCCAAGTTTTATTCGCCTTTGCTTTATCAGTGATAAATTTTATCAGCCAAAATTGCCAAAACAACGTTTCTTTTGATTTGAATAACAGTGGTACAAAACAAATAGAAAATCTCGATTAGATAAATTGCCAAATGAAACTCTTACATACTCGCACTCTTCCTCTGCAACTGATGCACAATAAAATTACCTAAAAGTGAATTAAAATAACGAGAAACAAGACCATAAACAACTAAAGCTACCCTGTGTAGGTTCAAAACTGGGGCATTCCAAACTCATTCATGCAAATCATTGATGACAAAATCTCTGAAAAGTGTTCCGAAATCCGAAGAAACTTCATCCTATGGCTCGCAGTGTTTATACCAAGAATGGGTGCCAGGCTTTTGTTTTCCTTAGCAAATTTAACAGATTTGGATGCTCGATTTGGAACCTCTTTTCTGGCAAATAAAAAGTTCTATGACACTGTTGTTCATTTCTTCAATGACTTAAAAAAGGCTCATTGATAAACATGATCCTTTGCACGCTGACTGAGAAACAAAA
This sequence comes from Aurelia sp. 4 Dawson et al 2005, assembly GCA_964019985.1. Lineage (NCBI taxonomy): Eukaryota > Metazoa > Cnidaria > Scyphozoa > Semaeostomeae > Ulmaridae > Aurelia > Aurelia sp. 4 Dawson et al 2005. The sequence continues at coordinate 8,635,389 of OZ026493.1, read as the reverse complement.
TAAACAAAGCCTAGGCTGACAATATTTTCCTAACATACGAAAGTCGACTTTTTGGCCATAAAAGGATCACGGGTAGCTGTGGGTCCTAAACAAGGGAGTGATGCTTATGGAAGACATACTCAAGCCGAATTGACTAAAATGTCACAAACAGTATATAAATTTCAAACCTCTTCATATGATCCTCTTGAAAATGCAACAACCGGCTTCTGGCATGCATATGGTGTGACAAATATTTCAATACCTTCCCGTTTCTGGCTCACCGGGTTCCTCGCTTGCACTGCTACAGTATAGTTTCCCGGGCTGAAGTAAGAGGAAAGTTATTATTACTTCCCAACGATATGGCACTCTGACACACCAAAAGCTGAGTTCACACTTAAAGCATTCACACTTAACCCTAACTCTGAACCTTGACGCATTCTAGTCGATAGCAAACGTGGCAATGCAACAGAGTTGGATTAATTCAGCTTTGCTACATGTCATGCATCAAACAGAAAGAAGCGCATTGGTGTAAGTGTTAATGCAACTTAACAAAGACCGCGTGCGTCAAAAATCCCCACTTTAGACAGGTCAAGATAAATCGTACACATAGCTGATTTCCAAGAATGAAAACGGGATCTTAGGTCAAATTCAAATCTAAAGAGGCAATTTTTTATCGATATTTTGGCCAGTGGCTCCCCGAACTGCAAGCGCTGTCTTTAAATTACTTGTTGAATCGATCGAAGCAATCAAATAATAAAAACAATAAAGAATTTGGCAAAATCTGCAAGGTACTCGGTGACCAAAAAAAAAGAACTACAACGATTCACTGCACAAATAAACTAATCGACAGAAACTAGCAATTCAAACGTCATTTAGTAACTTAATAGCTCACTGGATGTGCCCCTGGATTTGTCTACTTAACATCTCATTGAAAAGTTAACCTGAATTTGTCTCTGTCAACCTCTCTGCTTTCTGGACTTTGTCAGGTATGATAGGGAAGGACTAAAAATGAAATTTTAAATGACAATCGTCGCAACATTGGTTCTTAAATAGCCTTGCTAAATCACTACAATTTTTCCTGTTTTATGGAGGTTGCAAACTGGCAAAAATTTAGAATTCAGTGAATATATTCGAAATTCATCAAAACCAGCCATTGATTTTGATCAGCTGCATATGACCTGGCATGCTTATTCCAAAGCTAATGAGAATGATATTCGTTATTGTTGCGTATTGATGAAATCTATCCCCATGTTTTAATAAATATAGCAAAAGAAGAGGGGATGAAATCAGGTCATTCAGCTATCAAAAAACGTTTGAATCACTGATTTCCATTGATTAGTCCCTTATTCGTTAAAGGTTTTCTCGGCTCATTTTTTGAGATCAACCAGTAGAATTATAACAAAGCACCAAAGACAGATATTGTAATACCCTAGCATAAAATAGCATCCAATTGTTTTAAATCCACCTCAATTCAAAGCAATTAGTAACTGCAGGCAAAGGAAATTCTCTCAACCGATAAATCAAGACAAACACGGCCGCAAAAGTTGCTTCGCAACCATTAAGACAAACTCTATCCTTGTGCAAGTGAAAGGAGGATTTCAAGAGAAGTTATGTGCTTAGAACGAAAGAAGAAGGGTAAATCTAAAGTTCTGTCTCGCGGATTTTGTTTACTGGAATCAGGAGCTGCGTGGCAATTGTTTCATTTGAGCCCTAAATACCCGAGAGTTATAATGCCTTCTGCTCAGATTCTGAATTAAATAAACAAAATACGCGACAAAGAACTTTAGACTTACCCTTCTTCTTTCATTATGAGCATATAACCTCTCTTAAAAACCACTTTTTACTTTCACAAGGCGAGAATTTATCCTCACTGGTTTCGGGGCAGCTCTTTTTGACACCGTGTTTGTTTTAATTTACCGGCTGAATTGAGGTGTCAACTAAAGCAATTGTTGCGATGCTATTGTATTACAAAATCCGTCCTTGTTTAAAAAAAGCACCTAAGATTCCTCTCGAGTCACTCAGTCCAAAGAAATACGTAGATTTGGCCCCTCATTTTACCTGTCAAAATGATGATATACAGTTGTACTGTCCGTTGTCAGACTGCTCGAATCCCCAAAATTCCAAACGTAGGTCACATTCGATCCATCGTTAACGTGTGCATTAAATTCTGCTGTTTCACCAAAGATAAATGGTTTGTAGCTAAGGGTAATCTGAAACAAACAGAAAACTAAAATAGAAACAACAGAAGTATACGACTATACACGAATACTGGTTTGGCACGCTGTGAGGAGGGACCAGAAATACGTTGTTATCCGAAAATTGCTGTATTGTTTACAAGAGTAACACGTCTACAAGCAAGCAAATTTGCTGACGCTTTGATTATCAAAGCTAATATAACATCTATGAAGGAAGAAGGTATTCATGGTTCGCATATTCAACATGGACGTGAATGATTGGCAGTTACAAAGGCTCATTTTGACAGATATTGTTCTGTAGCATTTGAACAAAAGCGTTTGAGCACAGAAAATAGCAGGAAGTTTACAACGTAAACGATCAAGTGATTCTCAAATCATTTTTCTGAACTGAGTTTATAATTGCAGGCCTAGAATGGTAAAGCCATAGGTAGCAAAGATCCCAGACGTTTACTCGGTAACTATCTTGCTGAGAAGTGGAACAAAGTCCATCCATGCACAAGACTTTCCAATGTAGTGGGCAAAGTACTAGAATTAACGTGAATCTATGCAAAATTCTACTGCTGCAAGTAATCTGTGTTTTTTCCTAAGAGCCACAAGAAAACATCTATTACTCGGTAATATTCAGGGACACCTCGTGTACATCCATAACAAATTTCTCGGAATCAATCATATATGCAGCTTGGTTGCTTCTTGGCCTCACATGCTAAATGACTGAGTATTGTAGCAATCCATAAAATTTATGAATTGAGCACTACTAGCAAGGCTTTCGAATGGAATCCTTACCTTAGTTATCTTCTCGTAAACTTGAATCTCTACATAATTTGAGAAAACTTTGCTGACAAAATTCTCCGCCATAACGCGAGCGTGGAACCTGAAACGAAATGAAAACTTCAGAATACAGCCTAAAACAGAGAAGCTTGAAAAGGCCCTTTATTTCTTAAAGGTACGATGGCAGCACAGGAAAAACCGTTGCTGTGTGTAAAATGGCTCAGCGCACTTAAATTTTGATAATTATAACTCATTATTGCAAAGATGGACTTGTTGCCGAAGCAAAGTAAGAAAACTGTATGTACAATGCATAATGATAAAACATATAAAACAGCTCATACTCTTTCGACAGTTATAAAACATGCTTCAACCTTCCGGTCCACATCAGTCTACGCCATATCCTGACAATATGCAATTCTTCTATGCATCATAATCTATTAGCTCCTGATAAAAAATTTTGCAGTGATACCTCCCCAGAATTCATACTGGGAAAATCAAAGAGAATTTCGAATTTTTGAAAATTCTTTAACTCAAGAATACTTGACGTATCGGAATGATTCGCAGTTTGGATATAGGACAAAGACTGAAATATTTCCTGTAACCTTTCGAGGGTCTTAGTCCCCTTTTACGCATGTTGAAGTTACGGATATTTTAGTCAAATTTTGGCTATCAACCAAACTGATTGATTACTAACCTCGTTCCCAAGGGTATCTGTTGGTGTCAATAGGAGGCTAGACCTCAACAGACATCCTTGACATGTTTTGGCAGGAATTATTAGCGTAATTTAGCAGACAGCATGTCCTTTCGAATCGTATATTCGATATTACGAAATTTATATTCCATGGTTCGAGCACCATTCCTTGTGGCAAAAGCCATTCAAGCGTTCCATTTCGACTAAATGCCATATTTTGAATACGGGAAACTTCTTCTACTTCAAAAAGAGCCAATTTTTGGAAACTTTCAGTATATTTGTGAATTTTGATGTAAGCAAATTCAGGAAAACTCAACCATATTCAAACTGGAACGGCAAGTCAAAGTTGCAATTTTGTACGATTGCTATAGAAAACATTTGAACAATCTCGTACGTTTCATTCTATACAAAACTGTTCCCTTTTGGAGACATTGGTGGATAGATCAGTGAATTTCAACGCACACAAATTCAGCCAAATTCAAATTTCAATTGGAACGGCAAGTCAAAGTTGAGTTGTAACTTTGCACGACTGTTATAATAGACAAACTTTGAATAATCTCATATCTTCAACTCTTCTTTACAAAACTGTTGCTTTTGGAAACTTTATACTTGTGACTTGTGAATTTCAACGCATTGCTAAAATTAAAATTAATACATTCAAACTAGAATGGCAAGTCAAGTTACACATTTGTACAACAGTTATAGACCAAATCTGAATAATCTCGTACCTTCCACTTTTCCTGTATCGATAAACAAGCTTATCTAAAGTTCCACCAAGTTTTTGACCATTTCCTAAATCCCACGTGTAGCGCTTCGTGGTTGCAAATGTTGTATAATCAACAATTGACTGCACTGTGAAGTCGACATCTTCTTCGATAACAGCGATACTCGTTCCAGCTCTGATTGTAACATCTAAAAGATAAGATTTTAAATATGAGCTAAGATAAATCAAAGCTTTAGTTTCCAAATAGAAATAAGACGTGTTTACCGAATGATAAGAGCCTTTTCGCTGCAAATTAATCATCTGTCCCGGAACCTAACAGCTAGCCTCCAATGTCATTCCACAGTACTGGAAAGCCCTTAGCAGATCTGCGGTCATAACCGGTGCTGGTCGGTCCCAGCAATATCATTACGAGCTGCAGCTGCAGTAATTTCTCAGTGCAAACTCTACAGCCATTGCAGTGAGTCTCTCAAATGCCTGCAGTGCATACAAGAGTTAGTAAACGTTTTTTTATAACAAACTAATTTATAAGAAACTGGACTTGCTACAAGTCTCTCTCTACTCTCAGCACATATCGTAAGGTGTAGAATGTGAGGGGGAGGGACATGGAACGAGTGAGTCTCTCTCTGCCTGTCTTTCTCCCTCTTTCTGCTCTATGTCTTGTGATGACAAGAGAGAGACTTGTAGCAAGTCCAATAAGAAACTAGCCAAAATTTTAAGGAGCTCTAGTCCTATGTCTCAGAAGTACTAAGAAAATTTTAAAAGTCAAAAGCATGGCTATTACAGCAAATATATCGTTGATCTCTTATTCTTGAGTAATATTATCTAAACATTAGTGTTTTCAGCATAATAGAACACTGTTTATTCTTAAATGATGGTTTAAATGTCAAGAAACATATCTGCAGCAGAGATAGCGACTACATTGATAATTCTGCATTCAAAAAATAAGAAACCAATTAAGAAACTTTTAGTAATAAAATGGACAAAATTTCATGTTAAATTAAGGAACTTTTAGTACTATGGCCTGATCCAAGTTTCTTATAGGTAAAAAAAAGGTGTGACGGTAAAGCCTGTGCACAGGCTGCAAGGCTGACGTGAAAAGGCAGAAGGATATGCTGCATCTTTGAATTCCATATAACAAACTTGAGATACAAAGAGTTCAGTATTATTTGTCCCAAATTTTAATACTACAACTGACGAGCATGGGTTTATTGATAAATCTCACGCCTTTTTGCTCGACTGTATTATTGTGAGACTTCAGAATCTCGATTTAAGGAAAAGATGACTAAAAAGGCTATATACGTCGAATGAGGTCGAATATGCCCTTCTCATCGCCTTTCCTCCACAGCAGCTCCCAGCCAAGGCCTGCTCACAAGTTGACAACAGCTGTTGCACGTTTCCAAACATCACTGCAATTTAGCTATGATTTGATTTTAGTGGTAGAATTATGTCCTGCGCTCCATTTTGCATAAATGCCTACTGCGCTAGTCTTGAAAGAAATACATTTCAATCAGGCCTGCGGCGAAAAGGACCATTTCTTGCATCCAAATCGAGGGGCATTTCACTCAATGGAAAAAGCGTACGAGATTTTTTCAGAACAGAAAGGATCTATACGGATTTTTGATGGCTTTTTCTTGAAAACAAAAGAATTTTTGCCAAAGGTGTACGAGAGTTTTTGGAGTGAAATGCCCCTCGATCAAAATAATATGCATATTTGTCATGAAAGTAGGGCGTCATACTAGTGTTGACAACATGACCTTATCTTATTCTGGGGTAAATCTGTAAAAAGAAGTTATAGGCTTCTGTGGGAAATTTGCAAAGAGTTGCATTAAGTCGCTCAGATATCGTTTCCGAGATAGTAATATGTGATTCTTACGTAACGATCCGTCCGAACTGCGGAATAATAAGTATTTACCATAGTAGGTCCTTTAAAGAAAAGTACATCAATGGTGGTCTAGGCATATTTACTCACTTCTGATTGTTGGCTCAATAAAGATGATCCTTTCAACGTCCACGCCACTGATATTATTGAAGACTTTCACTTTAACACGAAACTGATGAACATTATTTGGAAAATCAACTTCAATGAAAGGTTCATCAGTCTTCTCTTTCCTTTTATCTGGAAACGTCCATTGATGAATCACATCCTTTGCCGATCCGAAAACATCAACATAAACCCTTGATGTTGTACCGGCAGCAGCATGGTTTGTCTTGATCGTAGCTCCAGTAATTTTACCTTCAACTATGATCGTTTCGTTATAAATGATCTCTTTTCGCTCAAGCTCATTCAAAGCTGTGATATTCAAAGAAAATATGCCTTTCTTGCGGTACGAATGTCCCTTTCGTGTCAATGCTAAACATGAGCAGTTCCTTCGCGTGGCATAATAGCCTTTTCTCACTGCCGACACACCAGAGCCATCACCAAAATCAACATGAAGGTCAGCGAAACTACCAGCATTAACTACCACATCGATGTGAAATGAAGTGCTCTCTTCTAGGGCATATTTCCCTGCAGTTGTCTGCTTCCCTCCTTGAATGTTTACAAGTTCTAAGGTGTAGATATTTTCCAAAGCAATGACAGAAGAGCAGTTGAAGACCCACGAAAATATATTCGATATATTAAAGCATACTTCGTGTTTTCCATGTACCTTAAAACCATAGTTTAATGTATCACTGAAGTGATTGTCTTTCACTGTCTTGTTCACTGTTTTTGCACTGGACCCATCTATTTTCCATGTGACTGATACGGCATTTCTAGATATATGCTCCAACAATGTGACATTATCTCTACCACTCTCTGATGCGCTGTTATTCCTGAACTGCCTCGATCTGGTCAATGATCCATATACGATGAAAGTAGTAGCATTGGAAAGGCCAGTATATTCGTGACTTTTAAAGGAGACATTGAAGACTATTGGGAATACAGTTGTGAAGATACTGACTGCTCCAGGACCATCACAGCTCAAATGTGCCAGTTGCGGACACCTTGGAAAGAAATGTTTGTTATTCATACCATCTTCAAAAACATAAATATCATCCTTTTGCATAATCTATGACGAATAGACCTTCTATTCTGAAAAAAAGACAATCTGAATCGAACCATGTTTCTAAACGTTTTGAAGAATTTTCCAGTGTGAACAACAGTATAGAGTGCACAGTATAAAAATGCATGAAAATATAGCTCGATCCAGGATTTTTGTAGGATACTTAAAAGTTAATTGACTGCACAGGGCCCAAATCTTTCAAATCTTTGAAAAGGTGAGTGTAAAGTTGTATTACATTTTCCTATTGAGAGGAAATTTTGATAATTCGCTGTAAATTTGCAGTGGCAATTTTTTGATATCGACATCATTTTCAAACTGGCGGCATTTTCATTATTTTTGTAAAAATTCATCGCAAATTTTGAAGAAATTAACATCATCGTAGATCTTAAAGTACTTGAGGAAAATTTATACAATCTTCAAGAAAACCATAGTTTATGAAGGACTACAATATGACAGCAAGCAGAAATCCGTAGCTCTTCTGGTTAAGAATTTAGAAATTTGATGACGTTACAGCATCAAAACTGATAAATGCTGCCATTTTGAAACTAATCAAAATATCAAAATTAGCCACGGCAGTTCTACAGACAATTATTAAAAATTCCTTTAAAGCACTTGAATTCAAAGTCAACTGCAATTGAACTTTAAACCGATCCTTTTAAAGATTGGAGCCCTGTGTCTCTGTTGACTAAATTAAATCTATCGAAATTCTTTCAAAAACAAAACATCAAGGTAAATATTCCTGAAACCATCCTTTAGCCCAATCATATGTTGCAGTTATAGAATCAAGCCAGGGTAAAGGAGCTAGAAATTCAAGAGTGAACCCGTCACGTTTTAAGCTTTACATCCCCCCCCCCCTTACTCGATTTCTCTCTCGAAGGCCCTGAACCCGTGGGTTTGCGGTACATAGCCTGATGAAGGCACAAGTATGTGCAACTCATATTTGAGGGTTTGGGATTTGAAGACTCCACGTTCTCCAAACTAGAGTCACATTTGGGCAAATTTCCTTCAGCAATAATTCTTTTTGGCTGGAATCGACGGAAATCAGAAGAAGTGGGTACTCCTCTGATCAAATTTGTCAATTAAATCAGATAAATCCAATTGAAAGTAGGTACGAAAGTGCATTTCATTCCCAAAAATCTCGTACAACTTCGGCAAAAACCGTTTTATTTTCAAGAAAAATCAATCAAAATCCGTGAAACTTCTTTTGTCCTGGAAAATCTCGTACGCCTTCATAAATAAGTGAAATGTCCCTCAGTGGATATGAAGGCAATACGTACCCGCCCGCAACAGCTAAAAACATCGAAATTTTTTGCTGCATCACAAGAAAAAATTTGAAAAAGTCTTTTCGTGGCACAAACCTTGAAGATAGTAGCCTAAATTAGAAACAAGGACCTGTATTTTCTAAAAAGTTTTATATAGTTTAAACAAAATGGATGGTGGATGCTGATTATGCATGAAGAATAAATCAAGAAAATGAGCTCCATTCATCTTCAAACAATAAGAGACGTAAAGTCAAAAAAGGATGAAACTGTGGCATTGTGCAATGTAGGCAATGTACGTAAAATTGTATCACCGACAGACATCCCCATACAACTATCGTTTGTTAATTGTGCATTAATTCAATATCATTATGTTTCCGCTTCTCTATTCATAACTTATAGATGTCTACAATGAACTAAATCTAGTAGTCTCTCAATAAATATCCAACGGAAGCGGTGAGGCAAAGATGATCCTGTTTTGGGATAAGCTTTGCAGGAAGCAAAATCAGAAATATTTTTTGGCAAAACAGCAGCAATTTTACTAAAGAGGCCCACATTGTCACAAAGTCTTTTCGCGTCTGAAATCTAACAACTTTGCGGTTCTTTTTATCTCCTTTTGATCAGATGTTGCAGCTTCTGGGATTGCAGTAGAGGAAAACGTTACAACAACACTTTTCAACGCAAACAATCCTGAGATAACCAATACAAAAAAAGCATTTTGAAACTGACTCTCTAAATACACCAATGACAGATGCTTCGCAAAATCGTTAGAAGTATCTGTCGAGGATGTCATAGGTCCATTTAAAGGTAGCAACTGAGGCAATGAAGGTTCACGCGTTGATGGGCTACACCTTAATAATAAAGTACACAATCAAAACAACCAACGACCCTATAAAAACTATATATATATATATATATATATATATATCTGATGATAGCATTAACTTGAAAGGCCTTAGTGTGCTAAAAAACATCTCTTTTTTGTTTATTTCTCGTTCGTTTTTCATCCGCACTATTAGTATCCAATTTATTGTTTCTTTGTTGCCAATATAAATAAATAAATAAATATATATATATATATATATATATACATATATATATATATATATATATATACTCATAAGCTCAATCTCAATGCGTAATAGAAATAGATATATGAACTCAGAAAAAACACATTCTTGTAAACGTTTCGGCCGAAGCCTTCATATATATATATAAAGTTGATGGAATTTTCGGCTGTCACTACTTCTACCTAACCAATAAGATATAATCTATGCTGTCCACGTTTGAAGTCGTTTGCATCAATATGGGAGCAAATTTGAAAAACAGGCAAGATAGGAAGACTTGAGAATATTACAAGGCTTTGAGCTCAACCCGTCATCAGCTATGCCTCACCTTTGTTTCCTGTCAAATTTAGCTCAAAAAAGTTGTGGTGGTCTAAAACATTTGTACATTGTTGTATTTTTAAACAAATTACTTTTTAGCAAACAAAATTAGTCAATGATATTATGGTGGTATCCTGGTCCTACCAGTTAATGAGGACATAGTCACTGATAAGTTCATGTAACATGGGGAGTAATTATGATTTGCAATACAATACATACTTCTGGGTGCATCTTGCCTCCTCAACTTTCATCTGTTTTGTCAGATCTTGCAAGCAGTAACAATCATCAGTACCGTGTAAAGCAGCATAGTTGAAGCTAGGAAAAAGAGTTTGAAGAAGCAGAGAATAAACTAGAAATATTAAAGCTTCAGCCCACCCAGTAATTTGCTGAAGTTCAATGATTTCTTAAGGGAAAAGACAGTGAAAGGCTAGGTTTTTGGAATGCAGATTGACACTCATATATATTTGAGGACGCTACAGAATCAAAAATGCAAGATCTTTTGATGTCATGTAAGTCAAAAACTTCCAAATATTCCTGTAAAGACTCCTATCAGCCTGATCCTTTGCTTCTTTCAATGGCAGATTTGCCAAAATGGAGTGTTTTCCAGTGATCTAAAGGGCGTTGTCATGAAAAACTTTCCTGGAAGCAAGTCCCAGATCCCCATTTTTGCTCGCTTTGCTCATCCCTCGTTTCAGCCCCCCCCCCCAATATGAATTTTGTTCCAACAGGCTTGGTATAAAATACTAACTGATCAAGCTTCTTTTAAAAGAGCTATTTGTTTCATGCTTCTGTTTTGGCACATTGTTGACATTTTTCCAAAAATCTTTGAATGCTTCTCTTTAAATTTGCTTCTAGTCTTGAAACAGGTTTTAAATTGTGCAGATCTTGTGCTTGCTTGTGTTAAATTACAGGGCACACATCTCACCAAAAGGGGCATTAAGCAAATTTTCATCATAAAGGGATGGAACCTGCCTCTAATTGCTCCCTAAATCTAACACAGATCAGACAATTACCAAATATTTTCCTAAATGAGCATAACTTCACTAAATGGTCCCCAACAAACTTCTGTTGTTTCCACACCCATATCAAAAACTTAGAAGATAGTTGGGAAACTGGAAGTTCCAAGGAATTTGTAGCCTGATAACAGCCCATTATTCTAATATGTTTAGGGAATCGCAGCCAAAATATAAATTTTATTGCAAGTGTCACGACCAACAGTTTCATGGTTTCATTTAATTAATTCTCAGGATACTCAGGATGACATGCCAGAAAAGACAATCGACAATCCAGTAATTATGACATATCCAGTAGACAATCCAGTAATTAAGAAATATTAAATAAATTAAATCAAGACATGATCAAGTTAGTACGTTTGGGCACTCAAACTCGTGCCATCCTCAGCTAATAAATCGAAATACACGTGCTGTTTATATAGCACTGATTATAAAACCGGTTTAACTGGTCAGTCCAGACAACTTGGAAAAAAAACAACTAAGTAGTAAACAAGCCATTATTCTTTAGAATAATGGGCTGGTTATCAGGCTGAGGAATTTGCAGTTTTTTAGTGTTTTGATGGGTATAAGATTTGTGGACCCTATTCACTCATGCCTCATATCTTTTATTTGGGTCACATATCACCTGGGGGTACATGACTTGCGGATGGATGGGGGTCTGCCATCCAGTTTTCAGAAAGCTACCCTCTTCTAATTACCAACAGCTGCCATCATACCTACTTTTATGGTGAACTTTGACAGACAACTAATCATTTTTGACAATTTTGTACCAATTTTTGGAAAACCCATCCATGTTTAAGGGAATTCTGCTGAAAAAGACACTTATTTAGAGAAGTTTGGACCCAAAAACCCACCCATATGGGCGGCACATTACCAGTACACTCAGCATGTTATGTTACCCCCCTGGGCACATCACTTACCTGGAAATGGAACAGAAGTCAATGCAACTGCCAAGTCCAGTTGCCTTCTTCTTCAAAGTGCTTATTGTTGAGATAACATTTGCACTCTCATAACATCCATGGCACACATTTTTACTATGCACACTTGATCCTGTAAGCAATGAAAGGGCTAATGACAACAGATGCATTTAAACAAAGATAAACTTCCATACAGTCATTAAACATTTTCAAATGAATTTTCAAGACCCATTTCCTGGGGAAAAGGGGGAGCACATTGGACTAAGGAGTTGCTGTACACAGTTCTTGAAGGAAAAACTTCTGTCTTGGCCACTGAGAGATTTTCAAGGTCTTGGAAAAAAATCTTGGTTCCTGAGCTGAGACAAAAAAGGTGAAACAACAGAGGGTGTGGGGTAGTCTGCAGGATACCTACTGCATCTGTTCCCTCTGTTGCAAAAAAGCCGGAATAAAGCAGAGAGCTGAGAGTGGCACTCAGATCTCATGCAAATGTAGATGAATCTGGTAGTCATTAAAGTAGGGGCTGTCCTGAAACACTACTCCCATTTGAAAAATCACCAAAACTTGATTGCATGGCTAATCTTCAAATTTCTTTGTAAAGTAGATCAAGGAGAAAAATCATTTTCTAACTCCTAGCTGATCTTGTAATTGATTAAAGCAAATTTGGCTCCTTTAGGGCTACCTGTTCTGAATCATACTGCAAAAAAACACTGTCATTGTTAAACCATTTCTCTGCAGCTTCTACATAAGTTTCAACATAAAGACAATCTGAACTATCACTGAGATGCCAACTAGGCCTATCATTGGAGACTTCAATGATAACTGAAAATCTGAAAATTTCAACTCTAATAAAAATGTAGCTCAAAGTGACGTTTCTTAGAACATAATTTTCCTGCCTTGTTGGAGAAGAGCAAACATTTTATTTAAGTGAACGCCTTCTGCAGGCCTAGTCATTCCTGTCATACCGCGCAAAGGTTTCTCAATAAAGGTAATAAATCTTCCACAAATCTTTTCATTTTGTTAAAATATGATCAACCTTGGAGTGAGATGACCTAATCAAATCTAGACTGTACCTCGTAGCATAACGATGACAAGGGCATCATCTCTTCGAGCATTTTCCCGCCACACTTTCGTCCAGTTTAGGCCACTGGCCAGTTTAGGCCCAAGGCAGCCAGTGGAGACACAAAACAGGCTCAGGCTACGTTGATAGTGAGTAGTGAGCATAATTAAACCCAATTAATGTAATAGAGAATAAAGCGAAACAAATTAAAAATCCAATTAAATTTTGACGACTCTTTGTTTTGTATTCCACAAAGACAAGGAGACCATTGTTGACTTATCTGACTTGTAATCGGCAAATCGGCCATCTTTGCACATGCTAAAAATACGGACTGGTGGAAATTGGGAACATGATTCTGCAAAGTCCCAAGTTGAAAACTGACAGCATTTGGTTCAAGATGAGGAGCCAGGGCCACCGAGAGGGGGGACGGGAGCAGGAGGGGCAGGAGGGGCAACTTGCCCCTAGCCTCAGGGTCTACAGGGCCTCATAATTTAAGATTTAAATATTTTGACTTCAGGAGATGGTCTGAAATGCATTTTCAGCCAACCTAAAGCGCATGATCGGAAATAGTTTTTGCTCGCTTCACTGACAGGGGCCTCATCTTGAAATTGTGTCACTGGGCCTCCAAAAGCTCTCAGCAGCCCTGCAGGGAGCACCTGGATCAAGATTTCATTCTTTTTCAATTATGCACAACACTCCACACATTTTTTACATGTTTCTTCACCTTTGCTCAAAACAGGCATCAATAGATACACTTTTGGGACTCTGTTGCTGATTTGATTTGTTCACTAGGTTTGGCCACCAAAGATTTTCATCCTCAAGTCTCATTGTATATTTGTGTATTCAAAACAGAATGATGTGTGTGACTAAATTTGAAAATTTTGGCAGAATGAAATGTTACTCAAGAACAAAATCTCTAAAGAATGGTGCAGTGGTTTGCATACAGTGAATAATCTTGTCAATGATCAGAAAACGAGGGCCCAGTAGGAGTTATTCTGGGCCAGGTCGGAAACTCGGGCGACTCGGGCGACTCGGGCAACTCGGGCGAATATTTTCATAGCGAAAACCATGTCTGATAGTATTATTTCGACCTTCCTCGGACACAGAAGACACAAAAATCTTTTGCTGTTCAAGATAGGACACTTTTTGAAGTTTACCCGAGTCGCCCGAGTTTTCGTTCTGGACCTATAAGCAAAAAGGAAAAGTCGGGCGACTCGGGCGAAAGGCAAAAGACCCATCAGGCAAGTCAATCCAAACAAACCCCACTTTTACAAACGCAAGTAGATAGCTACTACGAGTTGCCATCAACTCAAAGAAGAATCAATACTTTGATATCTAAGATTACCCGAGTCGCCCGAGTTTTCGTTCTGGACCTATGAGCAAAAACGAAAAGTCGGGCGACTCGGATTGGGCGGTCTTTCATTCGTATGTAGATCAATGGTTGGCTGTTTTATTTCGACCCATTTCATTTTTATTTATTTAGGCACGGTGGCCCCGTCAGTCCATGAGAACTGCTTTTCAGGGGGCCGTGGCATTTCATTCATTTCATTTTTATTTATTTAATAAATAAAAATGAGCAATCATCGTTATTAACGGGCTTATGAAGGCTTTCTGAAAGAAGAAGATAGGAAACATTACTCATTGCAGTCATAGTCCTTGCAAAGACTTCATGCGCCTAAATTAGGCTATAAAAATCGATTTTCTAGTATTTATACTGCTAATTTGGGTAACTCCGCTTAAAGTCACACTCCGCTTATAGTCACATTTTTCTTGAAAACATTTGACTGTAACCGGAGTCGACTGAAGTGGACGAAACTTTACTTCCGTATATGTCATCTAGTTACCCATTTCCGGATCGGTCACAAATTCCTTTGTGTTAGACAACACTGAGACAATTGCCAAATCGAAAGATACCTACATACGAATGAAAGACTGCCCAATCCGAGTCGCCCGAGAAAGACCGCCCAATCCGAGTCGCCTGACTTTTCGTTTTTGCTCATAGGTCCAGAACGAAAACTCGGGCGACTCGGGTAATCTTAGATGTCAAAGTATCGATTCTTCTTTGAGTTGATGGCAACTCGTAGTAGCTATCTACTTGCGTTTGTAAAAGTGTCTTCTGTTGGGGTTTGTTTGGATTGACTTGCCTGATGGCTCTTTTGCCTTTCGCCAGAGTCGCCCGACTTTTCGTTTTTGCTTATAGGTCCAGAAAGAAAACTCGGGCGACTCGGGTAAACTTTAAAAAGTGTCCTATCTTGAACAGCAAAAGATTTTTGTGTCTTCTGTGCCCGAGGAAGGTCGAAATAATACTATCAGACATGGTTTTCGCTATGAAAACATTCGCCCGAGTTGCCCGAGTCGCCCGAGTCGCCCGAGTTTCCGACCTGGCCGTTATTCTATTATGATTTCGATCAGGGCATGCAGGCTAGGGTGCTTAGGCTGGTGTACAAAACATGAACCCAAAAAATGACTTCTGGTATGAAATAAGGTTCAAAAAAGTAATTTTCTTCCCAAAATTATGGTGTGAAGTCCATCATTTATCCAGGAAAAAGTGCCCTACTGATGATAGATTTCATTGCAGTGTATTTGGATACTTAAGCATTTTGATGTTGATGATGTTGATGCTATTCAAAAAAATTTTAGTTTGCAACTTCAACTTGAATTCAATTTAGTTTACAACTCACCGTCATGTACATAATCCAGAATTCAAGAACCCCAAATGGTAACTGTATAAATGACTGACCTAGCAGTGAAAGTCTTGCCTAAGTTCTAGACCCAATAAATGATCTGAACATCCCTAAACTGAATACATATTCTGGAGAATCCTCAAGGGACAGCAGATCTCGTACCTAACTATCCAGTCAGCAATCCGCTTCCGAAGGTCCGCCTTTTATGTTTACATAATCATATTTTGAAAGCCACAATTCCTTTTGAACTGTGCACCTTGCTGATAATATCATAAACCTTATTCTTTTTACCACAGTTTTAAAAAATAAGCTTGTCTCGTTTCTGAACTCTCTGTAAAACTCGTTGGTAGTCTGTGGTTCTTCTACGGACCAGTTTTTGGCAGCGGTGGTTGTATTTTTATCAAGAACGGAGACAATTGTGGGTGCCAAAATACTTCGACATGAAATAATAGGCCCGGCTGGTCAGCCTGTCATAACTGTTCAATAAGTCAGATACGTCACTTACCTGCGATTGTAACGAAACTGAGAATTACTGATAGAAAGAAGACTGTCATTTCTGATAGATTTCCATCATAGTTTGAAGCCGGTCTCTCTCTCAAAATACCTCCTCTGCTCCCCAAACGTTCTTCTTCAGAAATTATTTCTGTTTGCCCATTTCCACCCCCGCAGTGTCATTTATCCTTTCAAGTATCAATTTCTGGCGTCATTTTTCATTGTCAAACAATGGACAGCAGAGATCGATGTCTGTTTGCCAATCTGCTTTGCCAAATGAGAAAACTTTAAAAAGAGAGATCAGAGTCAATAAAAACTGCATCCGATGCATAACATTTTGACTGTTTTCAAACTTTGCATGTTACGCAGTGATTGCCTGCCCGACATGACAACCCTGGCTCCTTCAGTTTCAGTTTCATCTACATACACTTTATGATTCTACAGTACATACAAATAACTAAACTACATAGACATAGACTGAATATATAATTTTACAACAACAACAAAAATACAATGTTACAGTAAACTAAATAGAATATACAAGTACAAAGAGGAGCTAAATGATAAATTGCCTGTAGGGAATTACTTAAAGGAGGAGCTCTCTGGTAAACTAATCGAGGAGAGAGCCCCCCCCCCCCTGTTCTCATATATTCATTAGGTCAAGTGAGTTACTAAGTTGCAAAGTAGCATAGATTAGATTTAGATTTTGTCGGTCGACTTTGTTCAAGAAGTAACTTTTCAGTTTTTTTTGAACAATGTTTTAGACGAGGCATTTCTGAGTTCCACAGGTAATGCATTCCAAAGTTTGGCAGCAAGATATCTAATAGACTTTAGACTATATAAGCATAACATCACTTTCGACTTTAGACCATATAGTCATAGGGTTAGTTTAACCCGGGGCGAACCCAGGTTAGTTGGTGTAGTGTAAACAGGGCTTATAGTCACAGTATGATTATAGCATTCCTTGTACTGATTTTTTCTGAAATGAAATATTGCACCAATCCACCTTTTCAAGATAAGAGGTGCGAAAACGGAAGTCTTTTGTTGTTTGAGATTTCGCATTTTTGAGGCTAAAATCTTGTTCTGCGTACAAAGTTTAGCATGGAAGCAAATTTTTACTTTCATATCTGTCTTCGTTTGGAAATTACGATGATATAAAGAATTAGAAATCATAAGGGCTTTGACCGTGAAATCAAAGTTTGGACAAAAAGTTGTCCTAACATCTGATTTCACGGTCAAAGCCCTTATAACTTTAAATTATTGAAATCGCGGTAATTTCTAAACGAAGACAGATATGAGAGTAAAAATTTGCTTCAATGCTAAACTTTGTACGCAGAACAAGATTTTAGCCTCGAAAATGCAACAAATCGAACAACAAAAGACTTCCGCTTTCGTACCTCTTACCTTGAAAAGGTGGATTATGCGGGTGTCCGAATCACTCTGAGACACACGCGTTTCAAGCGTACTATTACTATGTCTGAGAAGCATTAAGAAACTTTTAAAAGTCAAATTAATGCATGAATATATAGCAAATATATCGTTGAACCTTCATTCTTTTGCAGTATTAACTAACCATTTGAGTTTTCATCATGACAGAATACTATTTATCCATTTATTCCTATGTGATGCTTTAAATGTCAAGAAACATATCTGCCGCAGTAGCGACCACATTGCTAATTCATCCATTCAAAAAATAAGAACCCAATTAAGAAACTTTTAGCACTGAAATGGACAAAATTCCATGTTAAATTAAGAAACTGTTGGTACTATGGCCTGATCCTAGTTTCTTATAAAACACGTGTATTTAATTGTTACCTTCTTTATAAGTCCTTCTCTAATAAGCCCCTCCCTTCTAAACCAAAATTTAGAATAAGACCCCCTCTCGATCAAGTCCCTCCCACTTACATCAAATGCCAGAAGTTAACAGAGATTGTTAATTTTCATATGGTTTAGGATAAAAACTGTGTCGAATTTGCTTATTCGAGTCCTCAAGTGCATGTTGATTCCTCAAGGTGTAGAGTAAACGAACTAAAGAAGCCAATCCATCTCATTTGATAAACCTCCCTCTCTAACAATACAGTAAACTCCTGCATAGAAAAACACACTACAAAAAGAACCTAGAGGCTGCTTTCCCTAAATTATCCACCCCTAACAGCCTGTTCAGCTTGATGAGACATAGGTTCTCATTGAAGGGGTAGCAAAGTGATTTTGGATTGTTTTTATTAACTTCATTTTGGTTCAAAGTGGCTATCAAAGTTTGATTCTCCTCTACAATAGGTTATTAGATCAATAAGAACCCCCTTCTAGCACAAATGATAGGGCTAGGCATCTTTTGCAATACTCTGAAAGTGCTACACAAGGCACCCTTGAAATCAGTCATGGTCCTTTTGAAATAAGAAAAAAGTAGGTTCTTACATATGCAAGATTTACCCTACCCCATATAAATCCCATTGGACTCTCAGAAATAAAATAAGCCACCGCTGGCTTAAAAGAGGTATACAAAAATCGTAAAAATTGGCGTGGTTTCGTTCCTGACAAAATCTTAAAACTGATGCTATTCCCAATGATACAACCCCAGTATCCAAAATTCCATGAGTCTCCCCCACCCCAAAGGACCTTGCTGTCTTTGATACCCTCTTACCAATCCTCGTATTTAGAAGTTCTGATAACGGGCAACTGCTTCCTAGTCGTCCCTTAAAAGCAGCATTTCTCAACCACGCAAATTATTTGTAAGGAAGGCTCCATCCATGGGGTATTGGAAGGCCCCAACGAAAGACGGAGAGACAGTCTTCTGGGGTTGTTCCTTGGCCTCGAGAAAATGTTGCTGTGCTTAGAACAGAACAAAAATGATGGGTGGTTTGGCTTAGAAGAGAAAGAAAATGATAAAGAAACAAACACACAGTCTATTGTTACTGTTTCCTTCACAAAAATATTTACGAAATTTCGTAAAATGATTTCTCCTTACAACAATAAACCTAAAAAATTCCTACAAAGGTAAAACGAGTCATTGACAAAATAGATTTATAGAACATGTTAAAATTTGTGTGAAAAATATGACGGGAAACTTGCGTCTACCTTTTGTCTGTACAGCAAGTGATTTGAAATATCATATCCTAAATTCAAACCATGTGTCTGTCGCAAATAGAGAGTAAAATTCAGCTCGATGAAGGACAAGTTCCCAACGATATATCTCTTGTACCAAAAGTTTGGTTAATCATATCCTTTTTAAAAATGTACAAAATTTTTTCCCTTCAGCTGCAGAAACTTAGATACCTCTAACAGTGGACTTGCCGAAGTCTCTTACTTGTTCCTTAAACCCTAAAACCCTGAAAGTCTGGCGTTTTTGGTACATGGGGGAGACTTAGACAAGTTCAGACCGCACGGAGGTAGTTTTCATCGCCAAGTCGATATCAAATGTATTCGAACATTATTGACTGTTTGAAACTCCATAAGAAAAGAGCAACCCAGGAAATGTGTGTCCGGCACCCCAATGTATGCAAACATTAAATTCTAAACACCTACGGGAATTCTACCGTATAACCCTATTTGTTTACAATTTACATTCCATAGAAGTCTCTCTCTGTGACTGGCAACTACTGGACTTCAGTTTCAGTACCTTGGGGAACTGCTTTCGGTGTCGGCGAAGGTACTGGTGCACTATACTTCGATGATGATATCCTTGATTGTCTACCTTGTTTTGCATTTGCACTTGTCCTGCGAAAAAATGTATATTCAAATCAAGTAATTTGTCCTTAGTATTTCAGGGTAGTATCAAGTGTGCAGTTGTCACTGTCGTGTAAATATCATGCATACATTTGCAAGGCTCGAGACAAAACATAGGAATGAAGTGAGTAAGCTTTTAAAGACCATTTTCAAATAAATCTGATGTACCAAAATGATACATCTGCGTTTTCTGAGTCAGACAGTAATAAATTATACCAGGTGAGTCAAAAAAAAGTTTACGGTTTTGGCGGGCAGTGGAATAAATTGTATGCAGTTGATATTATACACTAGAATGTTTATCTATTAGTCAAAGGCTAACTTGGATGTGAAAATCCCATTTGGGACAATCACTCATCTCTTTGACCAAAAAATAAAAAATACCTGTAATGGTTCGTATAGGAGCGAGACTTTCATTGTGGCCTATGCATTTCATGTTATTGAAATGAAAATCCAATTTTTGAAACTAACGATTGCATTAAATTTCAATTGCAATCAAATTATGGGCCAGAATGGAAGTTGAAATCTTTGTTCTCATGCATACCGGCATCTGCCTAATCTCTGGGCCTAAAAGATGGGTGATTTTACCAAACAAAATTTTCACATCTAAGTTAACCCTTGACTGATTGTTTAACACTTCACTTTGAATATTCGCCATGTGTTTTCAATTCCAAGGCTTGCCAAACGTGTTAACTTCCTCTTTGACTCACCCGGTACACCGATTTGAATGAATTACATATCATTATCATGAGCGACAGGGCACCCAATGTGTAGCAGCTTGAAGTTCATATCAGAAGCGAGCCACCTTAACTTTCTGCTTTTTTGTGTTTTGAATTTAATTTTACTTGGTACACAACCACCTGTCACTGTTTCGTAATTGTAAACTTTTCGGTACTGAGTCACATTAATTGTAGAGTTCCAACGTGAGAAATCAAGGAGGATCTGCACTTAAGATGGCTCACTAAAAACATTCAGAATTACGATACAGTGAGAGGTGGTTGTATACAAGTAAAAATTGGTTCAAAACACAAAAAATACTAAGTTAAGGTGGCTCGCTTCTGCCATAAATTTCAAACTGCTATACACTGGGTGTCCTATCTGTTGCGTGTGTGGCCTCTGGTTACGCACATTACATATATTGCATTTAGGACACGTAATCTCCTCATGTCTCCTGCTTATATTGCATGTCTGGTTTATGTAAAGCGAGTATTTCATAAGAGCAAGAGAGAATTTAGCAGTCAGTCGATCATACTCTGATTCAGAAAATAGTTGTTGTTTCTGAGTCTCGCCTAGCGAATCCTCAAGCGCATCAAATTGGTGACAGAGTTGGTGGCGAGTACGAAGATATTATGGCAACTTCTATTACACCAGAGAAGTTCGAATCCGGTGATATCTCTTCGTGGTTACGCCAGTTTGAAGTCTGTGCAACTGCAAATTCATGGGATAACGACAAGAAATTAAAAGTTCTGCCTGCTTTTCTACGAGGACCAGCAGCCACTCACTATTTTTCATTCTCTGATGCCCAAAAAGCATCATACAATGAGCTGAAAAAGAGTCTTGTAGCAGCCCTCTGCCCGCCAGTTGACCGTGAAAAATATTTCACAGAGTTTGAAAGCCGATCTCTCCGCCCAAGTGAAGACCCCTCGATTTATCTGTGGGAACTGCAAGAAATTTTAAAGAAAGCTGACCCTTCGCTTGCTGATGAAGCACGTGATGCACTTCTGTCTCGTCAGTTCATGAAAGGCCTTCCTGAGAGTCTTCGTCTCAAGCTCCTAGAGGCCAATCCAACACCGTCCCTTGCTGAGATGACGAAATTTGTTCAACGTTTTCGCGCTGTTCATCGACCAGCGGAGCAACCACTGGCTTTTGCTTCACCAGTTGCCCCTGCACCTGCAGACCGTCCCTCCAGTCATCATCAACACGACACGCTCAAGGATTCGATTGGTCAATTAACTGCTGCTGTTTCAGCCTTGACTGCAAGCCACAAAAGTCTGGAAACATCTCTTTCCCAACCAGAACCTCGTAATCAGAATGTTATTCAACGTGGATCCCGTGGAAGGTTTCAAAAATCAAGCAATGCACAAAGACGCCAAGGCCGATGTTTTAATTGCAATCAACTCGGACACTTTGCATCGAATTGTCCATGGGACTTGCATTGTCAATTGTGCCGTGGATGGGGGCACACGCAGAACCAATGTGCCAATAATTATACACAACGATCTTCATCAGAGGGTAAGTCTTTAAACTTCAACGGGGTGCCTCAATGGGGGGCTGGGTTGCAGGTCACCCCCAAATTTTCTCTGCTGGGTTATGTGGAGCATCATTCGAGATGCCAGATCAGCCTCTTGTTGTGTGCCATTTTGGCACTTCTAACCTTTCCGCTCTTGTTGATACGGGCTCTATGAAATCCTTTATTTCTTTCGATGCTTTTGAACAAATTGAACCAAAACCAGCTCTCCATACAGTTTCACAACAATGTTTTGGAATCAACGGTCAACCACTACACGTGGAAGGAGGTGTGCAAGCTGCATTTTCCTTTCCCTGCAGCAACAATGTTTCCTATACAGGTGATTTTCTAGTTTCCCGCCATCTTTACAAGCCGCTGCAGTGTGTTTTGGGATGGGATTTTCTAACTGCCAATGGGTTGAGCCTAGTGTATAGGGACAATGGTGCATATTATTTAACGGGAAGGCATGGTGATACTCCCCTCATTCCACAGGATAAGTGCCTGGATTATCCTCTTCCAACCAAGCTAAACCAATGTGCTGGCGTTGCCGAGAATGGCAATATTTTATCGTCTACCCTTTTTCACCAATCAGAAAATAAAGGACCAGTTCCCATTACTTTACCAGCTAGTATTTGTGTGCCAGGTAGAACAGAAATCATAGTTACAGGCCAGGTCACAAAAAACTACAAGGATGATCTAGGAATGGTGTCCCCAATTAACAACGAATCTTTGCCCACAGGAATTTTAGCAGCGTATTCAGTTAGTCAGGCAGAAAGCAGGAAAGTCCTAGTTCGTTTGATGAATTCATCTAATTTTGATATTTCATTACAGGCTGGTCAAAAGATAAGCGAATTCTGTCCACTTGTAGAACCTATTGCAAAAAGTTCTGCGCATAACAAATGCACACCTGGGCCTAATTTAGTGTGTGGTTCCATCATACCTGAGAAGTTGTCTCTTGAGCTAGAAGCAGCAATTAGCCCTTCTTTGGAAAAGCATGAACGCTGTCTTCTTTTAAATACCCTTCTCAAATATTCGGATGTTTTTGATGAGTCCTTGGGCCAAACGGATGTTATCACACACCGGATCGACACAGGTGATGCAACTCCTATTAAGCAGTCCCCGAGGCGGTTACCATACGCTTTTAGGGAAGAAGCTAAATCACAGGTAAGGGATATGCTGGACCAAGGTGTCATTCAGCCTAGTACTTCTCCATGGGCTTCACCAATTGTCCTAGTCAAGAAGAAAGATGGTAAGTACAGGTTCTGTGTTGACTACCGTAAGTTAAACTCAGTCACAGTAAAGGATGCACATCCATTGCCTAGGGTTGATGATTTGTTGGATTCATTGCAAGGTTCCATTATGTTCAGCACTTTAGATCTTAGGACAGGGTATTGGCAAATAAATATGGACCCCGCAGACCGCGAGAAAACAGCCTTTACCACCCCAGATGGGTTGTGGGAGTTCCTGCGCTTACCCTTTGGTGTTTCCAACGGCTGTGCCACCTTTCAGAGAGCCATCGAAATTGTCCTGTCTGGCCTAACCTATGAAACATGCCTTTGTTACTTTGACGACATAATAATTCCATCGAACAGTCTCGCACAACAGTGTCAGCGGCTCTCCCTTGTCTTAGGTCGATTTCGGGAATATAATTTGCGCGTCAAGGCATCTAAATGTTCCTTTGGAGCAGATAAGGTAACATATTTAGGCCATGTTGTGTCCTCTGAAGGAGTTCAGACTGATCCAGGTAAGATTGAGGCCGTTTCAAAACTCCTTCCACCAAAGACAGTTGAACAGGTAAGATCTTTTCTCGGCCTAACAGGCTACTACAGAAAGTTTATACCAAACTATGCGGCATTATCTGCACCTCTTGTGGCCTTAACTAAGAAAGGAGTTAAATTTGCATGGGAAAATAAACATAATCTCGCATTCTGTACTTTGAAGGATAAACTTTGCAAAGCTCCCATTTTAGCATACCCCAAATTTGACAGACCTTTTACTTTACACACAGATGCATCCGATATTGGAATTGGTGCTGTGTTGTCACAGATTGACACTAGTGGTAAGGAGAGTGTCATCTCATACTGTAGCCGATCACTTTCAGATCGTGAAAAGAACTATTCCGCCACAGAAAAGGAAGCTCTTGCTGTCATTTTTGCTGTTGAACATTTTCGTGTTTATTTGCTTGGTCGACAATTTACACTTGTTACGGACCACAGTGCATTGCAATGGCTTCATACTGTTGAGCCAAAGGGGAGACTTGCCAGGTGGGTCATGACACTCCAGGAATACTCATTTATAATCAAACACCGCCCTGGCATTGCCCATGGGAATGCTGATGGACTTTCCCGTTTGCCATCAGATGAAAAAGATGCTCCCGAGGCCCCTGTGGTTGACCAATCATTTGGTTGTGCCACGACAATGACTCCTGGCTATAATCTCCATCAGGCTCAACTGAATGATCCAGTCATTGCTAAGATCATTGAATTGAAATCGGCCAAATTACCTAAACCACCTTATTTTGTTTGGGCAGACAATCCGTCCCTTCGTACTTTCTGGCACTGCTGGGACAGTTTATTCCTCTCTAACGGCTTGCTGGCCAAGAATCTTAGTACAGATCATTCCCTACCGAGGTATGCATATGTGGTACCAGAAGCACTCGTTGATTCTGTTTTGTATGGGATTCACTGTAGTCCATTCTCAGGTCACTTAGGAATTCGTCGGACACTTCATCGAGCCAAAGAACGATTTTTCTGGCCAAAAATGTCGGTACAAATAAGTGATTTTGTGAGATCGTGCCAAACCTGTGCCAAAAACAAGACAGACAATCACCTTAGGAAGGCACCACTTCGCTCTATTGAAGTAAGCGAACCGTTTGTATTTTGGGCGATGGACTACATGGGTCCTTTACCTGAAACATCGAGAGGAAATAAACACCTGCTGGTGGTAATGGATCACTTCAGTAAGTGGTCTGAAGTTTTTCCCACTAAAGATCAAAAAGCTCGTACAGTTGCCGAAGTTTTAGTCTCTAAAGTTTTCACCAGATTTGGTCCACCCGAAATAATTCACTCCGACCAAGGGTCAAATTTTGAAAGTAATTTGATGAAGGAAATCTGTAGCCTCATGGGTATCCACAAGTCCCGTACCTCTGCATATCACCCTCAATGTGATGGGCTGGTTGAACGGCAAAACCGCACTTTGCAGGATATTCTTGCCTCTTATGTTTCGAAATATAAAGATGATTGGGACTTGTGGGTAGATCTTGCTGTTTATTCCTACAACACTAGTGTTCATGAAAGTACAGGTTTTAGTCCCTACGAACTTGTCTTTGGAAGGGTAGCTAGAACTCCAATTGAAGTAGATCTTGGAATACCAATTAAGAATCCAAGTACGCAGCATGAATACTCACAGTCAGTTAGAAGAAATCTTCAGGATATAGTGCAGATAGCAGGCAAAAGTCTTGAAAAAAGTCGACTAGCTAGTCAGAAACAAGTAGACAGCAAAAGTAAAGGTAACTGGGTCCCTCTTCCAGTCGGTCGCTCGGTATTACTTCGCCGCCCAAAAGCTTGGAAATTTGGAGGGAGATGGATTGGGCCTTATCAAATCATTTCTCAACTTGGGGTTAACTATAAAATTCGGTCAAAACAAGGAAAAGACATGATTGTGCACCACAATAATGTCAAAGCTTGCACATTTCCCTTCGACCAAGGGAAAACTATTGCCCCAGTCAGGGAAGCAGAGGAAATGACATTTTCCGAAAACCAAGATAACCCCCGAGTTCCTGGAGAGAGACCATTGCAACCACGCCCAGCAAGACTGAGACAAAATATAGGACCCCCGCTGAGGTTTGGAGATTTTGTTACCCACTGACGACTGGGAACAAAATAGAAGGGAGGGGGTGGTGTTGCGTGTGTGGCCTCTGGTTACGCACATTACATATATTGCATTTAGGACACGTAATCTCCTCATGTCTCCTGCTTATATTGCATGTCTGGTTTATGTAAAGCGAGTATTTCATAAGAGCAAGAGAGAATTTAGCAGTCAGTCGATCATACTCTGATTCAGAAAATAGTTGTTGTTTCTGAGTCTCGCCTAGCGAATCCTCAAGCGCATCATATCGCTCGTGTCATTGCCAAACAAAAACGCTAACTTAGAAGCTGAAATCAGTCATATCAAATATCACTCTAGACATTTGGACAATCTAATTTGGAACAACCATTAAAGAATTCATCGAGAAAATCTACAAATTACGATTAAAATTTGTCACATTTTCTGTTTTCATCAAATGAAAATTGCATCAGTTCCCTTCCAAACAACTTTACGTAAGTAATTCATGTGCATTCTACCAGCAAGAGACACATGTTTGTCATTAAGTGTTTTCCTTGGGGCACTACACTCACAGAAATAAGGTGCTTGCCTTTGAGTATCTTTTAGGGAACTCCATTCAAGCACACAAATGGTACCCTTAAAGGTACCATAAAGTATCACAAAGCAGGGGTAATTCATAGTACCCGGCATACTGGTACCATAGAGTAAACTTAAAGGTATTTTGCATATCTTTTCTACATAAAGCACCCTAGGGTACCATATAGGACCTGCAAAGTACCCTATAGGGTACTCCAGAATACCCAAAGGTACTATTTCGTACCTTTCGCGCTCAGGTACCCTAAGGTAATTTATAGTACTTCTTAAAACCAACTTATTTCTGGGACTGAATCATACTGGTATCTTGTAACTGAAGCTGAAACTTGACAAAAAGGTCATCGAAATTTCCAATCGTCTTTACAGTATATTAGAAAAACTCACCCTGATTCAAGGTCTTGCTTGTCGGTTGGTCCAATTCCTCCTGGTCCTACAACAGAAGGAAGACGGTTAACAATTTTTATGGCAATATGCGAGCAGCCACAACACTTTTCCATGAAAGGACTTGAAAGACAACAATTCGTGCGGAGGAGTGTTGAGGTCACACGCAGGGTATCCTTATGGCAGTTTCTATGGATTCTCTTGACTAAGGAAAATTGATGACTTCGCCGGATCTTTGCCTAAGATGATAAGCCAATTACACTCATTGCATAGTTTCAGGCAGCCTTACAGGCAGTCTGCAAATGGGCAAAAATCTTTCTTTTTCCAGAGAGCTACACTATGGAATATTCTCTCATCCGAGTCTAAAACAGCATCCTCCCTGAATGGTTGCAAGACATCAATAAGGGGTTGACTTTTTCTTTCTACAGTAGTTAACGTTAGCATATCTTCTGTATAGGCCATAGGGTGGTTATTATCTTTCGCTCCTCGTGTTATAGTCGTTACGGATTTAGAAGTTTCAGGACGACACAGCTTCAGAATTAATAAATGCTGCCATTTTCACAATAATCAAGATATCAAAATATTACCACGACAGATTTACAGCAAATTTCCAAAACTTCCTTTCAAGCACTTTAATTAAAAAAAGAATGCAATAGAATTTTACACCCATCCCTCTAAAGATTTGAGCCCTGTGTTGTGGTGGGTATGCATCTTTGTAGATGAAGAGGGAAGATTAGACTTAAGTCCTTTCGTCCCTTGTTTCCTAGCGTTCTTTGATTTGCTGATGTCAATTGGTCACAAGGGACTCACATAACATTACAATGAAAAAGTAGGCCCACTTCAGGCCCACGTAGAGTGGTTCCGTATTCGCCAATCAAATTGCTAGAATTTAACTTTTAGCCAAGCAGGAGGCGTTATTTAGGCAGTTGTTGTTGTTACGTACAAAAACGGTTGACATGGCCTGAAGTTCTCGAAGCTGCGATGGATCTTTTCGTTTTTACCGAGGAAAATTACTGCTAGAAAGGTATGTATTTTACGATTTGTAAGTCAGAAAAACATCATTGTTTTTTCCAAGCTCTCTGAACTAGACTTTGAAGTGATTTTGTGGATTGTACCAGAACTTTTGCTATTCTAGGTCATTTAGAAAAAGTGGGCCCACTTTGT
This sequence comes from Aurelia sp. 4 Dawson et al 2005, assembly GCA_964019985.1. Classification (NCBI taxonomy): domain Eukaryota; kingdom Metazoa; phylum Cnidaria; class Scyphozoa; order Semaeostomeae; family Ulmaridae; genus Aurelia; species Aurelia sp. 4 Dawson et al 2005. The sequence continues at coordinate 8,607,273 of OZ026493.1, read as the reverse complement.
CATAGTAATATCATGAGTCCCTTTTGACCAAGTGATATCAGCAAATCAAAGAACGCAGGGAAACTAGAAAAGAAAAATGCAAAAAATACAAAAAGAGGAAGATGACATATACGTCTTCTACAAAGACCCTTCCTCATCTCTCCCAACCATGTTTCCGTCGAACAAACCGTTTTCGTACTGATAACAACTACAGTACTTTCCTGTTTTTTCTTTTCTTTTATCTTTCTTTTTGTTAAACATTAAACCAGCACCTCTAAGGGGGCCATTATGGAAATAAGGTCAGCTTGACCCTTCAATGCTATCCCGGCCACTGTTATTAGGGGTGTTTTCCTTTTACGTTTTTAAACCTTAAAGTATTGTATTGCATCTATTTTTATACTTATTATAATAACTTGTATATATTTTTATGTGGCAAATGATACATACATACATACATACATACATACATACATACATACATACATACATACATACATACATACATACATACATACATACATACATACACACATACATACATACATACATACACACATACATACATACATACATACATACATACATACATACATACATACATACCTACATACATACATACATACATACATACATAGATACATACATACATACATGCATACATACATAAAAGGCATAAGTCTAAGACAAAATTAGGCTCTTTTAGTTGGGCTCCTCAAAGAGCAGACAAACGAAGAAGTTTTCATCAATACGGTTGTCTCAAACATAAGAGCATAGAACCATTTAAGAATACCTGGATGCACTCCAGCACCAATCAGAGTTCCCTAAAAAGAAACAAAATTTCTTATGTTTTACTTGCAATATCACAAATGGTGAGTTCAGAAATCGAGGTTGAAGAATGGTGAAAATAATTGGAAAAAAGTTACACATACACTTTCTTTGTTCATAAACTCATTCCAAGAAGCTCGACTATACGATCGCTAAAAAGTTAAAAAAACTCAAGTACCAGGGAAAAAGAATTTCAGAAACTATTCTTTCTAAAAAGAAAATTCTCAGCATATCAAAATACTATTTCACGAGTCAGATTCACTAATTTTTTCATAAGAAATTTCTTTTAAAAAATCACCTCTGAGATCCCCTCTGAGATCTGAGAAACTCCAGTGCTGGGAAAATATAACTTGAGAAACTTTCTGTTGTAATAAAGGAAATGCCTAGCATATTTCTACTTTATTTTCATTTATTTCCTGTATCAAATCACTCGGATCGTACTTGCGTTAAGTCTAAACAGTGGAAAGGTTTCAAAATATTTTGTTTTGAAACGTTCACGAGAGCACAGGTAGGGAACATGAAGATTGTTATGGAAAATCTAAGAAACTCGTAGGAAATTCTGAGCACTGAGAATCTGAAAATTTTAAGAACTGGCCCAAATCCTTAGTTTCTTATGAAAAATTAGACTGATTATATAGCCGTAGTTATCGCTTTTGAAAGGCTGCCTAACTCATAATCAAACGCAATTATTTTGAAAAGATGATATCTGCCTCGTTTTGATAAGGGCCTAGGCAAAAACACTAACGCAAACACTCGTATTTTCAAATGAAACACATTGATTTGAAAACTTCAGAGTAAATTTGTTAATGCTTAGCGAAAGCAACAAACCAGTACCTTCGTACAAGGTTTGGCATTTTCACCTACAGTCTTCGTGGTATTCTAAATCGTAAGACTTTGTTCTGTCAAGGTGAGTTCCTTGGAACTCTACTTTGAGCTTCGCGTTTCCGTTGGTCGACATCAATCAATCGAATTTGTAAGCAGCCTCGTCCCAAAGGGCGTTCAAAAGTGCAACAAAGTCAGTCCAAAAACACTGCCGTAATACTATGAGTCCCAGGATGAGCGGTTTGGGTTTGGCGCACAAGTCTCGTTTTGAATAGCGATTCTTGGGACTCATCTTTTCCTATGGTACAGAATTTTATTTCTACTTTGGTCTGTTTAAATCTTCAATTGATAATTCGTGTCCCAGAATCGCTCTTCTATAATCTTTCTCGATTCGGAAACTTTAAAAGATTTTCGAATGAAGTTTTTAATACCATACCAGCTGATACTTTCTGCTTGCACTGGGTGGCTTCGTAGGTACAACTCCAGCAGATACTGCAGCAGGACCATCACTCTAAAATGAAAAAATATTGCTTACTGTTGTATTCAAGACGTGATAGGATGGGCTCTAGATCTTCAAAGATGTCGGTGTGAAATCCTACAACCTATTTCTTTGAACAGGATAGCTTGGAAGAAACATTTCCTACTTTGCAATGATTCTACCCGTGAACTTTTCAGAACTATTTAATAATTTTAGAAATCAAAGCATAAACCTATCTTTATTAAAAGAAACTAGAATTTTGATCGTACTGAAAATTTCTTAAAATTCTCAGATTTTGAGTGCTCGGAGTTTCTTACGACTGTCTTAAATGTTCCATAACACTGCTGATGTTGTCTTCCTGTTCCCCCGTTAATAGTTAGAAATATTGCTTTCTGAAGCTTTACCCATGTTTACACATTACTTAAGTACCTTCCAAGGAACGTAATACCGCAAACACGAAAACTAAAGTAGAAGTTACGGATTTCGTTTGGCAAAATAAATAGCTTCTTAAGTTATATTTTCCCAGTAGTGGAGCTTCTTAATTCTTTAGCAATCTGAGAGTTGAGTTTCTTATAAGCAGTTTCTTATAACAAAATACGTGTATTTCAGATTTTTAACTCATTTGAGAAATGTGACGTCATCGAATTTTCTAAATCGTAAAACAGGACTGCCAAAGACTTGTACTCGATACCAAATTGAAGGCATTCATAAACTACGATGAATTTGCTTGGAAATAATTTTGTGTTTTTTTAAACGATCTGGAAATTATGATGGTTATTAGCTTTTTTCAAAATTTTCCTTTAATTTCTAAGGAAGAAGGAGAATGACGACATAATTCAACGAGCAGAAACTGAGTAAAATGACGTCATCGAGCAATCTGAGGCAAGAAAGTGTTTGATGTTTGAAACGTAAGCTTTTTGAAACAATAAAGGAAGAAAATATCAAGTGCTGCCTAATTACAGGATCTGTTACAGGGAGCTAGCGGGACACAAAGCTAAGAGTTTTCGCGCATGAGTGCACTGTTTTCCTCTGTCTCCAACGGTAGAATTATGGCAATCCAAGCAATTCGCTTCAAAGAAAGAGGTCATAGAGTTTCTACCGACATTTCTAAAGAATTGGAACCTATGCTAGAATCGATTTACCAAATGAAAAACAAGTGGTGTCGAATGTTCATAGACTCATTCAATTTGATCAAAAGAAAGCAAAAACTAGTTAACTTTTAAAATTCTTTAAACACTCGTCAGATCTATCCAGTAGGCTGTTTGGTACTCGGAGGATGGGGCAAGCGACCACAGTCATTGTACTATTCGGCACATTCACGTTATTTAACATTCCCTATTTTAAGACATTAGGGACCTTTAGCAACTAGCACGGCGACTGAAACGGCAACACAAATGTGTCCGTGCGTAGTTTCCGAACTTCGGCTTGCAAAGACTCCTTGTTTTCCGAGCGAGTCTGCTTCCCTTGAGAGTCTATGAAGTTGTCCTCGGTTGTATCATAGAAAACAACGTTCTGGGCTGGCGTTGCCGAATTGGTTGCTTAAAGTTCCCATTTTTGTTGGGCAGAAGAAGTGCTGACCGTGTTGTTTTAGAACATTGTGTTTTAGCTTTGGTTGACTCGTTGGACATCACTTGGTCAATACTCGTTGAGAGCGAATCAACGCTGGGCCCCACACAGTCATACGAACCATTGCTATGGTTGCAGCTCTTGTTCTCAACGGTGAAGCTAATTTGCATATCATGTCATATGCGATCTGGAGCCCTTTTCAGGGGATTCCTTGAAGTTCACAACTTAGCCTGCTCGTTAACTCACGATATAGTCCCAGTTATCGCAACAATAGGAGCAACAACAACAATGATAACAACAACAACAACATTTTTCATTTTTGCTCAAACTGGTAGTTTGTGCATCAATCAGTTTATCAATAGCGACAACTACGAATATGCAACCAGTCTGACAATCAGTCTAGCCTGCTCGTATCTCCAACAAATTTGATATTTGAAATGTGGTTCTCATACTTACAGCGTATGTAATAGCAGCATGTTGTAATTTAGCAGCTTGCCTGTGTAATGATGTTCTCAAAAACATTTCATCTCTCAATGCGTGCATCCTTTATAAGATAAACACATCATCAATTACATGAAGGTACTCTGTATTTGAAAAACTGCCATTTCAAAGTACGGTCAGGATCTGGGGGAACAAGTTACTGTATGTATTGGGTGAGTTAGAAAAATGCACGCCGTCTGAACGGCTAAAGCTCCCTACACATCAAAGCAACAAAATATCTTAGCATCTTCTTGAAAAGCTGAAGAATTTATTCAATTTTAGGCTTTTCTTGAATTTAACTTGTCACTCATTTCTGATGTTACAATGGAATTTCTCGAGAAGGTCCCTTGGGAAAACCGAGAAAAAAACCGTCAAATTTCGCTAATATTTCGCCTCATAGCGATGACATGAAAGCGACTTAGCAAGTATCATCTCCTTGAGAGAATGAAAAATAACAAATGCATTCAAGGGACAGGGGGAATCCATCCTCTAAAGAGGATTATACCATTTGTGCAGTCTGATCTCAAGATCTAATGCCTATACTTGGATAGACTCACTACATAAGTCTCAGAATCGATCATTGAACTGGATCGCTACATCACATTAAAAACGTTGAACGAATACAAAGAGTCACGTCCCAAGTCTAATGCTGGAATAGAATGACTGAACAATAGAAGCAAGAAATCTATTCAACATACGTTTGCTGTTGTATGGTGACCCTCATTTCCCAGTTTTTATTGCATTTTTCGAGCTCTCTCAGCAGCCTAAAGAGAAAAAGAGGAAGAATAAGGATAAGATAATGCAGCCTCCTGTGCAAACTGCTTAAACGTAACATCTACAGGGTATCCCAAAAAATTTTGCCCCGTTTGTGTGGCTACTGTGGAGGAGCTGTAGATTCAGTTGTCTCAGCTTCTAAGCCCTTTAAGGTCCTTTGAGCCCCACTGACTCCCTGCAACAGATCCCAAAATTTGGTAAAACTTGATATTTTGTTCCTTGGGCCTTAAACTCTTGATTTATCATTTCAAAAAGTTCATCAATCCAAATACTTCCGTATCTCATATTGCTCGATGACGTCATTTTACGCAGTTTCTGCTCTGTATATGAAAGTCCATAAGTCCCAGTTTGAGAAAAATAAAAAATGTTGTTGTTGTTGGTACTGTTGCGATTACTGGGACTGTGTCGTGCGTGAGTCCAGTTTTAACGCTACGATAAACGTTTGTGACACGAGATTTGGCTTTCTCTCCCTAAAAGGCAAACTGTTAACGGAATTTAGTTAAACTATACATCACTCGCCGCACAAGAATGCGGGGATTCTAACCATATCAAAATTACTGGCAAATATTCTAGAATGATATTTTCCAGGCAAATTCATTGCTTAAAAGAGTGTACCATTTTCAAAAGCTATTTTGTACCCTTGCGGTTGAGGTAACTCTGGTAATTCTGACCTACATCAGCAGAAAGTGTAGATCCTAAGCTTTTAAGGCGTGCCTGGGATTTTTCAAATTCTTACTCCCTTTGAAACTGCATGCTATCATCATTGGCAAATGATTTTTCTGCTCCCCAACAGTTGTATTTGGATATAAAAGACGAACCAGAACACATAGAAAGAATTTGGGATACATCTTCCAAGCTCCAAGTCTGTCCAGGCCGTGTGCAAATTTCCGAGCGATCTGATTGGCTCCAAGGGTACAAAATAGCTTTTCGCACCTGTACCTCGTGGATTTGTGAGTCCTGAGAAAATGGGATTTTACTCATCCGCACTGGCAAAGTACATAGCGGGCACACAAACCACAAGGATTGAGGAATTATCGGCTTAACAGGTCAAGTGCTTAGGCATGGACTTTGAAGACTGCAAAAAATCTTTGATAAAAAGATTATGGAAGCCTTGGTTTACATGAAATTTCTTCCATTTTCAAAACTTCTGTTAGCTTCAAACGAGGTATCATTGTGTGCCTTTAAAGTTCGGCTAACAGAATAATGAAGAAGTCGAAAAATGGATATTATCCCCCAGAAAAAGTTCACCGTAACCTTAAGTATGATTTTTGCTTTGACTGGTGAATAAATACAAAAGAAGCAATAGCGTGCATACGTTTTTCTCTCGTATTTCTAGCTTGCGTTGCTTCAGGTCATTCACTTTGAAGAAGGGGACCTTCGTTTACATATTTTCTATGAAAAATGTTCAGTCAGTTGCTATATGCAACAAAACATGGTCAAAACCAGCAGCATTAAACACCATGAGGAGACAAATTCCGTTTAAATCTACAGAAAATATCATAAATGACGTCACACGTCACGTGTTCCAGAAGGCTTTTTATTGCATTTTGCAAATCATATTGTAGGTCAATGGACAGTTTCTTTTACATGCCTACCTTTTGGTAGCAAAATATTTTCAAGTTCTTTGCATCGAAAATGGATTTCATGGACCCTTGCTGCTTTTATCTCATGAACATTCATAATGCAAAATACAACACCACAGGGATCACTAAAGTTCGAATCATTTTTCGCAGCTCTACCGCATTTAAAGATCATATGTAATCAAATACCTCAATAAGATTCCGGTTCCTACTTCTATAATGGCAATTTGCGTACAAATTTTGAATCTTCTGTCAATTTTTGTGGCTTTTAGCCTTCGATGTAATGAAGGAATCACAGTTTTTGCAAGAAATGCTAAAGAATGCTCACAAGATAGGATGGTAAATCAGCACATGCCTTTGAGCGGCTTTCACAAATGTAGTTTGAACGATAAATGCAAGTATGTTGTCTGGAACGAGGAAGAGAAGACGACGCAAATGTTTTTAAAGCATAACACTTCAACTGATTGCAAAGGATCTGCAAATACGTGGACAAAAACTTTTCTGCCAGAGGAGCCAATAACAGTGACTAGGAACGGAACGCAGCTACCAGGTATGTTTGTTGGCTTGTCAAAATATAATGGTAACGATGACAAGGTAAATTGCCAATAAGATTTGTCTTTATGCCAACACTTATACATTTTTTATGCAAATACGTTCTTCTCCTTTTTTAGTGCCTTGCCAAGTGACAGACTCCTATGCCGCAATGTGCCTCCATTCTTTTCTGTCCTCTCCTAATTATTTTAATTCATAAAAGTTTTGTTGTCCTTTATTCTGTCCAGTATCTACTGTCTCCTTCTCCCTCTGCCAAGCTTTCTTCACTTTTTCCTACGAAAATGTTTTTCAACAATCTCTCTACTCTTAAGATGAGTCTAATCCAGTTCTTTCCTTTGATCATCTCTGATAGTCGTTGGGTAAGGCTTTTCACTTTGTTTCGAGTGGACTTGTCAGGATTTCTAGCTACTGAAAGCTAATTTAGGCCCACTATGCATGCCTCATCCAGGAATGGGATCCCTGGTTCAAATTTCCTTCCTAAGGACGGCGAGGTGAGTTGTGAGGTCAGGCCTCCGAGGTCACCCAACTGAAGTTTGACCTCATTCGACCAAGCTTAACTTTAGTTACCTGACGAAAACTGTTTAAGGCAATTGGCCACCATCCCCGTAAAACCAGGGCTCTTCTTAGCCTGATTCACAGACTCTTTTGGTCTGTGAATCAGGGTAGGTTCTTCTTTTCCCGTTATCAACAATTCCTCGTTCATTCTCTTTCTCTGCAACTAAATTCAAATATCCTTTTCTATAAACACCAAAAAATTAAATAAATACCCTAAATATCCTAAAGTTCATATCTACCTTCAGGAATGTTATCAGTTTATACTTCGTATCTGACTATTTTAGCTACAGAAGTGTTATCAGTTAATACAAAACTGAATTTTTAATTAATTAATACAAAAAATGTTCTAAGTCATCAAGCATTTTAGAACATTGACCTACAACTCTGGTGTTAAAACGACATTAAACTGAAATTACATACAGTTAAACAGTAGGCTTTCTCCCACAAACAAAATCTTCTTTTTTTATTTTGATTTATTTTGAAAATGCTAAAGTAATGTCCAAATTGAAAATTGAAAAAAACAAAATCTTCGCAAAGCTCTATAACCACTTACTTGATTTTGCAGCGTTTGCAATCTGAAAATCGCTCCAAAAAACTTTTATTATGTGCCAAGGGATGCAACTCTCAGCCTCCTTAGGGGGTATCACATGCTGAAGAATGTAAAGTCATTGTCTTAAGGCAGAAATATTAGGGAAATTTGGTGATTTCAAAAAATGAAAGTTCCTTGCAATCATTCTGGTGAATCTCTTGCAACTTCAGAACGGCGTGGACGATTTCAGTCAAGTAAATTTTAAAGTTTATTTGAACAAGTCTCCTATTAAATGATGTGTTTGCCGACACCATTGCCTTGAAATCTAGGGAACAGTAGCCTCTCAAAAAGAGATCCCTTTTTGTTGCTGACTTAATATCTTGTCAAGCAGGGTGAGTGGCCGAGCAGCTTACACAGTTTTCATCAGGTGACTGAAGTTAAGCTCGGTCGTGTGAGGTCAGACTCCGGATGGGTGACCTCGGAGGTTTGACTTTGCAACTCACCTTACTTTCCTTCGAAAGGGACGTCAAGCTAGGGGTCCCATGCCTCACGGCGGCATGCATAGTGGACCTAAATCAGCGATAAGTAGCTAGAAATCCTGGCAAGATCACTCAAAACAAATTGCTACTACTACTAAGCACATATTTCAAATTTCAGTTCAAATCATGGTTAAACAAACAAAAAAAGACAAAAACACAGATAGGGTAGTTTCTTTGGACCTATTAGCTAACCATGATTTATTTCTTTTTATGTCTCTAGTATGGAAAGACTGCAACCATGTTGTGCTTTTCGGACAAGTGCAGCCAACAGTGAGGTACATCATTCCCAGAGGAAGCAAGAGCATCATGAAAGTCTTTTGCGATTTAGAAACATCTCAGAAAGGATGGATCGTCATTCAAAGGAGAGTTGATAATACAACTGACTTTGAACGCAACTGGACGGACTACAAACATGGATTTGGCACACTTGATCGGAATCTGTGGTTTGGACTTGACGCTATGCACACCCTTGCACCTCCTCGGTATAAGACCATGTTGCGAGTCGATTTGCGACATGTTCATGATCCAAAGAAAATCTACTTTGCAGAGTACATGAAATTTGCTGTTGGCCCTGAATCGACTAATTACCGTCTCACTGCTGAGGATTATAATCCAGCGAGCACTGCAGGGGATGATTTAAACTTTATGTACTGGGGCAGTTATCGGATCAATGCTGGATTTAGTACATATGATAATGATAATTCGCCACATCAGAATAACTGCGCAGGAAGGCTTCGTGGAGCTTGGTGGCATGGAAGAGCGTGTTGCATGGCTTGTCTCAATGGTGTCTATCCTGCTGTTGTGAAGGAGATGGACTGTAATGTTACTAGTGAGGAATGGTTTAGAACCAGTCATGAATTCTTCCACCATATGAAATGGTTTAGCCTTAGAGATTGTCTGGGGGGAATCTTTTTCGCCGAAATGAAAATACTGTTTCTTTAGACTTTTGCTAGCGTCAATGATAAAATTGCAATGAAATATTCTTCTGCTACACTGGAACCTTTCCATCATTAAACATTAGCTTAGCTTATAGGGCAAACAATTTAGCATAAGGCCAGTTCTGAACGAATGCTGGCCTGTTTTGAAATGATGCCCATGTCCTGTAGACAATATTCACAAACGCTCGGCTTGCGGCAACAACCAGTTTTTGAAAGCATTTCTTGTCATCTTGGTTATTCACCCTCAAAGAACGTCCGTAGAAATTATTTAGTGAGACAGAGGCTATTCAGGCTGATGGGAGGGTGACTAGCACCCTGAAATCAAAAGCTATTGTCAGATGCTTTCCTGCATGGTTTAGTTGAACGGCTTAGCTATCATTTGAGACGTTGCATGGCCACTTTAGGCCATGATTACCATCCAAAAAAATCAGATACAAAGAAAATTTCGAATCCCAGATTTGAGTGAAACAATTGCCATCATTTTTCAGTCAACATTTAGTGAAAACTCAACGTAGCGATGGATTTGAAGTCGTCTTGGAAAATTTTTTGTTTGCAAAAAAGATTGACGTCATTCCTGATTCATATTTCGTGCTCCAAAGCAAATTTGGAATCCAGCCTTTTTCCTATCTTCCAAACAGCGGCTGGAAAACGAGGGAATAGTCCAAGAAATTAAATTTCCACATCTTTGAAACTGCTTTTTGGGACCGTAGGTATACCTTTAACTGATCGAGCAACATCCCGAAAGATAGCTGAGACTTTCAGCTATATGCGCGTACCGTGATTATGTTCATAACATTTGCTTTCAGGATACTATGTGTCATCTGGCTCGCAAAGTTTTTTTTTTGGGTCACCTGGTAACGTCAGCAAAGCAGAGATTATTCCGAAATCAAGAGGGATGGCATCAGTTGTTACGAGGGTATTCAGTTACTTCTAGCTAAATATTGTCCCTACTCCTAAGAAAACAAAGTCAAAGAATTATCGAGAGCTAGTCTCCAGGGTAAGAAAAATTTTGACCACGCTTGTTTGCCAGTGTCATTATTACCCACAATCACCAGAATTCGAATTGCGTCACAAGAGGCATGAAGCGCAATCGATTCCATCGTACGTGCCACGAAACACCAAACTATTCACCTCCTCTACCGTCCCGTTGATCACAGCTTGCGCAGACGCAGAACCTAAAATTCCAGCTGGTATGAATAGCGATCAACCCACAGCAAGACGATATCCCTTATGAAAAAGAAGATCATCACCACTATCATTGACAATCTTTTTTCCGTAGGCTAAACTAAAAAGTAGATACATTTCTTGGCAAAGCCGGCACATATGCTGGTCAGGTTCACGTAGGAATCTTGCAACACTCATTGTAACAGACAAGAGAAATCTTTGCACTTCAATAGCATACCTCATAATTTCTTGCTTTTGCTGTTTGTCAACTTGCTTCAGTTTCCTAAGTTGCTCAAGGGCCTCAGCGTTCTTTTCCGATTTTTGCTGTAGACAAAAAAGCAAATCTACTGAAGCAAGTTAAAAGTGACATGAACAGCTACAGGGTTCTTTAAAGTCTCGGGGGAAGGTACTTTGATTTATCATTGCTGTTTGGCACCGCGAATTGGTTCCCATAATGGCATAAATTCTAAAGAATATTAGGGCCAAAATTCCGGAAATCATCAAAATTTTACTGCAGATCCAATACATAAGCAAAATTTTCTTCAGAACAAGACCAATAATTCCGCAAAACTTCTGAAAACTCACTGAAATTCACTGAGTTGATCTGTTAGTTACATAGCTATTAGCAGTTTTTAGGAAGCTAAGAGAGAGTTTGAGAACGCCAGGCTTTCAAACTCGGAACATTCTTTCTGACGGCATCAATATAAATACAATACTACTACAAAAAGAAACAAACCTTAGCCACCATTTCCTCTTGTCGTCTCGCCTTTTCTAGCATTTCTCTCTCCTTTTCTTTAGCAGTACTTTGAAGATGATGAAGCTTCTTTTCGACAGCTTTATTTGCCTGATATTAGTAGAAACCAATGAAAAGGCAATTAGAAAATGGAGAGAAAAATCCAGACAGTGCCAAAGAATTTGATGATGATGATTGGCGTCGCATCATCGCCTGTGCAGCATAGAGCTCAAGTCGTTCAAATCTTGAAATAGTTGGGTGTAAAATTCGATCACACTTTTCTTTAGACTTGCTCCAAGTCTATTCAGTGGTCAATCAGCATTAGCAGGATACAATTACTTCTGCGGGGGCGTAAACCACATGAAGACGCTGTGAAGGAGAAATAAATCAGAAGGAAATGGAATCCCTCTCGTTCGTTTTTCGTTTGCGGCGTCTTTGCGTTGACGCCCATGCAGAAGTAACTATATCCCTTTAGCCCTGATTGACCATGGAATAGACTTGGGGCATCCAATTTTTCTTTGAACTGAGTTGGCTTCAAAGGAGCTCAGGGCACTTTGCTGTAAATTTGCCAGCGGAATCTTTTGAAATCTTGACTTCCTTTCAAAATGACGGCATTTGCATTATTTTTTAAAGAACTGATGGAAAATTTTGAAAAACTAAAATAGTCATAAATCCTAAATCAACAGGGGAAAAATTATACAATTTTAACGGAAATCATAGTTTATGAAGGTAGACGATATGGAGGCAATCAGAGATTTGTGGCTCTTTCATCTTTCTAAAGATTTGAGTCCTATGGTCGGCAGTGCAGAGTCGAGCTTTCATCTAAGCCTGGCTTCCATTTTGTCATAAGCGCAAGGAAAAGAGATGTACACAGCCGCTCTACCATGGCTGTGACTACCGCTACACTCTGGTATGGGCATCGTAAAAGTGTTTCCATTCGTCTCAGCAGTAAAATGGAGTCATATCATCTAATATTTGGCTAGGTACAGTCATGCATTTTATAAGGACAATAACGTGAGGACAGACACGCCCCTGAAAACAGCGACTTGTGCTTCCGTTGAAACTTTTTCGTGGCTGAAGCGACATAAGGGCCGGGAACGCTGAACTAAATTCCAGCTCTTACGGACCATGGTGGAGCTGCCGTAAGAAGGTGTTTTTCATGAAGACTGAAAACATCACAGTGCTGTCTCAGCTCTAGTACAGCTGTACCTCAGCACTATGCTCGCCCCTTATGATTATACGAAAAATTCAGCCTGGGGAGAATAGCAGTTCCGGAGTCAAATTTTCTTACACAATACCCTGTCCTTTCAGACAAACATTGTGCCTCGCAAAGAAAATTTGTGGGAAATTGACTGAAAAATGTGGAAATATCGTTATCCAAGGGATTTGAATCGTATTCGCAGAGTGCAAATCGCCTAAAACGACCTTTCAGAGTCAAAACTGACAAATATGGACTCTGTCATGGCGCTACGTTTTTACAAAAACGATAACCTCTCCGGGAGTCAGAATCCTGAAAACGATAACTTGATCAGCGGTATGTCCCTGTACAGAAAAATATGAGTACCCCTTCCCCTCCCACGGGTTTACAGTGAAGTTTTCAAATTTATTCCTTTAATTAAAAATAACGAGTTTCAACCTCAATCCCAGGGTGTTCTTACGTCATACGCTGATCAAAAAACCTAATGAACAGGTAGAGCAACGAATTCACTCTGGAAGCCGATAATGTACGAGTGTTTGTGTTCTTTGCCTGGGCCTTTATCAAAACGAGGCAGATATAATCATTTCAAAATAACGGCTTTTGATTATGCGTCGTAGTAAGGAGCGTTCGGCAGCCTTTCAATAACGACCATATAATCAGTTTACTCACCCAGGACAATATTTCAAATCGTGTCATTTCTTTTAATTCTGAGGGTAATGCTGCCTGGTGCAAGCCTATGTGCAAGCGCAAACGAACTTAAAGCAACAAATGTATAATTACATCAAGACAATTACCTCGATTTTAGCCTTTTCTATATCCTTAAGCATCCCTTGCTGGAGCACTTGTTTCTGTTGTTCAAGCTGTAAGGAAATCATTTCAACTTTACATTAATGGAAAAATTAAGATCGAATCAATAATTTGTCATCATGACGCGGAGTAGTAACTTAGAACCTTTTCCTTCTATTTTTACTACTTGCAGATCTGGAATGTTCGAATTTTTGGAGCCCCAAAAAGACACATAAATGACTTTTTCCATGACTGCTTTCTTAGATGTCAGCTAAGATTCAATGTGAAATTGAAGCTATGAAGCTCCCGTTACACAACTGAATTTAAGCTTGGTTGAATCATTACCAAGTAAACATTTGGATGGCCGAGCCTTCATTCATATGACCAAGAAACTTACCTCACTGTCCTGCAAAAAGGGAACGATAAGCAAGGGGTCGGGGTCCAATACCTGGATGTGGCACGTAGTGCTCGCTGTGGGGCTGAATTAGCTCCGATATAGCTAGGAACCTGATATCTCTGTGGCTCAATTGAGAAGAAGAAGAAGAAGAAGAAGAAGAAGAAGAAGAAGATGATGATGATGATGATGATGATGATGAAGATGATGATGATGATGATGATGATGATGATGATGATGATGATGATGATGATGATGATGATAGTATTAACAGATGAGAGAAATTCAGGTGAAAATAATGAATTAAAAAGTCCCAAATAAACTGAAACAATGAAACACGAATAGATGAATTCTGAAAACAGAGCAACGGGCCTTCTCTTAGAATGAGTTAATTTTCAAATCAGCACTCACTTGTGTTTTGCAGCTTTTCTTCTCTATTTCAATTGCAAGCCTTGCTTCCATGTTTTCCCGTTTCAGCTGTGAAAAGGTTGTTATAGGTTTTTAATTTTTCGTCGAAGTCATTTCTTACGTGAAACAGATTTTGATGTACGAATAAAGAAAAAGGCTTCAAATAATAATGACAATAATAATAACCCATTGGGAATTGTGTGGAGACTGAAAGAACAGGAAATGCACAGGCACACGCGAAAACTCGTAACTTTGAGCCCTCCTAGCTCCTTGCAACAAGCATAGGTTCCAAATCTACAAATCTACGAAAAAAGGCGGGTGTAAAATTCAATCACCTATTTCTTTAAAATGAATGACTTCAGAGAACTTTAGCCAATTTTCTATGATTCTACCGTTAGACTTATCAGAAATCTTGATTTTTGTCGAAATTACAGACTATTTCATACTTCAGCTCATTTCATGATATGACGTCATCAAATTTCTAAATTACAAACCAGAAGAGTGAAAGAGTTTTGCTTGATACCATATTGCAGGCATCCATAAACTATGGTTTCCTTGAAAATTATGCGATCTTTCATCAACAGGTTTAGAAACTACGGTACTTTTAAGTTTTTTTGAAAATTCTCTTGAATGTTAAAAAAGAAGAAAAACACTGTAATTCTGAAAATATTGAAGATTTCAGAAAAGTGCAACGGCAAATTTACTGTAAAATAGTTCAAGTTCCTTTGAGGCTATTCAGTTCAAAGAAATAGGTCACAGAATTTTACACCGAAAACAACTCCCAAAATTAGGCAACACTTGATGTTTTCTTCCTTAAGCCTTTTCTGAGGATGTTGTGCCTCTCCTTAATCGTTCACTTTATGGTAGAAATCTAATAAATTTTCAAATGTGCAAAAGAGTGATGGTAACGCTGCTGAGGTGAACGTTTTGTTTGAATATATCTTAGAATGAGAACGATGATGAGAGAAGACATTTCTTGCTGTTTGATTTCGTGATGAATAAGACAATCCAGTTACATGATGATGAAAAAAGATTTTGACAGTATAGTTGTTTTAATAATTTAAGGTCATATCCAAGGTAACAATCCAGTTACATGATGATGAAAAAATGTATTTTGACCTTCTTATTTACGAGGGACTTTTAATAAAACGAGATACATCCTCTTTGAACTCCCAAACGTCATCTATCCCCATGGTCTTGGTTCTGAATTTGCTTTTCTATTCTGTTTGCTTATCTGCCTCCGCCTTATTACGTCTTTTTTTTCATCTTCATTTCCTCACGACTTATTTTTCTTCTCTGTTTTGATTTTTACTTTACCTTATTAGGCATTTCTCCCCTCCCGCATACAATGTTTCTTTTTAGTTTGAAAAGCCTTGTGCACTTACTTCCTTGCAGAGGATGAATCTAGCTAAAGTCAAAAAGTTTTATGAAAACTAAGTCTTTCGTATCTTGGATGTGACCTTAACTTATTCACCACAACTGGACTGTCAACATTTTTTCATCATCAGGTAACTGGATTATGTTTTTCATCGCGAGAGCAAAATGCAAGAAATGTCTTTTTTCGTCGTCGTTCCCCTTTTATGATCATGTAAACAAATATTCGATCGATCCGGAATCTTTTTAGAACCTATCTAAAAGGCCTGCTGTTGCCAGCATGTAAACTTCCATGCAAAAGATTACTTTCATTTTGAACTTACGTGTGCAATCAAAGTTTGCTCCTCTGCAAGTTGACTTATTAACTCTTCACAGGAATTTTCTACGAGAGAATTGATCGATCTATACGAGTGTGTCATTACCATACATAAAGTCTTATAAATATCAAAGTCTGTCTCAAATAAGATGTCACGAGAAAATTTAGTGAATAAAAACAGTTGAAGAATTTTGGATGAGAAATTTTGCGTTATCGCAAATTTCAGGTTATATCTATTAGTGCTTTTTGATGATTACCAATACCCGCTTACGCTAAAATGCCATAGAGCCTGTTCATATGGAGAAAGTTTCCCTGGCATTTTCCCGTTTCACCGGGAAAATCGTTCAACCGAGATCCCGCCTCATATAGCGATACCACATGAAATGTCACAAGCGTTAACACGAGAAAAAGTTTCCCCGGTTAGCCGAGATCTCGCTTGAATTCTACCGGGATCCCGCCTAGCCGAGGAAATATTTTCCCATATGAACACATTTTCCCGGCTAGGCGGGAAATCTCTTTTGTTTATGGTTAATCCTTTGGCGCCAGAGACAAAGCGCTATTATTCTTTATCTCGGCTTGCCGGGGAAACTTTTCTCATATGAAAGGTGAAAGAATATTACCTCGGCTGAACGATTTTCCCGGTGAAACGGGAAAATGCCGGGGAAACTTTCTCAATGTGAACAGGCCCTTAGATGGCGGCGCGGAACTTTTTACCAAGATGCGTTGGCTTCCATAATCGAATCCCTATAGATTCGTTAAAGATTCCAAATTCGAACGCAATGCATCTTGGAAAATTGTTCCTTGCCGCCCCCTTTTGCGCAATCGTCTATTGGTTTGCCAGTCATTTTAGTTAGCAGTTAATTGTGCCAATCAAGGAAATTTAACCCAAACATATTGGGTTTGAAATGGGAAAGAGCAAAACAAGGGAAAAGACGTTCCCGAAAAAGGCAGTTATCACGTTTGAAGCAAGTTCTCTTAGGCTCTGATTTTATGCTTGAAAAATTTGTGCAAAGGTGAACATTTAAATCAAAAATCATTCCATGCGGCATTCCAAATTCGATCTCGGTTCAGCTAAGATCCTTATTTCTTCACCATGTCAATTAACTTTAGCAACGCTACTACTAATTCAGAAAAGGGATGAAGGCGCAAAACACATTCAATGCAAAATTCAAACCTACCAGCTCTCTGCTTTTCTTCTTTAGCTCGTTCTAGCAATGTCATTTACTCTTTTACACGATCTTCCAAATTCGATATGGTATCTGTTTAATCCCATATTTCTTCGGCATGTCAATGAACTTTAAAAACGACACTACTAATTCGGCAAAGAGAAAAACACACAAGTCACATTCATCATAAAACTAAACCTACCAGCCCTCTGCTTCTCTTCTTTAGCTCGTTCTAGCAACGCCATACACTCTTCTACACGATCTTCCAAATTCGATATGGTATCAGTTAAATTCCTAATTTCCTCGAGATGTCTCACTTCAACAGATGATATTGAAGGTACCCCATCTGATTCGGTTTCCTCTTCCTCCTCCTCATCACCCTGTGACATTTGCAGCTGCATCATTTCCAACATTTCCTGTTGTGCATCTTGGTCTTGTTGTTGTTGTTTTTGCAACATAGCCATTTTGTCAATTTCCTCTTGGTGCTGCTTATCTAATTGTTGGCCTTTCCTTCCATAGTACCTCTGCAAGATTAAATGATTTTTGTCAAAAAAGGATGTAGATCAGCAAAGGTGCACTCTGTGAAGCAAAATGATCAGGTATCTGAGAAAACAAAACAACTTACGGCTCTGAAGATAAGATTTCTCACATTTGCGTTCACTCAATCAAATAAAATAAACACAGAGTTGAAATATCATGGTAGGCTACGCTAAATGTGTGAAATCTCTTCTTCCTGAAATTGCTTTGTCTTAGATTACGTTCACAAGATGCCGGCCCTCTTTGAAATGGTGAAAAATGTGACGGTAGCAAAGTTTGAGCTAGCGTTCACACGAAAGCGGCGCAACTTGAAAACGACAGAAAATTCAACGGTAACAAAATCCGTGCAATCTCTCCAAGAATTTGATGCCAAAGAAATGTACCTACATTTTGACAAACGTTTAGCCTCATTTCGAAGGCTTTGAAAAATGTTCCGCTTTCATCATTTTTGAGTCTTTACATGATGCCGTTTTCAAAATGTGCCGGTTAGAGTTCCATTTTCAAAATCTACCGTCTTCAAAATCTGCGGGCAGAAATTGTGCCGTTTTCGTGTGAACGAGAGGCCTATCCGTCACATTTCGCACCGTTATCAAAATGGGCCGGCATTGTGTGAGCGCAGTCTTAATCAGGTCTGTATCTTTTGCTTTGCAAAATTCATTTTTAAAACGTGAAGAAAAGTTTGTGAGATTCAGTACTGCCGTACAAAAACTGCAATATCACTGTTCGAGAAAAATTGTGAAATGGTGCCTATTTGAATTTCAGCCAATCAAATGAATTCACTTTTTTGGACTGACCAATTCCAATGCAACATTTAATAACCTGGGCTAGCTGAAGCTGATTTGACGTGCAAGTGTCAATCGAGTATAGATTAGGATCTTGCTTCATTACAGCCATCCAGCGAACAACAGCCTTTTTTACTAATGCGCTAAGACAATTTTTTATGGGATCTTTTTGCCCAAGAACAAAGATCTTACGTGATAATCCATGGAAATCTTCCTAATAGCATCAGCAAGTTGTGTCCGGAAGCTGTGTCGAACAATCTTCACTCGCTGAAAAGGATTCAAAAGCAAGGAATCATTAAAAATTTTCCAGTATGGCCTACGATTGTCTACTGCTATGGAGCTTCTTGATTTTGAATCGTAAATAGTTGTCATCTTTACAAGAGCCAGCAGCGCTTACATTTGCACTCTTAAGACTGGTTCAAAAAGGGAATGAACTATCCGCGCTTTGTTTATAGTCAATTTTTCAAATGCAATGAAGGTTTATCTTGTACAAGGCAGGAAACGAATCAATGGCTGCTTGGCCTAATTCATACTGGTCTTAAAAAATCAGTTGCAGTCAAATGTTGTTTCTAGTGCAAGTTGAGCCTTCATCACATTTGAAAACTTTGCGGTGAAGACAGTGATAGTAGTGTATTACGTAGTGGGTTGTAGAGTGCTACTGTTAAAATCCTCTGTAAGCAAAGATACGTCTGGTATTTGGTTGGCAATCTAGCCACATAAACTTTTCCGGAGCTAAGACAATAGTTTTCACGTGTGAATTATCACAAACTATTATTGGTATTTTGGCTAGGTAGGTAGGTAGGTAGGTATTTATATTTAACGTGGCTAGCCCGTGAAAGGCTGAGAGACTTATTTCCAGCAGGGGCCACGGATGTTTTACCATCAGTCCGCCGCAGCTACCCGCCACAGCTACCAGATTTCCCTCACATGGCTCTGGTCGAACCGGGCTAATGTTACGGACAGCGACCAAACTGTCCAGCGTGGGATTTGAACCTACGACCGTTCTGACCTTTGGCTTACGAGTCAGACGCCTTAACCACTCGGCCACAAGCTCACTTGAAGGCGTAAAGAGCAAAGCTGAAAGGTATACGCAAAACAGCTATCATAACACTTCCACTGTAACTGACTTGCTTCAACAATTAAATTGGCGCAGTCTTCAACATAGACGTAGAGATGCCAGACTCTGCATGCCGTACAGGAATCACTACAATCTAACGGTCATTACTGCAGATTGCTTACGACTTCAGTAAAGGAATACCCGATTTCGCGCCAGCTGGCATACCAAACTCGACAAGGATCAGGACCTATAAAAAATATGAACTCTTCCCAAATACAATGCGGGAATGGAACTTCTCAATAAATACAATCACGAGTGCCATCAATTTGAAAGATATAGAAGGATTTCAGTCAAGCTTCTTACGAAACTCTTTAAATAACTGTTTAAATAATGTTACATATTCTAGCGGTAACATCCAGGGTGGAAGGTACGCAATAAAAGCAAATTCTTTTGCAAAGTTTGAAGCTTATATGCATGTACTTCAACATAATGGATAGCATAAGAAGCAAGTATCTAAGTCACCCTAATCCGAGTACTGATCAAACATTCCCAATTTTTTTCAAACGTTTTAGCTGACTTTCCAATCTCGTCTATTACACTGTCAGATTCTTAACTGTAGAAGGCAGGCAGTCTTGGTAGATGTAGATGTCTACATATAAAGATAGTTTTGTGCTTTCCTAAATTTGCATTCTGGAGCTGAAGCACAGAATTGCTGCAAAACATCAAACATAAGCAAATAACATGGCCTTATCAATCTCGGATTTATCAACGGAAATATCCCTATCTTTGAGAAAATGTCGCTAGCTTAAACTCGTCCCTTTTTTTGGATTCGTCAAGAATTTGTTTGGAATTGGAATATGATTGGGATGGAATGAAAAATGTAATATGAAATTATCATTGTTGCAATCTTTGTTCCTTTATTTTTGATGAAACTACAGTTCCATGCCGATACTTAGTTCGAGTATATTGCAAGATGAAAGTTTAGCATAGCTCCTTGCAAATTAGTAATGCTCTGTTTAACTCAGTATCTTAATAAATGCAATTGATTCATCTCATTGTTATATCAAAATTAAGTTAACAATTACGAAAACTGTATTTGTAAAAACAGCAGGTTGGCTTCTCCCAAAAGGTAAGAGAATGAAGTAAAGAAGCAAATGGTCAAAGACAGAAACTGGTCAGTATTGGTTCACAAAAATGATAGTAAACAGATCACCTCTTCGTGCAGCTTTTCTATTTCTGCTATACGTTCATTTGTTCTGTTATACCTGAAAACAAACAGCTAATACCTTAAACAAATGCTTAAACACCCCCGTCTAAGTGCCCCGGCGTGCGATCAGATGTTCATCGAGACGCTTGCGGTCGAAAAATAGAGTCAAAGTTTCACCGGGGAGCTCCGATTATGTACAACAGCATAATTATTGGCAGGGAACTGTATTTACACGTAGGAATAACTTCATAAATTTCTCCCAAGGGTTTGTCAGTTTTAAGCCGGGGTTTCATTTGTGAGGCATTTCGTACCGGGCAGACTCATAGCTTGTCTGGGGACTGATTTTGCTTCATATTTTTCAACGGGGAAATTACCGGGGTAGAATATACCGGGACACTTAACAGGGGGGATGGGCTTATGGTACAAGTGGTGGGAAGGGGTTTAGATGAATTGCTAGTATCGAAGTAGGAGTATCAAAAAAGGTAAACAATGTGCTATAATGCTACAAACAGAACTTCTTCTTTTTTTCTGTAACAATGACATCTAATTCTAAAGAAAAGAAGTACTATTTAAATGTGCCTTCATGGCGGAGAAAGACACAAGGGTCATTCGGTCCACATTATGGATGATACTTACAATAAAACGGCTAATTTCAAGACATGAAAAAAACAAACAAAGGCAAAGCCAAAAAGCGAAAATAAAAAACCAAAGAAGTGACAACACAGCAATGATACAACACAGAGAAACGTAACAGACAAAAGCCAAGAAAGGATGTTACACAGGGTGAACATTAGCATTTTGTTAGCAATTAAAAAATAACTACAACTACTAAAAAAACTGCAATTACATTAACAGTGACATTCATGGCGAGGAAAGACACGAGGTCACCGGGTCCTCACCATGAATGCTACTTACCATTCAACCACAAAATTAATTCAACAAAACAAAAATTAAGTAGAACGAATAAAGGGGTGCTGCTGCTACATTTTGACATTAATTTAACCTTGCCGAGGCTTTTACAAAGGAGATGGTTGCTTCTAATATGATTCTGTTTGCAACTGTACCCAAATTTTGATCGCCAGACAAGAGTAAAGAACAAAGTTCTTTCGGATTA
The DNA here is from genome assembly GCA_964019985.1 of Aurelia sp. 4 Dawson et al 2005. Classification (NCBI taxonomy): domain Eukaryota; kingdom Metazoa; phylum Cnidaria; class Scyphozoa; order Semaeostomeae; family Ulmaridae; genus Aurelia; species Aurelia sp. 4 Dawson et al 2005. Next base: position 8,585,420 of record OZ026493.1, on the reverse strand, counting down.
ACATCGGCAACATTGAAACCATCGATATCTGAGAGCTGGTCAAAGAGATCTTGGCGCAATATGCTGTATAGAGGGCAGTACAGGGGAAAATGCTCATTGTCCTCTGTACCAGTGCCACCGACACACATTGGACTTAAGCAGGCGAAGTTATATTAGCATTAGCATGCTGAGCATCTTAATTAAGAGGCTTAGTTTTTACAATGAATGACGTTGCAGCTTTCGTTTGTGCTGAATATAATTAAACTTTTAACAACGAGCATCATACTGCTGTAAGAAATGATCAATTCAATTCAAAACAATTCAAAATAGTTCCCAATCAGATGCTTGTTGCAAGCAAAAAAGGGATGTCTTCAGAGGGTATCTCATAAAAAGCTTCCAAGTTTTAAGCTTGAATACCTCTTGATCTGTTAGTGCTAGCAAAGCAATAGACCTTTTCACGGAAAGAAAAGCATGCTGGGAAAATGGGGGAGATTTGGAGATTTCGACACCACGCAGCTTCGAATTTCGCCAGGTTTTGCGATCCCTACTTTCGCAACAAACCTCTCTCCCTAAGCACAAACAAAGATATTAGATATCTTTTGTGCATATCGGTAAACGCCTTACACATCAGAGATAACGAAATAGCAATATGTTTGTAGATCGGATTCCTCTAAATCGTTTTATGGGAGGAGAAAGCAACCCGAGGCAGCATCGAGAACCACATAATCATGCCTAGGCCCTTGCGACCAAACGCCACATTTAGGCACATAATTCTGCGATCAATGGATGAAATCAACTGAAATTCAAAATGAAAGCCCTTCAGTTGTGTCTGAAGTCGGAAATAAATTTGCAGGCTGTTGCCTAAACGCATATGAATGGAGGGAGGTCAGACAGCTCAGATCACATTTCGTCCTTCCGAATGAAAAGTTTCGACTAAAGTATCTTTGCAGAAACCGGGTTCAATTTTCTTACAAAGCAAAGAAACCCTTTTACTGCTGATTTTTTCATCGAGTGATTGTCGACTGATGTATTTTCTACCCTTTTATTGATATTTCTAGCAACCTCCAATTTTGTAGTATCATCTTATCACAAATTTATTTCAGCTTGAAAATCCATGTAAGGCGTAGGCCTTTTGCTGTCCCAAGACTCAACGATGAAACCTGCAAGCGCCCATCTAAGATATTTCGGGATATTTTTATCATTATCTCTTAATCTGCCATTCATGCAAACAAATATATTTTTTGTGTGATATTTAGGGTTAACGTTTCCTTGAGCCGCATGCCCTTCAGAAGAGGAAGATTAATTCTTGAACTCATTTTGATGCACTTTTTGCTCGCTATTTGTTATCGTCTCGATCTGTTTTCAAAGAGGACTTCTTATTCTGATTGCCTCTGCATCGCTTCTTTATTTCACTGTAGCAACCAAAACAAGACATGATTCACTTCCAACAAGTTGAGAACCGTGAATAGATTTAGATAGTGAAGATCTACCAACCTTAACAAACCTTCTCTCTTCCAGTCGTTTCTAGGTATATTAGTGAGTTCTACTCCCAAATCAAAACACTGTTTACGGGGTCTGAGAAAAGCTAACAAATCAGGAACGATGAAAGAATTATTTTTTCCTTTTCCATGAACTCCGTGAACCTGTATCAACATCGACTTGCAGCAACCAGCTATGCATCGACAAGATGCAAAGTTAAGGGAAATCCAGCATTTCATTCTTCGTAGAATATTGTCTTGGTTTCTAGCTGCAACTGTTCAAATCAGAATCGATTTGGAAATAATGTGTGACAGAAATTATGTCATGTGACAAATGCACTCCTTCCTGAACTTTTTGTCATACAGTGTCTCATTCGTCTCATTCGTTGATGAAAGCAAGCATTAATTAATGTACAAGTATCTTCACATTTATAAGAATCTGATAATTTAGGCCAGTACTGAAAGCTTTTTACGATCCTACGATTATCAGATCTTGAATAATCAAGAGTTCTTTATGGGTTTCTTTAAAGGTTCCGTATCAATCGTCATCTTTGCTTCCTGTGCCATCTGAATATTCTCAAACAAAGTTATTAGAGCCTTTCTAATGTTTAACCATTATTAATAAATACCTTTCAAATAATATGACACAAGAAACAACTGAAAATAAGTAAACATATGCGAAAGATCTCCTTCAGTGAAATACATAGTTTTTTGCCAATTTTTCCAGTACTTGACTTCTCCATCGTTTTTCTCATAACACAAAAGATACGTGTGGTCTGGAATTTAAGTTTTGTTAAAAAAATTGTCATAAAATAGAGCAAAACAGTAACTATGAAATGAATAGGGTGAACGGAAGATTAAAGCAACAAGAAATTCATCATAATTTAGAATTTGGACTTGTGAGGTGATGATTTTGTGTAAGTCATAACATGAGATGGCTTTAAATTTGCTTAACACACCTTTTGCATGATCTTAGTACAAACATGCAGACCTTTCTACTGAAGTCCTGAAATCCTCTTTCTAGTGAAGTCCTCAGGTCAGTAGCTTCCAGAAACAAGGATATACTATGAGGAGGTGTGGCAAGGTGCCCCACTCTGCCGTTGTTGGCCCAAATTTTCACTGAGCCCTCAGTTTTTGAACCTGAGACAGTTCGAGCTAAAAATGGGTCCAATAGTTGGAAAACACCCAATTTTTAAGATTTCACGAGTCACATTCCTACGACCCAACCTTGCAGCTGCAACCGACTGGAGAAGGCGCATTTTAATAAAATATAAAGACTCAAAGACCTAGAGAAAACACATTCTTCCCTAATAATTTTTGTGGGGGTCAGGAGTACGATATTTTTGCATATTTTGTGAGCTTTCTACAGGCTAGGATCATAACGAAAAATGGGTTGGAGCCAAATGGGGAGGGGACAGGGACTGAAATATCTCATTGGATGATAAGAAGAAAAGTTACATGTAGGCATTGCTAGCTAGGTGAATATTGGCAAGGTTTCCACCTTAATTCTCGGCCAACATCGCGTCCTTGCGAGGGTTTCAATGGATGTTTTAGACAGCTTTTCACCCCCCCCCCCGAGAAACACCCCCATTAAGGGAACTTAAGACATTTTTCTTTCTACGAGAAGCTACCTCCAAAAAATTGCACCTTACGCTTTTTAGATCGTAAAAAACTTTCAGCACTAGCCTAAATTATCAGTTTCTTATAAATATGAAAATACTTGTACATTAATTACTGCTTGCTTTCATCAACGAATGAGACGAATGAGACACTGTATGACAAAAAGTTCAGGAAGGAGTGCATTTGTCACATGACATAATTTCTGTCACACATTATTTCCAAATCGATTCTGATTTGAACAGTTGCAGCTAGAAACCAAGACAATATTCTACGAAGAATGAAATGCTGGATTTCCCTTAACTTTGCATCTTGTGGATGCATAGCTGGTTGCTGCAAGTCGATGTTGATACAGGTTCACGGAGTTCATGGAAAAGGAAAAAATAATTCTTTCATCGTTCCTGATTTGTTAGCTTTTCTCAGACCCCGTAAACAGTGTCTTGATTTGGGAGTAGAACTCACAAATATACCTAGAAACGACTGGAAGAAAGAAGGTTTGTTAAGGTTGGTAGATCTTCATTATCTAAATCTATTCACGGTTCTCAACTTGTTGGAAGTGAATCATGTCTTGTTTTGGTTGCTACAGTGAAACAAAGAAGCGATGCAGAGGCGATCAGAATAGGAAGTCCTCTTTGAAAACAGATCGAGACGATAACAAATAGCGAGCAAAAAGTGCATCAAAATGAGTTCAAGAATTAATCTTCCTCTTCTGAAGGGCATGTGGCTCAAGGAAACGTTAACCCTAAATATCACACCAAAAATATATTTGTTTGCATGAATGGCAGATGAAGAGATAATGATAAAAATATCCCAAATTATCTTAGATGGGCGCTTGCAGGTTTCATCGTTGAGTCTTGGGACAGCAAAAGGCCTACGCCTTACATGGATTTTCAAGCTGAAATAAATTTGTGATAAGATGATACTACAAAATTGGAGGTTGCTAGAAATATCAATAAAAGGGTAGAAAATACATCAGTCGACAATCACTCGATGAAAAAATCAGCAGTAAAAGGGTTTCTTTTGCTTTGTAAGAAAATTGAACCCGGTTTCTGCAAGATACTTTAGTCGAAACTTTTCATTCGGAAGGACGAAATGTGATCTGAGCTGTCTGACCTCCCTCCGTTCATATGCGTTTAGGCAACAGCCTGCAAATTTATTTCCGACTTCAGACACAACTGAAGTGCTTTCATTTTGAATTTCAGTTGATTTCATCCATTGATCGCAGAATTATGTGCCTAAATGTGGCGTTTGGTCGCAAGGGCCTAGGCATGATTATGTGGTTCTCGATGCTGCCTCGGGTTGCTTTCTCCTCCCATAAAACGATTTAGAGGAATCCGATCTACAAACATATTGCTATTTCGTTATCTCTGATGTGTAAGGCGTTTACCGATATGCACAAAAGATATCTAATATCTTTGTTTGTGCTTAGGGAGAGAGGTTTGTTGCGAAAGTAGGGATCGCAAAACCTGGCGAAATTCGAAGCTGCGTGGTGTCGAAATCTCCAAATCTCCCCCATTTTCCCAGCATGCTTTTCTTTCCGTGAAAAGGTCTATTAATAAAACATTTTCTAAAAGCATAGTGCTGCAGATGCTAAGTGAGCACTATTTTGACAAAACTTACCATGGAAACACAAATGGAGAGGGAGGGGGTTGTTAAATACAAATCAACTTTCAGCATTTGTAAGCAGCGTTTTACAATTTCAGCGTACAAATTGAAGTGCTTATCAATTTTGCTACAATGAACCCCCATCCTCCGTACTATATAAATGGAGTTTGGGGCACTCAGGGCATATTAATTCAATTGCAGTGGTGTTGTTGGTGTTAGATGAATTGTAAAAATAAGCAAACCATTACGGTGTGGCCAATTGCAATGTTGATGTTTTAAGACATTGCTTCTCAATGCTGAAAATTTATTCAATGTTTAGTGATGCCCCGTTTCGGTTTCTGTAGCTCAGCTTCATCAAACTAGTGCTCATTTACTGTACCAAGTATGACCATCACTATGCTTCAGAAGATGTTTTATTCATTATGCTAGGATAAACAGGTCAAGAGATATTTGAGTTTTAAAATGGGAGCTTTTATGAAAGACCGTATATAACAAAGAAGGGCATAAGAAGCAATCAACACATACAGCTCTAAAGAACGTCTTTCAATCTTTGTGTCATAATCTGCTTGAAGGGCCAACTTCGCATAGTAAAGATTTTTCTTAACCAAAGCTGTATCCTGCAAAAAGGATTCAAACAATAGCACATACCTGCTAAGAAGCCCTTAAAAAACAAACTTTCAAAGTTGCAGGCACCTTCCATAAAAACCCTCATTTGCAAGATACATACCAAAATTTTCCAATCTTACTCATTGCAAAGCCTCTAAAATACCTTAAAAGGAGCCTGATTTTGGCTTGAAGGAGCTTGAAATTAGTCTGTTGACAAATCTTTGGCCAATTTGCAGGTATGATCAGAGCTTGATCAAACTTGCCATTAATCACATGCTAAAGTCACTCTGAAACATATTGCAATCAAGCTTGATTGGGTTTGCCTTCCAGTTCAAAAGATACATGCTGCAAACCAGCACAAGCAGTGCAAAATTCTTACTCAAATCAAGCTCTCAAATGTACCCAAATCATACTCAAAACAAGTTAGTATTGTGCATGAAGCATGCTCCAAACATACTCAATATTTTGCTAAAGGATGTCTTCTCTACACTATTCGTCACCAAGAAAAGGGCTTGGACCTCAAAGTTTGGTTGATAACAAAATATCACTGTCAAGTAAGAAAACGTTTTGTTTTAATTTGGGAACCTCCAACTTCCTTGTAGGTTGCTGGGCACTAGATAGCTTGTTTTAAAGAAAGTTTATCAAAGGTGTGCTCATCGGTAACAAAGATTTACCTGCACTAAAGTGCTGAGCAACGCCGTAGTCTCTTTTAGATCAATGATATCAGATTCTTCAGTTTGGCAGGCTCTGTCCATACTAAAATATCCAACTCTCAACTTATCAGCTAATGATGGCCTGGAACAAGAAACAGTAAAAGACAATAAGAAAAATATGTTTGTCCTCTTCAAAACATCTTCATGAACAGCTTCAAAGCAAAATCACAGATCATAACTTGAAAACAAATGGAAGTAACTTCACATCACCAAAAAATTGCAGCTTTTAAAGCCTACCCTGGGATCGCAAATGGTATGGAGGGAATCCAGGACTGTCAAGAAGGGAGGTAGCCAGGGTAGTTATCAGGGGCCCCAGGGTCCTTAGGGGCCTGGAAAAATATATATTACAAATTGTTTCTTTGTTTTCAGTTTTTCACAAGGAACGCATCATGGCCCATGGGCCCATTACAGTCATTCTCAACTTAGTTCATATGAAGTAAAAGAACTTTCCATCTACAGATTATGCTTTTAACAGTGTATGGGGGGAGGGGACATTTCCATCTAAAAGCAGCATTTTAAAAGTGCAGAGGAGGGCATGATCCAAGAGAAAAGGGCATGGTCCAAAATATTCCCAGCGTCTCGGGCCGGAGGGCCTCTTCTATTCCTTGACTCCTGGGGTCCAGGCTGCCTCTCAATGGCCCTGAGGGAATCTGAAGGATGCAATTCTTGTCAATCACAGGTTACAGAACTGTGTAATCATCTGATTTAAGATAAATATCATATATGGTTACCAAAGTCTAAAATTAAACCCAGAATTTTATTTTCTTGATTCCATTTCCTTAAGTTCCAGTGGAACTGTTCCATCAATTATCACTTGACACATGAAGGTGAAGTTGCATTTTGCAGCACCAAGTGCTGGGATTGCAGAAGTAGAGCAGACCTGATTGAGTCCACAACCCCTTGTCATGACACTCAAGTGATGGGGCCCTACCGGGATTCAAACCCACTCCACCTGACTGTTCTGGCTGCAATGTCAGAGGATTACACCATGGCACCACAAGACCTTCTGAAGCTAAGTTCTCATATCACAAATTCTGTTACACCCACAGTGGCCAAATGCTATTAAGGTTCCTGCCATGCTTAATTTGACTGAAAATGATTTTCAGCTTTTGCCTCTCTTTACAGCCCATTCTCAACAAACTAGATTTAGGTTTTGTAGTTGATTTATGTAAACTTGCGGGCTGTTCTTTGAATGTTCATCTGAAAGTATAAAGTCCAAACACACAGCATCTAAAATAGGGACCATTCAACCAATATTTCCTACACTACAGTCAAAACAACCAGTCATACTATCAATTTAGTTGAGGCTACTACTTCAAAGTTTTCATGTCACAAAGTCAGAAAAGCATTCGAGATCAACTCAACGTTTGATTCTGATGAACAAATAAAAATGCTGTCCCTCCAAAGTCCAAACCTGTTTAATTTGAGGTCTCACTGGTTGTTTTGTTAGGCAAATGGGTAATACGTAATAAGAAATTTCCGACGCCATTTCTAATCAGTCGTCTTAACACTTTTGAAACTCGAGGGTACATATTGGCCTATAGGTAGGCCATACAAAAAAGAACCATGAATTGAAGTCTCTTTAAATTTTTCAAAGGAGCCTTAGGTGGGCCTAGGCCTAGGCCTATCTGCACTCTAACCTCAAATCCGAATATGTGAATCCTTCACTGGACGTAGCAGATTGAATCTCGAAGTTTCCAAATGATATGCTCTTTGTTGGTGTTAAAGCCATTTCTTCACTGGATGGTTTATTGGTGGAAAGTTGTGAAGGAACAGAGGAATCAACGTCTTGAAGGTCCGCCATTTTCTACGTTTTGTTGCTAGGTGACGGTGGAGTTGTTGTTGTTGTGAACGCTGCCCAAAAATGTTTTTGCTCAACTGATCAACTGTGTTGAACCTGAACTGACAGCACCTACCCTCCCCTCTGCTGAAAATTTCTTGTGTCCGGCCTTGATTTCTGCAGGGAAGTACAGTATCTATTTTGAAATAATAAGCGATCTTATCAGTGATATTGCATCTCCACGAAAAGTATGTAAGTTATGTTTCTAATAAGTTTTGGTTCCACCATATGGTTCCACCAAAAGATCTTTTAGTTTCCTGGTGCAAAGGTCGGGCACGTCGTCGGTCTTCTGTGTGGTGGATTCGTCTTCATCTTCCTCAACTGTCTCCAACAGACGTGATGCTTCTTCTGAACACACATGTGCCCAGAAATACTGAGGTGGAATACGGGCGTTGGCGCTTATATACCGTCGTGGGACCATTGTTATTTGTTTCTTCAAATAGCGGTTGGATTTATTGTTATTATTATTATCTATTTATTTAAAGTAGGCGTATAACGGATAGCTATAAAATAAAAACTAATTCAAGCCTACTGCAATCAAGGATCATGTGATCGGAAGCGATATCCTATCAGAAAGCAATAAACTGTGCAAGCACAGTGATCTCCATGGTACGAGGAGGCTGGAAGAACTCCAATCGGAGTTCGCCGAGGCTCCTCCAATTTTTATTTCCACTTCATATGACTATCAGCCTATTGCAGGGCCGAGGAGAGGGGGGGTTAGGGGGGGTCAGAAACCTGGGGCCCATAGCCATAAGGGGCCCATAAATAGTAACTGAGTTTTTTCGAAATAAGGCTCAAATGCGGGTCTCTAGACCACGGCCAGTGCTAATAAGGGGGCCCATCCATCAATAATTTCTCAATTGCCATAATGCTTCAAAAATCAAGAAGAGATCGAAAACAATAGTTCCAAAGTTTTCTTATAAGCAGTTAAAGTTAAATACATCTTGTAAACCATTGAATTTTACCAGATGAGCTAGAAAAAATTCCCGAACATTCATAAGACCAATAATGTTCAACGGATTTGAACGATTCAGATTCTTGTTAAAGATGAAAGACGAACAAATTTTATTGATTTTTCCAACGTTCTTGTGGGCACTGAAAATATAGGAAAATTCGACTTCACTGACTTTTTGGTTGCAAGAATCGTAAGGAATCTCCTCACACGGAAAAATACGCAAGGGCATTTCACCTCTTTTAGGTATGATAAGAGACAGATTTTCGAAAACCTATTGGAGATTTTCAAAGCCATGGCAAACATGCGCAGAACTGAACATTGGACATTCTTCGTTGTTCTGTGCGAGGAGTTTCTTTGTGATTTCATCAAGTGCTTTGGGCCATTTTTTAGGCACTTCACAATCATGAATTTTCGTTGAGTAAATTTATCTACATTTCCAGAGCTTGTAAATACGCAAGAAAATTACAAAAGTACTGCAATATCTCGGCTCTCAAGGAAAATTCGATTAATCGATCAAGTGCTGTTATGTCAGTGCAATGAATTTTCAAATGTTGGAATTTCTTCAGGCTCACCCAGTTCGTCAGTCAACTTTTGATGTTACTATTTAAGAAATGCCTTTCTGGCCTTAGCATCTGCGAAATTTTCGATGACAGAAGTGTAGTCCAATTTCTCTGCAATGTCAGATTCTATGGACATCGATGCCAGTGACCTAAGCCGGTTTTGACCTATGGTGGAGCGAAGGTAGTTCTTTATGAGTTTGAGCTTACTGAACGATCTTTCAGCCGATGCAACACTGACAGGCAACGTAAGGAACAACCTTAGCGCAATGAAGATATTGGGAAACAAGCTTTGTAATTTCAAACAGACTAGCTTGTTCAACAGCTGCAACGGCTGAAGCACATCATCTGGCTTTGCAGCGTCTGCAATATTTGCAGAATGGATACGCTTTAGAAAGAGGCATTCATCAGAAAGCTCCGGAGATATGTCATCTTTGTAGGCTCCACAGAGCTCAGCACCTCTTTTTGCAAGTTCCTCTTCTTTCATCTTAGGATACAGCCAAAGAAAACTGAACCTTTTGCATATATCAGCAGTAGACTTGAATCGCCGGCTTATCTCTGCGATAACACGATCAATAACAGTAATGTAAACATTGATCTTGAAATCAGCAATTGCTTTCTCCTGAACTTCGCTCGGAGATAAGGATGCATTTAACTGCCTTCTGTTTTCTTTCAAGTGTTTTGGAACATGTAGCTCATCTGCTACAAGAGACGCTTCTTCCAAGATTGAAGCCCAGCTATCTCTGTACAATCTCATCTCATCTAGGAGAGAGTCAAGGTTGCGCACTTCTGCATCGATCGTTGTGTTTCGTAGCTGTAGGACTTTGGTTCTCATGTCAATTGATTTCAATATCTTGAACCATGTTGTTGCCAAAATGATTGCTTTAAATGACTTGAAATATTTTATCAAGTTGGCAATGTCTGCTCTTGCTTCGGAAGAAATATCCAGCGTATCTTCTATTTCATCAATTGCCTTTAGGACAGAGGGCAACTTCTGGCACACTGGCTGCACAGCATTAATTCTCGCCGACCACCTTGTCTGACTACTTGAATGAAGGGAGCCACCAATATGTTTCTTTAGGATTTCCCATCTTGGAGGGCTTGAGCTGTATGTTTTGACATTTTCAATCAGATAGAGGAAAGCCTTCAATTTTTTTGACAGGGAAGATAAAGAAATTATTCTTCTAGGTGATACAAACTGTGATATTCTGCCAAAATATTCCAAAGAGGGGAATGCAGATTCAAATGACCTTCCGACACATTCTCTTCGTTTGCTAGAAATATATAATCTATTTGGTTTTCACCAGTTAATAGAAAGCCCTACTCGTGAGACACTGATCACTACTACTCTAATAGATCATGTTGCTACGACAAGCAAAACTAACATAGTATCTTCTGGAATACATAAATCTTCTTTCAGTGATCATTATTTGGTCTATTGCATTAGGAAATTCCGTGGTGCTGCCAAAAGGCAACACAAAAATATTTCTTCCAGGCAAATGAAGAACTTTGACCAAACCGAGTTTCTCAAAGAACTTGTAGGGGTCGACTGGAGAGGCATCGCGCGGAATACAGACGATATAAATGTTATAGTGAATACCTGGGCTAGCATTTTCTCTCTTATCCTCGAAAAACATGCCCCAACACGTAACAGACGTGTTTCTGACAAATTCTGCCCTTGGTTGACTAATGATTTCAAACGTATGTGCAAGGCAAGAGACAAGCTGAAAAAGCATGCTGTTCACTCAAAATCTGAATTATTGATGCAGGGCTATAGACATATACGAAATCAAGCTAATAAGCTAAATGAAAAACTTAAGCGTGAATATTTTACTAACAAAATTGCTTCCTGCGAAGGAGACCTCAAAAGCACATGGAAGACTATCAACAACGTTTTAAACAAGAAATCTAAAACCACCAACATTTCATCACTAAATATTGAAGGAAAAAATATTTCTACTGATGCTGATATTGCAGAATCTATCAATAACTTCTTCTGCACCATTGGAGAAACGCTTAGTGACAAAATTCCCTCAGCAAGAAATCCTCTCCTTGAAAACGATTACGAGGTCAATCCGGAAAAAAATAAGTTTCAATTTCACGTTATTAATACCCTCCAGCTGGAAAAAATTTTTAGCAAATTTAAAACCTCAAAGGGATGCGGTACTGATGGTATTGCTAGCTGCTTTTTAAAAATCGCCCTTCCGGTTATCTCAGAATCTCTTTGTGATATCTTCAATCTTTCACTTGCTACTGGTTGTTTTCCAGATAGCTGGAAAATAGCCAGAGTAGCCCCCATTTTTAAAAACGGTCAACCTGATGACCGATCTAACTACCGTCCTATTTCAGTTCTGCCTGTCTTGGCTAGGGTCTTCGAAAAAATTATTCATAACCAACTCTACCATTATCTCGACAAAAACAATCATCTGTTTTCAAACCAATCTGGTTTTCGAGCTCTCCATTCTGTTGTCACTTGCCTTCTTAACAGCACTGATGACTGGTATGTAAACATGGACAATGGCAAATATACTGCAAATATTTTTATCGATCTAAAAAAGGCATTCGATACTGTAGATCATGACATTTTACTTGCTAAATTGAGGAAGTATGGCGTTGAAAATCTAGAACTTACTTGGTTTACGTCATATCTAATGAACAGAAAACAGTTCTGCAAAGTAAATGGTGTCTGTTCAAATACCAAAGACATCCGATGTGGTGTGCCACAGGGTTCCTGCCTTGGTCCTCTCTTATTTCTGATCTATATCAATGATCTGCCGTTTTCTCTGAAGAAAGCGAAAGTGACGATGTATGCCGATGATACCAGTATTTCTTACTCTTCATCGAGTTTAGAAGATGTAAATCAAACTCTAAACAGTGAACTAAGCCATCTGAAGAAATGGTTGCTAGGTAGTAAACTTTCCTTAAACATCCTAAAAACTCAAGCCCTGGTTGTGGGTTCCCAGCCCAAAATTAAGAAAATTGTTGATGGCACTGTTGATCATCCCCAGTTTTTTATCGGTGACTCCCAAGTTGAAAACGTAGACCAGTCAAAGTATCTGGGTGTGATAATAGACAGGAGTTTAAGTTGGGAAGAACACATTAATATTCTCCGTACCAAAGTTTCTCGAGCAATTGGGTTTTTGAAATATGCCAGAAAATTTTTACCTCAAAACACATTAAGTAAAATGTATCGGGGGATAGTGGAGCCCCATTTTCGGTACTGTTGTTCTGTGTGGGGATGCTGTGGGGCGACCAAACTGCTAACCCTACAAAAGTTGCAAAATCGAGCGGCGAGAATTGTTACCAAAAGTAAATTTGATACGCCTGCTATGGAACTAATACACAATCTAAATTGGCCAACTGTAAGTGATATTATTAGAAGCGAAACAGCTACTTCTATGTACAAGTCTCTAAATGGACTTGTACCTGAGTACCTATCCAACTTGTTTGTCAAAAATTCAACTCGGAATGTTAGAGAACTTAGAAATACTGAAACTGATCTTTCGCTACCATTGCGGAAGACTAAAAATGGGCAAAACGCAATATCGTTTCGTGGACCTAAACTCTGGAATCAACTCGAACTTGATCTTAAACAAGCACCCTCCCTTGCCGCCTTCAAAAAAAGATTAAAAAATTGACTCACGCGTTCTTTTCTTTTTCTTATCAATGTTATTTGTCTCTTGTTTTAATTTTTAGACCTTTGCCACGGCCCCCTGAAAAGCAGTTGCTGATCAACTGATGGGGCTACCGTGTTTAAAGAATTAAAAATTGAATTGAATTGAAATTGTATAGCTTCTGAACGCTTCCAAAGAACATGATCGCATCGGGGCAGCATTCAGCAGCATGTACCCCACACAAATTTAAACTGTGACACGCACATGGACTGTATATGGCCAATGAATTTTCTTTCATGATTACTTGCTGTGCTCCTTTGTACTTGCCGGACATGTTTGATCCGTTGTCATACCCTTGGCCTCTACAAAGACTGATCGATATACCACGATCTCTTAGGAATGCAAGCAAGTTTGCAGCAATTTCAGCCCCTTTTTTCTTGCTGAAGTCCAGGAAAGTCACAAAGCGTTCGTAGATTTGAAACTGATCATCTTCAGCTTGTTTCACATAACGAAGTATAACAGTGGTTTGTTCCTTGTGCGAAGCATCTGGCGTGGCATCTGCTATGAGAGAGTAGTATTTTGAGTAAAGTACCTGATTTGTTATATGGTCTTGTATCATTTCTCCACAAGCATTAATGAAACCATTCTGGGCATCATCTGACAAATAATGGGCCTGCAATCTTTTGCCAGATACCTGGGATTCTCTTACTTTTGTCACATGATCAAAGAGCTGTGAATCATACTTGCTCATTCAATGAGACCTAAAAAGTTTCCATTTTTTGCGTCACCAATGAGTTGTGTGGAACCACGAAATGCTAGACCACGCTTTCCAAGAAAAAGTACGACATCAAGAATTCTCTTGAAAAGATTTTGCCATTTTTCCCTTTCTGTAAGAAATTGCTTAGCAAAAGCACCCTCGATTGAAGTACCAATGCCTTTGATGTCACTGTGCCTCTTTTTCCATGTAATGTAGCAGCTTTTATGATCGTTGCTATTTTCATGAGCACCAACTTTTTCGTGGACTTTGGTCCATCTAGTAATGCCATTAGGCTTTGATAACCTTGATTTTGATGAGCCAGGTAATTTTGAAAACAAGCGGCATGGTATGCATTGAAGCCCGTTTGCCCTGCTATTCCATATCAGCCATTCCCTCTCAAGCTCTTCCCCATTAATTTGCTTTTTGGTAAAAACAGAAGTTGGAAAGGCTTTCCCATTGATATCTTTTAGAAATTCACGTTTCCTTGAAAAGCTGGCATTGCTCCTTATCATGGCTTGGATTTCTTCATCTGACAAATGGCTCTTCACTAGAAGGTCAAGGAGCATGTTATCATCATGGCCAGTATCGGCATCAATGGTAAGCTCACTTCTACCACTTACTGTTGCATCACAGCTCTTTTCTGTAGCACCTGAATTTTCGCTGGTAACAGAACCTTCATCTGGGTTTTGCACAGGCTGGCCGATTTCTTCTTCGTTGATAGGGAAAGGTCTTTCTTGATCATACGGTTGAGGCTGTTTTGCGAAATCTATCCAGCTTTCCCCAGACTCTCCTTTTTCTTCCAAATTTTCGCTATCTTTTTCATTATGTGTTAGCTCTGCCAGATGCATTTCCGTGTCCCTCTTCCCCGAAGTCCAACCTACATCAAATAGCGTTCTTTTGCCCCTTTTAGCCTCAAACTCTCTCCTGTCCCTCTCTTTTCGCTTCGCACAACCAGACTTATAAATTGGTCTTCCGCTCATTTTCTTTGATGTCTTCTGGTAAACCGTTTGGAGGCAATGCCATGCAAATCGTTTCTCGTTGTGCAACTCTTTAGGTAATGATAATTACATAATTTAAAATGCTTGGAATGTAGCTGCTCGAAATTGAAAGATGACCTTTTGAGATTGTCAGGCTTCTAGACTTCCACTTTTCAATCAAATGCTTTTATTAAAATGTTTTTCATTGTAAGATAATTGAAATATGGGTTGAAATTCCATAAATTCAACAGTTTTCAACTTTTGATGTTTGAAAAATTTGAAGTATCTCAAAAAAGATGCCCATACAGATGGTTGTTTACTGTCTGTTAATTGTTATAATATAATGATTCTTATGCATGATGACTAGCTTGTTATATGATTTTACGATTGTATCTAGAAGCAGAAATAGTGACCAGAGCGATTCTAGCAACCTTACTTTTAAAAATTTTCCCGGGGGTGCATGCCCCCGGACCCCCCTAGGTGGGTGCGCCTCTGGCGCACGGGTACGCCTTCGGCCTTCCTTTCGGAACTCATTTGACAAGGGGCCCATGCAGCATTCTGACCCGGGGCCCAAAAATCCTTTCCGCGGCCCTGGCCTATTGGCTGCGATTTTTTGTTGGAAATAGCCCCCCCGGGGGGGGGGGTACTCCCATGCTTGACTGGACGGGATGTGCCGCTCAAAAGGGTGTCTTTTTACGGTAAAGATTATGCGACAAGGTGTCCTTTTCTGATAAAAATTATACGACAGGGTATTACAATTGATAAGAAAATTATGCGACAGAATATCGTGTGGAAGGATGCCTTTTAAAGTTCTCTTGAAACAATGGATTTTGGCAAAATTTTTATGCAACAGGGTATACTTTTAGGCCATTTTTATGCGACAGGGTACAGGGTGTGGAGAGATTTGCTGCACACTCCCGTCACTTCCCTAGTCAAGTACCCCCCCCCCTCGGGGCAACAGCAAAGAATACAGAGGGATGTATTTGCAGGAAAGCAATGAACCCTTCAGCTACCCTGGAAAAGAGACCGAGCAACATTCTCTACACTTTTTTTAAACTTGTTGAATTTTCGTAAGTGTTCACAAATGACTCAAACCTAAAACATTCAAAATAAGATGGTGGAGAAACATCACTCGATTTGTCTCAATAGCTAAAAGTCTGTCATGCTTATGCAGTCAAGTTTTGCAGTTTCCATAAAGACTAGCACCCAGCTCTAATCTGTGAATTCTTGATTAATCCTATAAGAGTTTGTAGAGCCCAGTTATGACTCCATGAACCTTTCAGATGTTTAAAAAGGGGTCTCAATTAAATGATATTTTAAACTCCCCGGGGGGGGGACTATACATATTTTGGGTACGTGGACGAGCCATCGGGAAGGGTATCGATTTTCACGATTTTGGTATAAGGAACGGTATCAATTTCGCAATTTTGGCATAAGGAACGGTACTGATTTTTATGATTTGGTATAAGAAACAGTATCGATGCATTTTCGGAAAATTGGTATAAGGAACGGATATGTTTTTGAAGCTTCGATGGCACGTCCCCGTCCAAAATCTGGTCAAGTGACCCCCCCCCCCCGATTACAACGCGTTTTCAAGGTGCTTGGAACGCGCATGATAGTAACAGAAGCTCTAAAACCACTTATTCGAATCTCTGGTATGAAGATATACAATAATATTGTTGGATCCACAAACTTTTGTGGTGCAACCAAAAGAGTCTACTTTTGGCTGGCAAAAATCAACACAGCAACAGCAACAGCAACAGTTTCATGAACATTGATCATAATTTTGTCTTCTTTTGCCTTCTGTCCAATTAGCAACCCTTAGGCTGCATTCACATTGCACAATCTTTTTTAAGCACTTAAACGCTCGTGCAGATCTCCGTCATACTTGTTCCTTAGAGTATTCAGAGTGCAAAATATTTACATGCGGAAAGAAGCTTGCTCATGTGAAAAAGTTTGTCGGTTAGCAAGCAGATCACTTGCACGCGGTTACAAGCGAGATGAGCTTTTCATTTCAGAAGTAGAAAAACGACCTGCTTTATGGGATCTCAGGGACATGTCAATCCAAACGGGAAAACCAAACAAAAGCGCGTTCAGGCAAGCAAAGCATACACTCAAAGAGAGCCTTTAATGTGAACGCAGCCTTATGGCTTCCGGCTTGAATGCTTAACAGAGATGAAGATCAAAGAAAAAGTACAGTTCTCCTCAAATCATACTCCCGCAATCGAAATGTACTGATACAGCACAAGTGAATGATTATAGACATCAAAGTCAACTTAAAAATCAATGCGCAATTTTTTGAAGCAAAGCAACAGCTACGCTTTACATTCAATTCTCAATTCTTAATTCAACGTTGTTTGAAGCTCCAGAAAATGCAAATTAAATGCCACAGCAATACACACACCCTCTTCTCGTAAATAACTTGAAGCTAGTACTGAAACACCTTCGCAGTGCAGAATTTTCAATTTTGCGTGCTCAATATAATTCCTGACTTATAAATCAATGTGAATCATTCAACATAATTCAATTTTCGACCCTTAAAATCATAAATAACGTTTCCAAGTATTGCTTTCCGATCATAAAGTTTTGTCGTCTCATGTATATCTGAGCAAAGATAATGGATTCCAGTATCTTTGATCTGAGGTACCAAACAAACTTCTTTGCAATGATCAGAACATTTTGGCTGATTTTTAAAGCAAAGTAAAAAATATGATTATTGGTTGACTGCTGATGTCAGCGAAAAATAATGCATTTAAAAGTATGCGAAACAGTCTCGCCTCTCAGTGAGACTATGAATTCAGAATTTACAAATTGGTTGCTTGGTTTCGTAGTCTCTGTTTACAGTTATAGCAAACTTAGAATTACAACACAATTGCCGGTTGGGCAAGGAAGAAGTTTCCACGTTCGAAAAATTTATAGCACCAAAAATATTTGACAGATTTGAATGCTTCTAATTCCAGTTTACAACCAAGAAATGGAACTACTGTTTTATTTTCTCGCATAATTAGAAGCTCTAAAAGTGTTGAATTTAACTTTTCTAGAATTTGTTGATTGCGAAATGCTCACGAGCCAAAAATGCTTCCTCAAATCGTAAGGAATCTTCTCACACATGCACGATATCGAAGGTTTGCTCATCATATAAAAAGTAGATTTTCAAACAAATATTGAAGATTTGCAAGCCCATGGCGAAAGATATCTAGACAATATATCTGTTAACACTTGAAAGCATGTGCTTTCTTCATTGTTCTGTGGGAAGGATCTTCTTGAAGATTTTATAATTAGTTTTAGGCCATCGTAAGGTATTTCACAACCATGAAATTCTTGTAAAGCCGAATTTACCTAATTTGCAGTGCTGATACGAATGTGACAAAAAAATCAAAATACTTTAACCCACTCAGCGATCAAGTAAAATTTGACTAAATACTAGCCCATCGAATACTCTTGGTGCTATGGATTTTCAAAAGTGGGAACTTTTCCAAGCTCATCCGGCAGAAACTAATCCTCTTTCATTTTTGGTGCCAGCCACTTTAGCTATTACTATCTATTGGCTCCTATAATTAGACCTTATCCACACAAATTATTCAATAAAAATCTGTCTAAAATTATTGTAAGTATTTACACAATGTGTAAAGATACCGTTAACTCAGAAATCGAAACATAAAACTAAACAAGCACTCAGTAACGAAACTATACACAACTCTTGAATCACTATGCAGAACCGATCAATGACAACGAAAAGGGGTTGACAAATGGCTAAGAAGGATCCCAAAGTACCTTAGAAAATATGAATTCGGGCATGAACAAAATTAGCTGAAGCCCAAAATTTGCTAGCAATCCAGCCATGATGATGGGAGATAAATGCAGGGGTAGCGTCAGAAATTTTCCGACAGATGGGCTGGAGCTTCAGACTGAAAGATGGAGTTTTCGTACATTTTTTCGCCAAATTTCCAACGCTGAGGACTCAAAATTTACTCGGACGGAGGGGCTCAGTACCTCCGACAGGGGGGTTGTAACCCCCTCTAGCCCTCCCCTGGTGCCACCATTGGATAAATGAAAAGCGTTGAACGACAATTTCATGTACATACGATTATGCACTGGCCTCTTTACGTACTTGGTAAATGCTCAGCAAAAGTAATGCAGACAGATAGACTTTGATTATGATAGCTGTGGGCTTAAATTTCAAGTAAATTTGATCAACAATTTTAGTTTTTAAGGATTGATCATTTTGGTAAAATCACTTGTAATTTGAAGCCAATGCGAGACATTTTGACAAATAAAAGTTTCGTACCTTAATCATTATCATATAAGAATACAATAAATCGTTTCAGAGCTCCAAGGCATTCAAGCGTCTATTTGCTGACTCCACTGCTATCTGCCTGAAAATCATGACATAAAATGTCACGTGATAAACTACACTCATCCATGGATAGTTAGACACTGCAATTATGTTTCAGCATGCATGCCCCTGTGGAGGAAAATCTATGTCCTGCGGAAGAGAATTCACAATTGCTTACCCCCTCCTGCATAGTAAATAATTTCTCGACTGCAGCGCCTTATCTCTCACGCACAGATCAGTGACCTCTCGTGAGCTCTGCCATAGTAGGCCATGGGCAGTGAACTCGTTTCGTTCAAGTCCGTTGGACTCAACCTGGAGACTACTTTCTGACAACATAAACGAAAGAATATACCTTTCCGATCAATTTCCACTTGAACTGATCCTTTCTCGTTATTTGTATTTTGATCTTGGAAAGCTTGCGTGACTCCCCAGTTCCCGGAACAGCTTAGTCTATTTTTCACATGAATAAAAAATCTTTACGTTGCCTCTTTCGGATGTTGGTCGTTATTTTACCATGACCTAAAATCGAAGCTCAAAATGGCAGTGAACAAAGGATTTTTCCGTGGCCAAACGAGAGGACAAAATGCTTGTTTTTCAACAAACTGCGGGCCTGTGCAACCGCGAACAAGTGGAAAAGTGATCAGAAAGGTATATTCTTTCGTTTTATGTTGTCAGAAAGTAGTCTCCAGGTTGGGTCCAACGAACTCTATTTTTAGAGCCTTCTCGCTGGACTGCCCATGGCCTATAGTAGCAAATAATGTTTTCTTCTCCAGAGGAACAAAGCACCGGCAACGAAGCATAACTTCTCCACAGAAGGACGAAAATCTTCCTCCGCAAGAGCATATACGCTGAAACATAACTTCAGTATAAAACTACCCATGCTGATATCCATGGAACGTTTTAAAATACATCATTGTTGTCGACTGAATTTTCTCTCACTGCCAAAGAACCACGCACAATTTCTTCTTCATCGTCAAGGTCAGCTAAGCTTCTGTTGTCCCCATCTTTGTTGTCTAATTTCTTACTGGAATTCCATTCCAGTGATGATACACTTACGATATCCCTCTCTCTTAAACACAAGTCTTTCGTTTTAGTGCAATAAAAGAACAAATATATAAAATACCCAAGAGTCACTGCTGCAAATGACACGAGAGTCAACGATCCGAACTGATTCGGTTTTGGTAAGATGATTGTCAGTACATAATGTAGCATGTCTAACACTGCATTGAAAGAGCTCTGCGTGCCACTAACGATGCCTCGTTCTCGTTCACAGACATTCTCTTGCAATAGCTGTGTAACTGTCAGATCCGTCATCCAGAGTCCAGCACGTGATAAAATGAGACCGGTCAAAAGGAGGCTGACCGAGATGTGGGAAAATTTCTCTTGCTTCTTATTCGGATTATCCTCTGTCTTGTTGCCTTGAGGAATCCTTGTAGCAGCGTTTAATAACTCAGTATTAGACAAATCACCTTTTCTTAGAGGACTCCTTGTATGAACCGCTGCAAGATTCTTGGTTGAATTCGGGGGTCCAGGAGGTGGCTTTGTACTTACTGTATTCTTCTCCCACAAATGATTATGCTTTGGATAAAGGTCACTAGGACTGCCAGGCGTCCAGATAGAAACCACGCATAATGAAAGCATTGACCATTGACAGAAGAATGATATTACACCAGTTTTAACAAGCCCACATCGCTTTCGGATCCGCGGATAGAGGAAGGTTCCAACAATCCCCAGGACAGAGCCCACACCATAACAAACACTGAGAACTGCTCCGGATATCTGCTGTGTGTATACATATCCTGTTGTGACAGAGCTGAATCCTAGTACAGTTAAATACAAGAGAGCAAGTGACGTTCCCGCCATAGCCACATTTTGCTTGAAGTAAACACGCCAACCATCCCAAAAATTTCGAATCCGATTGGAAATTTTATGGCAGCAAGTAACATCTGTCTTCTTCTCAATTAAATGAACCTCATCCTCTAAGATTTTGGAAAACTCATCTTTGTTGTGAACACTCTCGACTGACCCCCGTACCGTGTCTTGTTGCTGCTCTGTTGCAGAGCCTTTTACTGCCAGACGTGGCACTAATCGATACACACGAGCAAGGATAAAGTACTCAGCAAAGAATGATAAAACGTTCCATGCACAGATAAATATAATACCAGCCATGTTTGAGCCTACTGTCATAATTAGGCCAACGGCGATTGGCGCAAGGATTGCACACAAAAGATCGATTCGTCGCATCTGTGCATTTATATCTAAGAAAGACAAGACAAGAAAAAAGTTAAGATTCGGCAACTGTCGGCATTGCTAACTCAATTTATAAATTTTTTGGCAATATTGGTAGTGAATTATGTAAAGATATCCCTGATACAGAAAACGGTCTCTGGAAAAGTGAATATGCCATCAACCCTACTAATGCCACCTTTAGTTTTTTACCTGTGGTATCCAAACAAGTGAGCCTAGCGATGAATAAATTTAATACTTCGAAACTAGTAGGGCAAAGCCTCGCCTTGCGCAAGCGAGAGGTGGCTTTTATGAGTATGCTTACAACGAAAGACGAAGAGTAAATCTAAAGTTTTGTCTCGCGGATTTTGTTTATTTCAGTCAGGAGCTGGGTGGCAATTGCTTTATTGAAGTTCTAAATAACTGAGAATCATAATGCTTTCTGCTCGGTTTCTTAGAGGCCCTTTACAACGCCCGACATGAAACTCATGCCGGTATGAACTCATGTCACTATGTCACCCGATATGAAACTTTCCAAATACGTCATAAATTTTTCACGTGACTCCTCGCAAGAAAACAGACAACAATCGACGAAGGCGATTTGGTTCTCATATCGCCCCGACATGAGAAAATTCTGTTTACATGAGATTTCATCCCATTTTCATGCCGGCATGAAAAGGCATCATTCGCCCCAAAATGACAGTTTCATATCACCCTGACATCATGTAAACACAACAGTAGCTCAGACCAGCACTCGATATGAAAACTCGTGCCGGCATGAAGTTCATGCCGGCATGAGTTTCATGTCGGGTCTCATGTAAAGGGCCTCTTAATCAAATAAACAAACTCAGCGACATGGAAATTTAGATTTACTCTTCTTCTTTCGTTATAAGCACATGATTTCTACTAAAAACCATCTCTCACTTGCACAAGGCCAAAGTTTACTCTTCTACTTTCGGGGCAACTTTCGCGGCCTTGTTTGTTTTGATTTTCTGGATGGGAGAATTTCTTTTCTCTGTAATCACTAATCGCTTTGAATTTAGATGTCAATTAAAGCAACTGAGGCTATTGTATTATAAAATCTGTCTCTTTTATCTGAAATAATATCACCATACCTGCTAAAACGTTTTTATCTTCTCCTGAAACAACAACAACCCAGTCTCTTTCAACGGCAATTGTCGATGCTTGGCTTGCAAGGTTTGCCAAGGAACCCAGGACAATAATGGAAGCTTCGCATACTATTAGCAGACTTGGATGACCAGGTTTTCGAAACAGAATTGCCAATATGACCAAAGCACTCATACACACTAGAACGTTCTGAACGATAAGTGATATCCGAACAACTGAAATACAACATAATATCAATTATATATAACGTTCACTATATAATATGAATTAGATATAACGACAAGGAGATCATACAAATGCAGTCAATGAACATTTTAAGGAAAACAAAAATTAAAATTAAAATTTAAAATTTAAAATTAAAATTTAAAATTTACATTTAAAATTTTGAGGAAAACAAAAACGTGTTAGTGTGTTTTCAATAATGGTTTTGAACAAAAAGGTATGAAATTACCAAAATAGAACATTTTAAGATTTTGCAACTAATTAAGGCACTATACCTGTCACGATACAGCGCCTATTAAAATGTAGGAGTTGTCTCCAACATATCCAAGGCAAGTTAGCACGAATGTTATTCAGGAATTTGTCAGAAAATACAGGCCTTATATTTTGCTATAGTTTCACACTAAACTATATTATTGGTATTACTGATGCCTTTTAACTAGACCAGTAAAGCTGCAGTTTGGTATTTTAGGCCAACTAGAAGAGTTGATTGGCCTAAAACTCTCACACTGTTGTCAGTGTGAGAGCTTGCTAGCCTACCTTCGATTCGATTGTGGTTTTTGTTGCAAAACATTTACCGTAGTTTGTTTGTAGCCAGTTATGACAAATCAGTGTTCATTTTGATGCATCAACGTGTCATATATCAGAGGATTTTAAACGCAAAGCTCATCGCTTGGTCTGTCCGCACATCTGTCGGAAACGTTGGATGAACTTTGTATCCAACGTGAAGTGCTTGGTCCTGTATCGTGATACATATATTATACAAGGCCCTGGCATATAAACATTTCTTCAACCTAGCTTGCAATGGCACTACAGATGGTCATTGCGGAAATTTAATATCTATATAGATTTATATACAAGTTTTACTTAACTCTGCTTTGCTACAATTCATACAAAGACCTGTTAGATCTTGCTCAACCCATTATCACTGTTGCATTCCTATTGGCTATTCCAACCCGCTCTTACATCTCTACTGAGAACGTAGTAAAAAGCTGTGCTGCGCACAGAGAGCCTCGATGCGAAGAGGAGGTGAGGTGAGGTAGAGCTGTCCTTCATATCATTACAATCTTAAAGACATTTAGCCAACTGCTTATGGTCAGTCTGTTTGTTAAGAAATTATTTCATTAAAGTATCCAGTATTGAGACTTTAATAGATTGGCATTTTAATCGAAGAGAAATTCACTTCTGCAAACAGTCACTGACTTTTAAGAAGGGATTATATCACTATGCACATATGTTTTGAATCATCTTTCAATAAAAAGAATTAGATATTTTCAGTGTTCAAATAACTGGATCAGGATTATAGGTTTACCAGTCCTTGAAATGCTTCTGCTCTTCAATTAAGCAAGTCAACTTAGTGGTCATGCAGAACCTTGCTGAACCCAACCATGACAGCATCAGACATAGTATTCCGTAAATCTTTAGTATATTTCTAATATATTCTGCCAATCACTATTATTCTATCTACTGCATAACATACCATATCTACAACCATATGACTTTTCTACTCCACACTGTCATGTCAGCATCGCCACTTATGTACCCCACATCCACCCATATTCACCTCTGCCATGCAACACACCTTAATAAATCACGTTGTTACAGTTTACTTTAATTCAAATCATTGTCCATTTATAATTCTGTTAGTTCATCTCCGAAGAAGCCTTGTGTGCCGAGGCGAGACTGATGACGATGAGTCTCTTGTTACCCTGTGCTCCTTGACTTGATGATGGTGCTTCAGGCAATAGAGACTCTACTCTGAAAAACTTGTCCCTATTTAGGCCCAAACTTCGCAATTTCTCTAGTACCAATCAGATTGCGAGATTTGGCAGAGAACAATGGTCTCGAATTCTCAATTCGACTGATGCAGTTGACTAGATTTTGAACAAAGTTGCTACGGCAGGTGGCTGAAGTTTTCTCTGGTTTGTTTTGGTCTTAAAAACATGGAAAATGTAGCGTTGAAACACTCATTTTGGACTTACCGGGTAAAGTGAACTTCCTTCATCAGTTTTATCCCAAGTTTCGTTGATTAAGTGTCTGCTTAACGTGGTTTTTATCGCATTTTCTTTCCGAGGAGTGACCGTTGAACAGAGCTACGGCAGTTGCTTGATCCTGATTCGATGGATCGAATCATGATCGAATGCATGAGATAGGGCCGGGGTTTTCAGTTTCATTATGAGTCCCTCCTGATCAAGGTTAACCGCGGGGATAGAAGGGACACATCGTCATAAGTCTATGCCGAGGCGAGATTACCATATATAATCAATATTTAATCTAATTAATAATCGTCTTTTCTTTTGAGTTGCATTATGGTGTACCTGCCTTCGAATATTCCATAAATCCTCGCATCGATTAACCCATCTCCGAATAAGCTCCCCTCAAATGAGCCCTCACCTCAAAACCAATTTTGACAAATAAACCCCTAATTTGAATTCAAATGAATTTTGACTTCAACTTTTGAAAAGAAAACTTTTGAAAAGAAAAGTTTTTGTTTCACGGAAACTAACACGGATTGGCTGTGAATGTAAACGAAAGGACGAAAGGAGAACAACACAATGATATGTGAAAGAATGGAAAATAATTTCTTGAACAAAATATTTTTCTAATAATCTGTAATATGGGCTTCCTGTGGCCCAGAAGTCATAAGTTGCAATAATGTAGCAAAAAGAAAGAAGAAATAGTCAATGTCTAACCTTTCAATCGTCCATTAACATCAACCCAATGACCAACAGTTGATCCAAACAATACCAAAGCACATGATACAACCAATCCATATATAGCAGTCAGACGTAATGAATTTGGTGTCAATTCAACGAGATAGAGACCAACAGCAAACATCCACATCCGATCTCCCTGCAGAGTCAGTTATAAACGTATCTAGAAACTTTTTTGCTAATAACAAACACTTTGTTAAAATGTTGCTTGAATAGAGCTTTTCTCGTTTGTAGTGGACAGAAACAACATTATTTGAAATCCAAAAGTTTGGGGTATGATACTTTCCAACAAATTTTTGGCCAAAACTTATGTGTCAAGTTACCTTGAGCAGTGTATGGAAATACATTTGGCTAGCTAAATTTGTTGCTGATCTTTGGTGAGGTAACTTCTACACAAATATCTGACTCTGCCACTTGCCTAAAAGCTTTGATCAATTGCAGTGCAACGATCATAAAAAATGAATACTGTTTTCAATTTTTCAAAGAAGTTTCTGCAGTTTTTTTGTCCAATGTCTTCCCAAAACTCTTCAAGCATTTGGCTATTATAAAAGGAGGTTTCATCAGGTACACCAAAAGATACTTAATATTGGTTACTGTAAAACAAAGATCTTTTGTTTGAAAACAATAGCAGTAAAACAATGTTTTTTGATAGAAACAATATCATCATCCCCAACATTTGGCAGAATATCCATCACTGCTTTTGACTGGCCTTGATTAATGGTGCACTGGGTCAATTTTAAGACTTATAACTGATCTTTGGTCAAATTGAAATTTGACTTTCATATTTGGTGATTTCTTGTTAATCAACAGTAGGCTGCCTCCTAAGGCTTTAATGAATTATTGAATGTTGCTATTTAGCAATTTGAATAATTGGGGGAGGGTGGGACAAACTCTGAAAAGCTATTGGGTGATTTTGTCTTAGCCCTATCTGACCTGAAGAGGGGTAGCTTCCACCCCATAGTACATCTTCTACACTTTGTTTGTTATTTGCACAAGTCTATCAATCTTCTAAAATTGGTCTAATAAGTCAGAAGTCAGGAATTTGACATATTTTGATGCATTGAAAAGTCATGAAAAGTCAAGATTGATGAACTCTTAACATGCTTCTTGAAGATGTTGTGGCACAGCGGTGTGATTCTCTGCCTTTGCAGCCAGAACAGTCAGGCGGAGTGGGTTTGAGACCCAGGAGGGCCCCTCCGTTTGACCATCATGACAAGCAGTCACAAACTCAATTAACACTTAGGTACTTCTGCGATCCCAGTGCTTGGCGCTAAGAGCCACAACTTCAACTTCAACTTCACCTTCACTTCGCCTTCCATTTACATGATGTCATACAGCATTACAATGATAATCATGCCCTAGCAACAACAGCAACATCACTAATTGAATTATTGTTTCAAATATTCATTATTTATATATTGAAAAACCATTGCGCTAAATTAAGTTGCCGTGTCTCATATGACAACAGAAATAAGCAGGGGGCGGAATCTGCCTCTCCTAAGGGCCAGTTTACATGGAAGTTTTCAGCCCTGCTAGCCAAGGTGAAAATATTTGCCAGTACATGGAGGGTTTCAGCCTGAGCTGAAAGTCTGTTTGGCACCAAAAGTAGACAAAGATGCATGCGTCATTGGCTTATCAGCCCTGGCTGAAAAATTATTTGCCGTTACATGGGCACGTGTCCAGTAAAGCAATGGGGATTAGCATATTCATTAAGGGATTAATGTTTCATCTCCGTTAGCTCAAGGTGAGCTGAATTTTCAGCATGGGATGAAACTCAGCCCGGGGAAAAATTTTCCATGAAGTGGCAAACTGAAATTTACAAGCATTGGACCGTAAAGAAGGGATGAAGTTTCACCTCAGGTAAACTGAAATTTCAGTCCAGGCTGAAAACTCCCATGTAAACAGGCCCTAAGGTATTTGTTTGAAAACACCTAAGTCAAATAGGGTTAATCAATAACGGGGGATAGGTATTTCAAAATGTGAACAAAGCACTTTCTCAGATTTACATTCACTTTCTTGGCTGATCTCCTGATTGAGCCTTTGCTTGAAATTTTCCATTAATATTTTTTTTAGAACAGGTCTTTGTAAAGATTTATGGACAGGACAAATTTCAAAACTGACAAAGGTGGAACATCAGTTTGGCGCCTATGAGGGAATATCATTTTGTTTCTCACTGCTTGATATATTCAGATACATCATAAAACATGTTGTAGAAAAACATAAGAACATTGTACATACCCAAGCAGAAAAGAAATGGCTGATAAGTAACAAATTCTGGGGACTTGCATATGATTTTCTCTCTATAAAGATATGAAGATTCACTGTATTTGGAGTAAAATGTTTATGTCTTTTGTATATTGGTCCAGCAGCAAAAGCTAAACATGAAGCTGTGACTCTTTAGTGCTATGTACTAAGATTGAAAAGTAAATAAACGAAGCACCCCTTAGCAAAATAATTTGCAGCATGCTTCAAGCCTGATACGAACTTGTTCTCATTTTGATTTGAGTAAGTTTTAAAGCTTGATTTAAGTAAGGATTTTGCACCACTTGCGCAAGCTTGCACCATGTATTTTTTGAACTGGAGACAAAATCAATCAATCTTGATTGCAGTAGCGTAGCCAGGGGGCACAAGGGGGGGTGGCAACCCCCAATCATCGCCAAAGATTAGTTTCATGGTTCTTCCAAATCCATTGAGAAACTGAAGGGGGTAAGCTGCATTTGTCTCCAACACTTGTGGCAGCATGGTTTGTCAATGTTATAAAAGAAATAGAAATGAAATTCTTGAGCTGATAAATGACATCTTATGGCATAATTTAGCCAACAAAAGTATCAAAAATAATCTGCTCACTTTGCTTGTACTTCCTTATGTGTGTCACTGTATCACCTTTGTACCACCTGACCTGCTATCATGTCTACGTAAGGTATGCAGCTTCATTAGTTTCTTTTGAGTCTGACTTAGGCACCTTTTAATTTGATGTATGTATGAGTCCATTTGGCACAGAACATAAAATCTAGTTAATCACATCTCCAAATTGTTCTCGCTTCGCTCGCACTTCTATCAAGACTTCCTTCCATGTGTACTTATGCAGCCACTTGTATTCTTGAACGATTTCTGCATTTTCCCATGTATCAAGCATTACAAGAATTTATGAATCCAACTTAAACCTTAACTCTAATCAACAGTGCATCTCTTCTATAGTGATGTGAAATTTTAACCATCCAGTGAAATTCTGTGTGTGCTTCTCAAAATGTTTGGCTCACCAAACTTGAAGTCTCTTCATGTTCCGTATACCCAATAATCTTTGTTGTTCCTTTTAGAGCTTTTATCAGTGTTTCAAGACAATTAAGTTGAAATTTGTGAACGGTACCATAAATCCCATCATTCTTCAATGGTCCTTGATGGCTCAGCTCTTCCTCATAAAAATGTTTCTAATCGATCTGACCAGTGTGACGTGAATATTCTCCTGTTTCCTGTCACAAGAGACCCAGGCTGTAAAGTTTTTTCAATGCGCAGAGAACATTGGTTTTGACTCCGAAAAATTGCACAGGAGAAATTCTATCGCAAACCATTTGTGCGCGGATTTTAACGCAAAATACTGCATTTGCGTCTAGATCTCCGCTGCATCCTTACTCAACGAGGCCCTCGCCACGACTATCTCTCGCATTACTCTTGTCCTTGCTTCATCAAACCATCCAGACCAAGAGCAGAGCTACAAGGATTGTATTGAAAACACTCCATTCTTGGAGGAAGCAAAAGTTTCAAGCCTTTTTTTTTTAAATTGCGCAGGTAACGCAGCAAACTGGATGGAAAACCTGCGCGGAAATTGGTCTTTCAAAGAACTTTGCGCAGACAGAAAACAAGCCAGAAATTTTTGTGTGGGGAATGCGTTCCCCGCGCAGACCAAACTTTACAGTCTGGCAAGAGACTTTCTAAAATTGCAATATTTTCCAGTATGGAATGTAAGATTTTGGTGCACCAGACAGCAAAGTTGTCATTGATTAGTGTGCATCAATAGGTGTGAACCGGGTGGCGCGCCAGAGGCGCATTAATCTAGGGGGTCTGGGGGCATGCTCCCCCAGAAAAATTTTGCAATTACAACATCTAGAATGGCGTAAACACAACCAAATTTTGCTCTTCTTCCAAAGGCTGTTTGTCAAGGAACCTGATTTCCTGAAGTATACATATAGATGTGATGTTTGATTTTTATCAGATTTTGTAAAAACTGCCTTTGGAAGAGATTTCTAGAATGATGGGCATTGTAGGGTGCACCCACTATGTGAATGGAAAATATCAAATAAATGAAAAATATCATTGGGCCTGGATTCCAAATATTTTGTGTAATATGTTGAACCATTTTAAAAAGATTGTATAGGAGCAAATCAATTGGTGGGGCAGCAAGGCGAAGGGGCCTGGGGGTGAAGCCCCCAGGAAATTTTTGAGGAAGCACCCTCCACTTTGGCTTATAATGTTTTTCCAAATCCCATTTGGAAGCAATTCTAGAATTCCTCCCTCAAGTATGAAACAATGAGATCTAAAGAATGAAACAATAAGATTTAAGAACAAAACAATGATATCTAACTAAGGATCAAACATGAGAAGGGAGGGTATTCTAGAATCTAGCGCCCATTTGCTGGAGTTTTTGCAAGGAAAATTTTGATTTTGTACTAGAAATCTTTACAATTAATTAGTGACAAGTGCATGCATCAGCCATGAGAAGCACTTTTTGAATTAGGGAAAGACTGGAAAGACCACTGGACTCCAAAAAGGTCCCAGACAGAATCTATTTATTACTTTTGTTCTTAAAATTGTGCATCAAAAAGAAAGAAAGAAGTTCAACTTGTGCGCCACAAGGTTTTTATACTAGTTGTGCACCAGTTTGTGCACCAATATTTACTCTGTGCGCCGGACATGTCCGGTGCACATCACTTTCTTTCCATACTGGAATATTTTTACTTCTTTTGTCTCAGGCACTCATGGTACTAAATTGTGAAATTTTGGCGAGAATTGAAATACAACTGAAGGAAAAAAGAAGAGCTTACGTTTTTTTAAAGATGGCAGGCCTGGCTGCAAATGTGCAAATTTTAGTTAGGCCACCATGTGATGCTTGTGATGCATGCGCCTACTTTTAACGAGATACTAGATACTCACCCACGACTCTCGGCAAATCGAGGTCATCGTCTTCTTGCAAGAGACCTTCATCAGCTGGCTCATCCATGATCTGTTGTGGATATGATTGCAGCCGTTCGCTTTCTTGTACTTGCAAACTTGCAAAAAATAATATCTTGCAAAAAAATCAAAATGGCAAACAAGAAAACAAAAGGAGGTTGCCTTCGATTTGGAAACGAGGCTACTAACAACATGACTGACTGCAATGACGTCATTTCCAAGACTAAAAGATCTTTGCAAAATTCAAAGATTCAAAAAGTTCGATGGAAAGTTGATCGTGGAAAGTTGATCGTGGGTAAAATACTTGAAATTTGATGTGAAAAAGAAGTTACAAAGGAAATTTTACTTTGAAAGACTTGGTGGTTACTTAAAACCACCTTTTAGGCCAGTTGTGTCCTTGGCCCTCCAAATAGGACTTTCATTTTCACAACTGGGGTCTCGGACCCAGGCAAATTCTGTCTAAGTTTAATTAAGGAAAATCTCTGTAGCATAGCAGTGTTGGAAAGTGCTCTGCTTTATGATTCCAGAGTTAATTCCAGTCACTGGAATTTTCCGAGCGGGCGAAAATTCTTTTGTTTGCGGGAGAAAATGTCGTTCTAAAATTGAATAGACAGTTACGGTTGAACGACCTTTTATTCTTTAAAATTCCGCCCGCTTGGAAAATTTAGCCGACTGGAAATTGGCCTTTAAGAAACGGGCGCTTATTCCAAATTTTAACCAAAACATGTTTTAGAAACTAAAGTTTTAGTCTTACAGGAATGGGGAAAGCAGTTAACCACAAAGAGTAGAAATAAACAACAAAATTTCTTCTAGTTCTCATTCTTGTCAGTCTTTATTTTCATTTTTCATGGTAACGAAACTTTTTCCGGACGCTCTCAAATATATTCATTCAGGCCAATTTCCAGTCAGCGTAATTTTCCGAGCGGGCGGAATTTTAGACAATAAGCGCCCTACTTTAAAAAGCGCCCCTTTGAGACTCAAAGAATGAGCACCAGGGCGCTTATTCCGGGATTTACGGTAAGAGGAAGTGATCTTTGATCGAGATCATGCTCCTCCAGAGCGACGAAATGACGCAACTTCGAAGGGGCTGTGCATTGTCCCATGCTGCATTGCGGGCTAGAACAAGGCACTTAGAAAGAGAGGGCGGCTGATCGAGTGAGCCCTTGTGTTGTCACTTTGCTACGGACGGAAAGAGAGCCGATTTCCCCGCCTGTAACCAGATTGTTTAACGGCATCAAGAGCCAAGAACGACTACCAAAGCAACAGAAGACCAAAGTGTGTTGATTTAATTATCTGGATAGACTGAAGGACTTTGATCTATTGGTTTCATCGAGGCAACATTGACTCGAAATCGAGAAGAGGGCTGCAGAGGGCTGGACATCCTACCAGATGATAATGATGGTGTGAAGGAGAACCCATCAATGGTTTTAAACTGATCATCCAATTTGGATCTCTCAAAGATTTCTAAGTGTAAGTATTCTTACATGAATCGGCCTTCTCTTGTGCTACTGTTACTGCAGCATTTCTCTTTTATTATGATGTTTGCTCACAGGCAAACGGGCAGGTCCACAGCAAGCTGGGCTTGGCCGTGATCATCATTCCAAAGTAATTTCTTTTTTGTCATTTTATTGTTGTTTTTCGTAGATCCCTTGCATTTCACATACACTTTTGAACTAAAATTGTTGGTTTTAGTTAGTAAGAACAACAATAACATTGCACTTCATGCCTTACTGCCAGGATTCATGGCTGAAAAGTTTGATAGGCGTTTTCTCAACCTGCAAAACAGATCTTGATGGCTCTGACCGACGAGACAGCTGCATCACAAACCAAGCAATTTGATCTCACTTTTAGTGCGCAGCACAAAGGCAGAAGGGATTGTCAAATGCATACGGGATTTGTTCCTTGTTTGTTCACAATTCTTAATGCTACAATATTTTAATTTCTTTAAGAGCAAGTCTACGACTGAGGAAGCTTTCAGGCTGAGTAGTTTGATCATGGGGTACACACCCACGTGTTGTTAATCCCCTGTTTTGGTGTGAAAACCATGAGGGTTCTGTTTGCAGATGATCTTCGTGTGCAAAATTTAAAGAGTAGCTGTTCAAGTCTGTTGCTGTTATTTAAAGCCGAAACTAAAATGTGGAATCTTTATAAGTCACAAAACAACTTAAGAGTCTAATTGCTGGCACAAGAAGGTTGCAGCAAATGATTTTACCTGATCATTCCCACTAAGAAGGAATTCAACAATAAATGGAGACAATTGTGTAATTGTTCATAGATACAAAATGTCTGCAGGTCACTGAGAAATGACCAATTTTACATATTTTTGAACTCTGATAGTGATAGTGAAGTTGTGGATTTTAGTTTTGGGATCACAGAAATAGATGGATTGTCTTTATCAACTTCACATCCCTTGTCCTGATGCTGAAGTGGTGATGGTGGTGTTCACATGCCATCCAAACTGTTCTGTTGTAGCTGCAAAGTCAGAGGCAAGGACCAAGATACAAATTCTTCCTAGGAGGGGCCATGGGCAAACCAGATGAGGTAAGCCAAAACCTTGAAGAGACCAGGCTCTTCAGATTGGCTTAAACAACACTGGTTTTTGTCTGGTGTGAGACAAGTTTGCTAACTTCTAAATACTCCCAAAGGGCCTCCTAGACTAATGAAAGGTAGAAACTGAACAAGATACATGTAAGAACATGGAGTACCTATATGACATTCTGAAATACTAAAACAGTGAAATAATAGATATTTACTGAAGGAACTACTGAGAATTTTTTAGGGAGCCATGGCCCCTGTGGACCCCATATATCTTGGTGATTGGTCAGCAAAGGACCCCATAGCACCACCACACCTTCAAAAGCACAATAGGCATTTTAATAAAAAGACAGGCATGGTTGGGAATGCTGATATTTGTTTTTTGGAGCATCTCAATGTTCTAGCATTTTTCCCTTGGAAAGGAGCTCATAGATGGAGAAACCCTGTCAGCACAGTTTGCATCCCTGTATTTTCATCAGTGTTGAATATGCCCACATATATAAAGCTTTGGGTTGTACCAGAACCTGCAAACCTGGATCAAAATTTGCAAAAACCCGATAGCCTGGGAGTAAAAAAGCCAAAACCCAAAACAGCAAAAGTGAACAAAAGTCTTCAATTTTCGTCAGTAATCTTTGATCATTTTCAGCATCTTCCTTTTGAGTAACTCTCTCTGCATTGTTTTCAGCATTCTGAAGCTGCTTTTTATCTCATTAAACCAATGGACTGTGTGACTTCAGAAAATCTGAAAAATAGGAAGTTTTGAAAGAAATACAGAAAACCTGAGTGCAAAGATTGGCCAGGCCTGCAACCCGTGACACATCTCAATACCTGAAAACTCGTGAGATAAAAACCTGAAACCCAAAGGCTAAAATTGACCAAACCTGTAACCCCTGAAAACCCCCTACCCCCACCCCCACCCCACATAGCATTTTCTTTCATTTTGGTCTGCAGGATGGCTGTCAAAAGAGTTTATACCTCACAGGTTGTTTCTATGTGCAAAGTCTCTTGAGACTTGCTAAAGTTTTGATGTTGATTTTGTTTTGTAGTTTATTTCCTTCAACAATAGGATCATGGTTAGGTCATCTTGACCATGCCTCATCACTGTGCACAAGCCTACAAGCACTGCTTGCATGCACAAGATATCAATGCACACTTGTTGCAGGCACATATTCCCAGCTATTTGCTCACAGGGGCAGAATACTTTTAATGGGGCCTGTTGATTCTTGCTTCTTGCTGAAAGAGCCTTTAAGGCCCATTTCCATTTCATTGGCAGTTGGTAAATCACAGGCGATCCTTTGTTTGAAGTTTGCATCGTGCATCGCAATTTGAACATTGGCAAATCGCATGCAGATGTTTGCAATGCGATTTTGACCTTTTCGCAATGTTTGATTTCTTGTCACATGTGAGCCATTGTCTTGGCTTGAAGGCAGCCAATTAGAAAACAACTTAATGAAACAAAGAGACAAAAATGGCATGCGCTATCAAAAGGAGATTGATTGGTTGAATGAACAATCAAAATTCATGTGAAAAAGTTTTGAAGTGAGTATTGAAGTTGCAGGCTTTTGGAAGTCGGAATTTGCAAATCGTATCCGTTAATTGCGAATTGCAATTTAACTGGAAATGGGCCTATAGTGTCAATGAAAGACAAAGTCATCTTGTTCTGCTTTGAAAATGTGCAGGTCATTTTGACACAAGCTGCTTGTATCGCTCCTTATGTTTTTGCAACCCTCTGTCTTATCAGTTCAATTCCATTTAATCAAGAAGCATCAAACTCTAAGGCATGTCTTTGTATCATTTAGCAATGGCTCATGATATAGTATTAGCAGTATCTGTGCTCCAAAAACAGTTATTTTAATCCTCAAACATTGATGTTGATATTACATACAAAGTTTTTCAGCTGGAAAAGTTTTTGCTTGGACCAAACAGTTTGAGAAATTGAAAAATCAGAGACAATGTCCTTTTTGCAGCTGGTTATAAATCTTTCACTTGAAATGTGTTATCAATTGAATCAAGGGTAAATCTTACAAAAAAAAACAAGCAGATCTGGCAGCTGCAAGATCATAATTGTTTCATTGCAAGCAATCACAATGGTTTGCTGTATATCTTGATTTGATCAAGTGCATTGTGCAATCAATATGCTGCAAAGCAAATTGCTTGGTACTTTGGCAATTCTGGGCTTTTTCTTTTCAAAGATTAACCCTTGCTTCCTCAGTACAATCTTTTGGCTCAATAATTCTAAAAATAGCGGAAAGAATTCTTGTTCTGTTTGTGCAAGGCCCATCCCATACTTCCACTATATTTGTATCAGTGACAAGGGTGAGGGTTGGAGGGGGGTTGCTCTAAAGAGCTTCTGTTTGACGTTGGTAAACCAAACAATTCTTTCAAACTTAAACAGTCACCTCCTCAATGATTACATAACAAAGGTCCACCACTGATGATTGCAATCAGTTCGCACCGAATATGCTTTGTTAGACTACACAAGTTTGCCTGTTTTCAGGAGCTTCAATCAAATTGTTGCTCACTGGTTTGCTGCAAAATTCAAACTCTTCATTATACAAACAATTTAATAAACTCCTAAATCTGAAACACACTCATACCATAACAAAGTTTGTTTGAACTTTGGGCAAATTTTTGGAAACTGAAGAGATGTGCTGGATGTAAATCCCATTTTTTCATAAGAGTTGCTGCTTACCAGTTTCAACGTAGTGAGGCCTCTTTGCAAAATTATTAGAAGTTTGACCTTGTTGTTCTCTGTGTAAGCTTCATAAATCATTCTCTGGTGTATTCATACAACCTGCTCAGCTTGAAAGTTCATTGCAGCCACAGAAACTGTTATTTGTCCAGACAACATGACATCACCAAGGTACAGAAAACAGTACACTGTCTTGTTTTGGGATAAATTTGATGACAATCCAATTGGTTCCACATTCCACATGAAATGTTTCAAATGTCTCTGGCCTGTTCTCCCTCTGAATACTGTGAATGGAAAGGAAATGTCACAATCATAAATTGTAGGTCAGGGGTCCTATTGGCCTGGATGCCTTATTGTTAAAAATATAGAATGAATTGCACCCAATGAAATGATTTTATAGCAGAAGCAAGCTAATTTTAAAAACTAAATAGAAATGTTTTCCAGAATGCTGTGAGAAGCTGGCCTACATGAAGAATGTAATTTATAATCAGATCAGTTTTAGAACAATTGGTTGAAGTTTAGTAGGACCTCAAAGCAGTCAGCCAAAGTCAGTTCATCCCAGGACCTTTTTGGATTCCTTGGTGATATGATTCGCAACTTTTCAGCGTTTTTTGTTTAACAAGTCATCTTTCTAACATTTTTGCTGTAGGCAAATAAAGTATGCAGAGGAGCTTTATGTTTTAGTAAAGAGATGTGTACCAGTAAAAGACGTTTTGCAACTTAGTTATGCTTCTCAACTTCTTTAGGGTGTGCTGCAATAATCTTACAATTCTTCAATGAGTTGTGATGAAACAGATGTTCTTTTTGGGCTGCAAACAAATTCCACAAGTCAACAGTTAAAATGCAGGATATCAGACTTTATTTTTGTCATTAGAAAAGTTGAGAATGTTGGAAATATAATGCTGATGAATGGAACTTTTGAACAAGATGTGTGGCATGTATTGTAGGTGTCAATCAGCTATTAATAGCTAGAAATTTTCTAGCTTACACAAAATCAAGTAATGAATGAATTGTGATACCATGCTGTAATCCACTAACTCTGCAACCAAAAAAGTGAGGCAGATCAAGCTTTAGTCCCACCAACACGTCTTGAGCACTATGACAAGAGTAGCAGTCTCCTCTGAACTCAGCATGGGCACAAAATGCTATGTTAGGAGGAAAAACTTTGAGCGTTCTACTTGAAATTCATGCTGGACAAACTGCTGGATATTGTTTGTTTGCATTTTTTGTCAGCTGCCAATTATTAAAAGTGTTACAGTCTTCATTAAAAACGATTTTGCTAATTATGCACTGTGTGCATACTGCACACATTTGTTTTAAAATGTTGTTAGTTGGGCAAGCTCCTAGTGAAAGGGTGGCAGGTGCAACAGAGACTTAATTGGCTGTCTAAAAGAGTTGTCAGAGTGGAATGAATGAAGCATTTATGCAGGTACTGTACCAAAAGTGACAGAGTGATCTGTATGTAAAGGAACACGCTATAGAATGATAGGATATTTCAATTTTGCCTGATAGTTATGCCTGATAGGAAACATGCTATGTTCAAAGTATATATATATATATAACGCCAGTCCCGAAAGCGGTTACAACACAAATCAATACAGACACAGCAAGTATAATAAATAGTTTATTGTTTCGAGTCATCATTCCTTCTCCTTTTATCCCTTTGTCTTTCGTATGCATTCACTCTCTTCTCGTTAACTTTGTTGCAAGTTTGACGAATCATGTGTCTCCATTCAGTTCTATTCTCTACCTTAGCCTTCCAATGTCCAAGTGCGTTACCACACTTCAGTGCACTTTTACACGTGTCTTTATATCTAAGTTTAGGCCGACCAACAGGATGTGTTCCTTCAGTTAATTCACCATATAATAAGGATTTCACTGGACGATCATCTTCCATTCTGGACACATGGCCTAGCCAACGTAGACGACTTCTTACTAATAATATTTCTATATCTTCTACACATGCTCTTGCGAGAACTT
The DNA here is from genome assembly GCA_964019985.1 of Aurelia sp. 4 Dawson et al 2005. Classification (NCBI taxonomy): domain Eukaryota; kingdom Metazoa; phylum Cnidaria; class Scyphozoa; order Semaeostomeae; family Ulmaridae; genus Aurelia; species Aurelia sp. 4 Dawson et al 2005. The sequence continues at coordinate 8,547,726 of OZ026493.1, read as the reverse complement.
CTTCGTTGCTGATGTAATGGTCCCATTTTATCTTTAGAATTCTTCTTAAATGTCGTTGTTGAACTGTACGGAGTTGCCTGACTTGCTGATAGTTCAAAGTCCAGGTTTCACTGCCGTACATCAGTAGAGGCATGAGACATTGATTGTACACTTTGACTTTTGTGAGATAGGTGAGGTAAGGAAGATGTACTGTATGATGGTAAGGAATTTACTTGTACTTGATTGGATCTCGTTTTTATTTTTCATATCTATAGAAAGAAGCTTTTTCATCCCCATGCTACCCACATCAGTGATGCATTATGAACTGACCTTTACACTGCCCATGTTAAGTGCTGCACAACAAGGATAGCTTTTGCAAGACAATAGCATCATTTGCTTTTGTTGACACCTAAAGTGAAAGAGATTTACGATTGCAGACAAAGGAAATTCTCTCAAGCAGAAATTCAAAGCAAACAAAGCCGCAAAATATCTCTGAAACCCAGGTAGCTATCTCGCTTGTTGTGCATTGCTGAAATGGCTTTTAGAGCAAGCAAGAACGTATATTGAAAGAAGGAGGACAGGAACTGAAGCGATTCAATTCTTGTATTTTTAGGGTGAGATCAAAGCACTTACTGCTTAGCTTCTGAACAGTAAGAATAAAATGCGGGAGGTAGATGTTTAGATGTTCCTCCCTCTTTCAATATACGCTCATGTTTGCTCTTAGAAACCATTTGTGGAATGCACAACAAGCGAGATAGCTACTTGGGTTTCAGAAAAACTTTGTGGCTGTGTTTGTTTTGAATTTCTGCTTGAGAGAATCTCCTGTGTCTGCAATCGCAAATCTCTTTCACTTTAGGTGCCAATAAAAGCAACTGATGTTATTGTTTTACAAAATCTGTCCTTGTTGTGCTGCACCCTTGTTTCAAAATAATTTCCCTATTTACTGCCCTACTTGATTAAACTTTGTATGCTCACTCAAATAGAGTTTTATTGAAGCCCTACAGAGTTTCAGTGTTAAACCATACTGTTTTTTGATAGATCTTGTAATGGAGAATGGTAGATTATCTGGCTGGAATATCCAAAGAGCAGGTTAGCATTTCTTATTGTTACATGTTACCAGAAGATAAACTAGGAGCACAGTGGGGGGGGGGACTTTCTGTTAAAATACCAGGCAGGTCAGAAAAACAATCCCTAGATGTGAAGATGATGAATCAGCAAATGTACAATTTGATGGTAGACATATTCATAAATGTACTTTAAAATTTATGTTGGATTAAAATCAGCCACTCAGTTCAGAAATGGGGGGCAATGTCCTCAAGAAAGCTTTTCAAGAAACCCTCAAACCATCCCCCAGGTTGTGACCAAATTCTCCTCTTGGGAGGCTAAAGCTGTCGAGCATAATGCTGTTATGCTTCCATGTTTGTGACTTTAGGCAGGTTTTGAGGGCTTCTTGAAAGGCCTTTTTAACATTCCCTCATGATTTCTGAATTGAGTGGCTGATTTCTGTGTGGTACATTTTAGAATGGATTTGAACATATCCACCATCAAATGATTCTTGCTAATCATTGCTGTGATATCCATTGAGTGGTAGCTTTTCAAATGGGTATTATCTCTCTTTTGTTATTATAGTTCTCTCTCCAAAGTTATCATATTCCTGACCTGACATCTGGTGTGGAACAGAATCTGGTACACTGTCCATTAGTCCCATTCATTTGTAGTGTAGTTGTAATTAGTTGAACATTGCGTGTCTTTTTATGTTGGCCATGGGGTAGTCATTGTCTTTTGCTCCCCATGGCATCGTACCAGTAGTGTTGTACAGTAGTTAGAATAGGTATAGTTAAATGTAAGATATATTGTAAATATTAATATTTGAATAGAAAAAAAGTCTCTCTTTTGAAATCAGAAAGAGCTCACTTTGGATTCATTGCAAGCATACATTCCTCTCAAAGACAGTGTGCACACCCACATACAGGATAAGAATCTATCATACGAAGAAACTACAGTCTTGGTTTCAAGATTAAACCCCCAAGGCTCCCTTCATATAATTCATTTTAAGTGTCAGATTCCAGACTGACCTTTGAAATTGTAAATTCGTGCATGCTTTGGGATGGTTTGAACCACTGCCAAGCTTTAGAATAGATTTATTTTGGTACATACAGTAAACACTTCATAAACATCATCCCAGTACAATGCGTTGTGATGGCTTCATTTGCCCTCAGTCCGATTTTTGGGCATGAATTTAGAAAAATGTGGTTTTGCATTGTCTATATGAAATGCTGGATTTTGGGTAAAATGTTGCTTGGTTCTATTCCTTCGAATAAGAAAGAACAACTTCCCAGATGTGGAAGGACTTTCATGAAAAATGAGTTTGATTAAAGATCCAGTTCAAACCATTAAACCATGTACAAATTTCTGTTTCATATTGTAATTTTCAGGTATATGATCCATAATCATAGAATTTAGAGAAAGAAGATTGATGCTTGACATGAAAAATACTCAGAAAGATTCACAAGCTGGTACCCTGGTAAATATCCTTTCAGTTTTCTTGATCACATTATATTTGATTCAAGAAGAAAATAATTCTTGTCAGGCTTTTAATTATCTGACAAACTTCACATACAATGCAGAAGAGTAGAGGTCATAAAGGATGATTTTCACTCAGCAGGCTTTTCCGAGCGAATGGAAATTTACACAGTAAAAGGTCCGTCATGCGTAACATTTATACTTCTTGACTTCGTGTTGCATTGCACCTGTAATTGGCAAAGCTCTCCAGCAGGTCGGTGACTGATTTGCAGCTGCTATGACATTGGGCAGCAAAGAGCCTTAGAGACCATTTACATAAGAAGATCCAGGCCATGCTGAGCTCAGCACGGGCTGAGTTTCAACACGGTTGACGTTTTAGCCTTCACACTGTTTACTTGAGAGACAGCCGAGCCGAGTTGAAGCGCAACACCGGCTGATTTCTGCTAGACATCTCGGTCTGTGATGAAATTTCAGCACGGGCTAAGCATATTGAACCAAAATTCCGTATAAACAGAAAAAGATATCAGCTTGGGGCTTGTTGAAATCAAATCGGTGCACTTTGGGATGTTGCATGCTGCTTTTGAATCCATTTCATCTAGCAGGTCATACTGTAGTAATAAAATGATCAACCAAAAGTGATTCGAAAATCATTTCAAAGCTAAGGACCTATTTCCTCGTATGATCATATTTTGCTTTTTAAAACTTCTCAAAGCTGGGAAAATTCTAAACCAGTAGCAAGACCAGATATAAGTAGGAAAATGATTTGTTCTTTGATCCACGTGTTAAAGGACAAGTCCGGGGTTGGTATAATTATTGACTATTCAAGAGATTACAATATTGTGAATGGTCTAGTACTTTTTTCAATTCTTTTCTGTTTTAATCAGTGAGGCTACATATTTCAATCTGCTAAGAAGTGCGAAATGACGTCATTTTGTATGACGTCACTTCACGTTGACCTTCAGTTTCAGTTTCAGTTTCATTTATTCATCAATCAATCTTAAATACAATTCTACAAATATAACTATATAGCAACTAATTAACAAGATAACATACAATACTAAAAAATTACACTACTACAAATACGCAAAAACTTATCATAATTACAAATGCTACTATAAAAAAATTCAACAATACTAAAGAGAAAACACTACTACGAAAACAAAAAACTCTACATGATTGTATTTAAGATAGATTGATTAAGGAGGAGCTCTCTAAATAGGTTAACTAATCAAGAGAGAGCCCCCCCATAAAAACAAAGGAAACTAAAATTTTTTATAAAAACAATAACCAGACCCAGAGCCAATTTGCATTAGAGATAATGGTTGGAATGAGAAACAATTTCCTAATTTTAATAGTTTTAAGGTCTGTTTCATATGACCTGAACGAGGCTGCCAAATGTGTTGATATTATACCATTCACATTACTAGCCTCCTTATCGCGCCTTCGCACACTAGTACAAAATGCAAAATGGCGACGATATTTGGCCTAACTTACGAAGATTAATTAACCAATTTATGAAAGTTGGAGGCATCAAAACTTGGAAAGAACTCATGAATGGTGTTCAGCAGTTGGTAGGTTGCTTTTTAACGATAATTTCACCAACCTCGGACATGTCCTTTAAAAAAGTAAATCTAACTATGGACCATGCAATAGAACTTTGGTAATTTTTCAACATGAGGAGTACTTTTTGGGAAACCCATTACTTTTGGACTTCTTGCTAAAGGCTTTTCAGCGTTTCTAAGCAATGCTCTGCGTCTGCGGTGCACGCCTTAAGCGAGATGTAAAGCTTCATCAAGGCCCGGGGGGGTACATGATTTGCGGGTGGACGGGGGTCTGCCGCCCGGTTTTCAGAAAGCTACCCTCTTCTAATTACCTACGGTTGCCGTAATACCCATTTTTATGATAAATTTTGGCGGACAGTTACTCAATTTTGACAATTTGTTGCCTATTTTTGGAAAACCCACCCATGTCTAAGGAAAATCTGTCGAAAAGGGTCCCTTGCTTAGAGAATTTTGGACCCGAAAAGCCACCCATATCGGCGGCACGTACCCGCACCCTCAACATGCTATGTAACCCCCTTCCCCGGGCATCAAGGATATAGAAACCAGATTAAGTGATAGTAATGACATAGACTTATGACCTTGAATCCCTTGTTTCCCTGTAATCTTTGATTTCCTGGTGTCACTTTGCTCAATAGGGACTGGTAGCATTACCGTGGAATGATGGGCACACTTTTCAAAATGGCCTAAACTAGTAGGAGTTCTCGTAAACTCCGACCTCCTCAAAATAGCCTGCGTGCATCCCCTACTGTTTCCGTAGAGTTGAAATTTCCAGTTGAACTGAATTCATTTTCTGACGCCAGTAGGGTCTGCGAACCAGCGAATGAAAGCCTGTTCCGAGTCACGTGCTGGTTCCGCAAAACACGGAACTATTTTCATTGATTAATAAACAATTCATTGTCTTGCGAAGTACTTTATGTGGGTTTTACTTCATCCTAATTGCAAAGTGGCATTGTCGAAGAGCAAAATGGTCTCGCAAGACAATGGATTGTTTATTAATCAATGAAAATAGTTCCGTGTTTTTGCGGAACCAGCACGTGACTCAGAACAGGCTTTCATTCGCTGGTTCGCAGACCCTACTGGCGTCAGAAAATGAATTCAGTTCAACGGGAAGTTTCAACTCCACAGGAACAGTAGGGGATGCACGCAGGCTACCTCAAAATGGCCTAAACTAGCAGGAGCTCTCGCAAACTCAAACTCCGGTCTAAAGATCTTGAAGATTGAAAGCAAACTTTTGGTACTAAGGATAATGCTTTCCTGGCCTACTAGTTGCAAAATATATGCCTTTCAAGCAGTATTCTTCCTCCGTGGAATAAGAAATTGATCCATCGCAGCCACGAAAACTCTGGGCCATATCAACCGTTTTTTGTATGCAACAACAACAACTGTCTAAATAGTGCCTCCTGATTGGTTGAAAACTAAGTTCTAGGCGATTCTAGCTATTTGATTGGTGACTACGGAATCACTACTGTACGAGGGTTTGAGGACTTGAAGTGTGCCCACCTTATAAGAGTAATGCTTATAGTCCCTTTGACGTCGTTGATATCAATGAATCAAAGAATATACGGAAACAAGGGACGAAAATTCATCAGTCTGGTAGTATCAAAGTCATCCGTATATTCATTGTGATGTAATTACATATACTTCGAAACCAGGTATCTAAAAGAATGTTCAAAATCCTAAAGATCTCGAAAAATATTGAAAATATCGAAAAATCTGCGCAGATCGGATATCTTTCAGCTGAATATCACCAAAAGTAAATTTGTTTATTGTTTAAAATGCAGCTATTACAATTCTGGGAATCTTTTGTTTACTAAATAGTAAGCCGCTCTGCGAGGAACGGCCGAGTTTTGGCTAAAAAGATCCGATTTTAGTAGATACTCAATTGAAATATTCTGTACCTCATTTTCGGCATAAAGTCAGCAAAAAATTTATCATCCAAGTGCCGGTATTAAAGTTTTTTATCGTCCAAATGCCATTACTAAAGTCATTTTATTGTATTCAATAAATGTCAATGTGCCGAAATTAAACTGATCAATTCAGACAGCCCCTAACGACGCCTCCCCCACCAGTAACGCTCCATTTCTGCGCTGAAAATACAGTGGGGAAAATTTTGAAATATATATATCCAACGGGGGTTGCAAATATCATGATTGGGAAGGAAAACATTTCTTCTTTTAACGATGATTCTTTTTTTAATTTTTTGAATTTTTAACATATTTACCCTGGGATATACAATTCAGTAATAAAGTAATTAAGCAACTGCGTTCCAATTGTCCTTGCAAAGAAAAAAATTAATGAGATATAAACCCAGTTACAGTAATCTAATATTGACTAGCTCCAAAACGAGAAAAAGAAAAAATAGTGATAACATGTTCGATGCAGATTCGCTTTCCTTGAATATTCTCAATTCAGTGCTTTTAGTTTCGTTTTGAATTGCTCAATCGAAGGAGCTAATTTAATTTCCGAGTCGAGTTTATTTCATGTGTTGGCTTCACGAAAGGCACATTATTGAACTTGTATAATTTTTCGCGGGGAAATAAGAATTTCAACGGGGAAATCACAGAAATAAGGCGGGGGAAATTTTTAAAGGGGCACGGTCACGTAACCGTAAACAAACCTAAGCGTAAACAAGCCTGTTATCTCTGGAATCTATATTGCTGCCCACACGTGGCCATTGTGTTCTGCACAGATTTCGGTGGATGGGGTGGATCCACACTAAAGTTACTTCTAAAAACTCATCAATATCTCTGCAATCGTAAAACATGTGGATGTTTCATTTGTTTCTTCTCAAAGTACAAAAGTCCGTCCCAAAAATACTGCAAAATCGTTCTTTCGAAAGAAGTTTTTTTTACATTACGTGACCCTGCCCCTTTAACCCTAATCCGCATGGGGGGGGGGTGTTTTCCACCCCCCCTCGAGGTTTTTCTTGCCGTATATTTAAAAGACACCACTTATGTCCCCCAAACCCCTCTGACTTTTACTAATTATCTGTTCGCCACATTTTGATCAAAAAATTTTTAGACAATAGAACTCACAGGTCACGTGACACGCCCATATTTGGAAGCAGGTAGCAGAAAAATCATTGCTTTTGTTGATTTGAATGGAAATATTTGATCAAATTATGAAGTATTATACACCAAATCAATCAGTAAACGAAGAGCTTTAATTTGATACCGGAATTTCTGGAATTTGATGATGTCAGCATTTTTTTATGATGACGTCATTTTGGCCGCCATTTTGGGCTAATTAGCAAGCTTTTTGAATATTTTCGAAATTTTTCGATTGAAAGCACTCCAATGATACGTTTGTGATGGAGTATTACCACTTTGCAGCTTCTTTTTGTCTATTTCTACAGAGAACAAATTCAATGCATTAATGACGTCATTCAGATTGGCTAATTTCTGCCAAAATATCACTCCAAATTCATTAATTTCAATGAAATGATATCTTCATATCAAATTTGTGGCTAAGTTGAACCAAAAACTACAAAATTTTCATGGAAAACCTTCTCTGAATTCAAATTTAACTTGGAAACTTGATTTTCACTGATTTTAAACTTCATGACGTCACTATGACGTCATAAGGTGTGGCAGCCACACCCAAATTACGCTGCAAGCTAGAAATTACCTGATCTATAATGGTGCCAAGTTCCATTGAATTCTGATCAGGCTAAGGCAGTTTTCAGTGGGGGGGTGGAAAGAACCCCCCCCCCCATAAATGGTAGCTCGAAAAAAGCCCATATGGATTAGGGTTAAGCTCAAAACGTAGAGGGGAAACAGATTTTCCTGGCGGGGTATCCTTTTCCTTTGGCGGGACATCGTTTTAGCGGGAGAAAGTGGGGTCATGACTAGAGGGTGTCTAATGCTCTTCTTGTTTTTTTATTTGACTAACCTGGTTTATTTTTTCGAAAACTTCATCTGCAGGAATCATCACGTTCATCCTCTACAGAATCGGAAGCAGCAGAGCAAAACGTTACACAAACAGCAACAGCAGTTGATTCCAGTCAAACTGGAATGATGCAATATCAGCGCCCAGCAGTTCCTAGAACCTGCACACGCCAAGCAACGTTTCCAAACACTACACCGCACACGCATTTAGTTACACACCCAAACAGGCAGATGTCATTGCCAACCAATCCAAATCAAGAAAGTAATGGCTTTGTTCAGAAACCGCTAACTACTTCTCAGGTAAGCCTTGCAATGAATGACACCATCATCAGCATCATCATAATCATCATTATCATCATCATCATCATCATCATCATCATCATCATCACCACCATAATTTCTTTGTTTACAAGCAGGCGAAAGCAAAACAATAGCTATAATGACAGCTAATCCAAGCCTACTAATTTACATATTTTACAAGTTCATCAGTTATAAAAGCTAACTGCAGGATATAAACATAAATCTGTCCTTTAATGAACCCAACCGGTGGTACATGTTCTTTATAAAGCCTATTCTTTGAAAGAAAATATAAGAATTAATTCTCTACTATCAAAAGAATGAAGGACCTTCTGTATTGTTTAGCTTTTTTCGTATTATTAGTCTTTAATCAGATTCAGAGGATTTAAAATATCAGTGTTTCTGAACAGCCCGTTTGAAATCTATTCCAAATCCTTTTAAGAATTACCGTGGCCAATGAATCGAAGGAATGAAACTGCGATGGAAACTGAAATTGATATCTTATTCTTTGCTCTAAAAAGGATTATGGGAGGTAGGATCTGTGACAAGTCAAGTTTTTTTTATTTCGAGATGCCTTTGATCATGCATTTTATAGGCAATTTTGGGATGTCATGCAAGACTAAGTTTTTGAATGTTTCAACTCTACCGCAAGACTTCTATCTTGAAGATTACCAAAAACATGTGACTTCTTTAATTTGGTAGCTATTGGAAAAATTGATTTTGATGAGTATAGCGGCAGTAAATTTGCTGTGATGATATCTCGAACAGTGGGACATTTTTTTGAGTCTCCCACTACCTGCACAGAAGCTAATTCCTTCTATTGCTGACTGTTAGAGTTAACAATTTTATTCGCTTCCTTTGCAAATCATTTTATTAAGAAGAATTTTATTATGACGAAGGTTTATGGTAATAATTCTAATTACTAGATAAATGACTCGTTTCCTACTGTAGCAGCTGTATTTTAGGACGTTTGATAAAAGCGATAACTATCTTGGAGATCAAATATGAAACAGGCAAATCATAGAAGAGCAGAATGTTTTATTCAAACTTCGATAGACAGTTCAGAAAGCCGCTTCGTTGGCAAAAGAAACGTTTGTCAAGGCGTGCGATAGTTTCTTACGCAAATAGCTAGTGTTTCGTATTTTTGAATCAGCAACACCACATGTTGTATTTGCAGATGTTGAACGCCTTTTCTTTCATTTACCATGATGATTATGCTCGTTTTTTCTTTCATAACTTTGAAATGTTACTGAATTATCTTTGCGTTGTTGATGATTTTGCGTTGGTTATGCGTGCAAATGCTGCATAGGAAAAGGTGCTTTTTTTCAGTAGTTTTTCGGGTGACCCCAAAGAAACTTCATGAGCGAGAGGGCAACAAGTTATTGTCAAATGATTTTTATCATAGTTTAGTTGAAAGGCTTAGCTATCTTTGGAGATGCTGCATCGTCAATTTAAGCAATGATTACCAACCGAAAAACCAGATTCAAAGAAATTTCGAATCCCATATTCCTCATTTTGAGTGAAATCATCGCCACCATTTTCCAGCTAACATTTTGTGAAAACTCAACGTAGCGATGGATTTGAAGTCGTCTGGGGAAATGTGTTGTTTCTGTTCATCATTCAGATTTCTTGCTACAAAGCAAATTTGGAACTCAGTTTTTTCACATCTTCCAAAACCTCGACCGGAAAACGAGGGAATAATCCGAGAAATCAATAAGTTTCCATATTTATTGCAACTGTTTTTCCGAATGGTAGGCATGCCTTAAACCGACCAAGCAACATCTCAAAAGATAGCTGAGCTTCATTCTGATACCCTGCTTGTGTTATGTTTTCAGAAAACTGTGAGCGATCTAGCTCGTGAAGTTTTATTTGGGCCACCCGGTATATTTGCTACTAGCTATCCCAAAAAAGTACTCCCATTTTAATAGTCACAAATTTTCATTAAAGTCACGATATATCATCTCAAATTTTTTATTCCTCATTTGCTATGATTGGAACGCCTTTGAAGATGATAAAATATTTGCTTTTATTACATAGATAGCACGAAATATCAGTATTCTTATCTGTACTCTTGAGCAGCATTCTTAATCTTTTAATGTTTTGCATTATCGTTCAAGTCCACGATGACAGTTTGCGTTTCTTTCTGGCATTTGCGAATGAATAAGAAACTTGATATCCAGAAAGAAATTAGTCTGGTAATCATCAGTACTTTTTGCAGCATGCTTCAAAACCAGTTACCCTTGAAAACAGCTGAATTTACTAACTATTAAACCTGTTACATGATCATCTATGTCTATCATCAGTGCTGCTTGTAGTATGATTGAGAACCTGACAGCCCTTAGGGACTGTTTATATGAGGAAAACACCTCACCAGCCGGACCCGCAGCTGAGAGGAAAAATTCCACCTTCCGATAGAATCCTTTGTAGTTTCATTTCGCATTTACTCTCGAGTACCGAATAAACGGGGGGGGCTGAGAATAATCGGGGGGTTGGAAATGGCTCGATATAACAATAATGGGGGGTTGGAATAATGGGGGGAGGGTGCTTGGAGAAACAGAAAATAGTCGTTTTGTTAGGTAAACACCTATCTCTTATATATTTATGTGAACAGTGATGTTACTGATACATTTACTTTTGAACTCTGGTTTTGTTGAATGCACTTCTTGAGACTTTTTCTTGCGTTTTTCAGAAATTATGTTTACTATCATTTCATTTTTCTAAAAATTAATAAAAGGGGGGTTTGGATAAGAGCGGGGGGTTCGAAAATTTTCAAAAATTAACAAGCGGTGGGGGGCGATTATGCGGTACTCAAGAGTACATGATGGATGTAACACCACTGGTATAGTGAAATCTCACCTCACTAAAGGTGAGATCTCGCCTGGGCGAAGTGAAAATTTTCCATATAAACGAAACACTACCGGTATGGTGAGGTGAATTTAAGTTATTGGTTGATTCTTATTTGCCAGTTCCTGCTGATTTCACGGCAGAGAGACGTTACTCCACCTCGCCTCTCAGCCCCGGGGCTGACAGAAAAGGTGAAAAGTCTCATATAAACAGTGACTGAAATTTACCTCGCCTGTCAGCCCCGAGTCTGGCAGGTGAGGCGTTTTCCCTCAATATAAACAGGGCTTTAGAATAGCTGATTTGCTACTTTTGAAACCAATCACAAGATCAACGAAACCTGGGAAATGATTTAGACTTTTTTCACACGATGCCAGCACATGTTGAAAAAGGCGAAAAGTGTGACGGTAGCAAACTTCGAGCTATTGCTCACACGATGCCTGAAAAACTTCAATACGGTAGGAATTTTGACTGTAAAAATTCGTTGCAGGACTTTGATTCTAAAGAAATTTAACTTCGCCCTAAGAATCGATCAGTCTCGTTCCAAAAGCATCGAAAGATCTTCAGTTTTCATCATTTTCGAGTGTTCACACGATCCCGTTCCCGAAATATCCCTTTTATAGCTCCGTTTTCAAAATCTACCGTTTTCGAAATCTGTCAGCAGAAAATGGGCCGTTTTCGTGTAAACGGGAGGCCTATTCGTCAAATTACTCGTCGTTTTCAAAATGTGCTGGTATCGTGTGAATGCAGTCTTACTTGATCACTTGCTAGAGAAAGACATCTGAGGATGGGCCATTTAATGAAATTTAGGTACTTTTTCAAGCAGGTTTACTTTGGTCTGGTACCATGCACGTTTTTGACGTCTTGCTGAAGAATTTCCAGTATTTTCTAAAGTTGCTCCGCTCCTTTTGTGCCTTTGCAATCATTTTGTATATTATGCATTTGTATACTTTGCTTTCTAGCACCATCCTCCAAAGATACAATTATTGAATCGAAGTCCAGCTGTCAATTTGTCATCGCCAACACCGACGGATAGCAGCTCGCAGGTATGTTTGCTTCTTGTCATCAGAGATATGATTCACCTTTTCAACTAACGGCCTGATACGAAATTTCTGACCTCGGACCCCAACTTTATTTAGTCTTATTGGAAATTTTCATATTCCTAGGGTCCGCGATTTTGATTTTATGGCGATAATAAATTTGAGAATTTATAAGGTATTTTACCGCGAAAATCGTTCGGGGTGTAACTTTACACCCTCAGTCATTATTCATGGTCAAATCTCCGGTAATTTTTCAAATTTGTTATCCTCATAGAATCAAAATCGCCACCACTAAGATCATGAACATTTACAATCAGACTAAACTTAGGGTGCTGAATGTGAATCTGGGGTCAGAAATTTCATATGATGCAAGCTAAAGAAAGTTTGAAAAATTCCAAAACAAGTCCGCTTAGTTGAAATGGTGTATTCCAAGCCTTTTAAATGTTCACCCCATACTTCAGAAATTGCTCTTCAAGATATTAGCCAAAAGGACTCCTTTGTTATGACTAAACCAGAGGTAAAAAAGTATCGGAAAATGTTTTGGAGTCAATATTCACAGAAAATTTCAAAGAAGAAATGGAGAAATAAGCTTGTTGGCTTATTGTCAGAATTTTAAGCTACTAGCGAACGGAAAAAGTTTCTCTTAGAAAAATTTCTTTCATGTTCAATGTTCTTCTGAAACAAAGACGAGCGATTACTGAATAGCTTGTCTGCCAAATTTCTTTGGAAGATTCATTGGAAGGAATGATTTTGAATCTCATAACTTTTACTAAATCCTTGTTGGTGGTAATTTTTGATATCGATAACGAAAGCAAAAATTTTGATGATTTGCAGGTTTATCGTTTAGCTGTGAGCATCTATTGAGTCTTTGTCTGGGTACAGTTATCTTTTCTATAAAATAACTTTCTCAATGTAATCATTTCTGGGTGCTGTGTCACCTGCAATAGAGATTGGGAACAGACGGGAATTTGTAGTTTCCTCCTTCCAAAACTTGGTGGAAAGTTTTGAGCCGTAAACCTAGGTTCCTAGATAGGAGAAATATCTTTCACCAATGGACAAAACATTATTGATGATGATTTTTATGCAAAGTGGTTGACACGCTATAAGGTTGAGCTCTGATCTCTGAAAGTGAGGTGGGTAATAAAGTCTTAAAGTAAGTTGATCAGTCACCGTTCAACCAAATGGTATAGAAAATAGTCATAACAATAACGCTGAAGGCTATTTTTAGTGCAGTATTCCTCCCAAAATTTTTCTATCATCGAGGATTCTTTATCAATATCTATCCGTTATCAATATCTTAGGTCACCTTTCGTGACTAGCCTGCGTGCAGACTCTACAGTCAGTGCGGAGGAGCGAAAAGGAGAAGAAAGCTCCCTGGAGAGTCTGCGCAATGGCGACAAATTCTGTGTTTTGAGTTATCAGATTTTGTGAGATTTTGCTCTAGTTACAAGTGATTCTATTAAAGTTTATCGTCTCAGAATCTTTCATTACGGGCCTAAACATTTGGATCAAATTTTCCAACAGTTCAGTTCAGTTAATTCATTTCGAAAATTCTATTTAATACAACTCAACATACTTATCTTACGGACAATGATAAATTGAAATTAAAAACAACTTGTAACAGTTGAAAAATACGTGAGCATACAGGCTGAAAACTAAATGTTGGTAGACCAAATAGGTAAGCATTTTGAAGAGCTGTAGCGAGATCAGCGGAATTTCTTAAAGGAGGGGTTCCCTCGATAGGCGAACAAATCGAGGAGGGAACACCCCAACGTGTAAGTTGCACAGCGATAAGATTTAAACTTAATCAGACCATCCCATTCCTTAGGCAATAAGTTTTGAGATCCAGAGGCAGCCCCACTGTTGCTTTCACTAGGGAATTCTTTTTAGCTGTTTTCAGGGAGTCTTCAGTAGCGTCATGCTGAATTGTTGGAAATTTGATGAAGGATTTTATTCACATTTTCAAGGATTGTGACATTGAACGATTTATTGAAACCAGGGAACGATGCAGCCGATTTAATTAAACTAAATTGTGCTATCTAAATGGAATACATTGCGTGCACAACAGGGACCAATCTGACGAATAGTTACAGGGAAACGTTACAGGCTTTGAAACTTTATGATTCGTTTTTAACGCTGTATATCAAAATGTTATATTCTTAGCCAAGCAGCGCAGAGGATGTAAGGGTAGCTCATCTTCCAGCATTCTCAGATGAATCAGTTCCTGGCCAAGTTCCACTGCCAGGCAGTGAGGAAGAGGAGGCTTTGGCATCGGCACGGCCACCATTGTCTACCGGTATGTTGCTAGACTCGATTACATGTCGTAGTTTCGCTTTTTGCCTGAACTGATAACGCTACAACCTCGACTCATTTCCTTTCGCTTGCAGAAACGGATTAGCTACGTATTGACAGGGCCGCCAAGAGCTTTTCGAGGGCTAGGGGCAAACCTGAGAACCGTGGCCTCTTTCAAGAGAAGCAAGCAGAAAACTTTTTCGATCACGCCCTTTAGATCGGCTTAAAGTGCATTTCAGGGGATTTCGTGCAATCAGAATGTCAAAATCTTCAATCATGAGGCTCCTTAGACCCTGAGGCCCTGGGACAAATTGCCCCCTCCCCCCTCTCGGCGCCTCTGCGTATTGAAACTCTTTAGCTCTTCTACAAAAGATTCGATTAAGTGGCGTTGAAGCTTCTATCACTATTGGGTATATTCGAAATGCATGATAAGGACAGTCGATTTTGATACAATTTACCATATGTTTCATCTTCAAAACAATGACGGTGAGAAAGATTATCCTGTAGCCACTAATGAATTGACAACTACACTTTACTTCTAAGAAACTATTTATGAGAAGTTCAACTCTCAGATTGTCAGAATATTAAAGGACAAGTCCGGGGTTGATACAATTTATCGTAAAATACAAGATAATTGTGTTATGAATGGTATATCTTACTTTTTCCCACCATTTTTCGCCTTCTCGTTGTAAGTTTAAGTAGTCAGTTAAGCGATCTGCGCGAATTGACGCCATATTGCGCAATTAAAAACGAGGCTGTCAATTGTTTTCTCATCTCTTAATCGTTTGCTAGCCTCGTTATCTTGTGCAATTGGAAGAAAATGGCGACATAGAGACGAGATGTGGCCTAAATTGTCAAAATTGTTTGGAAACGACAGCCATTAGAATACTCAAAATGTGAAACAAAGGTAAGAATTAGCGTCAGTAGACGACGAATTTCCTTTGTAGAGTTTATCATTCCAACCCCGGACTTGTCTTCAGCACTGCGAAATTGTAACTAAGGCTTTTTCTATTTTGTAAAACGAAATCCTGAGCATCTGTTTACTTTATTTTAACTTTTCCCTGTATAAAATTACTCGGAGGGGACAAGAGGAATGCCTTAACATCGGAACGGCTTCAGCGACCTTTGTTTTTAAATTTTCACAAGGGCAAACGTTGTAACCTTCAAGACTGTCTGGAACCTGTGGAAAACTGATAAGAAACTCAGAGAAACTCAAAATCTAATAATCTTGAAAGGCAAGTCCGGGGTTAGTATGATCAATGCTACAAAGGAAACTTAACATCTACTGACACGAATTCTTACCTTTGTTTCACATTTTGAGCAACGGCTGTCAGCTCCAACAATGTTTTGATAAGTTAGGCCACATTTGGTCTCTGTGTCGCAATTTTCCTGCAAGTGCACACGATAAAGAGGCTAGCAAGGATTAAGAGGCGAGAAAACAATAGGACAGCCTCATTATTGTCTGCGCAATATAATGTCATTTTACGCAGATCGTTTTCATTAATTTCCAAAATTTTCGGACGTTTTATTTTCGGACATTTAATTTTCGGAAAAAAATTTTCGGACGAAATTATTATCGATTTTGGACGATTTCGGACAAAAATTTCGGACATTTTCAAAAAGGTGAATAAAATTTCGGACACATACGATTTGATAATGAGTAGGCAAATCATACACAAGATGCAGCAAAAATTTATTCACTCTATGTCTTAAAATGGAAACCAGTATAGTAATCAAGTGTAAAATACAAGCATTATAAGAATAATCATGAATCAAAGTTGAGGCAAAAAAGACTTGTCCCTCATGTAACAACAATAACAGAAATAATGAGGGTAACAAAGCAACAATGATAGAAGTCAGATACACGTCTTTTATTAGGAACTTGGAATTTGAGCCAGTGCTTAGAGTTTCCTAAATGATCAGAATTTCAGCACTCTAGGATTTCAAATGAGTTTCATAAGATCCGTCACAATCTTCAAGTTCACGAAAAATTATTACATTTTTCTTTCCTTGAGACATTACCTGCCCTTTATTGAGATTTCCAAGGTTCCTCCATTAGAACAATAGTAATCTTATAGCAGAATTTCATTTCTTATCCAAAGAAATTATTTGTCATTGTGATTTGCCAGAAAATTGAATTTTCAGACCACTAAAAAATTCCGACACTTAAATTTTCGGACAATTATTTTTTCGGACTACTCATTTGTCGAAAAATTAAAACGTCCAAAAATTTTGGAAATTAATGTAATTGAATACGTAATTTCACATGGAGAAGGTGACAAGTAGTGAGAAAAAGTCAACCTCGTTCCCAGGGTGTACTTATATCATACGCTGATCACGAAGCCGAATGAACACCCTGGTACACTTCGATGAAATGCGCCCAGAATCTGGGTGCATTTGGAAGCCATTATGGATTTAACCGTTGGCTAGGCAACGGTAAGTGGCGCAAAGTGGCCGTTACTCTAGCACTAATTCTGGTGAAACTAAATCGAGAAACTAAAAACAAACACTTCGAGGACCTTATTTCAACCTTTTTGAAGGTATTTGAGCAATAATCTGGGATTGGTAAGTACGTTTAATGGGAAAATAAGCTCGATTTGTTTGGAGCGAAAATGGGCCTAAGTTGTAAATTCGAGAAACCGCCGCCGCAGCTTCGAAATGAAATGGCTTGTTATTCTTCGAATTTCGCAAATAAATTGCAAATGATGGTCGATATAGGGAAAGAATATTTTTTTACGCTGAATTTTAACTTTCCGAGGTCTTTTGCCCCACGATAATTGGAGTTACGGCCCAAAATGGCGAGCAGCCAATCAGATTGCCGAACGGCCTCTTGTATCCCAGAGTAGAGGTAGAGCAACGAACTCACTCTGGGGACGAGATTGAGAAAAAGTATGATACACCATTCATAACGGTATCATTTTATATTTTATCATCAATCATATCACCCCCGGACTTGCCCTTATACGAATCTTTAAGCACTGTTTCAAATTAACAGTTTCTTACACAAAAGGAACTCGTGTATGTATCTCATACATCTAAATGTATATGGTAGATAAATTTAGATTGGATTACATTTTATGGTAGATATAGATCTCTGCTCCATGTATATGGGTTGCTTGTTTAGGTTCCGTGAAAGATAAGAAGTTTGATTTCTATCATTCTAAAGGTAAGAGCTGACCGCAATCTCTAAGTTTGTTCATGACTTTCTTAGATAGCTTTTATCGTGAAATTATTGGAATTCTAGTATGTCTGAACGATTTTAGGGCAATAGATCTCTTTTCCATGTTAGTTTCGTTTTGGTTAGTGATATTGGGATTCACAGTAATCAGTCGAGTCCTTGTAGAATGATTACTTAGTTCTTAGATCCTTTCAGTAAAGCTTTTTCGTCAGGTACACGGAAAGATGACCCTCCTTCGGCCTTTGGTGTTTCTGATCGGCTTGTCTTGAGGTGCGGCTGGGCGCCGGGTTCTTGTCTCCGGGTTCTCTGGGTCATTTCATGCTCTGATGTGTGTTGGGTCTGGGCTGTTGGTATGTCTCGGCTGGCCTCATCATTTAGAGCATTTGCCAAAATTTGTCTTTATACAAATCTGTAGTATATATTATTGTAATGTTTTTTTGTTAACTATATTGCTGTACTATTTATAACCTGTTTCACTTCAATGTTGTTTATTTAATGGATTTTTGTATGTTGTGGAATTTTAAAATTAAATTAAACTGAAACTAAACTTAAAAATGGGACCTTTCTTAGCTATCGCGTTACAGAAACAAGGCACATCAAACTCTCATTTGGCACCTGTTAATGACGAATATTCTCCATCTGTAAGGAGGTAGAAGGTTCACTCTCTCAATCGAAGCTTGAATCCTAATGGAATGCATCGAATCTTGCGAGATGATCGCCGCCACAAGTTGTTGTGGCGTTGGCCTAAATAGGGTCAAGTGTTTCAGTGTAGTATTACGAGTTTATGTTCAGCGAAGCGAGATCAGAAAATAGGGAAGTAAGGTAATCAGGTTTTTTGTTTGTTTGTTTTCAATTTGTTTTAAGTGGGCTTGTCAGGATTTCTTAGCTACTCAACGCTAATTTAGGCCCACTGTGCATGCCGCATCCAGGCATGGAACCCCTAGTTTAACGTCCTTCCGAAGGACGAGGTGAGTTGTGAGGTCAGGCCTCCGAGGTCACCCATCCGGAGTATGACCTCACTCGACCAAGCTTAACTTCAGTCACCTGACGAAGACTGTATAAGCCACTCGGCCACTCACCCCGTAAATAGGTCATAGGTCCCGACTCCTTGCAGCGTTTTATTGGCAATCAGACGTGGCTTGCATTATGACGTTTTATCATTACCAAATGATAGTTGATTTATATTACGGAGGCAGTTGCAATCTGTTCACTTGTAATTGAGATGAGTTAGCATGAAGTGCGGTTGATGTTGTAGAAAACAAGGCTGCTGTTAGCTTTAGTTGCTATCGAATAGGAATTGAAGTGAACAAAACTACTGCGCCAAGTTATCTTGCAAAGACTTGCCTGACAATGGATTACACCGAGCTGTACAGTATGGGAGGTGATGCTTAATAATTTTTAATGATCTTTAGTTCCAATAGACCTTTTATCTATTCAGCAACAGAGCCTGGATCGAGCGTTATTTTTATACATTTTTATACACGAGATTCGATCGAGTGGCGTTAGAGCTTCTATCACAATTGTGCACATTCGAAAATTCTACAAAATGTAGCAAGGTATGGTTCGATTGAGATTCTTTTTCAGAATAGCTAAAAGGTCTTTTAAGGCCTGTTTATATGAGGAAAAACACCTCACCTGCCAGACCCGGGGCTGAGAGGTGAGATTCCACCTTCCAAAAGAATCCTTTGTATTTTCAGTTCGCTTTTACATGACGAACGCAACACCACCGGTATAGTGAAATCCCACCTCACCAGAGGTGGAATCTCACCTAGGTGAGGTGAAATTTTTCCATATAAACAAAACACCACCGGTATGGTGAGGTGAAATGAAATTTTTGGTTGATTCTCATTGGTCAGTTCATTCTGATTTCACGGAAGAGAGACTTTACTCCACCTCACCTCTCAGCCCCGGGGCTGACAGGTGAGGTGAAAAATCTCATGTAAACAGTCACTGAAATTTACCTCGCTTGTCAGCCCCGGGTCTGGCAGGTGAGGTGTTTTTCCCCGTATAAACAGGGCCTTAGTCGTGAGTTTAAATCAAGCTTCATGGTTTGCTTGGGTTTGATAGCATATAGTGAGAGTAACTTGTTGTTGACTGGGCCTACCCAAGGCTATTAAGCATAGGTTAGGCGTATTGTCAGATAAATGAAGTCAGGATTGGTTACGGTTGGATAGGGTATATAAAGATGATCCAGGGTAACTTAGTACATGATAGGGTACGTTCGAGGTATGGAGGATCTTTGCAGCGTTTTGTCTTATCAATGCAGTGGGAAAATGACGTAAGCCTTCATTGGCAGGGTTTGGTCGTAGGATTAAGGGAGGTTTTTTTGGATTCCTAGGCCAGACCCAGTGCTTTATAAAAGTGGTCTATGGATAATTCTTGTTCTTGGAGTAAATTTGTTTGGGTATATGGCTTTTTGGGCACTTTGTTTTGAGTCTGCAGGTCATTAATTAATCTCAGAATGACGGGGGGGGGGGGTGGGAGTTTATAATATTGTGGGTCCATGTTGGATTCGGGCATCTTCGATTGGTCTACGTCAGTGTTTTCTGGGTCTGCGTCTTTCGGTTCTGGCTTGTATTATACACTCCGTACCATGGTCATTGTGCAACATCTGAATGTGTTTATTCCTTGTAGATTCGTCGTTCGACTATAAAGATTCCAGTGGAATTGATTTGCATGAATTTATCGTCAAAACGCTGAGGGAAAATCCAAGGTACGAATCTCTAATATTATTCCTTATTGTCATGTTTTGTGCCAAATAAATGCCGCAGATTGTTACCGAAGTGGAGCTTTTGAGCCTTTCTAAAAGAGCCGGTTATCCCGAAAAGTACCTCCGTTTGAATGTTCATCATAATGTAATTACACGGAAGATCTCTAAATTTCTTGTTCAGCAAGTCGATCAAGTCAAAAGAGTCAGCAAGACCATTTTGCCTGAAAGCTGATCTTGTAATCTGTTCTAAAAGTAGCAGGTTTAGCTCAAGGCTGCCTTGTTTTAAGGCATGTTTCAAAAGCACTTATGATTACCAGACTAATTTGTTTTTGTTCATTAAGCGTCTAGTTTGGTCAATAATGAATAATAATAACGATAATAATAATAATGATAATAATAATAATAATAATAATAATAATGATAATTAATAATAATAATAATAATAATAATAATAATAGATAAATAATAAATTCGAATATTTAAATTGGATAGACACTTCAACTTACGAAAAGCTGTTATCAACGTGTGTCCAGTATAAATTAAAGAGTGCAACCTAAACGTAAACCACACCTAAAGAAAAACAATAAAAAGTACTTATTATCAATCTTTACAATAAATTGTCCGCGCATTTCAGCTAAAATGTTTCGTTAAAAAAGTAAGAAAATCAGTTGTTCGCATTTCGCGAGCTTCCAATGGGAGCATATTGTACTCTTTTGCACTGGTGAATGACAAACTTTTTCTGGCATACTCTGTTTTAATCATTGGCAGATGTACTATTTTTGAACCGTTTCTTGTCCATATCGAATGTCACTATCAGATACTATAACCATAACTGTTAGAAAGAGGCACAAACTATTATTGTATACCGGGTGAATCAGAAGAAAGTTTACGGGTTTGGAGGGCTGTGGAATAAAAAAATATGCGGCCGATATTCAATGTATCAAACATTTAATGTATCAGTCAAAGGCTATCTTAAGTGTGAAGGTTTTGTTTGGTAAGAAGATACACAACCTTTAAGGGTCTGCTTCATCCAGCATTCCTTGCACGTGTCGTCTCTTGGTTGGCCTTTGTTGTCGCCATTTTCGTGGCCCATGAAAATGCCGACAATAAAGGCAGACCAATATACGACACGTGCAAGGCATGCTGGATGAAGCAGACCCTTAAACTAACTACCACTACACTACAAGCGATTAGAAACTATTGGAAAATTTACCATATTCTGTTCCATATCAAGCGTCAGGCCAGGGTTGCGATGACTTTATGATATCAGAAAAATTTCATTCGTAGGGTATATTCATAGCTGATTTCTTGGTTTGCTGGTAGATTTGAGCATTTAAGCCTGTTATAGTTGCCGGTACAAAATTATGCAGTCTCTTTTGTTCTCTAAATGTTTTCCTTTCTTCAGGGATCGCCTCATGCTCTTGAAACTTGAAAAAGATTTCACTAGTTTTATCAGAGATGAAACGTAAGTTTGTTATGATGATTTGCTTGTGTTGTTAAGCTTCATATCTGCTCTGGACTTTTGTGACATGCAAGAAGTAATGTTAAACTCTTAAGATTCTCGAAGTACGCACTCAGACTTCCTGGCATATTTCACTGTGCCTAGTATGCTTAGCTTCACTCCATAAGGACCCTCAAGTTACGCTTATCGCATTGAGTTTGAGTTGAATTGCTGTTGTTGTATTCTTGTTGTCGCTGCCTGAGGGCCTTCTTTCCCCAGAGCTGTAAAACAGTAAAAAATTTCAATCGGCGACAAGTTTCCGTCGCCCCATCGTCTGCTGGTCAGAATGTGGCTTAGATGAAGGAGATTTTTGCTACTATAGCAAGAATGATCCTTTACCTAAGTACTGATACCTAATTTCAAGGTATATCAGTTCTAGAAAACTGCTTTTAAAGGAGTGGTTGTGAGAAAAAAACAGCAGATGATTTAGGTCTAATAGATCTTTAAGCTACATTCTAAAAAGAATGCGAAGCGAACGACAGATTGATACATTGTGTTCGAATGTACAAAATAGTGATAGAAGTTGCAACACCTAATCGAAATGTTAGTAGAGCAGCTGAAAGGTTTCATATAGAATCAGTAGGGAGCTTTGCCATTTCTACAAGCGTAGGGAAATGAGTCGTAGTTGCGGTATCAGTTCAGGCAAAAGCGAGACTACGACATATAATCGAGTCTGTAATATGCCTCAACACAGAAGTTGGCCTGAAGTAAGTTAAAGGCAGCAAACAGCATGCTTCAAGAGAGGGATGTTTCGTTGTGTTTTAACATGGCTCATGTAATCAATATTTTTCAAATACGGGTTTGAATTTGTATAACTTCCTACGCAGTCAATAGTCAAAATTGTCATCAGTTAGAGCAGTTTGACAATGCATAATTGTTATTTGCCTTAATTCTTTTGCAGTCGTGTTGTTCACAAATATCCTCAGATGACATCATACCACCGAATGCTTGTGCATCGAGTAGCTGCTTATTTTGGACTAGATCACAACGTAGATCCAACAGGAAAATGTGTTATAGTAAACAAGAATGCTACTACTAGGATGTAAGTTTATGAATGTGTCAGTTGTTTGTCCATGCTGCCATATCTCCAAACAGAGCACATTATATTCATTATTCAATTGACATATGTTTTCTGAGATAATTGCAGTCGAGACAGGGAATACACAACTGCACTCCGTCCGTTTTTGTACGTCAACGGACAGAAAAACATCGGTTTTGTAAAGGTGTTCACATTGATCAGTACAAAAACAGCAAATAGCAGATGTTTTCAAAAATTCCACAAAAGGTGGATATCCACAAAAAACAGATGTTTTTTGTTACGTGCTGGATTATTGTGAACGCACAAAAAAGAAAGCGCTGTAACATTCATCAGCACGCATAGTTTCACAAAATCTGAGCAATGTGAAAGCTCAAAAGTTGATATTTTGGCTCCATATTTGTCATTATGTGGATTGATTTGAACGGACAAAAATGGATGCTTTCCACTCCTTTTTTGTGCAATGACAGAGCAGTGTTGACAAGTAGTTTGCATGCATCAAATCGGATTATAGACAAAAAATGAAACAATGTGAACAGGGCCTTAGGTATAAAATTTAGAATATCAATGACTAAATTTCCTTTCAGTCTCAATAGTAACGAGTAAATTTGCGATAGGACAGTAAAGGCAGGATAATATCTGATCTATGTAATATGTTACTTTTCGTTTCCAAATGAGATAGAAACAAGTTGGACTTCTGATTTGTGGATTCAAAGATGTATGAACAGTCTCTGCTGAAGATGTATGAACAGTCTCTGTTGTAGTCAGTCTCATTTCTTCTCTCAAACTTTTTTAACGAGCTTTTATTGCCAAAGGTAGAGATATCGCAAGCTCTGCACGGCTTAAAAATGCCCTTACCTCCTCTGTTCGTCGGACGGGATGCCACTTGGAAATACTCATTTCAAAGTTTCTCAACAAATCGTCTCTTAAGTTCTGACATACGCGAAAGATTTGTGGTGTCCAATTATGATGTAACTGTTTGATAATGTGGCAATTGCTTCCGTTCACAGACCTGAATGCACCTTTCAAATGTACTGCAGCAGGGAATATACAGATGAGGAGATTAGTCAACTTCCTAGAGCAATTTTAAAACGCGCTAATTCTTCCGAAGATTGTTCAACACCGCCTAGAGTAAGTTCACTTCCTCTTGTTCATATCATGTCTACCTTTGCTTTTCTAATCGATTGACGTTTTGGATAGAGCTGATCGGCTAAGGTTTGTTTTACCTATTTCTGCAATATGACCATGCCCAAGGGAAGTTTTGGTACTATGCTACGTTTTGCGTTCATGGCACAATTTTGCATGGCATGAAGTTTGTCGGAGAAATCAAAAGATGTTTTATAAAGAGATTGATCACGTGACTTGAAATGGGTATAAACAAACCTTAGCTGATTTTGTCTATCATTCACTAAATTTGCCATTTTCTGAAAGATTGCCGGAAGACTCGAATAAAGTTTACGCGTTTGGCAGGCCGTGGAATAAGAAGTATGTGACCGATGTTTGAAACTAAAATGTTAATGTATTAGTCATCGGCTAACTTCGATGAGAAAATTTTGTTTGGTAAATCGATACATCTTTAAGATTCAACAACTAGAAAACTGCCTGTGAGGATTTTGTATGGGATCGAGGATTCCCCTTTCCAGTCTTGTCCGTGCTTTATGTGGCATTAGAGTTTGCATTGTCAGTTTTTGAAGTAGAATTCTAATTTCAATAGCAAGTGAATCAAGGACCAGAAGAGAATGTGGCATTCTCTTCCCTAACATACTCTTTACCGGCATTTTCCTAATTTCTGAGCCTAAATGATGATTGCTTATACCAAAAGAATTTGTTTTATCAATGACAGCCTTTGACTGATAGATTAACATTTTAGTTTTGAATGTAGGCCACATACTATTTATTTCACCACCCGCCAAACGGGTAAACTTTTTTTGACTCTTCCGGTAAATGAGTGGTTTGTGTGTTCCAGAAATGCCTTAAATCTCTACTTGAACAAACGGCGTTTATTGAAAGCGAAGTGTAAATTGTAAACTGATTCGAGATATTGTTGTTTTTATAACCTTGCCATAATCCTAAGCCCGTGCATAAGTACACCCTTGTTTGTAGTATTTGATGCATGGGTGATCTGATAGTTTTTTTGTCAGGACAATGCTACTTGCAACTCCCGGGAGAAGGGGGAGGGGTAATTTCAACCGGGGTGTGCCATTTAACGTCTGAAATCACACCCTAAAATTTATAAGTTTTCTCAAAAACGATTACCCAAAATTTACAGGCCATTAAAAATACATACCCTAAAGTTGCGACAATGATCCAAAATTTTAACCTAGTAAGTGAAACTTGATCCAAATCAATACCTCCGAAGAGTTAGTTAGTTTTCTACACTAAAGTTTATTTTCTGCTCGAAAAACAGCACCCCAAAAATGCCAAAAAATCCTATACCAGCATATCTGGTAGTTACCCCCCCAGGTTGCAACTGCGCTGCCAAATATGTCATCTGTAGTTTCTTTAAGTTCATTTTTATTGTAAATTTTTAATTTCGAAGTCGTTTTTTTGTTTTAATGTCACAAAGAAGCTACTGAGATTTCATTGAAATAACAGTATTCTCATCAACAAGTGAATTATCTCAGAAGAAATCTTATGAAGCTGCAATTAGCATTGAAGGTGTTGTAGCGCTGTGGTGTGATCCTCTGACTTTGCAGTCAGAACAGTCAAGCGGAGTGGGTTTGATACCTGGTAGGGCCCCACCATTTGAGCGTCATGATACGGGGTCGCGGACTCGAGTATCGCTCCGCTACTTCTTTGATCCCTCCCAGCGCTTGGCGCTAAAAACCGTAACCTCACCTTCACTTCCCCTTCAATCGATGCAGAATTTTTTGTCTAAAACGTATCAAAAATCCGCTATAACCTTCTTGGGGAAAGTTTCAAATAAAGTGTCAGTGACAAATAGGCAGATGTTGTACGGGACATTTTCCTGCCATAATGTCACCAGATTATCCGTGATTCAGTTAATGCGAACGTTGATGGATGTGCTTAAGTATTGGGAAGATTCTTGTAAGAAAGTTTTGGAAAATCGTCATGTCCCTGCCCTATATTTATTTTATGAAAGGCTGTAACAATAATCAAGAAAAATCGGGGGGGGGGGGGTAACTTGACTTTCCAAGATGCGGGGTTGTGCCATTCAAATCGTACAAGTACCGCCCATAAATCCGGAGAATTCCTGAAAAGTATACCCATAAATCTTGCGCATTTTCTGAAAATCATACCCATAAGTCCGGAATTGCTAAACAGCTCACCAATAAATGAATTTTTGCAGAAAACTATATCCATAAATTTGGAAAATGCAAAAAATTGTTGAAAGCATACCCATAAATCCGGAATCTATCATGAAAAAGGTACCACAAACCCTACAAAATGGCACCCCGTACCATAGTAGACCAAGTTAAGTTACCCCCCCCCCCTGCCGGGCAAGAAATGACAACAATCTGCGTTCTCCTTTGTATTTTCCAATATTCTCAGGACCAAAATATCTTTTTTTTCAAGATAGTGTGCCTTTGCTAGTTTGTATGATTTGTTTATTGCAGCCGCGAAGTCCCCCCTCAACACCTAAGACGCTAGAAGATAAGAAATCACGATCAATAGAGGAAAGAGAGCATGATTATGAAAAGGCAAGAGCTAGGATTTTTCAAGATGTGAGTTGTATTGTATGACAGCTATTTTAAGTAATAGAATCATCGAAGGAGCACGTTTCTGAGGAGTGATATTAATTAGCAGCGCGTGTCAGCGCTGTATTTGTTTTTTAAACGAATGTTGTCAAGCAAAGGCAGCCTGTAGGTTACGTCTTTAGCAAATTAAGCTGCTTTTCACTACGTATCTGTCATCCGCCGAGGCTGAAGTTCTTGTAGAGGTAGTTCTTTTTACATTCCAATAAATATTTACAATACGAATTCACTACTTACACTACTTACAGAATACGTAACGACACTACGAGGACGATGCCACTGGGTGCAAAATGATATGACTACTCCATTGCATCACGAAAAACTAAGACGACTTACATATGAATTACAAAAGGAAAATAAATACAAGACATGAAAAAGAAGCAAAGAACACTACACTCTGTTTCAAACTAGATATTAGGTGAAAAATGTTCACGAAGAAAAGCAAACAAGATGTTGCTTCGTAGAGGTAGTGGGTAGAGGTAGTGGGTGAATAAGAAAATGTTTCGAAGATTGGAAAATTCGCAAAGCTCGGTTTATTTCATGGGAATCATATCTCGTCTCTATATTTACTGTCATAGGATTGGAAAACTTCAGTAGCAATTTAAAAATCGATATCCATAATTCTTGACTGGGATTAAATGTCCTTGCCCCCTTTTCTTTAGGGGGATTCCGCACGAGCTGGCCGAGCGTTCTAGGCTCCTCTTTGTATCCATTTTGAAACAAATGAACTTTCGTAGAGTCGAAATTAGCTATCTTTTCTTTGCTCCTAAAATGCAACAAAATGTTGAAAACTACTTCAGTTTTCCTGCTTTCAGTTAAAGTTTGATTCATTCCAATCCATCCAGTACCGTAGTTACAGTGACTTTTCAAACGCCTTGAATTTTGTTTAACTTTTGGCGCACACATTAGTGACAGAGTGTTCGCTTCGTAAGCGTATGATCGTGGCCTCAAATCCCAGCGGGTTCATACCCAACCAGAACTTTGAAAATAGTATCCAGTACCTCTCTGCCTAGCATTCAGCATGAGTTTGGCTGATAGTAAGTAATCATCGGACCAGGGAAGGAGTCATAGGAGCCTTTCGGTTGTTTTGGGACCCTGGGGTAGGGTGTACATGACTCGCAGATGGATCGGGGTCTGCCGCCCGGTTATCAGAAAGCTATCCCCTACTAAAAATTGTCTTCATACCCACTTTTATGGTGAATTTAGACAGAAAGCATCTATATTTTAAAAAATTTTTTGTTAATTTCAGCCAAACCTACCCATGTTTGAGGGAAATATACCAAAAAAGGGACTCTTGTTTAGAGAAATTTTGGCCCAAAATGACTCCAATATGGGCGGCACATACTCGTTCCCCACGCGGGGCCTCTGACTATGGTGGATTTACTCTCAGATCGTTGTCTAATGGTTTAGATCAGATGTCATTTGATATGATCAATTTAAGCTAGGGTGAGATCAGTCGGTAATGGCACAGAAAGTGTCAGATTTAAAGGTCCGCAACTATGGCAAATATTACCGCAAACAATACAAAACCCTGGATTCCTTGCTCAGCTTAAAGCAAATATAAAACATTGGAAGGGAGAAAATTGTCCATGCAAGCTGTGTCGCACTTTCATTCCGAGCTTTTTATAACGTTTTTAGAGATTTGTTTTTGTATACTTTGATGTATTGTAAATAGTTTGATTTCATTTGTATATTTTATCTACACTTGTAAAATACTTTTTTAGCGTTGGATTTAATTAGCTAAATATTTTTAGCTATCAATTATTGTAGCCAACGAAAATAAATTGATAATGATAGTAATGATAATAAAATTTCCAATTTATTTCAGCAGTCAATGTCATCACAGTCATCGATTGAAAGTACAGAGCTGATTGGAAGTGTCGGCGGTGGTGTAACTTCAGTAGTGACCGATTTGGGTTTAGAGGCAACCAGGTGAGTGATTCGCCGTGGTACTCATATACACGTTTTTATAAGAAACTTGAATCAGGCCATAGTACTTAAAGTTTCTTAATTTCACATGAAATTTTGTCCATTTTAGTCCATCTTAATTGGTTTCTTATTTTTTGAATGCAGAATTATCAATGTGGTTGCTAAGACTGTGGCAGATATTTTCTTGACATTTAATGCATTGTAGAGGAATAAACAGTGCTCTGTTATGCTGAAAACACAAATGATTAGATAATATTGCTCAAGAAAAGATCTATTTGCTATAACATCTATGCTTTTAACTTTGAAAAGTTTCTTAGTACTTCTCAGACATAGTATATACTAGAGTTTCTTAAAATTTTGGCCATCTTAGTACTAGTTTCTTCTAAACTAGTTTCTTATAAAAACCTTTTATTTTTCTGTACGTGGACATGCCACTAAACAGGGTATCATTTTCAGGATCCCGACTCCGGGACAGGGTATCGTTTTTGTAAAAATGGGCTCCATAACAGGGTCCATAGTTGTCATTTTTGACGGCATTTATTAGATAGGTCACTGTAATGAATTGAATGTAATGAATCGGTCTTAATGAATCGGTCTTCCTTTCTTCATATTTTGGGGGCCCCAGATGTTGAAATTTTGTCTCTGTTGCTTTCACAGACCCAGTATTGGTTTAGCGTAAGATTTCGGATTCCAGTTGTTTAAACAAACCTCCCCGTATTGAAGGTTAATGAGTACCCCACCCCCCATGATCTTGATAATCGAATTTGGTGACTTCTCAAACTTGAGTATTTTTTACATTCACAACGACGAGTTACAGTAAGGCCCCGCATTTAAGAAACCACTTTTTTACACCTTATCCTAAAATGTTTCTTGTATCATTGAGACTTCTCATATTTTAGGCTCAAGTTTTCTTATGTTCTTTTCTGAAGGTCATAGTAAAATAAGTTGCACCAAAATGGGGTTGTGTACAGCTACATCAACCATATGTAGCCATATGTGTACGCTATCAATGATTGCCCAGGACATGAATTAAACTTTAGGTAAAAAGCTGTTAAATCCACAATATCTTGCTAGCAATTTCTCAATGAATCCTTCATGAAGTATGATGCTCTCAGACCATCAGAGCAGTACTTAATGTCACTCAAAATACAAGAAACTTTATTTCGGGTGTGAGCCTTAAAGGTGATCTGAAGCGAAAATTTTTATTGATGCAAATGAACAGCAATTTTGAATGATGAAGAATGTCGTTTATAATTTTGTGATACCTTGTTTCATTTTCTAGTTATACACTATTTTGTATGATTGGCTGATGACGTCATTTTGTTTGCAAAAAGTAAAGAAAATGTACGAGGCTGACTATATTTCCAAAAGGAAATCGACTCCAAGAACATTTCTTAAATTGACATGCTTTTCTAAACATCATATCAGTCCATGAGACAATTTTTATTACATTCATTCAGCTTAACTAAAAATGTCTCCGACAACTGTAAACTTTCAAAGCTTGGATACAGCTATATTTCAATATAGCATCCTAGTAATTTGCAAACAAAATGACGTCATCAACTGAAACGTAATATCAGTGGATAACTTAAAAACGAAGTGAGATATCAAGGAAATTTAAACAGGAGTCCACATCATTCGACAGTGGTGCTCATTTGAATCAATAAAAATTTTCGCTTCAGATCACCTTTAAGAGTTTCTTATAGGTAGATGAGCTAATCATTTTTCAATAGCCTAAAAGTTTCTTTTAAGAAGTTTCTTAAATTGCGGGGCCTTACTGTACTGCGCTAAACCTTGCCCAACAGGGATTCATAATAAAACAGTGAAAAGCTGACCCTATTTTCTGCATTCATCAATCAAACTATGATGGAATCACAGTCTCGAATCTCGAATCACGGCCTCGAATCTCGAATCTCGTTCAAACGTTATCAATTCTTCGATCGAATCGACAATTCTATTGGTACTTTTTGAAGCTCGGATTTGGGCCTAAATAAGGTCAGGTTTTTCAGAGTTATGTCATGAATCTCTGTTGGTCGAAGTGCCATCATCAACGCAAAGAGCACAGGGAAGTTAGTGACTCCAGGTCAAAAGAAAAAGTACTTTTTGCGGAAACCCGGTATTATAGTACAAAACTGTTGCTTGCGGTATGAAAAAATATGGATTGCATTGCCTGCGCGTTGCCAAAGTTGAATACTAGAAATTCTTTATAAGGCGAATTGTTAGTGATAGTTTGGCCGATCCAATAGAATGGTGTGCATCGTATTAATGCAATGCTCTCTTCTTTATAGGCAGTCGAATCTGCCGCCTCGTTTTCAAGATTGGAGTGAACAACGGACTGCTGAAAGGGAGGCAGCTATAGCGGCAGCTGCAGCTGCAACAGGTAATAAAGGTATTATGATGCAATTTTATTTCCTTTTTATACTTATTTTATCTTTGTTGATGCTCCTTTTCAATTAGTGGTCAAAGCGGATTTCTTGATCTGAAAATTTGTGAAATTTTTCTTGTCATGAACTTTAGCATCAAAACTTTAGAGCCTTCCTGGTGCCAGTCGTTAATAGGACAACAAGAAATCTAAACACACCATTGTTTTGGTTTTGCTTTCTTTCGCCACTTGTTGAATTGTCAGATACACTAGGCTTTTTATGAACCTCTGAGATCTCACCTTTTGACTCTAGGTACAGTAAAACCCACAAAATAGAAACCACTTTTTGAGAAACCTTAGGGCGATTTTGCTGAGAACTTCTGCAGTGTGTCTCATAAAAGGTTTCCCAGTATTAAACCCAAGTATCTCTTGACCTGCTAGCGAAACAAATAAAAATGACACTTTCTAAGAGTGCATTAATGTAGGAAGAGCATTAGTTTGCTGAAGTTGATTAACGGAAACAAACTTGGAGGACTGTCAAATTTGAACTAACTTTTCAGCATTTGTAAGCAACACTTTACGACATCAAAGTGTGGAACGAGCAATACCATAATGATTTGCCTATATATTTTTATTCATCTCAATATCTCGAAACCCCTGCAAATGAAAGATATCTCAAGGGTATCAAAGCCTATTGCTGCTAGCAGTACTAGGGTTAGTATAGAAAAAATGATAAGCGTTTCCATCTACATGCTGACAGTGTAAAACGCTGCTTGCAAATGCTGAAAAGTTGATTCAGAAATGACGACACCCATCTTCTTTTGCTCAAGTTTATCAGTCTCGTGCTCATTTTGTTACTGCCTCACTCCGGTATTATAAGTTATTATTAGTTACTATTTTGCGGGTTCTTAATGCTGATACAAATTTCTCATGCTTCTAGTGTTTGAGATTTTGATTTTGTGACAACAGAAAGTTTGGAATACACCTTTTCAACTAAGCGGCCTCGTTTTGAATTTTTTCAAAATTTCTTTAGTTTGACTCGATATTCACATTCAGCACTCTAATTTTAGTCTAATTGCAAATTTATCTTAGTGTTCGCCAATGTAATTTTATGAGAATAACAACTTTGAAAATTCATATGGGATTTGACGGTGAATAATGACTGAGATGTAAAGTTTCACCCCTAGCGATTTTCACAGTCAAATCTCACTTGAAATCCCATATAAATTCTCAATTTTATTATCGCCATACAATCGATTTTGCATACTCTAGGAATTTGAAAAATTGCAGTTAGATTAGATTTGGGATGCTGACTTCAATCAGTGGGCAGAAATGTCGTATCAAGAAATTTTAAAAAATTTCCAAAATGAGGCCGTTGGTGGAAAAGGTTATGTCGCTATAAATGCAAATCCCAGCCTCGCTTTTTTATTTGCCCTTCAACGCCATGAGAAACGGTCATCAATTCCGATTCTTGTTTGTGTTATGTAACATTACACTTTGATAACTTCAAAGGAAAACCGCGCTAACCCTTATCGCTTCAATCAAATTACGGAATGAATGTCTGTCATCAGTCTTATGTAGGGACCCGTAGGGACACAATAGTTCTCCAACTTCTTACTATCATAATGTCACTATTGCATACACCAGAGAGGGGGTAAAGAATGTAATATGGAGAAATTTGAAATAGGTGTAAATCTTTCCTAGCAACTCAAACATTTCTGCAGCTGGAAACGCTATTTGGCGCTAAGCTCATAATAGCCGGTTTCTTCTAGCCTACAAGCGGACCTATTGTCCTAAACAGTAAGGATCTACGAAACAAAGAGATAAAGCTTACTATGGCCGCCTAATTAATTATTTCAGTCTCCTGCTCAAATAATGTGTGAAACGCGTCGTAACAAGCGCAGAAGAAATTAACGGCCAAGGTTTAAGAAACTGAAGTGTAAAGTCCGTCACAAATTAAATGTCACTTGAGATTTGCGATAGTATTGCAAAGTATTCTGTTTTATTTGTAACCTTTTCCACACCATTCGAAGGGCCAAGGCTCTCTTTCATTCACCTCTTTAGTCGATCAAATGTATGAGAACAATCATCTTTTCCTTGCAAATTAGAATTTAGAATGAGTAAGTTTCATTTCGGAGGCGTAGATTTTCAGTGCGCAGTGGCAGAAATGGGGTTTCCGACCCCCCGAGGGGGTACTTGGTTGTTGAAGAAAATCAACGGAGTTAAAAGCAAGACTTAGCTAGGGGGACTGGGTAATCTAAATATAACCTATTGTATTTGCTGTTTTTGATCTATGAAACAAACGTAAGATAAGTGGCGCCTGCGGTTCTTTTGTGCTATTTTTAGATTATGTCGCTCTCCGTTCATTGACTTTAAGTGATCCTGGACATGCCGCTCATTTAGGTGGGTTTTTCACCTGAAATTCCCTACACATAGGTCTGTTTTGACCTTGATCCTGGTAGATTGGTAGCTTCTTCAGAATTCTTATCACAACTGAAGAAATTTGAATGGACCTTGCATCCTCAGATCGACAAAGTCCATAGACATGGTTTCGAAGCTTCCTGAAATTCATGCAACAGGGCTCGAAATGCTTGAAAAATTCTGTCATATAAATGTGTTCTTTTGTCAACATCCAGATTCATGTCGAGTCACGGTCACAATCAAGTACCCCCCCCCCCCGCCTTCGGGGGGTTTCCAAGTTGTGCAACTGCAAGCGACAACCATCTCAGTATCTCGAGGGAAAAAAATTCGCACGAAAAGTGAAGGATCTATTGCTCTGATACAAAAGCAACACTTGCGTTGTAGTTGCAGCTGTTGTCGTCTTGGTTTCGTAAACTCCCTAATGTTAAGGCTATTGACAACGTCCTTTGTCTAAGGCTATTGAAATCGAAGCGTTCCTGTTGTACATTCATTCAAGCCTGCTTCGACGGTTGCTTTATCAATTTTAACGGGGGCTACATCGAACCAAGACTTTGTTCATGTGCTTTAGAATCATCTAATGCCCCATTCACACGGCAAGTTAAAACCAGTTTAAAGGCAGTCTGTCACGTATCTGATTGGCCGCTACAATCAGAGATCAACACAACGGATTTCTTTGTGAATCTGTGTATTTGACACAAACGAGGGCTAATCTTCTCGACTTTTTATGGCCGTAGAAAGTCAGAGGATCATCAGCCATTCAAATTTCCTATTCTTTTTATTGTCATTATCACCCAATCAAATGCGTGACAGACTGCCTTTAAAGTAAACCAGGCCTTCGAATAAGGCCTTCTGATTGGTCAATCAAACAAATCCAGTCATTTGATTGGTTGAAATTTAAACTGGTGTAGTTAAAGCTGGTTTAACTGTGTCAGTGTTAATGCACTGTTAATGAACTGAAGTTAAACTTTCTAAAGCCATCAATTCAACCGAGGGGAATTTCATTCATTCAAATAAGGTTACGAGATTTTTTCAGAACAATAGAATTTTTACG
This sequence comes from Aurelia sp. 4 Dawson et al 2005, assembly GCA_964019985.1. Taxonomy (NCBI): domain Eukaryota; kingdom Metazoa; phylum Cnidaria; class Scyphozoa; order Semaeostomeae; family Ulmaridae; genus Aurelia; species Aurelia sp. 4 Dawson et al 2005. The sequence continues at coordinate 8,513,401 of OZ026493.1, read as the reverse complement.
GAGTTTTGATGGATTTTCTGAGAACAAAAGGATTTTTGCCAAAGGTGCACGCGACTTTTCGATATTGAAACTTAGCTGGTAAATTAAACCCTAAACCCTATAATTCTAGGAAGAGAGATTTAAAGTGCATTTAGAAAATCATGAGAACCAGGAAATGAATTTGAAAAACTCTTGACTTATGAAACAGAAATGTTCATGGTAGAATAAAGAACTTTTCAACATTTGACAAGTACTTATGAACAAGCACGTTAGCATCGTTTAGTTCACAGAATCTTCAATTTCTGTACTACGAAACCACTTTCAAAATAAGACAGAACAGCTGAGCGCACGTCTGTCAGGCCGTAACAGGCTCTTAATTCAACTTGGAAATGCGTTCAAAATGTTGATTTGTTTCAAAGCTTTCAATGCATGAATTTCATGATACATTTTCGCTCTTTCCTAAAGCATAGGGTTATAGTGCTCCATTTACTCAATCGCGTTGTTTCAGTTACTTGTGTAGCGATAATTTTAGAAAATTTGATTTCAAGGCATTAACTTATCCTGCATATGATTTAGAAACACATTACGCATAAACAAATTTTTGGTTCGATAACAGATTTTTGGCTCTATGTACAGGGTGTCTTAAAAAATTGTTCGACATTTGATTAGATATTGAAAAATAAAGATACGATGAACTGGTTCTTGGAAATGTAGCCGTGTCCCTAAGATTTTCGCATGATTTTAGAGACCAGAAACGTGCAAATCGGTTAAAAATTCACTGAGTTAGCTACGAGCTCGCAAGGATAAAAATATGCGACAGCTGAAACCAGAGACCCCCGAATCACGTACAGTGCAAAAAAGCTCGACCATCGAAGTAAGAAAAGGTTATCTAATGTCATACTTCTCATTGATATCACAGAAACCCCTCATACGAAGTTTTAACGTAGCTGTTAATGTATCTTGATGGTAATAAGGACTTTTCTGATGAAATCAATAGAAATATCCTTGAGTTAACTCTTACGTTTTATCCATGAAACTGGTCGATTTGATTGCATTCGTTCAAATTTTTCGCCATCTGTCAAGCAGCCACCAAGTTCCCGTTCTTCTGAATTTTCTTTTTGAGCATAGTTCTATGTTGTTTTTTTTCTCTTCTTCTTTTCCTTTCTAAAGCCACGGGGTAGACATGATATATTGCTCCTCGTGGTATTGTAGTTGTAGTATCGTAAAGTATTTTGTAAGTAGTGTAGGAAGTATCTTGTATTGTAAATTTTTAGTTGATGATATATAAAAAAATATCAGAGAAAACCAAATAAACTTCTAAGGTAATCTAATCCTTACATTCATCGTCACAATTTGCAAAATACTGCATGTCCCCAAAAACAGTTGTTTAAAAACTAATCGATCACAGACTGAATCTTTTTCTCAAAGCAGTCATATGCTTGAAAGTTAGGTTATGGAAAACCTGTTCAAATCTCGTTTGGTTTGCCCTGAAACAATGGAGAAACAACCTAATGGATAGACCTTGGGACTTTTACGTAAAATGCTATTTAGAGGCCTCTGGTTTCAGTTTTCGCACAAACTTGCACTTCAGAGGCTTATAACTCCATAATTTTTTTTAACCAATTTGCAAGACTCTGGTGTCAACAATTTATTCAAAATCTAAGGAGATGGGTTACACGTTTTTTTATAAGAAACTAGGATCAGGCCATAGAACTAAAGGTTTCTTAATTGCACATGAAATTTTGTCGATTTTAGTACTGAAAGTTTCTTAATTGGTTTCTTATTTTTCTGAATGCAGAATTAGCAATGTGGTCGCTAACACTGCGGCAGATATGTTTCTTGACATTGAAATCATCATAATGGAATAAACAGTGTTTTGTTATGTTGAAAACACAAATGGTTAGATAATATTGCTCAAGAATGAAGGTTCAATGATCTATTCGCTATAAAATCCATGCTTTTAACTTTGAAAAGTTTCTTAGTACTTCTCAGACATAATACTAGAGTTTCTTAAAATTTTGGCCTTCTTAGTACTAGTTTCTTATAAACCAGTTTCTTACAAAAAAACGTGTATTTATCCAAGTGCCCATTCAGCATATCGTTATTTTTTAGCATTTAATCGACAGTTGAACAATTTTTTTGTTCACACCCTATAGTCCATGTGAAAATTGACGAAAGAGCTGCCCCAACAGGCTTGGATGAATGTACAATAGGAACGGTTCGATGTCGATAACCATGGGCAAAGGACGTTTTCAGTTGCCTTGACATCATTTGGCATGATAACCCACTAGAGATTCCATCGTTGGACTTACAGCTATTATGTCGCTTCATAGCGCGGTTTTCCTTTGAAGTCATCAAGGTGTAATTTCGCATAATGCGGAAAAGAAAGGGGTTGAATTAGCGTTTCTCATGGCATTGAGGGGCAAATGATAAAGCAAGGCTGGGATTTATATTTATAGCTACATAAAAGCTTTAACATCGTTGGACATAATAGGCCACTAGGGATGCCAGTAACGCTTTGAACCTATCAGCGCAATGAAATCACACCTAGCTGTGTCACTGAGATACAAATTGAACGCCTTCATGTTGGTAAAATCAGTTTGCTCTCATATTGATGTGGAACGGTGAAGAACGTTATCGTAGCTAATTTCAAAATGGTTTTCGTATTTGATGTAATCGTAGGTGGCAATATGCGAATGAAGAAGAGGTGGTCAAAGTATGAACAAGGTATGTATGTTATGCTTATCATCAATATTGTAGGGCAGGTAAAAGCCCTCGGGGGGAGCACTTCACTATCGGATCATTGGTTTGGTTATGAGCCAATCCCAGAAATTTGGCGGTATTTTGAGACACAAAACCACGAGGAACATGGATGTGGTTTCTGACCAGTGTTTGCGAGAGTGTTTGCACTAAGAAGCAACAGGAAAATTGCTGATTATTCGAAACCTGGGTATTCCCAGTATTTCTTGCAAATATTGAGGCTCTGATAGGGGTTTTTGGGAACAAGGGAGCCTGGCTTAAAAAGGGCCGGGAGCAAAGGAGCATGAATTGAAAGTTTGGGAGCTTGGGAGCACACGAATTTCTTGGGAAATTGTTTTGAAAATTTTTTGCTTTTCAGTTAAGTTACTTGCTTTTTCTAATAACCGCAATGAGCCCCATTTCCAACCAGCAATACAGTCTATTTCAATAATGTTGACTATTTGGGGTGAGGGCTAGAAAAGCATCACGAGATTTTTTAAAAGAATAGGATTTTCAGGGATCATTTTTACAGATTTTACTTGAAAATAATGATTTTTGCCAAAGGTGTACGAGATGTCTAGAGAGTGATGCGCCTGTCGGTTCGGTCAGATGTGCCGCATTTTATCGCATTTTATCAGATCAAAGAAGGCAGATCGTTTGAACAAACTTCTCTTCACTTTTGCGGAAAATAAGAGCAGAGGCTGAATGAATATAACGATGTAATAATTGAACTTATGACAGAGAAAACAATTGAAAATGAATTCATTTTATAACACTTCTTTAAAAATCGATGATACCAGACCTGGATCGTTTTGACCAGACTGGTTGGCCGAAACAGCCAGACCGGTTGGCCGAAACGACCAGCAGGATTGGCCGACCTGACCAGCAAGGTTAGTCGAAATGATCATTCGACGAAGTGGATGTTAGCTAAAATGACTTGAAGACTTTTGAAGATAGATTCTTGAATTTCAGAGGGAGACAATCGAAACATTCGTATTGCATAAAGTTACAGAGATTTCTTTGGATTTCCAAGACCACCTTTATTGTAGATTGACCCCTATCCACTGCGATATGAGAGGGGCGTATCATTCTGAAAATCTCGTACACCTTTGGCAAAACAAAACATCGATTGCAGAAATCCGTAAAACATCGCAAAAACTCGTATTTTATTTTGAAATCTCTTACGCCTTTTCGGAGGAGTCATACACCCCACGACATTATGTGCAGAAACAAAGTCATAGACCAGGTTTACACTGTGCCGGTATAGTTTTGTCCCGCTACAAAGTTGTTACGGATCAAGAGCTTTTTCATAGCCTGCGTCCAGACTTTATTTCCACTGCGAATGAGAGCGAAGGCGGAAATTTCGCTCTGTCTTTCCTTCGCAGTGGAAAGTAATGTCTGCACGCAGGTGAACTCAAGGACAGTGTGAGTTGACATTGATCCGTTACAGTTTGGTTACAGATCGAAAGGTGTGTACCGAACCGGTACAGTATGAGAGGGGTCATATTGTAAACGTAGTAGAAATGAGCGACCTGCGTGGGACACGCGCCAGATCAATCAACTTGACTCAACGTTTCCATTGTCCAAGGTTTTTTGAGCGACAATGCTCAATCAGTGCGAGCGAACAAAGGGTCATTTTCTATTTTATGGAGCGATTAATTACTTAATCAAAGTGTGTGAGTTTTTTGTCATTTCGTTTGATATTATTTCCAGATAAAGGAAACCCTTCAGCAATCAAACTATACAACACCTATTTACAGTAATCAAACTCTAAGAATAAAAACCTACATACATCCCTATTAAACCTAAGCATTGCTGTTTTTCCAGGGAGTTGTGTTTGAGAGTCTAGCTTTTTAGATGCGTTTTCAGTTTTTTTATCCAGTCTATCCAGTTTGGGAACAGAAATGTATGCACTCATGATCGATGGCACAACAAAATGCTGTGTCTGAGGCAATGTCGACACGTATCCGGATATTTTTGATAATGCATCTTCTCCATAAAAAAGATCTGCTTCCACACGAGTACATTTTCGAAGCTATCCCCGTCCACACGACAGTGCTATGTTATGCGAAATTCGGAAAAAAAAACAAACAAAATGCCCTTGCGTGACCCCCAAAGATCCAAGCGCATGGTCTGATGGCGCTCCATGGCTGTGACATCAGTGTTTCTAAAGCTCTATTTTCGCTCGTCCGCTAGCCTTAACCAAACCCAAGTTCAAAGACATAGTTCTTTTCAACTTGGGTTTGGTTATCAGGCTCGTCGTCCATACGACAACGAGACGATGGCGCTTTCAAAGTGATCTACTCCGGAGAGCGTGCGGACGCTTTTACTAACCCAAAGCAGATAAAAGACGATGCGTTTTCAAAAATATCCGGATACGTGTGGACAGGACCTGAGAGTATAAGTCCCAAGTCTTCAATAATGTCGGTGTAAGTCTCTATGATTTCTCTCTTTGAACTGAATGAATTGAAGGAAACTTAGCTTCTTTTTCGCGAAATTTTCATAGAAATATGAAAAAAATTAAATAACTCACTATTAAAACCATCGAAACCTAAACATCCTAAACTCATTCAAAGCTTCGCTCTTTCTGCTGTGTTTCTTCTCGCTATTTACAATCAAAACACATCTCCTCCCCACGCAGCTTGTACACACTTGCATGACAACAACGCCGGGGTGTGTAGTCTGCGCGCAGCTTCAACACTCATCGCGGAGGAGTGTTAAGGTTGCGCGCAGGCTAAGGAGTGTAAAGTTCACTATTAAATGTCCTATGTCCCGGATAATGGTGTATGGTCTCGAAGGAGTCTTAAAATCCTGGATAAGATCATAACGTATCAGATGATCAGATAATGGCCTATGGTCCAAAATAAAGTCAGCTTTCTGACAAACTTACTGGAATTCTATCGCTGGGCTTTTCTGAAATCTGCAATATGTTCAGAATTATAGGATTTTTCTTCTTTTTCAAGGATTCATGGAAACATTTGAAATAAACATAAAACCATTTAATTTCTAAACTTTTTGAGAAATGAAGGAATTTCTTTTTGAGAAATTTTCCAAGAAAGTAATGTTTATGAATGTCTATGGACTTTCCCATAGGACGACTTGGGCAGTCCAGAATGGCTACAACATCGTGTCAAGCACACTTCGTTCTTGCCTGCGTGCAGACTATACCCAAGAAAATGGTACAGTCTGCGCAACGCACGCAGGCTAACTTAGTTCATTCTTCTGGTTTACAATTTTAGAAATTTGATGTTGTCACATCATCAAATGAGCTGAAATGAAAACGATGCTGTAACTGCCAGCAATGCTCAAGATTTCAGAAAAGTCAAACGGTAGATTGATAGCGAAGTACGCGTTCTTTTTTATAAGGAACTACACGTTTTTTTATATAAGAAAACTTGGATCAGACCATAGTACTAAAAGTTTCTTAATCTCAAATGAAAATTTGTCCATTTTAGTACTAAAAGTTTCTTAATTGGTTTCTTATTTTCTGAATGCAGGATTATCAATGTGGTCGCTAACACTGCCACAGATATGTTTCTTGACATTTAAACCATCATAAAGGAATAAACAGTCTTCTGTGATGTTGAAGACAGAAATGGTTAGATAATATTGATCAAGAATAAAGGTTCAACGATCTATTTGCTACAAGATCCATGCTTTTAACTTTGAAAAGTTTCTTAGTACTTCTCAAACATAATACAAGAGTTTCTTAAAATTTTGGCCATCTTAGTACTAGTTTCTTATAAACCAGTTTCTTATATAAAAAACGTGTAGGATCAGGCCATAATACTAAAAGTTTCTTAATTTGAAATGAAATTGTGTCCAGTTGAGTACTAAAAGTTTCTTAATTGGTTTCTTATGTTTTGAATGCAATAATTGTCAATGTGGTCGCTAACATTGCTGCAGATATATCTCTTAACATTTAAAGCATCGTATAGGAATAAGCAGTGTTCTGTCATGATGAAAACACTAAAAAGCACAAATGGCTCGTTAATATTGCAAAAGAATAAAGTTTCAACGAAATATTTGCCATAGTATCCATGCTGTTCTTCTTAGTTAAATAAAGACTTCTCAGACATCGTACGAAAGTTTCTTGAAATTGTGGCCATCTTAGTACTAGTTTCTTATAAACCAGTTTCTTATAAAAAAAACGTGTTGGCAGCGTTTCTTACAAGTCATTTGCTTCAAAGAAATAGGTTGCAGAGCTTTTCACCAAGTTTTAACGATTTGGAACCAATGCTGTGTTGGGAGGACCTGTCTAGACAGCTCCGTGGTTGACTGTGTCTGTCTTTCTCTGTCCGATTTATAGAAAAGCATGTTTACCACTGCGCATTCCCTCTGATACCAAGTGCAGAACCAATTTGATGTTGACGCCATACTTTTCCGGAACTTAATTTATTTAATTTAGTTAGGCGTATAGAAATTACTAAGTCTAAACCATGGCTTACTGATTTAACAGAATTTGTAAATTCATGGTCAGTTATATTTGCCAGCTCCAAACTGTGTTTGTGATGCCATTTAAGGCCGATTTCCACTTCGTTCGGATTTTACATCCACTGTTCGGATGAGAAAGCTGGGAACTTGCATCCGAACGATCACATCCTAATTTGACACGTTCGGACGTTTTGTTTTCCATTCGAATTCGGACTTTGAACAGAAAGGCCCCATACAGAAGAAGCCAATCAGAGTATTGCATACGATAACACAATGAGGCGTGCTACGTTTGTTCACCAGTGACACACGCCATGAATGCACCTTTTCAATTAACGGCCTCGTTTTGGAAATTTTGTAAAATTTCTTCATACGAAATTTCTGACCACAGATTTGGACTCAGCTCCTCGAGATTAGTCTGATTGCAAATTTTCATTTTCCTGGAGTTTGCGATTTCGATTTTATGGCGCTAAAATTTGAGACTTATAAGGGATTTGACAATAGTAATCATGGTAACTTTGTGACATGTGTAAGTCTGGCACGGTGGAAGACTAAATTTATTTTCTTATTGAATATGAGGTATACCATGACCTAAGACAGACTTTTCTTGGGCTTGATTTAAAAAGGATAATAACAGCTGCACAAAAAGAGTATGCATTCATGAACATATTGACGTCCCAAGATATTAGCAAGCAGAAAAATTTTGCACAATTCCTACTACAAGCAGCAGCGCTTAGAGCAAAAACCTTAAATATTCAGCCAGAAAATATTTGCCCTTGAATGTGCCACAAAACATAGTAGGTATGCGTCGAGTATGGTTCCATAACCCACAAGTGATTTTTTTTCTTTTTCTGATAGACATTTTATTATGTTTTTTATTCCCGTTACAGTTTCTTTCGCTGTGACATTCTACCTTAGTTTCTTTTTAGAACTGTATCTTTTAAATAATGTTCTTCTGTTTAGGCTATATGAGATGTAAAATTGTATGATGCTTTTTGATAAATGAAAAATGAAGATGGTAATCGCTCAGGGTGTAACTTCACACCCTCAGTCATTTTTCGCGGTCATTTTTCCCTTATAAATTTTCAAATTCGTTATCGCCATTGAATTAAAATCGCTGACACTATGATTATGAAAACATGCAACGAGACCAAAATTTGGATGGAAAAAGTTGGCTGTGATACCCAAAGCATGATGGCTAGGAAGAACGTCGTTTAGCAGATGTATACTTTAAGGACACATATGTGTTCTAATAAAACTGCACATCCTCTCTTACATTCATGATTTGGCCTTACTAAAATGTGCTTTATCCAAAAGGACACAAGTTATAATGTTTATTATGTTTGCAACCGCCTCTAAAGGCTGATTTCCACTCAGTAGAATTTTCCAAGCGGACTAGAAATCTTTTGTTTACGAGAGAAACTGTCGCTTTGAATTTGAATAAAATGTTAGGCGTGACAGACCTTATATTGTGCTTATTTCTGTCCGCCCGGAAAATTCTTCTGAGTGGGAATCAGCCTTAAGGGGACCATTATGGAAATGAGGTCATCTTGATCTTTTAATGCTATCCCTGCCACTTTAATTAGGGTTGTTACTTAACAAAGTTGCTACGTAAAACTGTAAATATTTTCTTTATGTATTAATGCTTCTTTTTTTACTTAGCTACTTTTAATCATTTGTATCATAGCATCTAAGGTATTATGTTTTGTCGTTGTTTTTAGCAGCTGATAGGATTTTGTGGATGAATGTTGTAAAATGAATGAAATGAAATAACCGTTTTTCTTTGACCATAGGACGACATGAATCATCCGGAAGGCCAGAAATGGTTGAAGCTCATGGTATGCCACCAATGCACTCGATGATGACACCTGAAATGCAAATGGCTGCTGCTAGCCAATCCATAATGGGTTCTGCGGTTCCAGGTGCTGCACAAGGTAACTACTTTATTTTCTATTGCAGGGTGTCCCAAAACATTGTGTCCCGTTCCTATGGCTACTGTGGAGGAGCTGTAGATTCAATTATCTCGGTTTTTCACAGTTGCATAGCTCAAGCTTCAACTTGGAGTTTGAGGCCTCATTTGAGTCAATCTGACAAGCAGTTGCTGATTTATGGCAGCGCAGAGGCAAACTTAGTGGTTGCTTCAAAAACAGCACTTCTATTGTTCTCCAGCAGTGTCAGAATAAAGTAAATTTTCGAAGAAAGGATTCTCGCATCGTATTAAAATTTGTGCTAAATCTTTGAAAGGGTTAGCAGTGTTGTCTTTTCATGAGAGAGCACTTTCTACATGTTAGAACATTTAGTGAAAATTTTAGTATGATGCCAATACCTTTCTTTGAAAACTTACTTTCTTTTGTCATTGCTTCAGAACAATAGAAGTGCTGTTTTTGAAGCAATCACTTACTTTGCCTTTCTCTGCTATTAATCTGCAACCACTTGTCAGATTGACTCAAAAAAGATCTCAAACTCTTAAGTTGAAGCCTGACCTATTCCAGGGGCAAAAACCGAGATGATTGAATCTGCAGCTCCTCCACAGCAGCCGCACAAACAGAGCGCAACTTCTTGGGGGCACCTTGTAGAGTATTTCCGTCTCCATAGCTTATCAGAATGTTACGATGGCGAAAATAATGTTATTGTTCGGAAGAGTTCAGTAACAAAAGATTGTTATACAAAATCTTAGAAGAATTGGTTGATTTATGTTGAAAGATTTTATCATAAACAAATGTGACTAACACTGCGGTAAGAAAGGACATGTTAGATTGCAAAAGTGCAAATTGCTAAAAATTAAAAATACTCATTTCATGGTTGAGTAAAATTTTTTGACTGTGATTCAGGTTGGGTAATTGTTGTTTCTATTTGTTCAAAGGTTGGGTAAGTAGTTAGCTTATCGATGTTCTATTTCTGTTCGGTGCCAACCTGATTCAAATAATGAACGGTACCTTACTGAGATTAAAGATTCCTTACAAATTCGCTGATTGTTATGCCTAAAGCCCATGACATCACGATCAGCAATATTGAATTGTAGTAACTACGTAGTCGATTCCGTTAGTTGTTTTATACAGCGCACCTATTTGTGCATATACACGTTTTTTTATTATAAGAAACAGGTTTATAAGAAACTAGTACTAAGATGGCCAAAATTTTAAGAAACTCTAGTACTATGTCTGAGAAGTACTAAGAAACTTTTAAAAGTTAAAAGCATCGATATTATAGCTAATAGATCGTTGAAGCTTTATTCTTGAGCAATATTCACTAACCATTTGTGTTCAGAACACTGTTTATTCCTATATGATGTTTTACATGTCAAGAAACGCATCTGCCGCTAATCTGCCGCAGTGTTAGCAACCACATCGATAATTCTGCATTCAAATAATAAGAAACCAAGTAAGAAACTTTTGGTACTATAATGAACAAAATTTCATGTGAAATTAAGAAACTTTTAGTACTATGGCCTGATCCAAGTTTGTTATATAAAAAACGTGTATTTAAGGCATTTTGCAATTTACAATTACCCCCTCATCAGTTGGGGTGTTTCTCTTTGTGCGTCATGCTTTGTCTGCTTTTTCTGGAAAAGATTGTGATTGGCTGCTGGGGTTCTTTATTGTGGTCAGTTTTGTTGTGGACAGCAGTGTTTAGTGGTAAAATATTCCACTCCTTTTTAGCAGAAATTCATTGTGACCGATGCGTTCTTCTACTGTATTGCGAAATCAGGAAGAAGGTAGCAAAGTCCTGTGATAGTGACCGTAAAACCATCAACGATATTTTGTTATCGTGGCTTTGGAAGACATTTTCAGACATCTGTTGTTTTAGAAGGTAAAGGTCAAGTGAACCTGCGGTTTTTAGCGTCAAGTGCGGGCGTGACCGACATAGTTAAGCGCGATCCCTTGTCATGACTCTTAAGCGGTGGGGCTCTCCAGGGTATTAAACCCTGTCCGTGTGACTGTTCTGGCTGCAATGTCAGAGGATTACACTAGTTTTCCACCACACCTTCGAAGGTTGCAAGGTAGAAACAAAAGAAAGAGAGAAGTTTGTGATCTCGGAAAGTATCTTCTTTTGAAGATAGAGTCTTAAATTGCCACTCCTTCACTAACACTAACTATCTTTCCAAATTCTTCTCTAGAAAATCCACCTTAAATTCGTTAAATTTCTCCTGATTCAAAAATTTCTGAAATTGGATACTTTCCAACCCAAAGGTATTCCGTTGATTTTAATAAGTTACACCGGCACTTTTCAGAGCATGTTTCAATACAGCTGCTTTTACAGCCAAACACACTTATGTTTCAAATTAGAGTGCTGCTGAAACTAGATGGACTAGTAATACTTTTTGCCATGTAAGCCATGAAAAATCCAAATAATGAATTTGGAATTTCCCACAGCGTAGCTCTGGATATAAGCTCAGAAAACATAGTGCATCATGTGGTAATTCCTGATAAACTGATCGTGCCTTAAAGAAGGGGGCGGAGACCATAAATATCAAATCTACCGGTTGAGTCAATAAAGAGGCCGGACGTTTTACAAAATGCTGCTCCCTGAAATCAAAGCAATAATATTGAAAACTGTCTTGTTTTATTTCCGATATTCCAAGTTAGGTTCAGTAATTTATCTGGCTTTAATCGGCCCTTCCTTTCGGTCGAAATGGGAGACTTTCTGCAGAAAGCCTCGTTTGAAAACCTGCAAAAGCGAGTGAAAACAACAAACGGGGCCTCCATTTGTTCTGCCTCCTGGCAATAATGACAGTTGGACGTGTTCATGTATTATGCCCTCTTGGGAGAATGGTTCAAAACTTGAAAAGGGGTCCTTCCTTCCCAGTGGATTGAAAGCTTGCTTGAATATCATCAGCAGTTATTAGTAGCCAAGAATTTTGTATCATTTTCCCAAATTGAATTCTTCAAACAACATCTTGATATGTATCGATAAAACTTTGCCCAAGATCAAATGTTTTGTGTTAGCTAGGGCTAATGAAATTTTCATTGCTAATGTTGCCACGGCCAATAATGCGCCTACTATGAATCTCAAAATTACAGTTTATTCTTGCCTTGGTAATGTGGGTTTTCCTTTGTTCTTGCCTGCTCTTGACTTTGCCTAAACTCCATCATTACTGAAATCAGTATCAATGTTTAGAGTTGGTATTTGAACAGTAGTGTTAAACAAAAAATAGTAATTCAAACCAATTATTTACGAGCATATATGTACAAAAGCAGTAAAAAAGAAATAATATATTTCGCGACATGTCACTGGAATATATTAGACCTTGCATATTATTCAAATCACAACAGTCCTGCGCCTGCGAAGCGACGCATGCTGCCATTTTGATTTGCGAGGGCTTGGCATTATCACCTTTAAAGAATACTTTACGAGATTTAAATCTGTGAACGGAAATTTCACATAGTTTGTTATCAGCATGAAGAGGCTTGATAGGAGCATTGGATATAGAATAAAGTGGCATCATGTTGATTCGAAGAACGGCTTTTAACATGTACCACCAAGATAGCGCAATGATTTGTTTGCAAATATCCTCCGAAAAATTATCAGTTTTGTTGATTCCCTGGGGCTTGTAAGTATTTTTGTGGGCAAATGCATTGACTGCAGGTGGTGTTAATACCACGCATGTATTCAGAATAAGCTTCTTGCGCAGTCGCAATACACTGGCGTACTGACTGTCTGCTGAATTAGTTTCATTGTGGATGCTATTAACGGACATAAATAGCTAGCTCGAGAGCCTTATATTACAAGTCCAAATTTAGCCTGTTGCACTTCTACGGAGCGCTGAGGTCTTTTATTGACTATAACCTTTATTATCATCTCTAGAATCTATATTGTAGCACACACGTGGCCATTGTGTTCTGCACAGATTTCGGTGGATGGGGTGAATCCACACTAAAGTTACTTCTAAAATCCACAAATATTTCTGCAATCGTACAACATATCCGTGCTTCGTTTGTTTATCTACGAAATACAAGAGTCCATCTTCAAAGTAGCACCTTCATTTTGAGAAAAGTAGCGAAAAATCTCCGTGGTATGGTCTACCAAAAATACTGCAAAATTGTCGTTTCGAAAGAAGTTTGTTTACATTACGTGACCCTGCCCCTTTAATTATTCTTAGTTTTTAGCATGGCCCCCTGTAAATCACTTATTCTTAGTGAGGGGCTGTAGGGGTAAAAAGATAAAATTAGATCAATCTAATCAGGCTCCTTTATCTGACTGTAATTGCAAATTGGTACGTTGCCTCATCCCAGACAATAGACCTTTTAGCTATTCTACGAAAGAGCCTGGATCGAGCGATATTTTTATACAATTTTATACACGAGGTTCGATAGAGTGGCGTTAGAGCTTCGATCGCAATTGTGTACATTCGAAAACTCTATGTGAGGGCTCTTACCTACCCCCTGGCTTACCCCCGGGTAAAATTTTGATTAAAAGACACTAAAGGGGCTAGACCCGTGGAAGAGTGAGAGAGAGAGGAGGATCTTTGTAAAAAGGAGTGGGAAGAGAAAACGAAACAAGTAAAGGGTTTTAGATCGGTAAGAAACTTTTTTTGATGTGATTCGTAAAATAGTGATACAGTTGTCAAATTGTCGTGTTATCTTTCATCTCACATTGCTGATGTGTTAGATATCGCTGCGTACATGTCACAAATTTGGTGACCTCGACGTGACATTACGCTTGAATCATTGAAGAAAAACATGATGTGAGTACTGTCGAATGATTTTTCTGATGACAGGGTCTTGTTTAGCTGTTTATGTTTCGTGTTTCGTGAGTGAAGAAGACAATGGATTTGTTGGATTTTATTGGATTCGGTTGTAAATAGCATGTAAATATCGTGGACTTTCTTAGACTTTATTATCGATGATGAAAGGTTCTTCTGTTTGTGTTTGTGTATGCCACTAATCCAAGGACAATCGTGCTTGAAACGAATTTGTTGTGATGGCGGAAGTAAGTGAAGTAGAAAAACTTCAGTCGAAGTTAGTGGGACTTATTATTTCTCTTGAAAAGGATAAACTCAAACAGCTTTGTGATCTTTTCAAGATTTCTGCGACTGATATTGAAAACAAAACCCGGTTGACCTTGACAACGCTTTTTATAGCAGAAATTGAAAAGCAATTGTCTGTCTTGAAACAAGAGGAAATAATACCGTATTTGAATGATTGCATTGAAATTGCCGAAGGGGAAACGGCCACACAAAAGGAAGTAGGAATTGAGGCGGAACAAGCTAGAATAAAGGAATTAGAAGCGAGTATCGCAGCGCTGAAGATTCAGCAGGAAAAGGAGCTGGAGGCCGCCAGAGAAAGGCTAGAAACCGCTAGAAAGGAGACGGGGGTTAGCGCGGAAGGATCTAGCATTGAAAAGTCAAGCATGGAGAATCTGAAGTCGATTTTGAGGCGCGAATTTCGAATCGTTGGAGTGCTAGGGCCCCAAGGAATGAAAGAAAATTTGTCCTTTATGAGTCTTAACAGGCAAATAGAGGAAGGGCTCAAAAGGGGTTATGAGGAGAAAGAAGTTATTGATGGAATTATAAAATGCATTTCATCCAGCCTCCCTTTGAAGGATTATATCGAGGCTATGCGTGAATCAGGCTTGGAAACAATCAATAAAATTTTGCGGGCACATTTTCAAGAGAAAAATGCAAGTGAGCTGTATGCAAGCTTGACAAATTTGGTTCAAAATGCAAATGAGGAACCACAGAATTTTCTGCTACGTGCACTTAATTTGAGAGAAAAGGTGATTTTTGCCTCTAAAGCGGAAAATGCAAAAGTCAAATATGAGCCTGCACAGTGTCAGTCGATGTTTCTACATGCTGTAGAAACGGGGTTGATAAGCAATACACTGAGAACGAGGATGCGCACGCATCTCCAAAGACCGGATGTAACCGATGCAGAATTGATAAATGAGCTCAATGTAGCAGTCACTGAGGAATCTGAGCGTAACCTCAAATTGGGGTTAGGCCAGAAAGGAAAGGCTAAAGTCAACCAAGTACAATCAACCGCTGATGAAAAATCTTCAGTCAAAGAGCTCGTTGCAGAAATTAAAGCACTAAAAGGAGAAATGGCTACCCTCAGGGAAGAAGTGAAGAAAAATAAGCACTAACTTGACATTTCTTTCCACAATAACTTGCCGATCTGCAAGCACCGCAATGGAAAAGCGCATTCTCTTCTTTTTCAGCTCCACAAAAACTACAGCAATGGGACTTTGAGTTTCCTTCCCTGGCTACTGTCTGTCCCGCGACAGCAGCCGTGGGAAGTTTCCCTGGGCTTTATTGCAATTATAGGACAGATGCCCCCCATCTCCACATTTCCAGCAATGGCGACATGAGTCTCCACATCCTTCAGCTCGACATTTTTCACAACCTCTACGCTTCCCTTTTACAACTCCAGCCTGATTTTTCCCTTGGGCTTCCCCCTGTCCCTTGGCAGCAGCATAAGCCCATTTGTGATTCAATACAAACCCTTTCAAAAGATTTTGAAGAATCTGTGTTTGAGCCGAGTCTCACTGATGCTGAAAATGGAGATGTTTATGCAACCCATGTAACACCGAAGGAAAAGGCAAGAGTTGCCAAATTAATTGGGAGTAAATGTATTGTTCTTTGTAAGCTCAATGGGGTAGAAACCCCTGTTTTATTGGACACTGGAGCCCAGGTATCAATCATCAGCTTGCAAGAGCTGACCAAATGTTTTACAGAGACAAAATTGAATAAGATTGAAGACCTTCTTGACCCCGGTGCAAAACTTGAACTTACAACAGCTAATGGGACAGTTCTGCCCTATTTGGGCTGGGTGAACGTTAAGTGCGAATTGAAAGGAGACACCAAAGGTACAAGTATTATTGATTTGCCAATGCTTGTTACTGAATCCACTCTTGATCATCCAATAATAGGCTACAACGTGCTAGAGCAATTAGTCTCTAAATGTGATACAAATTCAGAGACAGAAGAGATAATTTCTTTATTATCGGACAGTTTACCGGATGTGGTTGTTGGAAACTTGAACAGTTTGGTTGACTCTATTCGATCTGAAAGTGATCCTTACTTATGCTCTGTAAAGATGGGAAAGAGAGATGTTATCATTCCTGCAGGAGAGACAAAGAAAGTCGCATGTCGAATAAATACAGGTTTTGTGGATAGAGGTACACCAGTTATTTTTGAAAGTGACGTCAGTGGTTCGTTACCGAATGGTATCGAAATAGAGGACTCCTTACTCTATTTGAAACGTGGAAATTGTGTGAAAGTCAATCTATTTGTCGCGAATGCAAGTATACATGACATTGTTCTAAAGAATCGTACTATCATTGGTACATTGCAATTAGTTCGATCGATAACGCCTGCTGATATCAAGCAGAAAGACCAAGTAGAGAATCAAGAACTAATAAGTAGACATAACCAGATAAACAGTGACCAGGTCATTGGCACTGAGCAACCTGATCATTCAACCACTGACCAAGAAGAGGCAGTTCCCGATGTTGTTTTAAATGAAAATCTAACAGAAGAACAGCGACAGATAATTCGTAACATGCTCATTTGTGAAAGAAGTGCATTTTGCCAAGATGATACTGACATTGGCTGTGCCAACGACTTACAGATGAAGATAGAGCTGACAGACAATACACCCGTTGCGAAGAATTACGTGGGGGTACCCCGTCCTTTAATAGGGGAGTTGAAAGAGTATGTGGAGGATCTATTGAATAGGCGTTTTATCCAGAAGTCAAGGTCTCCATACAGCAGCCCTTGTGTTGTAGTGAGGAAAAAGGATGGAACTATGAGACTGTGTATAGACTATAGACAATTGAATAACAAAACAGTCGCGGATCGACACCCTATCCCACGTATACAAGAGACACTAGATGGATTTGCAGGACAGAAGTGGTTTTCAACTGTAGACCAAGGAAAGGCCTATCACCAAGGTTTTATGCACCCAAGCAGTCAACAGTTAACAGCTTTTGTGACTCCATGGGGCTTGTTCGAGTGGATCAGAATTCCATTTGGATTAAAAATGCTCCTAGCGAATTTCAGAGATATATGGAAACAGTTCTGGCTGATTATCGTGATGATTTTTGCATTCCTTACTTAGACGATGTAATTGTTTACTCGCGAACATTTGACGAACACGTAGAGCATGTAAGACAAGTCCTCCGAAAGTTGCAAGAGCATGGAGTGAAACTTAAAGCAAAGAAGTGTAATCTTTTCCAACAAGAAGTTAATTACCTTGGTCGGATTGTTTCAGCAGATGGATATCGACCAGATCCAAAGCACACTGACGCGATCAGAAGTCTTAAACAGTGGGCACCAAAAACAGTTGGTGAAGTGCGACATCTTATGGGTCTTTTAGGATACTACCGTAGATACATTGCCGATTTTTCAAGGATAGCAAAGCCGATTTATGATTTATTGAAAGACAATCACTCAGAATCAGTTTCAACGTCGCAGAGACCGAAGCAAGCCAAGAAACCTAAATCGAATCAGGCTCCATCAAGTGAGCGCGTTGAGTGGACAGAGTTGCACAAAGAGACACTCAGTACACTTATTGATGCATTAACTGGTCCACCCGTGATGGCCTATCCAGAATTTGACAAGCCGTTTGTTCTGCATACAGATGCGTCTCAAGAAGGGTTAGGAGCTGTCCTTTACCAAAGACAAGATGGTATAATGCGTGTTATTGGATATGCATCAAGGACATTGACCCCTGCAGAACAAAATTATTATCTTCATTCGGGCAAGTTGGAATTCCTCGCCCTAAAATGGGCTATCACAGAGCAGTTTCGGGACTATTTAGCATATGGACCAGGCTTTACGGTGTACACAGACAACAACCCATTGACATATGTCATGTCTACAGCAAAGTTGACAGCCACGGGGCACAGGTGGGTTGCTTCACTTGCAGATTTCAACTTTTCTATAAAATACAGACCTGGTAAGACACATAAAGATGCTGACTTCTTATCTCGTATGCCGAAGGATATCAATAATTTCATGACTGAATGCACAGAGGAAGTTTCTCCATTTGATATCAAAGCTACTATCTGCACTGCTGTTTCTACACCCAAAGCGAGCAATTCCGCATGGATAACATCACTAACAGCTGATACAGAAGTAATTGACACATTCTTTCGACCACCAAAGACAATAAAACATTGGCCAATGAATTTAGATTTCCTTAGAAAAGCACAGAATGAGGACTCAGTTACAAGTAGATTGATCCATTTCAAGGAAAATGGCAGACCATCGCAAGAGGAATTACGTTCAGAGAATCCGTTAGTACGAGCAGCAATGCATGAATGGAACAAGCTGAAGATTGAGCATGACGGCATTTTGTATAGAAAGACAAATGAAAGAGAACAATTAGTGCTACCACAGAAGTATCATCGATTAGTATTAAAGCATTTACATGAAGAAATGGGACATGTTGGAGCAAACAGAGTAATTGAGTTAGCTAGGGAGAGGTTTTATTGGCCACACATGGCACGGGATATAGAACACTATGTGACCAAAGTATGCGAGTGTCTAAAGCGTAAGAAACCAGTTGTTAATCAACGTGCACCAGCCCAAAGCATAAAGACAAGTGCACCATTTGAACTTGTAAGCATTGACTTTGTTCACTTAGAGAAAAGTGCTGGAGGATACGAATACATCCTTGTAATAGTTGATCATTTTACCCGTTTCGCACAAGGCTACGCTACTACAAATAAGTCTGCCAAGACCGCTGCCGAGAAGTTATTTAATGACTTTATTCAAAGATTTGGATACCCGAAAAAGATTCATCATGATCAAGGCACAGAGTTTGAGAACGATTTATTTCACCATCTTGAACAGTTGACCAACATTAAACGATCGCGAACCACGCCATATCACCCTATGGGGAACGCCCAGTGTGAACGCTTTAACCAGACGTTATTGTCAATGCTTCGTTGTCTCTCTGACACACAAAAATGGAAATGGAAAGATCACGTTAATAAAATGGTCTTTGCCTACAATTGTACGAAGAATGACTCCACCGGTTTCTCACCTTATGAGTTGCTATTTGGAAGAAAGCCAAGGTTGCCAATAGACATTATTTTCGGGAAAACACAGAGCACTGTCTGCAAGAGATATCCAAAGTATCTGAAAGATTGGAAACAAGCTATGGAAGATGCTTACATTATCGCGGCAGCAAAATCCGGACAGAGTATGGAGAAAGGGAGAGAGCGTTATAATGAAAGAGCTTTTGCTACGGATCTTAAGATTGGGGATCGTGTACTAGTAAAGAGATTGTTAGAACGTGGAGGACCGGGAAAATTACGCTCATTCTGGGAGGATGATGTTTATATTGTTATCAAGAGACCAGATCTCCAAAACGCTGTTTATGAAGTGGAACCAGAGAATCGTACAGGAAGGAAGCGAACACTTCACCGTAACTTGTTGTTACCTTGTCCATTCTTACCGTACGCGGCTGATACGAACGACTCAGCAAAAGTTACGAACGACTTGACGAAGGTCCGTCATCATCGCAGAGAGCAAGAAGAAAATCTATCTCAATCAGATTCTGTTGTACAATCTGAAGAAGAACGTTCGAGTGATGACTGGGAGAATGACGTAGGTCTTGATCCAAATCAACTTACGGAAGTTACGCAACATATTCATGACCAAAGTGAACTTGCTGCCGCTGCTGAACAGACCGAAACCGAGATGCCATTACCAATTGTGGACGAACAATCGGATACTGTGATAGATGAAGTTCAAAACGATGAAGAACCTGGCAATGTGACAATGAATACGCCTATGTCTCCATCGTCTGACATTTCCGCGGATGAACACTTCACACCACGACCTCAAAGAACACGTAACCCTCCTGTAATGTTTTCGTATTATGGTCTAGGACAACCAGCAGACATTCGAGGACACATGCAAGCGATATCTCCACAGGTCGTACCCATGCCAGTATTGTACAATAGACCTCCGATGATACCACAATACTACAACCAATATGTTAATTCGTTTACACCACGTGGATATGGACCACCTATATTGGGGCCAACTGTATACTTCCAGTCCCAACCATGCTACGTTAATCCGAGATTTTAAGACTCTGGACCAGAATTTATTTCAATTAATTGCTGGAGACTTATAATGCTTACTAAAGCGACTTAACTACGTTACATTCGTTTATTATCGTTGCTGAATATTCGCAAGACATCGTTTGTTTGACTCAAAGAAAAAAAAACTCGTTAATACTGTATCGCCAACGAATAGATGTATTCAAGAACCAGCCGACAATTGTCGAAGACTGCTTCAAATACGTTTTGAATGATGCTGCGCAGCTGGACTTTCTATTATCACTGATAACATGTGCACTTTATCTGTGGATGATAGACATTGACTCATGAGATTGATAGACATTTGAAGCTGATGAATTTCAAGGAAAAGGACAATCCAAGGACGCTATCTAGTTATGTCAAATGTCAGGAGACATTTATTTAGAGGGGGGAGAGTGTGAGGGCTCTTACCTACCCCCTGGCTTACCCCCGGGTAAAATTTTGATTAAAAGACACTAAAGGGGCTAGACCCGTGGAAGAGTGAGAGAGAGAGGAGGATCTTTGTAAAAAGGAGTGGGAAGAGAAAACGAAACAAGTAAAGGGTTTTAGATCGGTAAGAAACTTTTTTTGATGTGATTCGTAAAATAGTGATACAGTTGTCAAATTGTCGTGTTATCTTTCATCTCACATTGCTGATGTGTTAGATATCGCTGCGTACATGTCACATCTACAAATTGTAATGAAATATCGTTCGACCCACATTCGTTTCCAGAATAACTAAAAGGTCTATTGCGCCAAAGATGCCGTCAGTATTTTTGACAATGGCCCCTTGGGTTTGCAGGAATTTTCATGGTTCTGCTTGGTCGATTTCTCATGGATTGTAACGCATCACGATAAAAGATTTCCTGACGCCATCTTTAGTACAATCGTCTGTCGATTTTGCCTTTCCGAAGTGATGATGCTTATGTGGAAAGATTTAGTAGATGTCGTTTCAAGGCTGCCTTGATTAGTTGTGGCCACGAGGAATGGCAAATTTTGTAAGGCTTAAGGTTAAGTTCCGAAAAGACAAAGCGTTTTGTCTTTTTGAAGAATAATT
Source organism: Aurelia sp. 4 Dawson et al 2005 (assembly GCA_964019985.1). Taxonomy (NCBI): domain Eukaryota; kingdom Metazoa; phylum Cnidaria; class Scyphozoa; order Semaeostomeae; family Ulmaridae; genus Aurelia; species Aurelia sp. 4 Dawson et al 2005. The sequence continues at coordinate 8,492,160 of OZ026493.1, read as the reverse complement.
TCCACAACTCTGCGTACGCTCAATCCAACTAGAAAAGAGAAAGCAAAACGTTATGTCTGGCTGGCTGCGTTGAAGGCGTGGATCTATTCTTGAACTTGTCAAATTGCTTTGTCTTAAGCAGAACTGGAATCCTTGCTTTACAAATTTCACACTTTCCATTGGTACGGACTGTTCGGTAAAGGCAGTTCAGTAATAGGCTTATAGTTATAGTGATGAGTCCCTTGTATCCCTGCAGTAAACGGGACGCATAATGAAACAATGGAAAGCTGACATATTTTCTGCAATCATCAATCGATTTATGATGGAATCACGGCTTCGAATCTCATTCCCATGGTACTCTCCTACGCAGAGGTTAGGTTCCCTCCCTATGATTCCCCTCCCTATGATGAAACACAAGAAAAGAAAGGAAGGAAAGTATCCTTTTCTTTCTTTCTTCTCGCGCGCTCCTTCGCAGTAGTTCCGTTTTGCTTGCAATGCGATGCTTCCAATGCGATGATTGAGGAACCTCTGCATTGGAGAGTATTCCCATGGAAATGTTTTCAATTCTTCTATCGAATCGAAAATTCTCGTAATCTGAGATTTTGCGGATTTTGGGCCTAAATAGGGCCAGGTTTTCATAGTAATATCGCGAGTCTCTGCTGACCGAAGCGCCATCATCAACTCAAATAGGACAGGCAAGCAGGAGACTCTAGGTCATAGGTCTATAATAGGCTGCATTCGTTGCAACTCCTCTTTTTTCAACGGACCCTGTATTTTTATATTTAGTTGACGGATATCAATAGCTACGTCAGAAATTGCATATGTATGCCTAAATTTAGCTTATTGTATTCTATTGTATTTGAAAAAGTCAATATCTGAGTGGTATTCGTTCAGCTACGTACCTCGGGGCTTCTTTTTCCTAGTTATAGATAACCTCTTCTTAGCTCTGCCAGCTAACTGTAAGGGGAATCGACATAGATAAAAGCTGGCCCGTGCCTGCCAGGTCAGAAATATAATTCATTGTACTCGACAACTTAGACGCATCCGGTTTCATTGTGTGGCTAAAGAAACAATTGATTGTGGACGTTTCTCTGGCCTATTTGTAGCAACTTCGAGATACAGCAGTGCCAATTCATTTGAAGATGCTTTTCTGAGGTGAATGCTTTTGCGAGAGGATTTCGCACTGCATTCTCTTGTTGTGGGCAGGCTAAAATCGAAATGTTTGTTTTCAAGACCTCACCGAAAGCACCTGGCGCTTTCACTCGATACATTGAAATGTAGATTTGTTAAGTAATCCAACTAATAGAAACTTCTAGAAGGGCTAACAAGATGATTAAATTGGCAAATACGGAAGATCTCACACAAGAATTGCAGCTTAATGCTATTGCAAACATTTCTACAATACTGCAATAGATCCTTGCTCATGCATTGCACAGGCTCGTATGCACAAAGCTGACGTGAAATCAATTGTGATAGACAAACATATGAGGAATACATGCTGAACACTGCTTGGTTTTCGAACAGGACGTGCGTGCTGAGGGTATCATTTCTATGAACCTGCAACGAGGAATTGAGATATTCTGTTTGCAAGGAATTGTGGTTAATGTTGTGACAGGTACTATTCTTTGTCAGAATTGCGTGATTTGAAGTGCTTTCGTCCGTTAAAAGCAGGCTGATTACGCAAGTGCAACTGAAGGTGGTTAGGAAATATTGTCAGGTTGGAAAGAAAGGTATTTTTCTTACGCGACTGGGAAAGGAGGCGTTACCTTACTATTCGTTTGGTTGATACTCAAGTACGGGTGAGAAGATCACAAGGAATATTTTTCCGCAACTGCAGCTGTAGGCGGTTAGAAAATATTGTCTGCTTGGAAAGGCATTTTTCTTGTTGCACTTGGAAAGGGATTGCTCATTGCAGTTCGTTTGGTTGACGCTCTAGGTTGGACAAGACCACGGCCATTTGTATCATTACGCAACTGCTTCTGTGGGTGATTAGGAAATATCGTAATCTTGCAAGGGATTGTCTGGTTCAATTGGAAAAGGAATTCTTACATCTCATTTCATTTGGTTGACGTTAAATTCGAAAGAACGCCAGCCCAGAGTGGATACCTTTGCTGGAACTGTGTGTGATTAGCTGATATCGTCAGCTCAGGAAGGCATTCTTTCCATGAGATTTGAACAGGGATTGTCATTTCATGCAGTTGGCGCTCAAGTTTATATGAGAAGTGCAGGATTGATGTCATTACGCAACTGCAGCGCTGCTTGATTGGAAAATGTCGTTAGCTCTGAAAGGTGATCTTCTGGTGCAACTGGGAAAGAGATTACTGCTTTTCGTTTGGTTAACGCTAAAGTTTAAAGGAAAATACCAGGTTGACAGCTTCTGTGGGTGATTAGGAAGTTTTTTCAGCAAGGTATTTTCTCGTGCGATTGGAAAAGGAATTTTACACTATTTTGTGCTTTTGGTCAAGGCTTAACTTTGAATGAAAATGCCTGTATGATCAGAAATATTGTCGGCTGGGTATTTTTCCGCGGATTATGACATGAAATATTGATTTTTGTGAAAACAAGGGTAGGACTTTTTCAAAGACTGAATCTTACTGAAGCATCAGTAAGCACAAAAGCACCCGGAATTTAGATGTATTTTCAGGGTAGGTTGTTCACTATCGTTTTCGATGAAAGTCAATTCTTATGTCGTAACGTGGGAAGGCGATTATCTCGATTATTGCGTAAAAAGTTCTGATAAGCATGAAGGAGTTCTTTTGTCTCATTTGAAAAGGGCATACTTTTATGAGATGGCCATTGCTTGTTTCGAAAGAGAAATGTTTTTGATAGTTGACTTGACGAAAGCAAGTTTTATCAAACTTCAATTTGCAGGGAAGAAGTTTCAAGAACGGGCAGAGATTATACGTTAGAAATTTGTTAATGCATATTTCTCTATCACTACATGGAGTTTGATTTGATATTGGAAATGCTACGTTTCTGATCTGTGGTGGGTCAGTCGTCATTGATATCGCAGGAAGAGCTGAGTTTACAACAGTCCTTCAGTTGATCTCTACAAATATCTCGCAAATTATCTTCAACAAAAAATGAACTCTACGGCAAAAGAAAAATGTTTATTTCTAGAAATTATTCATCTGAAAGACTCAAGTGCTGCTGTATTGGTTACAGCGGTCGTTACGTCCATTTTTAACGGTGTTACGGCCATTGTCGCAATTGTTGGAAATTCGATATTCATCTATGTATTCATCAAAGTAACGCCCTTACGTACGCCATCAAACATATTGCTCGCAAGTCTCAGCATCACAGATCTGTTAGTTGGCGTTATTGTCCAACCCATGAGTATCGTGCGACGAAGTCTTGAAGCGAATGACATACATAATTGCCCTGCGCGGGTATTATACGCGTTTGTTGGCTTTTTATGCGCTGGAGCGTCGTTTCTTAACATTGGACTTATCAGCATTGATCGTTGCTTAGCTATATGTTTGCCATTCTGGTATGAGGCTACCGCAAGCAATCGAGGCCATGCGATAATTGTCTCGGTTCTGTGGCTTGTCTGGGGATGTTTTACTCTGTTACCATTTGTAGGTTTGATGTCCGTTGAAGTATTTTTTATCGGCGTCTTTGCTGTGCTTAGCATCAACGTTATCATTGTGATTATTTCATATTTGTTGATATTCAAAGTCATCTTGGCAAAGAAGCGGCAAACTGCTCAGGGACGTACTTACGGCTTTCACAATGTAGCATATACAACGACCAATGACAGCCTAGACACTCCAGAAAGTGCACGTAAAATAGATAATGGGATTCAGTACGATAGCGACTCAGTTGTGCCAAAAGCCATAGTTCTGAATAGCTGTGCCATAATGCTCAATGGAGTCGGGGCGTGCCAAAACGGCGGTGGCCCGTTGACCGCAAAGTTTAGCCTTGAAACGCCAGACACCTTACGGAAAGTAGATAGTGGAGCCCATCCCGATAGCAACTCAACTGTCCCAGATGCTAGGAGGACAGTGCAAAATGGAGTAGGGATACGAAGTTTACTGCAGATAGCAAATGAAAGCAAGTTGTTGAGACATGATGGACTTGACTCCCCAGAAAACATACGGAAAATAGACGCTGGAAGCCTAGTTGTGCCAGAAGCCAGGGGGACTGTGCTGAATGAAGCCCAGCCGAGAGTAAAACCGAGCAAACCCAAACAAGAGAAGCGAAATTCTTATACTATTGCTATACTTATTGTTTGTATGCTGATATGCTATGCCCCGCAGTTGACGGTGTTGTTAATGAGAGGGGCATTTGGAGACAATGTTACGCTAGTGTTTATTGCTGATGCTTGGGTTGATACTATCACTTTTATCAACAGCTCGATTAACCCCGCTATATATTGCTTTCGCTTAACAGACATCCGTAATGCAGTTTTTAGGGTTTTTAAGAGATGGAAAAGGTCGTCTGAGATAGGAGCATCTGCTAGCCCGGTCACTGAACGAGTGGACATCGGTGCTACAAGGAGCTGAAATCATTGTGACCAGGTCAGTTTTGTATCGGGTAAACCAGAAAAGTTTCGGCTTTTGAAAATTCATAACACCAAAAGATTTCCTGTCTGTGGAATTTTTCCGAGCGGGCGGAAATTCTATTGTTTGCGAGAGAAAATGCCGCTCTGAAATTGAATAGATTGTCACGGCTGAGCAACTTTCTATTAGGGGTCCGGAAAATTTTTTGGACCACTCCTGTTCTCTCTCGGATCATGCCAGGGACGACACCAGCCATGAATTCATAGGGGGGCGGAAAACCAAAATTTTCTGACGATAAAACCATCAACAACAACAGCAACAACAGCAATTGAAGGAACACACGCTAAATCAGTGCATATATGACCGATCTAACTCCTCAGGAACTAAAATTTAGCCACATTTCGCATTCCAACCTTGAAATCAGCAAAGTTAGTGAATATCAAGAGAAAATATGCCATAAATTCAATTATTTCTATTAGAATCTATTTTTTAACGCTACTAAATTCACGTTTTTATGAATAAGTTCCCCCCAAAATCCTCCAAAACTAGTCATTTAAATCACAAAAATTCCAACAAGAGAGCAAAATTTTCCGACGAATGGTCTCCTGGGTGGGGGGCGCTCCGCCCCCAGTCCCCCATTGGCTTCGGCCTTGGATCATGCCCTCCTATTCGCTTGTAAAAAGGCCTAAAAGGATGCTTTTAGATGAAAACACCGTCCTATGAATTATCAAAAGCTGTTTAGATGGAAAATTTGTCTATCTCGCGTGTAAAGACGAAGCTGAAATGCCCCACGGGCCAAGAAACGTTCCTGAGGAAAATTGAAGAGCAAGAAACAATACATAATGTATATTTTGCCGGGCCGCTGATGTCCTCGGGCCCCCTGGTAACTACCTGGCTACCCCCCATTCTCGACGGTCCTGAGTCCCCGGGGGGGGGGGTAACTACCATCTATATTGGTACGGGATGTGCCAATTTTTGGGGTGCTTTTTCTTTAGCAGAAAATGAATTTTGGGGTATCGTTTTTGGTAACAAGTAGTAAAAAAGTTTTGGGTGTCATGCTAGAAAAATAACTCTTTGGGGGTATTGATTTTGATCAAATTTCACTTTAGTTGGTTAAAATTTTGGATAGTTGTCAAAATTTCTGGGTATACGTTTTCAATGGCCTGTAAATTTTGGGGTCACATTTTCGCGAAAATTCATAAATTGTAAGGTGTGAAATCAGACGTCGAATGGCACAGCCCCGTCATCCACCTATTGAAGTTGCCCCGCCCCTCGGAGGCAGTAGTGCTGTTGCAGCTGTTTATACCGTGTACTTGCAACACTCTTAGTAAAATTAATTTTGAAAGAACAAGGAAATAATAGGCTTAGCAGTGGCACGACACAAGCAAACCCTAGATAGAATAACGAGCAGTATATAAAAACTTGTAGTTTAGTTTAATCAGTTATTTATTAATTCATTGGTCGATATCATTTTGTTTGTTATTTTTCTGTGTGGTTGTTCAGAGAATCATTTCCAATGTGCGATTGCGCTAATGATATGGCTTCTTTTGTTTGGTGAAAGTTAAATTTATCGATTTTGTGTGAAAATGGAAAAGTATGCTTGTCCTTTGATTTTTGCTTGACCAAAATTGTTGGTCTATGGTAGATAAAGTCAAACGCAGTAAACACCTGCGTTTTAAAACATTTCATTTCAAATTTTTGATGCACGAAAATCCCTTCAGCTAAGTAAAATAATAAAAAAGAAAGTTTTGCTAATTACTATTAGATACAAGAAGAAACATACTGAAGGCAAATGGCATTGCTGAGGGAGTCGTGCTTTAATACACCACTTTAATTAAGCAGCCTCATTTGGAACTTTGTCTAAATCTCTTGTTATTGTTCATATGAAAATTTTGACCCCAGATTCGGATTTAGCACCCAAACTTTAGTCCGGTTAGTTGTTTTTAAACTGCTAACCTGTAACATGTAATATTGATTTTAATCAATGTAAAGTTCAAAGATTTATTTGACATGACCGTGAAAAGTCGTTCGGGGTGAAACTTTACACCCCGAGTCATTTTTCATGGTCAAATCCCTTAAAGATTTTCAAACTTTAAGTCGTCATTAAAGAAACACTATCACCGCTAGCAACATGAAAACTTGTCGTCGGACTGAAGTTTAGGTGCGAAATCTGAATTTGGCCTCTAAAATTTCATATGACAGAATCTTGAAAAATTGCCAAAACGAGGCTGTTGATTGAAGTGGTGTATTGGCTTTCAGCTCATCAAATGTGCTTTTAATTTTTTTTTTTAACTGACTCAAGGTAGGCAGCTCTCTGATACTTACGAGAATTTCATTCCAGACCTTAAGAGCTGAGTAGGAAAATCGTTTTTTGCCATACTCCAGAGTACGTCGGAATCTGAAGATCTCTGCAGAATCGTGTGTTATAGCCGGAGTATCGGGATCTTCGTTGGAATTTGTTCCAGAAATTTACTGGGCAGAGTCTGCTCATGATCTTATAGGCCATAACGGCACGATCATATATGACACGTTGCTCAGCACGCAGGAAATTATTTGACCATCCGTCTTTTGGAAGTCAGTCTGCGCACAGAATCTGGGTTCTTGCACGATAAATATAAGGAACTTGTTCTTACGAAATGGGGGTTTAATTTTGCCATTTTAGCCAGTATAATTTGACGAGGGGCATTTCATTCCCAACTATCTCGTACACCTTTGGCAAAAATCCTTTGTTTTCAAGAAGAATCCATAAAAATCTGTGAAAATCCTTTTGTCCTGAAAAATCTGGTACGCGTTTTCAAATGAGTGAAATGTCCCTCGGGTTCTTAATCCACCTGGTACTTATACGCGGGTCTCTGCTGTTTCCTCAGACAACATTTATCATATACAGCTATAGGCAGAATACTATTATCACTGCTCTTTCTATTTTTATCAAGATTTAAGTGGGATCTAAATGTAAATTGTACGATAAATTAGGACATTTTGGCAAACCATGTCTGGAGATCTGATTATGGAGTTGCGAGTCAGTCATTGATATTTAGACGAGATGGTTAACACATTTTCTTGAAGACCCGTTTATGATAATGATATTGTTATAAATAGAAACAGTCAGTGCGATGTCGACCAGGGAATAGCTACAACTTAAAGAAGATCTAAGTTCGATATCTAACAAGCCCCAAAAGATTTATTTCGTAGGCTGCTTGTAGCCATGTAGTTGCAACGAGACCTCTTTAGGCCATGGTTTGAAACCTATCTCATCTCAAAGACCCATGTGGTAAGTAGAATCACAGGGAAACCAGTGTTTTCCTTTCTGTTAATTGCCTTTTAGCTTTTGGACGTTGTGTAGCTTCTTTGGCACTGCGGTGATGAGATTGTACATGCGTGGTGAGATGCGAAGGAGGAATTGCCACAGAGGCTACTTACCGTCCAAAAGATAAAAAGCGATGGAAAGAAAGTTCTCAATCGGCAGGGATGAAAAGGGTTCCTTTATGTTCTGGAGTTTTCGAGGCGGGATTTAAATTGTTTGAAATTTTTTGCTAATTTTGATTTTGCGTCAAGGCCATAGTTTTGCCCCTCTAAAAGAAAAGCATCTTTGGCCACATGTTCGTAGAAACGGGACACGTAGATCGGTTTCGGTGTTTCGAAGTTCCCGGGTACTGGTTTCTGATAACCTGTCGAACAGGCATGCAAGATAGCCTCATCATTTGTACACTTACATCACTTGTGTGTAAACTTTCCTTGTTCAGGTAGAGTACATGGCAATGCCAGAAGGGTAGGGTTTCTCAGTGACAGATTTACGAGGGACCTGTTACCCTGGGTAGCAGACTTCCTAAAGATCTGGTGCCCAAGGTAACCTATATTCAGACTGGGGATCCCCACGCAAAAACTACAACCAACCTAGACTGATTACATCAGTATCAGTGTTTGCTATGAATTGGATGATGTTTATGGATTCAAACTCGGACCAAAAACGTTGAAGGAATGCAAGGAATCACGTTATCAGTCAGGGTCTATCGGGGTGAAATTTTTGGTGAAGGCTAATTAGAACAAATATTGTAGATATCTTTGGTAAAGTCATGGTTCAAGGTTTTTTCCCCAGATACAATGGTTCTAAATAGACTCGATGTTATTGTTAACGTTGAAGGTCGAAGGTTTGGAAGGAAGGTTAAGGTTGAAGGTTTACCTGGCAGCTTACCCATTTTACCTCTGCAGACCCCAATATGGTGAAACATTCAAGATACCTCTGTTAGGGATCAGTCATTATCAATGCAAGGTAGGGAGCCGGAAAATAATTTTAATGATCATGAAAATTTTTCCTAATCCTTTCATCTCCCCATATAGATTTTCAGGGCCCCTCATTTTAAAGCTGTAATTTTCCATGCCCCCTGTATCAAATTTGATACCTTATTCCTAAAAATAAACTATATTTCCTCATGACAAATTACGTAAAAGAAGACAAAGAAATTCTTTCAAGAGAAAAAGGTGGCCTCTAAAAATTTGTGAGAAATATTCATTGATGATAATTTGAGGAGAAACACAAGGCTATACAAAATCGTAGAAGGAAGGAGTTTGTGTTTCAGATTGCTAAGATCAGTTTTCATGGCCCCCTTTCGTAGACATCAGATTTTAAGTAGCCCCCCATTCACAGACCAGAATTTTTATGGCCCCTTCTGCACATCTGCTGGCCCCCTATCCTTCATTGACAATGACTGGTCCCTTGGTCATCATTCATCTTGCCCAGCTCCCAGCGCAATTCATCGTCTAACCAAACGTTTCTTATGTAATATAACAAATGCGATTTCCGACTTAGGGATAATGGGTGAGAACTACTTGCTGCCACACCCATTCAGAAAATTGCCTAAGGCAGCCAGCCGGCTTGAGCCTGCATGGCAGAGCAAAGATGAAAGATTGCAGAGGTTTGAATCTGAGGAACATATCACTCTCTAGAAATTTCACAACACGTTGTACGGAATCTTTCTATTTTCCCATCATAATATTAAAAAAGTCCTCGAGAGATCATTTTATTTCCTAGAAATTCCGTACGCTTTCTGGGGGAGTGTTCCACCCTCAGTCTATTCTGCTCAAAGCCATCGTTTGATTTCGGTTTTGAAAAATCGAACGACAGTGAGATTAGCATATGGTTGAATTTTAATTCCATCTTTGTTTTCGTCAACGATGACCTTTCATGATTAACTTATTTTTCTACTGTAAATGTGGAAGCAATCAGAAAATATCCTTTTCTTGAAAATCTTCCGTAGCAAGCGTATTTTGAGACCTGTTCAGCTTTGTAGAAACACAAAGCGGGTCTTATCCATAATCCTGAAAATTCCTTTCATATGCACTGTTTTTATCCCAGTAGGCTTGATACAGTTAATTGTACTGTCATTATGTGCTGTGTTTTTAGCCACAAATGTATTGTTTCTTGCGTTTTACACTGCTTCTCCCCGTCTTCGTGTTTTTATTCAAATTATACTTCGTGAACTTGGTGTCTAGGGAACTCTTTAATGTTCAGCTGCGCTCTCGAAAACAGTTTTAAGGGTCGATATCAAATTGGAAATGCTAGTCTCAAGATAAAATCAGCTTAAACAGACACACCAAGCCAGCTTGATAGCAGGCTTTGCATAACTATAGCTTGTTGTGAACATGCGCTTCCACAACAGGGCCTAGTCGTATCGCTTCATATAATGGAAGGAAACAAGAGCATTCATGTGATGTGGATGGCGTCGTGATTCGTGTTATAAATGCTGAGCACTTCTCCGTTTCGTTTCCCAGGTGTTTATATCAACGTTGGCCAGGAAGGCTTTCCACCTGGATCAGTATGGATTAATCCAGCCACTGGTATGTTTATTGAACTACCTTTATTTGCTAGGTCTTTATTTCGAATTGATAAGACAGTTGTAGACAAACTCGTTTAGCGAAGGGTACCTCGCTGTTCAAGGTGCCAAGGGTGTATCACTCTTGCAAAAGATATTCTTAGGGCGCAGCAATTTTCTGAAATTTTTCTTGAAAACAAACTCATGTCAAAGGCGCACCCATTTTAACGGAGTGATCTGCCCCCTTCTTTTGGTTTTGCGGATATCACTTTGAAAGGAACTGAGGATTACTTTTTAGGAAGCTGTCCTACAGGATCCCATTGACCAAACCTATGCTATGAGCTTTGAACATTGAGCTTTGTTTTAAATTAGCTACATGTTTCATATTTGATACTTTTACTACCCAGCAGGTCCCAGAAATGAGCTCACGGGAGGTTAAAGTAATGAAATTATACTGTAAGCTGAAGAAATTTTACAAATTTCTGCAGGAAACGATGAGCCTACATCTTTTTTAATCGTAACTATGGGGCAGATAGATTATTTTCACCTTTGAAAAGTTTTGTCTAGGGATTCCCCTCACTTTTTCATGCACAAGAAGGTTTAAATGATACACTTTTTAAGCTCTCGGAGGAGAACATTAACTGCCCAATTTGGGTGAATTTCTTCTGCAAGCTATTGTGCCTCAGCTTCATCCTTTTCAACTTGATATTTGCACGTTTATTTTTACCGAGGACCTCGGCCTATATATGCTTAGATTCCTCTTAACTTAGAAAGTAGAAATATATAAAAAACATAAATTTTTTCTTTTCCTTTTTATATTATTTTAGACACTGATGCTAAGCTTCCTTTTAGAAGGCATTCAGTATGCTGATAGATAGATAGAAAGATGGTCTCCGAAAGGAAAGGCCTAAACGAAGGGAAAGAAAGTGCCCTAACGAAAGGTCAAGACCGGGGCAATTTGGGACAATTTTGTCATTTTTCAGTTAGCAATAACTGTTTCATAACATTTTTAGGTAAGACTAATTAGGCATTTTATATGCATCTGACTTGTAAATAATTGATATTGAGAAGATCGTCCTCTTAACTCAGGTTGTTGCTGATATGTTAGCGTATACATGATGCTGTTGGGTAATTTGAGACAGCAATGAGTTCCATCTGCAAAGTGATACATAATTATGAAAATAAGACAATCATCATCATCATCATCATCATCATCATCATCATCATCATCATCATCATCATCATCATCATCATCATCATCATCATCATCATCATCATCATCATCATCATCATCATCATCATCATCATTAGCCGTTCAGGCCACTGCTGGTCGATGGCCTCTCCAACATCCATTTCAATCTGTTCGTTGTTTTGACATCCAGGTCACACTTGCTGTTTTCTCAATATCATCCCGCCATCTTCTTGCTGGTCTCCCTCTACTTCGTTTTGTTCCATGTGTCCACTCTGTACTTTTTTGGCCCATCTGTCATTTTCCATTCTCCCAAGGTGTCCCGCCCAAGACCATTCCCCGCCCTCCCAAGGTGTCCCTCCGGGAGACAACTCTGCCTCCCTCTGGTAGACAACCTGTCTCCCTAAGCTCTGTCTCCCTCTGGGAGACAACCTCTGTTTCCCTCTGGGAGACAACCTGTCTCCCTCCGGGAGACAACCTCTGTCTCCCTCTGGGAGAAAAAAAACTAGGGTTAGGGTTAGGGTTACATAATTACAAACAGTAAACATTTTGCTTAAAAGAATAAGTGATTGCAACAACTGATAACTATGCAATTTTAAGCAACATCCAAAATTACCCACTGGGTGTCTCAAATTTCCCCAGTTCCAAATTACCCCGGTTTACCCTAAGGAAGGAAGTAAACCTTGCAAGTTAGTGGCTTCAGTATCTAATTTTTCAGATAGGAAGCGCCCAAAGGAAAGGGAAGAAAGGGCCTGAGGTCATTCGAAGAAGAAGGTTGTATTTAAAGATACTGAAGAAAGTGCACATTGAATTAAGATGGGGGCAAAATTGGATGTTTCCCCGATTGCTTCAACGCGTTGTCACCGAATGATGAAATCTTCCAAACTTACTGCATTTATGCATTCTTATATGTATGGTCAACAAATATATGAAGCAGGATAAAATCAAGTCCAAGGAGGTTTTCTCGAATCGATGTTCAATATGTATGTAAAGAGGGGTAGCCCTGCAGCACAAGTGCCTTTTTAATGGGGCTTCCCATGAAAGATACAAGTCATTCGAGTTTGAATTAGATTATAAAACAACTAAAGCTAAAAACTTCTTTTTATAATTCATATGCAATTGAAAATGTAAAAATTTACAGGACATACCGGGTGTCCCAAAAAAGTATAAGCATTTGAACAGTCCCTGCGAAGGAGCCCTGGATTAAAAAATGTTTGCTTTCAGTTTGTAGTAAAAATGACATCTTAACTTAGATTTTTCGACTTTGCATGACCAAATCGGGTTTGTATTCGTAGATTATTACCTGACTGGAGTTTCAAAAACGAGGCAATACAGAATCCCGCCATTCCTATTAGCTAATCACACATTTCCCGCAGGTTTCCCGTAGCTTTGTATAACACGATACAAGGACGCGTTTTTGTCACCACAGTAACTGCTTTAGGCCTAGGCCTGTGAGATTTGCAGTGAACTCAAACGACATGATTGTAACAAAATGTGTTTGATGAAATGCGAGTCAAGATTAGAAGATGTCAGGTAATAAAACTCATACTAACCGGTTTTGTCGTTGTACAGGAAAATATAAAGCCCTCGGTCTTAATGCACAGACCTCGCAAGCTCGGTCTGTACTTCTAAGACCTCGGGCTTTATATTTTCCTGTACAACACAAAACCGGTTAGTATGTGCATAGTAATTCACTCAAGCAGGCGAATTTTCAGAGACAGCCTATGACAGATAGTCATTGAATTATGCAGTTACAATAAATTCTTTTTGGAATTTTGTTAAGCGATAAAAGTGAAGTTTGCTCTTCACTAATTCAACAGCCCAAGATGACTGAACAATCACAACTGTAACGAAATTTGATGGATGAAGATCCTTTGGTGTTAGAAGATACTACTTGACTGTTCCTTCATGACGTGTAGAGATGTAAATGCTTCTGTCCTTAACATTGTCTCTAATCGATATAATAATTTAATTGATCAAGAAATTCTTAAGCGTAGAAATCTTAATGACTGAGCTGATTCAAAGCTTCTTCAAATACCTGCATAGGTAGTAGTAGCACATGTGAATAGCTATCTGTCCTGTCCTAGGCTGGCTGAGAAATTTTGCCTGCTGATGTTAATTACTCTACGAATATAAAACCAATTTGAACATGCGAGGTCACGGGATCTAAGTTAAGAGCTCATCTATGCTATATACTGAAAATGAAATGTTCTAAAACTAAGGCTCCTTCGCAGGAACTGTTCAATTCTTATACTTTCTTGGGCCACCCCGGTATATTTGTCAAGTTTTTTTTTGGGGGCGGTGAAATAGGTCTGAATGTGACATTTTTGCTTCCTTGCTGACCCACTTGAATTAGGTGTCTGATCACGCCGTAAAGTCCTCGAATACAGCAGTACTTGTCGCATAAAAAAGTGTATGCAGTGTCCACTATGAGTCTTTTACTCAGCAACTCACCCTAGAAAAATGGAAGCAATGCTTTTTTCTTTTTTATTTCAAATGTGCATGTAAAAGGGAAGTCTTATTAGACCTGGAAAATATCTGTGGTAAGAAAGCCAGGAAAATATACTATTACCGTCATTAAAGAAGAACCTATAGGGAAAGCAGTGAAATTGGTAATTGAGAAAAGAAAAAGTAGCTTCTGATGTCTCCTTTGCGGGGGCTAACTGCTGCGGGGGACTGCTTTCCAAACTGCGAAGGAAGGTAATACTCGAATACATTCACGTAATGTGAACAACTGCAAATGTTCTTCTCCCAGTGCCATCACAGGGAGCCCCCTTAAAAAGTAGTGAAAACCAGACACAATGTGTCCTCTACCCGCGAGTGCGGCATCTGCGAAGGAGCAATGAAGACAGAAGAACGGAGCGAGCGAATTTGCGATTGCGGAGGAGGAGGGAGAGAGCGGAGGATTCTCCTCCGCTCTCTCCCTCCTCCTCCGCAATCGCTAACTTGCTCGCTCCGCTCTTCTGTCTTCATTGCTCCTTCGCAGATGCCGCACTCGCGGGTAGAGGACACATTGTGTCTGGTTTTCACTACTTTTTAAGGGGGCTCCCTGTGGTGCCATCGGAGTAAACTGACTACATTGACCAGACCATAGATCTTAAAGGCAGTCTGTCACGTATCTGATTGGCCGCTACAATCAGAGATCAACACAACGGATTTCTTTGTGAATCTGTGTATTTGAAACAAAGGAGGGTTAATCTTCTTGAATATTTATGGCCGTAGAAAGTCAGAGGATCATCAGCCATTCAAATTTTCTATTCTTTGTATTGTCATTATCACCCAATCAAATGCGTGACAGACTGCCTTTAAGTCGGTGAATTAAGGTTTGTGCGAAGAAGTGTAATTCACAGTTTTTGCCTTACCCATTCAACCCCAACCTTATACATTTTTACCCTGGAGATCCTCGTTTTTTGAAAAAGCTTGGTACGTCTTCTTAGCTTCTTGTTAAAGTCGTTTAGCTCAAGGCGAGCAGCCTGTGAAGGATGCAGTGTTGATTATGAAATGTTGTTAAGATTTGCAACTGTTGGAATAAAGCAAGCTTCAAGATTTTGTATGCTTTCCTAAAAAACATCGCCCATTAGTGTCGGAATTCTTTCGATTGCGTAAATATTTGATTCAGGATGTGTGTTTTGTATCTGTTTTACAATGGTTGTTGCAATATTAAAATAATACAGTAAAAACTCTCGTTTTAGAACTTACTAGGTTACAAGTCAACCGGGGTTCTTAAGCAGGGAATGCAGCGGATTTGTATTATACAACCATTGAAAATTTGACAGTTGCAGCTTGTAGGATGTTTATCCATTAGGTACTTAAAACACTGGTTTCTACTGTATGCAATATGTTATGAACTCTCGATCTTTAAACTCAAACTCTTCATATTTTATAGAATCAAGGCCATCGAGAGGCGGCCTGGTCCCCAGAATTGGACCCTTTACTCGCGGGCCACACTCTCCTACGCACTGTGAAACACTGTTTGTATCTTGAAACAGAGCTTGAAGCGCCCTCCTAGACCCTGTCAAGACATAACTGAAACAAAGAAAACTACAAAGCTTATTTGTGGGTACCCGAAGAGCCCAGGGTCCCCTCTGGTAACAGCCCTTGCAAACCCTCAACGTTTCTGCATAGAGCGGCCATTACACCTTGAAGAAGACTGACCTTGGACTTTTATGAAAATGCAGGATTATGTGTGCGCTAAGCATATCGGTGCTAGCCGTTTCGGACAGGTACCCATGGCATGAAACAATGAATGACGGGATATCTACTGTGTTCTCCGTAGTGTTTTCTTTTTTTACAATTGGTGAAATTGAAAACACGTTCCTTTCTCGCTCGACATACTGAACATAAAAGCAAAGAATATATTCCACAGGTTAGCATGTCTGCCTGACTAGCACAGAATTTTTCGATGACCTTAGTCCTCCACTTTAATCTCTGAAAATTCACTGGAGAAGACAAACGATAAACAGCTGCCTACCGTCTGTATTGAATTTCGAATAATATCTAGCAAGTAACAGGTCTTCAATCTATCCAAATGCAAAATTTTGTTATATAAGAAACGGGCAGTCTAGACAGGGATTCGGTGTTCTTTGTACGACCAACTCTTTTGGGTAACCTTTGCTCTGCTTTTCTCTACAGACAATTGCAATTCTACGTATGGTCTGTGCTGATGTAGACTTAACTGCAAACGTCATAGTTCCGCTCTACCATCTTCGTTGATAGATCACTGTAACAACGGCACTTGATCTAAACAATTTTTTATATATATTCAATATATAAAATTTGCAAGACAAAGAACATTAGGAAATGCCCACGAACTACCATACAACACTACAAGGACGATTCTGAGAAGACCAAAATGTCGTGACTATCCCCTGGCCTCAAACAAACACCTAAAAGATCGGGTGTCTCAAAAATGTTCCCCGTTGAAACCGTCCCAGAATTCATTCATTTTCATTCATTCATTTTTACGTAGCCTGAGATCAGGCTCACTCCCAAAGAAATTTAGAATGAAAAAAAACGAAAGGAAAAGAAGAAAAAGTGAGCCTGAAGACACTCTATTCAAAACTGATTGCAAGGACACTTAAATTTAGGTGGTCAGTCGTGATTGGTTAAGACACGTTTTCGCTATTGTTATCTAATTTATGCAGGATTTGCGATCTTGAGAATTTGAGCAATGGCGGACAGGTCTTTTTCTTCTTTTCCTTTCGTTTTTTTTACTTTAAATTTCTTTGCGAATGAGCCTGATCTTAGGCTATGCTTTTCAGGGGCCGTGGCAGAAAAACATTTACAAATAAGAAGATAGATGCCACGAAATAGGAATGGTTATTATAGTTAGTTTTTGATTCTTCTCTTAAACGTGGCAAAGGGGGGGGGGTGCCTTTTTTGGACTGCCATTGTCGCGTTTTTCACGATGTAAATGGCGATGTCTTGCGTAAGGGCTAGCTTGGATCCACATAATTTTTGCCGATTTCTTTGCTTATCAAAAGATCTCAAAAATAAGGATTTTCCGAAATTTTTTGCTCGAGAAACCAGTGAAAAGTTAAAAACTTTAGAGTAGTGATATGTTCCATTCCTTCCATGTTTTACGTAGGAGGTGTGGAGGCATATAACCACTTCTCCGTTTCACAAATTAGTGTTCAAACTCGACAATACGCTAAAGTGCGGACCACAGGACATTGCCTTAAGAACTGTACTTATCCTTCGACCATCAAGCAAAATCTTACTTTTTACGGACAAACAGGCAATAATGATTTTTCTTGGGTCCGTTTACGGAGTTCAAGCTCTGCACTGTTAGAATTCGATAGAAAAGCAGAATTTCCATCGATTTTGAGGTGCAGGCTTAACGATTTCATCGATAAACCGTGTTTACCCCTTCCTTGCGCATTCCAAGTATTGCGTTTTTCAGGAATATAATTATAGAAAATACACACAGATACAGAAATTAAGAGATATTCAAATCTATGCTGGGCGTAGACTTAAGAAGACGAGTCTCTTGTTTCCCTGTGCTCTTTGACATGACGATGGCGTTTCAGTCAACAGAGACTCGTAATATTACTCTACAGCCTGGCCCTATTTAGGCCCAAACTTTGCAATTCCTAAAGTACCAATCAGATTGCGAGATTTTTGAATTACTATTGTTACGGTGTAAATGTGATAGAATTTTCGATTCGATTGAAGAATCGAAAACACTCCCGCGGGATTGAGATTCGAAGCTGTGATTCCAAAGCGCGAATTAACAAAGGAAGGATGAAGGGTGATGACCCTAAGATCGATACTGCACAGACTCCAAAGCGCTTGAACGGGCGTCTGGCTCTTCAGGAGAAAATCCGAAAGACTTTGACTGATAGTCCCGAACAAGTTAGGTGCTAAACGCAAGCAACCGCATTGAAAATGGCATGGAAATATTGGGGCTGGGCAATACTTTTTAAATAATTTTAATTATGTGTTAATCTTGTCTTATTTCTTTTGCAGGTCAGCCTGTGCCAGCTCCTGATGCATCACAAGTTATTTACCAATCTGGCTACCCTGGTGCAAGGCCAGGTGGTCTCGTGTACCAAAGTCAACACCCAATGCCTCAGCATCCTTCGCAACAACCACAATTTCCGTACGTGATGCCTATGCAGTATGCAGGGGGGCCACAACAACATTATTATGTCGTACATCATCCGCAGGGTGACCGAACTGGATCGCAGACAATGCAGGTATAAACAGCTCTTTAACCCTATAGTTGTTTGGCTACCCGATACGTCCTGATACGTCACTTTAGGTCAGTTGCCATAATTCCAGAGAGAGCATTTTTGATATCATCAACATTTTTAACGTTTTAAATTTCTGCTAGTTTTTAACCCAATCTGACCTGGGGGGGGGGGCGGATTCCGCCTCTCGTACATTTTCATTTATACGTTTTTCCGTGTTTGCTGGATCCTCTGAGATTTAGCAAGTTTAACTTTCTATCATACAGCAATGAAACGGTAGCAATTTTGGTGTTCTATTTTAGCCTTGTCTCCATGGTAACCAAGTTGTGGTGCACCACTCTCTGAAAAATATATATTCTATCTCTCTTAATCGTTTTTAATTGATCCAATTAAGTCTAAACTACGAGTTTACATCTATTTTGATCTATATATTTCATTTTTACACGAAAATTAAAGTTTTACGACCTTTTAATAACACACTTTCATTTTTATGACGTCAGATGACGTCATAATATCAATCATGCTCTAGCAACAACAACAACAACAACAACAACAACAATGCTAATTAAACCATAACCAACAATGCTAATTAAAGCTACACTCCCATAAATCTGCCCAATGCTGCTGGGGCTTGGCTGCCCTTCAGATATTTTTCAACCTTTTCGTAAATCTTTCCTCATAAGCATCAGACAAACATAAGGTTGCATTTCCTCATCATTAGGGCAATTTGGGCTTTGAGGGAATTAGCCGATCTCCCGAAAAGCAAATAACCCTCCCGAAGGTGGGGTTGGAAGGAAAACCTGCATTTTTCCCGCAAAACTAATCCCCTCGTCCATGTTGGACAAAACTTTCCAGATGCATCTGCAAAAGAAAGAAGATCCAACATGAAAATGTGAAAGAGGCGGGTGGGTGGGAGATTTTGATTTGCAACCACTCATCACGAGTGTGCAAAATTTACTAAATTCTCAAATCAAACTCTGTTTTATACTGCATGGAAGAAACCATGCCGCATGCACGACCATCAATGAACACGCAGATGATGAAAGACGTTGCATCTCTAGAGAGTTAAAACAAAGGTAGTCTAAATTGCCAGATTTGTAAATCTGTAACAAGAACAATACAAAGCATGTTCGTTGCTTTAACTCCGATTAGAATTTCATTCTAATCGTCATTAAACGTGTTCATTTTCGTCTCACATTTTTATGTGAAAGTCCATCAGTCCCAGCTGGAGCTAAAATGAAAAAAGTTGTTGTTGTTGTCGTTGTTGCTGTCGTTATTGTTGCGAAAACTGGGACTATTTCATGAGTCTAAGACCAAATACTTGACAAGGCAAGAACTGGATTTCTAAAAGGAAAAATATTCTAAGTTAGGCAAACTTCACACTGTATTGAAAGAGCCACAGAGAGCCCATTACAAAAGCATATTTAAGGTAGCACAATTCTCAGATTTTCACATAAATTCATCCAGCTTCAACTGACACATGCCAACATCCGCCACATGAATCAGTATGAGCTTTGGGACCTTGGGAGGGGCTGGCGTGCTGTCCTTCCTTGGGGCTTTGGCACCTTTGAGGCCGGAATCTACAGTATTACCCCGCCACTAAGAAACTCATTTTGCAAAGCCAGGCTGCTTGGTTTCTTGCAAGGAACTCACCGAATGTGCATGTGTCTTTGAGCAGGAACATGAAATTTGCTTTTATGTGGTTTGTATCAAGCTAAATGTTGGACAATGACTATTCAAATTTAATTCAGATTAATTTGGTAATGCTCTTTTACATAAAAATGCTCACATGATAAGTTTTGTATAGCAAAGTGTTTGAAATATACAATTTTACCCATCAAAATAATTTTTAAGAAACCTAACTTTTTTTCAGGTTGATTAATTTGTTATGTCAGGGTAGATGTGGTGCCATCTAGCAAGCTGCAGTTTCGTGTTAGTCAGTTTCTTAGTGGCGGGGTAATATTGTATTGCAGTGGGATTGTCCCGCGGTATACAGAGTGCTTCTCTAACATTGTTGTTCCAAGAAATTGTTAAGTGCCGTTTATAGTTAGAACCAGATGGCGTGATGTCTATTTCTGCTGTGAATGCCACATAATATTGTAGTTGTTGCTGTTTTAGTTTTAGCTATGATGTAAGAAGGATTGCGGCTTTTTTCCTCAGAGAAGCGCACAGAACCGTTCAGAGCGATTGCTGGTACAGTAAATCCCCGCGTAGAAGAACGGACTTTTTTGAGAGCCAGGGTGAAAGTGGTTCTTATTTCAAAGATACTAAAACTAATTTCAAGGTATCAAGGTTTTTATTTGAAGGGTGCCTCATGTAGTCCCCTTGAGAGTCTCACAAAGATGTTCAGCCCTATTATTGGTTTTGGAAGCATTCTTATGGACCTAATAAGTAACTGGGGAGTAGAATAAAGCTTTCAAAGCCAACAGGGACCGCAATGACCTTAATAATAGCAATCAAAGATCAACTTTGCAACCCCTGCAATAAGAACCTATGTTTCATTAAACTGAAACAGGTTCTCAATTGAGAATGCATAATTTAGGGAAAACAGCCTCCAGGTTCTTATTTTGGCACGATTTTATATGCGGGGATTTTTACTGTATTTCCCAAGGTGGCAACATGGAACTCATAGCATTGGATTACAGTTATATTCGTGATGTGTTTTAGATCTCATTTTTTCACTTCAC
Source organism: Aurelia sp. 4 Dawson et al 2005 (assembly GCA_964019985.1). Taxonomy (NCBI): domain Eukaryota; kingdom Metazoa; phylum Cnidaria; class Scyphozoa; order Semaeostomeae; family Ulmaridae; genus Aurelia; species Aurelia sp. 4 Dawson et al 2005. The sequence goes on along the minus strand of OZ026493.1, from coordinate 8,471,301 downwards.
AGACCAGTGCAAGCCCACATCCAGCCACGCCTCATGGAGTGAGTTACGCAGACATGGCAATGCAGATGGGTAATCTTTCTCTTTCGCATTGTCATCCAGAAAGTGCTGAAGAAGACAGTGCTTCAACTGACAGTTACTCAACGACCCCAACACCACCGCCTGGCTCTCAAATCGAAATGCAGCATCAGATGATGATGCCTGGCAGTCCTTACGTCGTCATTCCCCATCGCCAGATGATGTCAGGCCAGGTTTATCAAGGTCCGATGCCGATGCAGTATATTCCCAGTCACGGCTACCCCCCATACTCGCCATACACACAGTATGTTACTGTACCAGACGCAGGTTCGCGGTATCCACAGTCCCAAACGCCACCCATTCAACAACGATCGCCCTCACCTGTAATGGTAGGCACTCCTTACGTAACGAATCCACCCCATATGCAAATGGGACGCCCAGGACCGGGGCAAACGCCACCCTTCACAAGGACACCACCTCCCGCCTCTGGCCAGTATATTCGCAATACTATGCCAGGATCCGTGCCTACTGGTGCAATGATGTTTCCAGTCGCACAGCCACCATCAACCGCAACAGGCGCTGCTGCTCCAGTTGCATCCGTCACCCCTCCCGTCACGTCTGCTCCATACCCACACTGGAAAGGCCTGCCACCCAAACGTGGTGGCAAAAGTACCAATGGAATGAGTCATGACATGTTACATTACCAGGCTCTTGCTCAAGAGGGACATCGTGTACAACAGAATATTGCGTCATTGTCAGGACATTCTAGGCAACCTGTGGTGAAAATGATTCCAGTGTCGCCTCATTTTCCAATGATCTCTGGGCAAAGGTAAGATTTTTTTGCAGCAGTCTTTTTTTATTGCAGGCTCACCATGTGTGATATAGATATAGATTTAAGAGAATTTCCTTGTTATGAAAAATATGAACAATCATGTTTGCTTTTTGAGCACTTTATACTATGTGGACTGGAAGGATTTTAGCTATTACAGGCTAATTGAGGCCCACCGTGCTTGCCACATCTTGGCATGAGACCCCTAGTTTAATAGGCTGTTTCAGCAACAAGACGCTAGTCAAGAAAACAAGGACAAATAGCATCAGTTGCTTTTGTTGACACCTAAATTCAAAGAGATTCGCAATTGCAGACAAAGGAAATTCTTTCAAGCAGAATTTCAAAACAAACAAAGCCACAAAGTTTCTCTGAGACCCAGGTAGCTATCTTGCTCGTTGTGCATTCCAGAAATAATTTTTAAGAGCAAAGATGAGAATGTATTGAAAGAAGGAGGGTATATCTAAAGATCTACCGCAGGCATTTTACTTTTGTTGTTCAGAAGCTGAGCAGTAAGTGCTTTGATCACACCCTAAAAATACGAGCATTGAATCGCCTCAAAATCTGTTCCTATACCAAACAAATAAAAAGCCTGTGGTAGATATTAAGATACATGTTCCTTCTTTCAATTCCCGTCGTTCATTCATGAGTCCACGGTCGACTACGGGCAACAGAATTGATCGACTTTACCGATTGCTCTCGTTTTCTGTCTCAGATTCAAATTCCAGGATATGGCTCAGTTTTCGGTCTGTCGTTTGTGGCCGGTTTGAGCTTTATTTAAGTTGGGGAAATATTGGGAAATGTTGATGATGTTATGGAATTTCGTTTTAAACACAACAAGGCCTTTCAGCGATATCCAGGTTTTTGCCGAGGAATGTCCCTTTAATAGAAATCAGCGAAAATAATGCTTTCTATCCAAATGTTGTAATTTTCTCGAGTCTGAGTGTTATTTAACGGCATTGCCCTTGTATTCAGGTATAAGGGCATGGTATGATATTGGGTCCTAATACTTGTGTCTCCTTGCTATGCCTGCCTCTGTTTGCATTGCTTTCTTCGTTATAGCATTTGGTTATTCTTCAGTTTTTGAACATTTTTATTTTCGTGCACAAAGATGTTCATTATCAATGAAATATAAAGCTTTTATTATTATTAGTAGATGTTTTAGGCATAATCATCAGTTCTAACGAATTGGAGTACGGTAAGGTAGTAAACTTTACGTAGACTTTTGAACCTGATCATGCCCCCACTGCGTTATTATTGATGAAAGGTTATGCCCGAAACGTGTAATCATAAAATTCAGGGCTAAATAGTTTATTCATAATCAATATCTTCGCATGCATGCAATGAATTATGGCCGCATGTAAAAACAGCTATATTTATATTTGCTGTTGCTCTGCAACGAAACTTTCTTGTTTTCTTAATTTGTTCAGGTCGTTGGCTTGGACGCATTTAGTTCCTTATATCTCTTTATTGACCTCTTATATCCCTTTCTTTCCTTATTTTCGCACTTCCCTTAATTTGTTATACCTATTGACAATTTGGTCTTTACTTCAGGTTGAGGACTCCTTACCGTATAATTTCCTGAATGCAAGTTGCCACATTTTCCCTTAAACTGCAGGCACGTAAAGAAGACAAGAGAACTTTAAAAATGATGTAGCGAGATATGCTTTACAAAACTGTAATTTCGGATATACAGGGTGGAGCATAGGCTTTTGGCACCATATTTATTTTTAACCCTACCTTTGTAAACCAATAAATCGAAAAAGAAAACGCCACGACATGAACGTCGCTCGTCGAATGCGCAGATGGTTGCGATGATGGATAACAAATGAAAATGTAGGTAGTAACACCGCAACACGACGAAGAACAACAGCAAATGAGTCGATTTAACGCGTATTTATTTGAGTATATATGTTGTGCCAATATTTCGTCCTGCCATGCAGGACCTCTTCAGGGCTGTTATGAAGCCCTGAAGAAGGCTGTTAACAGCCCTGAAGAAGTCCTGCATGGCAAGACGAAATATTGGCAAAACATATATACTCAAATAAATACGCGTTAAATCGACTCATTTACTGTTGTTCTTCGTCGTGGTGTTTGTAGACCACCTTGGAATTGATTGATTTAGCAATACCCATTGCAACGTGTTCCAAAACAGTTGTGCTTCGTTTGTGTTGCTGCCGTGGACGAGCTGTAACTTCTATTGTCCCGTTTTTTGCAATGTTGCATAGCAAAGGTTTCAAATCAGATTTAGAGACAAAACTGGGTTCACACGATGCTGGCACCCTTTGAAAACGGTGGAAAATGTGACGGATAGGCCTCCTCTGCTCCCGCTCACACGCAAGCGGCACATTTTTGCAGGCAGATTTTGAAAACAGTAAATTTGCAAAACGGAACTTTAACTGGCACATTTTGAAAACAACATCGCGTGAACGCTAGCTAAATTTTGCTGCCATCACATTTTTAACATTTTTCAGTACTTGTTGATTTATTGCACGAGCAAGGCAAATTAGGTGGTAAGTTACTTCAAAGACAGCACTTTTCATGTTCTCGAATAATGTCAAAATCATTTGAATTTAAAGGACAGAGTTCTGGTGTTGTATTCAGTTTTTTCTTCATTTTTGCAGAGGATATTATTGTTGTCTTATACATTAATTTCCAAAATTTTCGGACGTTTTAATTTTCTGACAAATGAGTAGTCCGAAAAAATAATTGTCCGAAAATTTAAGTGTCCAAATTCTTTAGTGGTCCGAAAATTTAATTGTCCAAAAAGTTAAGTGTCTGAATCTTTTAGTGGTCCGAAAATTTAATTGACTGGCAAATAACAATGACAAAAAATTTCTTTGCATAAGAAATGAAATTCTGTTATAAGATTACTATTATTCTTGGAGGAACGTTGGAAAGCTCAGTGAAGGGCAGGCAATGTCTCAATGAAAGAAAAACATAATAATTCTTAGTGAACTTGAAGATTGTGACGGATCTTATGAAACTGATTTGAAATCCTGGAGTGCTGAAATTCTGATCATTTAGGAAACTCTCAGCACTGACTCAATTTCTAAGTTCCTAATAAAAGACGTATATTTGACCTGTATTGTTGTTGTTTTGTTACTCTCATTATTGTTGATGTTATTGTTGTTACATGAAGGCAAGTCTTTTTGCTTCAACTTTAATTCACGATTTTCCTTATAATACTTGTATTTTACACTTGATTACTATGCAGGTTTCCGTTTTGAGACATAGTAAAGAAATTTTGCTATGTCTGGTGTATGATTTGCCTACTCATTATCAAATCGTATATGGCCGAAATTTTATTCACCTGTTTAAAAATGTCTCCGAAATTGTCCGAAATCGATAATAATTTCGTCCGAAAATTTTTGTCCGAAAATTAAATGTCCGAAAATTAAACGTCCGAAAATTTTGGAAATTAATGTAGTTAAACAATAGACCTTGTCGCAATTTAGGGAAAGGGACTGAGGAGAGTGCAGCCCGTTCTGACAGCCTTGGCAACGGTAGGAAGTCTCCCTGCAAAATCGAGCTATGTTTGATTTATTTGGACCTTTCAAAGCTAAAGTCTGTCCTGTTCAATTATGTAAAAAAGACAATCAAAGCTACAGCTTCTCCACAGGAGCCACTTAAACAGGACGCAATTTTTTGGACACCCTGTGGATAAAGTTGTGCCCCCCTGGAAACAAAGTTAGAATATGTATTTAAATTTTCAATCAGAATTGATTTTACAGCACACTCAAATTTAAATTTGTTCTCTGTGTTATTGTTTGCTGGTTAGCGAGAATTTAAAAGCAACCGCGTGTGGTTTATAATTTTGATTGCTTAAAGGAGCTGTTTCTTCCATAGCATGCCTTACACGTATCGTCTCTTACACGTATCGGCTCTCGATTGCCCTTTCAGATACATACTGATTCCATGTCTGTATTCATAACATTTTCTGTCAGGAAGCTATTTTCAATATGGCTCGTGAAGACTTTTAGGTCACCCGGCTCCTTAATGTGGACCTGTAAATAACAAAAAATCTGACAGGTAGAGTCAATGGCCGTTAGGGTATGCTCGTTGAACTAGACCCTTTACGTTCGTTATCCATGCCTATACTTAAGCAATTCCCTCTACAGTTTTTTCTATAGACGATATTCGAGTCTTCGTACACACTTTTTTAAAGCATAATGCTGATTCATCTTATTATCATTAAAAAATCAAAAAGCCTCAAGAAACCAAACTGAGTAGGGTTGATGAAATATCATACCCTAAAAATTGATTTTATGAATCATACCATAATCATATGAATCATCTCAAAGCCCACTAGTCAACAGACCTTCTTACGGTTTTTGTATTTTTATGCTTTCTTGATACCGTGATTTGATGGCATGACTGGTATAATATTTGTCTCTCTTGTGTTTTCTTGTTGCCTCTCTCCAAAGTGTTGCAGCATAGCTTGCTAACTACAACCGCCTTCAAACTTTTGCCCAATTTGGCCCAGTTTGGGCAATTTGCCAGTCGCCTATAGGTTGCAAAAAAAAGTGTGAAGATAGAACAGTGTGACGCACCAAGCTATGAACTGAAAGCCATACGGCTGGAACCTCGTTGGCGTTTTCACCACCGTCAGCCACTGCATCTCTGTCAAAGAGATTTTTTATGATTACGGTACTCCAAATATTGGCCATAATTTCGTCATTTCATTGCAAAATGATTTTTATCTTGTAAGGTTTATGCAATTTTTATTCCTTGCCAATTTAGCAGCTTCTTTGTTTTAATGATTTTCTGGCCTCTTACACATGATTCAAAATGTCCAGGTCTTCACATATGGTAAAATGAAGTTTGAACTTATATGGAGTTGCAAGCTTGGATTGTTGGTCTACGTTGAAGCACTGTAGTCAGTTTTTGCTCCAAAACATTCCCGATAAAATTTAACAGCGGAAACCGCGACCAGGGCCTGTTTCGCAGTTCGCAGTTTCAAAGGGGTCAACTCTTGCACAATTTTGCTTGCAGATTCCGTTTCAAAAGACATACCAGTTTCACAAAATGCAAATTTTTTGCTGAAAAATGAAATCGAAAAATGGAAAATCATTTAACAATTATTAATTCCCAAGAGATTTGATTCATCAGTGCCTTACAACCCTGCACGATTCTAGTCCCACTTGCCAGCTGTTTTGAATGATACATTGTTTGTAATATTTTTGCAGTATCATACCTGGGCGGTTCTATCTTTAACAAAAAATTCTGCATAAACTTTTGAGAGTACTTAAGTTTAAGTTTTATCTCAATGATTCTTTTACGATTGTGCAAATATTATTTTGGTATTATTTCGCGATTGTCTTGTGATTATTGTGAAAGTGTGCGAGCTTGTGAAGTCTGGATCACGTTGTGCTAGGTCATTTAGGTCGTTAGGGTCGTGTAAAAGGACTCCGAGTTTGAGTCCTTTGTCTGTTTGGTCTTTCTGCACGAACTTGACGACCCAAGCGAGCTAGTGTGAACCAGGTCTTACCTACTCGAACGACTTAGTGGTGAATCAGGCTTTACGAGTGAGCTGACCGTCGATCAAAAATTTCCCAGAATTCGTAAGGGTCACAGTGATATTCTGTATGGAACAGCCCTTTATTTTTTTATATCAGTTAGTGGTACGGTTCATCAATTTCTTTCCCAGTTCTTACAGTGAAAGTCTCTAGTAGAGTTTCTTGGTTTTCATTATATTCAATATATCAGTTCCCATCTCAGCTCTTTCGATGCTTCCCCGTACTATCCCCGTCTGATCGGCGACGTCGGAGAGCTCACCCAAAAAAAATGTTTCCATATAAAGCAACTGTATCTGATGCGTCCTCAAGACTGCCTGGGCGACTTGTCGCCGACTGTTACTATCATATGGAACCAAGCTTCAGTGTGCCAAGTACAAGCCCGTATAAGCGTCTGTTTCAAAACCTTTTTGGTAGTTGCTAGCCAACAACCTGATTCAGACTTTCTCCACAAAATCTAGATTCGTTTACATTGGCTTCTACTCTGTCTATTGACCCGCATTGGTGGGGGTGCTTCCCTGTTCCATCATACGGGAAGGTTGCCAGTTTTGGGTGGTTTTGGCATTGTTTGGGTGTGGGGATACGATGTATTTTACGAAGAGAAATTCTGAGATTGGGGCCTCGTTTTTGCCAGAAATTTTGGGAATGCCCAGGTTTGGGATAATTAATAATTTCCCTATTGTTTGTTAGTGCAAACATTGGTCAGAAATCACATCAATCTTATGGGATTAGATATCAAAGTCCCCTCAAAATTCTTGGATTGGGTCATGACAGAAATTCTAGGAGCGCACACTCCCATATGACCCAACAGTGCCCTTCCCCGGGTCTATTGTATTCCAGAAAACCTGATCAATCACAGAGACGTTCTGTTGTTCGTTCAATATTTACATTTGCTTCATTTTTTCTTCTTTAGATTTCAAGCTCAGAGTCCTTACAACCAATATATGACATATCAACCCTCGGTTTACAGCAAGCGTGGAAAACCTAGGATGCAAAATAGAACACCAAGACAGGCAATAATCACGACTGCTACAGACGATGATAAAAAGAGTAAGTTTTATTTTATCTTTCACGTTTACTTTAAAGCTTTGACTTGATACAAGTCTTCGTTTTCTTACTCTTCGCATCGTCATGGCGGAAGGCTCGTACCGCGCCGAAGGCGCAACGAGCACACAGCGCAAGGGCGGCGGGGAAGGGTAAGAACGAGTTTCTCTCCCTTCCTTCGGACCCCTTCATTTACTACGCTGTCTGAGGTTAAAACTGAGACTTGTAGCAAGTCAATTTACAGCTTCAAGCTATGATTACTTTTAAAGAGCCATTGTCACCCAGACTCCTTTGCAGGCCCGCTGAAATTTCAGACTGTAAATATTCCATCCAGTCTACCAGAGTCGAATGTCACGAAGGTCTAAACTGACAGGGTGTCCCAAAATAATTGTACCCCGTTTGTTTGGCTACTGTGGAGGAGCTGTAGATCCTGTTTTCTCGGTTCTACACAGTAGCATAGGTCAAACTTTAGCTTAGAGTCTGAGACCTTGTATGAGTCAATCTGACACGTGGTTGCAGATTTATGGCAGAGAAGCATAGGTTCCAAGTCTTTAAAGGTGGTCTGAAGCGAAGGTTTTTATTGATGAAAATGAATACCGCTTTTAAATGATGAAGAATGTTGCTTAAAATTTTGTGATACCTTGTTCCATTTTCGAGTTATCCACTATTTTGTATGATTGGCTGATGACGTCATTTCGTTTGCAAAAAGTAAAGAAATTGTATGAGGATGACTAAGTTTCCAAAAGGAAATCAACTCAAAGAACTTTTCTTCAATTGACATGACTTTTTAAACATCATATCAGTCCATGAGGCAATTTCTATTACATTTATTCAGCTCAACGAAAATGTCTCCTACAACTGTAACCTTTTAAAGATCAGATACAGCTGTATTTCAGTATATCAGTCGAGTAATTTGCAAGCAAAATGACATCATCAACTGAAACTTAATATCAATATTATTAAATATTAATAATAATAGATAACTTGAAAACAAAAGAGATATCAAAGAAGTTTATAACGGATTCCGTATCATTCGATAGTGCCGTTCATTTGCATCAATAAAAAATTTCGCTTCAGATCACCTTTAAATCTACGAAAAAAGGCGGGTGTAAATTCCATAACCTTTCTCTTTGATTTGAATGACTCGAAGGAAACTTTAGCCACTGTTCTATGATTCTACCTTTGGACTTCTCATAATCTTGAATATTTGTCGAAATTACAGCCTATTTTATATTTCAGCTCATTTTATGATGTGACGTCATCAAATTTCTAAATCGCAAACCAGAAGAGTGAAAAGTCTTGCTTGATACCATATTGTAGGCATCCAAAAACTATTGTTTTCTTCAAAATCATTTGATCTTTCGTCAAGGGGTTTAGAAATTACGATAGTTCAAAGTTGTTTTTCGAAAATTTTCTTGAATTCTTAACAAAGAAGAAAAACACTGTAAGTGTGAAAATATTGAAGATTTCAGAAAAGTCCAGTGGCAGATTTACTGTAAAATATTTCAAATTTCTTTGAAGTCGTTCAGTTCAAATAAATAGGTCATTGAATTTTACACCCAGCTTTTTAAAGATTTGAATCCTATGCTTGGCAGAGAACAGGCAAAATAAGTGGTTGCATCAAAACAGCACTTCTATTGTTCTCCAGAAATGTCAAATAAACTATGTTTTCATAAAAAGGACTTTGGCATCTTATCAAATTTTCACCACATTTTTAAAAGGTACAAAAATTAGAGAAGGTGTTTAAAGACTTTTGGCAGGCATCGTAGTTGTTTTAAGAAATCATGAATAAATAGTGATAATTTTTGTCCCTTACTTTGTAGCTGTTAATCATATCCTAGAAGTATACGACATGCCGGATGGTTTATCAGTAGCTGAAAATGAGTCACTATTGAAAGACCTAGAAGATGCTGGAGGTAACATCCTGCGAATCAATAACAGTTCAGTAGGATCTTCTTCTTCCGCACAAAATTCTGCCGGACCAACGGTATTAGCTATATTTAAATCTGCAACGGACGCGCAAAACGCCCTGGAAACGATAGCCAATCCTAAATACAAGTTGCGGGTCTCACAAAAATCCCCAACACACTTTGCTGCAGATACTAACGCAACTTCTCGAAGTAGTAGTGCTTCAAGTTCGTAGCGTCTTAGAAAAATTGAATTTTAAACCCTTTATTTTATAGTTAGATTAAACGTAAAGAGACTTTGAAAATCGACTTCGTTAAGAAAAGCAGAATTTTATTGGAAATTTCGATTCGAAGCAACTAGCAGTCTTATTTATGTCCAACAACCCAAACTGTGTTTTTGTTTGTGTAATTTGCCCTTTTTTATCATTTGAAAAGATCAGTGGAGATGAAAGTTAATTGCATTTTGACCCGTTTTATTTCATACCGGTTCATTTTCTGCTCTAGTTTTTGAAATAACGCTAGTTTTGTACCTGCAAGGTTGTCAGTGATGCATTTCTATTATTTGATGGACATTTTTGATTGTGATAGGCCCCATATGATCTGCTGTCAGTAAATAGTTGACTATGTTCTGTGAAATTAGGCTTATATGCCACAGTCTATTCCAGCGTGCTATTTTCCAAATATTGGTGCTCCAGTTGTGTCCCGCATACAAAAAACAGCTTTTTCAATTTCAAGTCTGACGCATTTCTTTTAAGATGAGATAAACTTCAAAATCATGTACTATTGATGAAAAACTGAGACACCAGCTCAATGATTGTGATACTAAAACATATTAGTTTGGTTCGTATTTTTGAAATTCTCAAGTCCAGAAAAAGCTACTATTATTCCATGGGATACAAAATCCTAGTTTCCATTGAGCTACGTACAATTCAATTCAACTGGAAATTTTAAACAAGGTACAATTTTTTCTCAGACCTGAACCAGTTTCTTATGAAATGGGGTATTATTTTGAAAAATCAGGTCTGTTTGTCCTGAATATGCGTTCTTAGGGACAGGTCATTGACACTTGCCAGGGAGGGGCTGGAAGAAATCTGGGAGCGGTACCAAAGTTCTCCCCACTGAAAGAGAGGGGGACGAAAAATAACGCACATTTAAGGGAGGGAGTATGCAAATTTTTTGAAGTAAATCCTGTATCTTCCATACAAGCCAGTTCGTCAGATAGTAAGTCTCTTGACAACTGCTCTGTCTGTTCTTTTCACTGTTGAAATGACATTTTTATCTTATATGCTACTTTGCCAGTGTAAATCTTGATGCACTTGAAATGATGTATGTTTATGCTGTTACCAGATGTACATGTTCCGGGAGGGGGCTGAAAACATTTTCTGTAGTGTTAAAAGGGGGCACCAAGATTTTCAAGAAAAGCAGAGAGGAACTTTGAAAATCATGTTAAGTATTTGTAAGTGTCTTCCAACCCCCTCTCCAGCAAGAATTAATGACCCGTTCCTTATGGAGGGGACACTACTGTATCAGACACTGCTACAAAATGTAGGACTGTATCGGTCCCAAACGTTTGCTGGCCTTGTCAGTTAATTCACTTTTGCAAGGTAAGAACGCAAATGCAAAAGTTTTTGTTTAAGGTTTTGCATTTTTGATTCCAGTATCTTTGTCTTTGTCTACGTACAAAGTTTAGCGTACAAACAAATTTTCGCATTCATATTTATTGCTGAATTGTAACAATTTGAATTCATAAGGGTTTTCACCGTGAAATCAAACGTCAGACACAAACTTTGTCATGATTTCATAATGAAGACATATGAATGTGAATGTTTGTTTCTATGCAAAATTTTGGACGTGGAATACCATTCTTTAGTCAGAAATGCAAAGTCTCAACACTAGAGAACAAGACACTGTGGTACTGTAACTTGAAAAGGTGGGTTGATTTAGCAAGCTGTTCAATTACTCGAGATATGAATAGAAGAGTAAAAGTAAGGAAAGCTAGGAAAACCCCTGTGAAATGGCATCCCTGTCCACCTTGACCCCTCTTTAGTAAACTGGATGTATATGATACTGCTTGGTTTAACGGCTTTCAGGTTAGCTTCCACAGTGATGCCTTATATGCTCTTAACGAGAGAGAAAAGAAAGGTTAGCATCTAAATTCCACTTTTCTTAACAGTAAAATAGCCGTTCCATGCAGTTTCTTAGATTCATTTGTAATCTGCATCAAATGCAATTGTGACAGATAACATTTCCTCAGCAACGGCCATCTTTTGGCCAAAGATAGGACCTTCCTTCTTGAACCAGAAGTTCCCTGAATATCCCCGTAGAGCATCGATTTTTTGTATCATCATCCATAAAGTAAGCAATCCAACTTGGTCTCTTAAATTTCACCCTTTTCAGACCATTTCCCCTTTCGCCTGGTCTGTCTGTGTAGCTTCCAAGGCTGCAATTCAGCTTATCTACAGACAAATGGTACCAGAAGATGCTGGTTTAAATCGAATTGAGACCCATTCCGCGAACCTTTGAAGGCAATTAAATATCACCAACATAAGTCTGTTAAGCGTTCCTCATTGCGTTGGAAGACGCAACCGTCGTGAAACAAACATACATTGTGTTGTCAAGATGGTCTCGCAGTATGTTTCGTGATAGTTTCGCCATCCGAAGCAATCTTCAAAGATTGCCGATGTTTTGTAGGTGATTCCTCAAGTCATGATGAGTATGTCAGTACTCAATAGGCAGTCTTCACCGTGGCTGCCACATCAAGAGTAGGTAGCTTGAACGAAGAAACAAAGATATGTTGTTCGCGTAGTCATGAACAATGGGAAGAATTACACTATATGAAGAAATGCATAGTACAGTGAATTCCTGGGAGACTCCAAGTCCACTCTGTTAATTCGGTTTAAAACTGAGGAAGAATAGGGCAAATGAAATGAAATATTAAATTGTTATCTGGAAACTTCCTTGCATTTCTTCTTCATTTTTTTATAAAAAGGACAAAATACTAGGCTGCTATGGCCCATAGTTTACCGTCCTATGTAGCTACTTGTCTTTCCAACTAGACCCTGTTAAGCAAGATAGCATTGTCCCATCTCTCGTCATTTCTGCAAATAGATGATAATGTAGGAGTTGTATCATTCATATAACTTTTGATATCAGCCTGTAACGTTTTGTAAGCAAGATCGTGGTCCTAATAGATAAAGTTGGCTAAGGTTTGTTTACACCCATTTCAAATCAAGTGATAAATCTCTTGGTGAACTCTTGTGCCATGAATACCAAAAGAAGAATAAAAGTGAAACGTCCCCCCCCCCAAGAGTATGATCACATGATTTGACTTAGGCAACACACGCGTGCGTTCCAAATATTGAAAAAGATCGGTTTGAAATTCAAATACCTATTTCTTTGAACTGAATTATTTCAAAGAAACTTTAGCTATTTCGCTATGATTCTTCCGTTGGACTTTTCTAAAGTCTTAAATATTGTCAGACTTCGAGCGTTTTTCTTCTTATTCAAAAATCGAGGAAAAATTCTCAAAAACACTTACAATCATCATAATTTGTAATCTTTTTGACGGAGCAGAGTTTATGTATGTCGACAACATGGTCTTTCCCTCTTCTTGTTCATGATTTAGAAATTTGATGACGTCACACCCTCGTATGAGTTGAAATATGAAGTACTTTAAAACGTAGTTTTAGAAACTATTCAATTTTCTGAAAAGTTCAACGATAGAATTTTGGACAAGTAGCTAAAATTTCTTTCAAGACAGTCAGTTAAAAGAAATAGGTCAAAGAATTTTACACCACCTTTTTATGCCTGTTCAATGAGTTAGAAGCCACTGTGGTAAAACAAACCTAAGCTGAGTTTGTCTATCTTTGCAGAAACGCGCAGCGAAGCTTAATCTGGATTTCTCTAAACCGTACAAGTAGTTTTAATATCGTGTTTGTAGATCCTTTAGCTCAAACCATCGTAGGTAACTTAAAACCCAACTCTAGACAGCTGGAAGTACCATCTGCAGTCTGCTCACTTTCTAGAGTCATTTTTATCCAAGGGCCTTTGCCAGTATGCGGCAGTGTAAGACTGTCTGGGAATCAAATTTTGTCCTAGCCGTCTCTAGGGACATTCACTGAACTAGTTGAATACCTGTTTGCCATCCCGTAAAGAATCAGAATACATTTTGCAAAACTTTGAAAATTTTCGAATGAGCACAATAGTGATCGGAGCTCTAACGCCACTCAATCGAACTTCGCGTATAAATATGTATAAAAATTACACTCAATCCAGGCTCTTTTGTAGAACAGCTGAAAGGTCTATTGAGAAAAAGGTTCGAATTTCGACTTTGGCTGACTTCAACTAGAGGATAAATTTCAAATCTTTAAAAAAGGTAAGTGGAAAATGCAATAATTTATTTCTTTCAACTGAATGGCTTCAAACAAACTTTAGCTATTTTGCAATAATTCTGTCTTTGGACTTTTCTGAAATCTTCACAAATCTTCAGCATTAAAGTGTTTTCCTTTTTTTCGAGAATTCAAAATAAATTTTCAAAAAAAAACTTAAAGCTGTCGAAATTTCTAAACTGTTTGATGCAACATGAAATAATTTCCAAGGAAACCATAGTTTATTGATGTCTACAATTCGGTATCTAGCAAGTCTATCACTTTCGCGGTTTATGATTTACAAATTTGATGACGTCACACCTACATATGAGTAGAAATACAGAATGCAGTGTAATTCGAAAAATAGTCAAAATTTGTGAAAAGTCTAACTGTAGAATGATCAATAGGTATCTACAGTTTCGTTTAAGCCATTCAGATAGAAGAAATAGGTCATTGAATTTTACACCCACATTTTCGCGGATTCAAAGATTTGAAACCAATGCTTTCTCAGCTATTGTAGTGTAGATGCAAGGCCAATGCCCGCAAAGGACTCTGGATAACAATGACTCTTTAATCGAAAGACTTAGCAGTGAATCTTTGGGATACTATCTTGTACAATAAGCAAGAGCCAATCACATTTGATTCATGTCCAAGCTTGGTCACAAGTGAGTAGACTATGGCAAAAAGGAAAATTTTGCAACAGTAGCCTCAGTTTTGATTGCAGACCAAGGGATATCTGCCTCGGGCATTCTACCTTTTCGAGTCAGAAGCTGTGCAGTATCCTTGACAATCATCGTGTATTTTGAATGTAATTCAAGCTCTTAATTCTTGGATAGATAAAGTGCTCATGGGAATGATTTTCGCCTTGAACACCCGTTTTTCGTGTGCAACGAGGCAGTTTGCCATGCTGTCTTCGAAGAGTATTTTGCGTCCTACTTGTTTGAATTTCTGTTTGAGGGAATTTCCTTTTGTCTTCTGTCGGTAATCTATTTGAATTAGCATGGCAATCAAAGGAACCCGAGGCTATCGTTACAAAATCTGGCTCATGTTATGTATGGAATGATTTGCACTGAACGGCTAAAGTATTTTTAACATCTGGTTCACGTTAGGCCGTTGAAGTCGCGGTAGTCGTTGCAACGACTGTTTCGACCCTTAAGACCCTAAAAACCCAGAAGACTGGATTTAAACAGCAAGAATGAACTCTTCCACGACCTCGGCAACCACAAAGACAAATATTTGTTGTTCACATGCAGTAGTTGGCCTTTTGAGGGTTCGTTCTCAACGAAACCAGTGATTTTGACGACTTCAGCAAATAATGCGAAGTGGGCTGAACTCTCCTCCCGTTGAGAGTAAGAGGTTACTTTGACGACATCGGTGCTGCGAGCATTGATTCGATCAATACCTGGATTCCAAAGTGACTTTCTCGTGATTAAAACATAACGGTAGCTGTTTATAGTGACCGGTCGTAACCAGATTGTACCAACAGACTTGAGTATTGTTTCTACCAGGCGTGATGGTGGAAAACGGTCATAGAGAATTTTGACCTGCGGGTTCGCTGCAATTTCGTATTGACTGAAAATCAAATTTGGCTTAACACACAAGGTTGAATCACATTACAGTTGTTGAACAGACAGAAGAAGTTACTAATACACGTTTACGCTAGAGATAGGAACTTTTTATCAAGATTCATTGCGTTCTATAATCGAATCCCTATAGATTCGTCAAAGATTCTTAATTCGAATGCAATGCATCTTGGTAAAAATACCTCCTCGCCATCTTTAGCGTAATCATCCATTGCATACTTTTGTGTCAGTTTAACTAGCGGTCTCGGTTTGGTGTAGAAGTCTCGGTTTGAATAGCGATACTGGGACTCAGCGTAATCAGTCTAAGGCCAAAATTGATTTTCAAACAGTCTGAGTTTGCCCACAAAGGATCCTGAGTAGCAACGTCTCTTTGAAGGTGGTCTGAAGCGAAAATTGTTACTGTTCCAAATGAATACCACTGTTGAATGATAAAGATGCCGTTTGAATTTTTTGTTATCTCATTTCGTTTTGAAGTTATCCACTGATTTCAGGTGGCGACTGATGACGTCATTTTGTTTGCAAGGTACTATAATACTGTATGGAAATATAGCTGTATCTTTGGAAGGTTACAGATGCGAAGAACTTTGCAGCTTTGCTACACAAATTTAATGAGATGTCTCGTGAATTTATATGATGTTTAGAAAGGCAAGCTATAGCCAAACAAGTTTTTTGATTCGATTTATCTTTGTAAGCCTAGTCAATCACGTATACTTTCTTCACTTTGTGCAGACAAAATGACATCATCAGCCGATACTGCAAAATGGTGGATTACTCGAAAGCGAAACAAGGCTTCAAAAATTGTAATAAAAGTTTGAATAATTCAATAGTGCTACTCACTGGCATCAACGTAATGGTAACTTCAGATCACCTTTAAGAATGACGAAAAACACCATCTTTGCTCACGTCACAATTCTCCGTTCCCTTCCCGTGTTCTATTTGCGTTCCCTTGAAGTCTGAAACAAGATCGGTAGTGGCAATCATGTTTGTCTTTAAAAATTTGGGAGGTATTCTTTGCGTTTATGATCGGCGAGTAAGACGCCACAGTCAGTATTCCTTTCAAAGATTTCTCATAGCGACACCCTCTCCAAATATAGGGACAGTGAGATTTTACATTTCAAAATTGAGAAAAATGGATCCGAAAGTTTCAGGATAAAGATCCTTATCGCAAGGAAGGCTACCTATTTTTATCATACAACGGTTTTTCAGATCCGTGAGCTATGGTATAAGAAGACTACAAGACATGAATAATCCAATGAGCGAATTTTTTTTACTTAGCTTACTTTAAAAAAACATGTTTGGCCTTGGAAATTTTTTGAAGAAAGAGAAGGGACATGAAGTTTTTTCAACTCTTTTTCCTATTCAACTGCTACATTTATTTATTAATAAGTAAAATATTCTTAATATATAAATTGAATTTTAGAAAATATATATATCTGTGTAAAGTGCAAATGAGATGAGGTCGATAAGTTTCTAAGTGTTAACGTGTAAGGCTTGCTTTGCACGCTTGTGTCGAGGTGACCTACTCCTTCTCGTCTCAAAGATTAGTAGTATATTGCGTACATTTTAAATACGTCCCATTCGATTTGAATTGCCCCCACCTACCCCCCCCCCCCAGAAAATTGGATGTAATTGCTTTGTTGATACAGCTGAAGAAAATGTTGCAGAAACTTCTGCGAAGTTTGCTTTCACAGAAAGAACTTTGATATGCAGGCTTTCTTTTCCCAATTGCACTCACAGATTGCTAGCTATGTCTGTAGGGACAGTATAGCGGGAGTCAAAAAAGTCAACATGTTTGCAAGCCTGTAGTTGCTAGTTACTTACCAAATTTTTTTAAACTGATTGTATTCCTGTAACTTAGATAGTCAACTTAGATGATGTAATTTAGTTGGTTAGAATAACTCGTACTTTTATCTAGTTACGTGCGATTTTATAAATGGTGTCATCTCGAGATCCTTCAAATCAGGCCTAAAATTTTGCTATTGAAGCTTGGCAACGATGACCATTGAGCACTGTTTTGTTGCAGGGGCAATCTGATGTGCAGATGCAGAGCCTGGCCCATATTTGGTCTCTAGAGTTTTTGCTCGCTAGAATGTCTTTTTACGGGCAATAATGCACTGTGTTTGTAGCTTGAAAATTAAAGTTGTTACCTCGGTATTACCATAGTTTTTGTTGTTGTTTTCCCATGACCCAATCCTAACCAGTGCTAGAAATCAAATTCAAATGGCTCATGCGTAGCTGAAATGGTTGGCTCCCACACAGCGCACATCCACATTTCAAACTACCTCTTTCATTGTAAGAGGAAGTTTGAAACGAGGATGAGCGCTGTGTAGGAACTAACTGTTAAGACGCGCATGATCCATTTGAATTTGATATCTAGCACTGGTAAAGCTTCAGCCGAAGAGAAAGTAAAACAGTAGTGTCGAGGTAATAAACTTTTATTCCTTACCTACAAACACAGTGCATTATTGCCAATGGAATTTCAGTCGCTTGTCAGCTAATTGTCAGTATCGTCAGATTGAATTGTTGGCAGACTTAAGGCCGGTTTTGAAGTATTCTTAGATAATATCATTTTATAGAATCGCTGACTGGCATGAGTATAGAATCTGTCAAATTACAGGCTTGCACACTTCTGACTCACCCAGTATATTGTCTGTGATAGCTCGCAGGGCATAGTCATAGCTTGTGTGTTTTCTGTATGTACTTGCAGCTCGGGTGACATGGAGATATTTCGTTTGAAATTCCAACAGCTAACATACAAATGTTTGCTGGGCTGACAACGCTCGGTTGGGGGATTAGGTAACCTTGACTCGAGCCTGCAAAACGTCTTAAAAAGATGCTTCATACATAACTAGGTTTATGAAAGTAAATAATGATCAAGTAGAATGCGAGTAGAAAGTAGATTGAACAGAAAAAGCACGCTTCAGATGATTATAGTTCAATTTTATGCGAAGAGATCTGAAAGGAATTTATAAGTTGTTGTTTTAACTTGCTGGAAACCAGTGTAAGTAAGATCCATTTGAAGGCAAACTAGGGAAGATGTGTAATGCTCTCAGCTATATTTAAGTAAATCTTCAATTCATTTCCCCCTGTTTGTCTCATTGCTTCATTTTTCTCATTTGTTTTAAAGAATTTGATAGCCTAGGGGCAGCCTGCCTGAGAGTGCGCCCAAAGGGTAACGGAAAATAAGCAGGTGCGCGATAATTTTTTGCCTCCTTATTAAGAAAATGCATTTGTTTTCTTCTAAATAACGACTTGATTTGTATTCTGATCAAAATAGTTTAAAAAAATAGTGTTTTAGGGTCACAACGAGGGGCGCACTTCTCAGCAAAACGGGGGTGCCAAGTTGAGTTGTCATTGTGAAGGGGGCAGCTGTCCTCTCTTGCCCCCGTAAATCCGCCACAGGATCAGTCAAATGTTGAAAAAGTGGATGTGTCACATTTTGCTTTGAATTGAGTAGCTTGAAATAAACTTAGGGTACTTTTACTGGATTCACACTGACACAGTTAAACCAGCTTTACACGTTTTTTTTAAGAAACTGGTTTATAAGAAACTAGTACTAAGATGGCCAAAATTTTAAGAAACTCTAGTACTGTATCTGAGCAGTACTAAGAAACTTTTCAAAGTTAAAAGCATGGATTTTATAGCGAATAGATGGTTGAGCCTTTATTATTGGGTAATATTATCTAACCATTTTTGTTTTCAACATAACAGAACACTGTTTATATCTATATGATGTTTAAATTTCAACCTATCAAATGACTGGATTTGTTTGATTGACCAATCAGACGTCCCTGTTCAAAAACCTGGTTTAATTTAAGCTGGTTTAACTTGTAGTGAGAATGGGGCAAAATGTTGCGTAAATGTTTGATATATTGATTATTTCCAAACTGGATTGATGGAAAATTTTGACAAAATCTGAGCTATTATACAGTTTTTTTTTTTTTTTTTATACCACATAAAAGATCTCAACTACAACTAAGTTATTTAAATTTTCTATGGCTGCCATAGCTGGAAAGGACATGATGTCAGCGAGTTCCAACTACGGCAGCCACTTACAATAATTTCAAAATATATACAAACAATTTAAGAACAAAACAAAAAAACAACTCGACCGGGCGTCTCAGAAAGAAGACCCCCCACCAGATAGTCAAATAATCACCCAAACATTATCAGAAAACTGTAGTATGCACTTCTGCTACTCATGGTGCAAATGGGAGTGCTTCTTTACAAGACACCCGTTGCAATTACTACAAATAAACGAAAATGTTGCTGCCGTTTTGTGCTTAAGTTCAATCTGAAAACCTTTTCGTATCTTTGATGAAAGAAATTGTTGCTTCAAGGATTATTCGATTGATGATGACACTGTTCTTTAAGTCTCCGAACAGAAGCAAGTCACACAAAGGTTTATCATCAAGATCGATATTTAAAACAGGGATTTCAGAGAGCCGATCAAAGAGTTCTTGCCGCATCGAATCAAACTGCGGGCAGTGCAGGAGAAAGTGCTCGTTGTCTTCCATGTCATTACCACAAGCACAAAATGGAGTAAGGCTATCAAAGTTGTGTCTAAATTTATGCTCATTCAGCACACTAAACTTTAAACGCAGCTTTGTGAGTAATTTCACGCCTTCAATATCAGAAATATTGTAGACAGAATTTCCCTCCGGTCTTATGATTTTTAATAATTTGTTCTTAAACTGAGAAAGGGATATTGAATTTTTGATCTCTTCCCCAAGCAAATTCCACTCAAACAGGGTATTATGAAAGTAAGTATTGGAAAAGCGATTCGTTCTGGCAACATGTACTTCATAATCACGAGGGTGTCTAAGACCGTAGTTAAGTTCACGTTCGGGAGGGATTTCATTAAAAAGGTAGCCTGGTGATTGTGATTTCACTAAGTTAAAGAAATGGCATAGCCTCCTGTACCATCTTCTGTGATACAGACTTTCCCATCCTAATTCTTCGTACAATCTTTGCCTATTTGTACCTCTCCAAGCACCAGCAACAGCTAAAGCTGCAGAATATTGGGTCTGTTCAAGCCTTTGCGTAAAAGTTAAGCGCATTTCTGGGTCATATTTGTGATAAATGATGTCTCCATAGTCTAGGTGTGGCCTCACGTATAATTTATATATCTGGTCCAACACATCCCTAGCCACATACTTCGACAGATATCTTATCATTCCTATGCCCCTTCTAGCCTTGCCAATAGCTTCTTTAATATGACTAAGAAAATTTAGTTCAGAGTCAAGCTGCATTCCAAGATGCTTGTGTTCAGTTTTCCTTTCAACTTCATCAGTGCCAAGCAAAAGGTGAGGATGGAACGGTTTACTTTTTTTGCAAGAGAAAACAACCTCTTCAGTCTTATTTACATTAAACTGCATTTTCCATTGCCATGCCCATAATCGCACCCTTTCAAGGTCTGCATTGAGGTCGTCAGCAGATCTTCTTTCATCTTCAACAACCGAGAAGAGAGAGGTATCATCCGCAAACATTTTGACATCACAGTTCACGTTCTCGACAAGATCATTAATGTAGACAAGGAAAAAAAGTGGACCCAAGACAGAACCCTGTGGCACACCAGCACATATCGGTGCCCATTTCGAGCTTTTTCCGTTCAGAACAACTCGCTGTTTACGATTTGCTAAGTAGTTCTGGATCAAAGCAAGGACGTTCCCATTGATACCATTGCATTTTAATTTGTATAGAAGGCCCTCGTGCCAAACCCTGTCAAACGCTTTGGAAAGATCAAGAAAGACGGCTCTAGTTTCAAGGGTAGGACAAGCTTCAAATGCTTTGTAGATGTTGTGAGTTATAGATAACAATTGATTAATAGTAGAGTCTCCCGGCCGAAAGCCTGATTGTTGTTGAGCTAGAAGTCCATTCTCACAAAGATATTTGTAAATATCATCGAACATTACTTTTTCAAATAACTTCCCGAAGATAGGTAGAAGCGAAATAGGCCTGTAATTCATTTTGTTCTGTCTGCTGTCTTTTTTGTGGACAGGAATTATATTAGCCCTTTTCCAGACAGAAGGATAAGTTCCCGTCTCCAAAGATTTTTCGAAGATTAAACACAGAGGCTCAACTATTGAGGCATCGCATATCTTAATCATATGAACAGATATGTTGTCACAACCACCAGCTTTTTTGGAATCAAGTGCCCGAATTAGTCGTAAAACTTTATCCCTGTTAATGGCAATGTCCGTTAAAGATGAATTGCACCGGGGCAAAAAGTTGGGAATTATACTGCCGGTTGATATTTCGGAACACTGTTGCACAAAGAAATCATTCAAAATGTTCGCCTTGGTATCTGCGTTGGTAACAATGATTCCATTTTCTAGAATTGGAGGAATTCCCGCAATGCTCTTCTTATTCATTAATTTGTTCAGGGTAGTCCAATATGTTTTGATACCATTGCTGGGATCGGACAGTTTCCTACCTAGCTTTAGGTAATATTTATCTTTGGCATCAAGAATTATTTTTGATGTTTCTTTCCGAACGTTCTTAACTTTGATCCAGTCCTCTTGCTTTCTACCACGCTGTAAAAACTTTTTGTAAACCCTATGTTTTCGCCTTATTGCTGTTTTTACTTCCGCTGTCACCCATGGGGCATCCTTGTCATTACATTTAACAACTTTGTTTGGTATGTTAGCAGACAATATAGAATAAATCGTCGCAGTGAAGACCTCGCTCATCTCATTTGGACCAAGACCCATAAGCTGCGAATCCCAATCGATCCCGTTAACTGTGTCCCTAATTGACTGGGTGTCCGCTTTTGCGTAATCCCACATGGTCCTCTTATAGGGTGGTGGGGCAGGGATAGACAAATTCATCTTGCCATAAATAAGCTGATGTTGACAATGATCATCCAAGGAAGAGTGAACTCCAGATTCAACAAAAAGATTTGGTTGGTCAGTCATAATGAGATCGATACAAGACATGCTTTCACCACGTATGTTTGTGGGCTCATTTATCAATCATTCATTTATCAATCATCATCAATCAATCATTTATCAATATTATACAGTACCGGGCGAGCCAGAAAAAAGTTCCCACTTTTGAAAATTCATAACGCCAAGGCTACTTCACAGATTTGAATCATTCAACTTCTTGTTAGAAGCCGAAAGATCAAAGTATTTTTGTGATTTTTCGCGCTGTCCTACCAGTACTAGAAGTATTGGTAAATTCAACTTTATAAAAATGTCGTGGTTGCAAAATGACCGAAAAAGGGCCTAAAACATTGATCAAATCGTAAAGACTCTATTCACACCAAACAATAGGCCATGGGCGTTTCACCTCCCTCAAGAGCCATAAGAGATTGATTATCAAACAAATACGAAAGATTTTCAATCCCATGGAAAATCTCTTACAGAAGATATCTCTCACCCATGAAAAGTTGTTTTGGGCCATTTTTCAGTCATTTCGCAACCATCAAATTTTTGTGAAGTTGCATTTACCAATACTTCTAGTGCTGGTAGGACAACGAGAAAAATCACAAAATACTTTGATCTTTCGGCTTTTAACTATAATTTGAATGATTCAAATCCGTGAAGTCTTGGTGTTATGCATTGTCAAAAGCGGGAATTTTTTTCTGGCTCACCCGGTAGTGTCCCGCATATAGTGGTGATGCAATACACACTATTTTGATTTGTGTATGTAGATTTTCAATCCCTAGAAAAGTTACACCGATTCCTAGAAAATGCTGTTTGCTTCATTTGCGTGCAAAGCTCTTGCCTTCATCTTGAATAGATACAGTCTGAATGGATTGGAAAGCTGAAAATTTAAACCATTCTTATGTCAAAACTCTTTACATAAGAAAGAAGCGTTTTTCACACGTGAACCTGTTTCTTATCAGAGGGGATATTATTTTGAAAATCAGGTCTGGTGTTCCTTAAATTTGTGTTTCTTATATGCGGGACACAAATAGATCAATGGAGGAAAGTGTTGCAATCATCAAGGAAATCATAGTTAACGAAAAGATTTTCGTGACAAGACTTTCGACTGCACTGTGCGAAGCAACGGGAAAAAGTGACTTACAACGATTCAGCAGGCACGTTGTAACCACGCGGGGTACGCCCTAAATTGCCAGGGAACTGGGCAAATAAGGCAGTCATGCCACGCCGTGTCGTTATTGGAAAATTTTTCGAGTAGTTTTGGAGATAAATCCACTTTTCTGGAATCAACAAAACGTTCTGAAAAATAATTGTCACAGCGACCTTTCATGGAAAAGTTGCTATTTGCATATCTTTCGATTGCCAAGGCTGTGTAGAATACAGTACTTTTTACCGCTTTTCGCTAGACCAAATAGTATTGCAGAAATTGACTGTTTCCCGAGAAGAGTGATTTTGTAAAAAGGCTACTCGCTGCACAGTGGAACGGAAGGCAGAGCTACCTTAAACACAGGGGCATCAGTTTAAATATTCCTGGTTATTATTTAGTATTTTTCCAAGACAACAGTATCGAGATATAGTGAAAATATTCAAAATAACAATATCGAGAAATACTAAATAACAACTAAGAATATTTAAACTGATGCCCCTGTGCCTTAAAGAAAGAAATTTCTTCGGTTTTTATCGGATACACTAAAGCTTTTATCAGCATTCACTTAGTATAGCTAGTCTAGATCCTAGATCAGAAGAGTTGCAGACTACTGCCGGTCACGCTGGATCATAGGTCTTCATAAATGAAATATTTACGCATGCGTAAATATGCTTTGGCAAAAGAATGAACGAGATCTGTTGGGAATACTATATTCAAGTCTCAATAGCCATCCTTGGAGTGCTTGTGAAAGTACCATTTCACAACAAAACGTCCCGTTTCGTGTCCTTTTTCATGAGCATTCACAAAATATCAATTTCTCTAAGACTCCTAAGGGTCTACAATGAATACAGAGATCTGAAACTAAACTTTTTACAAAATGGTCAACTCTTTCCCACTAATCAGTTGACCAAGGTTTCTACGCTTCACTGTCGAAGAGTAAACAAAAATATAAATTCGATTGCGACAAATCTAGCCTAGCTTTCTCAATCAGACTTGGTAAAATTGTAGATCAACAATCTAGCTAACCGTAACGACTCAACTAATGATACAGCGAAAGGAAAACAAAAGTTTTTCGAGTAGTTTTGGAGATAATTCCAGTTTTCTGAAATCAGCAAAAAGTTTTGAAGAATAATTTGCAAAGCCAACTTGAACGGAACCATTGCGATTTGCATATCTTTTTATTGCCAAGACCATGCAAAACAACGCCCTTTTTACCGATTTTCGATCGACCGAACGGTATTGGAGAAATTAACTTTTTCTCTGGGGAGAGTGGTGTTGCAAAACGGCAACTCGCATGCTACCAAATGACCAATTTTTCAGGTTTATGAACTACCATTTAACGTTTTTCGTAGCGAGTATGTTTCAAAATTTTTGCTTTAGCCCAAACTGGATTAAATGGGACACAATGGGAGTCCCCGGGCTTGCACCACTGCTCTTAGCAACCCCCTTGGTCTTTTTGGTTACATTCTCTTTGTGCTGTATGGTGGCCGACCAAAGTGCTGCAAAGTGGCGGTGCGGTGTTTCAGAGAGAAAGAAATAAAGGAGGTTCCCCTGAGGTTGTCACACAGTGAAATAACTTTTGCATATCGAATCGACCAATGAGATTACGCTATTGTGTCAAAGAAAAAGAAGTTCAAAGAGGAAGTGATCAAGCGTAAAAGCACGTGTTTTCCTTTGATGAGAACTCTTCAGAAGTCTTTTTCCGGTCTTCGCAAAGCTTTGAGTCAAGGACGCCAAACTGCCGATAAACACAATTTTGAAACTTCATTTTGAGATCGTGATTGTTGCCAAGAATTCAACCAGGATTTGCAATCGTGAACGACAACACAGAAAAGGCGGCAGTTTGTTTGTTGGTGTGACAGAAAGGAATAATGTCTTGTGTTTACTTTTTCTTTTGAATCACTCGTTGTGAACGGGTTGACATGTAAAGTCACAGATCTCCCTGTAAATTTACATGCACGAATGATGGAAACACATGAAAGAGATTTTTAGAGCCGGTTTCCGTTGAAACCATTAACCTCCATTCATGATACAGGTCATAAAGTTGCCAAACTGCCGATAGGCTAAAAAGGATTTGCAGCATACTGACAGAAATTACCTGTGCCACGTCTCGACATTTCACTCACACTAAAAACTGCTCTGTGACATCCTGAGCTAATGGCTCAAAATTACGAAGAGCTTGGCCTCATTGGCAGAGGAGCGTATGGCTCTGTTTTCAGGGCAAGAGATCACTTGAATGGAAGGATGGTTGCTTTAAAGAGAGTAAAGATAGCGACAACAGAAGAGGGCCTGCCGGTCTCAACCATCAGGGAAATATCAATGTTGAAGTTGCTTGATGCTGCTGCCCACCCAAACGTTGTGAGGTTGGTATTGGAATTTATTTCAGGACGTACACACGCATGTATTTCAATTGTCAAGTATCTCCAAATGTCAAACGGACTATTTGAAACAGCAGGGATTTAAAATTTTCTTCGAGCATGAGGAGATGAGATGAGCAAAAGTTATGATAATTGAGCGAACGATGATTCTTTGGTATTGAAACTGAGCTATTCAAAATTTCGAGATTCTTGAAATATGGCAAAGTGAAAGAGAAAACAGAAATATTCAAAATATTTGCTGCCCTTACAAAATGCTTTCCAAATCCTTTTCAGCTGGTGAGTGTTTTGGAAACAGGAAAAAAGCCCTCCTGGCTTCCAAAATCATGAAGGGTACTGTTATTTGTGTTGCCACCTGGCCCCTCCTCTGAGCAACTGATACACGTTTTTGACTTTTGTTTAGTGTGCATGTTTCGAGGACCCGCCCAATCGAAAGTGGGAATTTTCACGTGTTGTTGTTCTCTTTCACGACGAGAGAAAATATTCACTTCCTTCAGCTCTGCTGGAAGATCACCGCTCCAGCTCTCCCTAGAGATGGAACCAGAGTGGAGCTAGGGGTTCAATCAGGGTTAAAACAACCCTACATCTAAAAATGTGGTTAAACTTCTTTGATTTGAGGTGTTATCTGCCAGATTTGTGCCACATAAATTTTTCTCTACGCTGCCTTGATAAGTGACTTTTTAAATTTCTTACAATTCCTCAACAAGGAGTTATTTTCATTTTTGCCAAACAATAGTAGTCTCTCCCAAAAGAAACCTACGGACTAAGGCAGCTTGTGGCTCAGATCCTGGATCAGGGTGCACTAAACCCTGGACTTGCTACAAGCCACTCTCACTTTGAATATTTTTTAACTTGTGAAGAGAGGAAGATAGAGAGAGACTTGTATGTGGCAAGTGTCCAGATAGACCCGGAATTTGCATAGCAACAGATTCTTCTGTTGGATGCATTGTGGGTATATCATTGTCATGGTAGCCTCACAGTACCCTCACCACATTACCAGGTCAGTAACAAAGTGCTATCATATCACTTAATGTTATCTGTCCACTCCTCATTCCTGTTCACTCCTCAGTTTAGGACCACAGCAGTTTCAAAATGGAACTGATTTCTAGAAAAAAACCACAAAATAGTACCTTCTCTAAACTTTCCAAGAATATGCCATATTTAAAGGCAAAACCTTGTGAGCCCTTGGGCCCAGGGGGTGTACTTGATTGTTAAGTGATAATGGACATGCCACTGATATGGGTTGGTCTTTCACCTGAATTTTTGTACATATGAGTCTGTTTTTAACCTTAATTCTGAAATTTTTACCACAACTGAAGAAATTTGAATAGATCTTACATCCTCAAATTGACAAAATTCATAGACATGGTTATGGAACTTCCTGAAATTCATGCCAAAGGGCTCAGAATCCTTGAAAAATTCTGTCATACAAATGGGTCCTTTTGCCAAAGTCCAGATTCACTTTGACTCGTGATTACAATCACGTAACCCCCCCTGGGGCCTTTGGGAACATAATCTAAGTGTTTATACTTGGGGCCAGGAGATGAGGCCCCAACATTATGAAAATTGAAAATTCAGCCTTTTCCAGGCAAAATCTGCCCTCAGTCAAGTGAAAATGTTTGGTAAATTAGGCTGTCATGACCGTATGAAGCAACTGCTGATGGGAGTGCTTTGTTCTTAACACAATAGAGAACAACACTAATCCCTGTAATGTCATTGTTAAAGATTGGGGGTTTGGGCCCCATGGCCTCCTTTCTATGGGCAAGGCTCTGTAATCATGCTGACCCCCTAGGTATTGTCATCCCATATGCATCAATCTGGCCAGTGATTGACACTTTGCCAAACACCTGGGGAGGCGAAGCTATTGTTTCAGTAAAAAGCATTGTTCCATTCTATTATTTTTGTGCAAAAGATCTTTGTTCTAGCCAACATTGAGTGGCAGTCACATCCTGTCATCCCCAAATGTCCGCCATTAAATCTGTCCTGGGAATCAGGCAAATGGGGAGTGTTGTAGTACAGTGTTGCTTTGTCAGCTGGCCCTGGACAAAATCAATGTTATTGACAAACATGACAAGGAATCAAGATGCAAAAAGTGGTCTAGGCCACTAGGCCCTCCTGTTTTGGCTGGTACAGTGCATCCTATGGGAGGGGGTATTTATTTCTATTTTCTTTTTTAGTGCAGAAATTGGTCAGAGATGGGGGTATCATGAGATTTGGTCTCAAGATCTTGGCAAAATTTAGGGATTGGGTCACAACACCATCACTTTTTTTTAGGGTGCATGTTCTGCTGGAAATTAGCAGGAAATTTTATAAGGTTTCTTAAACTTATTGAACATCAAATTCTTTGTTATCCCATTCAGATCAGACAATGACGCAAAATGACAGTAGTATCCAGATTTGAAGTGCTGACGCCTATGTGTCGCAGTCTTCCCATGAAAGCAAGGCTGAATCTTTCGTACAGCTAAAGTCCCTCCGTCTAAAATATCCTAAAAATATAATTATAGGTTACATCAATATCAATTCAATAAGGCACAAATTTGAATCTTTCTTGGTGATGCATGATGGTGAAAGATCAGTCAGATGTGTTAATAATCTATGAAACGAAGATAGATTCAACTTTCCCGGACAGCCAGTTCCAGATACTCGGCTTGAAGAAACCACTTAGGCTAGATGTGACAGAAAACAGTGGTGGGATATTAGTTTACGTTAGAGACAACCTCATATCACGGAAAATTTCAAACATTAATGTTCCAGATGATATCCTAGTGATCCCATTCGACATTAATGTAAGGAACAGAAATGGTTGCAGCTGCCAATTTATAAGGCCTTAACATCAAAATCAGGCTTACTTTACAGAACAACTATCTCTGCTGCTGGACAGACGGTCTGGATTTGACTTGGGGACAGGGACGTAGGAAGCATCTCAATCTTGGGGGGCACGACACTTCGAGGGCACTTTTTCCTTAAGAAAAAGGGGGCATTTTTTAAAGTGAAAAGGGTACTTCTTTGTTTATTGCAAAATCTTGGGGGGCACGTGCCCCCAGTGCCCCCCGGTTCCTACGTCTATGCTTGGGGACTTCAACATGGAACCAAACAACCAACATCTGGTTTCATAAATATTATCAAAGGGCCTACATGCTTCAAGTCGCCCAAGGGCCGATGCATTGATTTAACATTGACGAATAAGCGGCACTCACTCATGAAGACTCAGTCGTTTGAAACGGGATTTAGTGATCACCACCGCAGCATGAATGACCATGGCACCATCTTATATACACAATCCTAAAAACAACTTACAGCAAGGTTCCCCCAAAAAATTGGTTTATCGAAACTGAAAAAAATGGTCAGAAGAGCGCTATATGTTAGACTTAATGTGAAATCTCCAGTCTATGCCAACGGTCAGTTACAAAGATTTCGAAACAGCTTTTGAAAATGCACTGGAAGTAAATGCTCCCAAGAAAGCAAAGGCGATTGAGATCATTTTTCAAACAAATATCATTTGAGAGTAAAAGAAATACTCTTTTTACCTCCTTATCTAACATGCCGCTCCCTTTTGAGCCAAAATTTTGATGAGTTTTTGATTTTCAATATTTTTAACAATTTTTAGTGTCAATTTTGATGGATCTCTCCAATGATTATATTAGACGTGATCTTTCGATTTCCAAAATTGCGCGCATATGGCTTTTCTTAAGAAGCGTTAATAGTCATTAACGATCACCTCACAAACAGACAACATCGTTCGGTTCTTGCAAAGACCTAACACGTCGCATTCCTCAGGGGTCAGTTTTAGGTACTCTGTTGCTTAACATAAACATTCATGATCTTTTACTTTTCATTCAAACTTCAGATATCTGCAATTATAGAGATGATACTTCTATCTATGCATCCGATAAGAACACAGATAACATAATTCATAAGCTTGAAAATGACTGTAACGTGGCCTTAAAATGGATTGCTGACAACTTCATGAGATTAAACGTAGATAAATGTCATCTTCTGGCTCTTGGGAAGAGATGTGATGATCCAGTTACTGTTAAGAATGGAAGTACTGATGTTGTTAATAGTTCCAACAAGAAGTTGCTCTGAGTTCATATTGATAGTAACCGCTCCTTTGACCATAACGTCCCGAAACTTTGATAGAAGCCAGCAATAAAACATTATGCACGTGCCCGTATAGCCCCGTATGTGAATCAGAGCAAATTAAGACATTTTACGAGAGCATTTAGTACCAGTCAGTTTCAATGCGATCCATTAATGGCCCATTAATCTGGATGTTTAAAGACACCGAATCTACTTTTAGTGAGCTATTACAGAAGCACTTTGCAGTTACTATTCATACAAGTAACTTGCAAATACTTAGGACTGAGCTTTACGAAACAAAAAATGAGCAAAACCCTTCATCTGTGCAGGAATTCTTCCGCAAAAAGTACAACTCGCTACAACTTGCGAAATGATAACGAATTTACACAACCCAGAGTTAGATCCGTCAGCAATGGGACAGAAAGGGTCCGATTTAAAGGTCCGCAGCTGTTGCAAACGTTACCACCAACAATATTGAATTCAAAAACCCTTTGTAAACTCAAATGATAATAGATAATGAGTGATTTGAATTCTAGGAGTACCGAGATGTCATAAAACACGACTCTTGGAGGTTGCACTCATAACGTGACTTTGTGAGTTGTTAACATTGTGTCTTTTTAAATTCTGCAATTTTTGTTCAATGCCCAAATCATTTATCAACCATATATTTTGTCAATTTATTAATTCTAATGACGATTAGAATGAAATTCTAATCGGAGTTAAAGCAACGAACATGTTGTGTATTGTTCATTTTACAGATTTACAAATCTGGCAGTTTAAACTGCTATTGTTTTAATTCTCTAGAGAAGTAATGTTTTCATCATCTGCGTGCTCATGGATAGTCGTAGATGCGGCATGGTTTCTTCCATGCAGTATAAAACAGAGTTTGATTTGAGAATTTAGTAAATTTTGCACACTCGTGCTGAGTGGTTGCAAATCAAAATCTCCCACCCACCCGCCTCTTTCACATTTTCATGTTGGATCTTCTTTCTTTTGCAGATGCATCTGGAAAGTTTTGTCCAACATGGACGAGGGGATTAGTTTTGCGGGAAAAATGCAGGTTTTCCTTCCAACCCCACCTTCGGGAGGGTTATTTGCTTTTTCGGGAGATGGGCTAGTTCCCTCAAAGCCCTAATTGCCGTAATAATGAGGAAGTGCAACCTTATGTTTGTCTCATGCTTATGAGGAAAGATTTACGAAAAGGTTGAAAAATATCTGAAGGGCAGCCAAGCCCCGGCGGCCTTGGGCAGATTTATGGGAGTGTAGCTTTAAGTTATCACTTATTAATTTTTGTTTTGTTGTTGCTCGTGGTTTATTCAGAACTAAAGTTTTGAGCCTAAAGAACTGAATGAGAAATACACACTTTTTAATTGAGCATTCTAAAAGCCAGGAACGGAAATGCAGAACCATGGTCGTCCCTTGAATTCCGTTCATGATCCCTTCCTTAGACTTGCCCAAGTCTATTTCATTACAGATTACGAAATGGACTTGAGGCAAGTCTATCCTTTCCTCGAAGCTGCTAGATGATATTAGGGAAATGTTAGCGTTCTTATCGTGTTGCAGGTTGTATGACGTTTTTCAAACTGTGCCTCGACAACAAGAACGCCGTGAATGTATTTTGACTCTGGTATTTGAACATGTTGATCAAGATTTGGCGCAATTTATCGAACGTCACCCACCTCCTGGATTACCGGAACATGTTATAAAGGTTTGTGATTAAAACCCCTGTGCTCTCCATGATCCTTTCTGGATTTCTGGTTTGACAATGAATTTCATGCTGTATGAAAAAAGATTATGGCCTAGTAATCGCAAGGCTTTATTTTCGTTTCAACCCTTAAATGAAAGTTGTGAAGTCATCGCTTTGAACTCAAACAAAAGACCTTCCCAAAAGTAATTGAGGGATTAGGGAAGCTATTCTCCTTAGACCTATTTATTTCCCCATATTCTGTGGTCAAAGTGCGTTGTTTACAGTAGCTGTGATGTTTTGCTAGTTTGTGCGCATGCAAAGGATCATGGGGAGCATAGGGTCTTTAACTAACTTTATCGTGTGAATAATTCTGTCTCATCCTCAGAAGAACCTGTAATTGTTTTTGGTTGCGGCGAAGCCGCGTAATATTTCGAACTGAATTAAAACATTGCCATGTGCAGATGTGGGGATGTGGAGATGTTTGCCTGTTTCGATTATGCCTCAAACTAGTTTCTGCTCTAGCGGGAGAGTTTGAAAAAGAATTTTTTAAGCAACTTGTTGGGAAAAAACAATCAGGAACGTCAAACGCAGTTTTAAAAAGCCTTTTTGAGTTTACCTTTTCCACCAACAGCCTCGTTTTGGAAATTTTGAAACTTTCTTGATACGAAATCTCTAACTACATATTTGGATTCAGCATCCCAAGTTTAGTCTCACTGCAAATTTTCGTTTTCCGAGAGTCAATGATCTCGATTTTGTAGCGATGATAAATTTGAGACTTTACAAGGGATTTGACAGTGAAAATCGATCGGGGTGTAACTTTGTACCCTCAGTCATTGTTCACGGTCAAATCCCTTATTAATTTTCAAATTTGTTATCCTCATAGAGTTAAAATCGCCAACACTACGATTTTGAAAATTTGCAGTGGTGAGACTAAAATTAGGGTGCAGAATGCGAATCTGGGGTCATAAATTTCATATGACGCAAGCTAAAGAAATTTTGAAAAATTCTGAAACGAGTCCGCTTATTTAAAAAGGTGTATTTCACCATGTTTTCACCGTCTTGTGGAATTTATGGAATTTGGAACCGAATCATTTTAACTTTCATTACAAAGCGGCTGAAATTGCCAATTCTAGATGAAAAATCATGAAAGTATAGCTAAATGATTTCTGGAGACGAGGGGCAAGGCGAATGGACCTTATGATGTAAAAAAATCGGACAGTAGTTGTGAAAAGCCTATTATTAGCCTGTGTGGAGCCTCAACTCCTCCTCAGAGGGTAAGTTGTTTACTTTTCCTTTGAGGAGGAGTTGAGACTGTACACAGGGTAGCCCATTATCAACTTTTTCCATATGTTGTTTGGTTTGTTTTCAGTGCTCAATATGCTGCACTCACAGACTAATAGCGCTTTTATACGGAAACAG
Source organism: Aurelia sp. 4 Dawson et al 2005 (assembly GCA_964019985.1). Taxonomy (NCBI): domain Eukaryota; kingdom Metazoa; phylum Cnidaria; class Scyphozoa; order Semaeostomeae; family Ulmaridae; genus Aurelia; species Aurelia sp. 4 Dawson et al 2005. Next base: position 8,438,445 of record OZ026493.1, on the reverse strand, counting down.
TTAAACCAGCTCTATGTAAACCATGTTGAATTTCAGCCAATCAAATGCACTCAGGCTGCGTTTACACGGGGCCGCTCAAATACTTGGCCGGCTGAATATTTGGCCGCGTAGCTGTACCGTGCAAATATTTGGTCGGTATGGCTTCGCGTACACGAGGCCGGCCATCTTTTATAGTCATGCGCAGTACTATTATCATTATCAATATGGCGCCAGTTTGTCTGAGGACCATATTTCATTAGGCTCCTATTCAAAACATTCCATCCTCGATTGTGGTACCGTGCAAATTTTTGTTCGCTTAGAGCGTTTACACGAGGCCGCTCACAAATTTGACCGGCTCAGTTCGCATGAAGGTCACTTCCCTAGGTGGCCGAGTGAAGGTCGGCTAGGCGTCCAAATATTCGGCCGGTTAGGCAGATCTCGTGTAAACGGGAAGGCTTAGTGGCCAAATATTTGGCCGGCCAAAAATTCGGCCGGCCTCGTGTAAACGCAGCCTCAACTTGTTGGATTGTTTAATCAGAAGGCCCAATTCGATAACCTGGTGTAGTGTAAACTGGTTTTACTTGAAAGTATTGATGGGGTATGATGCTATTTCTAGTTGTAAGACTAAGACACATCTGAATCCAAGCTCTACCAAAAGCGTGTGACAATTTACGGAATAAGATTTGTATTATTTCTATGCCAACGGCTTGGCATGTATTTCCTGAAAATTTGAAACAATTTGAAAATCTTGCAATAGTCAAAATAAGACCGAAAAATTGAAAATGATCAGACTGCAACTGACAACTTTGTAACATTTAGATTTCAAGGTATTTATATTTGATTTTGAGATTTTTTTGTATATTGTATTATGTAAGAAGGAAACCAGTTGACTTTAATTGAAAGTTTTTCGCTATATTTCTATTTACTTGCCAAGCTGTAACTGAACCTGTCATATTGTACTGTATATCGTGTGTAAGTGGGCTTTTATATTTTCGTTACTTTATTCACAAAATTATATTTCTTTTCTCCAGGATATGATGCAGCAGCTAATCGGAGCTGTTTACTTTTTACACGTAAACCGTATGGTGCACAGAGATTTGAAACCACAAAACATACTCGTAGATAATCAAGGAAGAATCAAAGTTGCAGATTTTGGCCTGGCTAGAATTTATTCATTTTGCATGGTCTTAACCTCAGTGGTAAGTACAATTTGTTCCAAATTTCAAAAGTATTCGGTATTTCAAATTTGTTTTGAGATACATGCAGACAGTATGACATCATAGTGTGTTGAAAACTTGTTGCTATCTTGTTTTGGGGTGTAAATCTTCAGATCTGTTTCCGTAGAATTTGCAAGAAATTGTACACGATTGCCATTATATTTTCCCAGGCGACAGTGAGTAGGAAAAGTAAAGACAGTGATCATCAGTAAGACCCAACCCATAGAAATAATTGTGGAAAAAAGCTGTTCTTGAAAGCAAACTGTATATTTAGGCGAACAAAGCTTTGAGAACCTTCCCTATCCGACGATAAATTTGTGAGCGGTGCCCAAAGTCCGTCTGTTGTCAGTTGCTTATCTCTTTTTTTTTCAGCCAACCTTCCTTTTCGACGTTCATTTATCTATCCATTAAAGTTTTGGAATGATATGAGCAGCTTCCAAGCTTTTAAAATTTATTTATTTCGATAACTAAATGATATACTCTCGAAATCCCACTGGGACGCTTTGTTTTGTAATGATTTAATTCACCCCAAGTCTAATTTTCGAGCGCCAGATAAAGTGAATGACCTGAGATCTATGGCACTTGTTGATAGACAGGACAAAGAAACACCTAATCCTTCCATCGTTTTCTTTTGCTTTGCTTTATTGCTTTCTTGCGCCACGCACTGGATTGTCTGATACAATAGGCTATTTATAAACATACAAGATTTCATCTTTTGACTCAAGTTATTCACTTTAATTTTTAACTAATGAAAAACTACGGTAGAAGTTTCAAGGCCACACAGGGCAAAATGGCTTCTCATACCAAGGACCTAAAGTCGGGAACAATCAATACTTAGATGTTAAATCTGCTAAGAATGTCAACAGCTTCAAACATAATTCTCTGTTTGTTTGTTTTCAATTTATTTTGAGTGGGCTTGTCAGGATTTCTAGCTACTGAAAGCTAATTTAGGCCCACTGTACATGCCGCATCCAGGCATGGGACCCCTTGTTTAACGTCCCTTCCGAAGGACGACGAGGTGAGTTGTGAGGTCAGGCCTCCGAGGTCACCCATCCGGAGTTTGACCTCACTCGACCAAGCTTAACTTCAGTCACCTGACGAAGACTGCAGAAGCCACTCGGCCAATCACCCGAAGATCAAGGTAAATTCTTTAAAGACCTGCAAAAAATCAGGAAAACAGTCCCAATATACAATGTGTCCCGAAAAAATTTTCTCCCGTTTGTGTGGCTGCTGTGGAGGAGCTGTAGATTCAACCATCTAACCATCTTGTTCCTTCCACAGTTGCTTAGGCTAGGCTTCAACGTAGAATTTGAGACCTTGTATGAGTCATTCTGACAAGTGGTTGCTGATTTAAGCCTGGTTTCCATATAGCCGTAAGGTGCCGTAAGGTTGCCGACGGCAGTCTTCTGCCATCTTCCATCTGCCATATCCCAGGCACCGCAGTCGAACGATTTACATGGAAGCGTCTTAAATATTGTGCCGCAACCATCGTGGCTGAAGTGCCGTAAGATACCGGTAACTATGCCTGTAACTATGGGATAGAAGGAAGACAATGAGAGATAGAACAAAGAAAGTCAATGATTGGCCGGCGGCTGCCGCAGGCAACCTGTTTCCATATAAACTTTCATGCCTGAAGATGCCTTAAGGAGTTAGAAAGTTGAAATGATTCAACTTTTTCTAGGTCATACGGTACTGTAACTGTCATGGTTGCGGCTGCAGGCAGTACCGGGAGAAAAGGTTTCCATAGAAGTTGAAATGGTTGCGGCATGCCGGCGGTAATGGTTCCGGCAATGCCTGCGGCAGCCTTACGGTACCTTACGGCTATATGGAAACCAGGCTTTATCGCGGAGAAAAGGCAGAATTAGTGTTTTCTTCAAAACAGCACTTCTATTGCTCTTCAACAATGCCAAAATAAAGTAAATGTTCAAAATAAAGTAAAGAAAAGGTTCTAGCACCGCAGTAAAATTCGCATTGCGTTTTTCAAATAGCTGAAAGTGCTCTCTTATGAATTGACAACACTGCTAACCCTTAAAAAGATCTAGCAAAAATTTTAATACGACGGTGGAAGGGCATATCAGTTTGACGGAGGAGCGAAACTACGACTGGTAATCAGTCTAGCCTCGAACCACCTGCGAGTAAAATTGCTACAAGTTTGAAAATAATCAAGCTTTCAAAAATGCTTACTATGGAAGTATTGCACAAGTTGTGAAGTTACTTTCAAGGAATACATTCGAAGTAAAAGTGTAACAACTTAACAGTCTCTTTTCTTAGTTCATGGACGAATTTAGAAACTTGCTTCATCACCCACAGTGGTTAATATTTCCTCATGTTTCAAATGGGATGAGTCCCAGTCGACAATGTTCTTGTCGTTCCCCCTTCAGCTGTCCTTTGATCACAGTACAGGAGTAGCATGGAGTGTTGCATAACTTTTGTAAAACTTCTTTTGTCTAAATGTCAATGAAAGTGGCATACCGTAGCACGTTTACGCAAACTAGATGATGGTGAAAGGCTTACTGTCATGGCGCTGATTCGGTAAATAAGACAATCCAAGTTAAAAGAATCAGACAAGCTTTAGTTATTTCAGTGACCAGAGAAATAGACTCCATGATATGTGACTCGTTTTATTCGGGAAAGAAAGAATGTCTCCAACGCATGAAAAAACCCTACGAGGTCTTTGTTATTGTTATTGATTTTATCGCAAGATCTAGGCAGTCAGGTCCAAGACAGTGTGCCTTTGAGAATTTTTACCGTTCTCTTCAGGTTGTCACATTATGGTACCGTGCACCGGAAGTGCTCTTGCAATCTACATATGCTACACCAGTTGACATGTGGAGTGTTGGCTGCATTTTTGCTGAGATGTACAATCGCAGGTAAGTACAAGAACATTGATTTTATGAGTTTCTTTACTTGTTTTTTCCTGATTATAACGAAGTCCTTGAAAATTAAGCGACAAGTGTGGGGTTGGTATGATGAATTCTAGATAGCAAACTAATCAACTGCTGCCGTGAATTATGAACTTCTTTCCGCATTTTGACGCTCTTAACAGCTGTAAATTAGTTAAATATTCTGCGAATCCAGCCCGAACATCGTTGCAGTTTCGTCGCCATTTTTCACCAGTTGGGTGCGGCTGCTGGCTCCTGTAGTTGTTAGGATGGCGACCCTGCCTGTTGTAGCGTTGTTGTCCCTGGGTGTCCTGCTTGCTCGAACCTCTTGCACTTGTGATAAGGATTTCTTTGATTGGGGTAGGGCCTTCTTTTTCTATTATCGGACTTGCCTTTTGGGGCATTTTGATAGGGCTGATGGGGCTGCAATTTTTAAACATTAGGCAAAGTTTCTTTTCCTTGTTGCCCCTATATCGAACTTAATGTATTTATTTCGTTTTAGTTTATCTTCGATTTGTCTCTTTTTATACAGTATGATAGAAGCTAGATTTATCCATTCGAAATAAAATAAGTTGACAAAAACAGCAACCTTGACTACTTGACTAAGGAAGTGACGGGGTTTGTGGTAAATCTCTCCACACCCTGTACCAGGTTGGAGCAACTTCCCCCCTTCACGATGAAAACTCAGCTTTGGCGCCCCCTTTTTGGCTAGAACAGCGCCCCTTATTTTGACCCCAATGCACTCTTTTCTCAGTGTTTTGTTCTGAATGCGGGGAAACACACAAACTAAGGCAAACAGAGTATACCCTATCAAATAAAAATTTTGTACAAATCCATTATTTCAAGAGAACTCTAAAAATGTCCTTCCACGTGATACCCTGTCGCATAATTTTATTAGTTGCATGATTTTAACGGTAAAAGAACAGCTTGTTGAGCGGCACATCCCGTCAAGTCAAGTATGGGAGTACCCCCCCCCAGGCATACCGCTCCCTGAGTATCAAGGCAATAGTATTGAAAACTGTCTCGTTTCAACTTTGATATGCTCAATTAGATTCAGTACTTTACCAAGCTTTAATCGGGTATTCCTCCCCATGGATACGGGATGTTTTCTGCAGATTATCTCTTTGAAAAATTCAAGTTTGTCTGCCTTCTGGATGCCCCAGAGTGATGTATTATCGATTAGGAAATTGTCAGAATTCGATAATTAATGTTGAATTTACTTGATGACTTATTGCATGGAATATCTAACTTCATTGAGGAATGCAGATTAGACTATGAAACATCTTTAATCAGCCAAATTCTAAGGTGTTATCAGCAACATGATTTTTCAGCATACTACAATTTTCCACATAATTTTAAGAAAATGTATCTATTAATGTGTGTATGTCTGTAAAATTTTACCATACAATATCGATCAATAGATGTACAATACAATTTGGAAAGACAGAAATCTTATCACAAGTGCACAACATGATAAAATCTAACAGTTAAAGATGTATTATAAAACACCTCCACATTGAAATGGCAGGGATGGCAAGGGTAGTGGGACCTTGTTTCCATAATGGTCCCCCCAGATGTGTCTTTGAAACAATTTTTCACAAAGAAACGAAAAAAGTTATTGCTCAGAAGTTGAGATTAATGCAGCGTTTTCAATATTGTTGATAGATAGTTCTGTTACAGCTTTTAGAATTTTAATGATGTATATAGGGGCTATGTTCTTGATTTTAGAGATTGTAAAGAATTTGCCCTTGATCTCATGCTTGAGTTTCATGCCAGTATTTCAAGGTCTTTCGCATATTATTGAACAATTTGTGTCATTACTGAAAATAATTTTGCCTTTGATAGGAATAGAAATAGGGAAAAATTAAAGAGAGGAAGCAAAACCAATTTTGACAAATTTTTAACGCCCATGCATAATTTAGGGACAACTTTGTTTGAATGCTTTGTTCCTTTATATGAAGGTAATTACATGCACATTGCAAATGCTGTTGACACTTTTTCAATGAGCAAAGTGCTCTCCTGTTCCCATATTCACTCTCAAGAATCAGATTATTCAAGCTTCTTCTGTTTCGTTACTCAGACCAACTGGTTTTCATGTTTTCTCTGTTTAGGCCACTTTTTCCTGGTCGTTCAGATGCAGATCAACTGAACAGGATTTTTGCGTAAGTAAGCTTTAATGAGAGAAATATATTTGAAAAATAGTCCCAAACAACTTGGGGGATATTTTGTTGCTAGGATTGTATATGGAAGTCAAAGCACTTTAATGCAAACGTTTTGGCACGTTTTGCAAACGTTTTATTTCTGTTAATTTTATTTTTGGAAGTTGGTGGAGAATTTTAAGGAATTTCGATGGAAAGTAAAATCCATTAGCATTGATCTTTATGAAAACGAGTATAAGCGTGGAGAAAATCGTCTAAATACAACCTTTCTTTTGAAGATTACAGAGAATGGAATTACCAGGATGCAATGAATTGGAGGAATATTATGATAGAAGATGAGCAGGAAGACAATTGAATGATTACATTTGTGAAAGATCCCGAAGATGTTGAACAGAATACTGATAGAAGTCCAAAATAAAGTAGTGTTGAATTTCATGAACCCAAAAGTTTAATTCTTGCCCAAACTTTGGATCCAAAAACTAACTTGGACAGCTATATGCTAAATATACCAGACCCTCCTCCCATGGGCAAAATTGTATCATCGTTCTTGTGTTGACGGATCATTTTATGTTTGCTGTAGAGTGATTGGTGCCCCATTGGAATCAGAGTGGCCAGCAGATGTCTCATTACCAAGGTCGACATTTGAACAGTATTCCACGGTAGATCATAGTTTATGGAGGTATCTTGTACCAGATATGTGTTCTGAAGGACGATCACTGCTGAGGGTATGTGTATTTGTTATCTTTTCTGCCAGGTGAGCCAGCGAAACGTTCCCACTTTCGGAAATTCATAGCACCAATATTACTCAACGCATTTCCGTTATTCAAGTTCTCCTCAAAAGCCAGAAGGTCAAAGTATATATTTTTTGTGATCTTTCTCGCGCTTTTATGGTCACTGAAAATATTGAAAAATGCGACTGGACGATTTAGTTTTGAGGTGTCTCAAAAGGCCTAAGACACTTGATCAAATCATAACGGAATCTCCTCATACAGAACTCTGCGCAACGACATATCAGCTGTCCCAGGAGTTATAAAGAATAGATTCTCAAACGAAAGCTGAAGTTTTCAATCCCATGGCAAAAATGTGCAGGCAATATCTCTGAGGCTGAGCCTTGAAAAATTGCTTTCTTTTGTGTTCTGTGCGAGTAGATTTTTATGACTTACTCAACAGTTTCTGAGCTTTTCAGGCATTTCTCAACGATGACATTTTGATAAAGTCGAATTTACCTGCCGGGTGTCCCTGAAAAAACGCAACAGATTTGAAAAATTGTAATTGAAACTGTTTCATACTCATTATTAAACGATTATTTCTGTTCAAATTTGCAAGAATAAGAATAAATTTTGATATATTTTCCCGTATTTTTGGGAACTTGGTTGTAAAGTTAAAAGTCATTAAACTTCAAAATTGCTCTGAGGTCAAAACCGGAGCTGCTGGATTAGCAATGGTGAATAATGATTTCAAATTAAAAACATGACAATCCCAGCAATTACCGAAGACCGCTGACAAGCCCGCAGCACACAACTCAATACACCACTTTAATTAAGCAGCCTCGTCTGTTTGCAGTAGCAGTAGCCTTTCAAATTTGTGAAAGTCTCTTCCTGTTTTTAATACGAAAATTTTGAGTGCAGATTCGGATTTAGCACCCAAACTCTAGTCTTCTTATATGTCTTTAAACTGCTAGCAATTGTGATGATGATTTTATAACCATGTAAAGTTCAAAGATTTATAAGGTATTTGACCGTGAAAAGTCGTTCGGGGTGAAACTTTAGACCCCGAGTCATTTTTCATGGTCAAATCACTTCAAGGCAAAAGCCTTTCGAAAACCTGCAAAAAAGAGTGAAAATAACAAGCGAGAGTTCCCATTATTCTCTTTCCTAGCAATACTGGCACTTGAATGTGTTCATGTATTTTGTCCCCTTGGGAGGATGGAATTCCCCTGAGGAATTTTAGCATGTTTTTAAGGTTTATTCAAGAGCACTCTTTCAGTAAATTGCTTACAGGATATGAAAGGAGGACCAATTCAGCCAAGAAAAATTCAAAAAATAATTGAACATGTTAGCAATTCAATCAGATATTGCAAAATATCATTGCTTATATAGTCAGGGAGCAGTAGCCTTTCAAACGTCGGGCCTTTTTCGACTTACCTGTCTTCAATCTCTCGGCTTTAAATTCATTCAAATCCATCAATTGCTCCTGGTGTTATGAATATTCCAAAAGCAGGGCCGCAGAGAGGATGGGGGGGCCCAGGAGCAAAACTTCGAAATGAGGCTCGCTGCGAGCGAAGTGGGAGGAAGACAGGAGTATCTTACCTTATGACGCCCTCTAGACCCCGAGGTTCCAGGGCAAATTGTACGCTCTACTCCCCCCCTCTCGGTGGCTTGTCAAAATATGTGAAGTTTTCTGGCTCACCTGGCATAGAAACCTTACAAAAGACTGTCATTATGCTTCGTTTTTGCCAAACATATCTTCGTCTGTTGACATTATATCATACTCTACAGTTTTACATTTGGGAGTTGTGTGAGATCAAAGAACTTCTCAGATACGAATCACTCAGTTTTGTTTCAAGGATCTTGAAATTAATGTTTCTTCTTTTATTTTCTCTTGCAGAAACTGCTCGAGTTCAATCCGAATAATCGCGTATGTGCAAGCGAGGCATTGGATCATCCATATTTCCAAGGTGTATCAACAAGCGATAGCCAGGATTCTGGTATTATGTTATCCCAGGAAGAGGCCGGATCGGCAATGCACGAAGAGGAAACCGAATCAATGGTATCTCAAGGAGAGGCTGGACTCATAATGCCTCCAGAAGATGATACTGCATCTGTTATGTCACATGATGATGGGGCAGGATCGGTAATGTCACAAGGAAGCGGGGCTGGATCGATTGTGTCACCGGAAGAGACCGGAGTGATGATATCACGTGAAGAACCTAATGTGGTGGTGTCTCCAGAAGAGACTGGAGCGGTAATTTCCCAGGAAGAGGCTAGCATAGCCATGTCACAAGAAGAACCAACAGCATTGTCGCCTCACATGAACAGTACAAATAATGCAGCAACGAAAACTTCGGGAGCATCAAATCAAGTAGAGACAGTCGGTGAAATATCTTCCTCCTGTGATGTAAGTGATGATAAAAGAGATACACCAAGGGTAGGTGTAAGTATCAAACGTAAAAGACCATGCGATGATGATTATTATGATGAAGGATATCGTAGCCTGTCTAGATAGGGTAAGGGTGATGATTCAGTAAGTAATAACCTTCGTCGGTGAAATATCATCGTCCTGTGATGTAAGTGGTTCTAAGGAAGATACACCTGGGTTTGGTGTCAGCATCAACGTAATACACCGTGTGATGATGATGATTATGTGAGGGATATCGATGCCTGTCTAGATTGGATAAGGGTACTGATCAGTAGTTGTCCGATGGGAATGTGCTGTCTTTGAGGGTATGGTTTGCACCTATATTATCTAGCGTCGGTTATCGGGTATCAAAGAAAGCAATGTTTCTAGAGCCGGCTGTCAAACCTTATGAAAAGGAAATTGCTGCGCAGAACAGTTTTCATATTTTGGAGTTTACTTTTCACAGATATTTTCTAGAATTGGCTATCGTTTGGAGCGAAAAATTCTGGATCAGAGTAGACAAAATTGCTATTGAGCAAAACCACGTACAAATTTAAGTCAAGTATCCCCCCGGGTCTAACTGAACCCTGAACGATGATTCTGAGGTTAGTAGACATCAAGCAACGGGAGACAATACAAGGACCATGCAGCAGGAATCAGCATAGGTTTCAAATCTTTAGAAGGTGGATGTAAGATTCTATGACCTATTTCTCAGGACTGAATGGCTTCAAAGAAACTTTAGCTATTTTAAAGTAGATCTGTCATTGAATTTTTCTGAAATCTTCAATATTTTCAGAATAACAGTGTTTTTCTTCCAATTTAAGAATTAAAGAAAATTTTCGAAAAAAACTTAAAACTATCGTAATTTCTGAACCTGTCGAGGTCGACGGAAGGTCAAATGATTTATAAGAAAACCATAGTTTATGGATGCTGCAATACGGTATCAAGCAAAACTCTTTCACTCTTCTGGTTTGTGATTTAGAAGTTTGATTACGTCACATCATAAAATGAGCTGAAATACAAAAAAGGCTGTAATTTCGACAAATGTTCAAAATTTCTGAAAAGTTCAACTGTAGACTCATAGAAAAGTGGTTAAAGTTTTTTTTAAGTCATTCAGTTTAAAGAAAAATAGGTAATTAAATTTTACATCCACATATTTACAACAAATTAAATATTTGGAACCTATGCTGGCAAGAATCTAATCTGAAGCATCATTCTGCATGTCATTTTCCTTCGCGAAAACACAAGGAGACGCACAAGGTAGCTGATTCGTTTGCCAGATGGCAGTTTTATTACAGTCTGTTCATACCCTGTACGGGTTCAGTCGGAAGTAATACTCACTAACATTAGCCAACAGGTATATGCTCCTCAGAAGGGTGGATTTTGAACGATAAAATTTTCTAAACCAACTTTTGAAGCAACTTCTAAATGCAAAAGGTTTGCAAAGATGTATTGTTGCACAGGGAAACATTATTAGGGACCTTTAGCAGCCAGGACGGCAACGCCAGCCAGAACGTTATGATACAAACTGAGCATAATTTCCCACGTTACCTTCACGTGTTCTAAAATAAGACGAGGCAAAATCTCCTTCTGCGTCTAAATACTTGGGAACGCTCTGTTTCCTTGATAATCAACATTTAAAATGACTGAGTTTCACTTTGAAGATCCAGATTTGGAGAACAGCACGTTAGAAATAGGATTTCCAAGTTGTGCAATTGAAAAGACAACTTCACAGACTCTCGACGGAAGCGAATTCGAATGGAAAACAAAGAGCCTTTTCAAACCCAAGTTCGGAAACAAAGGAAACATTTAAACAGACGTGGTTCATGTACCCCAAGGGGATCTGAGTCACAAGAAATGGTTTATATGTTTAATATCAGGTTTCTTGATTCCTTAGGTTTGATGATTGTTTCATAGCTAATATACTAACGTGGACTTGATATTTTGAGGTAACGTGGACTTATAACGTCCACACGTATACGTTCACGTCTGTAAACGCATACATTCTTATACGTTTACACCTTGCGTCCACACGTAAACGGCGTTTCAAGTTATCCTAAACGCATACATTCGAAAACGCTTTCCAAAGTGGATACTTTTGAAAACGCTGTTTTCACGTCTCCGTGTGGACGGTCGTAAACGCATACTTTCGTACACGGTGACATCACAGACTTCATATTCAACAGTCATTCGCAGTTTTTTGAAAACACTGTTTTTGCGTTTTCGTGTGGACGGTCGTAAACGCATACTTTTGAAAACGATGACGTCATAGATTTAATTCTCATCATTCATTTCCCATTGTTTTGGCGTTTACATGTGGACAGGCTAAAACGCTCCATAAACGATTAGTGGATCAATGTGGACGGAAAACATTCTATGCGTTTACAAAACGTAAAGGTATACGTGTGGACGGGGCCTGAATAAGCTTTGTCTTTCCCGTTCCACGAAAGAATCCCCTGAAAAATCTTTAGAAGCAAAACTATGTCTGCCAACACCATTGAAACTAAAGGCACAATTTATTTACTTTAAGTAAGAAATGCGCAAACCAGTTTTGAGGTTATTAGAACTTTCATGAGCGTTCTTTTAGTGTATGCAGGGTGTCCTGGAAAATTTTGCCCCATTTGTGTGGCTGCCGTAACCTCCATTGTGCCGTTTTCAGGCATCATATTATAGAAGTATTTCTTGAAAGAATTGGTTTTAGCGTTGCATTCAATTTTCCTTTTTTAAATTTTAGCGTTGTACACGTTCTTTTATAAGAAAGTGGTTTATAAGAAACTAGTTCTAAGATCGCTAAAATTTTAAGAAACTCTAGTACTATGTCTGAGAAGTACTAAGAAACTTGTAAAAGTTAAAAGCGTCGATATTATAACTAATAGATCGTTGAAGCTTTATTCTTTAGCAGTAGTCACTAACCATTTGTGTTCAGAACACTGTTTATTCCTATATGATGTTTTACATGTTAAGAAACATATCTGCCGCAGTGTTAGCGACCACATCAATAGTTCTGCATTCAAATAATAAGAAACCAATTAACAAAAATTTTAGTACTAAAATGGACAACATTTCATGTGAAATCGTTTCATGTGAAAGTTTCATGTGAAACTTTTAGTACTATGGCCTGATCCAAGTTTCTTATAAAAAACGTGTATTCAATTTTATCTTCCTTTTTAAAATGGTCTTGCAGATGAACAGCACTATCAAGCCCTTTAAAAACGTAGAAAACGTTCTAGACGTTAAAACCGTACAACGCAAGAACCCTTTCTCTCAAATTTTAGTTGATTGTGATTTAGCTGGAGAGCAGTTTTTCCAGCAAAAGCTACAGTAGTATCCCGCATATGGAAAGCGCAGACTTAAGAGATACAGATCTTGATTTTCAAAATAATACCTCAATTCACAAGAAACTGGTTCAGGTCTGAAAAAAACTTGTTTGTTATTTAAAAACTATGTATTGAAACCTTTGAAATTTTTAGCCTTTCAGTTGAATTGAACTTTACCTATCTATTCAATTGAAAACGAGGATTTGTATGCTAACAAAGCAAAGAGTACCTGAAAGTGAAAATTTACAATTACAATTCAAAAGAATATATTTTGTATCACAATCATAGAGCTCATGCCTGAGTAGTTGATCAAAGGTACATTATTCTTGTAATAGGAAACTTTACCCTGATTCATAAGTTTATCTCATTTTATAAGAAACGCATCGAGCCTGAAATTGAAAAAAATTTTTTATATGCTGGGCACTATTGTTCTTCTTTGTGCTTCTTGACATAAATCAGCAACCACTTGTTGCATGGACTCAAAACAGATCTGAAACTCTATGTTTAAGCTCTTCCTATGCATTCTGGTAAACACGGGACATTTGAAGTTACAGTTTCTTTACAGTAGCCACACAAACATGGCACAATATTTGGGGGAATCTGTTTAATTCGCCCGTGATTCGTTTAAAGAATTGTACAGAACCATGTATTTACAAAAGCAAATTGAAACGATCGTTAGATTGTTACCGAAGGGGGTGTGCTTTTCGTAAGTCCTTTCATAAAGTATGATTTTAACCAGGGTTTTTGTTTAATTTTGATCCTGCCTTCTTATGTTTTAAGTTTCTACATTTTTATGCGGTTTGCCTGTCATTTTTCAGGTCCTAGTTAGTTCTTCTTTCCCTGGTAGAGGGTCTCTTTCAACCAGCATGGTTGGACTTGTTATCTGGTTGGTCTCTGTTGTCTAGAATTATGAAGATGAGTCCCTTGTATCCCTGCGGTAAACCTTGCTCAAGAGGGACTCATAATGTAACGGTGAAAAATTTGGCCCTATTTTCTTCAGTCATCAATGGAATTATGATAGAATTACAGCATCGAATCTCAATCCCGTGGGAGTGTTTTCAATTCTTCAATCGAATCGAAAATTCTATCACATTTACACCGTAACAATAGTAATTCACAAATCTCGCAATCTGATTGGTACTGTAGGAATTGCGAAGTTTAGGCCTAAATAGGGCCAGGTTTTTCAGAGTAATATTATGAGTCTCTGTTGACTGAAGCGCCATCATCAAGCGAAAAAAGAAATGCGTGTAGTTCGTAATTTAAAATATTGTAATGCCTTTTTGAAGATTTCAATGGGTTTGTAAAAAGTTTTTAACATTCAGAGTTTCTTTTAGTTTTACTGCGCGTTGAAGTACATTTTAAGATATTATCTACCAAATATATACATACATATATGCTACAATCAATTTAACAGTTTATTTTCCTTGTTCATTACCGGCCATCCTAAACAAAGTTCGCCCGTTTGATGAATCATCAATTTTTTTTTGCCCCGCACCGAAGCGGGGCTTTGTAGCCGCAGCAATCCTTGCGTAAAACATATACGTAGAGAGGATCTCAATGTTTCAGCTTTTTCCTGTTTTATTTTTCGCTAATATTCTATTTCTCGAGCCTTCGAGCCTCGAGCCTTCGAGCCTTCAAGCCTTTGAGCCTTACATTTCACAAACGGATTTCCATTATTTCACAAACGGTACATGTAAATTTTAACAATTCAACAGTAACGTTTAACTTGAGACTAATGGCAAATGACATTATTATTATTATTATTATTATTATTATTATTGATTTATTTAAAGTTGGCTTTCTAATTGAAATAGCTAAAATAACAGCTAATTAAGGCCAACTATAACTAAAAGAAAATAACTTATAATTTACAATGCAAAAAACACTAAAAGAAGACAAAATTAATTAATACAAAAACCCCAAATCTTTTATAAAAACTCTACACAATCTGCAGGTGCATGAATCGCCATTCCACTGTTTTATATTTCTTTTGAATTCTTGAATTGTGCTACAGTCTTTCAAAAAACTTGGAAGTGAGGACCATAAAAGGCAGCCTCTGTATTGAATATTCTCTGTACATGAGAATTGTAGACATGAGAATTTCATTGGTATGTAGGAATGCGTGCCAAATAATTTGTCAGTTTTGGATCTCAAATAACTCTCACATGCACTTTCCAACTACATGCAACAGAAGCATTACAAGCAAATGATAGAAGTACCATGAACTATAGCTTTACTATTGATGCAAAACTTCATTTACAAAGGCCAGATTATCAAGTTATTTGCCGGTTACTGGCTGGCAGTGATAGGTCTCCCACATATGTATGAAGAACTTTCCAGAAGTATTCTCTGTGACGCACATCCTGGAATTCGGGCTTGTTCAGTCCTTGGAAAAAATATGTCGTCTGGCAATTTTGCAAAGTCTTAAGAATTCTAGCTAGTGCCTTGAACTTGAATCCTTGATATCGGCAAAAAGAACCCTTGAAACTTGAATCCTTCATGTTTGCAAAAAGATAAACCTCAAAGATGAATGTCTGCAGTTAGAAATACAACCAGAAGGCTCGAGGGCTCGAAGTACAAGGCTCGAAGGCTCGAGGGCTCGAGACTCCAGAGCTCAAAGATTAGAAACACTCGGTTAGCAATGGTCAATGGCTCGTTAAAGAGTATTACTCAGAATGAAGCTTTCAGTGCATTATTTCATTGGAAAAGGAAATTCTGAGAACTGGGCTGCAGAGGCGTATATCCGCAAGTCATGTACCAACGGGAGCATAGGGCTCAAATCTTTGCAAAACTTTAAACTTAAATGTGTAAAATGTTATAACGTTATTCTTTCAACTAAATAGATTGAAGGGAACTTGAGAACGTTTGCCATGATTCCTCAAAGAGCATTTTGGATATTATCATTATTTTTAGAGTTACAGCATTTCTAACATTTCTGCTGGTTTTGAAGTTGTGACGTGTTCAAAATGATAAATCGTGAACCATAAAAACTACAGATTATTGCTTGTTACCATCTTGTAGATCGTCAAAAACTGAGTATTTCTGCTATTGGTCGTTTTGACTTTCTGCAATCAGCATACAATTTACGGCGCTTTTAATTTTTTGTGAAGCTTCTGATAACTAATCTCGTACATTGATGATATCTCAAATTCTCTATCTGGAATTATGGCAAACGACCTGAGGTATCATTCAATCTATTCCAATGGTGGATTTAGGGATTTAGGGGGTGCAGTTGGAGGCAACTGCCCTCCCCCCTTCATGATGAAAACTCAGCTTGGCGCCCCTTTTTCGGCAAGAAGAGCGCCCCTTTTCCAGACTCAAATGCACCCCCCATTTTTGTGTTTCGTTCTGAATGTGGAAAACATATAAATTAAGGCGTTATTCGGTTGAAAAACCAGAAAACTTTTCCTGAATAAAGGACCAAAAGTTTTCGCGCGCCTCCAGCGCGCTTACACTTCATTATATTTTTGGCGCCCTTTCTTTAAATTGCCTCCCTTCAACTTCGGGCTGGATCCGCCCCTGATCTATTCAGTTGAAAGAATTAGACAACAACATTTTACACACTCAATTTTTAAATTTTGCAAAGATTCGAACCCTATGTTACCGACGGGCTTTTAACAGAAATAAACAGGGGACCCACAGTGCCCCCCGGGCAAAAATACCAAAAAATTTGCCCAGGTAAAATAGGGTTAAGAAGTTTAGAAGTATGCATTTTAGTTTTGTACTTACCTTCTCTTCTTAGTATCTAGGATGATTCACTGAGAATGAGAACGGTCGGAATGAGCAACCTCTTAATACTTAAAGGCAGTCTGTCACGCTTTTGATTGGGCAATTTGGACAATACAAATGATGGGAAATTTCAATGGCTGCTAATCCTCTGACTTTCTATGGCCATAGAAAGTCAAGACGGTTAGCCCTCCTTTGTTCCAGATACACAGATTCACAAAGAAATCTGTTGTGTTGAGCGCTGACTTTGTCGCGACCAATCACAGACGTGACAGACTGCCTTTAAGCTAACTGAAGACAACTAGAAAAGAGCAGAACAACGGAAGCAAGATGTAATCAACACTGAATTTTTCCCATGGGGACTCCCTATTAGTAAGTGACGGGGTCAGACATTTTTTGGGTTTGTAGGACATTGTCTAGTATACCTTAGGGTACGCTATTTGGTGCATAATCGGTATATTTTTGGTGTTGCTGATAAGAAAATTTGACAAGGTGAGTGCCAGGATGAGGTTTTCACCAAAATATTGCAAGGCAGTTGCTGAAAATACTATAAAACCTTTAATGTACCATGAAGCTATGGGCATATTTTTGGGGTCTAAAATGTCCTAAATTTTGTATATTTTTGGGTTTTTCAAAAACATACTGTGTCCGACCCCTCCCGTCACATACCAATAGAAGTCCCCCCATGGGGAATTTTTTAAATGATATTTAGTGAACTGATTATGCACTTTTGTTTTGGCTTCATCAGTGAATCACCTGCAAGCTTCTCGTGATAATGGTTCACAAACAAATTTATAAGTGATTCTAATTGATTCATTATAAATCTAAGTGTAATACAATATTATTCTAGTTTTGTCTACATGTTGCTTTCAAAGTTTCTTCAAAGTTTTCTTCCAAAGCCGAATTAATACCAGACCCACCATTGCCTCAATCCCAGGTGCGTGGAACTGTCTTTGAATTGGACGTGTTTACCTAAGCTTCACTGTATCTCGATGCAGGTAGCAGAGGACTTCTTCTCTTTTGGACACTTTGGTGCTTTCATTTGCGGATTGTTACCACTGACTAGCCCTTTGATCTTCCAGAAGTCCACAATATGGTTGGTGGTTGAAATTTTTCACGTTGCTGTGGAATCAATTATACATCAAGATGTAGTTAGAATTGTACAGCAATGGAATTTCTTGAGCAATTCCCGATGTCTGGGGTGTGCGATCGCCATTTTTTGTTTACAGCAGTGATTTGATAGCAATTAAATCTTTACCGTGCTGCTTGTCATATTTCTTCCTTGCAACACTTGTGTTGTACTAAGCTATAACCAATTTCACATTTTTCCATCCAAAGCTTTTGACATATGCTTGAATTGAATACAGTGAGGAACTATTCTGGTAACTAAGCATGGCAAGATGAAGCTTGCATGGTATTCCCCAGGTTCAGTGTCATAGTTTAAACGCTGAGAGTGCCACTGTTAAGTGTTGTTGTTGTTGGGGCATGTACTTTGTCTGTGCATTATGTTGGATGGCGTTGAGTTGATCTTTGTTATGTTTCTGAGTGGTGCAATAGCAATCCTGATCTGATGAACAAATCCAGTATACCTTGGGATGCTACCACCATCTTTCCTATGGGCAGCTACCAGGCACTTGTGCCTGAACCTGTATGTAGGCAATTGATTCAGTCATCCAACCTCCTTGGTGATAGTCTTTGTTCCTCCACGCCTGAGCAATTGCCTGCATGTACAGATAATCATAAATTCATTGGTATGCTGTGCTTGCGGAGATGTTTCTGCCTATAGTCTCTGACGCATGCGCATTAGAAGCATCGAAAGAAATAAGATACACAGCCCGTCCAGACTCATTGCGCGAATCTTGTTAACACCTGCGCACCCAGCATTCTAACTTTTTGGTAGCAAGTCTTATCATACCATATTTATGGAGGAATGAAGTGAAATGCCCCCAAAGGGATTTTTTAAATCATTCGCGAAGGCAAAATAGTAGAATTTGAGCAAACAATATTGTTGGTCTAGCAGATCCGTCATTCGTGACCAGGGCATTCCTGGACAAAAATTTGGCCTAGATAAGATGAATTTTGATATGGCTTTTAGTAGAAAAATGAAAACAATTCTGGTAACTTTCGCTGAAACAGCATCACGTGAGATGTCAATTTGCACACCAAAGGTATTTAGTATTTTGGACTATTTCAAGCTCACCATCAAGAGCGTTCGAGTCCACTCAATCGACTCCTTAAGACTTTCCTTGTACACGTAGTTTTTCTTATAAGAAACTAGGAATTTGGACCTACTGAAAGTTCCTTAAAATTGTCAGATTTTGAGTAATCAGAGTTTCTTACGAGTTTCTTAAAGGTTCCGTAACAATCTTCATGTCAACTACCTTGTACATCAAGAACTTTCCAAAACACTATTTTTGAAGTCTATCCAATGTTTACACATTACTCAAGTACCCTACAAGTAATATCATACAAGAAACATGTGGAAATAAAGTAAAAATATGTTAAGGACTTATTTTGCAAAACTAAATAGTTTCGTAAGTTATACTTTCCCAGTACTGGAATTCCTTAATTTTGTAGCGACCTGAGAGTTGAGCGTCTTTGAATTTAGATGGACAGAAGTTTTCGCAAAAAATGCCAAAAAAAGTCGAAAGTCGCGAAAGTTTCTGCCCGCGAAAGTTTTTGCCCCTAAAGTAGCTACTTATCTCCGCTAACTTACTTAAAGGTACGCTGTCAAGGATGTAACTGGCTAGATCTTCACAATAACTGAAGCTTGCATAGGGCTGCGTTTACACGGGGCGGCTCGAGTACTTGGCCGGCCGAATATTTGGCATTTTAGCTATACCGTACAACTATTTGGTCGGTATGGCTTCGCGTTTGCACGAGACCGGCCATCTTTTATGGGCATTCGCATTGTCTTATTATTAGTAATATGGCGCCAGTTTCTCTGAGGACCATACTTCATTGGCCTCCTATTCAAAGCATTCTATACTCGATTGTGGTACCGTGCAAATTTTTGTTCGCTTAGAGCGTTTACACGAGGCCGCTCACAAATTTGACCGGCTCAGTTCGCAAGAGGGCCACTTCCCTAGGTGACCGAGTGAAGGTCGGCTTTCGTCCAAATATTCGGCCGGTTAGGCAGGTCTCGTTTAAACGGGAAGACTTAGTGGCCAAACATTCGCCATGAGAGTTTTCCTTTAAGCTGGGTTTTGAAACAACCATTTTCTGAACAGTTTCATTGCTCATACGGTGCATTTATGTTGTGATGTCACTTGCACCAAGAGGATTGGTGATTGATTCCCCGCAGTGTCCCTCTTCGCAATCTTCTTTGGTCACTTGACTGTCATCTACAGACGGCTGTTCAACTTTCTTCGCTTCATCAGGAGTAATTTTGACCATTGATTGTAAATTGTACTTCTTGAAGCGATGGTAATCTTTCAGTAAGCCAATGGCACATACGTTCTATTGAGAAATGAAGACGTTATCAGATTTATGGAAGTTTATTACGCACAAATAGAAAGTCATTTGAGATATGCAAATGTAGTTTGGGGGGAGTTTATCCGATACAACTAGAAATAATGATTGTCAGTGAGTGCTGCGCATTGTATTGTTTGCATAGGTCCATTCCCTGATTCCGCAGTTTACACTCATTGAATTGTGATGCATGACAAATCGGTGTACTGGCTTTGAGTCAATTAACAATAGGAGAACAGAGAGGTGACGTAAATGTTCTTTGCTGCCAATAAAAGAATTCTAACCATTCCGATGCCATTTCAATAGCCGCTGACCGAAGTCACTGCAAAATTGTTGAAAACAGACAGAAAAACATACAAGCATCGAGAATCGATCTCGCCAAGGGACGCCACTGCGCAGGAATAGGTGGCTGCTGCGCAGCAAAAATAAATGGAAGCACTTCAGCGGCCACAAGAAAAAGCCTTTGATATAATTGAGTCATCCAGATCTAAGGACTCATGGGAAAGAAGGTCGCTAAATCAGCTAATGAATTTTGATCGTTCACTTATGACATACAAAATAATGAACAACCTTTGTCCTGAAATCCTACAGAACAAATTTCAGGAAAGGTCTTCCATTTCCAAATATAACACAAGAAACATAGGGGACCTGCATTTTCTAAGGCTCAGTTTAGAATGCGTAAGGAAGAGCTTCTTTTATACCGCGGCATGAGCATAAAACTGCATTCCACAATCCATCAAAGCTGCTAGGGCTGCTAGGTCAATAGTCGCATTCAAATGAAGTCTACCGGGTGAGTCAAAAAAAGTCTAGGCGTTTGAAGGGCTGTGGAATAAAAAGTATGTGACCAATATTCAAAACTGAAATGTTGATCTATCAGTCAAAGGTCAACTTAGACGAGAAAATTTTGTTTGGTAGTATCCCTCATCTTACAGACCCAGAAATTAGGAAAATGCTGGTAAAGGGCATGTCTGGGAACAACAATTCCACATTCCATTCTGGTCCATGATTTACCTTCTATAGAAATTCGAATTCAGCATCTCAAACTGGCAATGTAAACTTCAATGCCACATGAATCATGGACCAGAATGGAAAGTGGAATTCTCGATTCTCATACAAACTCCTTACAAGCATTTTGATTATTGTTGGGTCTTAAAGATATTTGATTTTACCAAACAAAATTTTGTCAGTTATGTTAGCCTTTGAGTGATAGACTAACACTTTAGTTTTGATTATCGGTCACATATTTTTTATTCCACAGCCCTCCAAACGCCTAAACTTTTTTTTGATTCACCCGGTATAAAATCATTTTCTGAGCTGAAAAAGAAAATTCAAACGCATGGATTCATGGAAACCCAGTATCTGGTTTTAGTAAATTAGATTATTGTTGCTATATAACCAATGCCTGTAAGTATGTCTTTTACTTTTGTTATTACTTTATTGGCTGAATGAATTTTCCGTGTATAAATATGACTAAACTAAATGAAAAAAGAACGATCAAACTTTCACATGATTTGCAAGCCATGTGACGCCTTGCCTTGCCCCAAGTCTGTTCCTTCCGTCCATGTGACCGTTCCATTTACGGTAGTTCCTGGCTCCGCCATTCCAACGTTCCGTGTGAGAAAAATTGGATGCTGGGTCCAAGAACAGCCAAAACGGGATATGCCTATCTGGCGCTTGAAAGACTCTTTGCTTGGCGAAGTTGCAGTCTTTAGCGTCATGCGCTAAGTAGAGAATACCTAATCGAGTCCACCCCCTTGTTATGATGACCTAGCGGGGAGGCTCTACCTGGGATCGAACCCTGCCCACCTGATGGACTTGCTACAAGTCTATCTTTTGGTCATAAGAACGAGAGAAGGAAAACGAAAAAGAGAGGAGAGAAGGACAGATAGACTTGAAACTCTCATGCACCAAATTGAAGCTACATTCAAACTTTCCTATTCACCACACCGTACAAGATGTTGTACGGTCTTTGGGTGCACGAGATTTACAAGTCTATCTTTCCTACTCTCCTATTTTCTTTTTCCTTCTCTCGTTTTTATGACCAAAAGATAGATTTGTAGCAAGTCGACCCACCTGCCTATCTTGGCTGCAAAATCAGAGGAGTACACTTCTACGCCACAACATTCTCGAGTAATAGTATCCGAAGGGACAAAATTCGTTGCACTGGCGGTTCTGTTTGCAATGCTTGTTCTTGTTCAGTGCGATAAGTGACTGTTGTTGTTGGAGCATGGCAAAGCAAAGAGCATTCATAACTCTACCAATGTAGTACAAGCATTTGGACACAAATGTTGGAATAACAACATTTGGATAATTTTCAGGAAGGCTAGTCCTCGCCAATCTATGAATGTGCCTAAAAACTGATCTTATTTTTGCATTTCTACCAAATCGGTGCGCAGGAGGTCCAACGTACCGTGATGAGGTGAGGAGACCTTCGAATCTTTTAAAGCGTGCATTTTCAAGACCTTAGAATCTCATTTTGAAAATATATTTGCATGTCAGATTCCCTTGTCTATGTTTCATATTACAGTTATTTCGTATTCATTTGTGTTCTTGCTCTCGATCAATCAAATGCATCGCTTCGGAGAAGCATACACTTTCAATAAAGGCCTTGAGGGGGCGTACATGACATGCCTGCCCTCCCCGATGTCCAGAAAGGTACCCTCTGCTAATTGTCAAATTTGACTCCATATCCATTTTAATCATGATTATTTGCGGAAAACTACCAAGGGTGGCGCCAGGGGAGGGCTAGGGGGCTACAAACAGCCCCCCATCGGAGGAATCTAGCCCCCCGTCGGAGGAAATTTTGGGTTCTCGTCGGAGAAATTTGGCAAAATATCGCACGACAACACCATTTTTCAGTCATTTTAGCCCCCCTGTCGGAAGCTCCAGCCCCTCTGTCGGAAAATTTCTGGCGCCACCCCTGAAAACTACCCATTTTTCACTAAGCTCTGGCGGAAGCCCACCCATTTTAAGGAAAATCTATTAACTTGCAATCGTACTCCACCGGAGGTACGAAAAAAACTTTTTGGGGCTTTGACAGCAGAAAACATTACCCTTTTTTCTTGGCATCTTGGTCCTAGATTCGCTGGAAATTCTACCCCCTTGCTCAGAGATTTCATAGACAAACATGGTTACACTTGGACCCCTTCAGTTGACATACCGGGCTTTCAAGTCGCTATTTGTCAACAACAAAGGTGGAATCAATCTTATCGACATCCAATACTTCACAATCACTGTCCTTGCACCTATGTAGACATTTGCTTCCTCAGTTCTTCGAAACAAGGAAGTTATGCAGTTCCAGGAGATAATGAATGGATGACCGCATAAACGCTTCTGGAATCTTTCAGTCAATGGAGTTTTTCAAAGGTTGTCCAGATCAAATATCAACCGTATATCTAAATACTGCCAAACGATGTGAAATGCAGAGAAAGATACGAAACGCATCGTTGTATATGATAGCTCGTGGGTAATTAAGATGCATCTCTATTAACAAAAGAAACCTCTTTGAAGCTCCATGAAACAAGATTGGCAGTTCGCTTGGAATTTCTTTTCTTCAGTTGCAAAGATCTTACATTACACAGACGCTTCAGTTTCGGAGTTTGCTTGATCGAATAATCAAAGATGGCCGATGTTGCGAGCGATGAAAGAAGACCAATTTTGGACCCACGACAAGATACTCGAAGTCCTACATACAGTTCAGCTCGCAGCACAGATTCATATGTGACTGCTAGAGGGGCAGACGATGATGAAGAGAAAGATGAGAACTGTTGCAGCAATTTTTGCGAAGCATTGACATTGAGAGCTCTTCGCGATGCAATGGCCGGTTCACATATCCCTTGGGTTACCTATATTGCAATTTGGCTTTTGGTCTTCTTTTTGCTGCTGTTCGTTACTGGGGACAAGACATCAAACCCAACGGCATCCAACATATTTTTGATTTTGTTCATGTTCGCTGGTACGATAGGTCAACTTTGGTGCTTAATTGGGAAGAAAAATCCAGCATTTGTCTTATTTACGCCCCAACGAAGCCATCACTCAAACAGCTACCTTATGGCAGGAGTGTTTGTATTTGGGACAGGGACGCTGTTCACAGTCATACTTCAGCTGCTAATTTACTACCACGCAGAAGAATGCCTAAATAGCTGCTTACCAAACAATTATTCCAGAACCTGCATCTCGCATCTGGCCGTAATGATGGACATAAAGAAAGCAAACAGCAGTGTCCAGCCTTTGGCGATAATCGGTGGATTTTGTTACTCCGATGTTGCATATGACATGGTGCGTTTGATTTTCATAATGACTCAGATGCTTTTCCTTCAGTCCTTCAGGGTTGCCGTATTCAAAAGTTCAGGCTGGGTTAAGTTTGTATTGTACCACACAATATTGACTAATTTATGCATCTGGGTTAAATACGTCTTGCACGAAACACGTTTGTTTGGTACCAATAAGTCTCACCACGTGCAAAGAGAGACCATAGTCGCGACTGCACTACGGCTGGAAGAGATCATGACTCCATTTATACTTGAATATTGTCTCCTGGCTGGAGGCATATTGCATTCAATTTCTACCCAAATGATTCAATATTCAGATGCAACGCAGTTACAAGTGTTAGCTGGACCTGCGGCTGATGTTGGTGGTGGTGGTGGTGGTGAGCAAGCGCCTCGTCGCACTCCAAATGTGCATGGAAGATCCCCAAATGATGAGCTCACGAAAGTGTCAGGTTCTCAACCAGGCCTCATATTTGGAATTTTCTTTGGTCTTATTCTAATTGCAGCTTCCCAAACATTTGACGATTCACACACCACCAACAGTCGCAGATCTCAAGACTTCTTCCTTGTGTATGAAGCTCTTCTTGGTCTTGTCCAATTGATTGTGATTTTCATCATATCACAAAGTCTCCATCACCATTCTATGCATGGGCATGAGAAAAAACCAGATGATTATTTGCTAATTTTTGCATTCCTGGGAGTATTTGCATTCGATCTCATGGCAGGTTACAGTGCCGCAAAATCTCTTGCTAATAAAGATAAAAACTCTGCCAATGAAAACATAATTATTCTGGTACAAGTGATATTCCTCTTCTTCTCTCGCTTGCTGCAAACCGGAGTGATCATATTTTCTCGGCGTTATGTCCCAAAGTCATCCAATCGAAGGTTTAGAAGATCAGCTGCTCGGATCCGACAATGTGCTCTGTTCCTGCTCACGACAAACCTAAGCTTCTGGGCTCTCGATTCCTTTATTGAGCTAAAAGACATGGCACAAACATCATATCCTGCTGGGAAAGATATCTTTGGAGACAAATGGGTCACAATTGTGGCACTCACATACCCCCTCACTATCTTCTTCAGATTTCATGCTGCTGCCATGCTTTTCGAGCTTTGGGCAAGATTCAACTTTCATCCAAAGGAAGACTAGATTGCCTTGAATTCATTTGGTTGCAAACTGCTTTGTTTGAAGATAAGGAGTTTTGATTGTTTCTGTTACATATTTAGAACGCTAAGTTCCTGTATTTTTGGCGTGAAAAAAGATTTTATAAACTGCTCAAAACAATTCAGGAGCTTATCGAAACAGCCCACGCTTAATTCATATATTGACACATTTCGATTATATGAAACTACAAAGACATTTTTATTACCAGTTATACATAGAACTCAGGCCCCGCTCACATTACACCGTTTTTGGATAAAAACGGAGCTGACTAGCTCTGGTTTTGGCTTTGCGCTCACATTAGTCCACCCCAAAAAACGGAGCTAAATGAAAACACTTGCAAAAACGGGGCTAAATAATAACGGAGCTAAACAGAAACGCATAACTGTAATGTGAACACCTAAAAACGGAGGAATTTAGAAACGCTGATAACAAACAAAGACCGAAACATAATCAGGAAACTAAGAAAACAAAGAAGAGAGAGCAAGACAAACAAAATGATCAGATCCGTTTTTGAGGACAAAAGTGAATACCGCACTCGAAAGATATCCGTTTTTGTTTGAAAACGGAGCAATGTGAACAGGGAGGAAAAATAGCTCCGTTTTTTGTAGCAAAAATGGATCTAAATGAAAACGGAGTAATGTGAACGGGGCCTCCATCAATGTAATGACTTTTGCGCGAAAAAATAAGGAGCAAAATATTTTCGAACAAAAAGCACTTTTCCGGCCTTTTGGGACGTGTTTACAGAAATTTCGGAAGACTGAGAAGAGCTATCAACAACGTACAGTTACTGTGCTTGTTTTACATCATTTTTCATGAGACAACCTGCAAAGAGAAATGCTAGTCATAACAAAATATGACGTCGTCCTCAATCTCGTCCCCAGACTCCCAGAGTGAGTTCGTTGTTGTACATCAGCTGTGGGCAACAAAAGGCCGTTCTGTAATTTGATTTTCTATTTGAAAACAATAGCAAAAATAAATCATTTCTCGAGAATTTCCTAATCATTCTAAAAAAAACAACAACGTAATATATTCACTTTGCAATAAATTACAATTTTCTTATATCCATATAAAAAATTACAATACACGGTACATCTACTCTACAATAATACAACACCACAGGGACGGGACCACAAGGAGCAAGAGACAATGACTACCCTGTGGTCATTTACATAAAGACATGCAAATAGATAAGAATGTAGTAAATTAAGATTAAATACTAACACATACTGGAATCTGTTCCACATTGGATGTCAAGCCAGCATAGGCGCGTGATGGCAAACGTATGCTGTCAGGCCAGGGTTGGGTTAACATATCATTGTTCAGAAATAATAGTGATTTGGAGAATGAGTTTCGTTGACCTTTTATATGCTTCACATCAATTGTGATTCACATCAAATGTGAAACAGACTTAAAAAAGAAAAAAGGAAAAAACGTAATAAAGTGGCTGTGTGGTGTAAAACAAAAGTTTAAAGCTATCCAAGTTTTGTGAATGAAATTTAGAGTAAGTTCAAGCAAATTTTTATTTTCATCATCAGGAAGTTCTTTATTACCATACAATAAGTATTGTACCAGAACGTTCTTTGGAAGGGTATTGCTTTGGACAAATGGTCGTAACAATACTGAAACTCCAGCGAGAAGATCTCGTCGTTGAATGTCAAATGAAAGGCAAAGCAACAAATTACAATTAAAATTCTCCTTTGTTGTGTGGAATCGAGGTCGTATAATTAGTATTGCCTAGCAAATCGCAAATCCCTAGTGGCTGCTAACCAGTCCTTCCGGCGTGTTCATTCTACTTCGTGATCAGCGTTAGCGTATGACATAAGAACACCCTGGGAACGAGGTTGTCCTGGGATTTTTAAGGATCTCCCTTATTTATCAAAATACCCACTGCACCACAACACATTCGACATGAATTAACTCGCTACGCAATATTAGCAACAATTTCTGAGTTTCTAGGGTTGTTCTAATTCACATTGCAAGTTTAATGTCCTGTACTGCGACTCGATTCACATACAAGTATACAGGATTGAAGTTTCGGATGGTTTGCCAGCTTTGAACATGAGTACGGTACATTAGAATACCTGTAAAAAACTTCGAAACTTGAAATTCTTTATCGTAAAATAAGCAAGGTACTCACTGCAATAATTTCGATAGCAAGGACATATTCCGGATCTTCGTAGTTCACAGTCCAAAGTTCATTTTCATTTCTAATCGTTTCGCATATATTGGGAATGATATCATCCTTTTTAATGGAACTGTTACATCTCACTTTGAAAACAACGCAATACTGAAAGTAAAAAGCAAAATAGACTATTATGAACTTGATACCAAAAGAAGAAATTAATCATCTTCAGGTATAACATTAAAGTCCAATTATTTGGACATAAGGGGCAGTGTAAACTTTATTTTATAACATGGCCGATACAAAACGTAACGGAGCAACTACTTTTTTGAGCTTGCACACAACTGGGTCAACACTTTTTATTGAGCAAATATGTACGGAATTGAACGGGGCAGTAACTATTTACGGGCTCAAGATAGGATGAACTTTTAGATATAAAATGGCTCACCTTGAGGACAACATTGTGAATCATGCAAGTTGAGAAATGCATGCAAAGATGCGTATAAATGAAGCCACATTCTTTGTTAGTTTCTCGCAATAAGGATTCATCAGTCATTGAGAAAGACTCTCATAGAGATGAACGGCCCTTCTTATGGTTGTTGGCTTACTCATCAGTGGCACCATAGTACTACACAGCATCTGTTGTTCATGAACACGTGGCAGATGCATTTTTAATGAAAAGGTGACTGGGTAATTGCATTTTTTGCAATGACGGCATACGGTACGGGGCGAGCAGATTTTTTTTGCAACAATTTTTCTTCTCCCCCGGCCATGTAATATGATAATTTTTGCATTGTCCCCAACAAGATTACAAGGCCTTTGCAAAATGATGAACTACAATTGTCCTCAAGGTAGTACTAGGACATTAAGGTAGTACTAGGACATTAAGGTAGTACTAGGACATTAAGGTAGTACTAGGACATCAGGTAGTACTAGGACATTAAGGCCCGTTTACACGGGATCGGTCCAAATGAATCCGATGCACTTTTTGAGGGGCGCTTACACGGGATCTGATCCAGCAATGTTGGCGTTTTACACGGGATCGGATCCATTTGGATTTTATGAGCTCTTAGCAGCGCTCTAGTAAACCTTTTCTCTTATTTTAATCAGATCTTTTGAAATTTTGCACTCTAATAGACTCTGTCTCATCTCTGATTCCCCATTTTGAAATGTAAACAAAGGATTTTCATTTTAATCGTCTCACTTCCTATCCGTACCAGCTTGGATCCGATCCCACCAGTTTACACGAGACCTTTTTGGGATCGGATCCAAACGGGAATACTTTCAAAAGTGATCCCGTTTGGGTACGGATAGCAGTCCCGTGTGTACGGATAGTGAATCGTGAATCGAGTTGAATCCATCGAGTCCCGTGTAAACGCAAGGCCTATTCGTTACAGTTTGGGTACGGATCCATTTGGATCCGATCTCGAGTGAACGGGGCCTAAGGATCGTTCATTATTTAGCCAGGGGTTGGGACCGAAGAGAAATTAATTTGATGGCGAAAATATCCTTTACCCAACTGCAAGCACATGCATATTCTTTTCACCCAACCCCAATCAATCGTGTGAAGGAGAAAACTTTACCCCAATCGCCTGAAAGATGGTACAATGTTATTGACTATGGTTCAAACATTCCATACCAGTGACAACAATCATGACGATCATGAGACTAGCTAGAATATTTCCGCATCACATGGCTTTGATAGTATGAAATTCGCAAAATTTTATGCTCGAGAAACCCTTGAAAAGGTGAAAAGTCAAGCGATGAAGATGTGTTCCGTCCCTTCCATGTTTTACATCACAGGTGTGAATGCATACAACCACTTGTCAACTTCACAACTTGGTATTTAAACTTGGCAATACGAAAGTGCGGACTACAGCATCTTGTCTAGTCTAGTATTATTTTCTTCGAACATTCAAGCAAATTCGTGCTTTTTACGGACATAACAGACAAATATGATTTTCCTTTGGTCTTTTTATGGATTTCAAGCTCCGTACTGTTGGAATTTATTTCAAAAAAATGGAATTTCCGTTGACTTCGAGGTGCAGGTTTAACGATCTTATTGATAAACCATTTTTAGCTCTTACTTGAACACTTCAGGTATTCTGTTTTTCAGGAAAATAGTTATAGCAAATCAATGCGTATAGATACAGAAGTCAAACAAATACTCAGATCTAAGTTGGGCATTGTACAACAAATTTCTTTTATAATTTTTACCAACGTATCACGCACTTTAACTAAAATGGCAGCTTAAATCGGGAAAGTTTTTGAAAAACTTGGTTTATACTTCATTGTGACGGCATAGAAAAATTGTGCATAATTTCAAAACATAAAATCATCAAAAGTCAGATTCTACAGATAATGTTGTCCTGCAACAACGCCAAGAAAATAAGAACCGCAAAGTAGCAGCATTGGATCTCGTTGCACCAACAAATTTGGCTGGCAAAACTAAGCTTTTGTTCAAGACAGTATCTAAGCTACAAAAGATTTTAATCACTGCTATCAGCCGATTGCTTATAGGAAACTGCGAAGTTTCTCAATTCAGTTTTTAGAGGTACACCCAGAATTCATGACTATTTTTGTGAGCTAAATTTCATAAAAATTTGAAAAGAATTATCTTGTCTTACCGTTGATGCTCTGCGTTCTTTTTCAAAGAGTTTTGAAAAGATTTGTTCTAGATTGGAGATTATTGCCTTCTCTGATGCATGACATGTTGAGATGATTGGAAGAAATCTCATGCATCGCCTGAAACAAATAAAGTAGACTACATAAACGAATAGGCCAAATAAATTGACTATGAACGCTAGAAACTAGCAATAACATAAGTGAGTGCTGCGTTTTGGGGAATGGAGATAATTACACCAACGTATGGAATGTAACAAAGGTAATTTCCAGTTCTAATTCAGCTTACATTACAATCTGGGTTGCAAGCCACTGAAATCTTTGCATTTTGAGATAAGAGCATAGTATGCCTTACCAGCCTTTAACTTCATATTTTCGATGTGTTCATTGAAAGAACCGTTAGATTTAATTGTGACACCAAGGTATTTGTAGGAATCACATTCTTTTAGTTCCTGTTCACCTAAAAACCATGTTTTCTGTGACTGAAACTTTCTCTTATTTTTCCTTAAAACCATGACTTTGGTTTTGCCAATATTGACCTTCATCATGATATTTTCAGTGAAATCTTTCAGAACATCAAGTTGTGTTTGGAGATCTTCTGGAGTTTCTGCTACAAGAACTAAATCATCTGCATATAACAAAGTGTGTACCACATCAGAACCTAAACTAATTCCTTTCGCTTTGGAACTTATGGCTGCATTTAAGTCATTTAAAAATAACGTGAAAAGCATCGGACTCAGGAGACAACCCTGTCTAACCCCTCGAGAGCAACTGAAAAAATTTGTAAGGCCATCATCATTACAAGCCTTTCCAATTTTGTTTACATTACAAAACGTCTTTCCCCCCTCCCCCACCCTCCTGCATGCAACTCTTCATTCTTGCAGTCAGTTCAGTTTTGTTGACATTGGATCACAAAATCACTCCCTGTCTCCCTACCTATTCTCTCAAGACCATAACAAAGTCAGCCAAGAACGCATTCATTCCATGGAATCAGAGACAATTACGAAGGCTTTGATGACACCGCCTTTGACGTTTTCTTTATTTTGTGATAAAAATAGGTTATCAAAGCGAATTGCAGGATGGTCATATTTCCGCAAACAGAAAGAAAGAAATAGTGACAGGAAGAAAGACAGAGAGACGTCGCAGCTTCTTGATTCTTCTGAATTACTTCGCCGCTTATGCGGCAATTAATATCTAAAGGGAATATGCAAAGCTAAAGTTCTCAGCCTCCAATAGAGGCTTGATCATTTTGCACTTTAAATGGCACTGAAACGGTACCTGCACGATTTGAAAACGGTGACAAATGTGATGGTAGCAAAACTTTAACTGGCGTTCAAACGACAGTGGCACAATTTGAAGGCAGTTGTAAATTTGACGGTAACGAACTAATGGCAATCTCTTTCAAGAAAAAGATGCCAAAGAAATGTACCTGCACATCAAGAATCGGTCAGCCTCAAAAAACTATTCCGTTTCCATGGCTTTTGAGTGATCACATGATGCCGTCTTAAATAGATGCCACTTAAAAATCTGTTTTCAAAAAAGATCTTTCGTTTTCGTGTGAATGGCAGGCCTGTGTGTCACATTTCTAATCGTTTTCAAATAGTGCCAGGATCGTCTGAACGCAATCGAAGAAAGTAAAGAAATCAAAATGCCACAAGTACCTGGTCTTACTCATTTTTATTTTTTCTAAGTCAGTGAAAATTGACTCTGCAAGTTCATTTGGGTCTTTGATATTTGTCTTGATGAAAACAACATTCTTCACTTTATCTTTCACAACTTGAAATCTTCTTTCTTTGAGTTTTTCATTTTTCAGTTCTTTTATTTCTTTACTAAGAGCTTCTTCTATACTCTCGTCTTCTTCTTTTTCAGATGAAGCTGCCTCTTTATCTGGATTCTCTGGTCCATATAAAATATCCGCATACTGTAAAAAGCCAGGGAAAGAAAGTTAAATATAAAAATACCAATGAAGTCAAAGAAATAGCTTAGACGAGTATATTATACTGAATCCTTAAACATCTTCATAACCTAATTATATGGGGTGAGCTGATAAAACGAAATTGCGCACGAATGCGCAAAGACTCACACTTTTGCCTCCCCACTAATTCCCTGCAACAGATTCTAAAATTAGGCAACACTTCATATTTTCTTTCTTCGGCTTTAAGGACAAATCCAGGGTTGCTATAATTGTTGATTATTCAAAAGATTACACTGTTGTGAATTTTTTCAATTTTTTATCTTTAAATCTGCGAAACTACATATTGCAATCTGCTAAGAAGTGTGAAATGACGTCATTTCATATGACGTCACTTCACGTTGACTTGAGCGAGAATGGCGAATGTGTTGATATCATACCACTCCCATTGCTAGCCTCCTTATCGCGCCTTCGCACACTCGCTCAAAATACAAAATGGCGACGATATTTGGCCTAACTTACGAAGATTCATCAACCAATTTATGAAAATTGGAGGCATCAAAATTTGCGAAGAACTCACGATTGGTGTTGAGCAGTCGGTAAGGTTGCTTTTTTACAATGATTTTATCAATCCCGGACTTGTCTTTTAAACTCTTGATTCAACGTTTCATAAAGGTTATATATCCATTAACACTTTCTTAACTCAGATTGCTCGATGATCTCATTTTACGCAGTTTCTTCTCTGACAGAGAGCCAAAAAAGTTACCAATTTCCAAACACGATAGTACAAAGATGTTCTTTGTCAAAGAAAATTTGAGAAATTTGAATGATTCAAATCCTACCATGTGTCCATAAAAAAGTATACAGAATTGGTCGGATCCAGCAATGTGAATTTGGCTTTGATGATTGGCTAGTCACTCTCAGACTGCGTTCACACGATGCCATGCCGGCACATTTTGAAAACGGTGAAAAATGTGACGGCAGCAAAATTTGAGCTAGCGTTCAAACGATGCCGGAACATTTGAAAACGGTAGGAAATTTAATGGTAAAAAACTCGCTGCAAAGCTTTGATGCCGAGGAAACATATATACATCCTCATACATGCTAGGATTCGTTCAGTATCGTTCCAAAAGCGTTGCGAAATGTTTTGTTTTCTTCATTTTTGAGTATTCACATGATGCTGTTTCAAAAATGTGCTGGTTAGAGTTCCGTTTTCAAAATCTACCGTTTTCGAAATCTGCCGGCAAAAAATGTGCCGTTTTCGTGTGAACAGAAGGCCTATCCGTCACATTTTTCACCGTTTCCAAAATTTGCCGGCATCGTGTGAACGCAGTCTCAAAGTGTTCCACGATAGTTTGCTTGAACACGGACAGAAGTGTAAAAGATATTAGGCTGTTTTATCAAGAAGACGCGAGTCAAGACGACGCCAGCATAATTATTTTGTTCGAGGATGTAAAAAGCTAAATCAACTTCAAAACTTTTGCGAGTCTTGAGAGATTTATTGTACGTTCTATTTTGAAACTGACAACCTAAAGAGTATAATTTCGAAGGCCGCAATGCAAAAATAGGACTTCGAGAAGGGAAGCAAAATGCAATGTGAGCATATTCACAAACGATGAAAGTGCAAGAATGCAAGCTGTTCCTGGTGAATTCTTAAAACTTCTTGAGACTTAAAACTTTCTGGCAAGGAGCTGAAAATTTTCTGGGAGCCTAGCTCTCAGGTTCCGATACTTTTTGCAGCTCTGAACATAGGTACCTCTCGCTTATTAGTATTGGTGCCTTGAGAGCAGAAATATTGATATTAAAAGCTCAAGTTTTGTACCTATAAACAAACCCTCAAATCAGAGCTTTGGCCTTTTGGCCTTAGCGAATACCAGAAGCACAACAAGATTAAAAACTGAAATAAAAGAAAAAATTGAAAAAATTAAGAAACTGCCCAATGGTTGACTTGGGGGTGACTTCTGGCAGAATATAGAGACCCCCATAGTACCCCTGGATAACGGATTCATGCGTTGATTTTTCGTTTTTCACGCCATCAACGTCTATACAGCATTTTTCACGCTCACGTTGCAGAAATTTGAAGAATGCTCCAGAAATAAATTTCCATATAAATACATTGCTGAAAAGGAAACATCAGGGAGTGCAGGGTGGTTTTAGCATGAGTTTTGAAGTTTCGGTGGCAAAACTGCAAGTGAAATGAGACAAATAGGAGTCCGGGGGTCTGTTCCCGGAAGTTCTTGAGACCAGCCCCTTCACAAAAGTGGAAAATGGCATTTTTTTGCGAAATTTCAAGGCACAATCACGTGCTTTAAAAGTCCATTTCACAAAATAACGAGCAAATTTTTGGCAGATCACGCTGCACGGCGGAATCTTCGATCACGAAATCACGAGTAGAAAATATCAAAAATCACAAAATAACGCTCTTAAACTAGCCAAATAACGCTTCACGTACAAATATGGGGGGCCTAATATCATAAGATCTAGCATTATTTAAACTTTATCAAAAGCTATCGTTGATTTACTTCTTGTGGCGTGGCTCAAAGATTTGTTCCGGCTAAAAATCCAAAGCTCTGGTTTGCAGGTGGGTATATGGCAAAATTAAATTTACAATATGAAAATATGTATTTAATCAATATGGAAATTGGTTATACTTTATCACCTTACACTCTTACTAAATGACTTGAGATTGTTGGCAGCATGAACTACTCACAACATTACCTCATTCAGTAAGCGATATGCTTCCGATACAATAACATGGCCATTCTTTTCATTGCATGTTATAAGAAATCCTTTCAGACCAGCTGCCAGTACGTCTAATCTCTTTTGCTGAAATGAAGACAGAACCTGACTTCACGATACAGTACATGTTGCATGGCAAAATACTTGACACAACCATTTCAATAAAAACGACCTTTCTTTGTTGTAAAACATCAATGTGATACTGATGTAGATGAAGTACTCCACTAAGTGTCACTTGATTTTAGTTAATGGGGATTCAACAACGTTGACATGAAAGATAAAAATCATATAAATTGATTTTCATAACCATTTATTACCCTGAATCTGAATCCATCTATGCACAATCTGCTCAGTCTGAGACTGTATGCGATATTACCTCTTGATTGCACAAGAAATTAGGCCTGGGATTTACTTCCAAATGTGCTTAATGGTGGGATGGTAGTAGAGGGTTTGAAAGATAGTGTGGGAAAGATGACGTAGTTGCGGCTAGTAGTAGCTAGTCTCCTTTGTAGCGGGCCAAGTTTCGTTACCCAGTCAGAAGTTGAACTGAAATGCTTATGTCACAAGTATCTTTTTACAAGAAACAGCTTAAAAGAAACTTGGAAAGATACAACGCAAGAAACAATTTATTTTGAGAAAGAAAATCCTTAACATCTTTTTAATTTATTCATTTTCACTTGTTCACTGATTATATCATCCGTACGGTGCTTGATTGATGTCAAAACATTGGACAAAAAGGTTATATGTACATTTCAGTTTAATAAAAAACTGCTATCAACATGTGTCCTTTCCTAATTAAGAAAACATAAATACCGTAAAAGCTCTATTAAGCGCCTGGAGGGCTTATTTAATTTCAGACCTTCCAGAGGGGGGCTAAATAGAGAGGGGGCTTATTAGAGAGGGGGGCTTATTCATAAAATTAAGTGACAAGGATATATTTGGTAGCTTTGCAGTTCTTTTAGCCAATATTTTGCAGAATCAACATACAATTTTATGGCTTAAATACATAAATTCAACACAGTTTTTATCCCAACCATACTATAATTTACTATACAAGATTGTGTTGCTAAATAAATGGAAAATATTTGGTAAATTCTAGAATAAGGTGTAAGTGGGGGGCTTAATAGAGAGGGGGGCTTATTTCAAATTTTGACTCAGAGGGGAGGGGCTTATTAGAGAGGCAGGCTTAATAGAGCTTTTACGGTACGTTAACAAATGAATAAGCAAATTAGTTATGATATACTTATAATTCAATCAAAGCCTATAGATGTCTTGCAATCAAGATTTACTTGGAAAATATAATTTACTGTACTTTGTTCTCAAAATCATCTGCATTTTCTCTGATATCTTTAGGAAGTGAGTTGATACCTAGTGAAGTGATACCTAGCACCCATAAAGAAAAAACCGTTCTTAGCAAACTCTAGTTTCACTTTGGGAATTTGTGAAAGAATGTTTCTGTTTCTTGTCCTCACATCAGGGGTGTCACCAGCCCAAAAAAACTGGGGTGGACAGAAATGAGGGGGTCTGGGGACAAAGCCCCCAGAAAAATTTTTTGTGACCACGCCCTTCAGACTCTCGGAAAATGTGGGAAACGCCCTGTTAGCATTTTTGAGCTATTCAGAAAATTTAGGAAAAGCAGCTTTGTCAAGCACAATTTTTCGTAACAAGGGTCATTTTTGCAAGAACAAAAATCAAACTGTGAAGTACTATGCGCATGATAACCGGTTTTGTGTTGTGCGGGAAGTATAAAGCCCGAAGTCTTAAAAGTTCAGACCGAGCTTGGGAGGTCTGTGCTTGAAGACCGAGGGCTTTATATTTTCCTGTACAACGACACAACCGGTTAGTATGAGCTTTCTTATCAGTTTTATTTTATCACGCCAGTCGGAACGAAATTCATATTGGTGGGGGGGGTGCTGAAAAGAGGCATGAGCAAAGCGTGCAAAAGCGGGGGTCCGGGGGCTTGCCCTGGAGAAAATCTATCATGAACGCCCTTTAGATCGTTGGAAAACACCCCGTCTTTGGAAAATGTCCTTTTGACGGAAGCAAATCACGACAAATGAGAGTTTTTCCATGAAAACTTTAAAATTTTTGACTTGCATGACATCAAGAGATATTGCATTTTTAATAGATTCTGGTAGCTTCCTCGAATATATACGAGTTTGACTCTTCATTCCTATGACCGCCTATGACCTTGGTTTTTACAGCCTTTTTCAGTTAACAAAATCAACAAGCTTCAACAAATTATTGGATGAGGGGCCTGTTTATTCCTCAAAAAAGCCTTAATTTTTGTAACGATAGCGATGTGATCAAAACACGTTCAGAAGTAATTTTTCTTCACCAGAAAACAGATTGAGTAGTTTAGGACAAGAAACTTCTCAAAATATCCACCAATGAAATCTCACAAAATCCTTTGCATAATTGAAACATGATATGTGATGCTTTACAAAGGACGTAAAACATGGAGTCATCCCCTTGGGAGAGATTGGTGGTCATAGATTCCTTTGAATTACAAACTAATCTCAACTACTTGCAAGCATTCAAATCAATACGCTCATAAAGTCACAGAAACTGAAACTACCTGATAAAACTCCATAGTCATTAGTCATATCCATTAGAGACGGTCATATCATGGACCCATGTTACATCTACCCCCTTCTCAGCAACCAAAGTTGCACACCAAGATGTTCTGAGTGAATGAAATCACCCCACCCCCCCCCCCAACTTTTCTCAACGGATTTAGAGAAATTAGAAAATCGGCCTCTGGGCGACGCCACTGCCTCACATTGTGTTTGTTGATCATAAAATAGTCTTGGAAGTTTGTATACACATTTCCATTTAGACATTTTCTCACTAATAAATAAAATAGCATGCTTATCAATTTTGTGTTTTAAGTCACATGCCTTTGACTTCAATATAGAGAAGGCTCTTGCCTCTATCGATTTCAGTTTCTTAAGCTGGGTTCGTGTGAGATTGAACTGAACGATGCAGTTGCAAATAATGCTGGGATGATGATCCTCATGTAGACAGCATCTGCGGCCTTAATAATAGTCACTAACAGCTTTGCACCGAGATTTAGTTGTTGATCTATGGTACCAAGATATCTATATGACTGAGTACAATTGATCTTTGTACTACTATTGCGAGACAGGTTTAGATCTCTCAACTCAGGTGTAATAGATGCTATAAGAATATTTATTCTACTTTTGATTTGATAAGACCCACTTGCAGCGTACGAGGCAGCCCCCAACTTTGGAGAAATTTTCAAAAATCAGCCCCTTTCGGGAAAATTTTTGCCCCTAGTCAGGCAAAAATGTTGGCAAACAACGGGCTTTGTGTCGGGCCACCCCCCTAGATTTTTTCTTCCCGTAAATAGCTAGGGTGCTCTTTTTATTTCACTTTCTTCTTTCACTCGTTCATATGCGCGCGCGCGCATGCAAGACTTCTAGTCTACAAAATTTAAAGCCAGATGTTGGCAGGTTTTGCTTGATGACTTACCTTTTTATTCTGACCACAATAATACTTTTTGTTACGCTTTCTCTTGAGATTCTTCTCTTTCGTTGCCATGATTTCCCGCCGCTACTTCTTTGCCCTGCTTGTCTGCTAGTTTTGGAGAAGGCCAGGCCAAATTGCCTCGTTTTAAAACAGTTCAATACTACAACAACAACAACAAACATGAACACACAACAACAACAAATCAAAACAAAGAAAATAAATTGGGGACGAACGAGCAAGCTGCATTGGACACTGCCTGTGATTTCTGGCAAGCGCATCTCGTTGTTTATCAGCAAATCAAAGGCAAGTGGCGAGCTATTGCCATAATGGCACAAAGTATTATTAAGAATGCGAGAGAACTTTCACGGTTGTCCAGGAAAGTTGCCATCACCCAGCTAACAAGACTGTATCACAGAAAGTTCAAAGTCCTTGATGGACATGTGGATTTGAAGACCCCAAAAATGTTGTCACAGAGAAAAGTAAATGAAAGCGTAGAAGCTGAATTACTGGGGAAAATAGAGAAGGCAAGAGATGGTGGTGGTCCAAGAGCTATAGAACGCCATACAAAATTAAATAAGAAGATGCTTGTCCGGGATAGACTTGCAAAGCTGCTTGATGAAGACTACCCATTTCTTGAACTTTCACAATTAGCAGGCCATCATTTAGATTATGGAGATGTTCCAGGGGCAGGGAGTGTAATGGGTATAGGGTCTATAAGTGGTCAGCTATGCGTTGTAACGGCAAATGATGCTACTGTCAAAGGAGGTACAATTTATCCGATTGGTGTGAAGAAACAGCTGAGAGCTCAAGAGATTGCATTAGAGAATAATATACCATGTGTGTATATTGTTGATTCAGGAGGTGGTTTCTTGCCCTTACAGTCAGATTTGTTTCTGCCTGGTGGTAGAAGTTTCTACAATGAAGCAGTGATGTCATCTCTTGGCATTCCTCAGGTAATAACAACCTTATCTAAACACCAAGAGATTGTGTTGTGTGCAGGAGTGGCACAAAGTTTGCCTTAACATTTGCAGACATCGCATGAATTTGAAAAAACATAGCTCAGTGATTATTTGACCCTTTTTTGCACTTGGCTAAGTGAACATGATGACATCAAGAATTAAATCATCTAATCCATTTTCAATTCCTGATAGCACCAACTTGATAATTTTTGCTTTATCACCATATGGATTGGCCGTCTGCAGAGAATGGCAGGTTCTAAGTGAGTTCTCACATGTGTTGACCATCAAGTCATTGAGCCATACTTACTATGAATGAACCATCCAAAAGGACAAAATATGAGCCACAACCACCTAAAATGATCCAAAACGGCCCAAAACCAGATTGTAACTACCCAAAACCATCCACATCCAGATAATAATGACCCAAAATTCCTAAAATTTTCAGATATTAGCTCTTCAGGCAAGTGGTGTAATCATGGTGTAACACTCTTCAGACAGGTGTAAGAAATTATTTTAAGCAATAGGATCTCTTGGAAATTTTACAGCTTATTCTAGAACACAAGAGGATTTTTGCCGAAGGTATAGGAGATCTTTGCAGAGTGATATGGCCTTCACTTTAGGTGAGAAACAAATGCCCCTCACTTAACGCAAGGGGAAAGTCAGCCCAAAGAATCTAGTAAAATTTCATCAAAAAGTGCTAAAAACTCTCCAAAAATGTCAAACTCTTGAATGATCTTGAAAATTGCAAAAATCATTGCAAAATCCTACAAATCCCAAACAGTTGTAAAAGTCTTGGAAAAGCAGAGAAATCCTAAAAAATCT
Organism: Aurelia sp. 4 Dawson et al 2005; assembly: GCA_964019985.1. NCBI lineage: Eukaryota > Metazoa > Cnidaria > Scyphozoa > Semaeostomeae > Ulmaridae > Aurelia > Aurelia sp. 4 Dawson et al 2005. The sequence goes on along the minus strand of OZ026493.1, from coordinate 8,398,479 downwards.
TTCCCAAGAAATGGTACAAATTCCTAACAAAACCTTTGACAAATCTGTAAAAATAGTGAATAATCTTGAAAAATCTTGCAAAATTTACTCTTCACAAGCAACAAAATGGTACTGTATTTTCATTTAAGTTATGCTAAAGGATAAGAGTACCACAATAACAATATAAATAAAGAATTTGAGAGATATGAGTTTAGGAGATACTAGTACCACCTGCTAAGTTTCAGGGGTGTTATGCCCCTCAAAAGGGCTGATAATTCTAGGATCTTAGGATGGTTTTTGGTAGTTACTCTGGTCTTGGGTAGTTTTGGGTGGTTTTGGGTTGTTATAATCTGGTGGTTGTGGATCATTTTGGGTGGTTGTGGTTCATTTTGGTTGGTTTTGGGTGGTTTTTTCTTTTTAGTAAGTATGGTCAGTGAGCAAGAGATCTCATTCATAATCAGCATGCATGTCAAATCCTTTCGAAGAATTTATGCCATCAGTTACCACACTCTGCAGACTGGCTCATTGGTGGCAATAAAATTTTCTTCCTACAAAGAGACTTCAATAGAGTGTTCTTCCTTCAATCATAGTATCAGATCTCGATTAGATGGCAAAATAAAATCAGAAATTTATCATGCTTGATGTTTTTTTTTCAATTTGCTGCTTGATATACTCTCTCATTTTGTTTTGATTGCTGAAAATTTCAACATCATGCATTTTCCAAATGCCAACACTTATGTTGACTCGCTCAACAGTATCTCAAAAGTAAGCGGCATATTATACATCTTCTACTAAGCTCAATTAGCCTATTTTACTTCTGCCACCTCAGTGCTTGGTGCTAAAAGCCACAACTCCACTTTCACCTATTATTTGTTGTATGATATTCAGCTATCTACATTCACCCAACTTTTGCCCAAACTGTTGACCGTCAATAATTGATAGTTTGGCAATCCTCGTTCGATCGTTTAGTGGGCCTGCTGTCATTAGTTATGCCTGCCGAAAACATTTCCAAATGATCCAACACAGCTGGCTTAACTATCCAACGTTCCATCCAAACGTTGGCTCAAATGTTGGATCGTTTCACCAGGCCTTTTAATGATCTAAAATATTTACAATCTTTTGCAGGTTTGCGTTGTTGCAGGGTCATGTACAGCTGGTGCTGCCTATATCCCAACAATGGCTGATGAAACAGTAATCATAGAGAAAATTGGAACATTATTTCTTGGAGGGCCACCTCTGGTACAGGCAGCAACTGGAGAAGTCGTCACACCTGACCAGCTTGGTGGTGCAAAGTTGCATTGCGAGGTCAGCGGTTGCACCGATTATTTTGCTACTTCAGAGGATGAAGCAATTGAAGATTGCAAAGATATAATGGCATCACTCAATATGAAGTCGTATTGGAAGGAGGTATCATTTTATGAAGAGCCTATGTTTGATACAAATGAATTGCAGGCTATTGCCATTTCTGAAGCTGATAAATCGGCACTGCCTATTCATAAAATCATAGCGCGAATCGTCGATGGCAGCCGATTTAGGGAATTCAAGCCATCATTTGGTCCAACGCTTGTGACAGGATTCGCTCATATTCATGGCATTTTAGTTGGCATTATCGCTAATGATGGGGCGTTGAGTAATAACTCTTGTTTGAAAGGGTCCCATTTTGTTGAGATGTGTTGTCAGCGTAATATTCCAATCGTTTTTCTTCAAAATATTGTCGAAGCTAATGGATTAGGTAAAGAGGAAGCTGCTATGTTGATAAAAGAGAAAGCGAAGATGATGTCGGTAATAGCGAATTCGCAAATTCCCAAAATAACCGTAATCATCGGGAATAGCTATGGAATGGACAATTATGTTATGTGTGGACGTAGTATGAGCCCGCGATTCCTGTACATGTGGCCAGCAGCCAAGGTCGCTATGGTGAATCCAGAAGTACTTCGAAGTAATGAGGAAAGCGCAGAGACAATGTCATTCATTGACAGACAATGTTCATCATATTACAGCACAGCTAGGGTGTGGGATGATGGAATCATCTTGCCGCAAGATACGAGAAAAGTTTTGGGACTTAGTTTAAAGGCCACCCTAAAGCACAAAGAGATTGAACACTCTCCGAAGAATGTTATAAGAATGTAAGGTGGTGTTTAATGAGACAGATATGGATCTTTTCTTTTGAATTTCAAGAATTTTTATACGCATGCAATGAAATACAAATATAATAGCAATGACTTTGACTTCCCTTCTACACAGTCGATATCCTGATTTCTTCACAACACGGCCCCCACTCAGTAGCAGAGTCACTGTGGGGTATTGAGAGGAAGAGGAGGTAAATGGCCCCTAGTCCTCTTGAAAGTATGTACAGTAAATTCAGATTCTTTTAAAGTGAAATGGAAGCAAGGGTCTATAATTAGTTCTCGGTTCGTTTTCTAGTTCTCGGTTCGTTTTCTAAGTTTTGCCATATGATTCGATTTGATTGCAGGAAAGATAATCTTATCTTTCTAAATCCATCTAAAAAAGTTTACCTCTATGCTATATCTAAGTTCGGCGTTTCACAAAAATTTGAAGAGCATGGCGTCGCCGCTGTAAGTACTGTTTCTCGGAAAGGTATCTGTCTTCAACAGAAAATTTCGCACTTCTGGTAAATACAAAGAACCCTCAGTAAGAAAGTAGAAGGACTTCCACAACTGAAATCTTAATCAAAGATCAACATTTTGTCTGTGTTGGGAGCAAAATCTTTAAATGGCTTGCGATAAGAGGTGAATTGAGAAGATCATTTCAGGGTAAACAGCACTAAATTGTTTAGAAGTAGATGGTTCGAGCTGAAACAAATCGTCTAGCAGAAAATTTTCCAACATATGGAAGAGACTTGTTTGGACTTAAATCTAGGCTGCATTTTTCGGCGTTTTTTGCAATTTTCTGTGGGTAGACGTTTCTGGTGAAATTCAGGTCGTCAATATTTTGACGTAAGATTTTGGGGAAAAGATAGGAAATAATTCATTCTCGATCGCATGACAAGATCTACATCTCGTTGAGGAAAATTGTGTCTTTCAGGAAAGTTCCCGAAGAAGTGTCCCTGAATTCATTCAAAAATCGTACACCTATTGTGAAAGAGTGATACAGTGCCCGTTCTCAATTTTCCATTCAAGAAGCTTTATGAAATTAGATTCTAAGCGACGATGAAAATAGCCAACAAGAATGTTCACTGAAACTATTTACAATTAGATATTTTAATCCTCTGGTACTTTACCAGGTTAGTGTCCAGACAGACGAGGAGTGTAATTTTATAGAATTGTCTCTGACATGTTTTCAAAGGCAGCAATTACACAAGCTAGATTTTCAGCACTCAACAATTTCATGATTTTAAGAAACTTTCAGCAACGGGCCAATTTCTTTTCTTCGTTTAGCCAGTTCTTGTGAGGTGGACCTCAACTCATTGGAGTGGGCTAGCTCACTTGAGTGAGATCTCCCATGCATTGTTATTTCTGTACCGCTTGCCCACCTTTTGAATTTGAAAAGTGTATCCATTCTTTGAGAAGTCGTAATTCAAAAACCGAGACACGGATTAGAAAAATTATAACTACGTTACATGACTAAGGCACCATCTTAATTTTGAGCATTTAGTCTTGATGCATCATTCAAACCATAAGAACAATTTCTGAAAAGGTGAATGTGAATTTGCTTTTTTCAGCGCCAAGCACTGGGATCGCAGAAGTAGAGTACACCTAATCAAGTCCGCGACCCTTATTCATGACGCTCAAGTGCTGGGATCCTACCGGGTATCGAACCCACTCCACTTGACTGTTCTGGCTACAAAGTCAGAGGACTACACCACTGCGCCACAACACCTTCAAAAAATAGCTTCTGTGTCCTTTTCCTAAAACTAAACTCACCTTACACGATATCGGTAGAATGTTTGAAAACAGTATCATAAAGTACTTTTTGGCGTCATAAATTTTGCATTAGTATAGAAAAACGGCAAAGTTTGCAACTCTGCTGTTTGCAGATTCTATAGCAGTATCATGTAGACGCAATCTGTCAATGGAACTTTACGCGCAACTTTTGTCTTGAGGCTATCTCAATGGGAGGAGCTTCAGCGAACTCTGATTGAAGTTCTTCGAGCCTCCTCGAAGCATCGACATCGCTGCGCGGAGCACAGCTTTTTATTTCATTCTCAGTAGAGACTCATTCCTTTCGTAATTTTGAATTTTTTCGGTAGTGAGCCACCTTAATCATAAAGCTTTACGATTAAGGTGGCTCTGCACTTAAGGTGGCTCACTACCGAACATTTTCAAAATTACGAAGCAGTGAAAGGTGGTTGTATACCAAGTAAAAATAGGTTCAAAACACAATCAAACAAACAACGTTACAGTAAAGTTTGTGAGAATAAAAATCCTTGTTGAAATGCCAACAAGAGACTCTTACTCGTGAATGAATCTTTTTCAATCGAAGTCACTACTTAACAGTTGCAGCTAATTGTTAATTAAAATCATGAGAATCTCTGAGAACTTTTTTATGAGATTATTATTGTTCGAAACTCTTCTCTGTGATATTCATTGCCACGTTGATGGAGTATCCGAGATCCAGTTTTCTTCTTCGCACACTTCTCACTGAAATGAAGTGGTATCAAATAGCAAATAGTGTGAAAATGCCCAGTTACGAGTAAGGCTAGGTTCACACTAGATAAAGTCTTTCAGAATGGCCTACAAAAGACAAAAATTCAGAGTCTTGGTCCGTTATCTTTAGGGTCTTTTTGAATGACCCCTAACAATCCAACATGCCTAGTGTGAGCTTAGCTAAAGAATTGGTACCCTGTTATTGCAAATTTCACTGTAAACATGATACAAAAATTAAGAGCCAGTACGACGAAAAATATAGACATCTTCGTTCAAATGACTTCTTTGATGACAGTAGTATTTAAAGACAAATCCAATGATTGATACAGCCCTGGGTGGGGGGGGGGGTACTTGATTATTAAGTGTGGTTAAGTGATACTGGACGTGCCGGTGACATGGGTGGGTTTTTCACCTGAAGTTTCCTACATATGGGTCGGTCTCTGAATCTCAGAATTAACCGACCCATATGTAGGAAATTTCAGGTGAAAAACCCACCCATATCACTGGCACGTCCAGTATCACTTAACCACACTTAACAATCAAGTACCCCCCCCCCACCCGGGGCTGTATCAATCATTGGATTTGTCTTTAAATACTACTGTTATCAAAGAAGTCATTTGAACGAAGATGTCTATATTTTTCGTCGTACTGGCTCTTAATTTTTGTACCATGTTTACAATGAAATTTGCAATAACAGGGTACCAATTCTTTAGCTAAGCTCACACTAGGCATGTTGGGTTGTTAGGGGTCATTCAAAAAGACCCTAAAGATAACGGACCAAGACTCTGAATCTTTGCCTTTTAACCTCAATTCTGGTAGATGGGCAGCTTTTTCAGAACGTTTACCACAACTGAAGAAACTTGAATAGACTTTGCACCCTAAAATCGACAAAATTAATAAAAATGGTAAGGAAGCTTCCTGAGATTCATGCAAAAAGGCTCAAAATTCTCGAAAAATTCGGTCATACAAATGGGTCATTTTGTCAAAGTCCAGATTCACATCACATCAAGTCTCGTTCCCAGTCAATTACCCCCCCCCCTTCCCCTCCACGGGCGACTAATCCAGTGAAAAACTCATATTAAAGACGACTAAGCAATGTTCATGTAAAAAATATTATTGCGAAGAACGTTTCGACACAGGCTAGAATCGTCATCAGCAATGGTATTAATGCGCGAAGGCCAATTAAGAAGATCCAAAACAATGAAAAAGCATGCTACTATAAATATAAAATACTGTTAAGCGATGCCATTAGCATGACGTCAGCAAGAAGCACTATATCACTTAACATATTTGTCTCCTTGCTTTCGAGGTCCCTAGAGACCTGTTTTGCAAAAAAACTATGCATTTAATAAAAATCCAAGAGTCAGGCTTTCAGAAAATCACTATCTGATTTATCTCAGACTTTTTCGTTGCAGAGAAATTGAATTTTTTCGGCCAGTAGCCAAGTTTGATACACCCGTGTATAGACGCCGCGTGTTCATCAGGCCAATTTGATGTCATGATAGATATGCAGAAGATGTGAAAAGAGAGCAGTATTCCATGCTTTGAGTTGAAAAACAAGATGACTCTGGTTGGGTAACCAGCTTCGGATGATGTCTATTTGAAGTCGCATTTTTCTGTTAGGTTAGAACAACGACTCCCGCAACTATTGCCTAGGGTTTTCATTTTTGTCGCTTCATTTTAAACTTATCTATACCGGGTAACAATTCAAGGTTTATAGAAACCTGCTTTACAATTTGGCCCTTTGAAAACAACACTATGAGATAAAGTTTTCAAACCTACTAATGAACAACTAAACAGTTATTCTTACTTTTAAACCTATTATACTCTATCAATACCATGCCAACTAAGGAGCGAAATAAAAGGAGAAGAGGAAAGCGGAATTTCCAGCACTAGAGGCACTAGCACTAGAGGCCCATATAATTTGTTAGTCTCGATTTGGAACACTGAATAGAGGATGCCAACTTTTGCTTCAGCATCAAGATCGTTCAAGACTTTGATCCAAATACTTTTATTTCATTTATTATCAATTTTTATGCAATGTAGACTTTTTCAGCTGGTAAACGTTAGCCTATTAACAATATAACTGTGTTGATGATAAGGAAACAGTCCGATCCAGTATGCTTAAGTGCGATCAACCAAAGGGGTAATGTTTGGGTTCCAGAGGCTGAATAGGGACCTTCTAAAGTCTGCTTCAAGCCAGATGACTACTTTTCTCGAAAGCTATCAAGAATAAGTCTTCATTCAGTATTTGACATCAGAGAAGTAGAAACGTCCCTTTACATATTCTAACTGAACTTTGGGAATTTATAGATCTCCATTGCTTGTGGTTCTATTCTTTGTAATACGATAAAATTTCAGAAAATTTATTGCAAAGATTTAACGTTTACTTACTTCTGACCAATCAGTCTTGGATGAGCTGATATACTGCGATACCCCATTCCTTTCCAATGCATTTCGTTGATCCGGTTTTACAATCTGCAAAATCTTCTTTTGTGCACTTTGATGTATTCCTCAAATTGTCAGTGTAAACTGCCAAAGCATCACGCACCGCTTTGTCAGCCCAACATTCTCCTGTTGGAAATGGTAGGCAAAACTGTCATAACATTGCAGTTATCACTAACTATAGATCTAAAGGGCAGAGACGTAGGAAGCATCACAAACTTGGGGGCACGACGCTTCGAGGGCACTTTTTCCTTAAGAAAATAGGGAAATTTTCCAAAATAAAAAGGGCACTTGTTTGTTTATTGCAAAATCTTGTGGGGCACGTGCCCCCAGTGCCCCCCCCCCCCCGGTTCCTACGTCTATGCTAAAGGGTGTTTCAGAAAAAACACAACCCAATTTCATTCGAAGTTCTTCAGGAAAAAATGAAATTTGAATCAATTTGATGCACACTAGCTGAAAGTACAATTTATCTTTTTCCAATAATTTCCAGGTTGGGTTGATTGATTGAATTTTTCATTGCTTAATTAACGTTTTCGCAAGTATGGCCTGTTTTAGATTCAGGAAAGTGATAGGGCATTTACATAGACGGTAATCCACCTTTGTAAGAGCATCCCATGGAACAAGTTTAACAATATCGAAGAAGCCCTCTCGGTATACTCTTTTAAATCATTGTTGAGACAGTTGGGTTCGAAAATCTTTAACTTTGCATAGATATCTTATTCTATTCAGATGTACATATTTTCATCTAATTTATTTATATTTGTACTTTGTCAGGAAGTTTGATTTTAACAGAGCCAAATTGTACACGAATACTTATCGAATCTCTCACCTAGTATGGATATATTTCAAATGTAAAATATTAAGTCTTAATCTGAACAGTACATTTGCTCGAACTATGAAATATTATAATACAAACCAGAAACCGAAAGCAACCTTTGTGACTTCGATAAAAATCTACGCTTGCTCAGAGACAAAAATTGCATCCTTTTTGAAAATTTGCCTTTATTTATTTGAAGTATGATCCATATTATGCTCATGCATGTATTTGATAATATTTATCTCAAGTCGAGAAAAACTTTCTATTTAGCCGCTCATTTTAATGTTATAATCATGCTACGAATAATCATAGCTTTATATTTCTTGTTTCCATGGCAACGACGGCAATTGAGTTAATTTTATCTAATCACGTGGTTTTTATTGCTTGCATCACAGTCCATTTAATTCAGGATCATAGCTATTAAGCCAGAGGACAAAAAGAAGCGAGTCATGAAATCTACCCCCCTTCCCTCAATTATAGACCACTTGAAAACTCCTAGGTGTTCACACTTACCATAATAAGCCATGCCAAAAGCCTGGTACCCTTTTGCCTTTGCTGTCACAGCACATCTATTTATCAACTCTGTCATAAATTTGCTCCAATCATTCCAATTCAACCATTTGCCATTCCATGCATGATGAGTGTAATCTCTTTCCGTTGAAAGAAGTTCTTTCATGTGCTGAGTATGATCTTCAAAGCATCCTTGAAGTTGAAACTTCCCACCATCTTCAGAGAGAAGATCAAATAGCACAGTAAACATCCGCGCATTAGGGCCTAATAGCAAGTTAGCCTGGGGGTCTTATTTTTGAATGCTATGCATTGGTTTATATTAAATGATATCTAATTCAACAACTCTATCCTGCAAGTTTCCTTTACCGTAGGATAGATCATTGTAGTTTTAGCAGTGAGCAAGGACACGTTTTAATAGACCTTTTAGCTATTCTGAAAACGAATGTGTATCGAACGATATTTCATTACGATTTGTAGAATTTTCGAATGTGCACAATTGCGATCGAAGCTCTAACGCCACTCTATCAAACCTCGTGTATAAAATTGTATAAGAATATCGCTCGATCCACGCTCTTTTGTAGAATAGCTAAAAGGTCTATTGCATGCTTGTCGAACGTATGTTACGAGATTCTAAGAAGCTTGAGTTTTCGTCTTGCTACTTTGACGTCACATGCCACCAGTTACCATTCTCCCATAGCACGCGTTAAAATTATAAAAATTGGTAAAACCTGAGATTTCAACGGTTAATTTCAGGATGCTTATAGTCTGCCCTTAAAAAACATTGATAATCGCCATCAGTGTGGGCTTCATTTTCAAGACCTCTTTATGAAACTGCTTCCTGGGCATCTATCTAATAGTTTCTTTATGCGCTACAGTCAACTGTATAAGAAACGAGCTAGATAGGAAATTATGCTCGAAACGTTGTGCTTATTTCAGTTCATATGAAAGTGCTTAGATTTTATTTTATTTACTTTCTTATCTCTGTACAGTTGCATCTGCAAGGAACAAGAATAATTCCAAGAAAGGTAATACAGACCAAACATCAAAGACCAACAGCCAACCATGTTTCTTTACGGCCCAAAAAGTTGGTTATCGTACAGGATGAATGTCGTTTCTGACCTAGATTCTCTTTGTATTGCTTTCTTCATGTTTTGCGGCGCACAAAGGATCATGGTTAGCGTTGGTCCTTTAACGCAAAATTCCCTTGAAAACACACAATTTGATTTCAGATACCGGGTGAGCTTGACTTGTTGAAGTCTCAGTCCCGTCCGATCTTTCACTAAGTTCCGAGAGCGAGTCGAGTGAGCGAGCGAACGAGAGGAGCGGCTCTCAGTTCCGAGAGCCGCTCCTCTCGTTCGCTCGCTGTGCTCGCTCACTCGACTCGCTCTCGGAACTTAGTGAAAGATCGGACGGGACTGAGACTTTAACAAGTCAACGGGTGAGCCAGAAAAAAGTTCCATTTTTGAAAATTTATAGCATCAAGTGTTCTGAATAGAGAAATATAGGTAAATTCATCGTACAGAAATTTCATGTGGTTGCAAAAATGCCTGAAAAGGCCTAAATAATTGATGAAATCACAAAAAAGTCGCCGCACAGTACAATTGAGAAAGTCCAATTTCTCCCGAGTGAGACATATGTTGTGTTTTAGGTGTAGGTTGCCTAAAGTGTTAGGTTCTGTAGCTATTGCTGTTGTTTATCATAGATTTAATTGGACGGTATTTGTCAGCTAGTATTTGATTGGACGGTATTGTAGACTACCAGATCACGTGACTTTTAGGAGAGGGGAGTTGTTGAGCGAACATGTTGAGTTGCGGACGTGGTTGTGTAGGGCTAGCCAGAAATTAGGCCAGATCTGATTGTGCTGGGTTTGAGGTTAGTTCCTGATTGTTCAAATTAGTTTGTTAGATTTGATGAAGAGATACAATATTACTTGTGACAGACTTGTACATATGTAAATAGACAAACTTGCTATCGCTGAATTTCGCAGTAAATATTCGCTGATTTTGTTGGTCAAACTGGGGTCGAAGCTACTTACACGATAGAGACCCGGAGAAATACAATATTTGGAGGTCCTACCGAGATACGAAATACGAGATCGAAATACGAGATACGAGATACAAGATAGGAGATATTTAGACTGAGATCAGAAATGCCAAAAGTACCACAAATACAAAAGTTTAAAGGAGACAATGAAACCAGTTTTACCCGTTGGTGCATGCAGTTTGAAGCACAACTGACAGCGTTAGCAATCAAAGATGAAAATAAGGCGTGGCGTAATTTACTGTTGTGTTACACTGATGGGAATGCTTTTACCGTTGCGTCGAATACCATAACAAATAAGGCAGAGTGCACGTATAAAGAATTAAAAGAAGCCTTGGTCCAGAAATTTTGTGGAGCTGATTACAAGCGGTCATTGGAAACCAAGTTGCGAGGACTAAAGTTTCGGAAAGGCCTGAAGATTGCCACCTTTGTAAATGATTTGAAGACAACAATTCAGGAGTTGTACGATTTGAAAGATGAGGATGCCATCAACTCCATTGCTATCAGCCATGTTATGTCAAACATTGATGAGTCTCTCAAAAGTGAAATCAAATTGTTGCAATTAGCGGGGAACACAAGAGTAGAGAACTTGCTTGAGTTAATTGAGACGAAATTGGAAGGAAACGCCTTCGGGATTAGCAAAACGACTTATAGGAAAGAGAGAAAATTATGGTGCAACTTCGATGTCAACAGGAAATGACGAGCGATTATCTCGCTTAGAGAATATGATGGCTTCGTTGATGAGCAAAATTGATGTATTGAAAAGCAGCCAACTTCGAATGAAAGCGTGCGTAAACGCATTTGCGACCATTGTCGACAAACTGGACATGATAAATCGCAGTGTTTCAAGTTGAAAGAGTGTTATCGCTGTGGAGAGAAAGGGCATATTTCAAAATATTGTCGACAGTCTAAAGATAGCCCTAAAACAGAAGAGAGTAAATCAGCAGCGTGGGAAATTCGCAGTGTAAAGGGACATTCGACCATTACCCCCGGAACAAGGATGGTATTCAGAGTGGTAATAGATGGCAATGAATTAGAATTTCTCTACGATCCAGGGAGCCAATTCTCAATCATTCCACGACAAGTTTATGATCAGTTCAAAGTGAAACCACCGTTAATACCTGTAAACGAGGCTGGAGTGGGCGTTGCTGGAAATCGATTCGAATTTGATGGTGTTGTTTACATGAATGTCAATTTGGTACAGGAAGACGGATCATATTATTTGCTTGAGTATGAGCCATTGTTAGTCACATCGGCAGTTGATTCATGTATTTTTGGGATTCGTACAGAACAGAGATTTAAAGAAACTCATCGAAAACAGGACGAGAGCACGATTACCTTTGTCCCAAATGGAGGAGATGGGTGCAAGAGTGAGGTATATACCTGGGAAAGAGAATGTTGTGGCTGATTTCCTAAGCAGGAATATTCAAGACCTGCAAGGTAAAGCTGAGGGGAATTTTGAAGTTGGTGCATTTCGTTTGGAAACATTGAATTATGATGTTGTTGATATACTCGCATTTCAGTTGGAGGATGGTGATATCCAACAAGTATTGGGGTATTTTGGCGTCCAGGAGGGGAAAAAGGCTGTGCCAAGACCATATAAGTCTCATTTGCAGAGGCTATTTGTTGATATTGATGGGTTATTGAAATATCGTCACCGTGGTGAAGGTTTGGTTGTGGTTCCTGGAAGACTGAGGAATGAAATTCTTGCATTGAGTCATAACCAGTGGACGTCCGGGCATTTTGGGATATTCAAAACTCATCGTCGAGTTTTACAGAAATTTTGGTGGCCTGGCTTACACAGCGATGTTTGTGATTATATCAAGAACTGTGATATTTGTTTACGAGTGAAAAGAGCGGGAAGAAAACCTGGGAAAATGGGAATACGTGAATGGCCTAAGCGACCATTAGATCTTATTTCGATTGATTATTTGGTTGAGTTACCTGTTACAGCGAAAGGAAACAGACATATTTTGGTGATCAATGATCATTTTTCAAAATTTATCCAAGTTTATGCAGTTAAAGATCGTACAGCATTGACGGCATCAAAATACGTATTGGATTATTGTCTCAAATTTGGATTCCCATTGCGTTTGTTTTCAGATCGTGATCCTGCATATGAATCTGAGCTTTTCCAATTGTTGATGCAAGCTTTGGGAGTTAGTAAAATTCGAACAACTGGGTACAACCCTAGGAGCAATGGTTTAACGGAACAATCAAATGCTATCGTCAAAGATTATTTAACGGCCTATGTAGAGAATGCAGATAACGTTAGGCCGGAATGGGATTGTTGGACGAGGGAGCTTGCTTTTGCTTATAATACATCAGTGCATTCGTCAACTGGATTTACGCCAGTGGAGTTGATGTTTGGAAGAAAATTTCGTGTGTCTGCAGATATGTTATTTGGTTCCTATTGTCAAGAGGAGAATTTACCGTTATCAATTGAAGATTTTCGTGAACATTTAAATACAATGTATGCTATTGCAAGATCGAAAATGGATACACGACAGAAAATTGCTGCATCTTATTATGATCAGAAGAGAATGTATGACAAGTTACAAATTGGGGAGTCTGTTTATTTGTATTTACCTGCAAAGAAGAGGGAGAAGCTGGCGATCAAATGGGTAGGCCCATATGTTGTTGTTTTGGCAAGCCACCCTGTGTATCACATTCAGATGGATAATGGCAATCAAAAGTGTGTTACAAGAGATAGACTACGGAGAGCAGGCAAAAATACTCAGTTAGCTACTAGCGACGTTGAAAAGAGGATGATCGTGTTGATACTGTTGATAATGGAGATAAAGAGGATGAAAATTTGTTTCAAATGATGGGATCAGATGATGATGAAGAAGAAGTAATTGGTCAAAGACATGGGTATGCACTTAGGCCAAATCCTAGGCCAACTGACAGGTATGGAGGTTACGTAACTCATTTTCTTCGTATTTTGTAGACATTTATGATATTTAGGAGCACATTGGTAAGACAATTCTTTATTAGAAGGGGAGGAAATGTTGTGTTTTAGGTGTAGGTTGCCTAAAGTGTTAGGTTCTGTAGCTATTGCTGTTGTTTATCATAGATTTAATTGGACGGTATTTGTCAGCTAGTATTTGATTGGACGGTATTGTAGACTACCAGATCACGTGACTTTTAGGAGAGGGGAGTTGTTGAGCGAACATGTTGAGTTGCGGACGTGGTTGTGTAGGGCTAGCCAGAAATTAGGCCAGATCTGATTGTGCTGGGTTTGAGGTTAGTTCCTGATTGTTCAAATTAGTTTGTTAGATTTGATGAAGAGATACAATATTACTTGTGACAGACTTGTACATATGTAAATAGACAAACTTGCTATCGCTGAATTTCGCAGTAAATATTCGCTGATTTTGTTGGTCAAACTGGGGTCGAAGCTACTTACACGATAGAGACCCGGAGAAATACAATACATATCCCCAGCTCATTTAGTGCCAAGTGATTGAAAATCTTTGTTATTTATTCGAAAATCTATGTCGTAAAAGTCTTATAAAGGTGAAAAGCACCTGGGTATTGTTCTGTGTGAGGAGATTTTTACTATTTGATCACGTGTTTTTGGCCCTATTCAGGTATTTTGCCATCATGAAATTTCGTAAAGTCGTCTTTACCGTAAAGTTGTAAAGTCGTCAGTACTCATAGAAGCTCGAGGAAAGTCAAGGAAATACTTCGGTCTGTCGCCTTTGAACTGAAATTTGAATCATCCAAATCCGTGAACTACTTTTGGTGCTATGAATTTTCAAAAGTGGGAACTCTTTCTGGCTCACCCAGCACATGGACAAGACATTGAAGCCTACCTGGAAATGTGATTGCATTGCCAACAGGAAGTGCTAAAAGAACAGATAGAAACGTTTTTCAATGTCCTTTGCTTCAGTCCTAGACACAAAGAAAGAGTGATACATTTTGCCCCGTGTAACTTCATAATTCCATCACTTTCAGCTGAAGTCTTTCAAATCTTGAAAACGGTTGGTGTAAATTCTATGCATGAAAGGAAGTTAGCACTTTGCCGTAAATCTGGGTGAAAAATTTTAATATCTTAACTTTTTCTTTCAAACTGGTGGTATCTAATCTTATTTGAAAGGATTCTTAGAATGAACGAAAATCCTAAAATAATTTATGAAATATTATACAATTTCTAAAAAATAGTTTACGAAGGTCTACAACATGGTAGCAAGCCGTAGTCCATCGCTCTTTTGCTTTAGGATTTGGAAATTTTATGACGTCACAGCTTAAAAATTATAAAAATTCCGCCACTTATTTAAAGATATCATAAAATTTCCACGGCAGGTTGACAGCAGAGTAAACTAAGAACCATTCCAGCCATTTAATTCAAAGACAAATTTAATAGGATTTTATACCCCACCATTTGAAAGATTTGAGCCACTCAGATTTCCTAGGCTGCTTTTATACGAGGCCGCTGGAGTACTTGGCCGGCCGAAAATTTGGCCGCGTAGCTGTACCGCGCAAAAATTTTGTCGGTATAGCTTGCGTCGGTATGGGCATGTGCAAGTATGTTTTTATTTGCAATTTAGCGCAAGTTTCTTTGAGGACCATATTTCATTGGCCTCCTATTCACCCTGAAGGTGAAGGTGAAGTTGTGGTTTTCAGCGCCAAGCCCTGGGATCGCAGGTATAGAGCAGACCTAATCGAGTCCGCGACCCCTTGTTATGATGCTCATATAGTGGGGCCCTACCGAGTATCGAACCCACTGCGCCTGACTGTTCTGGCTTCAAAGTCCGAGAATTACACCACTGCGCCACAACACCCTATTCAAAGCATTCCATTCTCAATTTTGGTACCGTCCACAATTTTGTTCGCTTAGAGCGTTTCACGAGGCCGCTCACAAATTTGACCGGCTCAGTTTGCAAGAAGGCCACTCCTTGAGGTGACCGAGTGATGGTCGGCTAAGCGTCCAAATATTCGGCCCGGTTAGACAAGTCTCGTGTACACGGAAGGGCTTAGTGGCCAAATATTTGGCCGGCCAAACAATCGGCCGGCCTCGTGTAAACTCAGCCTTCGTCTAAAGAAAAATAATCAATCAAAGTTTCTTCTTCTCAGTTACGTTACAGTGTATCTTAAAAGTATCTCTTTTGACTAGACAATGAACAAACAAATGAGGCATCGGGACATTATGAGTACCTTCGTTAATCTTCAGTTTGCATACAAATACCTTTCATTTTGAAAATATCCACAAACCAGAGACGATATGAGCTCACTAAGTCTGCATTTAGAGTGCACTTGAAGGTACTATCAATGACTAGAAATCAAGGGCATTTTGCACAGAAATTTTCGACTTTAACTCATTAGACATACGGAGTACAGTAAGTAAGAAACCACTTTTTTACACCTCAGCCTAAAATGTTTCTTCTATCTATGATATGATACTCCTTATGCTTTGAGGCTCAAGTTTCTAAAGGTTCTAACTTTGTCCTTGGAGAATAAGTTACAACGAAATGGGATTATCTATCGATAAATTAGCCATATTCAACCATATGTGTATCCTATCCATGATTCTCAAGAACAATTAGGTAAAAATCTGTTAAACCCAAGATATATTGAAAGCAATTTCTTATGAACCCTTTGTGAGATTTAATGTTTCCTGACCATTAGACCAGTACTTGGTGCCACTCAAAATGCAAGAAACTTTACTCTGGGTGTAAGCCTCAACAGTTTCTAGTATGTAAGAGGGCTAATTATCTTCCTGTGCTCTAAAAGTTTCTTTTAGAAAGTTTCTTAAATGCGGGGCCTCACTGTATGTGTTTGGAGACACCACTGGTACTGCAAATTATGCATTTACAACTGAAAGACGGTGAAAAACTTAGCTACCTGAACACTTATGTGTATTGCAACTCAAGTGGCCACTTGATGCTCCTGGGCAGCCACCACCATTGACTGCGTATCTGCAGGACCTGTGCCGTGTCCTTAACCCTCCTCCGCATGATTTGCCACATGCTCCATAAGCTCCCCATCCACTCCACACTGAGAAAGGAAAAAGTCTGATGCGAGAAAAAATACATTGGATTGTGACAAACAACTTAGATTATAGGTCTGCTCCACATGTATTCTCTGTTAAGTGGCACATGGTTTAGTACACGGAATTTTCAAATAGATATTAGAAACGGTTCAACTACTTTCCCGCCTTCCTGGTAAGTCAAACACAAGGTTTTGATGTCTGAAAGATTATTGAAAAGTTAACAATCTAATTTTCATGAAGCGACTAAAAACGAAAATTCGAACATTGACAGAATCTTCAAATTTCTATGATTTTGAAAATGGGGATCTTAAATGGTTACAAGGCACTGGCAATCGACAAAACTCTTGGCACATTTGTCCATTGGAGGAAATTTCGAGCTGGGGGCTCCCCCAACCCCATTGCAATGTTGAATGGTGAAACAAAGGCAGATTTTGTAATGCAATAGCATCAGTTGCTTTGGTTCACACCTCAATTAAAAGTGATTAGCAAATGCGCACAAAAGATAATCTCTCAACCAGAAATTTAAAACAAACGTAACCGCTAAGTTGCCCTGAAACCAGTTCGGCAAACTGTCACTTGGTGCGGGCAAAGGAAGGCTTTTAAGAGAAGCTATGTGCTTAAGACGAAAGAAGAGGGGTGAATCTAAAGTTCTGTCTCGCAGATTTCGTTTACGTGATTCAGAATCCGCGCAGAGGGCATTACGATTCTTGAATATACATTGCTCAAATGTAAACAGTTACTCCTCAGCTCCTGGGTCAAATAGACCAAATCCGCCAGACAGAACTGTGGATTTACCCTTCTTCTTTCGCTATAAGCATATAACTTCTCTTAATCTCTTAAAAGCCTCCCTTTGCCCGCACCAAATGAGAGTTGACCGTACTGATTTCAAGGCAACTTTGCGGCTACGTTTGTTTTGATTTCTGGTTGAGAGATTTTCTTTTGTCCGCATTTGCTAAAGGCTTTTAACTGAGGTGTGAACCAAAGCAAATGATGCTATTGTATTGCAAAATCTGCCCTTGTCGAACGGTGATGAAAATGTCATGCTGTAGATGAGTTGACAAGTATGTCTTCTTCAAGCAACTGACATTGCAATAGGGAGAGAGTGCCATTAGAAGTAGGAGGTAGCACTTTACATGCAAAAAAGGCTTCTTTTAGCGCAAAGCTCATCTGTCCCAACGAGTTTTGTCAGCGATTGAAGGTTCTGCGATCCTTAAATCGGGTTTCAATTTCTTGAATTCAAAAAGACCAAGATTCTTTTCATACAGAATAAAAGTCATTATGAAAACCACAAAGGATCTTTAGAAGCACAGGGTCTTTAACAGCTCCTATTTCGCAGTCAGCTTATGAGAGTATTAGCCCTTCTAGGATTCTGGCAGTCCTTTGTAGCTTTCTTTTGCTACATTTGCTAGTTTCCAATTCAGTGACAAAACTTTTGCTTGCCAATATCAATCTCTTCCACGAAAGAGGCGTTCATAAGATACATCATGTGCAAAATTTTCCGATTTGACACTCCTTCCTCCTTGCAAGCTCTTTGGATAAAAAGATTCAAAGTAATACATCTGGTATATCTGGTAAGTCAAAGAATCTAAAATTTATGACGAGCTGTGGAGTAAAAAAGTATAGATCTGACATTCAAAACCAATATGATAATCCTCAATCTATCAGTCAAAGGCTAACTTAGATGATGGAGCAATGCGAACTCCGTTATTTTGAATAGATTATGGATGCCGCCAAGGCAATGGAGGCTATTCCTACAGGGTGTCTCAAAAAAATTATTCGACGTTTGATTAAATACTAAAAAATAAAGATACGCTGAATGCACCCTCGGTCAAGTCATCCTTTTCCTGAGATTTTAAATTAATTTTTGACACAAGAATCTTGCAAATCCGCTGGAAATTCATGGAGTTACGAGCATTTGAAGTTAAAGTTTGTGCGAAAGCTGAAACCAGAGGTCTCGAAATGGCATTTTTGGTAACAGCCAAATAGCCTGTCATTTCTGTTATTTCTCAATTATTTCAGGGCGAACCAAGTGGGATTCAAACAGGTTTTCGATAACCTAACTGTCAAGCATATCGATCCTTTGAGGAAACAAATTCAGTCTCTCGCCAATTATGTTTTGAACCACTGTTTTTGGACTTACGCAATGTTAAGGAAATTTAGAGCATGATCGCAAGCAATAATTTACTTTAGAAGTCCTAATTGGTTTGCTCTGACATCAACGCGAGGTATGACATTGGATAAGTTTCTCTTACCTCCGTCTTCGAGCGTTTTGTAATACCAGTGATCTGGGGGGAGGGGTCTCTGGTTTCAGCTATCGCATATTTTTGATCTTCGAGAGCTCGTAACTCAGTGAATTTTCAACCGATTTGCACGATTTTAGTCTCTAAAATTATTTCATAATCTTAGGAACAGGGTTATCTTTCAATGAGCCTGTTCATGTTGTCCTTATTTTTCAATATTTTATCAAACGTTGAACAATTTTTTTGAGACACCCTGTACATAATTTTGCTTTCTTACCTGGGCATGGTTGTGTATTGCAGCTTGCTGAATGACTTGATGAGCCTGGACAACCTGCACCACCATGTTGAGGCCTTGGATTTGTGCAGCTGCGGTGCCTGTACATTACTCCTCCTGCGCATGTTCTGCTGCAACCTCCAAATCCTCCCCATCCACTCCATCCACCATTTACTGCAACAGAAAAGAAACATTTTATCCCGGGTGAGCCAGAAAAAAGTTTGCACTTTGAAAATTCATGTTATCAAGAGTACCTTATAGGTTCCAAACAATCTTATTTTAAGCGTGTTGTACGATATAGATTTGAATAAAAACATCCAAGAATAAAAATAATCGTACCTTGAGCAGTGTTTTTCTAAAACACGACGTTTCGAGCTGAGCCCGTTATCAAGTCTAAAACACGACGTTTCGAGCTGAGCCCGTTATCAAGTCTAAAACACGACGTTTCGAGCTGAGCCCGTTATCAAGTGACTTGATAACGGGCTTAGCTCGAAACGTCGTGTTTTAGAAAAGCTCTGCTCAAGGTACGATTATTTTTATTCTTGAATGTTGTTACCTTATTAGTTGTAAAGAATATCATAACCTTTTTGATACCCAAGAAAGAGAAGTATCTTTGTCATTTTCCCGCTTTCTTACGAGCACTCGAAATATAAGTACATTCAACTTAACAAAAAGTTTCAGTTTTTGCAAAAAAATCCACTGATGGAGGCCTAATATACTTGATCAAATCATAAAGGACTTCTTTCACAGAACAATGAAGAAAGTGCCATTTCTCATGGATGAGCGAGATCTTCTGCACATTCATTGCCATGAGATTAAAAATATTTAGTATTTTCTTGAAAATTTATGCGTTGTAACTCTTGACAGAGATGAAACACCCGTGCATATTGTTCTGTGTGAGGAGAATCTTCTCGAATTGATCAAGTGTAAAATTTGCCCTTTGTAAGTCATTCTCCATGGAGTTGAATTTACATGCATTTCCAGTGCTCGCAAAAAAGCGAGATTAATCTCAAAAATGCATTTGTCATTCAGCTTTTAACTAGAATTTGAATCGTTCAAATCCATGAAGTAATCTTGGTGCTTCTATATTCGAACCAGTCCAGATTTAGATTGTTGCAGTCAGTTGTAACTCGTTTACGAAACTGCACGGATGGCTGGTATTTGAACATAGACAAAAGCAAATTCATGTCAGTAACATTCATAAATCTAAAGAGGGCCTTTAACGGAATAAAAAATTAGTAGATTCTACTCAAGGAGCTTTAATTGTACGGAAAAATAGAGAAAGAATTTCGTTGGTTTCGTTCCTAGCTTTCAAACAGAAAACAGTGTCGTTGTAAGGTAAAATGGTAGATCTGAACTTAAGCGTCTGATAGCGTCTGAACTTAAGGACATCACATGTGGGGTTCCACAAGGTTCACGCCTTAGGCCTCTCCTCTTTTTGCTATACATCAACCACCTGCAACTATCGCTAAATTATTCTGAGGCTAATATGTATTCAGATGACACCAACATCTTGTTTTCCTCGAATTCTGTCCCACTATAAAAAGAGAGTGTTAATTCGGACTTTTGTCTATGTAAAAACCTGGTTGGAATCCAAAAAGTTGTTTCTAGTCGTCGCCAAGACGGAAAATCTCCTCATGGGAAGCAGAAAGAAGTTGAGAGGCATCGAAAACTCTGAAACACAAGAATTACAAATAGTTATAGACGAAGAACCAGTTTCCGCAGTTAGGCACACAAACTACTTGAGAACTGAAGTCGACCAATTTCTAAACTGGGATAATAATATTCCCTCTGTGAAAAAGATTTCAAAAGAAATGGGAATGTTAAAGAAAGTCTCATTGAGCCACATATCCGATCGTACTGTTCCGTGTGGGGATTCTGTAGTACCATCGCATCAAATAGAAGCTTTTATTATATGGTGATCAAGACCTTTCTACTGAATTGAACAGAAATATACTTGAATTGACTTTGCGCTTCATCCACGATACTGGTCGCTTTGATTAAAATCATTTGCAACGTCCGTACCAAGCAGCCACCAAGTCCTTTAAAGTAAATGTTCTTTTTCTTTGTAATTCTGTTTCACATTAGATGCCAGGCAGTCTTACCATCTTTCAACTTCACGGAACGACTTGTTCTCGTGACTACATGTTATTTATCTGAAGCCCTGACCAGACATCTAATGTCAAACAGAAACTAGCACATTATCCATTAGGTCTTAAATCGTAGTGTAGCTGTTTGTCAGTTTAATGTTGCGTGTTTTCTTATTGGTCATGGGGTAGTCATTATCTTTTCGCACCCCATGGTATCGTCCCTGTAGTGTAGTATAGTAATTAGAAATTTTGTATGGTAGAAAGTAATATTGTTATTTGTAATATCTAATATCAATATAAAAAAAATAGAAGTACATCATCATCATCATCATCATCATCATCATCATCATCATCATCATCATCATCATCATCATCATCATCATCATCATCATTATCATCACCTTATACACCTAAAGTGTCTGGTGTGAAGTTTCAGTTCAGTAATGATCTTGTCCCACATTTTCTTGTGTCCACTGTTCAAACATTGCAATGCATACAAAGAAAAAAGCTAATATTGTGACACTTACCTCGAGGTGGTGGCGGTGGCGGGGATCTTCTGCGTCTTCGCCAAGAGTTACCATTATCAAAGCAGCAAAGGGAAAAAAAGAAAAGAAGATATAAGCTCCTCATCGTCATGATCTTCTCCTCAACTGCTTATGGTTAGAAATTTTGATGAGAATCAGTCCATATTTATTGTGATCACTTCTTTTGTTGTCTTAAGTTGCCATAGCGATGTCATTCTGTCAGTAAAAACTTCCAATTTATAGAACAAGGAGAGACATAACGCCTTCCAGGTTGCAAATATTGCCTTTGGATGTCTAAAGGTTAAATGCATGGAATTTATCGCCTGCTGCTCAGCTACATACAGCATACTAGGGAAGGGCATTAATTCCAGTACATATTGCAAACAATGATAGCAAATGTGCAACCTATGAAGTAACTAACATTGAAAGTGGTGTACCTCATGCGCATGCCTTGGTCCATTCTTCTTATCGATATTGATCAACGATCTCTCTTTCTCTCTGAAGATGATAGCCACATAGAGCATACTAGGGAGGAAAATGGGGAGCGCATGAATTTCATCACGTATGAGCGTATGTGACGAAGCATGTGATGTAAGTAGCATTGAATGTGTGCCCCACAAGGCTCGTGCCTTGGCCGATTCCTTTTGTCGATATTTATCAACGTTCTTCCTATTTCTCTGAAGACGACAGTCACATAAAGCATACCAGGGGAGGGAAATGATTTTCACCACATATGGCAAACAATGATAGTGAATGACACATCATATAATGTAAGTGGTATTGAATGTGGTGTCCTCCAAGGCGCATACTTAAGCACACTCTTGTTGTCGATATGTTCACCAACGATCTTCCTTTTACTCTAAAAGAAACTATGCTATCGAGTGCACAGATGGTACTCTGGGTTCAAATACTTCGAAAACTTTGAAAATCCGCAAATGTAAATGTACACATTATCCTTGAAAATTGCTGTAATGCAATCCGTTATCATATATTGGGTTGAATTTCTTAAATTTCGTAGGACGGGAAGTTGGCCTCGAAATCACTTGATTTTTAGATACATTAGATAACCGTTAGTACAAAATAGTTCGGTGTGCAATGTACAGACTGACTGCTATGAGAATAACTGAAGTGACAAAATCGAAACTCTGCTCTCTTAATGTCATCAAATACTGAGAGAACGATTGTCCGACGGATATTCCGACTGAGGGACTGAGATACATAGAAGCTTCTTGAGATCCACTTGAGCTTTTGTTCATGAATCTGAATTGATAAGAAGATAGACTGAACTGAGGTGAACTGGTGAACTAAAGCAAAACTTTTGTTGATGCAAATGAACTGAAAGCTATGAGTGATGAAAGGTCATGCTTAAATTCTTTGATATCTCATGTGTAATCCATTGATTTTAAAGACCCATTACTAACCATGATCCTTTGTGCGCCGAATAAAAAGCAAGACACAGGCAATTTAGGCCAAAAAGGACTTTCAGATAACATGAAAGTCGACTTTGGCGCCACGAAGGATCACGGTTAGCAATGGGCCGTTAACTTGACATCTTTGAGTATTAGCTGATGACTTCATTTTGTTTCAAATTACTAGGATGAAACGTTGGGAATGCTGCTTTATTTATCTTTGAAATGTTACTGTTGTCAGAAACTTTGCAGCTTACCTATATAAATGGAAATTAGATTGAATTGTGCAACCAATTGATACGATGTTTAGAAAGACAGGTGTGATGTGTAGCAAGGAACTCGTAAGAAACTCGTAAGAAACAATGAATACTCAAAATCTGTTAAATTAAGAAACTACCAGACTAGCGCAAATTCTTACTTACTTTTAAAAAAATACGTGCAGTTTCAAAGTGTATTTTGAATATGCTAGTGTGCTGGCGTAAAAAAGGGAAATGCAAAATGAAGAGCCAAGCACTGCATTTAGAATGCACACTCTTCTATTGTGATTCTTGTTTACAATTTGTAAGAAATATTGCCGTTACCTAGGGGATTTTCAGCAAATGCTATGATATGGGCAAACTTTGCATAAGTCACTCGCTCATATTTGGAACTGAAAGTGAAGTAAGAATCCTTTTGCTCATATTGAGATTGTTATTTACAATTGAAGTTGTCATTGCTAAAACTAGCTATGCAAAAGGTCTTTACGAAAATTGTGCTTTCTCCATCGAAATCAACGACACATGATAAAGCCAGAAGCAAACATATATACCATTACTTGGACCATTTTGACACTTCGGAAAAGGAATCTGGAGAGAGCAATGATTTTTCTGATAAACAGCAGCCAAAATTTTGGCAATAGGCTGCCACGGAGCTTTTACAAAATGTCGAAGGTTTCTTGATTTCAGCCATAAAACTAAAATTTTTTTGTGAAGGGAAATCCATCTTTCGTCATATGGCAGCCATTTGCCAGATTAACTTGTGTAGCCAGTCTAATCATTAACGACAGAAAAATTATACGAGAACGATTTGTTTCAGTACTTCGATATCATATCGTATTATGTAGCAGATTGTTCAAGTATGCTATTCAGGGCCACCGAGAGGGGGCAGGAGGGGCAATTTTTTGCGTAAGGGCCTCAGGATCCGAGGGGCATAATAATTGGAGATTTTTAACATTTTGACTGCAGGAAATTCCCCGACATAATCTAAACATAGCACAAAAGAACTGCAAGCGCCACGTATCTTCCTTTTGTTTCACAGATCGAAAACAACATCAAAGACAATAGGTTATATTTAGATTGCCCAGTCCACCTAGTTAAAGGCAGTCTGTCATGTATTTGATTGGATGATTTGGACAATACAAAGAATAGGAACTTTGAACGGCTGCCATTCCTCTGACTTTCTATGGCCGTAGAAATTCAAGACGATCAGCCATCCTCTGTTTCAAATACACAAATTCACAAAGAAATCCGTTGTGTTTGTGCTCTGTTTGTAGCGGCCAATCAGAGACGTGACAGACTGCCTTTAAGTTTGCTTTTAACCCCGTTGATTTGCTTTCAGTCAATCTAATGGGTTGATAGACATAATTTTCTGCTCCCTTCACTTGCAGGACAGCAATTGATCAAAATGATTTCTTCCCAGCGATAATCTTATCGGTATTTCTCGAATGTATGAAATAAAAATCACATCATGACTGTACAGGTTTGGTCTTTGCTATCACATTCTCTGCGATTTTTCAGAATGCTGTGAGGACTTTTTCACCTGGCATATTTACTAACACGGAATTAGTTTATCCATTCACAAGGAGTTTTCTCGACGATATCTTGGGATTATAAGCGATTATCAAAACAATGGGAGAACTGATGGCAGTCTAGACCATAAACTTATGATGATAAGTCCCTTGTATTCACAATGAAACAGTAAAAAACCTGGCCCTGTTTTCTGCAATCATCAATGTAATTATGATGGAATCACGACTTCAAGGGCGTATTCTTTTGGGCATCTGAAGTCTGCGATGTCTGCCGAAAACGGTAGGCTTCGCAGAGAAAAATTTCAGTTAAGTACCAAAACAATGGAATTCTGAAAATGGTAGAGTTAGCAGACTTCGCAGAGAAAAGTGCCAAAAGAATGGGAATGGAATGTTGAAGAAATGAGAATTCGAATGCTTTCGTTCGACCGAGCGAGTTGAAACCATTGCAATGCAATGCACTTTTGTTATGCTAATCCGAAGAGAAGAGGACCTGCGAAAAAACTTTCATTCACGGAACAATGCTCTCTGCGATCTTTCAAAAGTTTGCCAGCTTCAGGAGCAGGTTTCCAAAGCCTCGGACCTCTACCGTTTTCAGAAGAGCCCAAAAGAATATGTCAAAAATCTCTCGGAAGTCTACCGAAAACAGAATGATCAAAAGAATAAGCTTTTATAAAAAGTTATCTGAAGTCTGCGAAGTCTACCGTTTTCGGTTGAAGAGTACCAAAAGAATGGGATTTTATCTTCTACCAAGTCTACCGTTTTCAGAAGATGCCCAAAAGAATACGCCCCAAATCTCAATCCAGTGGGAGTGTTTTCAATTCTTCAATCGAATCGAAAATTCTATCACATGTACACGCTAACAATAGTAATTGACAAATCTCGCAATCTGATTGGTACTCAAGGAAGTGCAGAATTTGGGCCTTAATAGGGCAACTTTTCAAGGAGTGGGTACATTTTCTGACTTACCCGATCAAGGAAAAAATGATTGTAAAGGCCAATCTCCAGTCAGCTGAAATTTCCCGAGCGGGCGGAATTTTAGCAATGAAACGTTACTCAGCCGTAACAATCTATTCAATATCGGAGCGACATTTTCTCTCGTAAACAAAAGAATTTCCGCCAGCTCGGAAAATTCCACTGACTGGAAATCAGCCTTAATAATCATGTGGGGGTCATCAGGGTTTGCGGAACAGCGGAATTTGAAGAAAATTCGTCCGTCCCCATCGGACGCGGATTTTCTCGAAAATGATAAGCGGAATGCGGAATTGTTATGAAATTTTATGGATTTGCGGATCTTTCATTTGTTATCTTGTAGAAAAAATTCTTGGTCACATCTCTGTTTTTCTAGTCAGCTTTATGAGAATAACTTCCACCAAGCTTTGCACAAGAATTTGAACTGCCGCTCTCCTCCTCTTTCCACCTGGATGGATGAAAATATATAACAATACTACTTTGTGTCATCATTGATAACGAAGTGGCGGGACGCGGAATTTTGGCTAAAAACGACCGGAACGGCGGATTTTAACTGAAAATCGCGCGGAACGGCGGATTTCTACCCCTCTTGATGACCCCCACAATCATCGTCATGACGATTTTTTTCCGCATAACTGGATAAACAGATTATCCTGAAAGATGATCTTCATAATGATAATCGGATATTTCATCAAGCTGTGTTTTCTTCAAGATGAAAATTCTTGTGAAAAGGAATTAATGATGTCTGGCAACTCAGTAGACTGACGACCTGATTCTTCTTTGTATTCGTTCGACGCTTTTAATCTGATGTGTTAATTTGACTCATACAAGGACTCAGGACCAGAATCTAGAGGCCCCCCCCATAGTACCCCTGGATAACGGATTCACGTGTTGATTTTTCGTTTTTCACGCCATCACGGACTATAAAACAGCATTTTCACGTTCAAAGATATTTCTATGTAAATACATCGCTGGCGACGACACACGAGGGAAAGTAGGGTAATTTTAACATGGATTTTAAAGTTTCGGAGCCAAAACTGTGAATGAAATGAGATAAATAGGGGTCCAGGGGCTTGCCCCGGAAAATTTTTGGAGTATTCGCCTTCTAGAACATCGAAAAATGCCGTATTGTGGATCTTAAAGCCTGGTAACTTATCATTTGCTTCTTAGAAAAAGTTGATTTTCATTCAAATAGACTGCATCGTTTACTTTGCCTGTGGCAATTTAAGATCAATGCTCTTTTTATCTAATACTTTCTAGGAGACACATATCTTTATATGGAGTAGATTGCGAGCGAACGGAGTACAAATGGGGGTCCGGGGGCTTGCCCCCGGAAAATTTCTGAGACCACACCCTTCAGAATGATTGAAAACAGCATTTCTTTGTGAAATTTGAAGGCGCAATCACGTGCTTTAAAAGTCCTTTTCACGAAATAACGACCAAATTTTTGGCAAATCACGCTGCACGACAGAGTCTTCGATCACGAATTCACGAGTCGAAAATATCAAAATCACGAAATCACGCGCCTAAATTAAGCCAAATAACGCTTCACGTACAAATATGTGGGGGCCTCAGTCTAAACAGGGATCGAACGTCTCCTTTCCAAGTTTAGTCTCGTAATCAAGTTAAGGGTCTGTTTCATCCAGCATGCCATGCACGTGTCGTATCTTCGTTTGCTTTTGTTGTCGCCATTCCCATGGTCTTGAAAGGCGGGGCAACATAAACGACCACATTTGAGTTGCTGCCTCTGCCAGCTGCCTCTGTGTCAGTCCAATTGATTTTTGTTACTTCTTTAACATTCTGGGATTTGGTATCAATATCTTACAGTATTCTGGGATTGGGGATCAATATCGAACCAAATTTCTGGGATTGGGCCGTAACAGAAATCCTTGCGGCGCACACCCCCGTATGGATTTAGAGTGAAGTACCTCCCCCCACCCCGGGCAAGGAATAAGCTTAAGATGTGCCTTTGCTTAAGGTAACTCTGCTTTCCGCTCCACTGAGCAGTGAGAAGTCGCTTAGCATAACTACTCTTCTCAGAAAATAGTTAATTTCTCTAATACTAGTGAAAAGCATCGAAAGGATGTTATTCTACACAGTCTTGGCAATTGTGGAAAATGCTTGGGACTGGACCGAGTCTGTAAATTAATTAGATTTTCGATGTTTATTTTTTGAGTTGTGAACTGGCGTAGAGACGTGATGGAGGTTGCGAACTGGCGCTGAGACGTGTTGGTTGCGTAAATAGTTGCGGATTGAGTTGTCAAGGTATTTTTGTGAGCGGAGAGTTTGAGTAATGGTCGAATCTGGAGAAAGCATGGAGAGAGACGCGACGAGGTGTATTTGAAAATATGATAGCAATTCAAAGATATGCAATTCACAATGTTTCCGTCAAGGCTGGCTTTGCAAATTATGTTTCAAAATTTTTGTGTTGACGTCAGAAAAGTGGATTGCCTCCAAAACTGCTCGAAAAATTATTGGTTTTTTCGCTATATCTTTGGCTAGGTTGTTGATCTACAGAGTTATGACGATGAGTCCCTTGTATCCCTGCGGTAAACCTTTCTCAAGAGGGACTCATAATGAAACAGTGAAAACCCGGCCCTATCTCCTGCATTCGATCATGATTCGATCTATCGAATCAGGATCGAACAACTGCCGTAGCTCTGTTCAACAGTCACTCCTCGGAACAAAAATGCAATAAAAACCATGTCAAGCAGGAGTTTAATCAAAGAAACTTGGTATAAATCTGAAGAAGGATGTTTACCTTACTTGGTAAGTCCAAAATGAGTCTTTCAACGCTACATTTTCCATGTTTTTAAGACCAAAACAAACCAGAGAAAACTTCAGTCACCTGCCGTAGCAACTTTGCTCAAAATCTAGTCAATTGCATCATTCGAATCGAGAATTCGAAATCATTGTTCTCTGCCGAATCTCGCAATCTGATTGGTACGTTAGGAATTGCGAAGTTTGGGCCTAAATAGGGCCAAGTTTTTTAGAGTAATACTATGAGTCTCTATTGCCTGAAGCACCATCATCAAGTCAAAGAGCACAGGGCAACAAGAGACTCATCGTCATCAGTCTATTGATCTACAACGTTGATTGAAAAAGCTAGGCTAGATTTGCCGCAATCGAACTTCATATCTTTGCTTACTGTTCGACAGCGAAGGGCAGAAGCCTTGGTCAGCAGAGCAGAGTATCATGCTACGAATCACACTATCAAACACTCAGCCTTATGATAACTCTCTGAAATGTTTCCATTGGCAACAGAATGAACCCTGATCGTGCAAGACCAGGAGCCAAGTCCCATAAGCTGACATGAGAAGCTGAAAAGTGAATCCGAGAGGCTGAAAGCAGATCTGGGAGGCTGAAGAGTGAATCTGAGAGACTGAAAGGGACTCTAAGAGGCCGAAAAGTTCTTCTGAAGAGCAGAAAAGAGAATCTGAGGAGCAATGATGTGAATCTGAGAAGCTGAAAAATGAACCCATAAGTAGGAAAGCATCTGAAAAGTGGATCTGAGGAGCCAGACAGCAGATCTGAAAGTAGAAAAGTGAATCCGAAAAGCGAAATTTGACCGTATTGTACTGCCATGGGTCTAGCCAAGCACCCCGGGGGGGTGTACTTAGTATATCTGTCCGACGGGGATGTGCCGTTTTTCAGGGTATCGTTTTCGCCTATTTTTCTAGAACAGGGTATCAAAAGAAGGCAAATTTTCTGGAGCAGGTCGTCAAAACATGTCAAAAGAGGAAATTTTGTTACAACAGGTTATTATTTAGTCAAATTTTTGTGCTTTTGAGTATACTTTTTTTGAGGGCAAAAAATCTGGAGCAGGGTGAAAAAAAATTATTTCGAAGGCACATCCCCGTACAACTTTAGGTCAAGTACCCCCCCCCCCCCGGGCAAACACCCTTCAATTATAGATAAATATTCATTCGACGACAGTCTCGTCAAATCAGATAGTTCTCATTTTAGTCAGTCCATTCCACGTTTCATTTCTTGTCTATGTCTTCATTCCGGATTTCAGGTCGAGATTTTACTTCAATCTCCGAAGCTACCAGTTTGCTTTGCTTTCAAATCTTTGAACATGTTGACATTCTTTTCGCACAACATTCGTGGGCATGAAACAGCGGTATCGATGGTAACAGTGGCTTTGTGAAGCTTCTTTGTATATTTTTGCCCTGTCAGCCAGCCTACCTGAGGTTTTATTATTGTGGCCTATATAATCTTCTGCAAGCATTCCCAGGCTCTCAACAAGCACGAAGGACATCTGTGAGTGGATTGAAAACATAAGGCCTACAATTTCGTAAGTTGTTTACATCTCATTCCTTACTCTATGCTCACTATCCATTCTAATTTGTTTTGCAATTCTTGATGTCCTCGAGATCCATGGCAGATCGCTAGATGTGATGTCATTCCCCATTAGATTCAAGGCAGAAGATTTCATCTCTTCGCCAGGTATTTGTTTGTTTGAAAGCTTTGAAATAAAGCTATCCTTTGTCTATTTCAATTTTCAGTTTTGGTGGGTACAGGACCACGGCAGGACCACACCACATTCTTTTTTTTTTTTTTTTTTTTTTGATACTTTATTTATCGTTGGATACATAATCTAGCTTAATCATAAATAGATACAATCAGCTAATTGATACCAACTAACAGAACAACAACAGCTAAGAATATACATAAACTAAAACATGTTCATAGACTAAGATGATAAGTACATATTAATTTAAGTGATGTATCCCAAGTTTGGTATATACTGGGTGCATAATTTGCAGGAACATGGAATCGTTATTTGTTTTATTTGTCTTTTGAAGATTTGTAGATTGTTTGCGTTTCTTACTTCGGTGGGTATGTTATTCCAGATCTGACTACATCTGTAAGAAACTGTTTCAGTTCCATAAATGACAGTGTTTGGCTTTTTAGAAGAATATGCTTCATTTCTGAGGTCATATGAAGATTGGTGAAATTTGAAAATGTCATTCAAAAAATCTGGATTTTGGTTAATTTTTGTTTTATACATTTCAATGGCTAGTCTTTGCAAATTTTGTTGATGTATTGTTGTAGCATGATCCTTTGAGAGCAGAACTTCAAAGGTGGAATCATAGTCATTATACGCCACCCTTAGTGCTCTTTTGTGGACATTATTGATTAAATTATTCATTTTCCGGCTACAAAACATCCAGACAATGGGGCAGTAGTTAAAATAGGTAGTGATAAATGTTTTCATCAACAATTTTCTTTTGTCTATATCTAAGTAAGGTGCTATTCTGGCCAGAGCGCTTATCTTCTTCCCAGCTTCATTACATATCTTTTTTATGTGATGGTCAAATTTTAGATGATTGTCCAGTGCTACTCCTAGTAACTTTTCTTTATCAGTGTTTTTAACTGAATGGTCCCCAATTCTTATTTCAGACTCCCCACTTTTTGTCCTCTGTGGTTCTATAATCATATATTTACATTTCTCTTCATTGAGAAGCATGCAGTTATCTTTGAACCACTTGTTTAGTGTGCTTATCTCAGATTCAAGAATTGGGATTATAGTGTTGATTTTTTGCCCTTTTGTCCAAATTGTGTTGTCATCAGCATAATTACATATTTGACTTTTGTTTATGAATAGAAAGATATCATTAAGGAAAATGTTGAACAGCAATGGTCCCAAAACGGATCCTTGTGGAACTCCCTTGATGACGTCTCTCCATTCACTATAGTTAGAATTTAATTTTACTCTTTGAACTCTGCCTTGGAGATAATTGTATAGTAGTTTTAGTGCATTATCATTAAAGCCATATGCATGTAATTTTGCAATTAATAGGTCATGTGGCAAGCAGTCAAATGCTTTTGATAGATCCATCATTACAGTACCAGCAATCAGTTTCTCATCGAGAGATGCTTTTAAGTCTTCAACAAGACGCAAAAGTGCATGTTGGGTACTGTATCCTTCTCTGAAACCACATAGTAGAGGAGATAATATACTTTTCATGTGATTATAAATTTGTTTATACATGATTCTTTCGAATATTTTGCTTGTTGATGGTAAAACACTTATTGGTCTGTAGTTTTTCTTTTTTGTTGAGTTATCTTTCTTAAATATTGGGGTTATATCAGCTTGTTTCATCTCAGAAGGAAAGGTGCATGTTACAACAGTAACATTGAATAAATAGGTCAGTAAGTTGTAAATTTCATTAATAGCAGTTTTTAGAATTTTAGCTGGTATATTGTCAGGTCCAGTTGCTTTGTTTGTTTTTAAGGAAGCAATTTCATCTTTTATTACAGTAGCATTGACAGATTTAAAGCTAAATTTAGCAGTTTCTTGACAATGTTGTTTGATTCTTAAGATGCTAGGATGATCTTTATAGTATTCTATGATGAGGGCAATACTTGAATTTGGAGGAAGTATTTCCTCAGACTCATTTGGGATGTATTTTGGGATGTTAAGAGTTTCAGTAATATCAGTGAAATAGTCATTCATGATTTTAGCAACATCTTTGGTATCTTTTATCAAAGTATCCTCCTCAACGAGAATTATTTTATTATGGGTGTTACATTTGTTGGTGAAGACTGGTTTTATTACTTTCCAAAAATTTTTGCAATCGGATACAATATTGACATCTAAGTTTCTAAAATATTTCTTCTTAGTACTTCTTAACAGTTTAACACTTCTGTTTCGGAGAACTTTGTAACTTTGCCAGGTTTCTTGTGTGCGATACTTATTGAATTTGTTTTTTGCCATAGATCTCTCCATATTGCATTTTCTCAATTCTTTAGTCATGAAGGGTGCATCATTAGCCCTAACTGCTTTCTTCTTCAGAGGTGCATGGGAATCAAGGACTCTTGCAAAAATGTCAGAGAAAGAGTTATAGCTTGGGTTATTGATTTGTTGCATTTCATCCCTTATGTCATTATTAAATTGAATGGCATTGAAGTTTTTGTAGTTTCTGTATGTGACTATTTGGGGTTCTCCTTTTATGAACTCAGTTTTTAATATTGTTGATGTTAACTTGTGAAAATCTGATAGTCCTGTTTCAATTGTTGTAGAATGGATAAAGTTATGTTTTCTATTTGTAAGGATTAAATCAATACATTTAGGTGGGCTGCTTTTGAAGCATGTTGGTTCTCTGATTAAGCTATGAAGATCATAAGCTTGAAGGAAATTTTCAATGTTATCATCATCAATTTCTAGATTAAAATCCCCCATGATAACAAAGTTGTCATAATTATTTGAGTACTTATCAACAAGTTTACTTAATTCTTCCAAGAAGTAATGGTCATCCTGGTTTGGGGGGTGGTAAATGCTTATTATAAGCCATTTTTGCTTTCTTAGGTTTACTTCTGCGCAAATAACTTCTATATCATCAGGTAAGTTATGGTTTGACAGTTCATGAGCAGGGATGTCTTCATTGACAAAAAGGAGAAGACCACCACCATTAGCTGTTCTATCACGTCTAAATGGTTTGCAATAGCCGCTTTTAGTGAACTGGCTGTCTGGAAAAGAGCTATCAATTTTAGTTTCTGATATCAAAAATATGTCTTGCTGCCCCCCAACTATGTCCATTATTGAGTCAAACTTGTTCCTTATTGAGTTTATATTCAAATGCCCTATATGAATCTTTTTGCAATGATCAGCTTTCAATTTACGGAGTATTTCATGTGCAGATTGTGAATTTCTAATTTTCTCTTCATGGTGATTATCACTCTCTGGTTGATGGTTCTCGGAGGCTTTATTTTCAGATGCCTCTACACTTGTATCACTACCCTGTCATTTTCTATGGAAGTGCTCAATGAAATTTCTAGCAAGCATTATGGTGCCAGACTTGTTCAAGTGCAACAAGCTTCCATTGAGTTCTGACAGAGAGATGTTTGAGTTATCTACGAATTTCAGTCTATTTAATTTGCATAAGTTAAGAAGTCCTGTGTTAACAATATCTATCTTTGTATTTAGGGATTCATTATCAGCCCTGTAAGTTATGGAACTTATACTTACATTTGTATTTGGACTTTCCTGTTTTATGATGGCTGCAATATCTTTGATATTATTCACAGTGTCAATGTTTTTATCAAGTAAGTCATTTGTCCCGCAATGAATGATTAATTTCTTCTTTAATTCGCTGTATTTGACCAGACTATTTTTACGCAGATTAGCCTCCAGTTCTACATTGAACTGTTCTTCGGAGAAATTCTTATATTGTCGATACTTGATCTTTTTGGGGGGTACTTTAGTATATGTGGATTTCAGCATAGTGTAGATCAGATGATGATGATCACTATACCCAGTTTCAAATTCTATCTTACAAATATTATTTGGTTTAACTTGCGAGCCTCTTGTATTGTTGAATCATTGTGTACTAAGAAGAAACCCCGAAGAAACAAGTAAACATCATGTTATAACATTAATTACCCACGAAGCCGCACCTCATATGTGCATAGAATAGTTGTAAGTGAATTAACGAGCTTAAATCGTTGGCTGGATGGCAAAGAAGTAGCAACTCTGGCTACTTACGGTTTAAGGAAAGAAAAAGGGAAAGTACCTGTTAGTCACACCGCTTTGATAGTAAAACAATGCAGCACAAACAGGTTCAAGCTTTTGAAACAAAGGTTTCAATTCAAATTCTTTTGATCTTAAGATCCTATCCTGAAACTAAACATCATCCACAACTAAGGGGAAACTTCGGTACTCATAGTAATCATAGGGGCAGCTTCTATAGCAATGTTCTAAATAGTCATGTCTACTATGAAGTTAGTTCCCCGGCACCTTATGGGGAACTTTTAGGTATTTTAGCAACTTTCACGCATGATCGCAGAAGAGGTTTGCTTATTTTCTGCGAAAATGATAAATTGTCAGGGAAACCACATACGCTCTGTCCAAGGAAACTGTGTTCCCCGTGCAGTGGGTTAAAGCTCATGCGCACGTCAAAGCTTCAACCCTTAAACGTTACTGCGCATGAGCTATAACCTACTGCAAGGGGGGGGGGACACGTAAGCTTCCTCAGACAAAGCATAGCTTGTCTCCCTAACAATAAACATTTGCCATAGAAAGGATTTTTTATGCAATCAGGATGGTATTAAAAGTTTTGGTGAATGAGGAATGGGCCTTGGAAACAAACCATTGATGATGATGATGATGATGATGAAGATGATGATGATGATGATGATGATGATGATGATGATGATAATGATGATGATGATGATGATAGAATAATAATGATAATAATGGTGACGATGACAATTGTTGTTTATATGGCCGCCCATTACAATCAAGGAACGAACAGAAAAGGGGGCTTACTTTCGTAAGTCTAAAGGGTCTGGTCTATCCATATGGATGTGTGTCGGTAGCTTAGGTGTCTTTATGAGGTGACCCTGTAAAGTAAAGTAATCACTTCGTTTCAACTTGGCTTATTTGACAATTTGGTTACATAGAGCAATTTGTGCTCAACAAATCTACCTTCTCAGCAATT
The DNA here is from genome assembly GCA_964019985.1 of Aurelia sp. 4 Dawson et al 2005. Classification (NCBI taxonomy): domain Eukaryota; kingdom Metazoa; phylum Cnidaria; class Scyphozoa; order Semaeostomeae; family Ulmaridae; genus Aurelia; species Aurelia sp. 4 Dawson et al 2005. The sequence goes on along the minus strand of OZ026493.1, from coordinate 8,363,348 downwards.
TTGATCCTCATACCAACAAGAAACATGAAGAATATAGAAATCTTCTCAACCATTGACTATATGTTCACAAAGAAAAACCGGTATCTTTCACAGAGAGCTGAATTCACAATGAACTTGTAGCGTCGTTCTTGATACATTCCCGAAAGGAAAGAAGCACCTCGAAGCATTGCCAATATGACAAAAACAGTTAGATTAATTTGACTTTATTGTACCGCTGTGTATCGCGCCGAAGTAATATGTCACTTGAATACATTGTAAATTGTAAATTTATTTTCACAGTTCAAAGAAGTTGAAAAGAAACACCGCAAGGTGCTCAAGCAGAAAGCAAGATTCTTGTTCACGACTTCAGAAAAGGAAATTCTTCACGCCTGTTCATGGGCAAAAGTTCAGCCAATTACAAGCTGGTATATCAACTGAAGTACAGTCAGGAAAACCTACAGGCAGCACGAAAATGGCCCCAGAGAACATTCTACGAGCAGAAAGGAACGGAAATACCAAGATAGTACGATTTGCCGATAACGAAGGCCATGAGTTATGCGAAATTTTTCATGTAAGTTGCTCGAACGCTTGCCAAGGCAAACAGAAGAGCAAGAGAACACACTCAAGGAAGCATTGCAGTCTAAAGTTCGAACCAGGCAAAATAACAACGAGGCAGATTCCATCACAGTTACCATGTGAGAGATACCAACTGCGGAAGCTGGATTCTTTGCAAGAAAGAGTTGACAAGACGTTTGTTTCTTTGGAAAATATTGTGAAGACTGAGAAAGGGATAATTGGAATAGCTGCTGTTAAAAACATTGCATACAGTAAGGATGTGTCGGTCGCCTATTCGTTCGATGAATGGACGACTGCATTTTCGGTGCAAGCGTCTTTTCACAGGCAAGACGAGTCACGTGATATTGATTATTTCTTCTTCATCGTATCTAAAAGAGCAGAGTGCTTGGATTCGAACTGGAAATTGGAGTTTGCAATTTGCTACAAAGTGCTACAAGAAGAGTTTTGGGACAATAATGATGGCCATAATTATCAAGTGAAATCAGATTAGAAATGGTGGGGAATAAGATGCGCGAGGTAGTTCCAGCGTGAGGTAGCCTCTAGCGTGAGGTAGTAGCAGAGAAGATCGCGTCCCCCCCCCGTCTGCCCTAAGTAATAAAAAATCAAAGGCCCTGGTTTTTACGATAAAACATACGTTGAAAGAGAAGAATTTTGCCTCTGAAAAATTGAAGTAGCTGGATTCCACTTCCCCCCTGGAAGATGAGTTTGTCGCCAACATAGGGGTGAGGATGTTTCCTAACTTTTGCCACTACCCAATTTTGGCGCCAACATGAGTTCATAGTTCTACCTCTCCTCTGGGCTTCTGGAGGCCGTTTTACAATTTGATCGGCATTCGAAAACAATAGCAAACATAAATTATTTCTCGAAAACCCCCCATATATTCGAATAACAAAATATAATCTTGTCACTAAGCAACAACTGGTGCAACGTTGCTTTGTTGTTTGGAATCGACGTCGCATAATTGGCCTTGCCTGACAAATTGCAGATCCATAATGGCTGCTGCGCATTTGATGGAAGGTTGTTCACTTGGCTTCGTGATCAACGTATGACGTAAAGACACCCTGGGAACGAGATTGGTCCTTGTCTGTAGATTATGCAACTCAGCAGCAGCATTCCTCTGCATCTGTTGGGATATGACAAATCTGCAGAGCTTTCTGGACCCACTCGTAGCTTGCTTCTCTGTAGAGGATGGTAACAGGTGAAATGTACCGCAGTCCTAACGGGGCGGTACGTGGTATCAATAAGTCCGGTACCCAGTGCCCTTTACCTTAAGAACTAGGAAACTGCGGACCAGGAAAACGTTGGAAAACAATTGCCTTGCCTGGAGTGTTAGGTTGTATTACTTTTCCTGTGTGATATTTCAAACAGTGGATACAATTTTGTGACTCATTCGGTGTATTTGTTAAAGCTAATTCAAATGCTAGTTTAGATATGTGAGTTAATGAAATTCTAGTTGTTGAAAATATGATTTTAGTGAATGTTATTTCTTAAAGCTTTGGCTTTATCATTTCGAACGAAACGGGCTCTGCATGATTGTATTTTGGATGGCCGTATCCTTAAAACCTGGAAAGATATAGTGCCTCCAAATCCAAAGAAATTTTTGCAGTGGTGGCGCTAGGGAAGGGCTAGAGTGAGAACATTCAAGGAAAGCTGATCGAATGAGTTACCTTTTTTTCCTTTTTCACGTTTTTGTAACAATTTAAGTAGAAATTATTGTAAATAGGCTTATATATATCTTATTAATTTTTTTTCCTTTGCTGGGACAATTGGAAAGCAGTTGCTATTTTTTAACTGAATTGTATCTCAGGATAAATATTTTTAAAATGAAATGAAATGAAAGAGGGGGCTACAGCCCCCTGTCGGAAGCATGTAGCCCCCCTGTCGGAGGATATTTTGGGTTTCTGTCGGAGGAAACTTGGCAAATGATGTATGGAAACCGCATTTTTTGGCCATTTCAGCCCCCTGTCAGAAGCTCCAGCGGCGCGGCAGCGGCGGGAAAATACGAGAAAACATCTCGTATTTTTCCTGCCGCTGCCGCTGAATCACAAAACCGCAAACGAGGGCAGCGCCGCTTTTTGCAGAAAAACTGAATTAGGCCTGTACAAACTTGAATCAATGAATTGAGCTGTGGCAGGGAAGCAAAGGAGGGCCAAGAAACGCAGCAGAAACCACGATAAGACACATGTATGTTTGCGTATGCATTTCTAACTATTACTTCGTTTCCAGGTCGATCTTGAGCTCTTACAAAGTTACTGATCCCATATATATTGTCCCGGGGGGGGGGGTACTCAGTTTATTTGTCCGACGGGGATGTGCCGTTTTTCAGGGTATCGTTGTCGCCCATTTTTTGTAGAACAGGGTATCAAAAGAAGGCAAATTTTGAGCAGGTTGTCAAAACATGTCAAAAGAGGAAATTTTGTTACAACGGGTTATCATTTAGTCAAATTTTTGTGTTTTTGAGTATACTTTTCACAGATTTTTTCTAGAACAGGGTATCATTTGAAGGCAAAAATTCTGGAGCAGGGTGAAAAAAATTTTTTTGCGTGGGCACATCCCCGTACAAATTTAGGTTAAGTACCCCCCTGGGTATTGTAAAGGAATCGTCTGTTGGTCTTTATCCTTCACAGGTTTTGGGTTCGGGCAAGTTATTCTCTGCTCCAAAAGAAATAAATAACACAAAAATAAACACAAATTATTCGTCGTAATCGGCAATCTTCTTTAAACTTCGTATCGGCAGTAAACTATAACAGTTCGTCTCGGCATAAAACATTCTTCGTTTTCTCTCAAACTTAAAACTGAAACACAACAACAAACCCAAAGAAACTAGAAAGAGCGTCCTAATTATCGTCCTACTCTAACGGCTTTCAGTCAACAACTGAGGCATGGGTTGTCCATTGGATGCAAATACAAACTAGACCAAACAACAATAGTCAGATTTTCGTCATGGCATCACATGTTTTTCATCATCCTTGCATATTGGCATCCGTTGACTTTTGTTCACTGTTCGTGAATGTAATATCAGTTAACCTCACGCACACCATGGGTACCTTGTTTCTTAACATAGCCCTCCCCTTTAAAGAGAAGCCTCCTGGCTTCTACCTTTCACGTGATAGGGTTCCCGTAAATCTGGGTGGCTTGTGATTCATTCCTTCTATGAGGGATAGCAAACATAAACGAAGAATCAGGGCGAACTTTACAAGCTGTCATATTTGGTCGCTGTTCATCGAGTTTGTGGTCGAGGGACATACTGACATCACTGATCTTGCTGACAATTTGTAGAAACCCTTGTCGAAAAATTACATTGTCCCCTTCGTGTTCATCTTTACTGAGCGTGGTTACTGTTCTTCTTGTTTCAATTATCTTTGCTACTTCATCAGCAATAGATCGCATTCTGTTCAGCAACTTGGTGACGGCGGCGAAACTGTCTTCAATTTCAGTTTCTAGCAAAACTGCATGTTGTGCCTCGTCAACTTGGCTCACCATTTCTTCATTTGGCTTTGAAAAAGTTGGGCTAATTTCAATGGAATTTTGATTCTGATTAACGTTAAATAAACGACGTTTACAGTACTTCTTGACGTGACCAAGTCGTTTGCAAAAGAAGCAAATTGGCAGGCCATTCAATGCGCGGAAGTTATCATGCATGTGTCTGCTTGCATCCACGGCTTTGACTTTCAAAATTTCTTCTCGCACAACGTCCATCAAACCCTTTTTCAAACTCTGATACCACCTGGGCGCTTCCAAATCTTCTTCCAACATATCTGCAAAATATGTGAAACAGAGGGACCCACACTGGCCACCAATGTAAAGGATCGTCTGTTGGTCTTTATCTTTCACCGGTTTTGGGTTCGGGCAAGTTATTCTCTGCTCCAAAAGAAATAAATAACACAAAAATAAACACAAATTATTCGTCGTAATCGGCAATCTTCTTTAAACTTCGTATCGGCAGTAAACTATAACAGTTCGTCTCGGCATAAAACATTCTTCGTTTTCTCTCAAACTTAAAACTGAAACACAACAACAAACCCAAAGAAACTAGAAAGAGCGTCCTAATTATCGTCCTACTCTAACGGCTTTCAGTCAACAACTGAGGCATGGGTTGTCCATTGGATGCAAATACAAACTAGACCAAACAACAATAGTCAGATTTTCGTCATGGCATCACATGTTTTTCATCATCCTTGCATATTGGCATCCGTTGACTTTTGTTCACTGTTCGTGAATGTAATATCAGTTAACCTCACGCACACCATGGGTACCTTGTTTCTTAACAGTATATTGTCCAAATTAAAACCTCTGAATCCACTCTGTACGTGCTCAAAAAAGTTATGGCCTGTTGCATTTTGCACCGGCCATGCAAAAAGATAAATTTGATACTGCCCCTTTGGCCCTTTTTCTGTATTTTGATTTATGGAGCCGAATTCAGGAGACGAAATTACAATGAAGTTGAAGGCAATATATTGGCTGCTTGTTCAGCTTGATAGCTTCATTTTTTCTAACTTTTTGAAAATTCAACCCTATCCAGACGGGGGGGGGGACTTTGAATTTTTCTAAGCAGCTGCTCCATTATCTCTTAGAATAGTCTGGTTTTCCAGTGACTTTTAATTTCCATCCAGGAGACATCCTTTCATATCAATTTTCAAAGATTTTGACAGTGATTCAGGGGGTCAACGCATAATTTTAAATTGAGTGCTCTGCAAAATACCTTTTCAGTCATAACTTTTGAGCCACTCCATACAAGCATTGCTGAACTTGTCTTGAAATTGGCCTTCATTCAATTATTGATTGAGTTTATTGATTTTCGATGAAGTCATCAATAATTAGTTGTTGCGCATGCGCACTGATGAAAATCATGTTTGGTTTCATTTTTCACAAAGTGAGCAATATAATATGACTTGGCAGGTCTTTTCTCCACATTAAGCATTTTTGCTATTTTTCAAATAAATTCATAACCAATTTTTGACAAAAATTGCTCTTTTCGCGTAAAATAAATAAATGCTGACATCAGCAAAGCATTAGTGATTCGAAGCACATATTTCATTTTCAAAATTTCAAAATAAGAATTATTGGGATATAATGTCTCAAAATTAATATCAATATGTTTTATCATTTTGGAGATACAATGCAACAAAGTCCATGTGGCGTTACACCTACTATTCAGCATCAATTGCTGACGTCAGCACTAAGTTAAGCGAAAGAAGCAAAAAATACGCCATCTTGTTTGCATATCATGTTTATACAACTTGTAACATGAGTGTCAGGACACTAATTATTTATATGGTGATTTAGATTAGATTCTTTACTTATCTTGAAATGCCATAAAATTCTCTTCCTTCCCATTAGCAGCCTTTCTCAGCCAAACTTCCACGCCTTGAACTGAAGAGCTCCATCAGCAACACATGTGCTTCCAAAATGCTTGGGCCTAAATGACCTTTGCCACCATCATCTCCTGCGCATTACTGTACCTACGCAGAGGTCTCGAAATCAAATGGACTTGGGAGGTAAATACTTGATTCTTCAGCACAATGGCATAAATCTGCATTAGTTGTGTTGTCATAAAATATCATCGTCTACAGCAGCAAGGTGCGTCACGGATCATTGAAGAACGACTGAATGCCATAGTAACTGAAGCTTCATTGCCGCTACGTCCACATCGATAAGTTTGTTGATAATGTGAGATTGACAGTCTTGCGACCAAAGGATTACCATACAGACGTCAAAGGATGCGTTCTGCGCATTCTCACGAGAAAACGTGCAACCATGAACAAAAGCAAACACTTCTGTATTCATTCACAAACTCACAAACAGAAGGCGCGCAACAGGTTGTATGCACGAAGCGCGGAACAAAACGAGGAATGGAATTAAGAATCAGGTACGAAATAGAATGGAACAATTAAAATATGGAATGGCCTAGCTGAAAAGTCGTAGTTTTGTTCTTAGACTGAACTTGATACCGCTAAAGCAGTGTCGCCTAGATACAAGGAACGAAATAGAATGGAACAATTAAAATATGGAATGGCCTAGCTGAAAAGTCGTAGTTTCGTTCTTAGACTGAACTTGATACAGCTAAAGCGGTGTCGCCTAGATACAATGTCTCACACCTGTTTCATATCTTCATGTTTCAAGATATTGAACAAAAACTGCTTGAAAATATTATTACTTGATATAAATCCGATGATTATTGAAGGTTATTTACAAGCACATGAGTCCACGTCCGTCAATAGATAAAAAGTACACATTGTGTTCTTTGTCTCCAGAGCTCGTGCTGCACATGCAAATTTGAGCGATTTGAATGAGTTTCAACTCTTTTCCATCTCCTTGGTCAAGGGACACATTTTCAGGCCATCTAAGTACCTTTAAAAAGTAAATTTCAATAATCCCAGAAAGGTAAATGGTATTTCCAATAATCTCTTTATAGCTTTATAACTGTTTTGCGTTTTAGAAAGTTGTTTCGTAGATTGCAGAAAATTCGTTGAGCATTTTAGAAAGTCTTTTCGCATCTCAGTTATCTTATCTCGTATACCTTTGATAACTGAACTAAAGAAATATGAAATGAAAAATTAAATTGATAAGAACAAATCCAGAATTTTTTGCACTGTGTCCCTTCCTCATTCCGTTCCGCATTTCTTACCTCATAGAAGCAATATGTCGAAGGGTCGAAGGGCTGGAGTGCTTGCTTGTGAAACGTGCACAAGTGAACGTACAAGACGACGAGAGTGCATACATAAACACTTCCTCGGTTTATGACCTGGAGAAGAGCAAGGTTGAAGGGCAGCAGTTATCGGTTGATGCTGCCAAGTAATGGCAGCAATTACATCAGAAGAATACAGACCAAAGAAGCAAACCAAAGGGAAAGTTGTGCGTTTTGCCGATAATGAAGGTCATAGCCTTTGTGAAGTGTTTCACATAAACTGTTCGAATAATTGCAACGGTGAAGGCCTAGATCGAAGCGCCATTGCAAGGCAAAAGCGGAGCGGCAAAGTGAAACTACGAAATCTCTCGAAGCCGAGGGAAATTGCTGTTTTCGCGATACCATGGAACTCTCAAAAGTTCTACCATCGCCTTGAGCAATCAAATGTTTCCTTGGAAAACGTTGTTAAAACACGCAAAGGAATAATTGGTATGGTCGCGGTGAAAAATTTAGCATATCGCAAAGATGTTATCATACGATATTCCTTCGATAATTGGGCAACAACATTGGAAACGCATGCTGCATTTTACAGACAAGATAGACGTCAAACAGACTTTTTCGTGTTTGTATTGGCGAGCAAAGCTGCATGTTTTGACAGACAATGGGAGCTCAAATTCGCAATTTGTTACAGGGTGATCGGTAAAGAATTCTGGGACAACAATGACGGGAATAACTACGTTATTTGTTCGGACTGACTGAAAAAAGAAAGCGATAAAAAACCAATTATCATTCGATTCTGTGCCACTTTGTGCTTTGTTTATTTGATATTCAATGGTGTGCTCTTTAGCTTCGAAACAAGGCCAGTCTGGGACGAACCACTAAATGAAATCATGGAGAGACACACAATTTGACCTCTGACTTGTGCTATGTTGGACGTTGCACGCAAATGAGGAAACAATAAGATGTGGTAAATGCTTTGTCATCCTGCGTTGGAAAAAACGAGGAACATAATGTGGCGATTTTCACCCACAAATGTGGGATTTAGCACCCGACCCCATAAAAATAAGTAGCTTAACAGAATTTTGAAGTGCATTAAATTCACATTAGAGAACCTAAAAATGCATTGTGCCTCAACTTATTGAGGCTGAATATTTTTGCCATGCTGTCGATTGATTTCCGCAACCCCAGGGCATCAGTTTACATTTAAAAATTTGGCCTCCGCCTGATATGGAAAGAGAGATGATGAAATCAAACGAGTGCGGAGTGAGGAGTTTTTTTAGTTTTTAGGATTTATCGTTTTGGATTTTCGTTTGCCAAAATTGATGGCATTTCAGTAGGGTCTCCTGGGAAGGCTAGGGGTAACATGGGTAGCGTTGATTGCTGGGAAACAGTAGACCCACCCAGGTCTGATATCTGATATCTGATAAATCAACGTCCAACACGTCAAGGAGAGCAGTTCCAGCAGTTCTAGCCATAGTGTGACTATGTTCTAGCCTCAGGAAAATTCTGACAACCATCTTCTTTGCAAATTTTATTCAAATTTTTCACCCCACCCATTTTACCCATAACTTACCCATTTTACCCCAAGTAGACCATATCAGAGTCAAAATAGCAAGTTTATATATACTGTTGACGTTACCTAGGGTCTACGCATAGGCTAGAAAGTCCCTTAGTTCCTGAGCTACTACACCTTCATTCTTTGGCTTTCGTAGCTAGGCTGCGTTGTGTCCACTTTTTCTACTTTGAAACTGAGGTATGTGGTTAATTTTGTAAGCCTTCTGAAGTTGATCAGTTTTCGTTGTGTGCTGTATATAGCTTAAAGCTTTTCACCTTATTTTCAAGGTGGGTAAAATTTATTTAGTAAGAATATAACAATGTTCATACGTAACGGATGAGTCAAAAAAAGTTTACACGTTTGGTGGGTAGTGGAATAGAAAATATGAGGCCGATATTCAAAATTGAAATGTTAATCTATCAGTCAAAGGCTAACATAGATGAGGAAATTTTGTTTGGTAAAATTGCTCATCAATTTGACCCAGAAATTGTGCAAATGCACTGCTAGTAAAGTGCATATTTGGGAATGAGGATTCCTCATTCTATTATGGCCTATGATTTACTTGCTATTGAAGTTAAAGTTCTTTTTAGGAAACGGACTAATTAAACTTCAATGTTACATAAATCATGGACCAGAATGGAACGTGGAATCCTTGATCCCCCCACAGTCCCCCTACAAACATTTGCTAGTTGTTGGATCCTAAAATTGTGTGATTTTACCAAACAAAATTTAACATGAAGTTATCATTTTATTCCATGGCTTGCCAAACGCGTAAACTTCCTTGACTCACCCAGTACTGTATACCTAAAAATGTAAGAATGTTTATATATACTGGATAGAATGTACGCCATTCACAGTAAAAACCCGAATATTTAGAAGAAACTCAGAAACTCACTTACTACAAGTATGAGTTCTTATTTTGGAACAGAAACTTGTGAAACAGAAGCACTTTAGCGTAAAAGCAAGTTTCAGGTACCCTACTAGCCTGTGGACAGGCTTCAAGGCTTAGGCCGGTTCACAGACTAGTACCCTACAAAATTACTTAGTTTGCCATTTATCATAGAGTTTGGAGTGCTCTGTTCATGAAATGTGTGATACAGAGCCTATGGTAAATAGTTAAATCATGGGTTTTGGGGAACGTTGATGATCTTATGAGATTAATTACCGTTGTAAAGAATCAGAACTGTCAGGCCAACCTATTTGTGTTCTTTATTCTTCCATCCTCTCCAGTGTCCTGTCGATTTGGTATTTCAATTCTGCCTCATTTCGGTCTGTGGGAGTTCCTTCAATTGGGAGAGTGCAGAGCCACAGAGGAGCGAGCGAAAGAGAGAAACGTTCCTCTCTTCCCTTTTCGCTCGTTCGCTCCGTTGTGGCTCCGCACTCTCCCCATTGACGGAGCCCACAGACCGAAATGAGGCAAATTGAAAATGCTAAATCGACAGGACAACAGAGGAGAGGATGGAAAAGCAAAGAACACACAAAGGTAGGCCTGACAGTTCTGATTCTTTACAACGGTAATTAATCTAATAAGATCTTCTACGTTTCCCAAAACCCATGGTTAAATGCAAGAGAGTACATCACTTATCATCGATCATGGAGTTTCACCCTGCTATTCATATCAGAGTTTCTTTTCAGCAACTCATCAGACTGTTTTCGAAGATTTATTTGTCTTACAAGAAACGGTACAGCTTATAACCTAATCGCCAAAAATGAGTTTCTAAAATGCGGGTTTTTACTGTAAATCAATGGATGAATTGTATTAGATATTTAATTTCTATAATATTCAACAAATTGCTTTTTGCAAAAAATAACATATAAGTAAAAATTTCGCAGGGTTTGGTAATGCTTCGTAAATATGTGAGAGCTTGGCTGGAAATATGTCTCAATTTCTTGTATCCATTCTCTCGATTTTCTGTGCGTTTTCAGTACTGAAACAAGACATTTGGCAGACTTCCGAGCCACATTACTTGGTTCCGGAAATTTCGGAATGGCCAGTCCGGGAACTTTTGGAAACGGATTGGTCAAAAGGATTTCAGGAAATAGACTTTGGGCAAGTCTGTAGACAGTGGGTGCTTAACGGCAGTTTGCCACGCATTTGATTGGGTGATTTGGACAATACAAAGAATAGGAAATTTGAATGGCTGCGAATCCTCCGACTTTCTACGGCCGGAGTAAGTCAAGACGATTAGCCCTGCTTTATTTCAAATACACAGATCAGATTTACAAAGAAATCTGTAGTGTTTCTCTGACAAATTGAACTAAAAATTTTGAAACAAGGAGGGGAGACCTACAATTTCCACATTGAGCCAAACCTGAAACCTGCCCTTTCTCGCCCTTTCTTGTGCATGATACCACAGAGAACGACTATTCGCTCTCATGAGTATACCAAGTAGCCTTTAGGTGTTGTTGCCTGGCAAAACACAACGATGAAAGTAAAATATTTTTTTTGAGAAAGTCCTTGAGCAGATTCACGATTGCATACAAACGTGGGAAAATTAAGCATCGTCCAGGCATTTAGTTAAAAAAAATGGATTTATTCTACTTTTATAGGAGTTTATCATGGACGGAATTTCGCAACAAAAACTCGATTTTGCATAATAGGCAACTGTAGTGAGACTACACAAAATATCAATACACTTGAAAAATTCACAAAAAAAGAAATCCTTGAATCCTGAGCGTAGACTGACAGGGTCTAATACTGTCGAATTTACTGTAACCAAGCTCGCAGAAGAACATACGATTTTGCATGTTAGCATGTGTTCTGGCCTGTTCTTATTCAATGAAGTATATAATGAGCTCTTATGGGGGGGGGGCCTGCTTTTCAGTTTTAGCTGTAGGCTCTCGACCCACAATGGTGTTATACACATTATTCTATTGTATGTCTGAAATCCAACGACTGATTGGCAGCATTTAAATAGCTTTCTCCCGGGGGGGGGGGGAACTTCAATAGGCGAGTGACGGAGGTGTGCCATTTGACGTCTGACATCACACCCTAAAATTCATAATTGATCATAATCAATACCCTAAATGAGTTAGCTATTTTTCTAAAATGAGACCCCAAAATCTATCACTTCTTGTGATTTTACCAAAAGTGATACCCTAAAATTTTGTTTCTGCTCCAAAAAAGGCACCCCAAAAATGGCACATCCCGTACCAGCATATATGGTAGCTACCCCCTTCCCCGGCAATTTCTTCAAGAATTATATACAGCACTGCTGCAACAACAAACGTATGCAAATTTCTATTGGCAGAAATATAGAAACATTTGTTTAAGCATATGTGGAGTTGGAGGGATTGCACTAGGTTTATCAATGAAAAGAGGTATTCGTGTATAAATAATAATAATAATGATGAATTATGATGATTTACATACTATGAACAGACCTGTTACACTGAGGAAGCCTCCAAAGTTCAATACCAAATCAAAAAATATGAACTTAAGTAATGATATTCACAATTTGTTCAGATAACTGATCATACGATCCCATGCCAACAAGTTTCAGTCTCACTGGTGCTGCACCAAGAATGCCACTGAATATCACGCCACATTCGTATTCTGCATTTTGCCTGAAAAGAAAAGTACAGAGGGTCTATCATAGGGTACCTCAATTATTATTATTTATCACTATTATTATTTCTCATGTTTAAGGAGGGTAGATCTTCAACAATGTTGATTTTCAAGGGGCCCTCCATTTAAAAAAATTTACAAACAAAAATAAATCTAAAACTAAATTAACCTAATAACAAATCGAAATATACATATTACTGAAAACCCTATTCAAAACCCTATTGAAATCTAAAATAAACATCTACAATAAAAGAAAATCCAAACTACCGGGTGACCCAAAAAAATGACCCGATGCGATCCGTTTTAGAAACACAATTAAGAGGCCGATTGAGATGATTCAAACGCAGTTCTGTCGCTGAATGACTACGCTACATTATGGGTATTTTTAGCAATGTTTTTAAGCACGGTAAATTTCCAGAATTAAGGATTTCGAGGAAAGTGGCGAGCTTGAAATCGTAAAAAAGTCGCCAAAAACAGGGGATCAATTTCAAGCCACTTCGCATCATGAAAACAATGAGGAGCGTGTTCTACTTCAGGCTGAGAATAGGCATCTCAGTCGAAAGTTTCTAGCGAACGTTGCTGGTCCCTAGGTACCTAAGCATTTGGCATTAATTTGCCTTGTAGCTCATGGATTTTTACAGATGCTAAATTTTCCACGCAAATCGAAATCTTCAAGAATTGTTTCAGAAAAAGCAGGAGTATCCTTGTCCCTTGAGACAAGAATATCTTAGGTACCTAGGGACAATAAACTTCCTTTGAAAATTTTAGAATGAGTTGCTTATTCCCAGCCTGAAATAAAGCACGTTCCTCATTGTTTTCAAGATCTGAAATGGCTGTAAATCGATCCCCTGTTATTGACAACTTTTCCAGGATTTCAAAATCCTTGCCATTTTCTTCAAAATCCTTAATTCTGGAAATTTACCGTGCTTAAAAAACTTGCAAAAATACGCATAATGTAGCGTAGCCTTTCAGTAACAGAACTACGTTTGAATCATCTCAATCGGCCTCTTAGTTGTTTTTCTATAACGGATCGCATCGGGTCACTTTTTTCTGGGTCACCTGGTACTGTCACCTATTTACAACTAAACGAGGACTGTTTAAAGCTGTACAGGGAGGATGCTTGCTTACACTCTGCAAAACAGCCAAATCAAACTCCTCGATTACACTCCTCAATACCGAAAAACAGCCAAAATTTACGTTCTTACCCGTCAACCGCGCGCCATTTCTCTCATAAACCGCAACCGTCAGTCTTTTTCTGTACGATAAATATTCTTTTTTTAAGGATTTCTATTCCATGCAAATGAAGCAGGAATCCTAAGGAAATTCATGTCATTCTACTAATTTCAATGACTGTACTTTTACAGCTATGCGCAGCCCCGATAGATAATGACGTTTATCCAGTAAAAGCAACGTAAAAGGCAATGTCTCGGGGCCGGAACAAACCACTTACCGCCACGAAGTAAGCGAAAAACCGCTGACTGTTTGTTTAAATTCCATTTTTCCGCAACCGTGTTGCAACAGAAAAACCGCACACCGCACTGATTTTCTTGCTGAAACCGTATTCCGCATTCACAATATAGCCGAATTCGCCAAACCATCAAGCTATAATAGACCCCCAGTACACAGCATCTTTACTCTTGGAAAATATCATCTGCCATGCTTTACCCTCGTTACTGCCCATCCTCGCGGTGGCCCATGCAGTCTGAAGAGTCTGCCTTGATTGAGACTCCAAGTAAATCAGTTATCAGGGAAGACAGTCCCGGAGTACAGGTCCTTCGGGTGTTATTTAGGACCCCCTAGAAGAACACAGAAACACGAAGATGGCTTTAGTTGTGAGGTCATATCCTAATTCTTTACAGAGTGTCACAAAATTTCGATATAGTGTCTTGTCTACACACTACATCTTTCCACCTTATTGTTTCTATATTTGTGACCCTTGTTGAACTTTATTTCGATATAAATTACTACTCCCTAATATTTCAAACTCTACTTACTTAGCATTGAAGGTAACTTTGACAGTTTCGGAATTCTTTGATCCATGTTTTACATCTCCTTGCAGGTAACCAAATTCAGGACTGATTCTAAACACTGATCTGCTTGTCTCTGGATAGTCTTTGTCTGCAGAGCGATGACAAAAATTAATCAGTAAATAGTAACGCAAAGCATTTTGTAGGCTTTGATAACAGTGAAAGTTTTAAACAACCTTTGACGTTCCCCTATCCTAGACTTTAGCTATTAAATAAAATTCCCTAACATTCCCCAGATTTCTATAAAAATTTGAAAATATCTCTCTATTCAGACTCTTTTTTAGAATAGCTAAAAGCTAAAAGCTTCTTCTTAGAAATAATGCTGTTCGTAAAAATAAATGAGAGCAGCAGTTGATAACATTCTTACTAATATTCAAAATAGATGGTGGATACATTACATTTACTCTGTTGCAAGATCTTTTTTAGTTCCCTTGCATGAAACACATTGCTCGCATAACTATTGTTGTTTAAGAAATTTTAGATCTTGATCTTCATGTGCGCAATGTTCATTCAAAGCCAACCCCAAGCCAACTAAAGTTATAAAAACTCTTGTCAAAATCAATCAGGCTGTGATCGGGCTTTTTAGGGGCAAGGGAGGAAGACCTAGAAAAGACAGCGTGCACGGGAGCATTTCTACAAATATTCGGGAACCAGGGAACAAGAGCCTTTACATCTTTAGGGAAGAGGAAAAAGCTAGGAATCAGGCAAAAGCCAATTTTGAAGGGAGCATGCTTGTTCTCTAAATGGGAGCAAGGGAGCAACAAACCCCCTTACGAGAGCCCTATCAATGTTGCATTTCTTTTTTAGAAGGGGAGAACAAGGTAGACTGCCATATCATAGGTTACACTATCATCAAGCAAGATCTATTTGGTGTAATATTTTGAGAGATCTTCATCTACAATGGTAACAAGCTACATGAAGCTAATGCTGTAAGACAGCTACCAGTTCAGCTTAAATTTCAGAAAGCAAAGAGTAAATTTTATTATTATAGATTTTATGGTTTCGCTGTTTGAAAATAATCAATGGAAACTCGAAAACCCCATGTCAATCCAATCAGTAGCCAACTGCAAAAGCACCAGGGCAAATAGACTTATGCATAAATGTTTAAACAATGTATTTGCGAGAACTTTCGAGGATATTTTGAGTTACAGCAGCACAAAATGCAAACAAAAAAGGCGAATATTTCGTAAGGCTCCCCCGTATCGAAGCAGAATATGCTAGGAATTCCTTCCATCTCATGGGTGCAAGGCTGTACAACGATCTACCAACCGATCTTAGAAAAACTGAATCTTCTAAACAGTACAATGAACTATCAAAGAAACCTTTTTGTTGAAATCTATGATATGTACGGATTTCTGAATGATCATTGCAATTACTTCCAGCTTTTATCACAGTTTTCACAAGTTTAATTTTCTTTCTTTTCCTTTACATGAAGCATGTTAGATAACAGCAAATTTTGTTGTAATGTACATCCCGTATGAAGATTCGTTATATTACCTATCACATTAATTATATATATCATACTATATCATATCATATTATGTTACATTATATCATATTATATTGAATTAAATTTTATTATAATATATGATATATAATAATATATCATACTACAATACATTACATTATATCATATTATATCATCTCATACCATATTGTATGATACTATATATCTGTACAGAGATGGACAGCATCTTGTCTTTTATCTTGAAGATAGCAATTAGATAATGAAGACAGTAACTGTATTTTGTAAGAAGATACCTCCCGTACTTATAATTATTAAATTATGTAATTCATACAGTTATCATCATTACTTGATGTTGGACCTTCACTGATTAAGAGCATACTAAGAGACCTAGGAGAACTCACCTATTTCTGCTTTCCATTGACAGTCTGATTTGCCGATATTCCGCAAAACGACGTGAAATTCTCTGTCTTGACCTGCCAAACATTTTCCAAAGTCTAGAACCTCTGATGCCAGTTGCAGCACGGGGAGATGAATCATTGCTTTCAAGTCATACACCTGTCAGTTGTAACACAACAATCATAGACACTGCGGTCGCTACCGTGTGATTCAGAAAAATGTTTAGAAAAGTCAGAAAACGTCACATTCAAACATCTGATCAATTTTCATGTCACTGCAGAGCAGCAACATGCGCCAAAAACTTGTACCATCCCAAAGTTGGAAAGTCAGTCAGACAGAACTATCCACGTCTATTTTGTAGTCAATTTTGTAAACTTATATATTTGACCACAGGCAATAATAGACCGTGTTTGTAGCTTAGAAATTAAAGTTTGTTTCCTCGATATTTCTATAGTTTTCTTCTTTGTTTTCCCTTCGACCATCGCCCAAGTTCAAATTGTTTCAGTGCATCTGAACTGTTAGATCTTACACGGCGTTCATCCTCATTTCAAACTTCTATAGGAGGCTTGAAATGAGGATGAAAGCTGTGTAGTAGCTAACTGTTCAGACGCGCAGGAGCCATTTGAATTTGATTTCTAGCTTTGGCCGAAGAGAAAACTTCAAAGAAAAGCAGTAATATCGAGGTAACAACTTTAATTTCTAAGCCACAAACACGGTGCATTATTGTCCATGATATGAGCATAAAATCGTGCATTGTAAACCATAAAAAACCCAGTGTTAAAGCTTCAGTGTAAATGAATTACCTAATTACACGGCTTCTAAATTAGTTAAATAAACAGCCGGAGGCAGATGTTTGGAATCATCCTTCTTCACTAAAAATATACTCATGACTTTTCTTAGCAATCCCTTTCCGCATGCACACTGCGATAGTCAGCCACTCTATTTTCTGTGCACCTTTTGCGGGCTTCCTTTGTTTCTATTTGTTGCTTGAGTAGATTGGAAATTGTCGAGAAATCGCAAACACGTTGAACACATTGATATACAGGGTACATTTATAAAAACAGTGTTAATTAACTGAATGCATTTCACTGAATGTAATGAAACTTAGAGAATTGCCGTTGTCTTTAGTCGCTAACTGATTGGATATTGCTGATCAGTCAAAGGCAACTGATGACATTGCGGCCAAATCTGCCCTTGCTTATCCGATACTGAAATTCAAATAAATACATTACCTGCTTTGAACCATTGGGGAATACAAGGTTAAGAGCATCCACTATCTCCATGTTTGAAAGCTGGTTTTTTGAACCAGAAATGTCAGAATTATTCTCGACAGCTCCTTGAAGGGCTGTCTCATAGGATGACAGCAAAGATCGTGTCAATTTTAACCCAATTTTCACCTGAAAAACAGAAGCGTAGCATATGTGTGTGTGAATGTATGTTTGCATGTATAATTTTGCCATCAAAGTAATTACAATATGAAATTAAGAAAAAGAAAATAATCTTTTTACAGGTATATTAAATTAACAGGCAAAAACTAAAAATTTAGTTTAAAAACATCCCCGGTTAAAGATGGCAGGGATAGCATTAAACAGGTCAGTACGACCTTGTTTCCATACCCGCTGGCAAGTGTTTGTTTCCATACCCGTTGACATGTTGGAAAGTGTTTTTAATGTAAAAATAAGCTTGGTTTCTTTGAAGCGAAAATGGCCTAAGTTGCTAATTCCAGAAATGTTCATCGCAGCTTCGAAAATTAAATGGCTCGATATTTTCCGAATTTCGGAGATAAGTGGCAAATTATGGTTGAAATGGGTAAAGAATGTACTTTCCCGTCGAATTTTTATATGCCGCGACGTTTATCCCACGCAAAACGGAGTTCAACAGCCTCAACCGCACCAAACAGGTTTTCACAGTCGTGACATGGATGATTTTGAGCAAGATATGAATTTTGCACTGATATGAATCACATGACTTGATAATTGAGATGAGTAATGTTTTAAAAAATCAAACTGAAGAAATTCAAAAACAAATAATGTTTTCATTAAAGTTTTTCGAGATTACAATCTCGACATTATTACATCACGAACCTTTTTAAGTGTTAGTGAACATATGGCAACTTAGCATTCTTACAAAATAAAAAGTTTTGTTATTGCGATATATAATACTAACAGACTTAAAACTGCAGTACTTAAAATAATATTTTCACTAAAATCTTTCGAGGTCACAATCTTGCCATTCTACAAGACGAAAGCTTAACATATGGCAACTTTAATCGTTACAAAATTATAGAATTTGTCATTGTGATAGATAGTAATACTGTGAGAGCTGAACTGAAGAACTTTAACCCTATCAAGCCTAGGGGGGCCTGAATCAGCCCCCTTAGCGGTTTTTTGTCTGTAGATTTTTACCAAGTGCACTTACAAAGCCGAAACTTTATGACTTTTAGTTTTTATCCTTGTCACGATCAAAAATTAATTTTTTGAAAAAATCAATTTCATTCAAGGGGGTAAACGCGATCACTTTTCGAGAGATGTGTGTGTAAAATTTTGAATAATTCCTAATAAAATCTACAGCTAATGTGATAAAATGATGAAAAGAAGATAATACATACTACTTTTGATGCTCTATCCAACAAATCAACTATTTTTTAATTTGAGCGTATGGTTTTGCAGATTTTGGCTCTATGCATTCGCACATTCTTTGCATTCCCGTGTGATGACGTCATCACTTTTTATTAATTTTTCTTCACGCATTGAATACTATTTAGACATAGAATACAATGAAATTAAACTGATGTCCTTAATGCCTTTCGTTTTCTCACAATCAACGATTTAAAATTTTTAGTACTGAGCCCTATTGACTTTGAAAATTGAACAATGTGACGTCATGGGAAGGTCACGTGACATATCTAGAAATAGATTTCATTTTTGAGTTCACCATATGATATTCTATACACATGCAAAGCGCTCTATAAAGTTTCAAGGCTCTAGGTTGTCCAGAACAGAAATAAATTAGGGGGGCTGAATCAGCCCCCCCTGGGCTTCCTAGAGCATCAAATACCCTAGGCCTGATAGGGTTAAACACACAATGATGCTTTCATTAAAGTCTTTCGAGGTCACAGCCTCACCAATCTGTATATTACGAAATCTTTTAAAGAAAAAGAATTCCTTGCGCGATCATATGGCAAATCTACCGGGTGAACCAGAAAAAAAGAGCCAGTTTGGAAAATTCATAGCACCAAAATTGCTTGATGAATTCGAATGATTCAAATCCTAGTCAAAAGCCGAAAGATTGACGTATTCTTACTATTTTACTCGGCTTCTTACGAGGACTAGAAATAGAAGTAAATTAGACTTTAAAAAAAATTTCATGGTTCCAGAATGACTGAAAAAGGGTCTGAAGCATTGATCAAATCGTCAGGATTCTCCTCACACACAACAATACGCTCATAGGCATCTCACCTCTCTTAACAGTTACAAGACATAGATTTTCCAACAAATACTAAAAACGACTTTCAATGCCATGGCAATAGATATGCATACGATATCCATCACTCATTAGAAATTGCATGTTCCTTATTGTTCTATGTGAGGAGTCAATTATGATCTGCTCGAAATGTTTTATACGCCTTTCTTAGTCATATTGCTACCATGAAATCTCCGTTATAGGTGCTCATAAGAAAGCGAGAAAAATCACAAAAATACTTTGATCTCTTAGCTGTCAAGTAACTATTGATTCATTCCAATCCATCCAGTACTCTTGTTGCTATGAAGTTTCAAAAAAGGGAACTTCTTCTGGCTCACCGGTATATTGTTACGAAATTATGGGGTTTTGCACTTGTCTCAGCTGATACTCTTGAAACTCAAAACTAAAAAGCTGTAGAAAGCAAATAATACTTTCAATCAAAAACGTTAAAAAAAAGATTACAATCTCGCCATTCTGAAACCTTTTAAATGGAAAAAAACTTGCATGGTGAAAATATGCCAACTTTGGATTGTCAGAAAATTAGAGGGTTTTGTAATTATGATAAACACTACTTTGTAACTTAAAACTGAAGAAATAGATAAAACCAAATAGCACTTTATTAAACACTTGAAGATAAGGATTTCACTGTTCTCAAAATGACAAAACCACTCTCATGGTTTAAAGCTCCTTTTGCAGATATGTGACAGCATGTATTGTTACAAAATTAAATGGTTTTGTGATTGTGATAGAAGCTGCAAAAGTTGATAAGCTTTTTTAAAAACCAAATAATTTTTTCATTTAGAATCTTTAAAGATTACAATCTCGCCACTCTTGATTTGATGAATCCGTTTACATGGAGAAGACTTCTATTGTGAAAATATGGCGATGTTGCATCGTTAGAAAATTATAGGGGTTTTGCAATTATCATTATCAATACTTTAAAATTTGAAAACTGAACGAATATGAAAGCAAATAACATTTTAACTAAAACATTTGAAGATAACAATCTTGCTTTTCTCCATATGCTGGAATCATTTACATAAAAAATCACTGCTACTGTGAGCATATGGCGACTTCGTATTGTTAGAAAATTATAGGGTTTTGTAATTGATATTGATAACATTACTGAAACCTGGAAATAAAGAAATGTAAGAACCAAAAACAAAGGTTTCAATTAAAGTATATCAACGGGGTTAAAAGCAATTTAGCTGGGGGGACTGAGTCCATGTAAATAAAACCCATTGTATTGGATGTTTTTGATTGATGGAAACAATAGGAAGATAAGTGGCATCTGCCGTTCCCATTGTGCTATATTTAGATTGTGTCGCTGTATCTCCGTTCATTTACTTTAAAGCCTCTTCAAGATTAGAATCTCGTTGTTTCTCTACAGAGGCTGTCTCAAAATTGTGTCCAATTTGTGAGGCTGCTGCGAAGGAGCCGCACGTTCTGTTGTGTTATTGATACTGTTGCGAGGGATCGGCTTCAGATTAGACTTTGAAACCTTGCTTTATCCAACCCGACTAGTAGTTGCTGATTTATGGCACAAGGAAGGAAGATAACCGGTTGCTTCAAAACGGCACTTTCTTTGCTCTGCGAGATTTTTAGATGTGTTGTGGGTTTCATTGCAAACCTAAGTATGAAAACCTCTCGTTTTGAATGCCTTGGATAGACTTATGGCCCGGAGTCCCTTGTTTCCCTGTGCTCCTTTGACATGATGATGGCGCTTCTGTCAACAGAACTCACAACATTACTCTGAAAAACCTCACCCTATTTTAGCCCAAACTCATATGTGAAAACAAATCATATCGTTATGAGGATTTTTAGATTGAAACTAATCTGAACCGAATATTCAAACTACTAGCAATCTTATAAAATACATATTTCGATCGCTAGCTTCAAACACCACAGCTGTATGTTGACCCATCCCATTGTTTTAAACGTAGTCTTTTAAACGTTTGAATGTTTTCAGTTAATCTAATCTCCTTGGACAACGCATACTTAGTGATAGGAGACTTCTTGATTGACCTAATAAAATAATTCCTTTTGGTTCCTTGCTGACTTTGCTGTTTATTTAGTTTCAAAATATCCTGCATTGGGCAGGACCAGGCTTCGCTGCAATATAAAAAGTAATTACCTCGACATTTCCTCGTTGTTTGAGGCTGAACTGATTTTCAGTTGCTCCTTTCGGTGTTTTTAGTGCACAATCTTCATTGCAAATCAACAAAAATGGCTCTTTGACATCGACATAAAATTGAAGTGTGGTGCCAGAATTGTTAGTTATGACAAACCTTCTGGAAGACAATGATTCTTCCACAATCTAGGATAGAAGAGATCAAAATAAGCTTAGCTGCAATGATTAACAACATTGTTTGACAAATCAAGGGCGCCTGCCTTGTGCTTATTCACAGTCTTGTCTTCGTAATTTCTGTCCTATTAAAGGCAGTCTGTCACGTATCTGATTGGCCGCTACAATCAGAGCTCAACACAACGGAGTTCTTCGTGAATCTGTGTATTTGTAACAAAGAAGGGCTAATGTTCTTGACTTTCTACGGCCGTAGAAAGTCAGAGGATCATCAGCCATTCAAATTTCCTATTATTTGTATTGTCATTATCACCCAATCAAATGCGTGACAGACTGGCTTTAATCAATGTAAAGCACAAAATAAAGTTTCTTTAGCTACGTCGATTTTCAAAATCTAGCGTCTGTCAGAGTTGACCAATCAAAGACCACGCTGTCTGGTTCCCTGTGATCAACTCGTATAACATTTGATATCGTATTTCACTGACAACAGAATTTGAAACCACAAATTATTCTTACGTCATCTTGGCAGGACAGCTAATACTTCGTGTATTATGTCACGAAAACATGACTGTGAATAAATACAATTCATACAGGTAGGCTCCCTTTTGCGTATTTACCACTTAACCTGCAAGAAGACCAACAAAATTACACGTGATGACACATCATATCGTGTGAATTTCACATTTCTGCTATACGGAGGAATTGTTGATAAATATGATGAAACATAATCATACTTTTTCCTTAAGTTTCTCATTTCTATCCTCAAATTTATGGAATAGTTTATTGAGATGTGTACAGTGTCATTGTAGCTGGTTACAAAGAACATATTGCAACAAGTATTTGATAATCAATCTTATTCATATATATATAGCGTATGAACAGTGCTATTTTGAGCAAACACGAGATTTCAAAGAAAACACTAAGTTTTGAACACTTACCATACTATCCTAACAAAAATGTTTGTAGCAACTGATTACAAATATGGCAAAAAGCAATAAAGAGTTGCAGGTTTTCATTCAGGGACTGTTTTCATTGCTTTTGCATCCATTTTCAATTTAGTCAACAACTCACTTCCGTATTACTACATCTTCTCATTCTAGAAGACAATTTTTCACCGAAAGACCGTCATAAATATCCAAAGAGATATGAAAATGATACACAGCCCTAAGTAGTAATTTGATTAAGAGCCTTTCGGCGTCCGTAGAATCCAGTATAGAATCACTTCTGTAGGACCTTAGAACATGAGAGAAATTCTTAACTTGTGTTTTGAGTTTGGAAAAGAAAGGCCAATAAGCAAAGGTAGAACCCACTGGAAAAATTGATGCTTCGTCCTAAAATTACTAAGGAGAGCCTAAAGACTGATTTCCACTCAGTAGAACTTTCCCAGCGGACTGAATTTTACACAATGAAATGCCAGTCACGCGTAACATTCTATTCAAATTCAAAACAACATTTTCACACGTAAACAAAAGAATTCCTGTCCAATCGGAAAATTCTACTGAGTGGAGAAATCAGCCTTAACGGAGCTAATTGGTCCTAAAATTACCGAAAAAAGCCTAACGGTACTGATTATTTCAGGCGAAGGTATAGCTAATTAGCAGGGCACTGTTTCCCAGTTAACGGCTAATAGTTAGAGTTCATACCCTTGCAAGCCTCCTACCCAGAATGAGGATAGCCGCCAACTCTCTGCAGACGCAAGCTACAGGAATCAAAAGGTGTGGCCACATCGAGAAGAAGGACCAGGGCACTGCTTCTTAATGCTCCTACATGAGGATGCTTGCTGGAGACAAAACAAACAAACCAACAAACAACCAAGCAAGCAATCAACCAAGCAAGCCAGCAAACCAGCAAGCCAGCAAACCAGCAAGCAAGCAACCAACCAAGCAAGCCAGCAAACCAGCAAGCCAACAAACAAGTGACCAAGCGAGTGAGTGTTCATGTAAGACAAATTGTACAATTTTTAGATCATCTTTTTGCAGAAAAACGAAAGATATCTGGTAGAAATTTCTGGTCCTTTCAAAAGACGTTTAGAAAAAGGGTTTTACAGCTGAATCACCTGCAAAGTTAGATGAGCAAGACAAATAGAAGTAAAGTATGAAATAAAGGGCAGGGAACCTTAACATAAATGTTGACCTGCGTACAAAAAATCTAGAAATCCAGTTTCAGTTTCATTTTATTAAGGAAAGACTCACAAATCGATTTTGCTACGCCAAACGTCAATCTGACGTTCGTAATTCATTTTTCGTAGTTCGTAATTCTAGTTCATTTTTCTTTCTTCCCTTTTTAGTTCATTATTGATATTGTAGTTGTGTTAAGTCCTATTGCGTTAGGTTTTTGCTTAGCTTAGTTTTGTTTAGTGTTCTTTTTTAGCAGCCATGCCTGTAATTAGGTAGTGCATTATCATTATGCTATGATAATGATGATGATGAATTCAAACCCCCTCCCCCCTCTTCTAAATGTCAAGTCAAATTTTCCCAAAATTTTGATAAATATCAGTTTTCTGTGGTTTTGAGTTCTGTCGGTGCACTGGCACAGCACTGACACGAGAGTTTGATTTAGATGGCTTGCTCACATTTGCATGCCCAGAGACTAACTGCCTCGTTGTGGGAACGAGGTAAATTCAATATTGTCTACGTTTGGAGTTCTGTCTTTGAGCACTTCTCCTGCAGACATAATGAAAATACACGAATTCTTGTGATTAAAAATCCAAAGCTTTACACATGCAAAATTTGCAGTGAGATCTTTCTTTTGTCAAAGAATCGACTGTGCTATATGGCTTATGTCTAAGATAACATGAATTTTCAAAATCTGGACGCAACAAGCTCATGCTACCAAAATAAATTAAACTTGGACTTTACAGATTAAGGTTTTCAGTGAAAATCAGGAGAAAAACAAGCTATATAAAGAGAAGGAGAGATTACTTTTTATCGCATGTGGCAACATTTCATCTGAATAACAGACACACGACGCATTTGTACAAAAAAACCCGAATTTTCAAAAGCAAAGTGCAACAAGCTTATGAACCAAAGCAAATTAAACTTGGACAAGATTGATTAACGGCTTCACTGAGAAATAGGAGAGAACGAGTTAAATAAAAAGAGGATAAGAGATTACTCTTTATTGCATGTGTCAACATTTCAACTAAATAACAGATACATAAAACATATGGCTTATGTATAACAAAACATGGGCTTAAAAAGCAAGATGCAACAAGCTTATTCCACCAAAGTAAATTAAACTTGGACACGATTATTAAAGTTTTCAGCGAAAAGTAGGAGAGAAGCAAGTTATGTAAAAAGAGAAGGAGAGATCACTTTTTATCTCATGTGTCAACATTTCGACTGGATAACAGATACATAAGACATATGGCTTATGAAAAACATGAATTTTCAAAAGCAGGATGCAACAAGCTTACCAAACCAAAGCAAATTAAACCTGAACACGATTGATTAAAAAATTCCAGCGAAAATCAGGAGAAAAACAAGTTATGTAAAGAGAAGGAGGGATTATTTCTTATCGCATGTGTCAACATTTCTCCTGAATAACAGACACATGAAATCACATAGAAAATAAGACGTTTCATGAAATTGATGCTTGGATTTTTAGCAAGATTACCTACAACAATCTTTAGGAAAAGAAAAGTTAAAATTTGGTGAATATAGGATTAGAAAGGAGCCCACATTAATCCTCAAATCTGCCGAAAGTAGAATCAAGAACATCTGACCGTTGTATACAGACTGATTACACGAGTCTCAGTTTTCGCAATGAATTGAACGGTGCTAATAGCTCCAAATTGAGACTCGTGACAAGATAGACTCATTCCATCCAAAAAGTCTCTTGTTTCGCTCCCTTTGCAGACTTGTCACTACAGCAGAGACTTCTGGACTGACGGTTCTGAAATCGGCAATTTGCCGCAGCTTGGAATGGTACATATAAAAGCCGGACCAGACAAAAAATTTGTAGCTGTTGACGAAAGACTCTTGGTGACACCTCAACTGAAGCGATGACAATAACAAAAAAAAACGAAAGTTAGAGGGACTTATGTCATGAGTCTAATGACAAGGCAGCTTTAAAGGAGGGACTAATTTAGGCCAAGTCCGCTGCGCTTACGGTCTGTTGCTAATTTTGTTCATTTGCCCAATATGAAATACATTAGTTTTATTTAACGTAACTCTGCATTCCGCTTCAATGAACAGCGAGTTACCACTTTGCAAAACCAATCTCCTCAGAAAACAGTTTATTTTTCCAATATCACTCGGCCTGGCGAGAAGCGGCATCTGAGCAATCAAAAGATGTATAAATAGCACTGTTTCCGGGAATATTGGCTTTGCAAAATGGATTTATCTCCAAACTGCTCGAAAAGTTTTTGATTTTTTTTGCTCCATCGTTCGTCAGGGAGTTGATCTGCAACTTCACTAAGTCTGATTGAAGAAGCAAGACTGGATTTCCTGCAATCGAATTTACATTTTTGTTTACTCTTCGACATCGCGGGTGAAAAGCGATGGTCAACAGGTCTTATGTCAAAATGAATAAGAAAATGTTATGACATATATCAAAAGTAACGAGCGGAGATGACATGCATGGACAAGCGATTCAAAATCCTGTTCTTACTGAGCTAAAATTCATTAAAAAATATCCAAACTCCGAACAAAGAAAGGGCGGGCTTCTGCCTTATTCGTTTGGGAAGCCTGCTGCGAAATTTTCTTCCATTGACAGGAAATTTTATTTAAAGACAATGATTATTGGAATTAAGCGCGAGACAACATTCTAGAGAGCATTAAGTTTGTAACCACTACGTGTGCGTACGCTTCGTTTCAATTATTTAGCAACAAATGATTTCACTATTTGACTAACCTTGCAACCGAGCTAGCCAATCTAGATGCCCTTGACATGAGAAATTTCAACTCGTGTTGAGCTGAACACTGGCTTGAGATTTAACTCGGTTGACAGTGTAAGCTTTCATATCATTTGCATGAAAAAGGCCTAGTTGAGACTCAACACGGGCTCAGTTCGGGCTCAGTTCTCACGTCAACGGAAACAACTTTTAATTCGGGGTATGTTGAAATCAAAGGTAGCTATTTTCACATTCAATCCAATTTTTGAATAGGGCTTGCATGCCTGCGTCTACTGGGGGAGCCAGAGGACAAAGTTCGCACTTTTGAAAATTCATAGCACTAGGCGTACTTCAAAGATTTGAATGATTCAAACTCCAGTTAAAAGCCGACAGACTGAAGTATTTTTATGATGTTTCTCACTGTTTTACCAGCACTAGAAGTATCGGTGAATTTAGCTTTATAAAATTCAATGCTTGCAAAATGAATCAAAAAGGGCTTAAAACATTGATCAAATTGCAAGGGCTTTCCTTACACAGAACAACATGCAAAGATAGTCTCGCCTCTCTCAAGAGTTATACAACATAGATTTTCAAACAAATACTAAAGATTTTTGGTCCAATGGCTATAAATGTGCAGTGGATATCTCTCACGCATAAACGTAAACGATTGCATTTTCCTTATTGATCTTTGCGATGAGTCCTTGAAGATTTGATCAATGTTTTAGGCCCTTTTTCCACCAGTTTGCAACCATTAAATTTTGTAAAGTTGAATTTACCTATCTTTCTAATGCTCGTGAGACAGTGAGAAAAATCACAAAAAATACTTCCTATCTTTCGGCTTTTAACTTGAATTGGAATCATTCAAATCTTTTAAGTACTAGCGGCGTTTGCAGCTAGACTTATGGCGATGAGTCTCTTGCTTCCCTGTGCTCTTTGACTTAAAGATGGCGCTTCAGTCAACAGAGACTCAATGATATTACTCTGAAAAATCTGGCCCTGTTTAGGCCCAAACTTCGCGATTCCTACAGTACCAATCAGATTGCGAGATTTGTGAATCACCATTGATACGGTGTAAATCTTTGATTCGATTGAAGAATTGAAAACACTCCCACGGGATTGAGATTCGAAGCCGTAATTCCATCATAATTCCATTGATGATTGAAGAAAATAGGGGCAAGTTTTTCACTGTTTCAGCTACGGCAGTCGTTCGATCCTGATTCAATCGATCGAAGGCCTAAGATAGGGCCATTTTTTTACTGTTTATTATGAGTCCCTCTTGAGCAAGGTTTACCGCAGGGATACAAGGGACTCATCGTGTTAAGTCTAGTTTGCAGTCGAATTCATATCAAAGTGACCAAATCTCATCCCTTGTTGAGCTGTCATGTATACGCATAGCAAAATTTCAAAAGCATGACATGGGTTGAAATTTCTCATGTAACAGGCTTCTTAATTAGACTGATGACGATGAGTCTCTTGTATCCCTGCGGTAAACCTTGCCTAACATGGACTCATAATGAAACAGTAAAAAACCTGGCCCCATCTTAGGTCTTCGATCGATTGAATCAGGATCGAACGACTGCCTACTTGGGCGATAGAAACCACGTTAAGCAGGCGTTTCATCAAAGAAACTTGGAATAAATCTGAAGAAGGAAGTTCACTTTACCTGGTGAGTGCATAATAATTCTTTCAACGCTACTCTTTCCATGTTTTTACGACCACAACAAACCAGAGAAATCTTCAACTACCTGCCGCAGCAACTTCCTTCAAAATCTAGTCAGTTGCATCATTCGAATTGAAAACTCGACAACATTGTTCTTTGCCAAATCTCGCAATCTGACTGGTACTTTAGGAATTGCAAAGTTTGGGCCTAAGTAGGGCCAGGTTTTTAAGAGTAGTATTATGAGTCTAGACTCACGACATAGTCCCAGATATCGCAACAATAGCAACAACAGCAACAATAATAACAACAACAACAACGATACTTTTAATTTTTGCTCAGTCAGTTTGAGCATCCATCAGTCTATCAATAGCGATAACTACGAATACGCAATCAGTATGTTATGAGTCTTTCTTGACTGAAGCGCGATCATCAAGTCAAAGAGCACAGGGAAACAAGTCTGCTTCATAATTAGCTGAAAATATAGCGTGTGCAGAAGCTCCATTTAATAAAAGGTGGCGCAAAATTCTACTGCTGCTGTCGTGGAATTAAATGGCTTTGTATAAACTTCGAGTACCCTTGCCTTAAATTTTACCGTTAACGTTATTCGTGTCTTGAGTATTTTCAAAGTAGTGGTCCGGCTCGAAAATCATCAACATAAAATTTGATACAAAAGCTTTTTGAAAGCAAAACGATGCTAAAAACTGTTGGTTTAGACTTCAACGTTTCTTTAGAAATTTCATGAAAAGTTACATTTCCCCTTAAGCTTCCGAAAGACGAAAATTACCATCTTAAATCAAATCAAAAGCAACCCGCTGCAATTCAATAAAGTAGGCGTGATGGAGAAAATTTCGGTATTCAAAAGTTTGCTGAAAATGTTATCATTGGAGACAGCTTGTTCAAATGCAATTTAATATTGACGTGGAAAGTTTTACGTTAACAAGATAACTTTCAAGGAAACATACGACAAAAAGGTAATCCACTTTCTTCTAAAATGTTTCTATCATTCAAATCATGGCTGAATTTCTAGTTTAATCAATTTAATCAAGAAAATTCGCTGAAATCACGACGGAGAATATGAAAGGCTATGTATGTTTTTGAAGAAGGTATACATTGAAATCCGTTGAATGAATGAACTGGCGAATGAATTAAATAGCAACTTGGACGGTACGAAAGAAGAAATGAATTAATATAGGAAAGAATGAGAAGCGATTAATTTCAAACTTTGAATGGAATAAAGACTGTTGTCGAGAAGAAAGCTGAATGTATAAGTTGATTTGCATATAAAAAGGTGCGCAAGAAAATATGAATAAATATAGGAAAGAAGGAGAAGAGATTGGTCTTAAACTTTTAATGAGATGAAGACCATTGTGGAATAAACAGCTGAACATACAAGTTATTTGTGGTTTCAAAGGAACAGGAGAAATGAAATGATAACTCACAATGTGCCAAAGAAAATATGAATAAATAAAGAAATGAGAGGGGATTGATATTATACTTTGAAGACTGTTGATGAACAGCCGGCTGAATATACAAGCTATTTTTGGATTTAAACGAACTGGCGAATAACAAGCAAGTGGCAATAAAGAGAATACTAAAAAGAATAACACAATCAGATGGTGTTAATTAAAATTTGGACCGAAATGAGAATCGCCGTTGAATAAACGGCTGTACACACAAGATACGTTGTGAGAGAATATCTATTTTATTATTTATTATTATTATTATTATCTATTTATTTAAAGTAGGCGTATAATGGCTAGCTATAAAATAAAAGCTAATTCAAGCCTACTACAAAGTAAAATTGTTTCAAAATAAAAGAAAATACATATATATCTAACATAAGGATTAATTCAATATAATACATATATACAGAGTTTTACAATGTTTTTACAGAAATTTTTAGTATTTACAATGCAACGCATTTATCCTTTTAAAAACCCAACCTGAGCCACGAAAGGTCTACAAGGTCTTCTATTTGCACTAGAAGATTTAATACTGATAACACATGTATGTGGCCTATTTACAACACTATCATCTCTAGAACTAAGGTAAAAGCAGAGAAAGTGGTTCACAAAGTTCTTTCTTTTCAACTGTATTTTACATCAAAAAATAGAAAGTAAGCGTTGATAACTTGGCATGAGAGATAAGATGTAGTGAAGATTCATGCCAAAAAAGAGAAAATTTTCAAAAGCTAGTTACTGTCAATGTAAGTGAGAGACAATAAAGATTTATGCATTTCTAGCATAGAACTCAAACTTTCATAAAGGTGGGTGTAAAACTCGATCACACTTATCTTTGAGTCAAAGTGCTTGAAAGGAAGTCTGGGCAATTTGCTGTAAATCTGCCGTGGCAAGTTTTCGATATCTTGATTAGTTTCAAAATGTTGGCATTCATAAAGTTCTATAGGTTGTGACGTCATCAGATTTTTAAATCCTTAACTAGAAGAACTACAGATTTCTGCATGCAAATATGTCGTAGACCTCTTCATAAAATATGGCTTTGTTTAAGAGTACATCAACTTTTCTCAAATAACTTAAAGGTAATCTGAAGCGAAAATTTTCATTTATGCAAATGAATAGTATTTTTGAATGATAAAGAATGTCCCTTATAATTTTGTGATACCTTGTTTCATTTTCGAGTTATCCACTATTTTGTATGACTGGCTGATGACGTCATTTTGTTTGCCAATTGTGTACGAGGCTGACTATATTTCCAAAAGGAAATTGACTCAAAGAACTTTTTTTGAATTGACGTGCCTTTTCTAAACATCATGTTGGTCAATGAGATACTTTCGATTTCATTCATTCTGTTCAACTTAATTGTATCCTATAACTGTAATCTATCAAAGATCAGATACAGCTATGTTTAAATACATCATCCTAGTAATTTGCAAACAAAATGACGTCATCAACTGAAACTTATTATCAGTGGATCAATTGAAAACGAAATGAGATATCAAAGAAAATTGAGCAGGATTCTGTATCATTTGAGAGTGCCGTTTATCTGCATCAATAAAAATTTTCACTTCAGATCACCTTTAACATTCACGATGATTTTAACTTCTTCACGATTTTTGGTGAATTTTCGCAAAAAACCAATCAAAATGCTGCCATTTTCAAAATAATCAAGGTATCAAAAAATTGCCACAGCAGATTTACGGCAATTTGCCCAAAGTTACTTTCAAGCACTTTAATTCGAAGAAAAACGTAATAGAATTTGACACCCAAACTTTCAAAGATTTTAAAGATTTGAGCCCTATTCTTGCACTTCTGAGAAAACTTTTAAAGAGCAGATAAAGACAAGGTGGTGATACCACATTAGAAGAATAACCAAAGAGCAACTTTCTTCTTTCCCACATAAAAGCCAATAAGCTGGGCAAGCTTTGTATTCGTAGAAGTTTTGATAAAGAAGACAACTGCATGTAGCCAATTATCGGCATTGCTCAGGGAAGTATTTACATAGAAAATGCATAGAAATCAAAGTATTTCAGATAGGACAGGAAAGACTACAGAAAGCATGCAATCACTCCAGAGGAAAGCAATCCTTACGTGTAACATGCCAGCTACATTATGTCTTATAAAGTTGTTCACATAAAGCACAAATAAATCTTGGTGTTGACTTTATTGCCATAAAACACAAACAAGGCGTGGAAAGTAGACCGAAAAGTTGCGAAATGCAGTATCAAAGACATCAGACATTACAGGGTTATGCCGGCTCTTTTTTGAGGATCACCAAAGTAATACCGTAAAAGGGAACATAAACAGATCCTTGTGTTAAATTACTGGTTGAAAATTACAAACAACTTCCTTCTTTCCCCGTGCAAGAAGGACTCAACACTCGACTTTGCATTCACTTGATGTTTTGATAAAAAGATAACTATACGCATGTGCTTCTCTAATGGAATCACCTAAATAGATCTCACAGATACAAGAGGTCTTCCGTAAAGCACTTCATTTATCTTTCTTTAATGGGCGTGTAAAAATAGACAGAACGGCTGTAAAATTGAGCATTTAAGACACTGCAGAGGGTTATGCCGGTAAAACCAATTCTTTTGTGGAAGATTATCAAAGTAATGTTCTGCAGATTTGAAATAATTCTGCAGATAAAGGAATATAAATACATGCTGGTGTTACATTATTAGTAGAAAGTACAAACAAAGATCTTCTACTCCCATGTAAAAGGTATTAAAAACCATCACCATGTTGTACTCGAATTAACTTATAGACCGACGATGAAAACATGATTTGAAATCAAAGCAGACGGACAGTCTTTTGCATTTTCAGAGCAATTGTTCCTTGAGTGCTGTGAAAAAGGGACTTGTGAGCACTCGCAAACAAAGAAATTGAATTGAGTGGGTTGCTAGGATAGCACAAATCTCACAAGAACTCGAATACTTCCTTGCTGCATTGGCTGTCAGCAGAAACTATCAAGTTCGTCACTCAATATTATGACAGTGTTCTAACTCTGAAGGCATGATAGCGGAGTAAAACAGAGACAAAAAGGTAGCCAGGTTTCAGATGTTTGCTGGAGTTAAAGGAATATAAGTAGAAAATTCATAAGTAACACCACCCTACGAAATCTCTGCGCAGCAATGTGGGGGGGATGCGCAGTAATATGGAGGGCCATCATGAGTACTATGAATAATGGAACAGGAAAGGGACTTGAATATTAGCGACTTGAATATTATAAGTAAACAGAATAATGCAAAGTTTCACAATTCATTTAAAGGGTCTAAAAGAGTCTTGAATGACAGCAATTATAAAAATGAAAGTGGTCAGCTTGTAAATATCTGCTATATTTTGAAAAATAAAAATAGAACCACATCCGCGACAGAAGTAATGTTGAAACAGCCTATGGACTTGAACATTACAAATAAAAAGAATTATGCAAGTGTCGTTAGAAGGATCTAGAAAAGTCTTTAATGGCAGCAATTGTCAAATAGAAGTAGCCAGCCTTTGCATGTCTGCCAGATTTTAAAAGAAATGAAACCAGAATCTTCACGACAGAAGAAGTGTTGAATCAACAAATTCACTGGAATACTTCAAATATAAAGAGACAGAGAGTTTTACTTGAATGGATCTGCAAAATTTGTCAAAATAGGGAAAAATTCAATGAAAGCAGCCTGGATTTGTAGTAAGAAGTGGAAGCAGGACCTCCTATGAGAGGGAATATTAAACCCGACTGAATATCATGTCACAAACCAACTGAAAATTTTAGGTGCAAAGATGTACTAAAGTCTTCAAATGGCTGTAAATATTTACTGAATACGAGTCAGAGCTTAAATTGTTTGTAAACTCAAAGATAATGCAAAAGCTTCATAATTCTACAGATACTAAGGGATTCATGGGACAGAACTTACACTGAAAGATGAAATTTTCAATTTAAAAACAGCTAAAACTACTGTCAAGTGAGGAAAATATTGACTGAAAGTGTCCATCTTCACAATCATCAGATTTGAGACTTTGCAAAACCATTTGACATGTAAAGGATTTGATGTAACTGAATTCATAGTGGTATGACAGAAATTAGAGCAACACGCCGAATGAACATGGATTTGTGCAAACTTTACATTTTAGCAACTGTCAGTTGAAATAGGAACGAAAGAGGGGATACCAGGAAGAAAAGTTTAATAAGAAACGCAATAATCTCTGACAGAACTTTCGACAACAGCTACAAATACATACTGGTGTTCCATTGTCAGAACAGCTGCATATCTACAAACGAGAAACAGTTATTCATTTAGGAATCATAAAACAGTGAAATCAAGAGTGTGTTTTTAGTTGCACTTAGAACGAACACGAGAGCTGAATGTGTATCAATACTCAGTTGTAACATCTATTCATTAGTTAACGGATGGTTAAAGAGAGATGGTTCTGTTACTGCATATGAGAGATCTACCCGTGTGAATGCAACAATATTATTCTTTATCAATTCATGAATCGTAAAACAAGGAAGTGAAGAGTGTGTTTTTAGTTGCACTTAGACCGCACACGAGAGCTGAATGTGTATCAATACTCAGTTGTAACATCTATTCATTAGTTAACGGATGGTTAAAGAGAGATGGTTCTGTTACTGCATACGAGAGATCTACCCGTGTGAATACAACAATGTTATTCTTTATCAATTCATAAATCGTAAAACAAGGAAGTGAAAAGTGTGTTTTCAGTTGTACTTAGACCGCACACGAGAGCTGAATGTGTATCAATACTCAGTTGTAACATCTATTCATTAGTTAACGGATGGTTAAAGAGAGATGGTTCTGTTACTGCATACGAGAGATCTACCCGTGTGAATACAACAATGTTATTCTTTATCAATTCATACGTCATAAAACAATAAAGTGGAGAGTGTGTTTTAATCACGCTTATAACACACATGAGAGCTGTGCGTTTAGCTACACCTATTTCCGCTATTTTCATTAACTGACGGACTTTAAGCAAGGGAGGGTTGGAACAAACGACAGGTCTACCTGCGTGAATACAAAACTTTAGACTTAATCAATCATGAAGAAGAGCAACGAGGATTCTGATTTCAGTTGCGCTTAGAACACGTAGGAGAGCTGCATCAAATCTACTGCCTGAGACAGCATCTTATGGATATAAACACAACCCAATTTGTAACTGCATTTCGCTAGTCAACAGCGCGGTCAATAGCAGATCAGCAGTTATCCACCACACAACGAATACCCTGCACGAGAAAGAGACTTGTGGCTAGGCATGCAACAAAATTATTTATTACACTAATTACAATTATCACAACTATTTATCATTTATGCTCGACAGTTATCAGCTTTACATGAAATCTACTGCCCAGGAAAGAGTCTTATGGATATACACAAAGCCGTATTCGTAAATTAATTTCACTGATTCATCAAAGCTTGACAGTTATCTGCCAAAGCCACGATAATTAAGCTTGCGAATGGATGAGCAAAATAAAAATACTTGCGGCTTTGTGGACAAAGTTCTCCATTCAGAATTGTTGATATTGGGTAAGTTATCAGAGACAAACAGTTAACACAACAAAGCAGCGGTGTGCACAACTTTGCTAAATCGTGGGTCAATCTGGATATAAGCAAGAAGATGTTAAGTATCAAAATCCCACACGTGAAAGTTACACTTAAAGCTACTGCGTTTCAGTTTGCTTTTGCAACGAAGTAGAAGGGCTGTGAGTTGAAAAAGATAGAGTGAACGGTTGGGTTGGAGAATCAAATTTGAAACTATCAAGAAGATGTGAATCATTTAAATGATGAATCTGAAAGCAGTGATTTAAGATACACGGTATAATTTTGCCATATTTGCAACGAAGAAAAACGAC
Source organism: Aurelia sp. 4 Dawson et al 2005 (assembly GCA_964019985.1). Classification (NCBI taxonomy): domain Eukaryota; kingdom Metazoa; phylum Cnidaria; class Scyphozoa; order Semaeostomeae; family Ulmaridae; genus Aurelia; species Aurelia sp. 4 Dawson et al 2005. Next base: position 8,327,579 of record OZ026493.1, on the reverse strand, counting down.
TGCTCGTTGACAAATTTTCAGTGCAAGATTTGAAAATCATTTTCAAAATTTTCAAGAAGATGTCAATTATTAAAATGTTGAATCTGAAAGCAGTGATTTAAGGTACGCGATATAATTTTGCCGTATTTGCAACGAAGAAAAACGACTGCTCGTTGACAAATTTTCAGTGCAAGATTTGAAAATCATTTTCAAAATTTTCAAGAAGATGTCAATTATTTAAATGATGAGTCTGAAAACAGTGATTTAAGATACACGATATAATTCTGCAATATTTGCAAGGAAGAAAAACGACTGCTCGTTGACAAATTTTCAGTGCAAGATTTGAGAATCATTTTCAAAATTTTCAAGAAGACGTCAGATATTCAAATGATAACCTGAAGGCGGCGATTTAATATATGGAATTCATCTTTGCTGTATTGTAACGAAAAACGAGGACTGTGAGTTTAAAGACATCAAGTGTATACCTTGATCCCAGAATCAATTTCACAACTATCAAGAAGATATCTACCATCTAAATCATAAAGCTGAAGGCAGCGACTTCACATACACATCTATTTTTGCTATAATTGCAACGAAGATGGACTTTCAGTTTTGGAGGATCGACAGGAAGTGATCACAGAAGCGTCGATTATTTGAGAATAGGCTTTGAAATACAATATCTTTGTTAAACTCAGTGGTGGAACCGCGAATTGCAAAATTTCGAGAAAAATTCGATTAAATGATCGATTTGGAAACTATCAAGTTAATGTGGATTACTGAATACACAGATCTGAAAGTGATACTTTTCAGATATAGTAAATATTTCCCACTTCTGCTGCTCAGAGGAGGGAGTGCAAATCATGAAAGGTCAAAAGCATGGTCTGATTTAGCGATAAAGTTGAAAATCGACAAGTCAGTGTGGACAATTCAACGCACGGCTTTGAAAGTTAGAACCTGAGATACATTTTACTTTTATGCTGCTGCTACAATTCAGAGGAGAGGCAACAAATCATAAACGACTGAGTGACAGACTCCATTCGAGGAAGAATCTGAAAATCAATGAGCTAGCATCGATTGCCTAACGCACAGACTTGGACCAGACTTAATCTCTGAGACATATTGTGTATTTATTCTGCTTTTGGAAAGTACTACCAATTATGAAAGATTGAGTGAAAAGCTCGACTCGAAGATGAACTTCAAAATCAGGAATTCAGCATCGATTATCTAATGCACGGACTTGAAACTTAATCTTTGAGACATATTGTAAAGTTGCGTTGCTTTGCAACTTAGAGGAAGGAATGTAAATCATAAAAGAGCGATTTCAAATACTCAATTTCTAGATAATTTTAAAACGATCACGGACCCGCGGGTTATTTAAGTTGCAGATGCGACATTTACGCTTTAAGATTCACAGTTTCTCATCACTGGGTTTGCAACTGAGAGGATGAATTGTCGATGAAAATAAATCGAGTTTGCCATGTGTTGACGTGTTTGCGCAAATACTCGTAAACAGGCAGGGTAGATGTGGCAGCTTTGCTGGTGAGAGTTAAAAATGAATGAAGTCCACACAAAACCAAGTGACGCCGAACTGATTACAGAGCTGAAACCACATTGCTGTGAGTAAAAGGTGTTCGACAACTGATAGCCCAAAAGTAAACCAACCCTTCCAAGACAGCATGACATTATGTATTAGCTGGCTGTAGCGTTTGCTTGTGAACAAAGCAAACCTGCTATAGGCAACGGACATAAGATTTACATCTCTTTGCTGACTGCCCTGTGTCTAGATTTAGTCAAGGAAATGATATACTTGAAATGCTTGCCACCATAGGTGTTCGCTAAACGCACCTTCGACGATCGACAATTTGAATACGTTCGTGCAGGGACCAACGAAAATGAAATCAGTTCGCATATAGATCAATTGCCATTCAAGAAGAAGCTGTGAATGAAGAATACTTTACTCGCTTTACTCGTTAAAACAAACAAATTTGTTTGTTTGGTGCATTGAAGATATAAGGAGACATTCGAGCAGAAGCCCACGATCAAAGGAAATTGTGTGCAGGCTCAGTGTTAGTAAAATGAATTAATCGCCAAGTCAAGACGAATGCTTTGTTGGATATAAAAATTAACTGAAAACGTTTATCGTGGAAGAAGACGCTGGAAGTTGCAGAAAGACATTCTTCCACAAAATTCTGAATCTCGAAGTTATATCACCTCGAAGTTGTAAAAGAAGGAGAACTTCGTTAAGCAGACTAAGTGTTGACAAAATAAATTAATCGCAAGTCAAGAAAACAGTCTTTGTTGGACATATAACTGAGAAGAACGAAATTCTCGTGAGGAAGACGCTGGAAGGTGAGGAAAGAAATTCTTCCAGAAAATTTTGAATCTCGACGTTATATCACCTCGAAGTTGCAAAAGAAGGAGAACTTCGTTAAACAGATTAAATGCTAGCAGAAGAAATTAATTGCAAGTCAAGAAAAAAGTCTTTGTCGGACATATAACTGAGAAGAACAAAATTCTCGTGAGGAAGAAGCTGGAAAGAGAAGATAAATTCTTCCAGAAGGTCTTGATTTTCGCAGTTATTATTACTTCGACGTCGTATGCAGTCGAACGTCAGGAAGAAATTGATTGCATCTGTTGAAGAGAATTTATACACACAAAAACGTAGTAAATCGCTGTTTGTGATTAAACTTTCGTCAAAGAAAACTGAAGTTTCATCACCTCGAAGTGATATGTAGACAAGAAGAGCAAGTATTTCTTGGAGGAAGACGCTGAAAGACAAAGGAAAATTCTTGCAAAGAATTCTGAGCCTCGCCGAAGATACGGAAAGATTCTTGAAAAGTCTGAGTCTTGAAGTTACATCACACGGAGTTGTAAACCGAACATCAAGAAACCATTAACTACATCTGGTGAAGAGAATTTATGCACACAAAAGGCAGCAAATCACTCTTTGAGATTAAAATTTCATTGAAAAAAATCTGAGGTGTACACATTTCATCAAAACAAACAAAATAAGGATGCAGACGATGAATTCGAATCAAGAACAAGGTACCTGTAATCAGGAGCATTTATGCAAAACACTACAAGACGAGTATAAAGCGTTGAAAGTGAATTAAGTAAGTGACAAAGTGAAATGAAGAATATATGAATAACTTGGTTGAATAAAATGAAAAGCTAAATAAAGAATGCAGAAATAAATCAGTTAAAAAAAGCAACGTATGACTTTGACTTTGAAATCGTTACAACTGGTGGATTCATGCCATGTGGCAGTAGATGCAAAATGCAAATCTGTCTGGAGAATGCTTGTTGAAAATGAAAATCTTCTGACATGGTTATTAGAAGCTTCGGAGCTTCGGAGAGTAAAGATAGCAAATGAAATGTTGATTATTTGTTGAAAACGGAACTTCACTACAAATGTGAAAGATTATTACATGGCGTACAAGGCATAGCTTACAAGGTTTGATTGCGATGCACAAACTCAAAGTCATGACGAATTATGCATTCAGTTGTGAATGCAGCTTCGGAAAGTAAAGATAATTAATGAACCGTTGATTATTCGTTGAAAATGCAACTGCATTACAGAAATGAAAGATCATTAGAAGGATCACAAGGTGTATACAGTTTGGCTGCGATGCACAAATTCAAAGTAACGACAGGTTATGAATTCAATGCAGAATGCAGCTTCGGAAAGTAAAGATCATAAAGAATAGGTAATTATTTAGCTGAACAAGGAAACAAAATTATATGACTTGAACAAAACATTTTAAAGCTGAGGACATTTCTGCAAGTTATCAAATGCTTAGCATCAAATGAGACGAGGAAAAGTTAACCGATTTATTTACAGAAAATTATGAAAACTTAGATATCAGCAAAATTTTAACAAAGCATTCGATTTGTTGATCAAAGGCGACTCGATAAAGGAACACAAGAATTCGCAAAATACAGAATCAACTGGTTGTGAATGTGTAAACAATAGAAGGGAGGATAAAGATTTGTATCCTGACAACTTTGGAAAATCAAAAGATGCTTCATGGTTGTAAAAATATCATTAGTTGAAAATAGCTCTGTGAAAGACAGAGAACTTTGAAAGATTACGTAACAAATTCAAGAAGCCTGGTTCTAAAGCTGCGAAAATTAAAATGGAGGTTTGAAAAACAGAGTTTGTAAAAAACGTCAAAGCGAAATTTAAGAGTCAAAGTACTGTATCATATCATTTGAGAAAAATTACACTAAAGCATCGTTTCATATAACTTGAGAAAATCACAGTAACGTATATCAGTCAGGAAAAGAACGATGGAGAATGCAGTAGAGAGCGATACATCTTTATCAAAATATCGGGTTGCTTTGAATGTGAGCGGCGAGATATTCGAGACATGGGAATCAACATTGAGAAGATATCCTGATACACTCCTTGGGGATCCTCAAAGACGACAGGATCATTATACTTTAGACACAGATCAATTCTTTTTCGACCGAAATCGGGCTGCTTTTGAAGCAATTCTTTTCTTTTATCAATCAAACGGTCGATTAACTAGGCCTTGTAACGTCAGGTTTGAAACATTTGAAGCAGAGTGTGATTATTTTCAGCTTCCGAAATGGGCGGTCAACGCAATGAAAGTGAAGGAGGGCATGTTCATTGAAGATGAAGATGAAGAAGAAAGGAAAAAGCAAGCTGATAAAAACTGCAGGCAAATGATATGGGATTTTGTTGATAAACCAGAATCATCAAGGCCAGCTAAATACTTAGCAATCTTCTCAATATCAATGATTCTATTATCTGTTATACTAGCTTGTATTGAAAGCCTTCCATCTGTACAGAGATGGATCAAGAAAAACAAATTAGGCCCAGCTCAGCATTATCTGGAATACGGACTCAATGGATGGTTTTTGTTTGAGCTATTTATCAGACTAGTAGTATCACCAAAGAAACTTGCATTTCTCACTGCCCCCATGAATATTGTTGATATCATCGCTGTCGTTCCGTATTTTATCATGACATCAATACCAGGTGATCACACATATCATAGAGCATTGAGGGTGCTTAGATTTATACGAATAGTACGATTATTACGACTTGGGAGACAGTCAAAGAGAATGAAACTTGTTGGCAAGATTCTCATGTCTACGGTAGAGGATGTGAAGGAGCTTTTGCTTTGTTTACTTATTGTGGTGATATTTGGTGGTAGCATCGAGTATTATGCGGAAATGAACGAAAAAGAGACCGGCTTTACAAGTATCCCTCAATCGCTATGGTGGGGAATACAGACAGTGGTAGTCCTCGGATATGGTGACATTGTACCAACTAGTTTCTTCGGCAAAATGTTTGCATCAGTGTTTATGGTATTTGGGGCATTAACTATTGCACTGCCAGTTTTGTCAGTGGTAACGAAATTCTCTTCTATTTATGCAACGAACGCACTCAAGAACTAACACACAAGCTTCCCAGGCATTGCCCTTTTACAAGGACCGCGGAGCGATCCAACAAGTGGATGGGCTAGGATGCGAGCGCTAAGCGAGTGTAATTTGGGGTCTGAGGGCGCAGCCTTCGGAAAAATTTTTTAGGATCAAACTAATTGGAAGGCTAGAAAACGCCCTTTTAATAATAACATGAAGAAACTATCACAATCATAGTGAGTAGTTTCAAGTAATCAATTTCATCTGCAAAATCATTGGATGCCAATGCCGCCAATTCCTTGAGGAGAAGCAATTCGAGCTGTTCGTAAGCTTAAAATTTTGCTGATTGAATCGTAGATCTATACAGTGTACTACAAATCAAGAACTTCGATATACATGTATATATATTGCTTTGGTTTCGCATTTAACGATTCCAGTTTCAGCTTCACTTTCGGGCGACTAAGTACGAATTATTTTCAAAACTTTGCAACCAAAAATGAGGCTATTTGTTGCCAAAAAGTGGGTGGGCTATAGCCCATCCAGCCTACCCTGCTCTGTGGTCCCTGTTTTAAAGACTCATTGTCGACCACAATCCTCCTTGCTCCGAATGTGAAGCAAAACAAAGAGAACTGAAGGCCTATCTCAAATAAGATGTCACGTGAGGTTCGCGATAACGCAAAATTATCAAGCAAAGCACTTAGGTTGTAATATTCGGAGAAATTTTCGCTTGACATCCAATTTGAGACAGATTTTGCCAAACACAGCTTTCAGGTAATAACAGAGTAGCGATAAGATTGCCGTCAAGAAGGGTCATGGTTAGCAATAAGTCTTCAAATTATTGAACTATGTACTACTGTTGTAAGTGAGTTTGATTGGTAGAAATGCTGAAACGTTGCACTTACATCCTATTGACACTTGCATGTTAAAGTGGGGTCGTAGGGGCTGGCAGTTTGCGGTTTCTAGCTGTTTTTGGAACGGTTTAACGGTTTTTGGCCGTAAAAATGACGGTTTTACGGTTCCTCTCTTTCTCAAAAGTTTCCAGATTTCTTCACAAAATATGAGTGGAGGAGTCATATTATCACAAAATTGACAATAAAAGCTACGAATTATAGTCCAGTACAATATAATTTTGTGAACATTCTACTAACTTTCACCTTCACCAGCGAATTTCAGGCATTGGAAGTCATAGAAATGATAACGAGACAGTCAACTGCAGCAAAGAAACGAGCAAGTACATGCAAAGTGAGGGAAAATGTGAAAACGGCTTTGGCTGAATTTTGAGGCAGTTTTACGGTTTTTCTGAACTATTTTGGCGGTTTTACGGTTTTCGTTGACTCCCTACGACCCCCACGTTAAACTACGGGCAATAAAGCAACCGCTGACGTGGCCTATATCATGATCAAAACTGCATTCTTACAAAATAAAAGGAAACTGTTTTGTTTCCTTTCCATGGGATCGCAAGTAAAGCTTGATAAAGTTAGTACATATTACTTCGTTCGTCTGTCGTCACGAGAAGAATTGAATGCCGCCATTATGGTATCCAAATAAAGTTCAAATTGCCTTTTTATCTGTGCTCCTACGCAGCGATACGTCTCATTTAAAATTTCAACTATAGATATTTAGAATAGAAGCTAGAGATGGAACATATCACAGCGTGAAGGCTTACGCTGGTTGAAGTGCATTTCAGGGGCGGATCCAGCCCGAAGTTGAAGGGGGGGGGGCAATTTGCAGAGTGGGCGCCAAAAACATAGGGAAGAATAAGCGCGCCGAAGGCGCGCAGAAATTTTTGGGCCCTCATTCAGGAAAAATTCTCTCGTTTTTCAATTGAATAACGCCTTAATTCATATGTTTCCCACATTCAGAACGAAACACGAAAAAAAGAGTACATTTGGGTCAGGATAAGGGGCGCCCTTATTGCCGAAAATGGGGCGCCAAGCTAAGTTTCCATCATGAAAGGGGCGCAGTTGCCCCCAACTGCACCCCCTAAATCTGCCACTGGTGCATTTTGAATAATAGCTGCATTTAGAATTTAAATCTTTGTTGTTATGAGAGAAGAACGACGGAATAGCAGCAATATGAAGCTTTACTCGCAATCTCGTGGATGAGGAACAACACAGGCAGTAAGGCCCCGTCCACACGTATCCGGATATTTTTGAAAACGCATCTTTTTTATCCGTATAAAAAAAGATCCGCGTCCACACGAGGACCGTTTTCAAAAATATCCCTGTCCACACGAAAACGCTGTGACATTCGAAATTCGCTATTCGAAAGTAAAATTCGATATTCGATAACGATATTCGACATTAGAACTTCGATAAAAGAAAACAGCTAGCAACATGCCCTCGCGTGATCCCCAAAGAACCGAGCGCATGCTCTGATTGAAGGTAAATTGACGCTGTTACGTCACCGTTTTCGAAAAGCTCCGTTTTCACCCGTCCACACGACAACATGAAAACGGCGTTTTCAAAGAGATCCACTCAGAAGAGCGTTTTCGAAAAGCTTCATTTTCGGTGACCGAAAACGCCGTCTCCGTGTGGACGCGAACCCAAAACGGATAAAAAAAGATGCGTTTTCCAAAAGATCCGGATACGTGTGGACGGGGCCTAAGAATATCGTCTTGATCACAAAATAGCACCATAACAGAGCATTATTGCCCGTGGTTAAACCACCTCAACCATGCTGAAATAATTAGACATCGCAGAGAAGGAAACATATTTCCAATTCAACACAAAACCTTGAAGGGTGCATAAAAACGATTGTCTTTCAGTCTACAAAACCTTCCGTCTTTTATGAGAGACAATAATTTTTACGGCTTCTATATCTGCAGAAAGCAATGACTGCGCTAAAACATCATTTTACCATTTGATGGTTGAAACGACAGAGCAGAAACTGCGTAAATGACGTCATCGACCAATCTAAGATAAGGAAGTGTTTTAATAGATAAGCTTTTTGACATGATAAACCAAGAGTTCTAGGCCCTAGGAAGAAGATATCAAGTGTTGCCTAATTTCAGAATTTGTTTCAGGGAGCTATGGGGCTCAAAACTACGAGTTGTCGCGCATGTGTGCACAGTTTCAGACTGTCGGTTGAAACTGGATTGAATTGAATCGATACCGTTTGAGTCGCTGTGACTGTACAAAATGGAACGAGAAAATAGAAGAATACTAGCAACTGAAACGTCTTTATGGATGCTAGACTTGGCTTTTACACAGATTTTACGTAAAATTTAATCATTGGGATTTGACGATAGCTTAGCTGATAACTTACTGCAACTGCCGACCTGGTACTATGTTATTTGATAATTCAAATGTCAGTTCCCTTTTAATTAGTAAACAGAGCAACGAATAATTCATAACTTTTTGCAGGTAACGGGATCAAAATATCTTAGGACAAGCTTGATGAAAATAGATTTGCGTTCAATACCGACCTTCCATGGTTACCCACTGATTTTACCGACCTTGAAGGTTCATCATTTAATCTGACAGTTCATTGTTAATAAAGACATATCCGAAGCTTGATGCAGCACAATGTCTAAGACATGTTCCCGTTATTTTCTTGGTTGCGTTTGCCGTATTCGTTTAATATTCACTGACGTTTCGAAAACTTCAAAACCCACATGTTAGTGAAAAGCGCGCATTTCTTACTGCTTTTGGCTCAATGAGAAATCCCTGCTTAGCACAAAACGAAACGTCCTGCGTTTGAAAAATATTCATCCCTGAATATCAAAGCAATAGTATTGATAATCTAGTTTCACTACCGATATATCCAAGCGGAATCAGTAATTTTCCTAGCTTTAATTGGTCAGTCGTTCGCTTGTATATGGGATATTTTCAAAAAGCCCCTTTCAAAATCTGCAAAATGAGTAAGGGACCGTTCATTAATTGCAGCGGGGTTGGTACCGAAGAGAAATGTTTTTTAGTTCAAAAGATCTTCTTACCCAACTGAAAGTGGACTGAACAAGATCTACCCAACTATTTTGAGGATGGAAAAAATTTTACCCAACTTCCACCTATAAACAGTATTTCAATGTCGAAACTATAAATTGGAAACGTTAAATATCATAGATATTGTAAATATTCACGACAAAGGTGGAAACAAAGTAGACACTGGATGTAAAATGGAAAATACTAATGATACTTTGAAACTGCATGAAAAACTTTTGTTTACCCAACCTTTCTACGTTAGAAAATTTCTTTTACCAAACCCATTTCTCTTCGGTACCAATCTCTCTGTAAGGCCTGGTTTTCATTAAATCGCAATTCATAGCCGATCTTTGTCTTACAGCATCAGCGATGATCGGCGATGCTCTAAGACAATGATCGGCGATGAATTACGATTTAATGAAAACCAGGCTTAAATGATGAACGGTCCCTAAAAATGGCAAGGAAAATTTCCCTCCTAAGAATAATGACACTTACACTTACATAATGACACTCTCATGTATTCATGTTATTCGTCCCCTGGAGAGAATGGAATCCCCCTGCATAAGTTTTTCATGGCAGAGCAAAGACTTTTTCAGTCTCCAAAGAGTATAGCACATGCTAAAGACTGTTAAGCTCATTGCTATGTTGCTATGAGGTAAACACATAAAGGAAAGTTTTTCCGTGACTTTAGAACGTTTTTAAAGGACATACGTCACGTTAGCGATTGGTTAATACAACAAAGAAGTGTGGAGTGGAATTCCATTGTTTTGTGACCTTTCATTTCTGCTTCACGAATTTTCATTGCAATGAAAATTCAACCTCGATCCTGTGCTTTGTAATAAAAAATAGAGAGAATTGTATCGTGTGAACCAATCAGGTTCATGACATATGTATTTTAAAGGTTTCTCGAAGGGACGTTCTCCAGAAAATCCTCACAAAATCTGAAAGGATAGACCGATTTTAGCTAGAAAAATTCTAACAGTATTTGAAAATATCGGCGATTCAATCAATTTAGGTTTATAGGTAGGCCCCAAATTATTGTAAAGTATGTTTCTGATGAAGCGAAAGCGAAACGTCACACGCGAAATCTATGTTTTCGAAATTCTTGGCGATTCAATCAAATATCTCAAACTGTTAGTGTTTGTTTACTTAGGAAGCCGTGGCCTTTCAAACGGTGGGCATCTTTTTGACTCTCTCAGTAAGGCTTTGGGTAAATCCTTATATCAGAAGGAAATATTGTGCCTACTTGGTGTCCAAAAAGTACACAGATTTCGTTTTTTTTATCAGTCAAAAGTTTAGAAACAACAAAGGTAATGCAAGTCACTGTGACATTTGTAGCGAGAAAAGACGCAGGGTCATCGAGTCCTGCGACCAAATCCTAAAAACAGTAGACTTCACAGAGACGGAAAGACATAGACTGATGATGATGAGTCTCTTGTCGCCCTGTGCTCTTTGACTTGATGATGGCGCTTCAGGCAATAGAGACTCACAGTATTACTCTGAAAAACATGGCCCTATTTAGGCCCAAACTTCGCAATTCCTCCAGTACCAATCAGATTGCAAGATTTGTGAATTACTATTGTTAAGGAGTAAATGAGATAAAATTTTCGATTCGATTGAAGAATTGAAAACACTCTCACGGGAAAGGGATTCGAAACCGTGATTCCATCATAATTCCATTCATGATTGAAGAAAATAGGGCCAAATTTTTGACTGTTTCATTATGAGTCCCTCTTGAGCAAGGTTTACCGCAGGGACACAAGGGACTCATCATCATCAGTCTAGGAAAGACATTGCCCAATCAAACACAAAATTCTTCAAAACAGCAGGTTTCAGATTCATCCTGGCAAAAACAAGGTTTCCAGTTGAAAAAAACACGAAGATGTGTCTGGTGCTTGGCAACAAAGATTAAATCGACTCAATCACTATGGCAGCACGAGCGAATTCGCTTCATTTTCAGAGCTTCGCAAATGAAAACGAGAATCTCTCCCTGAAATCTGCCAAACCTTCTGCCTTTCAAAGCAGAAATTTCAGCAGGCCTTCCAAACCTGCCAAACCTGCCGTCTTCGGAATGTGATAGTCAATCAAACACAAATTCTGGGTCAAGTCTACCGTTTTTAGAATTGGTACCAATCAAACACACCCTAAGATGACAAAATCAAAATTTTGTAAATCGGTTGTGTGGCTTTTCCTTGAAGATCTTTCAGACAGTGTATGCATTTTTTTTACTTTCCGGGTATAAGTACGGTTATCAGTTTTCAGTTTTCAGTGATCATTAACAAATATATCTAAACACATGATACATAATACAAATATATACAATTTAATTTACTTAAATTAACTAAAACAATCAAACTACATGACAGTCATCTAATACAAACAACTACAAAATACATCCACGGCAGACACAGAAGAAAGTAAAAAAGGCACAATACTACACAGAACATAGAATGAATATAGGTTTCAGAAGCAACCACATCCAAAACCCATGCTCATATGCATTTAGGTATAGTTGTCTAAGGAGGAGCTCTCTAATAGTTAAACTAATCGAGAGAAAGCCCCCCCCCCCCATCTAAAAACTAAAAGGAAAGAAAATTTATTTAAAAAAGAACACAAGACCAGAACATGTCTCCAAAGAGTGAGATAATTAAAAATGTTTCCTCAGTTAGAGATGTGCAATTAAAGACCATAACCATTTACAATGAATTCTTTCAACTTTGACTTGAAAATATCAAACGAAACTGACATTTTAATTAAAAGTAGCACGAAAATGAGTTTGCACATATTACAAATGCGGAAAGATTTTCTCAAAGTGTCTGAGAAAAATCAAGGGCATGCTGACGATATGGAAGTGGCCTAAGCACTTGATCGTCCTAAATTTTGTTGCTTCGGGTATCGCAATGAACAAGATGGCTAAAGTGTTGATTACCTTGATTAGTTGAGCAAGTTGATGGTGTTTTCTTTTCTTCTTCTTCTCTGTTCTCCTCGATACAAAACAGTTTTTCATCTACTCTTAACCTTGGACCAACCGCCATTTTTCAGTTTCTCTCGAACATGTCATGTGATAACCTTGTTCGAGAGAAATTGAAAAATGGCGGTTGGTCCAAAGTTAACAGTGGATGAAAAACTGTTTTGAATCGAGGAGCACAGAGAAGAAGAAGCAAAGAAAATACCATCAACTTACTCAACTAATCAAGGAAATTAACACTTTAGCCATCTTGTTCATTGCGATACCCGAAGCAAAATTTAGGACGATCAAGTGCTTAGGCCACTAGCATATCGTCAGCATGCCCTTGGGAAAATCTGTTAATCGAGTATGCGGAAGTTTACATGCAGGTACGCTGGAATCAATAAATATGATCATCTATATGTGGAAATGCGGTTTACTTATCAAATTAACTTAATTTAGCATTTTCTCAAAACGCAAGAACATCGTGACGCAGGTTGCAAAATATTTGATTGGGTTTTACGCCTCTTGAAGTTCAAAAGCCTGTTAATTAATTGAAAGCCCACACCATGTGCAAAGAGGCTTGAAAGTTTTTTCACACGATTAATTATGTTCACTAAAGGTTAATTATTTCCCTAGATGTCAACCAGGGTGTTAACTGGAGACAGTAAGCTCGCTCAACACAAGGTGCAATGCATAAACTATAATAAAGACGCTCCCGTCTTAGCTAACACAATAACTTTAACACCCTTTAACAGCTGATAGCGCAGATACAAAATCTCAAAATTCGATACAAATTTCTTACGTCTGGTTCCGAGTCAAAGTTGTATTAATTTTAAGCTTTTAAAGGGTTTGTGCAAGGTCACATTAGACTTACCCCAAGTCTATCTCGTCATCTGTATAGGCAAGTCTAAGCTTGCATTTGCAAAGAGAAAGAATCCAAAAATATCTCATCAAAGTCGAAGTTGCGCACGGACCATGAACAATCGATAGCCAATGAAAAGATATGTGACTGAATGTTTCTTACAAACAAGGATATTTGCCATTACCAATTCCTTTCAAAGCTAAAGCTAAATCAATACAAAGCTCCTGACAGAAGATGTGTGGGCATATCGATCCTTGAAAGATAAATGCAAAAGGCCCGCACAAGCAGGAAAAAATGGAGATGCTTTACATTATTGTTGTTGGGGGAGGGCAAATCTGCCCCCTAGTATTGATGTTTTGATTGATTATTTATTTACCTTGTTTTTTATCCCTGTGTCTTGTTTTGTTGTCTTGTTTCTATTCTGTTTCGTCTTCAACTCAGCGTGGTTAGGCCCAACCGCTCTCAAGTTGTTCGAATAGAGCTCCCTTATATTTCTATGTCTTAGTGTGCCTTCACACAAGCAAGGCTTTTAAAACCGCAAAGCCAAAGAAATACAAGGGAGCTCTATTCGAACAACTTGAGAGAGGTTGGGCCTAACCACGCTCAGTTGCGGACGAAACAGAACAGACAACAAGACAACAAAATAAGACACAGGGATGAAAACAAGGTAAATAAATAAATAACAAATCAAACATCCGTGTCCTAACACCCTTGGTGTCAGGGGAAAGTCATCATCGGGTATGGTCACGGTCACATCTAGAGGAATAGTGGTTCGACCAATTTAACATACGTGTTCGCTAGAAACTACATTCAAATGCAAGGAAGTAAAAAAGAAAAACAAAGTTCATAAGGCACAGTTGAAGAACGAGATTGAGTGGCTTATGTAATCCTGATTTTACCTTATTTGATTTTATTTGATTTGGCCGCTTAGTGACTGATTTGAGTGCACAAGGCATTTAAGCACTAAACAAGAATGGAGAGGGTCAAGAAGAAAGATAAAATTATCGAGTGGCAGAAAACAGTGGGTCATATGGGTGAACGAGGTATTCTACTGAGACAGACAGAGTGAAATAAGAAATAAATTGATTGGCTACTTCAAATAGTTCACTAGTGCTCACCTCCCTTTTCACTAGTTCTCGAAATGGCGGCAAGGCCAAGTGGTTAAGGAGCAGTGTTTTGAATCTTGCGGGAACTACCCGAAAGGGTTTGAATCCCATGGCTGGCTCTACAAGCCACAAGCCAACAGTCAAGTTAGCTGCCCATACTTCCGAGATCAGTAAGTCAATGCTCGGAGGCAACTCTGAGGGTACAAGCTGCAATGAGAAAGCGTGTGGCCAAGTGATTGAGGCGACTTACTCGTAAGCCAAAGGTCTCAAAACAGCCGAGGTTCGAATCCCACGCTGGACGGTTTGGTCCCTGTCCATAACTCTAGCCCGGGTCGACCAGGGCCATGTGAGGGAAATCTGGTAGCTGCGGCGGATTGATGGCAAAAAATCCGTGGCCCCTGCTGGAAATAAGTCTCTCTCAGACTTTCGCAGGCTAGCCACGTTAATTATGATTACCTACCTACCTACCTACCTACCTACCTACCTACCTACCTACCTACCTACCTACCTACCTGCCACAGGCCCACATATGCTGCCATATACCTAACCTGCCTTAAAAAACAAATGTTGCCTGCTTGCTTGCTTGCATGAAAGCTTGCTTGCTTGCATAATTGCTTACCTGCTTGGATTTTATCAAACTGATTCAATTTTCCAGGCTCTGATGAAATGAAACTATGCATAAATGACCATCGGTTGAGCTTATCGCCCTGAAAATACAATCAACGGAAAATTTCTTACCCTATACGTCGAGTCGCTATTCTGCTGCAACAGACTGCTTGCCATTGTTTTGAAAACAAATCCATGGTCTGATTCAGGTTCAACAATGAGTCTAAAAAGAAAATAGCAATTTTTACGAAATTTCTGAAACATCTCGCACCGAACAATACAACAGCATAGTTTGCCGCGGATATTGGATACCCTTTGCACTTTTATTCCCATGGAGTCGAAAAGCTTTAGTATTTGGCTAAAAAGTAGTCTCTCTTGAGTTGAGAAAGACTCGCTACCCTTGTGTCTTCTTATGTGTGAGAAATTCCGTAAGCATTGGTCGAGTATTTTAGGCCCATCCTCAGCCACCTACCGGGTGAGTCAAAAAAATGCCCGGCGTTTGAAAAGCCACTGCTCCCTGATTATATAAGCAATGATATTTTGCAATACTGATTGAATAGTTAACACATTCCATCATTTTTAGAAATTTACCTGGCTAAAATCGGCCACTCAGTTCAGATTCTGTAGGCTATTTTCTAAAATGAATCCCTTTGAGAAATATTAAAAAACATGCTAATATTACAAGCAAGAATCCCTAATGTGTTAACCTAAGAGCGATCACTTACAGCACGCTTTAGCGCGTGCTTTCCTTCCGACGGGTTGAAAATCTTCCCCCAATAACTTATCCAGAGGGATTCCATGCTCCCATGAGGACAAATACATGAACACATCCAGTAGTCATTATTGCAAGGAAGGAGAAGAGAGGGAAATCTTGCTTGGTTTTCACTCATTTGTGCAGGTTTTCGAGGAGGGCCTTCTGCAGAAAGTCTCATATTTCGCCAGGAAGGAATGACTGATTAACGCTGGGTAAATCAATGAACCTAATTTGACAAATCGGGGATAAAACAAGACAGTTTTCAATATCATTGCTTTGATATTCAGGGAGCTGGATTTTTTCAAACGCCGGGCATTTTTATTGACTCAGCCGGTAGCAAAAGCTTCGTAAAGTTTTTGCTGCAAACAAATTCCTTCCTTATAGGAATGTGAGAATATACAACAAAAATACGCCATCAAAGAAAATTTGACTCAATCAAATTCATACAGTGCAATAGGAACCATGACTCTTTTTTCAATGCCAGAAATCGTTTTTGGCACACACTGTAGTTCCTTTTAAAGAATAATTGGGTGAACGCTGTCGTTATGAAGAACATGAAGATATTCAATACCAAAAATGAAGAAAAAAACCTCGAGGTTAGAAGGTACAAAATGGCTGCAATTCATCTAGCTTTGATTTTGATCAAAGGAAATTAAATTTCTCAACATGCTATTTTGTAAAAAATCAAGTCTAAATTTTCCTTTCTTCCACAGGCTACAATTATTACACCTAAACTTCCTTTCCTTTGACAGACAACAAAAGTTAAGCCTAAATTTTCCTTACTTCCACAGACTACAACAAGTTAAGGTATACGTTTCCTTTCTTCCACAGATTACGAAAATTTAAGCTCAAATGTCCTAGAATAGAATTCAAATCTTTGAAATGGAGGAGAAAAATTCTTTTACAATTTTCTTTGAGTTAAAGTGCTTGAAAGGAACTTTAGGCAATTTGCTGTAAATTTGCCGTGGCAACATTTTGATACCTTGATTAATTTCAAAATGGCAGCGTTTATCAATTTTGAGGCTGCGACGGCATCAAATTCTAAATCTTTTAACCTGCAGAGCTACCAATTTCTGCTTGCAACTATATTTCAGGCCTTTATAAACTACGATTTTCTTAAAGATCGTACCAACGTACCTCGTGTAATTTAAGATTTACGATGATATCAATTTTCAAAGTTTTCGATGAATTTTTCAAAAATGGTCAAAATGCCGCCATTTTGAAATTAAAGATATCAAAAAATTTCCAAGACCGACTTACAGCAAATTACCAAAAGTTCCTTTCAAGTCATTCAGCTCATAGAAAAATGTGATACAATTTTACAGCCACTGTTTCAAAGATCTGAAAGATCGGAGCCCCATGCTAAATTTCCTTCCTTCTACACACTACGAAAGTTTGCCAGCCTCTTTCAAGCCAACAGCCTCTATTGCAAGTCTACAGCAGCAAGGTTTAGATGTTGGCTAATGGCAATGTAAGTTGTTAGCCTGGGCAGTGTGGCATTTCTATAAAAATACAGCAGCTTCACCAACAAATTGGCAACGTTTGGTTGTCGACAATACATGACTGATGCATTAGAAAAGTAAACCAAAGACTAATACTGCATCACAACAAGCAAAGGTTCAAATTCTAAGAAAGGCAATGTAAATACTGTTACCTCTTCATTTGAACAGACCTTTTAGCTATTCTGAAAAAGAATCTCAATCGAACGATACTATGTTACATTTTGTAGAATTTTCGAATTTGCACAATAGTGATAACAGCTCTAATGCCACTCGATCGAATCTAGTGTATAAAAATGTATAAAAATAACGCTCGATCCACGCTCTTTTGCTGAATAGCTAAAGGGTCTATTAATTGACTTAAAAACAACTTGAGTACGTTGCTGTAAGTTCTGTAGTGGACATTTTTTGATATCTCAACAATTTGCCAAAATAGAGGCATTGATTAGATTTGATTTGAGGCTGAAATGTCTTCAAATATCTAAATCGTAGGTAACAGGAAGAACATATTTCTGCTTGCAACTAAATTTACGTTGAGTCCTAGTAATCGCTACTACGATTACTAGGACTCAACGTAATAAGTCTACAACTACATTGTAGACCTCAATAAACTATTCTTTGCTGAAAATTGTGTCTTGTTTCCTCTTTCAATTGAGGATTTTACGATAAATTGATTTTTTCCAAAAGTTTTCAGAAGTTACTTCAGTGAAAAGGAAAATTCCCACCATTTTGAAAATAATCAACATAGTAAAATATTTCAAAAGAAGGATTCCATCAAAGTAGGAAAAATTCCTTTAAAGCCATTCAATTCAATGACAGAAGCAACAGAATTGTACATTACCCGCTCTAAAAATTGGAGCCATATGAATGCATAACAAACCTTGCTGGCTTTATGCTGCCAGTGATATTCAAATGAAATGGTGCGACATCCATTCCATCACATCTCAGTGATTTACTACCAGGGTGAAATTTGTCCTGTAAACATAAAGTTTAATCATCTCACACAGTCACTGCAATACTCAATATTTCAAGCTCAAGCAATATATTTACAGACGAGGTTCTTATGACTTGCTAATGACCTTATGCTCTTCGAAAAGTCAAGTCAATACCATCTTTGAAAGCCTGAGACAACTGAGACCTTGTTAACACTGTACCGAAGCAGTTTTGATCCGTAACAAAGTTGTCACGGTTCAACGGCATTTAAATTGTTCCGGGACGAATTTTTCAATAGACAGCAGAAGTCAAGGGATTCCGGATTAGCAGGATCAGAGTAAACGGGACACTTAAATTTTTGTTGCGGATCCAAAGTTGTACCAGTTTATCGGTACAGTCTAAACAGGGTCTGAGGCACTCTAGCTATTCTTCTTGCTATAGGGTGAGTCAAAAAAGGCCCGGCGTTTGAAAGGCTACTGCACCTTGAGTATAGAGAAGCAATGATATTTTGCAACATCTGTTTGAATTGCTGTCGTGCTCAATTATCTTTAGAATCTTTCCTCGCTGAAATAGGTCATTCCATTCTGACTTTATAAGAGACTTCCTAAAAAAATTCCCATCGAGAAACCGTAAAAACGCGCTAAAATTACCAGCAATCTTCCTTGATATATTTCCCACACAGCGATGACTTCTTCCAGTACGCTTTGGAATGTCCTATCCTCTTGGGGGATTGAAAAGTCTTTCCCCCTAGTATGAACAACTAATTCAGGGGGGTTCCATTCTCCCAAAGGACAAAATGCGTGAGCACACATGCAAGGGTCATTATTGCTAGGAAGGAGAACAAAAGGAAATCATGCTTGTTGTTTTCACTTATTTTTGCAGGTTTTTGAAAGGGGCTTTCTGACTTCGATCTCAAGGTAGGAAGCCAGTTAAATTGCTGAACCTAATTGGACCTATCAGCAAATAAAACAAGACAGCTTTCGATATCACTGCTTTGACGTAAAGGGAGTAGCATTTTTAAAACTCCCAGCCTTTTCATTGACTTACCCGGTACCTAGTGAGTAAAAAAGTTGCCGTTTGGAAGGAAACTTCTCTCGAAATATCAAGGCAGCTTAACAATAACATTTTTGCCAATGGCACCGTCTTGATATCCAGGAGCAGTGGGCTTTCACTTCAAACATATTTTATCATACAATGTTGGTGCGGGGTAATCGGTGGATGGGATTCCTGCTGTGTGGCTGGATGGCTGCTGCCTTTTGTTTTCTCGCTTGCTATCCCCACTGGGGTGGCGCGGGTGGCAGGTGGGTAGTAGCTGTTTTGTCTGCACATGGGGGTTCCCATGCTCATTGACTTGCATTCGTATTTCTACGCATTGAAGCCTTGCAGGGGTCGTTGCCTGTCATCAAATGTGAGACAGACGTTAATATTGTTTTTTCTTTAGAAAAATGAAAATTTTGAATTTTTAGTGTCTGTCATGGTGGGAACTCCGATGACCTAGTGTCTATTCCCGCCATGACAGGCACAGTAGCTGTAAATTTTGCATTTTTTTAATTGATCATATATAAAAAAGTGGGCATTCAAACCAGGATTGTTTATTCTTCTACTCACCCGATAGCTTTAGGAAAATATTAGATTGCCTGTTAGGGAGCCATTTACTCTGCTGTGAAAGAAATTTCGGTTGACAGCTAGGAAATTAAGAAAGATTCTCTCACCTTATTCAAAAGACTCATGAATCCTAGAGCGTATCCTTGGACAGCTGTAGTCTTTTCTATATTTTGTGTTGGGATGAACTTAGCAGTGGCCATGGCATAGCTCTTCGCAGGAACAGTCTGAAATGGAACAGTATAAAGGAAAATCGTCGCTAAATACCGAAGTTTCCTATGTGTCATTTAAAAAATTAGACTCCAAGCCAAATTTTGAGTTCGTACAATTTCTTTACATAAACAAAACAAAGTTTGTAACAAATGAGCAAAGTTTTATCGCAAAATACTGTAACTGACTGCAAATTCAATATTACGAGAAATGTATCAAATTTATAGTAAAATAGCAAATGGCAAGCAATTTTTTCACATAAAGGGCTCAACCTTACATACTCCTCTCAAATTCTTAAGGAGGAAGTCCTTCCAAAAATCACTCTTTCGGGACTATGACAAATATGTTTAAACAAAGTTATTTCAAGTCTGTGGCCTATTCATTTGAATACCAAATCGGCTCAGCTGATTAACCACACATAAGCAAGGACGAGTTCTGTAAAAGAAAGGATACATGTCTGGTCTAGCTTATGTACAAGAATTTCTGCAGTCTGGCATGCAGGCTGGTATGAGTGAGACAATACTGTGTGACATGACTAGCCTTCGTACAGACTCTGCAAATTAGCGAAGCAAAGCGAGTCTGCTGATATCAGCATAGGCATATTTTGATTTTGATTGGCGTGTGCATGAACAAACCTGATCAGACAAATCCCATCATGTAGGGTGTCTTTATTATCTTACTTTAATCTATGGCCGCCCCATTGCACTGTGATCCAGAATTGCAAAATAAGGGAATAAAGTCGAAAAATGAAGTTTTGAATATCAAATTCTTTTTACACCATCTTTATTGAGCACACACCGGGGGTCAATGTAAAAAAAAAGATATTTCAAATCGGTCAAGGGATCGTCAAGTTATTTATTTTTTAACTTTGGCCTAATTTGTTTGTTTGTTTACATTACCGATTCCGGAATAGTGCTGTTTTGAGGGCAGTTTTCAAATCCTCATTTCTCCATCTAGGAATGTCCGAAATTCTTCAGTTTTGTCTCACTTGAAACTACTATTCATGTACTTCAAAGTAATGTCAAGACATGTTTCAATTTCTTCATTTTTGGGACTTTTGAAAGCAATTTCATAATGGCGGGTTTTCGAGAAATTGATGGGCTTAAAAACTGAATTGTGAAATTGAACACTGAATACAAAAAAATTGTATCAAATTGCGCGAACCAAATAAATTCTATAATTTAGAGCCACTCCAACTGTATCCTTGTGCCAAAGCGCTTGTACAGATTCGTGACCATCAAAATGTTCCGACAGTTCAAAATTTTTCGGTGGCCACTTTTGTGTTCTTTATTTTATCGCTTACTTTGAAAAAATCTTAGCACATAGGCCCAATAAGCGAATTTACAAAAACCAAACATCATTCATGTGGTCCTCAAACAAGAAAAGCAACATTTATACCAGCTTACAAAGTGCAACATTGCGTAAAGTTGATGATTTACAAGTTTTTTTATTTTTATTATGACGAGGAATGAGCAAAAACGCTATTTTTTCGCAAAAAATCTATCTAAAGGGATGCAATTAGGCTACAAGCAAAGAAGTTAATTGAGTTGTACTGTGAAAATCACATTCTAGCAAGGAAAAGCATCAAAATTCATAACTGAAAATTTTTCGTCAAAAATGCCTCAAAAATGGATAAAAATGTAGGTACCACCTGAAAATTTTGAATGGCTGTAGATCTTTTATGGCCACGAATTTGTACAAGCCCTTTGGCGAAAAGAAGCAGGGAGAGTGGCTTTAAATCATAGAATTTATTTGGTTCGTGCAATTTGATACAATTTTTTTGTATTCAGCGTTGAATTTCACAATTAACTTTTCAAGGCCATCAATTTCTCGAAAACCCGCCATTATGAAATCGCATTCAAAAGTCCTAAAAGTGAAGAAATTGAAACATGTCTTGACATTACTTTGGAGTACATGTATAGTAGTTTCAAGTGAGACAAAAATGAAGAATTTCGGACTTTCCTAGATGGAGAAATGAGGATTTAAAAACTGCCCTCAAAACAGCACTATTCCGGAAACGGTAATGTAAACAAACAAACAAATTAGGCCAAAGTTAAAAAATAAATAACTTGATGATCCCTTGACCGATTTGAAATATCTTTTTCCTACATTGACCCCCCAGGGTGTCCTTAATAAAGATGGTGTAAAAAGAATTTGATATTCAAAACTTTATTTTTTCCTATTTCTTCCCTGGCCTGGATCACAGTGCATTGAATCTAATTCAATGAGAATGATTACGCGAGTTCCATGCAGGTATTTGTCGGTCAATCAAACTAAAAGAGAACTATAGAGAACTTTTTCCACCAATGAGGTTTGGTTCCTCGAACCTGGGAACCAAACCTGACTTTGGATAGACTTTGTGTCGCTAATGCGCAGACTTTACAGGAGGAGGAACCACACTTTCCTTCACGGAATCAAGTAGAGTCTGCACGCAGGCTAGACATGACAGGCACAAGGATAGAAATCTTTATAATCAATTGAAAATTGTACAAACATGTTACTGATTACAATAACTACAAACTACGATACAATACTACAGAAACGATGCCACAGGAAGCGAAATACTATGTCTAACCTGCGGCCATCCTATAAGTAATTAAAAGCTACATAACACTACATATGACTAGTAAAAAAATACTAAATACGGACAGTAAATGAAGGTACAAGCAAGGCAGCCTGCAACCAAATACAAAAACTGCACTTGTAGGTCATGGGTTAGGGGTAAACAGACTTCACTCCTTATGTGGAGCCAACCATAATGCTTTCCCTTCTCTATATTTCTTATGTTATTGAGTAAACTCAGAGGTGTGAAATCCATTCTTCTGAAAGGCAAATAGCTTTGTTTCCTAGGAACCTAAATCTTTGTTTTGCAAAACTGATCCTTGCTTCACAAAAAGGAAGGTTACCATCTGCCTGGGTGCCATAGTAAACGGTATAGACGATAATTTTCCTTGGTGCGGATTCAACTTCACTTTGATGAGTGGCATTGTGACGTCATCTTCATATTCGATCTCATTTTCATCTTCATCCAGCAACGGAAAAGGATTTCCAATCATAACAAGCAAATCTATTATCTGATCGTCCTCTTTTTCTGCGATGTAGGACTGCCAATCTAATCGAATATCTACAAAAGAATAAAGCATCAATGCATTGAAACAACACAACATTAAACACGACCTAGTTTTGGCAGTTTTCACTAAAGTTTGATTGGAAAAGGATGACGATTATTTCGCTCTAAATGAGGACTGTAGGATTAGAAATTTTCTTTCAAACTGGTTTCTTGGATAGCAATCATTGGCTGAAGTGAACTTGCCATAGCTCAAAGGAAGTCAAGTCTCTCAGATTCACGCTAAAACGAAACATTTGTCGATAGCTGTCAGTTTGAGTGATCTACCGGGTGACTGAAAAAAGCCCGGCGTTTGAAAGGCAACTGCTCCCTAAATATATAAAGCATGACATTTGCAATATTTGATTGAGTAGCCAACATGTTCGATTATTTTTAGAATTTTCCTGGCTAAAATCGGTCACTCCTTTCAGAGTCTACAAGGGATTCTGTTAAAAATGTTCCTTCGAGAAACCTTGAAAAACGTGCAAAAGTCATAAGAAAGTCTCCCAAATACGTGTATCATACAGCATTGACTTGAGCAAGCTATACCACGTGCTATCCTCTGGGAAGGGATCGAAAAGTTTTCCCCTTAGTATGACTAACCACAAATATGAATACCCAAGACGACAAAACACATGAGTACACGTGAGTGTCATTGCTAGGAATGAAAACAAAGGGAAATTTAGCTCGTCGCTTTCATTCGTTATTGCAGATTTTCAAAATGGGCTTTCTGCAGAAAATATCCCATATCAACGAAAAGTAATGGCCGCTCAAATCCGGGTAAATTACCTAGCTTAACTAAAAATATCGAGAATAAAACAAGATAAGTTTTCAATATCACTGTTTTGATATTCAGCATTTTTTCAAACACCGGGTCTTTTTACAGACTCATTCGGTACCTCGCTACGTTTTTATGTGGTCACCTGGTTGCTTTGCAAAAAATGTTTGTGTACCTGTGTGCATAACATTCCGCTCGTGTGAAAGATCCACCCTCTAAATGGTTTTAAGATCGGTATGCTTGAAACATCGTTTGGAAAATGCAGCTTGATGAGAAATCTTAGGGCGAGTACGACAACAAAAAGGTCATGCTCATTTGCTCATATTTCAATCATGATAAATTGACAAATCCATGTGATATTTGATATTAATAATAGAAAGCTAACAAGTCCATGTTGAAATCAATAGTGACACAAATCAGGAGACAAAAATTGCGTGGCTAAGCCTTAATTAATTAGTACGTTGCGAACCTTCCTAGGTCCATCCTCAGCATGTTGACTGGGTATACTTGAAGCAATAACCAAAACCATAAAAGAGCATTGCTATGCTGTCAAAAGTCATTAGAACATTTAGCCGATTATCAAAATTGATCCACATCAGTCAAATCACCTCATGAGCTGAGGTGCTGTAAGACTTTTTTTAGGACTTTAAGACTTTTAAGACTTTATAAATGACTGTCACAATAAAGCTTCAAGTATTCATACCACAAGGACTTGGGTTGTTGATCCTCAATGACCTAGTACAGGTCTCACCACCAGAGATGTGGGAACCAAAACTAAGGAGATGAAAATACATGAAGCGGTCACTTGTAAAGCTTGAAAATAGACAACAACTTATGCCTTCGAGTCGTGCAAAAGTAGGTCTTTGACCATAGCAAAAAGGCTGCGCAATTCTGGAACTGGTTAAAGCAGAGGTGTCGGAATGACGAAGGAATCATTCAGTTCTTCAGATTTTTCGCTGTAGTAGTGACAGCTAGAAGAACCTGCACCATTCCCGTTTTCTTTTTCATCTATCAGACAAACAGCAAACTTCGAGACTGACTTGCAATCTTTGAATTTTTCGTTAGCTTTCAGTCTTCTCTTAAAGAATCATAGAAATACATTTTCTTTACACGTATTTTCAATTAAAACGTTTAACTGAAACAAGGTACCTAAGACGCTAAACAAGAGCTACTGCACAACACTAGGATGATGATGCCAGGAGGAAAAAATACAATGACAACTGCCTGGCCATGACATTTTACATCGTCACAAAATATTTGCCTTGGCTCGTGAAAACGAATTTTGATTGTACAAAAAATTATCAAAAATTGAATATGTTTTGGTGATCTCAAACTTTCCTTCATGCCCAATTATTTGGGGCCAGATTGATCCTGGAGTCAACCAATGATATGCTTAATTTGTGAAACTTGTGTTTCATAGACTATGCGAACTTGAAGAAGCATTCTACGAATTTATAAGAGACGAGTACCAAGTTAACTGAACATACCAAAAGATGTCACCATCTAATCGCATGAGACTTGAAACTTACCGTAAAATGGGTTGTGGATCTTTTGACATCTGAAAGTTCAAAGGGCATCCAACAGTTTCCAGATGTATTGGAATTTTCACAGGATCTAATCCATCAATCTAATAAATAATCATGGCAGGTATGAATAAGGTGAACAAAATAGACCGTTATGGGGTAAGCAGTGATTCGCTCATTAAGCTGGCAAAACATTGAAAACCCCCGGGAAAAGGCTCCCTTTTACCAAGAAAAAGTTCAAAAGATATTGATAGGAAATGGACATACAGGATACGACAAAAATTAATGTTATTGGCAAACCGAGGCCTTTCAAGCCTTGGTTTTACGACGATGTTTTCATGTCAAAAAGAAGATCCGTAAACCTGCTCAAATTCAAGCCACAGATGACACAAGAAAGAAATGGCCTACTTTTCCAAGCAGCATCTCAGATGTGATACAAAAGGGTTAAACTTATGTGTCTTTTATAGAATACGAATTCTTTAAACCCCCAAAACACAAGTCTCTTGATTTGCAAAATGTTAGCAAAAGTTCAATAGAAATAGAAATATTCAGGAGGAACAAACAACTGGTGAGGTGTGAAGGAATTCACGACATGGAAGTTTAGCTATTTTTATCACAGCTAAAATGTTTACAGGGAAAGTAGGCCGTTTTCTTCTCAAGCCACAGAAGGCCCGAACTAAAGCAAATTTATCGATCTTCTCTTTGACCTGAAAACATCGTCATAAAACCTAAACCAACATTATCCAATATAATTTAACCTTTCAGCAATTGGAAATCATAAAGTTTTTTTGAAAATCAGTTCATTCGCTATAGACATATAAGCAATTAAATGATCATACATTAATTTCGGACACCCGCTATGTGCTCACCAGAGTGTACTACACCCTGACAGTACACACTCCGTATTGTGCACACTCTGTTAATAACGTTTAAAAGTTCTCAGCGCACCAATAACTTAGACTTTGGTTCTTTCTATCTGTGCCATTTTAGGGTGTGCTTGATTGGTACCAATTCTGAAAATGGAAGGCTTCGAAAACTCGGAAACTGTGTTTTATTTACTCCCCAATTCCGAAAACGGCAGGTTTGGCAGGCCTGCAGAGCCTTCTGCTCCAAAAGGCAGAAGGTTTGGCAGACCTTGCAGACATTCTTGATTTCATTTGCAGAACTCTGAAAACGAGGCGAATTTTTTCGCGTTGTTACGGAGATCGGTAACTTTACTCGTTGTTGCTAAAGCACCAGAATCTTCTTCGTGTTTTTCAACTGGAAACCTCGTCTTCGCCGGGATGAATCTAAAACCTGCTGCTTTGAAGAACTTTGTGTTCGACTGGGAATTGTGTTTCCGTCTCTGCGAAGTCTACCGTGTTCAGAATGTAGTAGGTTCGGAATTACCAATCAAATAAATCCTTAGTGCTATTTCATCGTACATATTCTACAAGATATAACTGCGTTGTCAAACTTACCACACAAAGGAGATTGTCATTGTATTCTCCCCACATATCCATGAAGGCAGTCACTTCAATGACAATTTGTTCAAATGGTCCAATCTGGCCGGCTGAAGGCGTAGGGACAAATGCAGCACCCTTCCCGTCAGCGAGAACTGCAAGACAGTAATCTAAGGACAAACCAGAAATATCTACACTAGTTACAACATATTTCTAATAACGTTTTGAAGGGAGTAATAATAAAATCTAAAGACAAAAGCTACCATTAAAGGCGATCAGTCCCCTTCGATGAATGAAAATAAATCGATAAAGATCTCTTTTTTATAATGCAGAGGTTTGTGCTAATTTGCTTGTCCTATCAAATCAGGGTCATAGAGACTTAGTGATGCATGAATTTCATGGCCACATAAATAAGACAAATAAAATGGTAACCTAGGCCAGAACCATAAGCGACAGACTGCGTTTAGACTAATGTGCTGGGGAAAATGCTTAAAACATCGACTTTATGATTTACATAAATACTAGCCTCTAGCAAACTGACAGCTTCACAATGATATGAGTGTCCTTCGTCATTTTCGTATGAACATCTCCGAACGGGCCATCTTAGTTGCATGAAGGGATACGTTTTGTTAGTAAATTCAATGAATGTGACACTTTTCATGGCAAGATAGGCCCTTCTTCTCACTGATCTATAACAAAGTTTTTATCATATCTACAAAATTTATTAAATCTTTACTATCTCAATTCATTCATAGTTGAAAGTTTTCAAACAATGGGACAAGTATCACCTCTGAAAGCTATTGTTGGTGTTTTGCTGAGTGGATCTGCAATATTTGGTGTTTTGAGAAGCAACGGCCTTGCCCTACAAAAGAAAAGATAAATTACAATATATCAGAACAAAACGGACCAAAAATTGAGCTAACTCAACAAGTGACATATTGCAGCAACGATCAAAGTACCTGGTTACAGAACAGAATTAACTTTTTGCCAAGACTCTAGGTTTTGCCGACCAAACGAAAGTTATCAAAAAATTCTTGAAAAATTCATCGAAACAAGAGCAGTTTTCAAGAATAGTGGTCAATGACTTAGCACGGCATGAAAAGCTTCACCAAACTAACTTTTTGGATATATTTTAGCCATCCCACAACAATGAATCCAAAAGTATGATGGAAGTTGAAGGAAAGTTGATAGCTCGTCCTCATTCATTTCAGGAAATTTGACACAGGCCTCTTTGACTTTGACTAAGAAAAGTAGTAAAAAATCTCAGCAGAAACACATCTGTATAACTTCAAATGGTAAGCCTTACCTCTTTGTTTCTTGCTTATCTGAAAAATACAGTAGGTTCAATAAAAAAGCAAAAGTTCGAAAAAGCGAATTGAATAGAAAAATGCGATAAAAGTCATTAAAAATATCCAGCTACCGGGTGGGTCAATAAAAATGCACGTCCTTTGAAAAATGCTGCTCCCTGAATATAGCAGCAAGAACATGAAATACTGTTTTGCTTTGTTCCCGAAATAGCCAATTATGTTCAGTAATTTACCCATTTTAAACGGTCCTTCCTTCCCATCGCTGTAAGAAATTTCCCAGAAAGCCCATTTCGAAACCTGCGAAAACAAATCAAAAAGGACAAGTAAAATTGCCCTCTGTTTTCCTTCCTAGCGACAACGATAAATGCATTCATCTATTGTATCCTCTTGGGAGAACGGAATCTCCCTCAATAAATCCTATATCCAGGGGGGGGGAGCTTTTTCATTCCATTCCCCCAAGAGGACAGTATATTCTAAAGAATGCTCAAGTCATTGCTACGAAGTGAAAATTAAAGGGAAACCTGCTCATGATTTTAGCATGTTTTTTTTAATGTTTCTTCAAGGGATTTTTTGGTTTCAAAAATCCTTGTAAAATCTGAACAGAGTGACCCATTTCAGCCAGGAAAAATTCTAAAAATAGTTGAACAAGTAAGCTATTCAATCAGATCAATGGTGTTTCAAACGCCGGACCTTTTTTATTCACCCACTATAATGCCATTGCAATGTAGATACAAAGTAGCACCAATGCAAACTTTTATGAATGCATATGTATTTCGAATAAAAAATGTAGCATAGGTGTTAAAGAATCCAAAGGAATTCATTTATTCCTGGCATCAAATTCATGTACCTGATGGACAAAAAAGATCTCCTTACGATTTAAAATTCAATATAAGCCGAATGTTTGAGGCATCGGAATGATTTATGATGGGGTTTTGACAAAATATGAAAATTTTAAGTATCTTCTGTAATTTTTCTTTATCTAGTTTCAGTTGCTGTCGGGTATAAAGTAGGCAAAGAGATTTAAGACACTTCCTAATCGTCTTTAATTACCTGCTCTTTTCTGCTCTGGTGGAGTTGGAACTCTAGCAGCTTGGAAGTACTCAACAGACAGTGAGAAAGAAGTCTTGATTGCTGATTTATTCTTTAAGACAAGGACGGCTTTCGGATTTAGGACCATTGGTACATCATAGCCAAATTCCAACTTCAATTCTCTGCTTGACTCAAGACTAGAAGAAGGAACATGTTTGTTTGTCGTGTTGATCAGAGTGTAAGAAAACTACAGATCAGTTTAGCAAAAAATTTATGAATTTGATGACATTTAGATGTTTGAGCATGAGTGATAGGACACCCAGTGTGTAGCAGTTTAAATTTATATCAGTAGCGAGCCACCTTAACTTATTGTGTTTTTTTGTGTCTTGAACTTGTTTTTACTTCGTACACAGCCACCTTTCAATGTTTCGTAATTTTGAAATTTTCAGTAGTGAGCCACCTTAAGTAAAGATCCACCTTAACTCATAAACCCCTTACCTGAAAACGAGTTAAAGTGGATCTTCACTTAAGGTGCCTCACTACTGAAAATTTCACAATTACGAAACATGGAAAGGTGGTTGTGTACGAAGTAAAAACAAGTTCAAGACACAAAAAAACAATAAGTTAATGTGGCTCGCTACTGATATAAATTTAAACTGCCACACACTGTGTCCTATCGCTCATGGTTTAAGATTTGACTCTAGCCTTCAACTCTGGTTCATGATTTACTTGCTATGGACACTTTAACCTCTATGGCTAAAACAGGCAATTGTATTGAATTGAGAGGACAAGTCCAGTTCCCAAGAGGTACTCAGGTATATCAAAGATAGGTGTGCTCAGGTTTCTTTATTCGGTCTAAAATTTAGGTGAAGCTTACTTTTTTGGGTCAATCATTTGCACAGTTAGTTTTTTGGGTTCCTGAAATTCTGCATTAGTCTTCTGGGTCTCAAATATGGAGAAAAGTAAAGAAATTGGGAAAAGCATAATTTACAGATAAACTTAAGATCAAGTAACACTACTAAATTCAAAATGCGTATATACACTACAAATAATTGTGAAATTTCCCCATGTTCTTTGTGTTGGAAATTTCACCTAAATTTCCATGCAAAAACTATTGGGAAACTTGGATATTTCTTGGTGTGATATCTTAATAGGTTATGAGAAACCTGATGAGTTAGGGAACTTTCCCAAAGATTTTATCACACTAGCTTCATGTCCTTTGGGTACGTTGAATTTGAAAAATTACTTTTTTGGGTATATTTCCATGCCTGAAATTTTTTTTGAGTTGATGATTTGTATCCCGACCTGAGCACCCCTATCCTAAATACACCTGAGTAAACCCGCCCCCCCGGGGGGACCAGGGTTAGTATGATTAATACTAGAAAACAAACTTGCAAACTGCTGCTGTGAATTATGAACTTCGTTCCGCATATTGACGTTCGTAAAGGCCGATAAAGTATCTAAATATTCTGCAAACTTAAGCCAAAAATCGTCGCCCTTTTATCATCAAAACACGATAAAGAAGCTAGCAGCAATTAAGAGGCAAGAATATAGGGCGTCCTCGTTCTCGTTGCCCATGACGTCAGAAAAGCCAGACTTTTTGCTTCTTAGAAGTTATTATCTTCAGGTCGCTTATTTGAAAGCGTGATTTCACAGAGAAAAGACGAAAAATGGTGGGAAACAGTAAGATCATCATTCATAACAATCATAGCATTCATAACATGGATCTTATCATCAGTCATACCAACCCTGGATTTGTCCTTTAGATTCAAATAATAAAAATTAGAAAATTACCTTATTTCTTCTCCTCTGACATCAGGCGTGTTGAAATCAATCATCAACCCTTGGACGTCAGCGTGCACAGATAAAACCAAAGGATCTAGCATCCCTTTGATGTGGCAGATAGCTATCAGCTCGTTTATTTTGACCTGTAAGGAAACAGCAAATCAAAGTCCTTGTTTGATCCTCTCCAATTTGTTACATACCTTACCTTGCATTCGAAACCTGAGGTATGATGGTAACAGGCACTGAACAATGACCGTTAATAGAATCAAAGGGATCAAAGCGTGAGCAGTTCCTGCTGTGTCCTCGAAAAAAATGAGAAATTAAGAAATTGAATTAAGATTCCTATCACAAGACAGCACAGTTCACTAGCAACAACAACTTATCGACGACTTACTACCTGAAAAAGTTGTCAAAGTCTGGGGATCGATTTACAGCCATTTCAGACCTTTAAAACAATGAAGAGCATGTTTTAATTTCGAGCTGGGAATAGGAAACTCATTCAAAAGTTTCCAGAGAAAGTTTATAGTCCCCAGGTACCTAAGAATTGGTAATAAATTCCCTGTAAACTCAGTGAATTTCAAATAAATTCAACTTTCCATGCAATTCAAGAATTCTTTGCAGAAAAGCAGTATCATCGTCCCTGCCAAGCAACAACTCTTGCTTCTAATCACCTTCAATGTAAAAAACTTACGAATGAAATAATGAGAGAAGGATAAACACGAAAAATAAATATGAGAACATTATCAATATTGTCCACAACTAATTAGAAAACTGAAGCTCATGGACTTTGACTGATAACATGAAGTATTACTTTCCAATTACCGCATGGGTCAAAAAACGCCCGGCGTTTGAAAGGCTACTGCTCCCTGAATATATAAGCAATGATATTTTACAATGTTTGATTAAATAGGTAACGTGTTCAATTATTCTTAGAAATTTTCCTGACTAAAATCGGTCACTCCCTTCAGATTCTGTAGGTAATTTTCCAAAATAAGTCCCTTTGAGAAACCTTAAAAAACGTGCTAATATTACAAGCAAGAATCCCTAATGTGTTCACCTCACAGCGATGACTTTCAGCACCTTTAGCACGTGCTTTCGTTTTGGCGGATTGAAAAGTCTTCCCCCCTAATGTGAATAACTTATTCAGGGGTATTCCATTCTCCCATGAGGACAAAATACATGAGCACATCCAAGAGTCATTACTGCTAGGAAGGAGAACAAACGGAAATTTTTCTTGCTGTTTTCACTCGTTTTTGCAGGTTTTCGAAAGGGGCTTTCTGCAGAAAATCTCCTATTTCGACGGGAAGGAATGACCGATTAAAGCCGGGCAAAAAACTGAACCTAATCTGACATGTCGGGAATTAAACAAGACAGTTTTCAAAGCCATTGCTTTTATATTGAGGGATAAGGCTTTTTTCAAACGCCCGGCGTTTTTATTGATTCACCCGATAGAACTGAGGAAGGAGTCGTCTGCCTGCACCAAACAGTTCATTGATTAGAAAATTCATATAACTTGGATTGCGTAGCGTATTTTGACGGTGTGACTTCGATCCAAACCTAATATTTAATGCTTTCTAATTCTGGTTGAAATAAGTTCAGCAAAGTCGAAAGAGAGGAAAAACTCAAAAATGTCTGACAAGTTTTCAACAATCATGGTAGTTAAATCTTGTGCACTTGTTATAATCTGAAATTTAGGGTTAATAAAAATGGTAGCTAAACGGTAGGATGGAAAGAAAATTAATACAAACCTGTTTCTTGAAACAGAGATTAAGCTCAACTTCCATCCTCTCCCTTGGTTTCATTGTACCATTTGCAGTTTTAAAATCCAAAGAGCACAGTTTGGAGTCTGTTCCTACTACCTGTAAAAGGATTTAGAGTTTAGTAAGACTTCGGGAAACAATCGATGGTCTCATTCCTTCGAATTGCCGATCAAACGGTAGTAGATTTAGACTATTTTTTATAAGAATATCACTTATAAGAATATTGTGGTTCAGAATCACCCAATTCTTATGAATGTCATAAGCTATTGTAAGCCTTAGCTCGCATATTTGTGTCACATTTCTTAGCAGTTACCTGTTTTGCGATGTTCACAACAGATAATTATTATTATCATCATCAGTTTATTCATCGTTAGATTGATGGCTGAAATAAAACAGTAGCTAATTGATTGCAACTTTAAAAGATGCATATACAATATTACATTAGAAAGTGATAGATAAGGTGTTTACAAGCCATCAAATAGACCATTTAAAACGCGGAGCCTCTCTTTCATGACTAACCCATCTCGCTTTCAAAAAGCATCGTTTATACTCCAACAATGTTCCCTTGAAGCCATATCCGATTTGAAAAAAAATAAGAATATCTTAAGAATATATTCAGGCTCAAACGAAAAGTTTCAATATCGAGGCTGGAAATAATTTATAGTACTCTTATAAAAATAAGATTGTTCTTTGCATTAAGTCTACTGTTGATGTTTCGGACTTTTGATTTAAACAAATGATTTGCGGTACAAAATTCAAAAACAGCCTTAAGTAACGGAAACATCGCAACAAACTCAAAAAAAGGAATATAAAACTCCGTTTTTCCACAGATTACGGCTACCAATGTTGCTTATGAGGGTAAATTACGATCCTAGGGGGGGAGGGGGAGGACTTCTGTAGGTATGTGACGGGGGATCAGAAACAGCAAATTTTTGAAAAACCCAAAAATATACTAAATCTAGGACATTTTGCGACTCCAAAAATATACTCATTGCTTAATGGTACATAAAAACTAGAGGTTTCATAGCTTTTTCGGCGACTGCGCTGTAATTATTTGCTGAAAAACTCCGCGTATCACTCACCTAGTCAAGTTTTCTCATCAGCAGCCCAAACACTATACCTATTATGCACCAAATAGCGTATCCAACGGTAAACTAGACAACGTTTCGCAAACCCAAAAAAGTGTCTGCCCCCCTCCGTCACCTACTAATAGGGACTGCCTCAAAGGATTACGATGAGTCCATTGTCTAAGGCTGCTTTAGAACTTTTATCATGAAGTACTTTTTAAAGAGAGTAATTATCACTGGAAGCAAATAACATTCATACCTTGTCCCAACTGAAGTCAACCGAGAAAAGTGTGAGATTTTGGAGGACCACTGTTTTTGATAAAGGCACGTTGACATAACATTCATCTATGGTCAAATGACTTTCAAGTAACCTCGCTTCTGGTCTTTGGACAATTGCTCGAGCCTCGAGATAGCTGAAATTATGAGAAACTACTTCATGAGAATTAATACACAAGGAAACTGCTCCTTAATTCGATCATGTGCAACAAGAAACCTATAATTTACTCAGCAAATGTGTTTTTATGCAATATGCTGTTTTGACTGCCTCCTTAAATTTCCGGGTAAAGTGCTTCACAGTGCATTGTTTTGTCACAGGAGAACAAAGGACCCCTCTTTGCTCTTCCTCTTGTACCCAAATCTGCATTCTTATTTCTGGGAACCACGTTAGTATCTTAAAATTGTCATTAAAATGGTCAAACTTGAAAACAATGAAAATATAGGGGTGACCATCAACCTGTTCTTTGAGAAACTAGCAAAATAAACTTACCAATTTTCACCTGACTCCACATGGATGTCAATGATCTCACTAAGCATGCAAACAGAATCCGCATTCAGATAAACCTTGACTTGCTGTGTCCCAAACGATTCAATTGTGCCACTGGCAGGCTCTACTGTGATACGATCCAAGACACACTGCAGATAAAAAGGCGAATAAGACTGCGTTCACACGATGTTGGCACATTCTTAAAACGGTGAAAAATGTGACGGATAGGCCTCCTTTTAACACGAAAACAGCACCTTCTTTCCCATAAGATTTTGAAAACGGCAGATTTGAAAACAGAACTCTTACCAGCCCATTTTCAAAACGGCATCATGTGAACACTGGAAAATGATGAAGACAGAACATTTTAACGCTTTCAAAAATGAGGCTAAACGGTTCTCAAGGCATAGGTACATTTCATTGGCATCAAATTCTTGGACAGATTGCACCGAGTTAATTACCATTGAATTTTCTACCATTTTGAAATTGTG
The DNA here is from genome assembly GCA_964019985.1 of Aurelia sp. 4 Dawson et al 2005. Taxonomy (NCBI): domain Eukaryota; kingdom Metazoa; phylum Cnidaria; class Scyphozoa; order Semaeostomeae; family Ulmaridae; genus Aurelia; species Aurelia sp. 4 Dawson et al 2005. Next base: position 8,292,716 of record OZ026493.1, on the reverse strand, counting down.
ATGGTATCGTGCGAACGCAAGCTCAATTTTGCTACCGTCATATTTTCACTTTTCACCGTTTTTAAAATGTCCCGGCATCGTGTGAGCGCAACCTAAGAAGTTGCTAGCTGCCAATAAGCCCCCATTTACACTTCTGGTACATTGTGGATCCGTAACGAAAGTGTAAACGCGTCAGTTCAGTCTCCAGTTTACACTGTTCCAGCTAATTCGCAACAATTTTTGTTCCTTCTACCAATAGATCAATTTTTTTGGGAGTAGTTTACATGCTCTTGAGTCGTAACGACATCGTAACGGGTCAAAATTGGAAATGCATGGCGCAAATATTGTCTTATTTCATTTCATATGATCATATTTTGACACAAAAAACCCAATCAGTTCTCTTAATTAAACCAAAAGAAAAAGACGCATCAAAACATTCATTGTGCAGCATTATTTTGATCATTTCATGATCGTTTAAATTATGCTCAATGAAGTGACTTTGGCTCAGGCCATTGTCAATTTGCATCCATCTTCTCTTTGTCATAGCATAATTTAAAGTAGAATGCGGGGATGGACATAATAGTGGTACGAAATGGAAGAGCCATGGTCATGACAAAGCTTAACCTGGACCCAGGGGAAGAACATAGCATGTGGAGGGTACAGGTATGTCCCACCATTTAGGTGGGTTTTGGGCCCAGAATCCTTCAGACAAGGATAATTTCTTGGCAGATTTTCCTTAAACATGGGAGAGTTTGGTTGAAATTCGGAAAAATAGTTACAAAATGGGCAGCTTCCCTCGAAAATTCATCATAAAAGTGGGTACAGAGACAAGATTTGGCAATTAGAAAAGGGCACTTTTCTGAAAATTAGGCGACAGACCTCGTTCATTCACAAGTCATCTACCCCCCCCCAACCCCAGAACCTGGGTTTAAATCTGCTTTTAAATGTGTGCAGAGTATTACTGAGTATTTAGAGCGAACTTTTTACTATATTCAGCAGCCAGATATCCTGTCAGGGCACAAACAAGCGCATTTTCTCTACCTCCTCTTCAATAAATACCCACTCCAATGAGCACATCACCTTTCATTTAGATTTTCGCAAACAGAGAAGATGTAAAGTATTGCTCTTACTTCATCATTCAGTCTCCAACTTGCTTCAATACTGGAGAAATTCCTTATTTCAACAAGCCTGCATTGATCTCTACAATGCTGCACCAGTCCAAAGTCAAGGACACTGTCAACAAATCGAAGCACTGGGCCCTAGAAAAAGAATGATTCTGTAGTCTACAGCAGAGAATGATCTTGACAAAGTATGAATGACAATGATCATGCACAATTGATGCGGCAATTTCTATGGTAAAAAACGTATTTTTACACAATGTGTTGCCTTCTGCTGCGTTTCTTTCCGAGATAAGCTTGAAAACTATGCTATTCTCGGATCCCTAAAACAAGGGAGTTCCTAATAAACGGGTGGTTAATAAATAAGAACATGCACCACTTTTATACTATTGATAAAAAGAACTTTTTCTTCGACTGTTCTCTTAAAGAAAATATTCCGATCAGTTTACGAGTACAATACAATCACTTTTTATCTCTCGAACAAAACTTCGTATGAAAATTATATTGAGCCTTCATTGGGCACTGTTTTGTCAAGATTAAAATACCAGTGGCCCTAATAAGGGCTGGGGGATGGGAGAAATTTTTGAAAATTAATTAGCTTCCCACCATGTATCAGGCACCCTACAATTTCGCTTCTATTCCATGCCAAGCGTGCTTAAATAAGAAATGTTTTCACATCTGAAATCTTACGCAGCGATCCTACTCATTTTAAACTTGCAGGATCGCTGCGGAGGAGCACTGATAGCAAACAGTTTTTTTGTTTGAACAAAGGCAGTGCAGAATGAAAGGAAAGTTGCAAGGATAAGAACAAAAAACATAAGATTTTTCCAACATTTCCAACATTTCGACGGTGCATTATTGCTCGTGGAATGACTACTTTGCTATGATGCAGAAACTGCTAAAAGGGTTGGGAACCAACGAGTCCACAAATGTGGCGGAAATTCAACTGTCGAGCGCAACTTTATCGTGGAAAGAGACTCCCCAATAGCAGCTTTTGTATAATCGTACATGGCTTCAAAAATAAGCAAACAGCTGGACACATACTGTAAAAACAGCTTCAAAGTGGCAATAAACAGGAGCTGAAGTGAAGGGTACGTCACACTGAATGGTTTTTCGTTTAAAGCCAGCTTTCTTCCCTACGCAAACCAGATAGCAGTTTAAATTTTCCTTTGGTCCTAGAAGAAATAAAAATGCACTCTATTCAATCGTGTCCTTTGGCATTATTAACTAAAACTGACTGATATAACTATATAGATATACACTGAACCATTCTTGGCGTAGGATGGCACAAGGTCATCTGGCTCCACCAAGAACAGTATTTACAATCTACGAACGCAATTTCCAGAAAAGAGAAAAAGCACAAAAGAAAGATAACATAAAAGCATTCGAGAGAAAAGAAGGGACTGACAGTTCCATACCAAAACATGCAGTGGGTCTAGCCATTTGATATAAATTCTTATCGGTTTAGCACCATCAAATCGTAACTGGACGGTACAGTGATGACGAAAATTGAGTCATTAATTATTGTTGCCTGGAATATTTCGCTGCCAATCAGCACCTTCACCAATGATCTAAAGGGTCCGTTTCAACCAGCAAGCCTGGTATGTGCCACCTCCTGGTCCACCTCTTTGTTACAATTTCCATGAGCCATGAAAATGATGATAATAAAGGCCAAAGAAGAGATGGCAACGAAGAGGTTCAGTTCCACATTGCACTTACCAATATATCCGTTACTTGGCTCAATTTTTATACAGCATTCCTCGTCTTCCAGTATTGGCCATGATATCGGTATAGGAACATCGCTGTGGTTGCTCATCTGAAACGTATAATGGAACATTTAAACAGTTTAATGATACTATGAACCTGGATGAATTTTTGGATCGCAGTTAGCACAAATTTAAAGTGAAATCACAAGCTAATGACAAATGGCAATATTTTTCACTGCACATTTTCGTCCACCTTAAATTCCGGCGAATGGTTTGCAAAACTAAGGACTGTTTATAACAGATCAAAACTGGTTGAGCTAAACCTCAACAATTCAATCTTTCTCTTTCTATATCAACACATTGTATTGATTCTAGATGGCTTGAACTCCTCGTTAACAGAGTTTTGTGTGTTTCGAAAATTTGGCCTCTCATGCTTCAAATGTAAGAACTAGACAGCACACATTAAGGCCTTGCACATCTCAGCAATGTTTGACATTTTTCATTTCTTGGTTATATCTTGTTTTAATTTGTACAGTCTTTCAAGCTCGTAGGGAACTCTTAGCAGTAAATGATTATTGAAACTCTCGTCATTTCAATGTGCGCAAGATACCGTTTGTATATAGTTTAGAGTATATCGTACTTACAATGAAACCGATTTCATGAGGAAGATCTATTTCTACTCTCCCGTCCAATATCAGAACTTCAGGTTGCACGTTGACATCAACTGGCTAGAGAAGAAAGGTTTCGCTAGAAAAGTGCATCAAGTCTTTTCAAGTCATGATTAAGAAAGAGTATCACTTATAATTTTTTTTGGGATCGTCTCCAAATATTCGTATCAAATTCGTATAGGGAATTCGTAGCATTATACGATATTGATACCATATTCTATAAGCCGCATACGAATTAATTCGTATTGTCACCTTTTTAGCATTCGTATAAAATTCGTATGTGATGCATATGCAATTCGTAAACACAATTCGTATCAAAATCATATAAGCAATTTGTATACACAATTCGTATCAAAATCGTATCAAATTCGTATCAAATTCGTATCATAATTCGTATAGAAATCAAGCAACTTATATACAATTCTTCTCTTGTGCAGCTATACGAATTAAATGATATAGCACCTGTCACGCATACGATTGAATTCGTATCAATTCGTATAAAAGTTATTCGATAATTTCGAGGCGATCCCTTACTTATCACATATTTAGCCTCGCATATTTAGGGCTTAAATACTCAGCCCTTGAAACAAATAAACAAAATTCCCCATCGGATGTGTCCTTCTTTTCTTTTTCACACACTCATAACTTCTCTTCAAAACCAATTTCACGTACAAAAGACGACTGTTTGCTCTACTGCTGCTTTATGGGCAACTTTTTTGGCTTTGTTTGTTTGAATTATCGGTTGAGAGAGTTTCCTTTCCCTGCAGTTGCTAATCACCTTGATTGTCGCTGTCAATTAAAAGCAGTAGATGCTGTAGTATTAAAAAATCTGCTCTTGTTGCTATTTTTCGATTGACCCAGTCCCTCAATTTAGCACATTCTAGCCCTATTGATCTACTTTGATATCTTTGATATTTGGAGCTGAAACCATTCATATATTGCTTTAAACGGAGAGCAAAAAAAATATATTGCACTGGGACCGGATAGTTGAGTGACATGTGAAACAAGTAAATTTTAAAAGGTGAAGGTGAAGTTGCGATTTTAGCGCTAAGCGTTGGGATCGTAGAAGCAGTGAAGCGCTAATCGAGTCCGCGACCCCTTTTCATGACGCTGAAGTAGTAGGGCCCCACCGGGTATCGAATCCACTCCGCTTGACTTTTCTGACTGCAAAGTCAGAGGATTACGCCACTGCGCCACAACACCTTCAAGCAGGCATTGCACATATGTACTATGAGCACCTGGAAAGCACAGTCGTCTTTACAAAGGCCACATCCGGGCTGCTTGCTAGGAAAGGTCCAAATAAGAATAAGAATAGGGCTAAACTGAACAATAATGAAGCACTGTTGGAGAAAAACCAACGCAGTGATACGGTCAATTTACCTTGGTACAACCTTTCAATGCAATCTGAGTAGTAACGACATCACATGTTTCAGATTCATTGCTATTTGACTCTGGTACTTTCCGCAGAACGAGCCTTGCCACATTATTGAAGGTAGATAACTGAAATTCAAAATACAAATATATCAGTTCGTTCTAATGAAAAATACCTTAAGAAAAATATACTAGAGTTGAATTAGAATACAATGCTGGGGCCCTTTCGTTCAAAATTTGCTTTACTGAGACATTTGTGGAGAACAAACAACATGTTGCTTTTGAAGCAACCGCTCATGATCACTGTCCTACGCCATAAATCAGCAACCAACTGTAAGACTGGCTCAAACAAGGTATCAAACTTTAAGATGAAACTTATCCCATGAAACAGTGTAGAAAGGGAAAACTGAAATTATGGTTCCTCAGCAGAAGCAACACAGGCTGAGCACAGCTTTTCTGCGACACGCTGTAGATTTATGATGAGCTATTGTACGTCCTGGCACAATTGTGGGCCACTATGCGTTCGCAGACGGTATAAAATATGCACACATGACATTCGTTTGATATACATACCTCAGCTGGTTTGAAAAACAAGTTGAACGAGGATACACCCATTGGAGTGAATTTACCAGATGAAGGAGACATCTCGAATGCAACATTGTCAGGTATGAAGCGTTGAACTTCCAAAAGATGTCCTTGTTCAGTTGAATTTTGGTAAATTGGACGATCAATAATCCAGTCATACTGTAATTCAACTGCCCTGTGAAATGATTAGCAGCTATGATGAGATCTTAAGGTGTGTTTGATTGGTACCAGTTCTGAAAACGGTAGTTAATGTTGGTGTTATACCGCATTCACACTGACACAATTAAACCAGGTTTATTTAAACCAGTTTAAATTTCAACTTATCAAATGACTGAATTTGTTGGATTAACCAATCAGAAGGCCCTATTCGAAAACCTGGTTTAACTTAAGCTGGTTTGACTTGCACTGTGAATGGGGCATTAATTAGTTGCTGTTAACTACAAGTTACCCTGGGTACCAGACTCTCTCTGGGTACCAGACTAGAGAGAGTTTGGTACCCAGGATAACTACAAGTAAACCAACTTTAAATAAGTTTTATGATTATGATGACTATGATTATAGACTTAGTGGACTCGAAATTTGTGGTTGATTGATTCCAAACTTCCAAAAACGGCAGGTTCGGCAGGTTTGGAAGGCCAGCTAGACCTTCAGTTAAAAAAGGCAGAAGGTTTAGCAGACTTCGAAGAGACTCTCGTTTTCATTTGAGATGAATTTGCTCAATCGAGACAACGCAATCCTTATTGCCAAGCACCAGACTAATCTTCGTCTTTTTCAACTAGAAACCTCGCCTTCACCAGGACGAATCTGAATCCTGCAGTTTCTAAAACTTTTGTGCTTGATTTGGAAACGTGTTTCCATCTCTGCGATATCTACCGTTGTAAGAATTTGGTAGGCTAGGAATTACCAATGGAACACACCCTTAGTTTCATTAAACTTCAACATACAGTAATGCTCACATAAAAGGAAGCGCATCAAGAACCTCCAGGCTGATGTTTGGCCAATTAAGCACCTTTCATGTAAGAACCATCGTACTTTATAAATGCATAGGAGCCACTTCAGCCTGTTACAGTAAATCACAGGCTCGTTCATGCAGGTTTTTACTGTACAGCTAAGTATTGTAGTGAATGCCCTAAACTAAAATTGGGCCTAGAAAATCTTTACATAGACTAATTACACTGAGTACCAGTAATCACTATTCAAAGTGAGACTACTATATCAAACCAAGACCGCCCATACGTAGTTAGAAGCGTCCGGCAACCTTTCAATAGCGATAACTACGGTCATACAATCAGTCTAATCTTTACACATAAAAAAGAGTAATCAAGAGGAATCTGTGAATCAAACAGTGCTTGAAATCCATCAGATATCTGAGTAGTAAACAGTGGAATGATTTGCCATAGAAAATTAGAAATTCTCCTTCAAACCCACATTGAAGAATCAAGTTTTCAATTCTTTATGTTAATGCTTAACAAATAAAGTCTCCTCAAAGAAAATTTCAAGGAGCAATCTATGCTAAGTTTATCAAGATTTTTGGATGGGGGAGGGCTCCCTTCTCGCTATTATACCAAGTTAGATAGTTCCTCCTTTGAAGTTTTTCTTTTGTATAAAAACTTTGTCTTAGAGTAGTTTCTTGTTTGTAAAACTGATATAAAGCATTTTTAATCCTATTTCGTTGTGGGCAATACTGTTCTAGCTATTGATTTGTAAGTATCAGAATGTGAAAATTCTAACCCACCAAAATTGATCAAAGTCATGGGATTTGTTTGAATAAAACCTGCAGCTGAACTCACAATTGAAACGTTGTCCTTGGCGCATTCTAAAATAAATAGAAGGCGGCAATGCGGCAGTGTTGAATCGAACTTTGCTGAATGTGCCGCATCGAGCAAAACAAATCGCACCAAGTTCAAATTCAGTTTAAGAAACGAGTCAGATTTAACTTACGTTATATTTCTTATCTCTAATGTCTTGGTACAAACAGTTCCTGGATGCTGCTTTTCAAACGTTACAAGATATTCCGCACCTTTGTCTTTACTTTCACCGAGTGCGTAATCACTTAGGCCACCTTCTATCGATACAAACTCAACACTGGCTGTTTCACCAAATCCTAAAAATAGAAAGCTCCATTGACAATCAGGCACACTCACTAGGGAAAAGGACCACCTTACTTAATAATTTCCAAAAAGTTCACTTTACCTGTTCCTTAAAGATCAAGATGAATCTCTAAAATGTTCAGAAGAGAAGTTTTGATTTCAAGGAATCGAAGAATACCTAAGCGTCATAAGATAATACAAGGTACAAACCGGAAGCTTTTTTGTTCAAAATTTTCGGTCCAAGAGTATTCTGAGTCCTTGCAAATACTTCAGGGGCAGAAAGTTTCCCGGGCAGAAAGTTTCGCGAAAAGAAAAGATCGCGAGATTAAGGGCATAAACTTTCGCAAATGACGTTTTTGCCGCAAATTTCGCGACAAAAAATTTCGCGATCGAGAAAAAAGATGCATTTTCGCGTGACTGGTTCCTTCATTTATCCGTTTTCCGCATGAACCAAACTGAAGAGGTAATGGGGCATCTACAAACCTTCTAAAATGAATTCCCTAACGTTGCAGTTATCACAAACCATAACAATTTCTTCTCGACACCTTTTGACAGCTTTCGGTGAGAACGATATCTTTCAAAAGAAGAAAAAATCAAATGCTATCTCTATGCATAGTATTGGACGACAAAAAAGAGATCTAAAGCAGGTCACTCCAGCTTCTTTCATAATTTGTAAGATCATACTAGACAATCAGATAGTGCTGTGAAGAATGGAAATTTTAGAAAAAGTGCCAAAAAATTGTACTTTTCCGGGTTGATAGCGCAAGATATATTTTCTCGTTGCCCTAAAAATCGCCCACCCTAAAACGCTGCCAAAAGAGGTTTCCCTAAAGTGCTACACTGTAAAGCAAGCTATCAGCACTTAGACAGATGTTTCTTCTAGCTATCAAAGCAAAAAACTCCGACATACAAGTGATATTCTGCTTGTTTAAGGATGAAAAAGATCTCGTGAATTCACTCGCTAATTCGAGATTTTTATCGTTGAAGCATTTCAGTCGAATACGCGTTTGTTCGCCGGAGGTTTAAAATGAAAAACATCAGCCAATCCGATCATGTTACTCAAATCATCAATTCTTATTGGTCAGGGAATTCATCTGTGCTCCGCAGGAAATTTTTCGATGTTTTGAGAAAGGCTTTCACTGATCCGACAACAACAACATCAATTCAATTCAATGAGATTGGATGAGATGGGAGGAGATGAGATGAGCGTAAGTTGAGGTCCTGATGGAGTGAGGCTACGTGTAAAGTTGCTTTCGGTCCACCCAGTACATTTGTAGGCCAAAGCATTGTCAATCAAGAAACTATTTTGAAGTGAATACATACCATTATGTTGATCTTTTCGTTTGGTTTCAAGTGAAACTTAGAAGGTTGTATGATAAAAGGTCCAACAGAAACTTCGACGCTGCTCTTTTCAATATCCTGTTAGAAAATGGAATTGTCAGCCTAACTTGTCATGGTATGACAGATCGAGCAGAAACTGTGTTAAGTGACGTCATCGAGCAATCAGAGATAAGGAAGTGTCTGGATACATAAGTTTTTTAAAAGGACAAATCAAGAGTTGAAAGCCCAAGGAACAAAATATCAAGTGTTTCCGAATTTTGGGATCTGTTGCAGGAAGCTAAGGGTACTCATATTTCCAAGTTTTCGGGCATATGTGCGCAGTCTCTGTGCTGTCAGTATGTCAAGATTCTGAAAAATTACAAAAACCTTAGGGAATCGAAATAGATGCATGGAGTAGCAGCTCAAAGTAGGCTAAAGAAATGCCCTCACATCTATTGTTCCTTTAGCGATAACATGTTACGTGTCAAAGTTACGTCAAGCAATAGACCATATCTTCAGTGTGGCTCAGGGCAGCTTTTAACTATTTCGATTCCATTTCAAATTAAAAAAATAGAACATGAGTAAGAAAAACTGCCTCCTAACATATTCATCTATGTTAGCGGTAAGATCAAATATGCTAATCAAAAAAGCATAGAGACAAATATACTCTCAGTGTTTGAGGTGGGTTGATCATCCACAAAAATAGAAATCGAGATAAAGTATTCTTGTGGCACAGATCTGCAAGAACACTGGGAGTAACGAAAAATTTTGCAAGGTACTTTCGTCGGGCATCAGCTTCAGTAAATCATCACACAGGATCAGAAAGAAAAGAACGGCAAATAAACAATAACTTGACTAATATTAACAATAAATTGATTAAGAAAATATAAAAATAAAACGAGAAAACAAAATAAGAAAACAATAAATTGACTAATATTAGATAATAAAAGAGTAAAGAGATATCAGAAGTATCGGCAAAAGATAACAAATAGACACGAAGAAAATTCGTTTTCTTCTGAGTTAAATGGCTTGTGATGGTACAAGAACAAACCTTTCAAAGCTAAAAACAACCAAGATAAAACTGAACTTGAAAATGACGAACATCTCGCCATGATCACAACGGAAAGAAGATAAATGTAACTGCTACATAAATCGAGGAAATCGAAGGAATCATTCCTACTTTTAATTAAACCTCAACAAAGAATTAGGTGTGTGTACCTTCAAGCTTCTATTTTGCCACTTTTCTTTAGGAAATATGAAAAATCTTCCTTCGCCTCCAACATTTTCACAATTAAATTCCAGGAGTTTGTTGCCACCAACCAAACAATAACCACAGTTGAATGTATCAGAAACTAAAAGGTAAATGAGAGTTGTGTGAAAGAATAAAATGAATTAATGTTTGGTGCGCAAAAACAGCAGTCCATACACTACTGGAGAAATCATAGCTATTTTATGGATTAAAAACTTGGGCAATTCCAGGACCATCTTGCATGAATCAGTCAAATTCCATGATGGCACTAGGTAGTCACTTCATTTTCTAATCAACGAGGGCAGTAACACATCGACGGTGGTGTGGGGGTAGTGGCACTTACATAGCTTTCGTCAGGCGACTTAAGTTAAGCTCGGTCGAATGAAGTCAAACTCCGGCTGGGTGAAGTAAGCTTTAAGTTGCTAAAAATCCTGACAGCCCCTTGAAACAAATTACATAAAAAGTAGATTCTTGTAATCTGTCAATGAGACAATCAGCAATAGACCTTTTAGCTATTCTGAAAATGAATCTTAATCGCATGATCCTTGCAACCTTTTGCAGAATTTTCGAATGTGTAGAAAAGTGATAGCAGTTCTAACGCCAATTGATAGAGCCTTGCGTATAAAAATGTATAAAAATAACGCTCGATCCAGGGTCTTTTGCTGAATAGCTAAAACGTCTATCAACTGAGTTCCACAAGAAAATAGAGCTAAATTGAGTGCCCCTATCAAAACCAACCAAATTGATCCCTTTCCCAATTCAAACTTCCTATGTGTTACTGGACTAAGACCCAGTATTCCATCTTCCTTACAAACTACGTTCATCAATGTGCGAATCCAAATAAAATACACCTCTGGTTCATATTCAATACAATAACGCCATGTCTAGCTAACAATCTCGTGCAAACCGTTAACTAGGTAGAAATTTCAAATTACATACGGGTAAGATTAGGTGGTGGCCTTCTTCCTTGCAATAGCAACAGAAGTGGATCCGTAAATTGTGTCTCGATCTGTCAAATGTAATAAGCAATGTCACAAGTAACGAAAAAGTATGCATATTGAAGGCAACGGGTCACGTGACAGTAAAGAAACCTATTTCTATAGTGTCCAAAAAATTTTGCCCCGTTTGTGTCGCTGCTGTGGAGGAGCTGTATATTCAATCATCACAGTTTTGCGCAGCTATGGGTCAGGTTTCGACTTAGAGTTTGAGACCTTGTATGAGTCAATCTATCAAACGGTTGCTGACATATGGCAGAAAACGCCAAAATAAGTGGTTGCTTCAAAAACAGCACTTCTATTGTTCTCCAGCAACGTCAAAATAAAGCAAATTTCAAAGAAAGGGTTCTAGAGTCGCATTAAAATGTTTGCTTTTACGCCACTTGACAGCTTAAAAACGATGCAAATGTTTTGCGGCATAATAAAAGTTTAAAATAGCCTTAAAAGACAAGTCCGGGGTTGATGAAATTATTGTTAAAAAGCAACCTTACCAGCTGCTGAACACCAGTCGCGAGTTCTTTCCAAGTTTTCATGCCTCGAACTTTCAAAAATTGGACGATTTATCTTCGTAAGTTAAGCCAAATATCGTCACCATTGTATCATTTGTACGAGTGTGCGAAGGCGCGATGAGGAGGCTAGCAATGTGGGTGGTATAATATCAACACATTTGGCAGCCTCACTCAGGTCAACGTGAAGTGACGTCACACAAAATGACGTCACTTCGCAATTCTTAGCAGATTGAAATATGTAGTTTCGCAGATTAAGAGAGAAAAACATCAAAAAAGTACTACACACCATTCACAAAAGTGCAATCTCTTGAATAATCAACAATCATACAAACCCCGGACTTACTTGTCCTTTAAAGTTGTGTGATTTTACCAAACAAACTATTCTCATCAAAACAAGGACAGATTTTGTAAGACAATAGCAGCAGTTGCTTTTATTGACACCTAAATTCAAAGAGATTTGCAATTGCAGATAAAGGAAATTCTCTCAAGCAGAAATTCAAAACAAACGAAGGCGCTAAGTTTCTCTGAGACCCAGGTAGCTATCTCGCATGTCGTGTATTCCACAAATGGTTTTTAAGAGCAAACATGAGCGTATATTGATAGAAGAAGGATATATCTAGATATCTACCACGGGCATTTTACTTGTTTGGTATAAGAACCGATTTGGAGCCGATTCAATTCTCGTGTTTTTTGGGTGCAATCAAAGCACTTACTCCTCAGAGCGGTAGATATTTAGATATATGTTCCTTCTTTAAGTATGCGCTCATGTTAGCTCTTAAAAACCATTTGTGGAATGCACAAAAAGCGAGATAACCACCCGGGTTTCAGAGAAACTGTGCGCCTTCGCTTGTTTTGAATTTCTGCTTGAGAGAATTTCCTTTACTGCAATCGCAAATCTCTTTGAATTTAGGTGTCAAAATAGCAATTGCTGCTATTGTCTTACAAAATCTGTCTTTGTTATTCTCATCTAAGTTAGCCTTTGACTGATGAATTAACACTTTAGTTCTGAACATCGGTCACATACTGTTTATTCTATAACCAGCCAAATGCGTAAACTTTTTCTGACTCACCCGGTACAAAACAAAAGGAGCTTTTGCTTTCATGAATTGCTTGAAAAGTACCTTACAGGCGGAAACTAATCTGTTTTAATTGATATTCACTCTCAGTGGCACTCATGTAACTCCTCTATTCTCGTTCCCTTCTCCTTTAGACCTTTTCTCTTGCTCTAATTTCTACCTCAAAATTGGTTCTCACCAATGCTTGGAATTTTCCAGTCTTAGATCGAAGAAAATTTAGACCTGTCTATTTACATTATTTTAGTTGTACCAATTCTTATTTTAGCTGTATTACAGTGGCAGAGATAGCATTAAAGTTTTTTCAAGGTCAGCTTGAAACTTTAATGTTGACCTACCACTGTAATAGTGGTGTTTTTCCTTCACATTTTAACCTTAAAGTTTATATTGCATTATATTGTATCTTTCTTTATATTCATTATGACAATTTAAAAATATTTTTATTTTGGCAAGACGATACATACATACATACATACATACATACAAACATACATGACCCAGGGTCGCACCATATGCCAAAAGAAGAATACAGCATACATCGCACATACCTTTATGAAATCGTCGTAGTCCGCTAAAGAATCTGGTGCAAATTTGACAGAATACTGACAGTTCATACCAGGGGCAACCTGCCCATCAGATGTTGGAAACTTGCCTGCGAAGGTAAAGGAATGCATAAAGACATGGAACAGGATACCACATGAAAGGACATAAATTAACCATTTAGCAAAGCTGCAAATAACCGGAGAATTTACCAAGTGAAAAACGAGACATTTTGCCTCTACGATTACTTTACTCATTTCATTGACTAAAGCGGCAACGTTTTCAAAAAGCATAAATTAGTCTAGTTCTGCGTGGGAGCTCTATCATTGGATTAAATAATGGAGGGGGGGGGGAACAAACCCTGCATAAAAACCTATGGTTTTAGAAACAACACCATGGGCCCACCAGCACGAAGCCACAGGACCAACAAAAAAAATATCACACGAGCCTCACTCGCTCAAAAAAAGGAAAGAGACCGAATAACAACCATTGCCATCAATTCAATAACCCCGCAAAAAGCAACCCATTCGACATCTTAAGGAGGACAATGAAAAAAGCTCTGTATTGGCATTTTGTAGAAAACAGATGTAATTTGAGCTTCCGGCGAAACTTTGTAACTATAGGGGATTGTTAAAGGATTGCACAAGGGATTGCACAAGGAATATTGCACAGGGGATTGCAAAGGGAATACTGCTTCAGGACTTGGAACGTGCATATCTAACAGATCTTAAATCAAACTAATGAACAGATGTCAAAATTTAAAAAAATTTTGAAAAAAGATGGGGAAACTCTTGTTAGCTGATTCATAAACGAAAGTAAGCAGCTTTAAATCAATCATACAATGTCAGAATTTCCAAATCATAGAGAATTGGCGTAGATGGAGATTTAAAAATCTGGGAAGCAATAGCTCTAAAAATTTTCTTTTGTAGAAGATATATCGGCTTTGTATGCACTTAAAACGTAAGACTCCAAGGCAGTGATCCATACTGGAGCAATATGGAAAATAAAGAATGGTATAAAGAGACTAAAATACCAGTAGGTAGAAGATGCCTCCTTTTAAAGAGCATACAACGAATAACTGATGGCTTTTCTTTTATTCATCAATAACGAAATAAAACTACAATTACTACAAAACTACAACTACATTAACTGCGATATTCATGGCGAGGAAAGACACGAGGTCACCGGGTCCTCACCATGAATGCCACTTACAATTCAACCACAAATTTAATTCAACAAAAACAAAAATTGATAGCTTTCTAGAAAGTTTACATATAATGACACTCCTGCTTGAATTTTCGTCCAACAGAAGATCGAGGAATAGGACATATTAGACCTGATCTATGTACCGATAAAATAATTCTGTGTTGATACCCTCAATAAAAAACTTTTGAGCAGTGTAATAAATGAAAAACTTTCTTCTACATTAAAGGCAAGGTGATTAGCATCTAGCCAATTTTTGGCATGTCTGGGCTCCTTGTTGACAACTCTTTGAAGCTTATTCAAGCCAAATATTTAAGCATATTTTCCATGGAAATAGCATACATGAGAATTTTTTCGATGTTCTGAGGCTTTTCGGACGATGAACTAAAATTGTGAATACTGAGTAAATATTATCCTTACCAAGTCCAATTGCAAAGTACGGAGATGACGGAGGTAAAACTCGAAGCTGTCGACTTGAAGAAGTAGTATTCTTCAATGTTAAAACAATCTGTAATGGAATAGTAAATGCATTTGGTGAGTAAGAACAATGAATACATTTTTCAAAAATCGTAATTTACCAGGTGTCCCAAATGATGTATCATCGCTTACAAAGCTGTACAGTTATGAATTATGTGCGGATTTCAATGAATCCCCTCTCATTTTGAAGCCCCAAGGCTAACTTAGATGTTGACATTTTCCCACAAAAATCGGTTACGTGGTTCTAGAGTAATAGGCAATTTTATTTGCAGGCTATCCTTGATGAGTCGCCAGAAACGTTAATTCTGATCAAATTTCCTTTGATTTTCTTCTTTGATAAGATAAAATTATATTGAACATCTTTAACAAAATTTAACTAGTCAACTAATTTACATTGAAGTAAAGAATATTTGCCATCAAGTTTTACTCCTTTGAGGATTAGCATACTCGCATTCATTCTTTAAGCTGAAACTCGGTTGAAACGTTGCAGAAATTCTTAATTCTCTTTGAGATATCTTCCAAAACAAATCTCAAGCAAAATAAACCGTACCTCTAGATTGTTATAAACGATTTTAGCGAAATGAATTTCTACATTCAAGTTAGGTTGCCTGCTACAAAATGAACGGCGTTTCATTAAAATTGGTCCATAATTTAAGATCGCATATTTTGGCAAACGCCGATACATCAGTTTGGAACACTTTTATGGGATTGATTTGAAAAACTGCAAATCTGCTCCTTTACCTCACATAAGGTTAAACTTAGTTTGTGAAAACATCCATAATCTACAATGCATCATTCTCAAGAAGTAGCTCCCTTGGGCTATTCCTAAAACTATAAAAAGAATGGTCTAACTCGATTCAAATTTCAACTTTCCAAATAGTTAAATAATGTTTTTCTTAGTCCATGCATTCCTATCTAAGTAGAAAAATTGTCGAAGCGTAAAACAGTGTAATTTCCCGCTTTGAGCATATTGAGAAACAAAGCACATTACTTTCAAATTTCATCAAAAATTTTTGGTCCTTTTGTATGATTTCAGACAATAAGCATTCTTTATAGAATTGATTGCAATTTTAGGGCGATATGACCAATTTTGACAAACGGAATTTTCTTTGATAAGTTGAAACGTTAACAACTCAAGCACTATCAGTTTGCAGGAATCTGACACGTGGTTCGAGAGCTATAAGCTTTTAAACTTCGGAAAATTTTCTGATTTATCTGGAATTAAGTTGCTCGAAACGGTACCTAGATCATGTAAATTAACAGACTGACAAGTTGGTACCTCATAAACTTTTCCAGGTTCGTAATCAGTAAACACCACAGGATCTGGAATTGGCTGGAATACATCTCTTGGATCGCATCTGGAAAACAGAAAGAAATAAGTGGATATATTAGGCGCTGTTTACATGGAGGAGGGCTAGCCCTGTTTGCCAAGAATTCACCTGGCAGGTCTATTCCTTTATAGAATTCTTTTTCGTTTACATGAGAGGAGGGCTAGCCCGCCTAGGCAAGATCTTGCTATTCATTACCCGAGATCTCGCCTAGGAGGGCTGGAAATTTCCCATGTAAACACAATCAAGCGGGCTAGCCCTCCTAGGCGGGCTGGCGGAACAATAGTATCAATGTAGAACAATAGGATTAGAATCGTTGGGGCCAACATGTCTAGCCCTCCTAGAAGGGCTAGCTCTCCATGTAAACCAGCCCTCTTAGGAGATAAACAGCACATTAGGCGCGTCCCTTCGATTTTAGAAGCAACGGAAGAATAAGCATTGAAGTCAAATTTCTAAAATATTAAACTGAATGGTTAATGCACCTTTCTTTTGATTTTGATTGCTTAAAAGGAGCTTCGTGTCCTTTGCTATATTACATTGCAACAGATATTCGAATGCTTGATTTTCTGTAGAACTGCAGCATCTTCTGTGTTTCAACCAGTCGCTATGTTTTAAACCAGAAAGCTACAGATATCTGTTCAGGTTAAAGTTAACCATTAATCAAATCGTTGTACATCTGTAATTCCATTCATTAAGCTCTGAAGAAACCACATTTGCAGAGGCGAAATATCAGCTCTTATGTATCATCAATATTTAACCTAAAAAATAGTCGTATTTTCTCTCGCGCTGTTTCACAGTGCTGCTGCCTTCGAATCTTATCCACTATAGTATACTCTTCGCTATAAGCATCTTCATCCAAGCAAGATCCGACGCACAGCCTGTCATCATGGCTTCTTCTCAATACAGTTTAGATCTCTGCTCACCACCAAATCATAAAGGCCTTGATAAACCATAATTATCAAGAAGATTGTAATGTTTTGCTTTGCAAACTTAGGACTTATCATTTACGGCGACTTCAACCAATTTCAAAGGTTCCCATGAATTCTTTCAGTAAAACAATTTCAATGTGGAAACACCTTTGAATATTACTTTATAGTCTGAGGTTTATTCACAAATAACATCCCTGTCGTTACAGGGAAACACGGGGTGTCCCAAATGATTGTGCTCCGTTTGTGTGACTACTGTGGAGGAGCTATAGATTCAAAAATTTTCACCGCACTTTAAGGGGTACAAAGTGCTCTCTTATGGATAGAAAACACTGCTAACTTTTTGAAAAATTAGCAAGCAATTTAATACAATGCTTGAGCCATTTCTTAGGAAGCTTACTTGACTTTAACATTGTTGGAGAGCAACAGAAGCGCTGTTTTTGAAGCAAGCACTTAATTTGCTTTTTCTCTCCCATAAATCAGCAACCACATTGACTGGTATCCAAATTGACCCATACAAGGTCTCAAACTCAACAGGTGTCTCAAAAAAATTGTTCGAAGTTTGATTAAATACTAAAAAATAACGAGACGCTGAATGCACCCTAGGTCAAGTCACCCTTTTCCTGAGATTTCAAATTAATTTGTGACACAAGAATCTTGCAAATCCGCTAAAAATTCAAGGCTTTGAAGACTTTGACAAGGCTTTGAAGTTCACGTTTGTGTGAAAACTGAAACCAGAGGCCTCGAAATGGCATTCTTGATAAAAGTCCCATAGGCCATCGCTTCAGTTATTTCTAAATTGTTTCAGGGAGAACCAAGTGGGATCTGAACAGGTTTTCGACAATCTAATAGTCAAGCATATGGATGCTTGTGGAAACAGACTTAGTCCCTCGTCGATTTTGTTTTGAACCACTGTTTTTGGACTTACGCAATGTTAAGCAAATTTTTTTAATAATGATCGCAAGGATCAAATTACTTTGGAAGTCTTATTTGGTTTGCTCGGATGTCAACGAGAAGTATGGCATTAGGCAAGCTTCTATTACCTCGGTCTTCAAGGTTTTTGCATCACAAGTAATCTGGGAGTCTCTGGTTTCAGTAATCACATATTTTAATCTTTGAAAGCTCGCAACTCAGTGAATTGTCAACCGATTTGCAAGAATCTGGTCTCTGAGCTTATTTCATAATCTTAGGGACAGAGTTATTTTCCCATGAGTCTGTTCATCTTATCATTATTTTTCATTATTTAATCAAACGTCGAACAATTTTTTGAGACACCCTTTAAGGTAAAGCCTGACCTATACAACTGAGTAAAAACTGAGATAATTGAACTTATAGCTCCCCCACTGCAGTCACAAAAAGGGGGCACAATCTTTTGGAACACCCTGTAGATGGCACTTACCTTTTGGTACCCAATGTCACATCTTCATTTATGGCTCTCTCAGCAACAAGAGATGTTTTGATCGTTTTCGGAGGAATAAATCGAGGGTTCTTGAGATAATCAGCTTTCTGCTGCAATTTTGCAAGCTCTTTCCTCTCTTCTTCACGCTGCGCTGGTTTCATAACTTCTCTCCACATTTGTTTCTCGTCGCTGCCGTTAATTAATTTTGCTTTCCTTGTGAACTCTTTACGCTGTGTTTGAATAGAAAGAGAGGAAGTTTATCCAAGTATCTGTTCCTTGGAAAGGTCTTTAAGTGAAAATTTCACTTATCATAAAACTCAAATATTCAAAGGTCATACCTTTTTTCATTTACGCTATTCATAAAGCGCAACGCTCACTTTCAGTTCACATTGAGGCGAGCTTACGAGACTTAGAGGCCCTTTACATGAGACCCGACATGAAACTCATGCCGGCACCAGTTTTCATATCGGGTGCTGGCCTGAGCTACTGTTGTGTTTACATGATGTCGGGGCGATATGAACTTTCATTTGGGGGCGACATGAAATTTCATGTCGCTTTTTCATGCCGGCATGAAAATGGGATGAAAATCTCATGTAAACAGAATTTTCTCATGTCGGGGCGATATGAAAACCAAATCGCCTTCGTTGATTGTTGTCTGTTTTTTGTTTTCTCTATGACGTATTTGAAAGTTTCATATCAGGTGACATGGTGACATGAGTTTCATGTCGGCTCTAATGTAAATAGAGTGCATTTTCATGCCGGCACGACTTCATGCCGGCATGAGTTTCATGTCGGGTCTTCATGTAAAGGGCCTCTTAGCGGGTTCCCGGTAGCCTAGGTCTTAGTATTCTAGACCTTGGCTTTGCCAAGATTTAGGACATGGCTGCCAAGAGGTGATGGAGACAGGGGTTTCAATTCAACAGTCAAATCCCACTAAAATATGAACATCGAATTTTGACAATCCCTTGGAATCACAATATTGCTTGTAGTACGTGGGGGAAAAGAAAGAAATGGATTGTTCTGCACTTCTAAAATTTGGGGTTTTACATACGCTTGTCTAGATGTATTCCATAAAGCATTGCCGGAAAACATATCACCTTTTTAATCACATAAAACATCATAATCACATATTACCTTCTACTATTATTTTAATTACTATACTACACGACAGGAACGATACCAAGGGGATCAAAAGACAATGACTACTCCGTGGCTAATAAATAAACAACACAACATTAACTACATACAACTACATGACTAACGATTAGAAACCAATGGCTAGTATGCTAGATTCTGTCTGGCAGTAGATGCTAGGTCAGGGTTGCAAAGAAATAAATACTGTCACGAGCGCAACTCGTCCCTAAAGTTTATGAAGGATAAACTGCCCGACTTCTAGTATGAAATAGAATTACAAAGAGAAAGAACAGTTCTGTTAAAAGAATATATATATATATATATATATATATATATATATATATATATATATATATATATATATATATATATATATATATATATATATATATATATATATATATATATATATATTACCTTTGACCTAGCACGAGGCCCAACATCTGGCGTTACACGATCAATCGCAAGGATATCTGCCTCCTGCTTAATCCCCTGTTTCTTGGATTCTACCTTTACACCTAAGGCATCTTCCGGATAGTAATTATCTTCCACTGGAGTTCTTCTATATCTTTGCATAGACGATGTTGTTGGTCTAGCATACTGTGGCGTGGTCTCACCTGGGAAATAAATATGAAGTTTATAATGAAAATGTATATTTCAGAATGAGACTTCCAAATACCTTCTTCCTGTCTCTTTAGAGGAAACTCAGAGTTCCTTACCGTAATGTGTTTAAAAGTAATCTAAGAAATTAAAAGTAGCTAAAGCCAGGGGCCTGTTGAAGATCTAATGCAATCGATAATGCTTGGGGATGTTTGACTGGTCTCTCCTTTAGTCTACCTAAAGACCCACAGCTAACCATGATCGTTTGCCCGCCAACTCCGACTAGCATGATAAACAGAGGCTAGGCCTAAACAACTTCTAGATAATACGAACGTCAATCTTGGCGCCAAAAATGATCATGGTTAGCAATTGGTCTTCAAAACCAACTTCAATTATTTCCATCGATCACCTTTAAGTCAGTTGTTTGTAAGAACGGAAATGAGCAGGGCAACACGTCGACAGTTCATCACATGACCCAACAATGTGCGCCGGCAACAGAGGCATATCCGGATTTTCCTTGCTAAATTCTTTTTATTTCAACCAATGAAATCAACCTTTGCCGAGACATTAGATGTATCCTTGTGCATTTTGGATTTCTGCAGAGAAGGTACTTTTCCGTTTGGTTGTCATTCGTATTCAGCTCCACCTTTCATCTTTTTCAAATAAAGGGGATACACAATACGTACCATACGTCCTGACTTCTGCGTACTTTGCTTCTTTCATAAAATCTTGGGGCACTATCAGATTCAATCGTCGCAAAAGATTTGAATCGAGATGAGTAGTCAGAAGAGATCGCACTAGAACAAAAAGTTCAGCTGTCACGTTTTGAAAGCATATCATCGATAACTTAAAAGACATTTCAAAATTAGGACTCTGTATGACGGGGGCGGGTGACAGGGGGAGTCTTTGGTGCCAGTACCAACTCATAAGGTACCAGGTTCCACTCAAATTGAATGTATTGGTACCACCAACTTTAGGAGAAGAAGCTAATAACTGCTAATTAATATAGTACAGTTCATCGTCAATATGAGGATTCTAATAAGGGGTCTACGTCAGTTCTTCGTGAGACCAATGAGCAAGACCAAACCATTCCTGAACATGTCACAGCTGCATCTGTGTCACTGTCTGCACTTTTAAAGCTAAAATTTGTTCACTGAATTCCGAAACATCCACTGACGAAATTGTTATTGGTACTGACTCGTATAGGCTTCGTACCGGTACCCCTATTTTTTTGGTACCAGATTCCACTACCCTTGCCAAAACTTGTACCAGGTACCATCTCTCTGGTACCATGATACCACTACCCTATCACCCTCCTCCTGTCTCTACACTACAAAGTAGTAAGATACAGTATTCGATTTCACCAAAACGACTTCATTAAACAATGAAAGTTTTGATGAGACAAAATTCATCCTTTCAAGTAGGAGCTTCAAATCATAATAACCCACTAAGTTACAAGGCTACAACGAACAACGAATATCGATGAGATTTGGTACTGCTGAAGTATTGAATGACTGTTTCGTATGGGATGAAATGGTGGATCTAATCCTGCATACCAGATGGAAGCCCAAGATCTTTGTAATTTGCAAAATCTTCCGACGCCTTTGCTTCAAGCTTCACTTCGCTTTCTCTTGCCAATTCACGTGCCTCTTCCAAATGTCTTTCTGTCATGTCTGCTTCTTCCATCCTCTTTTCCCATTGCTGCTGAATCTGTTGATTGAAGAACGAGTTCTTTAGGAAACCTTGTTTGACATTCCAATAAAAATTTACAAAACAAATGAAATGATGATGCTACATTTAAAATTCTAAACAACATTACAAGGAATGTTCTGTGGCATCACACTAAACTAAGACGACCTACGTGTGACTAATCAAAAGAAAATAACGTGACATAAAAAAATGAAATTTTGAACAGCAGGCACATCATAAAACAATGCAGTAACAATAGATGACCACTTTTTGATTAAACATTCATTACAATGTTTGAGTTAATACTTTGCCTCGGCATAGGAAGCCTAAAGAAGCATCGTATGATCGCATGCCAAGGCGAAATTTTAGCTAATATATTAATCAAAATTTGACCAAAAAGTTGTTGTCTTTTTGTTCACCTTGGTTTAACCCATGCCGTAACAGGCACAGTGTATAACAGTTCCAGTTACAGCAGAAGAACCAAATCTGTACTTGATATCAAATAGGTACAAATTTTCTAATTTGCCTCAAAATCATTCAACAACTGCATCGAGAATGGTGAACACTAAATGCATATTGACCTTAAAGCAGCAAAATCACATTTGTCCTTAATCTCAAACAAAAACCTTGTGGTCTTGCTTAAACTGTAACAATACGATACATATGTTTGATATATTTTGTATCAAAGCGTATCCTTGAGATCTGCAAGGTGTTTGCCTTTGGCTTTCCAGTTTTACAATCATCTAATCTTTGGCAGCAGCTACAGTACTGGCCTTGTGGACATTAACATGATGATTTCCCGTAAGATGAGATTTACGGGGGGGGGCCGTCCAACAAAAAATCTACGGTATTGTTTAAAAAAATTTTGCCGGGGAATTAAGGCAATTTTTCTACACGATCATGGCCAATTTTTGCAAATTTTTCGGTCATTGGGGGGCTGCAGCCCCCATAGCCCCCTGTCTCCTACACCTATGCCTATGAATTCTCTAAAGCTTCTTACTTGATTTGCTGAAGATGAACAAAGTTTGATTTGAAATGTACAGAAAACATGTTTAAGTTAATTATATAATTTTTAACTATTTATGTCAACTATCTTCACCGTTTGGATCCCCTGGGATATACAGTAATAACAATATGGAATGTACATAAAATGAAGTTTACAATGATTGTCATCCTTTGCCTCATCCTAAGCTTCTTAAGAATTGTTGCTTAAAAAAATTTATAGTGTTTCATATAGCTCACAAGTATTCTTATCATAAGCTGCATAGTTCTTTAAACTTCTTAAAAATGTAAGTGTGCACATGGCCTGTACCGTGCTATACTGTGGTACTACCATCACTCTACATCTGCTACAGTAACTTAGGGTCTCTTCTAAGCAAGGTAGAGTTTGCCAACAGTAGGAGCAGCATTTTGGTAAATAAAAGATCATTCTATCAAACAAACCTGTTGCAGATTTTCCACATATCTGTCATGATAGCCTGGTTTTCCACTCTTAGATGTTGTCAGATTTCTAACTGTCTCTTGGTCAACTGTATCTTTGGTGAATTCATCTCTGAAGATTCTATTCAGAACGTGTGAAATATCTTGACAACGACCAGATGATGGCCTTTGGTCGTACATAGATGGCTCAAGGACATTTCCTTGAGTGTCGTATTTCTCAATAGTGGCCATTTTCATTGTTTTTGTTGTTTTGTTGTATGTCAATACATCATATTGCTGATATGCATCTGACTTTCATCTTTTTGATGGATTTTGTTACTACCTATGAAATAAAACATGATGAGATTATTTTCAAGAAGACACATAGATAAGGTGGCACTGATGGCACCGATGGTCAAGTACTTATCAAGTCATTAGTACATGGCTTGACTTAATACACCAGCTCACATTTTCAAAGCTTGTCTGCCCCTGCAAATTTTTGGAAATATAATGCTCCAACAAAAACTATATTTTGTTATTATTTTCAAATGCCAGCAGCCTGTTTTCACAGAATTGTGATCTATTATATTACAAGCTTTAAGATCTGTTATTAAAAATGTTAAATGCATGCATATAGGGCACTGGCGGGATTTATCAGGCACTTAAGGTTTGCAAACTTACCAATCAAAATCAGTTCATCCAAACTGATAAAAGATATTTGATAAACACATTTCAAACATTCTGTACAAAGTTTATGCAGCTCGTTGGTTCATCATTTCACAAACCAAAGTGTTTATTGTGAAGAATTTTGACCACTCAAGGAGGTTAATTTCATGCGCTGTTGGGATTTATCAGGCAGCTATCATTTTCACCTATTTGAATAAATATAGCCACTAGAAACACATGAAAACATGAATTCCAAAGACTTAAAATCCTATCTGTGCTATATCACAAGCTATAGTGCTCTTTAATTGACTTCAACATGCTGAATTCTAAGGAAGTTTCTCGCAACTTTTCAAAAGTTTGAAGGTCGGCCTTAAGCGTAGAAAAGATGGAAGTGTGAAGTTTTTGGCCTAACCCTGAGATACGCTGATGAGCCTGGTGAGATGAAACATAGAGTAATTGGAATGATAATCACATAGAATGATAGAACAATGATCCGGGAAATTTCACAACGACTTATTTTTGATTTTGAAATGTTTTAGTCGTGTCTTGGCTGTTGAAAGCTGCATGTGCCTAATATATCTTGCTGCCTGATAAATCCCGCCAGTGCCCTATAATGTTTGATGATAAATAAATGACAAATAAGGCCTTATAGTTAATTCTCATCAGAACTGCAAAGAAAAATCAGGAAGGAGCCAGCTTTATATTTCATAGTTCATAAATGGGCTTAAATCTTTTGAGCTTGAATGGCCATCATACATGGCCATTCTGTCATAGCCTTAAACAAAAAGAGCATCAATTAGCAATCAAAGGATAATAATATCATCAAAAACTGTAATAAGGTCTGTAAATAATAGGTAAATACAGTATGCATATTCAGCATATTCCATAACTTCATAGCATGACAGCCTTGTGCAAAGAAAAACTTTGGTGAACCTCCCAACCAATAAACGTTTAGCAACAAAAATAGGGGGCTCTCTCAATTAGTTTAACTACTTAGAGAGCTCCTCCTAATCATAATCAATCAATCAATTCAATGTGGCCAGCAAGGATAGGGATAATGGAGTTTGCGCACCATAATTTTGTGTCAGTGGTCAGTGTGTCAAAAATTTCTAAGAGCACAATTCGCGGCCTGTTGTAATCATGAAGGTGAAGTTACGGTTTTTAGCGCCAAGTGCTGGGATCGCAGAAGTAGCTAAGTGCTAATCGAGTCCGCGACCCCTTGTCATGACGCTCAAGTGGTGAGGCCCTATCGCGTCTCAAACCCACTCCGTCTGACTGTTCTCGCTTCAAAGTCAGAAGATTACACCACTGCGCCACAACACCTTCAATCATCCCTAACAATCATGTAAAGTTCCTATGTCTTTTCTAAGTCTACTCATTTCTTGTTTTTGTGTAGTTGGTATAATGTAAGTATTCAGCTGTAACAGTTGCATTGCAATGATGAGTAACAGTATAAAGGCCTAATGACAATGTTAGCTTTCTGTAGCCTATGTAGTGTACAGAAACTGTTTTCGTGAAATATACGGACTGATAGTGATGAAACATGAATCCTGCTGTATGTTATCTTGTAAATCAGTAGTTGTATAGGAAAAAATTGTGGCATTACATTTAAGATGGATTGATGAATGAAACTGAAACCGAATCTGTTGCCCTTTGCTGTTACTTACCAACTTCCCACAACATGGAAAGCTGCCGCCATTGAAGTTGCCATTGACTCCAAACAATGACACAATTTTGTGTCTGCCTCCTTTCGGAATTCCAAAACGAGAATGCTTTGCTGGAAGAAAATGTATATGGCCTAAAATTCCGTTGCATTGAAGAAGAAGCTCCAGAAAACAGATTTTAGTTTGGTTTTGTTGAAGAATGATTCGTTTTGCCGTGATTTACAGAGCAAGAGATGGATTGGCTTTGTCAGCTTCAACAGACATGGATGCAAGCCTGGACTTGATTGAAAGTAAAAAGTGTTCAAAGTTGCTCGCAAAGAAGGCGCGCCAGTTTCCAACGAAATGTTTCATGAATGTCGGCAACTTTAATATCTTGTAAGTTGAATTTGTACGATTTTAGTGAACTAGTTAGTTATATGTTGAGAGGGCCGCACAAATCCTTCCTTTCCTGCACAGAACGTCCAACGAAATTGGCTAACTCCAGGTAGCGCCGTATACACAAGAACACACAATAAATGAGTCACTTCAGTCTGGGGTATTCCCTGACAAGATGAAGTTGGCCAAAGTAATTCCACTTTTCAAAAAAGGTTGTCCACTAACATCTTCAAATTATCGACCTATTTCTCTTCTCTCTGTCTTTAGCAAAATCATTGAAAAAGTCATGTATGAACGTCTCTATAAATTCCTGGAAAAGCATGAAATCTTATATACTTTACAATTCGGTTTTTGTGCAAGTCACTCCATTAACCATGCTCTGGTTAGTTTAACTGAAGCTATCAAAAACTCATTAGACAATAGAAAATTTGGCTGTGGAATATTTATTGACTTGCAGAAGGCATTTGATACAGTGAATCATAATATTCTTTTGATGAAGCTAGAACATTATGGAATTAGAGGAACTGCTTTGGATTGGTTTAAATCCTATCTCTCAGATCGAAAGCAATTTGTCTCAGTGAATGGTTCTAATTCCAATCATCTCAGTGTTACCTGTGGTGTTCCACAGGGTTCTGTCCTTGGTCCCCTTCTTTTCTTGATTTACATAAATGATTTGCCTCTTTCATCCTCAAGACTAGATTTCTACTTATTTGCAGATGATACCAACATCTATTATGAAGCTGAAAGTCTTCATCATCTTCAAAATGTGGTTAATAAGGAATTGAAAAAAGTCAAAATATGGTTAGATGTTAACAAATTGTCACTCAACATTGATAAAACCAATTTCATTATTTTTAAGTCTCCTCAACACTCTGCCCCTGAAACCGTCAGTATAAAGATTGGAAACCTTCCAATTAAACAGACATGTTATGTCAAATTTCTTGGTGTTCTTTTAGATGAAAATCTTTCATGGAAATATCACCTTACAGAATTATCCAAAAAGCTGGCTAGAACTTGTGGGATGTTTTTCAAAGTAAGACACTTCTTACCGATCAGTGTCTTGGTATGCCTCTACAACTCTCTGTTTTCACCTTTCCTGCAATATGGAATTTTAGTTTGGGGCCTCACATATGAGACATATATCAAGCCAGTTTATCTCTTACAGAAACGGGTTTTAAGGGCAATCTCATTTGAACATTATACTTCTCCTTCTACACCAATCTTCTCTGACTTAAAGATTTTAAAGCTACATGATCTCTTTCAGTTGAAATTGCTTGGTTTTGTTTATGATTGTGTTAACAAGACTGCTCCTCCTCATTTTCATTCTTTCTTTGCATTGGTTGAATCTGTTCATCAATATGGTACTCGGCAAGCTTCCAAGAGTGACATTTTTGTAACTCAGAAAAACACCCTTCAATATGGTCTCAGGTCTGTACGATACTTTGGAGCAAAGTGCTGGAACAGCATTCCTGTTGATCTTAAATGTTCGCCGTCTGCCCCCAGCTTTCGTCGAAAACTCAAAGCCTATTTTTTTGAGAATAATTACCACTCATAGCTGTCATACACTTGCAATGTGCATCTCTTTTAATGATACTAAAAGTCAACCAACAATTGAAATGATTCTAACTTTCATTAGTCATTTTTAAACCAGGGGGTGCTCTCTCCTCGATTAGCCTAGCTACTGAGAGAGCTCCTCCTCAAGAAATTCCCTTGCATACAATTCTCCTTATTTGTAGTTAATAGTATTGTTGTTGTATGTTAGTGAAGTTAAATTTATTTGTAATAATATTTTTTGCGTTCAATGCATTGTATGTAGGTGGAATTTTAAAATGATGAAACTGAACTGAACTGAACACAGAGGAGATAGACCAACTACTTACTATGCTACCAGGTAGAGAAACTCGCCCGAACGGGAGACCCGTCTCCTGAACGGGAGACCGTCTCCTGAACGGGAGACAATTCTTTGAAAATTGTCGATTTTAGGTCTCCTAAACGGGAGACAAATACAAAAAATCAAGTTTTGACAATGAAGGAGTCTCCGGGGCGGTTTCATGTGTCGATTTTTGACATCTACGCCTCAAAATACAGGGATTTACGAAAAAAAACTTGATGTCACCGTGTTCTATTTCCTCAAAATGAAAGTTCGTCTTCTATGACATCATCTCCATTGTCTCCCATTGTTTTCCTTCTTTCCGCAGTGTTTCCAGGTTGAGCAAAGCGTTTTGATGTAATGAAAGGGGGTTTATCTGCCAAATTATGGAAAAGGCTCGCTCTGGATAGAGAATCGCTCATGGGAAGAAAATTTCACGAGTTGAAGAAACAGGAAGTTATCGAAATTAACTTTTGTGAATCAGTCAAAATGGGGAGTTCTGTGGGAAAAATTCTCTACCCAGAGCAAGCCTTTTCCAAAATTTGGCAGATAAACCCCCTTTCATTACATCAAAACGCTTTGCTCAACCTGGAAACACTGCAGAAAGAAGGAAAACAATGGAAGACAATGGAGATGATGTCATAAAAGATGAACTTTCATTTTGAGGAAATAGAACATGGTGACATCAAGTTTTTTTTTGTAAACCCCCGTATTTTGAGGCGTAGATTTCAAAAATCGACACGTGAAACCGCCCCGGAGACTCCTTCATTGTCAAAACTTGATTCTTTGCATTTGTCTCCCATTTAGGAGACCTAAGATCGACAATTTTCAAAGAATTGTCTCCCGTTCAGGAGACGGTCTCCCGTTCAGGAGACAGGTCTCCCGTTCGGGCGAGTTTCTCTAGCTGACTACTGTACTTTCTTGGTGGTCAAAAATTTCTTAGTTACGCTTTTCCGCGGGAGTAAAGATATTTTAGCGTCTTAACGACTTCTGGTTGGCAGGCTGTATTAACCTGTTACAGGGTCATTGGCAAACAATTTTCGTCACAGTTAAAGGTGATCTGAAGCGAAAATTTTTATTGATGCAAACGAATGGCCCTGTTGATTGATAAGAAATCCTGCTGAAAGTATTTCTATATCTCATTTCGTTTTTAAGTTATCCAATGATTTTAAGTGTAAGTTGATGATGTCATTTTGTTTGCAAATTATTAGGAATCTATATGGAAAGAAGCTGTATCTGATCTTCGAAGGGTTACAGTTGTAGGAGACATTTAAATTGAGCAAATGCAATAGAAATTGTCTCATGGATTGATATGATATTTGGAAAGACATGTCAGTTGAAGAAAAGTTTGTTGGGTCGATTTCCCTTTGGAATCATAGTCGATCTCCTATACTGTCTCATACTTTTTGCAAACAAAATGACGTCATCAGCCAATCATACAAATTAGTGGATAACTCGAAGATGAAACAAAGAATCAAAAATTTTTAAAAGACATTCGTTATCATTTGATTGCTATTCATTTGCATCAATGAAAATTTTCGCTTCAGATCACCTTTAACGGAATTGGGGCCGTTAGGGGAGGGGGTCCCGCTCAAATCCGTTAAAAATCTTACTTTTGTGACGAAAATTGAAATAAGTAATATTTTGTTATCAGTCCTTAAAGAAAAACTCATGGCAGTAAATTTTTCGGTGCTGCACAACTTAATTTTGATGTTGCGATCTGCACGAAGAAGTTGCAGTAGGCTTAGGCCCCAACCCAAGACACATAATAGGCCTGATATGAGATTTTGTGGGACATCCGTGAGAAGACAAAATCTAGCGATAAATTTAGTGGTCTGTTAAGAAAGGGGGGTTGAGCCGTTAACGGCCCAATTCCGTTAACTGTGACGAAAATTATTTGTCGATGACCCCTAACTATCCCTGTTTCATGTGCATGCCAATTCATACATGTAGCATAACATTGGCCAATCCCAGCCTGGATGCTGTTCATCATTTCCTAGGG
Source organism: Aurelia sp. 4 Dawson et al 2005 (assembly GCA_964019985.1). Taxonomy (NCBI): domain Eukaryota; kingdom Metazoa; phylum Cnidaria; class Scyphozoa; order Semaeostomeae; family Ulmaridae; genus Aurelia; species Aurelia sp. 4 Dawson et al 2005. The sequence continues at coordinate 8,262,761 of OZ026493.1, read as the reverse complement.
CCCTAGCAGGGGATCATCAATTCAGATTCAGAATTTCAGAAAGACTCAAATTCAGACTGTTCATCTAAAGCTATAACTTGGTACATTGTATCAAATAAAAGAACCTCTAATTGAGATAAATCTAAAGGATTGCATACAAGGGATATACTACAACTTGAGTTTGTCATTAGGAAGGGTCGTTTACTTTTTACAGCACAGCTAATCTTTGTCAAATTCTTTTGCAGCTTCTTAACAGAAAATGATGTCTGCTGTCTTATGATTTGTGAGGTATCATATGCCCCAGTCCTTGCATTCAGTTTCTTGGATGATGTCAAACAAGAGTTTTTACAGCAATACCCAAAGTCTGCCATAGAGAAAGCAGTCAGACCATATTCATTCATTGAATTTGGTAAGTTTTATGTGTTTGTGATTTTTTTCCTGAGATGACATGGACTTGGAGACTTATAACATGGAAATTACTCATATATTCAAGAACTCTTGAATTATATAATCCTGAGATTCATCCACAAACCAGTAAAATCTAAAACATCATATAAAATCGATCAATAAAAAGCAAGTTTTGATACATTACAATTTTGATACACAATAAATAAATATTCATAAAAAACCCCTAATTATAATTGTTTGGCTGGCCTTAAAAAGGTCAAATTCACCGTATTGTCCCCTCCCAGGTTGAATATGATGTGAAATATAAAAATAAGATTAATGTGAAAAAAAGAAAAGAAAGAAAAAGAAACCAGTAACAGTTCTTGAGTAATTTTGCATTTTATGATAGTTCTTTCATGCCTAATTTCAGTAGTTGTTCTGTAGCAATTCATAGCAAATAGCTCTTTAATCATGTACTATCAACAACAAGTTTTGTGGCAGTTTAATCCTAATCCTTTCATTTAGCAGGGGTGTTTTCCTCCCCTTTCAAAGTTTTCTCACCTGCATGAAAAATTGGCAAGAGCCACCCATTAAAGCCCCTGTGAATTTTACTAAGTATCTATTGGCAACAATTTGATTAAGAATTTTTTAAACAATCCAACTCATGGATCATGTGAAATTCCCATGTTTGAAAGCAGATACTCGCAAAGTAAATGTTGTAGGTGATTTAAAGTAGAAGATTTGCATGAAATATCAAATATATATTTCAAATTAATCTGCAAACAAAGAGCTTTAATTTGATGTAAAAATGTTTGGACTTTGATGATGTCAGCTATCTATGACTATTATGACATCATATTTGCCGCTATTTGAGCTACTGTTTTAGATTTTTGACATAGCCATCTGTTTCAATCCGAGACACTCTACTTTGACATTTGCAATTAGTTTTTCCTGCTACCCCTTTGTTTTTGCTTCTTTTATGAGATTTTCAGCATTGTGACATCATCAAAATTAGCTATTTTTAAGTACAAGCACATCTTTATGATTAAATCAAGATTCTGAGTTTTATTCTCAACAAATTGGAGTTAAAAAAGCACAGATCAAAAAGACACAACTCTTAAAGCTCAAGTTTTCCATGTGAACCAAATATTCTAAAATTTTTAATTTTATGACAACCCATCCCCCACCCCCACCCCCCATAACTAATGGTTGCAAAAAAAAGCTTAAAGTCCATAGATCTGGGTAAAGTAAAGATCAAGGTAAAGATGTTTGATTACCTTCTATTTTTGAAGCTGAGTAGATTCTGCCAGAGTTTTTTGGGCAGTGCTTGTCCAGCTGCATATTCGTTCCTTCAAATTTGTGATATATGTTTATGTTTATTTTCAGATAATTTTATTCAGCGGACAAAACAGAAATATAACAGCACCAGATCCCTAACTGTTCGAATTGACATTGGGGAACTTACTCAGGAGCTCCAAAGAAACCCACCTTATCAAGTTACAGAGGCTGACATTGGTGCTAAAACATCACATAAAAGCGCTCCAATCTCAATAAAAGGTACAGTATATGGTACACTGCATGCACCAAAGTTCCCAAATTTGATGCAAATCTGTTAGTTCTTATCTATTTCTATTCAAAACAAAGAAACAATGTGCCTGGATGAATTGATTTAATAGTTCCTTCAAAAACCTTGTATCAGGGGTTCCACAAGGCTCTGTGCTTGGTCCATTTTTATCTAATTTCTTTATAAATGATCTTTTTCTCTTTATAAAGCAGGCAACCCTTCATAATAATGCTGATGATAATACACTTACATACTTTGCCAAACCTATGCCCAAGTTTGTCAGGGTTTTGGAGCAAAAGCAATGTTGCTTTAACTTGGCTAGAATGCAATGAAATTGTAAACCCTTAGAAATTTTATGCTTTCTTAGTAAGAAAGGATTTGGAAGATAATAGTGGACAAAACATTGCTTTCAAGGTCACAGAATCAAATCAAAGGAAACAGTAAAAACTTTTGGGCGTATTTTTGGATAACAAATTGAGCTTTGACACACACATATCATATCTTTGTAGAAAAATGCTGCAACACTTCTAAGCTTTCTGCAAAGATATGATCATTTATTGGCTTCAAGCAAAAAAAACTTTTGGCACAAACCTTTTTTTTTCTCTAACTCCAGTTATTGTTCATTAGTTAAATGTACTATGTAAGTCTTGTGCCAAAGAACTCTTTGCATTGAACTTTTTACAGAACAATGACACTATTCTTCCATAAATCCTTATGACATCAAGGGAGTATAAAGACCAGCAACCTTTGCCGTCGTTTGTTTTTGTCTTTGTAAATTTTCGTACAGTCAGTTATTTTGGATGCTGTGCAGAGCAAGTCACTGACTTCCCGCAAGGCATGCTGGTCTTTTTATTCCCTTTAAGGCATTCAAGACCAACTCAAGTATTGGTTCAAACAGTCTTGAAGCCGTTGGTCCACCAACATAGAATGGCCGACCAAACGAGATGAAATCCGCAGAGAACCTGAAAAGCTTGATAACACAATGCAATAGCCCAGAATGTAAATGTCGTGCCTGCAGTAGTTTTAATTTTTGACAGTAATAGATTTTAATGTCATCAGATATAGATCAGTTAACTTTGTATATACTCTATATTGTTAGCTATGTACAATATAAAATTAAAATAATTGAACAACAACTACATCATTGGCATGTCATGCTGACAAGACTGATTTCAGAGATCATAAGGGTAGTAGACAGGGGCTGGGGCGACAGCTCAAGGCTGGAAAATTTTGCGAAGACGAGCCAAAATCAGGCAGAATTAGGTCTTAAGTCAGGCAAAATGTTTGTAAGCAAGGATTTTATCGCAGGCAGGCCCCCGGATTCTATTTCCCCTAAACTTATGTCAAAGATCTTCTTTCCAACATTGAACAATTGCATCAGAGCACCCAGCACTTCACCGTACTGTACAGATACACAACCTTTGTGGATTACTATAGAACAATTTCCTATAAGACCAAATTCCTTTATCAGCTTGTTTTCTTTGCAGGTTCTCCACAAAAATTGGTTCCAATCACGTGGCTTGGCATTGGGTCATGTTGTTTATGCATTTTATGTGCTGTTATGAATCTTATCAGAGTTATACCTTTTGTCAGTGAACACGGAAATGAACCTCGAGAGGAGGTACTGTGTGTGCATCCTATTTTATTGCTATGTCTCAACCAGCAGTTCACAAAAATTACTCCATCTTTCTTCAAGATTTTGAAAGTGTAGGCTTGGTTCATAGTGAGTGGTGAACAATTTTGTCTCCTCTTTCTATGAGTGCAATAACTAGAGAGGAATTTCGTGTTTTTAGCTGTAATTCTGCTGTGAAATTTCCTAGCATCTTTGATATCTCTTGAGGCTCTTCCGGGAAGTTCCTGAAGGATGCAACCACAAGTGCAGGTTTTATTTTATTGAAAATTAATCGATTATCTATTTATTTTGTCTTATTGAAAATAATCATTACCCCTTCCAAGACAGACGGGCCCATTGTGCTGGTTTTTGAATAGTAAGTTTGGGTTAGTGTACTGTGGTCTGAACAGATAGCTAAATAAGTATTGATAAAATTTGTAACAATATACACAAGTTACCTCAACAAATATGGTGATTGACAAGACGGGGCAAAACTAATGAAAAAGTTCGTTTGTCTGATTTGAGGTTTCATTTGTTTCAGGGTGGATGGATCCTGATAGCAGCATCATTTCTTATATCAGGGATTTTAAATGGATTCCAGGTATGTTATAAATATTTAGTCAAACCGTCAGAGGCACCAATATTTATTCTGATTGACCTCTACATAATCAATTCCTGTCTGCTTATACCGCAGTTTTCACAAACATAAAGCCATTGCATTGTCTTTCCTATTTTGTGACAATATGATGAATAAGTTATGTAAGTACCAGAATGGCGTAGATGTTTAAGAACACAAGGTTTTGAGCATTTACACGTTATCAAGTCAGTATGAAAACGCATAAACAGAATAAAATAGGGACCCTATGAGGATGTGCGAAGAATTCCGGTGCATGTGAAATATTAGGGCGAGAATGAATTTCTGTGTTGTCCATGGAGTGGTGTTGTCAGGACATTGCTGGTTTGTTGTCGTTGTATTTTGTATTATTACCTGACTGAAGTTTCAAAAACGAGGCAATACAGAATCCCGCCATTCCTATTGGCTAATCGAACCTTTCCCGCGGGTTTCCCATAGCCTTGTATAATACGATACAAGGACGCGTTTTTGTCGCCACAGCAACTGCTTTAGGCCTAGGCCTTTGAGATGCTCAGTAAACTCAAAGCTAACAAAATATGTTTGATTAAATGCAAGTCAAGATTAGAAGATGTCACGTAATAAGACTCATACCAACCAGTTTTGTCGTTGTACAGGAAAATATAAAGCCCTTGGTCTTAAATCACAGACCTCGCAAGCTCGGTCTGTACTTTTAAGACCTCGGGCTTTATATTTTCTTGTATAACAACAAAACTGGTTAGTATGCGCATATTAATAAATGATGAAGAGGGAGAATTCGGGAACGTGAAAGCTATGAATCTGAGAATTGGAAGTGGGTCTCTTGGAGTATACACATGGAATTCTTCGACGCAAGGTGAACTCGTCTTCCCGTGATCACGTCCACTTTTAGGATGTGGACACAGTTGCTTTATGTCTGTCTCAGCTAGTTACTCATCGCTGTACATTACATGGGGAATTAAACTTCTACCCCAAAGTATCGGTTTCAGTAAACATACAATTTCCAGAGAATTCGTTACTCCGATATGCTTCAAAATCGGTCTAAGCCCTCTCGATCAACTTATAAACAATCTCCTCCCGTAGATAAATTTCCGCTCTTTTCAAGAGTAAAGGCTGAGAGGAGGGGTCGAATTTTCAAGCTCTAGCTTTGTGAAACCACTTGATGAGTCTGGAAAGAAAACAATTGCACTTGCATATTATTTCAAGTGAGAAGAATCATTCAAATTCCTGGTGAATGGTAGTGAGTAAAGGTTGGCAGACGATTGTCTTTTCCACCTTACTGTTCTGAGCTGCACTCACTCAACTTTGTTAACAGCTTATTTTCATCATAAATGTCGCAGTCAAGTTGCCAGATAAAAGTTCGAAAGATTAACTTCGAAAGCAGGAACCCTTCTCTTGCTCATCCTGTATTTATTCATCTTTCATACCAACATAAATATGGAATTAGCTTATGATCCTAACAGTCTATCTGACACCCTTAGCCTGGTTTCCATATAATCGCAGGGAGTCGCAATGAAAATGATCAAGTTTGCTTGCGGCTCTCTGTGATCACGTGGGAACCGGCTAAAAATTTGTTTGCGACTCCTTGCGATCGCTGCGCAGGCAGTCGCAGAGACTGAGACTTCTCTCACTGTGACTCGTTGCGATCCATTGCCATTAATGGAAAGAACACAGTTCTCAACTTTTGCAACGCCCTGCGATAACAACTCTATTGTTTCGGGGGATAATCTCATTTCCGTGATCAAAACTTTGGCTTGAAATTTGATGAAAGTGAAGTTAGCTGGGATTCTTTGCGATCATAGGAAATCACTTTTCAAATGACAATAATTGCAGCTCTTTGCGACTTACTGCGACTCAGACTCCTTGCAATATTGAAACCAGGCTTTTCTGTATTGATTCGTTGTGTGCGCGCACGTACTAATTCATTCGTTTTCTCATTTCAGTGCTATGTTTACCTATATTCAGTCACATGGCGACTACACATGAATGCAGTGGCATTTCTCTCAAGTTTGTTATTTATTCTCATACTAAGGGATTTACGTAACTTTTTGGAATTGCTTTTCCATTTAGCAGCAGCAATATTAATAACAATGCAAATTTGGCAGAGATCACTGCAAGGGAAACTGCCTGATTACAACGTTTGATTTTTATTTAAGGGCAGGGTCACATAATGTCAACAAACTTCTGTCGAAACGACAATTATGCACTATTTTTGATAGGCCATATCACAGTGATTTCCCACTCCTTTTCTCAAAATGAAAGTGTTATTTCGAAGATGGACTCTTGTACTTCATAGAGAAACAAACGAAGCACTCATATGTTGTACGATTGCAGAGATATTGGTGGATTTTTAGAAGTAACTTTAGTATGGATTCACCCCATCCACAAAAATCTGTGCAGAACACAATGGCCACGTGTAGGCAACAATAGAGATTCTAGAGATAACAGGTTTGTTTACGGTTACGTGACCCTGCCCCTTTAAACTGATATTTCTCAATCTGAAAACGTGTATTTTCCAGTAAACCAGGTAAGATAACGGGTTTTCAATAGAATCGTCATAGGTTTGATTAAACCCAGCATGGTGAAGATTGCTGTAATAAAACTAAGATTCAGTAAATTTTATTTCTGATTGATTAACTGACAATCTTTTACCGTATTCTGCAATATGTGCGCTTAGTTATGAATGCTTGATTTTCGTGGTTCACACGATACCCTCGGGGGGGGGGGGGGTATCTCGACCTATCATCTGACGGGGACGTGCCATTTTGTCCGAAAAATTGGTACCCATAATTCCATAAATTCTGGTGGATTTTAGGGTCATAATTCCGTAAATCGAATGAAAATCTTGGCCATAATTCCGGAAATTATGAAAAATCCCCTGAAAAGGACACCCATAATTCCGTTAAATGTCTAAGAATTATGAAAAAGATACCCATAATTCCGTAACGGTTTGAAAAAAGTACCTCTAAAAAATGGCACGTCCCCGTACCATGGAAAGTACTAAGTTGCCTCCCCCCCCCGAGACGATACCAGAACAATTTGGAAACGTTTAACGTTGGAAAAATTTGGACGGTACCCAAAATCTTTTCATTCAACAATGGGGCTATATATTTACAACAAAGAAAGTTATCTTAGCATCCAAAATTTGTGTCAAATTAGATATCACAGGAGACTTGTGATAGCGCAAAATTTCTCTTGTAAAACGCTACCGGATGAGCCAGAAAAAAGTTCCCACTTTTCAAAATTCGTAACACCAAGACTACTACACGGATTTTAATCATTCAAATTCTAGTTAAAAGTCGAAAGATCGATATATTTTTGTGATTTTTCACGCTGTCCTACCAGCATAAAAGTATTGGTAAATTCAACTTTGCAAAATGACGAAAAAAGGGCCTAAAACATTGATCAAATTGTAAGGACTCTATTCACACCGAACAATAGGCCATGGGCGTTTCACTTCCCTCAAGAGTTATGAGACATCGATTTTCAAACGAATGCGAAAGATTTTCAATCTCATGGACATTAATGAACAGAGGATATCTCTCACCCATGAGAAGTTGCATTTCCCTCATTATTCTGTGTGAGAAGTCATTTATGAATTGATCGATGTTTTGGGCCATTTTTCATTCATTTTGCAACCATGGATTTTTGTAAAGTTGAATTTACCTATATTTGTAGTGCTAGTAGGACAGCGAGAAAAATCACAAAAATACTTTGATCTGTAAGCTTAACTAGAATTTGAATGATTAAAATCCGTGAAGTAGTCTTGGTGTTATTAATTTTCAAAAGTGGGCACTATTTTCTGGCTCACCCGGTATAATTGTTTATTCGCAGAAATTTTCACTTGACATCAAACCTGCGACAGACTTTAGCTCCAAAGATAGGTCATTTTAGTTCCAAATGACTCGAAAATGTTCCATTTTCGTCGCTTTCGAGTGTTTACGCGAAGGTGTTTCAAATTGTGCTTTTTACTGTTGCTGTTTTGAATTCTGCGAGTATAAATTGGGTTGTTTTTATGTGAGTGGAAGTCTTATCAGTAACTAGTGCGTTCCGTTTTCAAGTCATATTCGCATCGTGTGACTTATTGGCAAGTTCCTCACATTGAAGCAATGTGAAAGCGTATTGGATTTAAAGTAACTTATGCAATAAACTCTGCGAACTTAGGCAGCCAAATGTAATGTTAATTGCTTATAGCTTTAAAGAAAGTCAACGCTTCTGACAAGAGGTATTTTGAGATCAAGATTTAATTTTTAGCCTTGCAGATACTTTTTAGACTGATTAAAATCGTCGTAGTTTGCTCCTTGATAGGCTGATAATTGCTACAACTACGCTTCCAGCGGAGTGCCATCATCTTATTCAATAAACAAAGCGAAAACTGGGACTGAAGTAGTTAGTCTAGATACTTTTTGTAATTCATTTGAATAGTCATAAAAGAACAATTTTAAAAGTACATTTATGTTAACTGAGATTTAGACTGCGTTCTCACGATGCTGGCACATTTTGAAAACGGTGAAAAATGTGACGGATAGGCCTTCCGTTCACACGAAAACGGCACATTTTTTGACGGCAGATTTCTGAAACGGTAGATTTTGAAAACGGAATTCTAACCAGCACATTTTGGAAACGGCATCGTGTGAGCACTCAAAAATGATCAAAAGGAACATTTTTCAATGCTTTTGGAGCGAGAATGATCAATTCTTAGGGTGCAGGCACATTTTTTGGCATCAAAGTCTTACAGCGATTTTTTACCGACAAATTCCCCACCGTTTTCAAAATGTACCGGCATCGTGTGAAAGCAGTCTCAAGTTCCTATTTATCTGAAAATATATTTGATAAAATGGTTGGTTATTAAGAAGAGCGTTAGGAATTTGAATCAGTCTCTAGGTCTATCTTAGGTTACTTTTGGAGTATTTTTAATGGATTAACACAAGCCTTTTAGTTGCACTTGATCAGGAGTTGATAATGGAGAAGAAACCAAACATTTCGGAAGGAACTGACTTGTTTAGTTTCCTGGCACTCCATCAATCTTAAAGTTGACAAGTATCTAACAGTACCTGTTAGGTTCAAGGATAGACGACGTCTTACAAAATTTAGATGCAGCGATTACAATCTCAAAATTGAGGCTGGACGACATAAAGGAGTTGACGTAAATCACCGTCAGTGTCAGATATGTGACTTATACAGGAGCGAGGATGAATGCCATTTCCTTTGCGAGTGCCATGCGTATGAAGCTCATATAAAGTAACTGGTATAATTTCGACCTCAAATGAAGCCCGTTTTAAAGACTTGATTTAGAGTAATGAGCCCAGTGTTATTAAGGCCTTGTCTTATTTGCTAAAAGAAGCAAGTGACATCCGAAGAAACCACCAAGGATATTTTTTTATTTATTGCTGTCATGCCTGTATTTAGGTAGAGCAGAAGGTGAAGCAGAAGAAAAAGATAATCTCGATAATCGAATTTTGGCGATTTTTCAAATGAGGGCACTGGTTTTGGACACGCGGTGGTACTTTGGCCGCAACAATTTCAGCGATCAGTGAAGGATCAAATTCAGCGTTAGGTATTACGCCCATTAGGAGTCGATGCATACAGGCACAAACTAAACAATCCGAAAACCTGCATCTGATTTAACTTCCACTCAATGAATAAAGATGGACAAAAACCCCAAGTTATTTTCTGATGCATGCGGTACTGTTTGAAGCGAAAAACGAAGAATCCATTCGTAAGTCTGCGAGCAAATTGTTCACGCCCAAAACCCCTTGACATAGTGCGTTCGCATTTTTGTATGGCAGCACCAGGTTGCGTAAGTCAATTTAACCACAAGAAGCCAGGTGTGGTTAGGGTCTGCGATAACGCAAAATTGCTGCTCTGAAACTCTTTAATTGCCTTAATTCGCGGGGATTTTCACGTGATGTCTGATATGAGATACAGTCTCATACAGTAATTGAATACAAACCGAAACATAACATGATTGTTTGCTGGTCGTTTATGCATTTTCTACAATCTCAGGCAACTGTAGGCCTATTTGATGCGCCACACTGTCGAACCTCGGTGCACAACGATTGCGAACTGGGCCTAAAGATAAAACAAGGAAATACTAATGGTAAGTAAAACTTTGTGGTATACAGTTATTTCTTTATAAGAAACTGCTTTTAAGAAACTTAACCTTCAGATTGCTACAAGTTAAGAAATTTCAGCACTGGGAAAAAAACGAGTTATTTTGGTTTGTTTACTGTATGATATTACAAGGAAGGCAGCGTCTAATCCATAAAGAATTTACTCCAAAGATCTTCGTTTTTACACACCAAGTGGTTTAGAGCTCTGTTTGCTTTGAAAAAACGATTTAACCCCCAAACCAAACAAAACTCTCTTAAGGGAAACTAGGACATGGGCTCTGCAACAATGACAGTATGCAGAGTGGTAACCCCCAGAATATTTGGTGCTGAAGCCTGAGTCCCTTTTCGGATTTCTCGATTTCCGTCCCTAGTGGGGATTTTTACGAAATCAACGAACTCCAAAAAGGCTATTCAGCTCTCCTGCAAATATGTCTGGATCGGTTTGATTGAGCTGTCCTTCGTGGAAAATCAACAATTGTCATTCGGGAAGAAAGTGTGCAAAAATATCACTCGATTTCGTAGAATAGCTAAAACATTTATTTCTGCCGACCCAGCGATGACCTCTGATCGACAGAGGAATTTCGTAGCTCATAGCTGCCATACCGCTATGCTGTACTACTGAAGCGACAACAACAGCATCTATTGAAACTTGATTGAAATCAATAAGAAGAGTAGAGGAAATCGTGAGATTGAGGCTAACCACGTACTTTAAAGGGGGTACAAAGACCAGCATGCTTTGCACGAAGTCAACGACTTGCTCTCCACAGCTTCCAGGATATATGACTACGAAATTCACAAAAACAATTAAGTCAAGGCACGAATTTTTTAACGTTGCCGTTGCCTATGGCAATATAACTGCATTCATGGATCGCTGTTTATGTACAAGTCAATTTTTAAGATGCTCCTTTCATTTTGGCTTCCATGAGCCACCTGCTACGTGAAGAATGTATGTATAATACTCTTATTCAGTGGCGGCGCAAGGGGGGAACTGGGGAGACATGCCTCCTAAAGTCCGAAAAGGCGGCAAAAATTTCCAATAAAAATGGCATAAAATTAGTTGGGTATACTTTTAGATTAACAAGTTACATCAAAATCCCCCCTAACCTCTTTTAGATTTTTCAGAGCTGGCTGCGCCACTGCTCTTTTTTCATGATAGAAGCAATTTCACTGGCATTGTCGCCACCAAACCATTTGCCATGATATTTTCGTTAATTTTCAAGTTCACTAAATGTATCTAAGCTCAGAAACTAGTATGTGACAAACCAGTAATGACCAAAATATAAGAAACTCTGGGACAATGTTTGAGAAGTGAAATGAGATTCTTGAGAGGTAAGAAAAAAGCACCGCAAGATAATTTTTGAAACATTATCTTTGAGCTGATACGGCTCGCTGCAAAGTGTTGTTGTGTTGTCTCGTCTATGAAATGGCTATTCGTTTGCAGTTTAATTTTGGCTTAAATCACGCTTCATACTTGTCCTCACTTGGGTCTTTCTATCTTCCTGTTGTAGTGGTAAAAACTGCATCGTAACTCATGCTGCTCAATGCTCATGGTGGGGGTCGTAGGGGGTCACCGAAAACCGTAAAACCGCCAAAAGAGTTAAGAAAAACCGTAAAACCGTCTCAAAATTCAGTCAAAACCGTCACAACATTTTTGCGAGCTTTGCATGTACGGGGCATGTACCGCCTCGGTTCTGTGCTGCAGACGACTGCCTCGTTATCATTTTTATGACCCAAAAAACGGAAAGCTATTTCCAATGCCTTAGATCCGCCGGAAAAGGTGAATAGCTTTCATCTCCAATTTTGTGATGATTTGACTGCTCGAATCATATTTTGTGAACAAATTTGGAAACCGTTGAGAAAGAAAGGAACCGTAAAACCGTCATCTTTACGGCCAAAAACCGTAAAACTGTTCCAAAAACAGCTAGAAACCGCAAACCGTCAGCCCCTACGACCCCCATCTCATGGACCCACAAAGTAATTAACAAATTAGAAAAATTTCAGTACTGGAAAGCAGAAAGTCTGACATGAAAATATACAGGGCTGATCTGTATTGTTTATGCTAAGACGTGTAAATGTGTTGTCGTTTGCAATGAAATCTTGACAATGATCTGTGGGGCAACAGTTTCAGCAAATAAACAAAGACTTCCATTGTAAATGAACTAAGATGCCAAGATTAGAACATAACCTTAATCCTTCATTAATTTGATGTTGCTTTTGTCACTGAATGAATAACGTGGTTATTGCGATTAATACTTTCAGCTACGTCTCTTTCAGCTCAAACCAGAACTCATGATCCCCTTATTAATATTACCTGTCGCATTGCAAACAAAATTGCGGTAGATGAAATGAGGTTTCAAAGATTTCGACTACGCTCGTTCGACTGCTGGTTCTATTGACAGTGAGCGATCGTTAGATAGTCGAGCAGCTGAGCAGCAAGAGGGAAAACAGTCAAAGTATAGCTAGCAGTGAAAACTCGAACGATAATTTATCATTTCATTTTTTGAACACGTAGAGCAAAATGGCTTCAACAAACGGACCAACAACATCACTTCTTAGGCCAGATCTATCACAGTATGGAGCAGCTACGAATCTTAGCCTTAACGAAGCAATCCAGGATAGAATAAAGAATGGCGAAGAAATATTTCATATGGGATTTGGGCAATCACCCTTTCCAATATTCCACCGAGCTGTGCAAGCTTTACAGAATCATGCCGGTGAAAATGCTTATCTTCCTGTAACTGGTAAGCGTTCTTTGCACGTAATTTATAAGAAACTGACAAATGAAATTATCTTAGAATTCTTCAAAGCTGCTCAAAATTTCCTAAGATTTTCTATGAAAATATACCTCTATTTCTTTTGCTTGTAAGTTTGTTTCGCATTGGATGTTACGCTCATTGGGCACAAATCCATTATTCAAATCCGCGATCGAATCTCCAGTTTATGCATTTTGTGAAAGACCTGCTTGCCCAAAGTTTGCCCGACATTCAAAGCGAAACGAACCTTAGTAACTATCAGTAAAGTTCATGTGTATTTTTCGTAGCCGTAAATTTGATTTTACTCTAGTTACATGTTCTTTACGTTAATGACTGCAGAGTTTCATGGTCTCTCATGGCTCATGCACTCCGTGGTATCGTCCTCGTAGTTTAGTAAAGTTGCTCGTACTCCCGTACGTAGTGTCTTTAGTGGTTCGTTTTGTAAAATTTTATATTGAGCACAAAAAAATGATTTCGTGTGCGTTTCACGAAATTCCTGATGTTTACATTCTCAATATTGTGAATCTGCAAAAATTAAGACGGGGGTGCACGTTAGCTTGAGTGCAGACAATAATGATATTTTCAGAGCAGCCCCTCAATCTCCCGAGAAATCTCTCTGACAAAAATGAGCAGAGTTTCCACGTAGGCTATGCTATCGTACTTGCATTCCTCGTAAAACATGACGAGACCAGACAGATCCTCCATAAAATCCAACAGGGCGTTGTTAGCTTTGCTTCTACTATCAAGAGTGAATGCTATGCTATTCGGCAACATTACATGAACAGAATTAATGTCTATCGAGTGGGAGAGCTTGAATTCAGTTGACCTTTCTACAGATTTTCCGTTCATTCCTAAAAACTATTGATTTTCATAGATCGCCAGAGCAAACAGATCTTATCATCATCATTCATGTAAACCGGCAGCTCACAGAGAGCTCACATGATCAGACTTGTCAAGAGATCTTAGATCACGTGACATTCCATTTTGCGTAGCAAAGCAAATTCTCGAAAACAGGATAAGCCTGAAGCCCGTGGAGAAAGTAGACGTACCATCACCGGCACCTCTTGTTTCCGTGCGGTAAATCTTGCTTTAGCAAATCAACGGAGGTTATGATTTACGTTAAAGAAACATATGATGTACCCTCACTGAATGTGTGGTGTTTTGTGTCAAATTTTATCGCCATCTTTACCTTAACCGACTGCACATGGTGCTTCGCAGTGTTTTGCTTTATCAGTGGAAAATTTGCAAAAATCGACCATAATTGGGCATAAAATCAGCCTAAAGTTGGGCAACGTTTCGTAAAAATAGACTTTTTATCAGGCAGCCCTCGAAGTTTTATCTCCCCCCCCCCTACTCTCATGCCTGGAAAAACAATTTGGTCTTTGACCTACTTGCCAAAGAGAGAAACTTGGAGATCGGCCTTGTCCTTCAATTTTGTGATTTTTCTAACAAGGGTACTCTTTGGGACACCCGATAGGTTTAAGCTTTTCTACTGTCATAGGGCAACGACAGCAACATTTTCCTTGCCTTCTCAATCTCAACAGGCATTCAAGAGCTACGACATGCGATTGCTAAGTTTCATGAAGAGGTTGATGGTATTAAGAATATTTCACCTGATGATATCATTGTTGGTCCTGGAACAAAACAATTGTCTTTCCTGCTCTTAGAGGTTTTCAGCGGAGGTAAGTTTCAAATACTTTTTAACAGATAAGTTGCTGCTTTCCCAGGAGACCGCACGCCACTTGGCAGGAAATTATAATGATTTGTGCTATGAATCGTAAAAATAATTGTGCGTCCTACGTTTCTGTGTTGATGAAATCAAATGCGACTCGATCCTCACAATTTTAAATAAGAGTGACGGGGATCAAGGTCTGCCTAAACCATAGGAATCCCGGATGGGAGAACAACAACAACTGTATGCATTCGTTTCAAGATTTAGAATATATTACAACTTACACATACAGAAACGAGATTTATGTAGCACCCCGATGAAATTTTAGGACCCAATTAAAAACAGCTGAGAATATGCGTGTTCCAGTTGTTACAGTCAAGTATATCAATGGCCTTTCACAGTTGTATTCTTGGTAAAAAGATTACAATAAATGCTACATCGACATTCTACCATACTTCCTAATTACTCTATATAGGACTATATAACACTAAAGGGACGGGGCCACAAGGAGCAAGAGGCAATGAATACCCCCTGAATACCCTGTGGCAATTAACATGAAGACATGTAAATAGATCAAAATTACGCAAACTTAGATACTGACACATACTGGGATCTGTTCCACATTAGATGCCAGGCTAGCAGCATAGGCGCGTGATGCCGAACGATAGGAGCCCCGGACGGGAGAACAACAACAACAGCCACTGCTGCCGCCATCCATTCCCCTCCAAAGTCCGCAGCGCTCTTCATGTTGCACGTATGCTGTCAGGTTAACGTTGGTTCAAAATATCATTGGTCAGAAATACTGTCGATTTGTGGATGAATGTTTGTTGACTGTCATGTGCCTAACATCAAAAGTAATATAGGAAACGGAAACGGGAAACGGTAACGGAAACGGGAAAAGCGTACATAGGGGCTATGTGGCGTAAAGCGAAAGATTGAATTCATCCAAGCCGTTTCTTTTTTTCGAACAAAATTTAGATCAGTTCGACTAACTTTTATTTACGTCATCTGAAAGTTCTTTATAACCATACAATAAGTATGGCACTAGAATGCTGTTTGGAAGGTTATTGATTGGGACAAATGGTAGCATCAATTGCCATGCCACCTTTGAATCAAAGGAGAGTTGTCTCGGGGGTATCTTGAACTAATTATGACACTGAATGATCATTTGAAGAGATGTGGTAAAAGATATTGGCACCAAGATAAGGCCAGGAGGCTGCAGCCCCTCTGTTTGAAAGCATCTGGTCCCCGTTGGAGAAAATATCTGTTATTTTCGCAGTGATTTGGCAAAATAACCAACAAGAACTCCACTTTTTATTATTTTAGTCCCTCTGTCCGGAGCTTTCTGCTGCCAATACTATTTGGCTATCCAGGAACAGTGGCGGATTTAGGGAGGCCAAATGGGGGCAACTGCCCCCTCCCCTTCACGATGAAAACTAAACTTTGGCGCCCCCTTTTTGGCAAGAAAAGCGCCCCTTATCCTGACCCAAATGCACTCGTTTTTCAGTGTTTCGTTTTGAATGTAGACGCCCGCAGAAGTAACCATGTTCCTTAGTGCTGATATATCTCGGAATAGACTTGGAGCAAGTCTATTTTGAATGCGGGGAAACACCTAAACTAAGGCTCTATTTAGAAGAAAAACCAGAGAACTTTATTGAACGAAGCCCAAAAAATTTTCGCGCGCCTTCGGCGTGCTCACTTTTCATTTTCTTTTTGGTGCCCCCTCTCCGAATTGCCCCCCTTCAACCTCGGGCTAGATCCGCCCCTGTCCAGGAAAACATTCCAAACAAATTTCAAACCACATGTTAGGTTAGCGTTCGCTAAAACCAGCTATTATCTACCTACTGCTCCATCAGATGCATTTTCTCTCGTTCGTAGATGTCTATTTGCCTTCCCCTTGCTGGACGACGTATAAGCCGCAGGCAAACTTAGCTCACAAACAGCCAATAATCTTGAAAACTTTAGCAGAGGATGGATGGAAAATTGATCCACAAGTGCTCGACGAGGAATTTTCAAAACACACTAAGCAAAATAAAATTCTAATTCTAACCAATCCTGACAACCCAACTGGAACAGCTTACACGCCAAAAGAAAACGAGAAGATTGCCAATGTTTGTAGAAAGCACAATGCATTTGTTCTGAGTGACGAAATATACTCATTATTGAACTACAATCAAGAACATGACAGCATATACAAGGTTTGCTTATTGATTTTTGAAAAATTTTCCAACCCCTCCCCTAGACTTATGACGATGAGTCCCTTGTATCCCTGCGGTAAACCTTGCTCAAGAGGGACATTATGAAACAGTGAAAAACCCGGCCCTATCTCATGCATTCGATCATGATTCGATCTATCGAATCAGGACCGAACAACTGCCGTAGCTCTGTTCAACGGTCACTCCTCGGAACGAAAATGCAATAAAAACCACGTTAAGCAGGCGTTTAATCAAAGAAACTTGGTATAAATCTGAAGAAGGATGTTTACTCTACCTGGTAAGTCCAAAATGAGTGTTTCAACGCTACATTTTCCATGTTTTTAAGACCAAAACAAACCAGAAAAAACTCCAGCCACCTGCCGTAGCAACTTTGTTCAAAATCTAGTCAACTGCATCATTCGAATCGAGAAGTCGACATCATTGTTCGCTGCCGAATCTCGCAATCTGATTGGTACGTTAGGAATTGCGAAGTTTGAGCCTAAATAGGGCCAAGTTTTTCATAGTAATTACTATGAGTCTCTATTGCCTGAAGCGCCATAATCAAGTCAAAGAGCACAGGGCAACAAGAGACTCATCGTCATCAGTCTACCCCTCCCCCCGCGTTTATTCCAACCCCCATTTATTAATTTTTGGAAAAATGAAATGATAGTAAACATAATTTCCGAATAGACTTAAGAGAAAGTCTAAAGATCTGCATTCAACAGAGCCATATAGGAAATGAATCAGAAACATCACTGTCCACATAAATATATAAAAGATATTTGTTTAGACTCGAGAGAGTATTTACACTTGTCTTGTCATGATAAAATCAATATATCTGTTAAAGACCCATAGCTAGCCATGAAGCCATGATCCTTTGCGCAGAGAAAGGAAAAAGCAGCTAGAAGTTAGGCCATAAAAGACTCCTGTCCCCTAAATGTACCAAAAAACATGTATTAACACCAGTCTTTTGTTGTCGCCATTTTATGGCCCATGAAAATGGTAGTAACAAAGGCAGAGACGGTACGTGCAAGGCATGCTGGATGAAGCAGACCTTTTAAGATAGATAATATCACGATAGTTTACTGCCTTGGGTATCAAAGCTAACGAGAAATGCAGAAAGCTAAAGGGGCAGGGTCGCGTAACCGTAAACAAACCTGTTATCTCTAGAATCTACATTGTTGCCGACACGTGGCCATTTTGTTCTGCACAGATTTTGATGGAGTTTGGTGGATGGAGTGAATCCACACTAAAGTTGCTTCTAAAACTCCATCAATATCTCTGCAATCGTACAACATGTGACTGTTTCGCTTGTTTCCCTATGAAGTACACGAGTCCATCTGCAAATTAACACTTTCATTTTGACAAAAGTTGTGGAAAATCACTGTGATATGGTCTATAAAAAATACTGCAAAGTCGTCGTTTCGAAAGAAGTTTGTTGACATGACGTGGCTCTGCCCCTTTAAAGAAGTAAAGAAAGTGGGCAATAACCCATTATCCAGCCCACAACTCCCCAAGAACCTGACAAACTACAACCTAGCATTAGAGATTTTGAGTTGTAGTGAGTCTCATGCGATGTTTGATTTAAGATAGACATAAACAAAGTCTTGATAAACATCATCGTTTCACAACTTCTAGCATTATCCTGAAGGGACTATCCTGCAAAATGGACTCTCAAAATGGGCAGCTGCTGGTGGATGGCGGCTTGGATATCACATATACCCCCCGAATCTGTCAATCTTGAAAGGTGCTGTTAGAAGTGGCGGTAGTCATACTCATAGCTGCGCCTCTGCTCCTGTACAGTATGCCGCACTCGAATACTTTAAGTAAGTATTAAGTGTCTTGCTTTTCTGTCAAGAGAGACTCATAACATTACTCTGAAAAACTTGACCCTATTTAGGCCTAAAATCTGAGCTTCCTAGAGTACCAGTCATTTGTGAATTTTGAATCTATGCAAGATTTGTGAATGACTATTGTGAATGAAGTCTCGATTCGATTGACGAACTGATAACATTCCCATAGGATTCGAGATTCGAAGCAGTGATTCCATCACAACTCCATTGATGATTACAGGAAATAGGGTCAGCTTTTTCACTGCTTCATTATGAGCTACAGTTGAACAAGGTTTACCACAGGGATGCTAGGGACTTATCTCCATAAGTCCAGATGCAATGTTGTACAGTGTGAATAGAAAGAAGTTAAAACGTTTGGCGGGCTGTGAAAAGTACATTACCGATATTCATAACTGAAATGTTAACTTGTTAGTCAAAGGCTAATTTAAATGTGAAAAGTTTGTTTGTTCCACCATTCATCTGTTAAGACCCAAAAATTATGTAAGCAAATGATTAGTGGTACAATATTTTTAAATGGCCTTAAGTAGCGGACTCATCTAAATAAACCATGGACGCACAATAAACTTGTATCCTGCAAGAAAAACACTCACTGTAAACTCATGTAAAAGAACAGCAATGATATAAGATAAACCTGTAACTGGAGAGAAAGCTGTTAAACTTGCAAGAAAATCAAGTAATCAGTTATCAGCAATGTTATTACAACAAATAGGTGTTTCATCGCAAGCTGTTAAATCGCAAACTGAAAAGCTTGCGACGAAACGCGTATTCGGTATAATGGCGTTGTTGATAACTGAATACTCGATTTTCTTGCAGGTTTAACCAGAAATTAGAAAATTGGTTGTAAGGGGTTTATGTTAGAATTAGAATTCTATGTTCAATTACCATTGACATTAAAATTCCTTATCTGAACCTGACAACTTTATTGGCTACAAATTTCCATTGTAAATAAATTATGGACCAGAATCGAACATGCAATTTTCGTTCACATGCAAATCGCTCACCAGCATTTTCCAAATTTCTTGGTCAAATGATGAGTAATTTTACCAAAAAATTTGTATATCTAAGCTAGCCTTTGAATGGTAGATTAATATTTCAGTTTTCAGTATCTGTCGCTCATTTTTTATTCCGCAACCCGTCAAACGTATTAACTAGTTTACTTGCCCGGTAAAATGAAGATGGCTTCGTAATAAGATAGGAATCAAATGTTTTAGCCGAGTTTTGCGCTCGTGGCCCATGGCCGGAAATCTTCAAAGCCTTATTTTCACGGACAAATCAGATGGCGAATAAGTGAGGAAGACAGAAGACATGTGTGACGATTTTTCTAAATTTTACCTGCCTTCATAAACGCAACCAGGACAAATTACTGCAGGAAGTTTTCCAATGTTTTTGAAGAAGCATAACCATAAGTGGCCGAGGCTTGCCTCAAACAAGGCTTGGCAAGCCTCGGCCGATTTTGCTTATCGACAACGCAATATCTCCACCAAACAGTGAGGTATTTAAATCGGCATCCAAACCTGGATGCCCAAACATCTGGCGAGAAGATATCTTCAAAAAAAATTAGGAAATGTCCAGCAGTTTTTTGTCCTAGTTGCGTCTTATGAAGGTAGGTAAAATTTAGAAAAATTTACACATGTTTTTTCTGTCTTCTTCGCTTGTTCATCGTCTGATTCATCTGTGAAAATGAGGCTTTGAAGGTTTCCGTCACAGGCCACGAGAAAAAATGGGCCAAAACATTTGATTCTTATCCTCTTCGTAGTTGCTATTTATAGAACGGCCTTCGTGACACTCTAACGATAGTATTTTAGAAGATATGTTCACAAAGAGCCCCCTTTAAAAGCAGGAAAAGCCAGACAAAATGCCTCTTCTTCGTCTGCTAGGTAGACACGGCGAAAAAACGCAGCATCTGCGAAGGAGCAATGAAGAATGAATCGACTTGTACGGAGGAGAGACAGGAAAGAGAGGATGAGAAATCGCGGGTGAAAGAGGAGAAAGAGAGAAGAAAGAAACAATTATTTCTTCCTTCTTTCCTCTCTTTCTTGTCCTTGAGGTTAGGACGACGTTGCTACGAACCTGTTCATAAAGATATGAACCTGTTTTAACAGCACTAGCACGTTGAAGATGTTTATCCTGTTTTGCCTTTTGCGGGTTGTGCTAAACAGTGGGACTGAAAACGATGGTAACGGAGCCATATTACCTGGTAAAAATCTTTCTGTCTTATAGATTTGACTCAGAGTGCAAAGAATACGTATCGCATTGTAGAAGGATACTTAAAGCATTATCAGAGCACATTTACAAGGAACTGACTTCAATTGGAGTCAAAATTGTGCAGCCGAAAGGTGGATTCTACATGATGCCTGACTTCGAGGTATTTATCCATCATTCTTATTTTCTTTTCGTTTCTTCGATTTTATTTTCCTTTTCTCATGAAACATCGTGATTTTCTTATATGATACCTTCCTCCGTGGATAGCTAGACATCGCCTTTATGCTCCAGCTTGTATGCTTCTGGGGAGGAAACTTTTGTCGCTCTGCGAATTTTGAGCCAATCAGAAAGGTGTGGCCCATAAAGATTTTGCTTGCTTCGCTCGCTGTCGGCAATAGACCTTTTAGCTATTCTACAAAAGAGCCTGGATCGAGCGATATTTTTATACAATTTTATATGCGAGGTTCGATAGAGTGGCGTTAGAGCTTCGATCGCAATTGTGCACATTCGAAAATTCTACAAAATGTAATGAAATATCGTTCGATCCACATTCGTTTTCAGAATAGCTAAAAGGTCTATTCTTCCCTGGTGCCATCTCTGCAGTTCTGTTGTTACAATTTCAAAACACACCCATAGGAGAAAATTGTCTAACTTTTGCGCTCTGTTGTAGATCCTCCGTGATTCATTGAAGAAACGAGGAATAATGAATGGGAAACAAATGCAAGACGCATTGCTGGAAGAATGCTCAGTTACAATGATTGCATGTGGACTGGCGTTTCTTAGGCCTGAAAATGAATTCACTTTTCGCCTTTGTTATATAAACTTTGATGGAGAAAAAGCACTCGAGGCTAGCAGGAAAGTTGGCCTAGATGCAAAGCTTTCTGGAGAATTTTTAAGAGAGAACTGCTTAAATACAGTTAGAGGTGTCGATGTTTTAAAGAACTGGACCTTGGAACAGCTCAAGGACTGATATGTTGCGTTTACTTTCCTTGTATTAGCTGAAAAGAATGGCTTTAAGATTGTGGCGAAGGCAAGTGGAAAGGGAAATGGCAGTCTCTACTGTCAAGAGCCATCATTTGTTTAACCTGTTTGAGCTTAGCCTGTGAGCAGGCCTTTTGGAAATTAGGCCTTTTGAGCTAGCAAATCAATTCTTCGTTCGTTTAAAAACTAATAAGCTCAACAAGTTTCGCTAACATTTGTGCAACTTTGAGTCATAACAGGGATGCATGTAACAGGTCTATGGTTGACGCGATGAGTGGAGGCCCCTCTTGGGGAAGAGCTGGAGAGCATCGAGGACGATTGGGTGTCGCAGGGGGTATTTCCAGTTTCTTCTGCCGGTAATGAGGAAAGTACCCTGGGTACCAGACTCTCTCTAAAAAAAATTTTTTAGAGGGAGTCTGGTACCCAGGGTACGGGGAAAGCACCTTCGCAGGTGAGGAGGATTCAAAGAACAACTGTAGTGAATGTTCAGTTCTTTAGACTTGAGAGGGGTGTAAACTAACCTTAGCCGATTTTATCTATTGGCTCACACTTTTCAAAACTAACTTTGAAAAATCCTTTTGAACTTTCGCCTCTAAATGAAATGCAAATGCGTTGACAAAATTCCAAATTAAAGCGAGAAAACTACTCAACTTTCGGTCGCATTTTTGACATGTTATTCTGCTTGCCGATTCATCTTGCAGAGTATGTACTTAGGCTACGTTTGTGAATATGGTTAGTGTGAATCATGTAGTGGATTTTCGTGCGGCCCATAAACACGACTAAACCAAATGTATCGTTTCCTTAAAATGTAATGCAACTAATTTTCAATATCAACAATTTTCGATCAAAAGATAAACACAATGAGAGCTAAAGTCATTAGAGTTATTCAAAGTTTCTCTTTGCCACCTCAGCTCTGACTCCTTGACAAATAATCAGAAAAAATACGCTCACCAACATGCCGTCATCGGTTGGGCTAGGGCAGATAAATCCATGTCTTTTCACAAAGCCTTCCTCAATTTTTCGCTCGAAACTTCCTCCAAATCAGGTTTGTAGGTGTGAAGTGTTTTTCAGTCTCTGCCTACGAAAGTTTCACTTTAGTGCTGCATTTTAGGGTTTTTAAAAAACATGCCGTGTCCCACCCGCTCCCGTCACATACCAATTGAAATCCCCCTTGGGCAGGGTACTTGGAAGGGCACTTTTTCATGAAGCTCAAGAGGAATTCCCGAAAAGAAGGAACAATTCTATTTCTTCGATCGTATTTCGTCAATCTATCAAAAAACTGGGAACGGGAAAAGCGAAAAAGACTTGTTTCGTTTGTAACTTTCAGATAGACTTATGACGAAATCGACTTGGGGCAAGACTTGGCAGAGTCAACCATAGTCTAGGCTTCCCCGAGCATGTCAAAGATCTTCAATGTGAAAGGCTGAACTTCGGGCATAATTCTTACGAAGAAATACACAGAAAGACAATTTTTGCCGTCAAAAATTATGAAATATGATAATCAACGCTAATGAATGTGAGTACATGATTAGAAAATCAAGCAGCTTTAAAGTGTCTTGAGTCGTTCATGGTGACTGCCAGCTCCCTTCAGACCGGAATTTTGCTTTAACCTCTGCGGCGCCATGAGCGTCTTCGCCACGATCGTCTGCGGTAATAACGTCTACGGCCAAATACATTGAAGATACGGCGTCTGCGGTAGAATCGTCTGCGGTAGAATCGTCTGCGGAAGTATCGTCTGCGGAAGAAACGTCTTCTGAAGGATCTTCTGCGGAAGTAACGTCGTCTTCCGTAGTATTTCGCATCACTTTCGTCCTGGTCAGCTACTCCCGTTTCCTCCTCTAAAAGATAAATATTCTTTAAAACGATGAAGGGAAAAGAGATATATTCCCTGCCTGGATTAGATAGTTTTACTGCAACTTGTAGCTGGAGAAAATAGGCGAAGAGAAAAGTTAATTTCTCTTCGTTGTTTGTATTTCAATTATATTATATGGACCTACTTTTGAAATATTTATCATGAAAAAGACCATAATTAAAGTCGATTATTTTTCGTATGGCTATCAAGGGCGCCAAGCCACCAAAAACAGATGCGCAAATTTTAAGAATCAAATTCAACGTTCGGGGTATAATCTATCTTCAGGGATACCTAAAACATATCGCAGACAATACATAAATTTTAGTACAAAACGCTTGGTTTCTTGGAATTTATTCTTAGATGGTTTCTTGGAATTTATTCTTAGAACCACCAAATTTTAAAAAAGTTTCCGGAAGGGATCACGCCATTTTCATGAGGAAGCGAGACTGGAAAATCACCTGGATCCTCGCTATCCAATTCAGTGTCGTCTTCTTCATCTTGTTTAGGCTCTTCTTCCTCATCCGTAGGATCCTCCTCCGTAGTGGTGTCTTCCTCGGGCTCCTCCTCATCTGCTACTTCCGCTGTAGGGTCTGCTGCAGTTTCCTCAACAGCCTCTTCTTTCTGAACAGGGGTATCATCTGCAACCTTGGTTGTTTCCTCTTCAGTTGCGCCTATGTGGAAATGAATCATGATAAATTAGCCAAAATCCAATAAAAAAGTCCACCCGAAAAGGCAAATAACTCCATGGATGTCTCTAAGAGACACAAACCTTAGTAAATATACTTAAACCTTGAAGAAAATCCCAACAATCTTCTTTGGCTCAAATATCTCGCACCCTGTTTTAAAGAGCGATGCTCATTTATATTACACACTTATTGACAGTTCCTAAAGTTACAAGGCACTTCTCACTGCAAAAGTTTCCCACTTGTATGAGTTTCTATTAGAGTTGGGTCTCTTTCCATGTGAAGTACCAGTGGCAGCAGCCCCCCTCCCCTTATTGTGAATGGGCGTATTTGATAAGAAGTCTACATCCGTCGCGAGGAAATTCTGCCTACGAAGCAAATTCCGTCTCCTATCTCTGTGGGGTGCAAACCAAACTTGTCAATGGATTGGGTGGATTGGGGGCGTGTTGCAGCTTCCGGCGAACAGCATCTACAAAGGCAAGATGTGATCATATTTCTAATTTTTGAGACGACGATGAGAATTAACTAAGTGTTAACGGCAACAAGCTTGTTTGCCCTATTTCCTAGTCGTGAACAATATTAACCATTGCCTGACAGGGAAATTACTCATTTGCGTGACTACCGGCCTCAAAAACCAGGCACGCAAAGCCGCTTTTAGCTCAAAAATGCTGGTCGCAATAAATTTCCCGGCAATGGACAGAATTCTCAACAAGACTGCTATCAAGAGAGATTCGCTTGGGCTCCGCAGCGTTTGCTCCAACAAAAAAGGGAATGTTACTGTAATGTTCTGCTCAGAAACATATTTAAAGCATAGACGAGCGAGTTACAAGTCACAGATTAAATTGACAGTGATTTCGCCTTCATCTACTTCGTACGATAGTTTGGTGCTCCTGGTTTGAGCGTATAAATAGCGCTATGAGGTACAAGAAGGCGTCAAAGTTCCAGAGTCACAGTTCTTGAAAAATTACAATAAAACTTACCATGAATTGAAATCACCAGCCCAAGCACCAGGGCAAAGAGCAAGAATGCCTTCATCTTGAGTCCTTCCCCAACTGCAGGAATTTCTGTGCTGCTATTCTTCGCTGTTCAACTCTTGCACCACTCAGGGACTGCTAGTAATTGATAGGGGGCGTGTTTTTATACTTTTCTCTTGTCTCTCTCCCTTGGTACTTCCTTCCTTGTCTAACTATGGAATGTTTCATTGTATTTCACAGTGTGCTATTCACCACTGTCAATCAAAGTGTCTTTTTGGACAGTCAGCAGCTTTCAGTTTCAGTTGACACCCGTGATGAATGAAAAGTGAGGGTATCGTCGTGGGAGGATCACAGCACAGGATGCCCATATAACAGATTATCTTCAACATCTATTTCCATTCCTGCGACTGTATCAAATCATTAATCAAATGTCACTTGAGATTTGCGATAGATAACGTAGATTCAAACACTTTAATTTTTGTTTTTTGTAGGCATTTTTATGTGACATCCTAATTTGAGATTGACTAACCTTGCGAAGTTGTCAAAACAACACAAGATGGGAAACGAGGGGCAGTTGACTAATTCGAAAATTCGAAAGGCGTAGGAGATTTTGTTACAACTTAAGTTTTTGATGGATTTTTCTTGAAAACAAAAGGATTTCTGCCAACATGCACGAAATTTTTGGGAGTGAAATGCTCCTCAAAGGGAAGAATGGGCGATTTAATATACTGTTATATATTATATGGGCTTCCTGTGGGACGACTGCTGAATAAGCAACTTTGGGTTCCGGTATGTATGGGTAGTTATACACCACAGTTTTTCCTCAGTGGTGGTGCCAGCTCTGAACAATCCGAAAGAAGTAGGGGAGGGGGGGCATTAAAATGCACAATGTGATTTTTCAATCCAGAGGTGTGCCCAACTAATTTTGTGCCATTTTTCTTTGATAACTTTGGGCGACTTTTGGGATTTCGGGAGGGACAAGTCCTCCCTTGTCCTCCGTGGCTACGCGCCACCGTATGTGTGCTGCTACTCTAGAGGAAATTGTACCTCGGGGGAGGGGGTATCTTTGTACTGTTTGTGGTATGAGGACGTGCCATTTGTAAGGGTACCTTTTCGAAACCGTTACGGAATTATGGGTATCATTTTCAAAACTTTGAAGCATTGTAGGGAATTATGGGTATCCTTTTCAGGAAATATTTCATAATCTCCGGCATTTCATAATCTCCGGAATTATATCCCCCCATATTCATTCGATTTGTGGAATTAGGGCTCTAAAACTTTTTCAGAATTGATTGAATTATGGGTATCAATCTTTCGGGCCAAATGGCAGGTCCCCGTCAGATGACAGGCCGATATACCCCTACTCCCTGAGCATTGTGCATTCTTTCTGCGGGAAGAAGTATCGTACCTGCTGATGACTGCTTAATTTCATGAATTTTAGCTAACATCAAGATCTAGCAAAAAGTCATAAAGAAAGATTTGACTTCCAATGTATTTTCAAATCGTCAGCAGATTTGAAAACGCTTGTTTCCCCATTAACTCCTTTTTATCCTGTTTACTGCTTTAGATTTTGCTCTCTTTTTACGTTTTGCCAAGACATGGCAGGAATGAGTCTTGTTGCAATGTAGTGAATTCTACTGCATCATCAATTTTTGTGTTCTCCCATGCCATTGTATGACGTTGGTTTCCAGCAATGTTGTTTACTGTAAGTTTTTGCCATATGACAGCTTGAAAGCTGAATCAATAGGGGCTTTCCATCCCCGCCAGTTCTCGCCCACACCATGGAACATCGTACGACATCTCAGACCATTAATTGCCGCTGGGAAACTTCCTGTATCTTGTATCATAGACGTCAAAATTTTACGTAGGCAACGCATCAACGCGATCGATTGGACCAAAAATAGCTTGGCTATCGACACTGACAAATCGAAAGAAGCTATAGGCCTATTCGTATAAATCTTTTGAAGTTGCGATTTTACTAAACCACAGAATCTCACTTCACCTAATAAAATGGGTCTTTTTGTGTGTTATGTTGTTTTTTTCACATTCAGATAAAACATGTACAATGTTTCTTACGTTCTACTTTACTTTCTAATTATGACTATACGACACTACAGGGACAATTCCAAGAGGAGCGAGATTACACGGCCTACACGGCTACCCCTTGGTTACATGAAACGAAACGAGGACAATGCAAGAAACTTTACGCAAAGAAACAAAGAGGGGACGAAAACATAAACGAACAACACACATGTAAATACCCGGTAAATGCGACATTTTAGCTTTGAGTTAAGGAAGCTTGTTACCAAGTAATTCCAGATATAAACAAGTCTGAGACTTTGAAACCTGAATAAAAACCTACCTTTTCAAGATAAGAGGTGCGAAAACGGAAGTCTTTTATTGTTTGAGATTTCGCATTTTTGAGGCTAAAATATTGTTCTGCGTACAAAGTTTAGCACAGAAGCAAATCTTTACTTTCTTATCAGCCTTCGTTTGGAAATTACGATGATATAAAGAAATTGGAAATCATCAGGGCTTTGACCATAAAGTCAGATGTTTGGACAAACTTTGTCCAAACATCTGATTTCACGGTCAAAGCCCTTATAACATTGATCTCTTTAAAATCGCCGTAATTTCTAAACGAAGACAGATATGAGAGTAAGAATTTGCTTCTATGCTAAACTTTGTACGCAGAAGATTTTAGCCTCAAAAATGGAACAACTCAAACAACAAAAGACTTCCACTTTCGCACCTCTTATCTTGAAAAGGTGGATTGTTGGTTCTTCGAACCCAAAGATTTGTTGTTTGACCGCCCCCCCCCCTCACTGCTTGCGCATGTTGCTTCAGTTCATTGTTCCATCACAAGGGAACAAATAAAAAAGCTATGTTCCCCTCATCCGGTGTCTCAGTTACCTTGCTCAACACAACAGGTTGACCGATGCCGCAGCATCCAGTCAAAGAGTGCTCAAACAAGTCAGGTCTGGATTGGGCGTGCACCAATGCACACTGTGCTTGAAGCGATAACATCATGGGGCGCCGAAGCTTCGACGCTCCCTAGAAAACATCCTATGCAACAACTCCGCAGCTGTGACGGGGCTTCAAAAATAGAATTGTTGAAAAGCAATCAGCATCACGTAAAGTGCTCTTTTTCAATTTCTATCAACATTCTGGGGAATTGCGCTGATATGTACAACATGCAAGGATGTTTCTCAATGACCCTTTTTCCAGAAATCTAGGTTTTTGCAACACCCTATTTTTCTAGCTTTCGATCTTTCAGTTTGCGCTGACATGTTTATATCGGTTACAAATATCCTCAAGTTTCCGATTTTTGCTACACAGCTGCCTTCAAGTACACTTTTCGGGTTGTCAGGTAAACAAACATTCAAAAAGTTTGGATGGTGACTTAGCTTTCTAATTTCTTGAACGAAAGGAATTCTGCTGGTGTGCGTCAAGTCTCCTTGAACAGCCCAAGTCTAATGTAAGAAGTAGTTCTTCAAAGTTTATAGCACTATATTGGCCTCACAAAATAGCTCCCTGTTATTGCCACAACGACAACAATAACAGCATTTTCTGCTCAGACTGGGCCTGGCCGACTTTCACACAAAAAATTGAGATGCCAGGCACAGATATATCTGTGCCCTCAGGGGCGAGGCCAAGTTGCAGTCATGGCACCCTTGGACAGCGTGGAAAATTCTCATTGCTGCGGTGAAGCTCATGGAAGCAAATTGTCCTTCAAATGAGGAGCTCCTTGTTGATTCTTGGATTGAGGAAACTTTCCTTCATTTTAACTCCTGTTCAAGCAAAATCACTGAAAACTTACACTTTAAGGCATTTAGCTTCGGAGTTTTGAGCCAGCAACTTAGGCCCATCCGTCATTGCTTCGAACACTCAGCTTTTCGTACAGTCCTGCTATGGTTGCCGCATCCGAACATGAAAACGAGGGAACAATTTCGCCCTAATTTTACTGTGACAGTTTAGTTTGAGCGTCAGTCGGTTTATTAATAGCGATAACTACGAATTTGTAGTTAGGCTGGCATAAAATGGAGGCAAATGAAAGACTATTCATGATCAAAATTAATGTGCTATCAAAATACATGTGATTAACTATCATATACAATTTTCTGACATTTGCATCTACGCTATGTACCTAATAAATAGACATTAAATTTATGTTTAAGTTTTGACAGTGGTTGTCCTAGGTAAAAATCTGCTCTCCGAGTCTATGAAAAACGCGTCAAGGCTGATATCCACAAAACGGCATTTTGCAAGCGAGCGGAATTTCACACAATAAAAGGTCACTCGGTGATAACTTTCTTATCAATTTAAACAATAAAAGTATACCCTTGCAGGCGGCACATCCCCAGTTACCTTTACCATGGAAGAGCCCCCCCCCCCCGTGGATCTATATTCTCCGCTGGGGCTTGGGGCTATGTGTTATTTTTAGACGTCTGGAATTGCAGCCTGCTGGCAGAGGATTCTGGGTGATGGTGGCTTTTAAGCATGGGTGAAAGGAGACAAAATGTTTATTCTTTGATAAAATTTATATGCAAATCATACCTGTGTCTTTATCGCTGTTTCTTTTTGCCTTCCTTTGCCTTCCTTTACAGTCCCAACTCAGCTCAACTCATTGATTCAAGTTTGTTATGGCCTGATTGAAGTTGCTCTGTAAAAGCGCGGCTGTCCCCGCTTGCGGTTTTGTGATTCAAAGGCAACCGCAAACACGGACATCCTTGCTTTTACACAGCAACTGAAATTAGGCCATTGCAAACTTGATTCAACGAGCTGAGCTGAGGTAGGCCTGCAAAGCAAGCGAGGAAAGGCAAGAAGAAACAAAGATATGTATGCTTTGCGTATACATTTATCAAAGAATAAACATTTTGTTCACCCATGCTTTAAGACGTTTGTAAGCCTGTGGTTGTGTGTCCGATAATCAAAAAGATTTCTTCGAATTAACTTTTATCTGGTAAGGGATTTTAGGTCTATTTGAAGGATTTCGACGATCTAAATCTTTTTGGTCAACTAAGACCTTATCTCTTGACTATCATAAATGGCTTAACCCTTTCACGCCCGGCTAAAATTAAGCTTAACAGGAAAACCTAATGTAGATTGTCGTTTTCCAGGGGGCATCATAATCAGTGATTCAGTAAGCAATAGATAAATGCAATGTGCGTAACCTTTCAAATCAATCAGAATTCCAAATGCTTTACCCCCTGAGAAATTCGCACTTCTCAATGAATACTGTTGGGCCATATGGCCCTTCCGGGGGTGAAAGGGTTAAAAGAACCCATCTGAAATACCCTGTGACAAAGATCGTTTCCAAAATATCTCTTAAGCACACTTTACCATTATCAAGGCACAAATGTTCTCACATTTCTTCACTTTCCCTTGCCTGGGGGTTAAAAAAAAATGGACATTCTGGTTGGACA
Source organism: Aurelia sp. 4 Dawson et al 2005 (assembly GCA_964019985.1). Classification (NCBI taxonomy): domain Eukaryota; kingdom Metazoa; phylum Cnidaria; class Scyphozoa; order Semaeostomeae; family Ulmaridae; genus Aurelia; species Aurelia sp. 4 Dawson et al 2005. Next base: position 8,231,905 of record OZ026493.1, on the reverse strand, counting down.
CCCTTTCGGGTACACTCTCCTTTTCGTCGTGAAATTCTGCAAAGGAGATGATGACACCAGAGCAGCCGACGAATTTGACCAATGATTTTACCTTTCCATTGAAAAAACCAAAAATATATCGACTCAATAATGCTGTGCAACTGACTAAAAACTCCACGTAACGGCAATTTGTTATGTGTGAATTTCCTCACAAATCACAGTTAGAATCTGATAGGTTTACTACATTTATTCCAGTCATAGAGTGCGAAAAGACAACGATGCTATGTAACGATATCACCAATGCAGTCTGTAATGCAGTTACATGGACCGTCATGATTTTGATTTTTCTCCCCCAGCTGAATGTGACGAAATCACATGGAAGAATGTAGTAAGCCTACCAGTTTGCATTGATTTCCCATGTTCATACTTTTAACACTACATAATGATTGTTGCTAAATAACTTTTTGAATGGCTTTGGTGTGTTTCTTAGCAAACTGCAGCAAGCAGGCCTGTTACGATTCGATGGGTCTTCTACATCCCACACTTCTGGCAAAGCACAACCAGGTCTAAGAAGAAATGAAGGAAAATAAAAAAGAATTAGTAACTAATCTTCCACTTACAGTAGGTTCGCTCAGCGACCAGCACGCGCACCTTGTCCGCATGCTCTGTTGCTAAAGAGCATGCGCACTAGGCAAACGCGCACGTTGCTGACCAAAACTACTGAAGTGGAGGTCGGCCTTTAAAGGCCCATTGCTAACCATGATCCTCCGTGGCGCCAAAGTCGACTTTCGTATTATCTGAAAGTCCTTTTTGGCCTAAATTGCCTTTGTCTAGTGTTTCATTCGGCGCACAAAGGGTCATGGTTAGCAATGGGTCTTTAAATTCTATGACACTTTCGCTGCCGAAAATTTCAATGTGGTAGTTTCTCAGGTTACGAAAAATTGAGTGTTGTTTCTAATCGGACAAATTGAATGAATTCTTTGATTGAAAACTGGAAAAATGTGGTCGACATTACATGCAGCCATTTATATGCGCGTATTTTTAGCAAGGGAAAGTAAGAATTTGGGCCAGAACTGGGATTTTCTAATATTTATCAGATTTTGAATACGAAGAGTTTCTTATGAGTTTCTTAAAACGTTTCATAACAATCTTCATGCTCTCTAAATGTGCTCTTGTGAACATTTCAGAATGAGATGGCAACTCAAAATCTGATAATTTAAGAAAATTTCTACCCTGGATACCAGATTTTCTCTGAAAGAAAACTGAGAATTGCAATCTCAGTGTTCTTTTAGAGAGAGTCTGGTACCCAGGGTAGAAATTGTAAGTATTGACAAAAATATGCTAAAATGTGCTAAGAAATATGCTAAGAAATTAGCTAAGAGTTTCATTTTGCAAAATAGATTCTCAAGTTATACGCCCCGTTACGGAATTTAACAATTTTTTGGCGATCTGGGAGTTGAGTTTCTTACTTGCAGTTACTTATAAAGATACGTGTATCGTGCATCTATGATAGAGTTCTTTCTTGTATTTTTCTCAACTGAAAGAGCTATGCTCAGCAGAATGAAGTGACTATTAATGGATTATGCAAATCAATCCGTATTTGTTTCGCACTCATCTACTTTCCTTTATTTGACAAGACCTCGGAGCGAAATCACCAGAAAAGCCCGCCGAAAGATGACGCTGCAATTTGGTCTTTGTTGTTATGTCATCTAAATATAACTCAAAACAAGCATCACATTCTTATCAGGCAAATAGAACATTGCATAAAGTCGTTCAAGTCTGCTACAAAACGCCGATTTTCCCAAACAAGAACGATTTGCTATTTTCATCAGAAACACCATGTTATTGGTCTCGTTGAAATACACTTTATGTGTTCTATATGTTTCTACAAGTGACAGAAATTACTGTCCCCTCAGTTCTCGCCAAAAAATATTGGGGATCGTCAGTTTGCTCAACTCAATTCTCGCGGTTGCGGTAATTAGCAAAAGCAAGGAAGTTCTCCAACAGGAAACTTTGAATATTTTCCCAACATCCTCCCCTCTCACTGTTGGGCACCTTTCCTCGATGTTTGTTTTTAAATGCATTGGAACCAGAAAGGAAGATTGCAGGGCAATAATTGCTTGGATCGCTCACTATCAGTGTCGTGTATTTAAAGACGGCTCCAGCTAAACAAACTGCAGCCTGCGACATAGAAATACGTCTTTGCTCTCCTAATCTCTATGGCTCTCCTATCACAGGCACTGGTACCCTGGGTACCAGACTCTTTAGAAATCGAGTTTCTCAAAAGCCATAGAGTAGTATAAATTTGAGTGCAGTAACAACAAAGTTGCAACATAAAAACCAACCTGAATCTTTTTGTACACCAAGAATCCTCCAAAACAAGATGGGTTACTTGCATTTCTTTTAGTGTTTGGTGTACTTCGCTGCACGGTTTTCGACTGTATGTCTGATATATCTTTTTGGTTCTCTCCCTGTATAAAAATGTATGTAGTAACATACAAAATGAATTCTACCATGTGGCAACAAAAACAACCTACATTTAAAAGGCCACTGTTCCCAAGACATCAAGAAGACATGGTGGCAAATGCAGTAAGGTCCGTATTTAAGAAACCACCTAAAAGAAACTCTGCCCCTCTCCAGCCACTGAAAAATGATTAGCCCCCTATTAATAAGAAACTCTAGAGGCTCACATCCAAAATAAAGTTTCTTGCATTTTGACTGACATTAAATTCTTGTATGTTTAATGGCAAGTGTCACGACGAACAGTCTCATTTTAACCCTCAGGATGACATGACGAAAAACTTAGCTAGTTGTAATTATTCGACGAATCCAAGGGTTATTATCAATGATAAATCCATATGTTAAAGACAAATCCAAGTAGAAAATATTTACATATCCATGTTAGTGACAAATCAGTAAATAAGACATAATGATAAATCAACTAAATATGATCAAGTAAAGAATCCTCGTCTCGTCTGATAATCTGAGAGCATTCCATTTGATTTAAGGTTGATGATCAATTGCTACCAAGATATCTTGATTTTAACAAATTTTTACCTTAATTTCATCGATTTTCTTGACAATCATTGATAATGTACACATATGGCTAAATATGGCTAATTACTAATGTATCTAAAAATTATGCCATTCTGCCATAACATATTTTTCTAGGACTTCCCAGACAAGAAATTAGAAACATAAGAAACTTGAGCCTAAACAATGAGAAGCATCACAGATATAAGACAAATTTTAGCCTTGGGTGTAAAAAACTGGTTTCTTAAATACTGGGCCTCACTGTACATCATCTAATGGTGAACATATTCAGTCCATTTTGAAATTTACTGCAATGAAATCGGCCACTGTATTCTGAAATCGTTATCGATTTTCTCAGGAGAGCCCTTTCAAGAATCAAGAAACCTTCAAACATGCTGACAATCTCGACCAAATTATTCCAATACTTCTGCAATGAATTCATCATGTCTTAAGACGTGTTATCCTCTTGGGACGATGAAATTCTGTTGTTGTGCTACCATGGATGACACCTTCAACCTCACAAAGGGCAAAACACAGACTACACGTTTTTTATTTTATAAGAAACTTAGATTAGCCAGTACTACTAGAAGTTTCTTAATTTTACATGAAAATTTCAGCTTTTTACTGCTAAAAGTTTCTAAATTAGTTTCTTATTTCATGGATGGAGGAGGTGTCTACCACTGCCAGGGATTTGTTCCTTGACATGAAGCACAATTTTTATCAAGAACAGAAATTCTTCCGGCTCAAAGCATAGAATTATTACGAAAATTACCTAAAAACAAAGAGTGAACAACAATTTTCCCACAATTTTATCTGATCTAACTTTTAAAATAGTTTCTCAGCGCTTCTCGAACATAGGACTAGGATTTCTTAAATTTTTTGCCATCCTAGTACTAGTTTCTTATAAACCAATTTCTTATAAAATGTAAACGTGTATAGTCATTGCTGTACGTCGAAAATTTTGTAGTGATTTTTTCGTCCCGTTCTGAAGGTTTCTTGAAACGACTTTCTCACGAGAAAGCAAAGGTATTTTTAAGCACCAGTGCTTAGATATCAAAGGAACAGCTGTCAATTCAACGGGGATTGTTTCTGTACGGTTTTCTTGTTGCTTTTTTTGAGTCACCCGCTATGCTAAGTGACGTGGAATGCTTATTGAAAGGAGTCTACGCGGTGGGCGGCTTTTATGCATAAGGAGTTGCAGGCAGAATCTTATATGAAAATTCCTATGAGAAAACGAAACTGTAGCATTTTTGACGAAAACAACAAAATCACAAACATCAAATCTATTGTGAATAACTCCGACAACTCTTAAATCGGAGCGTGGTCGAGGTCATATCGATAACCTAGCACAGCGAAGCGTGGGATCTAGCGGGTGAGAGACATTACTTGCAGAGTAGGCGTAATGACGAAGAACCTCACTTTTCATCTGGAAAATAGCGAAATGGACACAAGTGTTCGCAAACACGTTAAACTGGGTCAACATTCAAACTTGGTCAATATTTTGGAAACGTATCACGCCTGGAAAAATAAAACAAGCAAGAAAACCTGTGAAACACATAAATTCTCCCTCAGATGTCAGAAAGAGGAAATTGCAATGAACCCAATAATTTGGTTCGAAAGGAATCTTGTTTGGTATATAACTAATAATTTTGGCACTTTTTCATTGCCAGAACTGCTGCGCGGGCTGTGCAGTATGGGAAGACTGCCTAGTGCCGTGTGCCTTATGATTCGCAAAAGATGCTAACTTTTGGTCCCCCCAGCGAAAGACAAGTGGGGCGATCCCCAGAACTATTTCTACGACCACAAAATTGGACGAAAATACTGCCAGGGATCTCTCAAAAATGTGAACCACAAAGTATTTTTAAGACTTTCGACGTTGTTGAGAGAGCCCTTGTTTCTTTGAGTAAATCATCATTTCTTGGAAGTATTTTCAGCAAATGTTACAGTCTTAAAAATATCTCTAAGGACAACTCCACTGTTAGCTGCACTTTACCGGGAACATGTTTCTCATTTGTCCTAGCCTTTTAAGTCACCTTCAAGGACCCTGTCCCAGTGACACATACTTTACCAAATATTGGAGGCGAAGCTATTGTTTCAATCGAAAGCATTGTTGCTGTAATAAAATATCTTTGTTGTAGCCTGCTGCTGCTAGGGTAAGTTTTACAAGATCGCATAAGGGGTTACAATGTGGAAACAATAAAAACTACATAAAACGAATAAAACGTGGTTTACCGTAGACCAGAATCTTCATAATGCGGATGGTTGACAATTGCACGTTTTGTAGTCAATTTCACAGTTGCCATAGTCGGCATAGCACCAGCAAATACCGCATCTATGATCAAAGGAAAGTTACAAGATTTTCTGAACCAACCTTTCACCTTTGAATTCAAAAGTGCAACCTATAAAGAAATAACGTGACAAAAGAAGACCTAAGATCTGCCTCACATTACATTTCAAAATATCCGCCGATAAAAACAGTTGACGAGTCTTGCATCACAGGTAGCAGCGTATGGTTGTGGTAATTGTAAAAGTGGAATTGCAAGAGATCTCTTTTTCATATTAGATTCTCGTTTGGGGACTGAGTCTATTGATGGGACTGGTGTTTTGATGGAGAAGGTCAGAGGACAACACGAACATTACAACAAACAGAACAACGATAAGGAAATAAACAAAGGTTGGTTCGCAATTTCACTTTTACAATTACTACAACCATACGCTGCTACCTGTGCTGGCATGAGTAATTTTGCGTTACCGCAAATTTCACCTGAAATCTAATGTGAGACAGACTTTGAAAAGTTAGAAATGCACTAGAATCGCCCAACGTCCATTTCGTCAATCAAGACAACTTTCATATGGACTTATTACAGGTGACGAAATAGACTTGGGGCAAGTCTAGAAATGCGCCTATTTCCTCGAAGACTAACACTGAACAAAGTAACAAGTACATAAAGCTACATCAGGAACGAGGGAGGTCACTCCTATAGCGGGCATGGTATATATAAGCCTTTGAGAATAGGATCTATAACCAGGGAAACATTTTAAAAATAAGTCCCATAACCAGGGCAAAATCTTGAGATATAACCCCATAAACAGGGCAAAATTTTCCTTAAGTATCGTGAAAAAACTATGGTTCGTATCGTATGTGGAGCTAAATTCCCTTTTTCCAAAGTTTTTGTCATAATAGTTAAAAATAGCTATAAATTGCTAGCATTTAACCATAACTAAGGTAAATTTCTGGAAAGCAGCTGCCATAACCAGGGCCAAATTCACAAAACATGACCAATAACCCGGGCACAATATCGCAAAATGACCCATAACCCGGCCAGGCACATGTATACCATTTGAATATGATCCAACAACATTGAACAAGGCAAAAGAGAACAATATTCAATGATGTCTACAAACTTACTATTTTTAGTGTTTTGGTTTATCCATTCGACCTAAAAGTAAAAAAAGAAGAGAAAGTTGAATACTGTCATTCAGCAAAACCGGAAAGTTAGGGCCTTTGATTCTGAGACAACCTCGTCCTGGATCAGGCATTATTGTTCAGATCATGATGTAAGGCTCTTCAAAGATTGCTACTGTATTATTGGGTAACTATAAAACTTGATTATCAATGCTAGCAATTGCAAAATGTCGCAAAATTGGCTCCTCTACATGTTCGACACTGAGCGAGGTCTACTTCATTCCAAGCAGTTCTCATGGACTGATGTGACTAACATGAATAAAAAGATAAAAATGAAAATCAAATGAGAAGTGCATCTAGAATATAATTACTTTCAAGGACACAATTAATAACTACCTAGACGATATGGCCATTCTTTCTGAAAGCGTTACAATTGTTCCCAGTCTCCCTACGTAAAGAGGTTTCAAAAATTCCAACTGTTCTGCAATCTCAATTTGTTCTTGTCCAAATGCTCAAAACTTGGTTTCCAAAATTCGTCCAAATATTTCAAAGAATTTCGTAACCTTAATACAATAACCTATTTTCGTATCAAATGAATAATATATTCCTTTGATATCATAAAAAAGGTTGTTTTCAGTTCCATTTGATTGAAACTGTGAAACTTCGAAACAGGACCTTGGATTCTTAAAGGACAAGTCCGGGATTGTTCATTATTGTTAAACAGCAACCTTACCAACTGCTGAACACCAGCCGTGAGTTCTTTGCAAGTTTTCATGCCTCGACCTTTCATAAATTGGACGATTAATCTTTGTAAGTTAGGCCAAATATCGTCGCCATTTTGTATTTTGTAGGAGTGTGCGAAGGAGCGATAAGGAGGCTAGCAATGTGAGTGGTAGGTGAGTGGCAGCCTCGTTCAGGTCAACGTGAAGTGACGTCATATAAAATGACGTCATTTCGCAATTCTTAGCAGATTGAAATATGTAGTTTCGCAGATTAAAGAGAAAAAAATTGAAAAAGTACTACACACAATTCACAGCAGTTTAATCTCTTGAATAGTCAACAATTATAACAACCCCGGACTTGTCCTTTAACTGTGATGGCAGCAATGCCAAGGATCATTTACATCAAATTTGAAGTGAAAATCATGAAAACCTTACCAATTGTTCTTGCTCAGGATTATTATATTCGCCAGATGTATTCTGTTAAGCAAATAATTTGACTGATTATAAGAGTCTCAGTTTTTGCATTGACTTGAATGATGTTTATGGCTTCAAACTGAGACTCATGACAATACAGCTTCAAAACGGGGATAATTTAGAGGCTATGTCCACCGCGTTTACAACGCGACCAATCAGATTGAGACCTTCTTAATATGGTCAATCAACGTGTCTATTCTTAGCATTTGATTAGCTGATTAGTTAAAAGTTAGACTTTTCGAAGCGAAGTTCGAAGTGACGCTCGAGGTTCAATGGACGTTTGAAGGATACAAGACGATGCCTCTTCGGATTTTTCGCAAGGCCTTAGTGCCTTTTTGGGACCCATTTGGTTCTGAGTCCTTGTATGAGTGAAAATAAAAACATCAGATTAAGTACGTTGAACGAATAGAAGGAATCACGTCATCAGTCTGGGTATGTATAACACAGTTAGTTCACGGGCAAATGATACTTGTTGTCTTTCTTGACTTAAGCCTCTTATTTCCGTCAGGGTGTTTCTCGTATGGGCATATCTATCGTGATTTGAAAATTACAATACGCAGGAACACGCAATTTCTTTAAAAAGATACAACACAGTGCAACTATGAAAATACAGGGAACTACACAGAAACAAAATCAATGTCCCGTTCTTTATAATGATTCCTTTCAACAACTACACAACTGCACAACTACAAAGATTACAAAGAACGATTACAAAAAAGGATGCCACAAGGAGAATGGAAATACAAATCAACCATGTGACCATTCAACATACAATTATAAACCTAAATATAAAGAAATTAACCAACATAGATCCAAGATTACATTTACAAGGGAAAGATGTGTCCATGTATTGGGGATTTGCAGTAGAAATTTAAAAGCGCTTAGTTGCATGAAAGAATTTTAGAGTAGCCTCTATGAGTTGTTTATTAACGTTAGGTGACCTTTCATTGCTATACAGAACGAGTTCAACTAAAAATTCACTTGAGAAGTTAGAAATATCACTAGAAGGCAAAATTGCGTTGAAACCATTGAGAAGCTCGCGCCTAGGTGAGTATGAGAGTTTCAAAAAATCTATTCGCCATATAGAAGTATATACTTCTTGTAACGATCATCATGGCACGCATACTGACAGCTTACTTATGGGACAGCATATTAAGCAAGTTGACAGGTACAAGTTGCATTTACGCATTAAGAAAGACTAAGCGATCGTTTTCATTAATCATTCAAACGGTAGAGTTATGAAAACGAGTCAACAATAAAATACACATTGTGACGAGATTTTTCAGCTAAGAGTAAAGCAATATATAGATGACGATTAAATCAAACATTTTCTCTGAGTTTCAAATTCAAATAAGTAAGAAATAACAAACTTACAAATTGTGTTTTTAGATTTGCGATTCCTTGGACTGACATTGACGCCACCAACGCAATAACCAATGCTTGATGATATACAGGATTTTTTATAAAGCTGAACAACTGAAAAGAAACGAAAATTGTCATCAAGGGTTGTCAAATACTGGAACTATCAAATATTTACTTCAAGTTCAGTCATGCGCTCCCTATCAGCTTTTTTTACCTAAGCTTACTCTTATGATTTGCAGCTCCTGTACAGCGCAAATGATTTGCGGCAAATCAATGAGATCTGACAAATTAAGTTAGGAATTATAAGAAACAGTTTTACTGAGAGAAAAGTAACAATTGAGGCATTGCATGTCTGCACATAGTTTTGGCAACATTTAGTTCTATCTTGCTTTGCTTTTGTTAACGTAGTCACTGCCTGTTTTAACAATTTTCTAGCCATATACTGGGTGAGTCGAAAAAAACACCCGGCGTTTGAAAGGCTACTGCTCCCTGAATATATAAGCAATGATATTTTGCAATATTTGATTAAATAGCTATCATGTTCAATTATTCTTAGACATTTCCCTGGCTAAAATCGGTCGCCCCGTTTAGATTCTGTAGGCAATTTTTCCAAAATGAGTCCCTTTGAGAAACCATAAGAAACATGCCAAAATTACGAGCAAAAGTCCCTAATGTGCTTACCTCTCAGCGATGACTTTCAGCACGCTTTAGCACGTGCTTTCGCTTTGGCGTGTTGAAAAGTCTTCGCCCGTGTGTCAACAACTTATTCATGGGGATTCCATTCTTCCATGAGGACAAAAGGAGAACAAAGGGATATTTTGCTTGCTGTTTTCGCCCATTTTTTGCAGGTTTTTGAAAGGGGCTCTCTGCAGAAAATCTCCTATTTCGACGGGAAGGAATGCCCGATTGAAGCCGGGTAAATTACTGAACCTAATTTGACATTTCGGGGATAAAACAAGACAGTTTTCAACATCATTTATTGATATTGAGGGATCATGACTTTTCAAACACCAGGTAGCTGGAGCTATTGTCAATGATATGTGGTTACGTTATGGAAAATAAAATCAGGATACGACAATGAGGACGGGAGATACTACCTTCACCTCTTTCAAATCAGAGTTTTGATGTACCCATATTATATCAGGTGCGCCAGAGAAAAGTTCCCACTTTTGAAAGATCATAGCCTCAAGAATACTTCACATTAATTTTTAGGCCCGTTAAAACACTTCAATCTTTCGGCTTGTTACTAGAAGCTGAATTGAATTCAAATCTTTGAAGTTTTCTTTGTGCTTTGAATTTTCAAAAGTGGGAACTTTTTCTGGCACACCCGGTACATATACTTGAAACAATGAGGTGCCTACCTGTCGCGAAGCCAGCAATGAGGTCATTATGCAAAGTGCTGGTGTTCCAAATGACTTGAGTCTCATAATGATTATTGCCATCATCACAAATGCAATTGTTTGAAGAAAGAAATATACATACTGAAACAACAAAAGTGTCAAATTAACAACAGGTTTATGATAGCATATTGTCTCTTACCATGAACCATGGTTCCTTGGATATCATGAAAATCATTTCAGAAAAAATTTACGCAAAAATGGAAGGAAAACTAACTAAACTAATTACAAGTGCAAGGTAAACTGACAAAAGTATGTGCTAATATATGGGAATTTGCAGCAATGAAACATGTAAAAGCGTTCTGTAGCATGAATGAATTTGAGGGTTGCCTCGAATAGCTTCTTATTGATGTCAATGGCTAACCTTCGTCATTATACAGAATGAATTTGAGCAAAGCTTCATATGAAAGAGGAGAAAATATGAGGGGGGGGGCAAAAGATCCAATCATGGTCCGGTACATTCCATTCTTGTTCCCAGTCTCCTTCTAAACTTCTAAACTTGGAGCAAACCTAGTCACATTCGCCAACTCTTATCATCAAAACTGCCAGCTATCGAAAATTCGCGTTGCAAATACTAACGAATCGATAATGTAGGTGGAGGAAATCAAGCATCAACCAACTTTATTGAATCACTTTAATGTACATAGAAATAGCGCAAACGTACCTCAGCATAAGGCTTCGTCAATCTGCAATAGAAACAAATCTCGTAAAAAATAGGAGACTTTCTAAAGGAATATATATGTACACTTCAATGTATCGACAGATGCAGCAAATAAGGAGATGACTTGCTGATATGAGCTACACTTCATTTCGATTTGTTTTATTGTCAAAATAGTTGCAGCGGTAGTAGCAGCCAAACTGAATTTTATGAAAAGGGTATGATTGAAACAATGAATGCTTAAGTTGTTGTTTCCCATCATATGATCTATCTAACATGTTTGATTACAACATCCTAGTAAAACACTGGTGTTCTCCATTGAGAGGACGATCAGATCTATTTCCTGAGACGTCTGTCTCCGACTTTTTCATTGAGTTTGGAACTATGCAACCATAATTCTGTTGGAGTTTCAGTGGCACATTAAACAATTGGAAACATATGGCTCAAGTAATAAGTATACATAGATTCAAATGCTTAACGTATCCATTGTAAAAACCATGTCCAAACTTCAGAACGACTCACAGCAAGTAGTTTATAATAAGACGAGTTTTCAATTGTGTCAATAGAAACAATCTAAAGAGCGAGCATACATCTAATGCCTAAATACGGTGAAAACAGAGGAGTTGTTAATAGAATGAAAATACAAAAGGACGGGTTACAGAAACTTCACAAGCTTCCCAAGTACAAAGACTGACTGTTTTGCAGTCCTACGGAATCTCTTGTGGTATCTTCGTAAAGAAACTCCGCTAGTTTTTTAGCTGAAGACGTGTGCGAATGGTCACAAAACATGAAATCAACCGTCTCATTTTCACTTAGAAATTCGTCACTGAAGTTATCTTGCTCTAATCTTGACGCGTAAATTGATATCGTGTTTACTAAACTAAACAAATGACCCTTGCAATAAAAAAATCAAACTCAAAACAGAAACTCACTCTAAATTTTCTACGTCTATTTCTGATGCCTCACTTTCATTATCTGATTCTACTGCAGTTTTGCCACTTCCCAGCCAATATTTTAATTCATTGTCAAGAACCTACAACGGCACGAAAGCAATATAGCTACGTCAAAATCCAATCCAAAACTTTTCAACAGTAAAAAAGTTCCAAGAAAATTCTGCCAAGACTTTTCTTCCGAATCGCCTTTAAGGCTAGCCTGATCAAGGGTCGCAGGAAACGAAGTGATAGTTAGAAATGTAAACGCAAACATAACTGTGTCTTTATCGTGGGTTCTTCTGCCTTTCTTTGCTTTCCTTTGCTTCCCTGGCTCAGCTCAATTCATTGCTTCAAGTGCGTAGTGGACTTATTCAGTTAAACCGCAAACGAGGGCAGCCTAGCTTTTGCAGAGAAATTGAATTAGGCCAGTACAAACTTGAATCAGTAAATTGAGCTGTGGCAGCGAAGCAAAGGAAGGCCAAGACAGGCAGAAGAAGCCATGATAAAGACACAGGTATGTTTGCGTTTACATTTTTAACTATCACTTCGTTCCCTGCGACCCATGGCCTGATAACCAAACCCAACTTCAAAAGAACTTTTGTTCCTTGAACTTGGGTCTGGTTATCAGGCTACTTTAAGGCGTTTCAAAATCTTAAATGACGGTATGATATGATAACAAATAATTTGAGTTACAACAGTGGCGTTGATGTTAAATGCGCGGAATTTCAAGCAAATACTCGTCTCAAGTGACCAGAAATCATACACAGGAAGGATTTTGATAAGTCAAAGAAAATGTTAAAATGTTAGTATGAAATGTTAGAAGTACTATGAGAAGGATCTGCACGTTTCATCTGCTAACGAAGACATATACTCCCAAAGGAATGCTACTCACCCTTATTGCTAAAACTATTGTGACTAATAATGCACTTGGAAGGAGAAGTGTCTTTGTAAGTCTCACAGGAGTCTGAAAAAGATTGTGAAAGATACATAGTTTAAGAATTACATACATACTTGTAAAGGTTTATACTTATTTGAAACACCTGGTAGTGATTAAAGGACATATGTCACGTCAACGCGTTGATACAACAAACAAGTTTGGAGTGAAATTCTATTTGTTTCTTGATTTATCAAATCTGTTTCATGAATTTTCGCTGTAACAAAAATTAAGCCTCGATCCTGTGCTATGTAATGAACAATGGACAGAGATGTATAGCATGAACCAAGCAGGTTCATGACATATACCCTGCAACTGAAAATTAATAAAATTAAAAGTTACAGATATTCAACTTACCTCAGCTTCATAGAAGTCAAACTCCGGTGCACATACGTATAGTAAGGTGTGAAAGTCTTGGTAATTTGAAAATTTTGACTTCAGAATAGCAAATATGTGCGCCTGCAACGAAAAAGAGGCAACCCACAACTGTCAGTTCAGCTTTATTGCAACCCAAAAATATCATCTCATTTCAAACTTAGCCACCTATAAAAGAACATTAATTACCTTGGAACGATGCAAACTGAGGTCAGGATTGCCTTGGACCCAAAATACAACTTTCAGCAATATTTTACCCCAGAGATATCGCTGTTACCTCCCCGTATGTGCACGTGGCCCTTCTGGCTAATCTAAACAGTTACAATTTGCCGCAACCCAAAATGAGCAGGGATGGCATCGACTGTCGGGGGACGTAACAATCGTATACGAAATGGCAATTTACTGTTGCAAAATTATAGGCTAAAGCTAAGCTGTAAAACTATTCTTCTACACCGGAAAGCATTTGAGGTTGAAAGACGGAGAAGGGGTAATGACTATGGAACAAGTTTCATCCAATCAACAAAGAATAATCAGCTTATTGGTTGATATACATACATCATCCTTGATATTGAACAATCTTGCAATTCCTATTTTAGTGCCAAGGGAGCCTACCAAGAATGATATCATTTGTACCGCCTGCAAAAGATGAAGCAAAATGCCCCATTTTAATACACACATTGACATGTTGTAAGAATGTCAGACCATGGGTGAAAGGAAACAAAGTAATTGTTATTTAATAAAATGTATACGGAAATCATACCTGTGTCTTTATCGTGGTTTCTTCCTGCCTTTCCTGTTTTTCTTCTGCATCCCTACCTCAGCTTAACTCGTTGGTTCAAATTTGCTATGGCCTAATTCAGTTTCTCTCCTCGCTGTTACAGAGAAATTGAATTAGGCCATAGCAAACTTGTATCAACGAGTTGAGCTGAGGTAGGTATGCAGAGGAAAGCCAGGAAAGGCAGGAAGAAACCACGATAAGGACACATGTATGATTTGCATATGCATTTTATCAAATAAGAATTTTGTTTCCTTTCACCCATGATAAGACTAGGCATCCATTTAGTGAAATCTTGGACAAAGGTACCCATTTAAGCTAATCTTAATTCTACAAGGAGAAAAAAATGTGGAGATTCACAAAACCCAAAACACTAGTAAATAAGTAATCTACACCCAAAAACAAGAACAGCAATTGCCTCGATACAACAAAAAATAACAGCAAATCTACCAGAGCGCCACAGCATAGGACTAAATTTCAGGAATCCAAAAATTGATATTAAAACATGTGAGGGGTTAATTGGAGAGCTATATAAGACAGTTGAGACCTAGCATCATCTCATCATTGGTGAAAACAATGAAGGTTCTCCTGACAACGTTACATTTAACGTAGAAAGATTCAATCATCAAACCATATTTTACCTGGCTTTAGTTGAACATGGTTCCCTGAAAACAATTCTCACTTTTAGTCTTAACATCCGGAGTGCAACAGTTATGGTGTAAGGTGATATTTCTTAGGTGATATTTCTTCTTTTAACTGAGGCATCTACCCCAAGAGAAAACAGTTATCTATCAAGCAAAATAGAGTAAGCTTACCCATATCAGCACCCTATTCGGCAGCCTCTCTATCATTGGCTCTAACTTAACAATAACCTACAAAAGAGAAAGAAGGCTTTGCAAATGAAATTTTTAAGAAAGACAGCTAATCGTAGACTGGCCTTATTCCAAAAATGCCCTAAACTTTCCCTCATCTCATCAAACCTCATCAATTTAAATTTTTGTTGCTGCTGTCTCTCCAGCGAGCTCAACCTCGTCCCAAGGGTGTTCTTATGTCATACACTGATCACAAAGCCGAATGAGCACCCTGGTATACTTCGATCAAATCTGCCCAGAAAATAGGCAAATTTGGAAGCCATTATGGATTTCACCATTGGCTAGGCAACGCCAAGCGACGGAAAATGGCCGTTGCTCTAGCGCTAATTCTGCAGAAGATGAATGGAGAGATTGAAAAAAAAACACTTTTGAGGACCTTATTTGAACCTTTTCGGAGGTATTTAAACAATAATCTAGGGTTGGCAAGCGTGTTTAATGAGAAAACAAGCTCGGTTTGTTTGCAGCGAAAATGGGCCTAAGTTACGAATTCGGAAAACTGTCAGCGTAGCTTCAAAAATTAAATGGCTCGTTATTCTTCTAATTTCGGAAATAAGTTGCCAATGATGGTCATTTACCCCACGCCAATCGGAGATACCCCGCAAAATGAGAACAGCCAATCAGATTGCCGAACGGCCTCTTGTATCCCAGAGAAGAGGTAGAGCAACGAACTCGCTCTGGGGACAAGATTGCAGTGAGCTATCATAGCTATCAGTTGAAGCGGAATCAGTTCAGTAAAAGAGCGACACTACGACAATGTATCGAGTCTTATCGTTCAACAACACCTAGGAAAGTAGAAATATTGAGTCGACCCACTGAACATGTTTTACTTGGTTCAAACTCCGCTCAAGATCATTTCACACCGCTCAAAATCGCTGGACACCTCTCAAAATGGTTGAACACCACTCAACAGGGTGTTAAACGCTCTCAATATTTGCCCTCTAGAAATATTGAGCGTTGCTCAGTGGAAAGTTGAGAGCGTTTTAACGGGACTTAATTTCAAACATCATTTCCAAATACTGGCTGAGGGTTGTAAAAACAACTCTACATAAAACAGTCGTGAAAACTTGACAGAAATTAATGGTCTTGGATACAAAACTTCTACGATTTCATACAGATGAACAAAAACTTTTGTTTTGGGGAATGGCCACTGCTCCTCTTTGTCTATAGTAAACAAACAGATCAGATTTGCCTGGTAAAATGATCGGAAAGAGGGGGGGGGGATGCGGCTAGACAACAGTCAACGCAAGTTTTACATGATTACTTCAAGCAAGTGCCTGTGTGGTAAAATTATGAAGCTTTTTAAAGACTGGCCTTCTCGAATTTATAACTCCGTTGATAATCTTTGCGCATAACTGAGAAATGTGACAACAGAAAAGACGCCTACAATTTTTAAAGCCTCCAGAATTGAGTGTGTTGTAGAAAATACACATACAGGAAAAAGGACTGACTTCTTTTACCAATCTGTGTAGGAACATCTCACAGAAACAGAAATGAGACTTACCAAAGCCGTTATAGTAGCAGATACAAAGAAAGAACTGAAACGAAAGTTAACATGATAAAAGGGTCATGAAAGATCATTCTTCAACGTATACGTTAAAGAAAGTGGTAAGTTACTGTGCAGCTAGGAGGCTTGCTGCGTACGAATAGCCTTGGGTTAAATTCAGAGCAAATCAATCTAAACGTGTGAAAGTCGGCAAAAATACGGGGTTGACGGCTGGTTTCAATCTTAGAGTAGTTAACACTTGTAGGTCATAATGTTGAATCGAGGGCCTTAGGAGGGAATCTTTGTGGCAGTTTGCAGTTTGCAGGATGTCAGAATAATATTTTAATAGCAGCTGCAGCTGCTTTGCATACAAGTTGCTCTGTGTCGAAGAGAAAAGAGAGGGAGCAGACAAAACACAGTTTACTTGCAAAACATATGCATACGTGATCAATAATTTAAGCCACCTTTATTTGTCACCCAAAGGAATTAGGATTAAGGCGCCACTAAGACCACAAAAATATCGTCCTAAGGCCTTTGATTGAATAAAAAATAAGCCAAGAACAGAGGATTATGACCAAGTAGGTGTCGGGAAGGGTTTTACGATGATACTTTAAGTCTTAAAGAATGTACAGGGTGTCTCAAAAAACTGTTCGACGTTTGATTAAATACTAAAAAATAATGATACGCTGAATGCACCCTTGGTTAAGTCACCCTTTTCCTGAGATTTTAGATTAGTTTTTGACACAAGAATTTTGCAAATCCGCCAAAAATTCATAGAGTTACAAGCATTTGAAGTTCAAATTTGTGCGAATGCTGAAACCAGAGGCCTCGAAATGGCATTTTTGGTAAAAGCTCCATAGGCCGGCGTTTCTGTTATTTCTCAATTGTTTAAGAGCAAACCAAGTTGGATTCAAACAGGTTTTCGATAACCTAGCTGTCAAGCATATAGATGCTGTGACAGTCTCTCGCCGATTATCTTCTGAACCACTGTTTTTGGACTTCTGCAATGTAAGGAAATTTAGAGAATGATCGCAAGAAATAATTTACTTTAGAAGTCCTATTTGGTGTGCTCTGACATCAACGAGAGGTATGACATTGGATAAGCTTCTCTTACCTCCGTCTTCGAGCTTTTTGCAATACCAGTAATCTGGGGGGTCTCTGGTTTCAGCTATCGCATATTTTTCATCTTCGAGAGCTCATAACTTACTGAAATTTCAACCGATTTGCACGATTTTAGTCTCTAAAATTATTTCATAATCTTAGGAACAGGGTTATCTTTCCATGAGCTTGTTCACGTTGTCCTTATTTTTCAATATTTTATCAAACGTCGAACAATTTTTTTGAGACACCCTGCAGATTGATTTGCTTGGTCAACATGCCTTTTGATGCAAAGGATCGTGGCCAAAATTTCCTCGACATCAAAACTTTGAACAAAGCTAGCGAAGGCATTGACTGATTACAACAAATCTAATCTACACCAGCATATGGATAATCCGTCTTACCTCATTAGTAATGTGTTCGCAAACTGTAGAATGAAATTTAGCATATGAGCGCCCTGTGGAAAAGACAAAAATTAAAGTTCGGCAAGGGTATGAATTATGCACATTGCGAATATGAACAATCTGCCTGTATTCTTACGTCGTAAAAATGATTGCCTTTTTGATGTAGGCAAGCTAGCAAACAAAACTAAACATATGTTGGATGACTGCACAAAATTACGGCTTTCTTCAACTTCAGATGTCAGAAGGAAGACTGCCAGTCATAGGCAATAAAACTGACGAAACGACTCAATCATTTCCCTCAACCATCAGGACCAAAATGAAAATTTTTCTAGACATAAATTGAACCTCTGTAAGGAGCCAAGGGTGAACTTTGTAAGACGAAAGAGTCAGGCTTCCATATCATCTGCTGTTGTGAAGAACGGATTTCACACCCTAAACGCGACCAAACATCAAAGGTGTGCTGTCTACATCTTGTTTGACTGATTTGGCTGAAAGCACTCGAAGGAGTGACTTTTTTGCTTTCAGATCAACATATCCATTTCCCTTGTAGCACACCCAAAATTTTGCTCCACATGAAGGCCACCCTAAAGCACAACGAGATTGAACACTCCCCAAAGAATGTTATAAGAATGTAAGATGGAGTCTAGCGAGACACATATGGACCATTTCTTTTGAATTTCAAGAATTTTTATACGCATGCAATGAAACACATAATATAATAGCAATGATTTTGACTCCACATCTACGCTGTCAATATCCTGATTTCTTCATAACACGGCTCCCACTCAGTAGCAGAGTCACTTGGGGGTATTGATCGGAAGAGGAGGTAAATAGCCCCTACTGCTCTTAAAAATATATACAGTAAATTCAGATTCTTTTAAATTGTAATGGAAGCAAGGGTATGTAATTCTCGGTTCGTTTTCTAAGTCATTTCTGCCATATGATTCGATTTGATTGCAAGAAAGATAATCTTATCTTTCTAAATCCATCTAAAAAAGTTTACCTCTATGATATATCTAAGTGGGGCGTTTCACAAAAATCTGAAGAGCATGGCGTCGCCGCTGTAAGTACTGTTTATCAGGAAGGTATCTACCTTCAACAGAAAATTTTAACAAACATCACCCTCACTGTTGTTCTATGGTATTTTAGTTATACCGAATTTACATTGAGACAGTTATTCCAGCTGTGTCTAAAACAGGTCAAATTTCAACCAATGAAATACATTAGATTCCTCGGAATGTCCTATTAGAAGGCCCCATTCAATAACCCGGTTTAGTTTAAGCTGGCTTACCTTGTAAGAGTGAAAAGGGTATTAGATAAATAAGTAAATATTGCAAAATATAAGCACTGAGATGCCAATTGAAATAAGCATTAGGTTTGGAGCATAGCCCGTTATCAAGAAGATCATTTTATGTATTTTAGTGAGCGTTAAAATATATGGTCTTTGCGTAAATGTTCCCAGAAGTAATGCAAAAAGAATGTGAACTTCGTTTAAAACATACCAGCAAACCATATATGATAACTAAGATCTTGTTTGCCGATATGAACTTCAAAATGTAAAGTCCAAAGAGCGCACACATCTGCAACGAAAATAGAAACCAAAGACACATTAAAGCACGATCATAAAAGAGCATCAAAACTGATGTAAGAACTGGAACGATCATAAAAGAGCGTTAAAACTTATCGAAGAATATTGCCACAAGAACTGTTACAGTAAAGCCTAGACGGTCTATATATACTAGTGGAATCCAAAAACAATTCCAAAAGACCACTGCTCCTTGGACAACAAGATGATAATACTGCCCGGGAGTGGGGCACATGACTTATAGGTTGACGGGAGTCTGCTGCAAGGTTTTAAGAAAGGTGCGCTCTTCTTTTTTGAGACCACTGCACAGGACAATTATCCGAAGGAGATAAAAATAGGTGACTAAGGCCCAAAAATTCCAAAATGCACCTGTGACAGAGCTCTGCAGTTCAAGGCCAGAAAATATGGCTGAGAAAAGCTGCCAATGTCAAGGAAGAGAATTTTACAGCATTTCAAGGTAAGCAATGAACCCATTTAACCTAGCTGTATCCTACCTATCATGGTTTTCCTCGAAATTTAGGTGCCTTACTTCCTTCTGAAATTAGGAACCAACAAACATTTCTGTTTCTTGATATTCCAAAAAACGGTTTAAAATGGGTTCTCCACTTTTTTTAGATTTTGTTTTCTGGTGCATGCTTAGGATCTATGAGAAAGTACTATCATGATTCAACAGTTTCTAAATCACTAGAGCGCAGTGACTGAGCTACAAAGGCATTAGAGGTAGTTTGCAGGAATTTTTGATTTAAGATAAAGGTTGTGCATTGTAAATTGTGAATGAATTTCAAAATTAATTACCATGTCTGCCAAATAACGGAGCTATAATTTTTCAAACTGGTTTTACAGATTTTGTAGTACGATTTTTCATAGAGTGGATACATTTTGGTGACTTACCCGGTAGATACCATAAACTATAATAGACCTTTTTGCAATTTTGAGAAAAGGACTGAGGAGAGCGCAGCCCATTCTGACAGCCTATAGCAACATCTGGAAATCAGGGGAATCCCCTCCTTGCGGCTCCTTTGCATCTCCTTCCAAACTTGAGTTATTCTCGATTTAGTTGGATCTTTTAAGAGTCACAAAATACTTGTTTAGACCGGTAAGTGTTTTCTCTGGGTTATTTAGCCATCTGGTCATTCTTTCACCCACTGATGAGTGTATTTTGAGTCACCTTACAGCAGGTATTTGTCCTCGGCTTTGAGGCGGCTCAGTTTAGCCAAAACCGATCAACAGGCCTAATTTCAAACTTGAGTGAGCTCATGCAATAAAGTGGCTCAAAATACACTCACAACTGGGCGGAAGAATGGCAAGACACGCAAATAATCCATAGAGAACACTTACCATTCTAAACAAGAATCATACAGTACTTGAAAGGTGCAAATAAATGAAGCAAACTCGAGTTTTTCAAGGAGATGTGACCGAGACGCAATCCATACGCCTGTCACCGAAGCGGAGGGGCTTCCCCTAATTTCCTACTTTTGCTAACGCTGTCATGATGGGCCGTGCTCTCCTAACACCGTTTCTCCAAACTGCGAAACGGTCTATGAGCAATGAATTGTTTTCTAACAAGGAAGTAGTTAAAGGACATATGTCACAAAACTCATTGGTTCATGTACAATTGTCTCTGATACAATTGTCTCTGATGTTTACTACAAAAGAGCAGGATCGAGGCTGAATATCTATTTCAATGAAAATTCAGCCACGGTCCTGTGCTGTTGTAATGAACAATTGCACAATGGTAAAAACTGTATCCCATGAACTAATCATGTTCGTGCCATATGCCGTTTAAAAGCAAACTTACCTGCGTCAGAAGTGCAAATTGAGCAAACTGTAAAGTAAGAAAATATGCATCATATACTATGTTGAAATGGCTTTGTAGCAATATTCAAGCGATACCAAATAGTTACAGAGAGGCGAGAATGCATGCTCCCTTGCTTACAATAGCCACTTGAGACTTAGTGCTGCTAGATTCATAACAAATGGCAGCTTTGGTAAGCAGACCAAATTTCTTGGAATTGATGTGGAACACCTTGAAGTGCTCACAGGAATGATTCTGCGACGATGGTCTTCAAGTCACTCAATGCTTTAGTTCGATGAAACTTGTTCAGCCTTAAATCAGAACCTCAGAATGCTCCTCTCGTAGCTCCGTAATACTGAGGCTATTCAATTAGATACTTCAAAATATCATTGCTTATGCATTCAGGGAGCAGTTGTCTTTTAAATGACGGGCCTGCTTTGACTCATCCGGCTTACTGCATAGTTTTTTATTGGAAGGCCTCTTTAAAAACAGCTTGTGCTGAAGGGTAACTGTCCTTTAAATGGATGGAGTATGAAAATATGAAATCACTGTTTGAGCGAAAGCATTTGTACCGTTAGCGTACATTTATGGCTACCAAATGGGTAACATGAAAGTGAAACAAATGCCATCATATGGGAAAAATGAACAATGTAACCGCAGCCAATACCCATACCTGCCAAGGAAGCATAAATCCAAGCGTCACAACGCACAGTAGTAAGCTGTGTTTCAGAGCAACCTTCGGAGACCTGTAGAATGAAAAGGACGTTCTCATTTAACAACAGACATAATCAAAGTAGCACTAGATTAGAATGATTGCATATTCATAGTTATCGCTATTGCTGGACTGATGGACGCTCAAACTACGACTCATGTCTACGCTTCCAGAAACGGATATGCCCTAAATCATCTGCAGTTTTTCTTGCAACTACCAGCCCTAAAATGCCGAAAAAAGGCGGTATTTCTAGAGTGCTACACTGTAAAACAAGCCATCAGTACTTAGATGGATGCTTCCTGGAGCTATTTAAGCAAAAGACTCTTACCTACAAGCGACATTTTGCTTATTTGGGGACTCAAAAAGATTTCCTAAATTCGTTCGGTACTTCGAGATTTTGATTGCTGCGGCCGTTCAGTAGACTGACGACGTGATTCCTTGTATACGTTCACTATTTTCAATCTGATATCTTATTTTCTCTAAATAGAGATACTATTGAGACTTATGTATTGAGTATAGCCGTTCAGTCGAACGCGCTTTTGTTGCCTCCGGCGAGAAGTTTAAATTGAAGAAAAATCAGCCAACCAGACCACGTTATTCGAAATATTCCGTTCTGCTTGGTTGGGGAACAGATGTGTGCCTCGCAAGATATTTTTGTCCGGTTTGAGAACAGTTGGGAAATCAGGCCCTCACTGAAGCGACAACACAACATAAATTCAATTCAATAAGATGAGCGTAAGTCGAGGGCCCTTATGGAGTGAGGCTAGCAATAAATCACAATTTTACGATTCTATATTCTATGTAAGTCAATTTGGAACGACACAAAACATTATTTTCGGTAAAGACGGCAAATAAACTTACTTTATGATATATGTTATTGTAAGCAGTTGTGCCATCAAGAATGGAAATGAGAAACTTTCTCGTAGAGGAGGTGTCCACATCACCCTTGTTGCCTAAAATTGATCAAGTCCGTTGTTGAAAAAACGAAACAAGAAAATTTCTACCTGAATCAAGCGACACATAGCTACCGAGAATGTGCAGAACACGAATTAAAAGACATGAACAGATATGGGAATAGACGCTCGAAAAACAAATTTTTTGAGGAATTGTTCAAAAAGCAAATAATCACGTGATCATGAAACATTTTTACAACAAAACACTGAATCTAACTATATGACCCGTCCCTTGACACTTTCCCTGCAGATCTGCAAGAACGGAAAGATTGGCTTATAAGTAAGTTAATCATTCGACGACAAATTTCAAGATCCTTCCTAGGCCATTGTAATATGGACAAATGTATAATTATAGCTTCAAAAGCTGATACAACCTCACTTCTCAAGACTTATGGCAACTCTGCCTATGCATGTGAATATTGTGGGAGTATCATGTTGTGAAATGGGCATGTATATACATAACTGCAGCCTGATAAAGCCCTTAACTTAGACCTTAAAATCAGACTTCGCTACTATGAAACTTCACAGAGGTTGATCTCAGTTTAACCCAGAAAATAAACGGCAACCAGCACCTTGTCTCGACATAATCGATGCGATAGAGATCTTCCGGAATTATTTTAAATATGACCAGCGGCACCCTATGAATATTTCATCTTCATTTTTCATTATTAAACCATGGTAGGCCCATCAGTCTGTGGAGACTGTTTTGCATGGGCGACGGAAAAGACTCGTTCATGAGCTCATACCGCTGGTCACACTTAAAAAAATATTCATGAGCATCTCTCTCGCAAGCATCGTGGTGAGACAAGGTATTTGTTGTCTCCTTTGTGAAGATAGGAAGAGAAGGGTGCATCTTTCACATCTAAGTTTAATTGATTCCGTAGCTGAGGCCAACGAAATGAAATAGACTTCTACCAAAGACTAATATATTAATAGAAGTCTTTGGTAGAATAATCTTTGGTAGAAGTCTATTTCGTTTCGTTGGCCTCAGCTACGGAATTGATTAAACTTGGATGTGAAAGATACTCTCCTCTCTTTCTATCTTCACAAAGGAGACAACAAATACCTTGTCTCACCATGATGTTTATCTCCTAATTAATTGCTGATGATGAACCTAGGCAGGTTCGAAACGTTCTGAACATGTCTTTATCAATTAATTAATTTCTACAAATGGATTTGTCCTACTATACTTGATTTGTCGAATTAACTGGATTGTCAACTACCGAATAATATCAACTTCACTGGAATGTCTATGAATAATGAAATATACAATGATTGTCGTCTCTTGCCTCATACCAGAAAGATACTCCATAACGATCTCGAAAGTAAGAAACATATGTTAAAGTGCACTCACTTCACCATGATTAAAAAAATATGAAGCCACAGCTAACACCCCTCCAAATATGCTGCCACTGTAACAAAGAATCGAAAGACAATAATAATCTAAAACCTTGTTGGGTTACCATGATGAGTTTGAAACTGAAAACATCGGCAATAAAATGCACCGTATTTGTAGCTTGAAAATTGAAGTTGTCACGTCGATATTACCAAAGTTTTCTTCGTTGTTTTTCATTCGGTCTAAGTCTAACCAGTACTAGAACTCAAATTCAAATGGCTCCTGCGCGTCCTGGAGCGTTTGCTGTTTGCAAACTGTTTGCTCCTACACTGCGTTCATCCTCATTTCAAACTGAAGTACAAAGCGCGGATGAATGCTGTGTAGGGAGTAACTGTTTAGACGCGCAGGAGCCATCTGAATTTGTTTCCCAGCACTGCTTATGCTTCAGCCGAAGAGAAAACAACACAGTAAAGCAGCAATTTCGAGGTACAAACTTTGATTTCTAAGCTACAAACACAGTGCAATATTGCCCATGCTGAAAATTGAATTCAGAGAAAAGACTGCTGTATCTGTGCAAATTGCCTCCCTGGTCTTCCCTCTAGTGGTAGCCTTAACTATTTTTTCCATTTAGCGGGAAAAGTCAGGCCTGTCGTAGACTATTGCCGAATGACAAACGTCAAATACTTTGGTTTCTGAGAACCAAATACAGTTGATACGATAACTTCTAGTATAAGAATTGTTTGATTTGTATTTAGTGAGTGATCAACAGTTGTCGAATGCCCTTTATTTTACATGCTTGAAGAATCTCACTCTTAACAGCTGCGCAATCATTTTAGGTCAAAGGTTCTAGTAAAGACCTGTTCCACGTGAGGAACACACTCCACTTTCAGGACGCACGGTTGCTTGGCGAGATTCCACCTTTCCTTTCACTTTTGAAACCAACAGTAAAGTGAGATCTCACTTCAACATTGGTGGAATGTCACTTAGGTGAGATAAAATGTTTTCACGCAATCGAAATAATATCAGTGTGGGAAGGGGTGGATTGGTTTATTCGATGATTGTATATAACTGGTTAAAAAGTTCGCCTCATTTCACAGAAGCGACACTTTCTACCACCCAGTATCTCAGTCTCGGATCTTACAAGTGATGTGAAAATCCCATATAAATAGTGATTAAAATTTACCCCTCCTGCCAGTTCCAAGTTTTAACATTTAGATGAATATAAATAAAAAATTTTTTATCATCGCAAACCTTTTTTTGTACACATTCACCTAAAAACTTACAAGAAATATTACCTAATAACAATACTTACAAAATACTATCCCCTACTTCAAGAACAATGTCATTTGGAGCGAAAAATTACATCGCAAACCTGAGCTTACATCTGATGCCAGACTGAATCTAGTATAGTATATTATAGTATCCATTAGATATAACACCGTTCGTTGTGTTTTGTATTTAGTTTGACATTACGTGTCATTTCATATTGGCCATCGGGTAGTCATTGTCTTTCACTCCCCACGGTATCGTCCCATTTAGTGTTGTACAGTAATTAGAAACGTATAGAAGAACGTAAGATTTATTCTAATCTTTTTAGATGAATTAATAAAGTCTCCTAATGTAACCAGGCCCCAAATGTCTCAAACTGAAAACTAAACCTTGAAAAATTGATGGCGGCATACCTGAGGTAAAATCCTAAAAGAAAAACCAATGACATCATGATACCATTTAACCAGAAGATAGGGAAGACATAGAAAAATGCCATATCACCCATTCCTGAAAAGTAATAAAAGCTGCATTCAGCTGTCTTCTTTCTCTGTACTCTCGAGTACCGAATAATCGTCCCCCCCCGCTTATTAATTTTTGAAAAATTTTCCAACCCCCCTGCTGCTATTCCAACCCCCCCTTTTATTAAATTTTGGAAAAATGAAATGATATTAGACATAATTTCGGAAATAACGCAAGAAAAAGTCTCAAGAAGTGCATTCAACTGAACCAGAGTTCAAAAGTATATGTATCAGTAACATCACTATGCACATAGATATATAACAGATACGTGTTTACCTAAGAAAAGGGCTATTTTCTATTCCTCCAAGCACCCCCCCCCCCGATTATTCCAACCCCCCGATTATTGTTATATCGAACCATTTCCAACCCCCCCCCCCGATTATTCCCAACCCCCCCCCCGTTTATTCGGTACTAGAGAGTAAGTTCGAGTTTCGAATCGAGGTGCAGAGAAATAGTCTTGCATTCTCAGGGTGTTGAGAAAGATTGGCCGTGCAATTGAGATGCAAAGTAGTGCGTCAATTAGTGTGTGAATGAGGAAAGTAGGGTGTGAATTTAGTGTTTGTGTGAATTAATGTGTGAAAGGTAAGGTGTGAATAAGTAGCAATAGAAATTTCCTCGAATCTTTTCATGACAATAAGACAAATGTTTGAAAATCCAGATGCGTGAACTCAAAATTGGAATGTCGATCTCGTTCTCATTGTAGTTTATATCAAATCAACTTGTCTAGCTAAATTAATGGAAATGTTTGGAAGCCTCTGGCAGTTAAGGGGGTCTACCTAAAAGCTTGGCTTAGGAAGGGATTCACTAGGATAGGTATGGAACGCCGTTTGCACAAAAATGACATAAACTATGTTTATGTTACATAAACATAGTTTATGTGCACATAAACCTAGTTTATGTACATAAACATAGTTTATGTGCACATAAACCTAGTTTATGTACATAAACATAATTTATGTCCATTTTTGTGAAAAACGGCGTCGTAGTCATTGTTCCAGGAGGCGTCATTATCGTAGCGATGACAATTCTCTGTAGAGTCATGTTGGAATCAATAGACGGCTTATATCTTATTGTGAACACAGCTTTGGATTTCCCTGTAGGGTAGTCACAACTACAATGTGTTTTTCCTAAAACATCGTTAGCAAACTCGACTCGTGTCTAGCCATTAGAGTTGTTAACCGTCAAAGGAAGATGGAGGTCTTATCCAGCGATGACAGCGATGATTTCCAGCTTCCTGGAAACTTTGACGAGCTGATGTCGCTCGCACGATCGAGGCCCCGTTTCCATTACTCCGTTTTCGTATGAAAACGGAGTGGAATGTCTCCGTTTTTGGGTTGGTGTTTCCATTGAAAACGATCGAAAACGGAGACATTTGAAAACGCTGTTCAAAGTGGAGTGATTTGAAAACGGAGACATCTGAAAACGCATCGTTTTCAATGGAAACACCGAAAACGGAGTCATTCGAAAACGCTAACAACAGCAATCTATACAACATCCTCGGTTTCAAAACGAGTGCGAACAAAGGAAATGAAAACGAACGAAAACGGAGTAATGGAAACACCCCCGTTTTCGTACCAGGCGCTCTTGGCGAAAACGGAGTAATGGAAACGGTTCAAGATCATCCGAAAACGGAATGATATGAAAACGGAGACATTTGAAAACGGAGTAATGGAAACGTAGCCCGAGTGTTTCAACGCTACGGCATTTGCACTACCCAAACAGGAAAGAGAGAGTCTGCACCTTCTTTCATGAGGGCGGTGTTAAGTGATTTCAATCTAATTCTCCCAGGCTTTCACAAGAAAGAGTGATATAATCTGCGGCTGCTCTTCAGGGTATAATTTAGACGCGTCTCAGAACAATGGCTACGACGCCGCTTGCACAAAAATGAACATAAACTATGTTTATGTACATAAACATAGTTTATGTGCACATAAACCTAGTTTATGTACACAAATTATGTTTATGTGCACAAAAATGAACATAAACTATGTTTATGTACATAAACTAGGTTTATGCGCACATAAACTATGTTTATGTTACATAAACTATGTTTATGTGCACATAAACTATGTTTATGTAACATAAACATAGTTTATGTCATTTTTGTGCAAACGGCGTTCCATAGATAGGATGTTAGGAAACGTATGTTTTGATTAATTATCTATTGTTTTAATCCTTGTCTGCTGTTTTCTTGTCTAATTTCTGCTCTGTTTCGTCTTCAAATTGACGCGTGCAAATAAACGTGCGTTTAAGCCCAAATGCTCTCAAATTCTTCGAATATCATTCCCTCGTACTCCTGTGTCTTAGTGTGCCTTTGCATAAAAAGGTTTTAAACCGCAAAGCTTCAAAAATGGGTAATATTCGAACAATTTTTAGAGCGTTTGGGCCTAAACCCTCGTTCAGATGTGCACATCAGTTTGAAAGACGAAACAGCAGAAGACAAGAAAACAAGATACAAGAATCAAAAGGTAGATAAATAATCAATCAAAACATACGTGTCCTAACACCATTGACAAAGAGATAGAGAGATAGAGAAGCGCTAAATGAAGTTTCTACAGTGTCTGCGAACTTTCACTCTGAAAAGGAAATTTTCGACGAAGATCATAGAAGAATAAAGCATTTCATATGATGCAAGACAAACCTTCACAACTTTGAACAGGTGGAAGTCCATAGCCTCTGTTAACCGTATAGCAAACTTTCGTATTAATTTTGTAAGATTCTGATATCCATTCATACAATCTAAATGCAGTTCCTAAAACAAGCTGCAACGAAAGACAAATCATACTCAGAATGATGGCTAAGTTTGAAAAAATTCCATATTCAAAACTGAAATTTTAATCTATCAGTTAAAGGCTTACTTAATGAGAAAATTTTGTTTGGTGAACTTACTCATCATTTGAACCTAGAAATTAGGAAAATGCTGGAGGGGCCTGTTTGGGAACGAGAATTCCACATTCCATTCTGTTCCATGATTTACTTGTTATTGACATTGAAAATTCTATCTGAATCTGACCATGGGATTGGATATAAACTTCGACACCACATAAATCATGGACCACTATGGAACTTAGAATCATATTTCTAACTGTTGGGTCTTAACGATGTGTGATTTTACCAAGCAAAATTTCTCAACCAAGTTCGCCTTTGACTAGATTAATATCTTAGTTTTGAATATCGGCCACATCCGTTTTACTACATAGCCGGCCAAACGTGTAAACTTGTTTTGATTTACCTGCACCCGGTACTTTCAAGATTCCGTGGTATGATTCAAATTCAACTGCCTCTAAAACTTGGAACATCAATTCTTCACAGATTCTCGAACTGCTTTGTAGTGTGTGGTACAACTTGGGGCCACGTGGAGCGGGGCTGCCTTCTTTTTGCGGTGAGGATGACGCTGCTGTGCAGAGTGCTGCGTCTGGGTGGTGCCTTGGGGGCTTGGTGAGTGGTGCTTAGATCTTGCAACGGCAGGATTTGAATCAGGTTCCGTTTGCTGGGCTCTCTGGAAGAGGACCGGCATGCGGTTTCCTGTGGGATGTTGGTGGTTCTATGCTGGGGGTGGCTTTGATCTACATGGTTTTTAGTTGTACTTTACTGTAGAGTAGTATTCATTGGAGTGGCGTGGTGTGGTCTTATATAGCATTCTATTGTTGGTTTATTTAAACATTATTGTCAGTATTTATTGTGAGAGCCATTCATAATGGGAACTAGATGGCCATGTGTCTTTTCCTGCTATGACTGGCTAGATTATTCTCTTGTAGTTTCTTATGATATTAAAGTCTTACTGTCGCTATAAATATAGTCATAGCCTCGCTTTTATCAGTTGCTTTTGATCACCGCAAGAGACGGTCATGAAACCCCATTGTTTCTGCAGCGATATTTGTACATTATTAAATCAAAGGTTCGATTGAGTGATGTTGGAGATTCTATCACTATTGTGCACATTCGAAAATTCTACAAAATGTATTAAAATATCGTTCGATTCAAATTCTTTTTTAGAATATCTAAGGCTCAGCGGATGACCTTCCTCTGCACAAAAACCAAGCAAATGAATTATTGGCAGCCAATAATTCATGCTTTCTTTATATAGCGACAGTAAGACTTTCAATATATAAAAAACTCTTCATAGCAGTTTCTACCTTCTGCTACTCAACCAACCTCAAAAAATTCAGACACAAACCAGACGTGTCATCAAAAAGCATTCCTATTACAAGGCCGGTAATTCAATAAATCCCAGCTAGAACTTTATCACGTCCTCGATAACTTGTATCTCCTTTAATTAAAAAAAAATATACGATTCCATGATGTTTACCTCTGGATACAAATTGAATCTTCGTAGAACATTGACTTTGTTTGGATACTCTGTTATATTGCAGGATGTGACAGATTGTAGACCTTCAAGGAAAGTTGGTGCCTCAACAATTGATTTGTAGTATGAATAATAAAGTCCCTGTAAAAGACGAAAATTGTCATTCAAACATGCCGATCGGTTACAACCATGGGTCGCAGGAAACGAAGTACTTGTTAAAATGTAAACGCAAACGAGGGCAGCCTCGCTTTTGCAGACAAACTGAATTAGGTCAAGGCAAACTTGAATCAATGGGTTGAGCTGAGGAAGGGAGGCAGAGGAAAGCTTAGGAAGGCAGAAGAAACCACGATACAGACGCAGGTATGTTTGCATTTTCATTTTTGACAATTACTTCGTTTCCTGCGACCCATGCTACAACCAGCAGATAGGACTTGTTGTGGATAACATGCTAAGTTAGCAATGTAATGACTATGGTATCAATATAGTAATCCAAAAATCTAACTGTCTGAAAGAGTTGTCATCCTATATCAGGCTCAACCGAATTTTCCATAGGGATAGTTGGAAGTGATCGGTTACCCTTTCGCTCAATCCGACCGACATTGAATTCTGTCTGCAACTTGGAATATAAATGTTGCAATTTTGTAACCCTATCAGGCATAGGGTATCTGATGCTCTAGGGAGACTACGGGGGGGGCTGATTCAGCCCCCTTTATTTACTTCTGTTCAGGACTATGTAGAATCCTGAAACTTTGCATGTGCATAAAGCATCAAGGGGTGAACCCAAAATAAAATCTAATTTTAGATATGTCCAATGTCCTACCCATGATGTCCCAACGTTTGAATTTCAAAGTCAATACGGCTCAGTACTAAAAATTTTCAATAGCTGATCGTGAGAAAACGAAAAGCATCATCAGTCCAACTTTAGTGGATTCTATGTCTGAATAGAATTTGCCCTGTGAAGAAAAATTAATAAAAAGTGATTGCGTTATCACACAAAAATGCAAAGAGTATGCGAATGCGTAGTACCAAAATCCGCAAAACTGTAAGTTTACATTCAAAAATAGCTAGTTTTTTGGACAGAACATCAAGAGTAGCAAATCTTAAAGTTTTATCACATTAAGTGTGGATTTTATTAGGAATCATTCAAAGTTTTACACAGACATCTCTTGAAAATTTATCGCGTTCATCCCCTGGAATGAATTTGATTTTGTAAAAAAACTAATTTTTGATTGTGAGAAACGATAAAGACAAAAAGCCAGAACGTTTCAGCATTTTAAGTGCAATTGGTAAAAATCTACATACGAAAAACCGTTAGGGGGGCTGATCAGCTCCTCTAGGCTTAATAGGGTTAAATCGGTGGCAAGGGAATTCGCCTGTTCAGCGAGCTTTTTCTTGTTCAATCACAACAAGCGACACTTCATATTTTTGGCTTAACGGTACAGGCCGGTAGCACCTATTGGGGCCGGTCGGGCCCGGGTCCCCAATAATTTCCAAAAGTTGCATCTTTTTCATTCATCACGCATAACGCAGAAAGCTGACTTAATCAACTGTGAAATTACTCTCCAAAAAGTGTTTCTAGTGTCCTCCCTCTATCAGTACTTTCAACGTACCTTAAGTGAGATTACCCTGGGTACCAGAGCCTAAAATGCATATACAAAATAAACAGAAAAAAAGAAAAAGGGAGATTCTTTTTGTTTTTCCTCTTTATTCTTTAGATTTTTTAATTAGGCTCTGGTACCCAGGGTATAGGCGAGATAAGATGTAACCACTCTCATTGAGAATTTAGAATTGGCAGCTTCTTTGTACTTTTCTTTCCTAATCAAACAGTTCAAGCAATCACCATTCTTTTGAACGAGCTTCCGAATTAAGTGTGTTTTTCAGGTCAAGACCATATTCTATGTTCAAGACCTATCTCAGGCTGGCAGCAAGAACCAAAGGGTGCTACATGTGCACAAAAGAGACAGCATTGACAGGGTCGTCGAGAGACGGCACGGGCCCCAGGGTGGGTGTGGATTGAGCCCCCAGCGCCAAGGGCTCCGGAAAATTTTGTGGACCACGCCTTTTTTCTTTCGCATCATGCCCTCCTATGCACTGGTAACAGGGCCTAAAAGGATGCTTTTAGATGAAAACGCCCTCCTATAAATTATTAAAAAGATTTTTAGATGGAAAAGTTGTTTATCTCGTGTGTAAAGAAGAAGCTGAGAATGCCCCCCGCGAGCCAAGAAACTTTCCTGAGGAAAAGTGAAGACAAAGAACAAATAAATAATATGTATTTGCCGGGCCCCTAATGGCCTCGGGCCCCCTGGTAACTACCCTGGCTACCTCCCATTCTCGACGATCCTGAGCATTGATTAACTCATATAAACTCAACCCTCAGCATTTCAAAAGTAACGCTGTAGAATCCGATACATGAAAACTTAATTTTGGGTCGCTCAGCCCTTTTGGCATAAGCAGCCTTTTGTCAAGTGAGATGAAAGTACTCAGACTTCAACAATCTAAATCACGCACATCTGAAACACGAGAACTCGCGATGCTTTCGACCTGTCGTAGTTTAGTTTCAGGTAGCCTGTTTGCAATATATTTGGATTCATAAATTTCCTATTTTGCCCTTAGGACCTTACCCTGGGTACCAGACTCTCTCTAACATAAAATGACCTTTTGGCATTCACAGAAGGGTGTTTCCAAGAAAATAAAGGCCGCCGCTCGGAACGTTTTTCCGGGGGCTCCGGATCCCCAAGTTCTTTATACTTTCAGCTTCTGCACGAATTGGTGCCCCTCCAATCTGAAAAACGCTCCTACGGGCCTACGGTAGCAACTATTTCATCATCCAGAAGCTAGTATGTAAGCGCATCGATCGGCTATTTTCCCACAATTTGTAGCTGCAAAGAGATTTCGCTGCGCTGAAAGTGAACCAATCAATTTGACCGGTCCTTTACTGATAGACCGGAGTTATCACTGATTTGATTCCATGGGTCAAAACACAGGGAAACCAGATTAAATGTTAACCGTTGCATTTATTGTTTGAATTCATTAACTTTGTTAGTTGGTAATTTTTTCTATATTCTATGTAGCTCCATTTCTCATTCATTTTCCGTGACCTCTAATGTGCCGCGCAGCTAACCTCCTCTGGGAAGGAGTAAAAGGGTAGCTGCGTGGCACATTAGAATCAAAACACTAGAATATTTGCATCCAAGCACTTAGAAGCTATGAATGCATTTTTTCATGAATGAAGTGGCAATATTTCGCAAAACAAGCATGGCTGGATCACAACACAGTGCTTTAAACAATGCGGACACGCCAGCAAATGTTTGCATATCTGGTTATAAAGCTTTCGTTTGATTAAAACAAACTACAAGAAGTTGTTCATCAAAGATAATCAATATTTTAGCTTGCGCAGGAAATACCATCGACCCAACCAGGAGTCCACTCGGCATACCATCAACGGCAACAAATAATTCAATCTTCCAAAGGTTCTTAACCTTAGGTACAACGCCGTGCTTCAAAAAGGAGACAACAGCAAGGTGAAGGTGACGGTGAAGTTGCGCAGAAAAAGAGCAGATCTAATCGAGTCCGTGACCCCTGGTCATGATGCTAAAGTGGTGGGGTCCTACCGGGTATCGAACCCACTCCACCTGACTGTCCTGTCTTCAAAGTCAGAGGATTACACCCACTGCGCCACAAAATACAACTTTTATTGCTATAATAAAAGGAAATTCGGTGGAAAAATCAATTTGATTATAAAACGGAGAGTGAGGCAAACAACGACATTCACTTCAAATTCCATCTTATTACTATACCATATTGCAAAAGATATTTTACGTTGACAAATCCAGTGGAATTTAACGGTTAAAAACAACAACCAACGCCACATTTGGAAACTTGGCCCATGGCTCTGATAGCATTCACCTTTTCAAGATAAGATGTGCCAAACGGAAGTCTTTTGTTGTTTGAGGCTAGCATCTCTTTCTGCGTACAAAGTTTCATATGGAGGCAAATTTTTACTTTTATATCTGTCTTCGTTTTGAAATCACAGCGATTCTAAGAATTTAACGTTATAATGGTTTTGACTGTGAAATCAAATGTTTGGACAAATTTTTGTATAATTTAACGTTATAATGGCTTTGACTGCGAAATCAAATGTTTGGACAAATTTTGGTATAATCTGGAGATAAAGTAGAGTTGCTCCAACTCTTTTCCATGGTATATCAGCATAGTTACTCCAGAGTGCTGAAATAGTGGAAAAAAAATTTAATTCAACTCAGATCAAATTAACTTTTGTTGGTACGGCAATATGTTTTGAACAAACAAATTTTCCGAAACCCATGCAACAAGAAAGGCACAAAGCCCAGCAAAAACATTGCAACGTGTGCGCCTTGAAAAAGCAAAGGCTTGCCTGATCTTGATCTTGTGGCGACAAAGGGTGAAAAACAATGTAAGGGGGATTCCCCTACAGTGAGCATAAAACTGTATGGATGAACTGACATCAAAGTGTGAAATATTTCTGAGGTTTTGCCGATCATGCTGCGCAAATTACATTCTGGAATTGACATTTTAAGGAACAAACGGTGTTGACAAACCTAATTTGCATGGCGGTAAATGGTTTTTAGCTGGAATGAAATTTGCATAATAAGAATGTGGTTAAATCACACATCTTGATGCTTAAGAATTGAATAGAAAATGTCATTTGTGGCTTGACCCCATTTCGAAGTGAAATAGAGACTTGCAAAACGTTTGCTGCCAAACGTTTGCTTGCAAACCAGTTTGCTTCTTGCCAAAATGAAGCAAACTTAGCAATGTCTCCAGAATAAAAACGACAGATGGTGCTTTCTGAACATTGACAATATCAGCTGACAATGACAGCCTTTTAATTTGTTCCTTGTCTGATAATTTTGTTTGTAAGTGCTTAAAATAGTTCCTTTGTTAAAACAATGAAAAGTTTTTCTACAGTACTATGTTCAATCACACTGCCTCTTCAAAATCTAAGCATATGTAGTGGCCTGTGAAGAAAAACTTCTGATGGCATCTCCAATCACAACTGCTGCACGTATTTGTTTCATAAGAAACAGCTTATTCTGTAAGAAACCATAGGCTCAATTTTTGAAAGTTCTTATTTACAAAAGCCAAGAAACTTTTTATATCTTCAGCCTTAATTTTCACCGGTCATCAAAAATATGTTGACTTTGTATCGTATGTAATAATACAGTTAGGGCATTGTTTTGAGAAAGAATTTTGTTGTTTTAAGATCTCACTAAGTAACTCTGTCACCCTTTTAACAAAGCTATTGCACATGAACTCTCAGCTTCCAGTATAAGAAATATATAAGAAACACGTAAGAAACATTTGGTAGCAAACTAGCCTAAAAGTCTAAGAAACTCAGCCCCGGACCTTAGTTCGTTATAAAAAGGTAAAGGCATCCTCATGTTAATAGGGTGGCCAAAGCCTTTTTCAGTTTCGATGGAAGTTAAATCAGGGAATTTTCATCAGCAGGAAAAAATTACATACCATTTCAGTTCTAAATGACAACTCTCTTTCCAGTGTTGATAAGTGTGAGAAAAATCTTTCATTCTCAAACATGCTTGAAATATGTGCCCTGCAAATGATGATATGACAGAACGTGAACAAAATGAAGCTGACATTAGAAACCAGAATGGAAAGTGTGCCAAGTCCATTTTAGCTGAGATCTCAGGTTTACCAAATTGGCCATAAGAAACTACTTTCAATGGGCAAATCAATTCTCCAACATACTGATAAAGTCTTGTTGAGAAAAATCTTTTCTTTCTTACAAAAATTGCACCATGAGGCTTTCAAAATTAGATCAAGTGCTTTAGAATGATAGGTTCTTGAAAAAAAACAATACTGTCTTTATGTTGTAATTTACATTAGAAATGCCTGAAAAATACATGTCTAGGGTTTGCAGGAGAAAGAAAGATAGAAAGACCAGCACTACCAAGAGGTGAGAGGATTTGCCCAGGGGAAGACTGTGAAATGTGACCCTCTCCCTGTGAGTGAAGCAAACAGAAGACAGGGGAGTGCCTTACTTTATGGGCCCTAAGGCATGCTGCCCCTCTGCTCCTCCCTCTTGACAGCCTTGAGGAAGGCAAGGACAAGACGGACAATTGTTGATTTGATCGTTGGTTCAGTTGACATTGGTGATGTGAAGGAGGGCAATTCCAGTAGTTGCAGCCAGAGAACATATGCAAATCAAGATTTTTATGAAACCTAACCTTTGCCGAGGCCCTGTCAGCTCTGCTAAACATAATTTTTCTTTATTTTACATGACAATTTGAAAAACCCAGAAAGATCTCTTCAAACATTATTGAAGAGAAATAAGCACAAGCTAAATTAAACTTCCACATTCACCAAGCATTGGCAGGTATCTGTAAACAAAATTTATTTACGGTCAAAACACAGAAACCTAATTTGAAATTGCATGGGCAGGGGGGTAGACCATCCAGTATTTCTTTGTGGGCAAAGTTCAGATCTTAGCTTTCATGACCCCCCACTCTCTATTTGCTTAGAAAAGGAAAAATGTTTCTGTGCGCGAAAAACTTTTCTATTGCAACGGTTACTGCACCTGATTTGGATCAACTTGGTACGAGGATAAACAAATACAGGCCAGGCCCACGTGTGGCAACCAGCAACAAAGGCAACAACAAAGAACAAAAGATGATGGACGAGATGATGACAAGTAATGTACGCGCATTAATTATTATTGAGGTGATGTTCCCTTGTCTTGCTCCTGTAAAGATCTTGCACTACAGTTTCAATTTTAAAGGCATTAAAGATTCATAAAAGTATTATGCTTACTTGTGCAGTAATCCTGACAGCAACGCTGTGAATAACAAATGAAAAATCGGATTAAAAATTGAGTAACTCGAGATGAGATCGGCTTTCAAAAAACCGTAAATTTCGATGATATATTATGATAAGCCCACTTGAAAGTTTATCAAAACCTTCAACTGGGCACGCAAGATCCACAACGATTTATGGGTGCAAACATACCAAGGCCAATCACGGCAAAACTGTATCCAATATTACGTTTATTCCAAAAGGGATTTGACTTAATTTCTTTTCCTTCTGTGTGCTGTAATCGATGTTTCTTCCCTCGGGTCTGTGGCTTGGATTTCGTTGAAACATGGCCGTTTTTCTGATTATTTGAGCCACTTGACTTTCCTCTACCAGCCATTTCCTTCTTTCGATGTTAGTGCTATCGAAGATCTCGAAATATTAGATGATTTTTGAAATGAATTCTTGTTAAAATGTCCCTTGTAGTCCAATATGAATCTTAATCCAGAACAGTGTTTTCAAGTTTGGTGCTTTCTTTATTCTTCTACGTTGTGATGTTGTGATTGGCTAACTTGGGGAATCTTCTTTTTACTCAAATCGAGGCTTGCAGAAAATTCCGAAGACAGCCTTGGCCTACCGAAATCCCTCGGCAACAATCAAATAATTTTCAGTCCGAATTCCTCGAAACACATTCATTTCTGCGTTATTTACGATCATTTTGCAACTAATCATAATTTTCTTTCAATTCAGAAAGCCACATCGCACGCAAATTCACTTTTGCCAATTTCCTAATTTCCAAGAATCCGAGGTCGGATGGAAACATTTTGAAAAAGAGGCAATTTGGCCTAGTTCGTCAAATGTCGTATGTCTTGTTTTCATGAACGGGATCTCATAAGTAGAGAAAAGTATGAATTTGATGCCCAAAGTCTGCAAGTACTTCAGCCGCCTCTCTTAGCAAGAGCCTTTAGTGCAAGGATACCTCTCGTTCTATTTCAGAAAGAAAAGAAATGTGATGTGGGTAGATAGTTTCCGAGTTTTTTGGCCGATTCGATTTTGGAAGCGATAATGACCGAGGACGGCGCAAAGTCAAAGAAGAGGCATCATGAACAGTCTCGATTTTGCTATTCCAGGCCAAGCTACAGAGAAGCGAGATGGGAAAGAGCAGTTAAGGTATACTTTCACTTTTTGGGGATGTTCTTCTTTTGCTTTCTTGGCTTCTGGAGTCTGATAATAACCAGCCCCGACTTGGAAAACAGGCGTCATTGCTTGCGCTGGCCTACGCGTGTTATGTTAGCGAGTGAAAATCTTTACTGGCATCTAGCCTGATAGGCATGCTAGGCTCTTTTACAGGCATTTCATTGAGAAAACTGATGTAATTTCAGGCCACAGCAACACCCCTCCGCAGACAATATCAACATAGCAATTTTTTTAAAGATTTAGATGTAGTAAAATGTACCATCTGGAAATAACAATTCCTTTGGTATTGTACTTAATGAAAATCTTAGCTGGAAATACCATTTAGTGAACTTGCTAAGAAGTTATTGTTGCTAGAACTTGTAGCATATTTTCCAAGGTAAGACACTATATTTCTGTTGATGTGTTAACATGTCTCACAACGCTTTGTTTGCTTCTTTTCTGCCTTATGGATTCATAGTTTGGGGCTTTGCATATAATGTTCACATTCAACCAGTTTGATGATTGCTTCAGTTTCAGTTTCATATATACTTTAAATTCCACTACATACAATTTATGAAGTACTAAACAGACAGATAACTAAACTATACAAATATAAAATACAGAAAATTGACACATCAGTAAAATAATAATGAAAGTAATACAATATACATTGAACAAAACAAAAAGTAAAGATAAATTGTATGGAGGGAATTACTTAAAGGAGGAGCTCTCTCAGTAGTCAGACTAATCG
This sequence comes from Aurelia sp. 4 Dawson et al 2005, assembly GCA_964019985.1. Lineage (NCBI taxonomy): Eukaryota > Metazoa > Cnidaria > Scyphozoa > Semaeostomeae > Ulmaridae > Aurelia > Aurelia sp. 4 Dawson et al 2005. Next base: position 8,192,813 of record OZ026493.1, on the reverse strand, counting down.
AGGAGAGAACACCCCCTGTTTTTAATTAGTATTTCACATAAATTTGATGACTTATGAGGAAATTATATGACTGGGCAGATGGTGACCTTTTTGTGCCAACTAAGATCAATTTTGATAATTATTTTCAAAGAGGAACACTTTGATTTTACGACAAAAACTGATAGTAGAGGGTGATTATTTTATATCCATGGGAATGTCATTCCAGCACTTAGCTCCAAAGTAACGAACTGATCGGGGACCATATTGAGAAGTATTTTTCTAAGTTAGAAAAATATCAGTTTTAGTGGCTTGCAAATCAGAATAATCAGATCTATTGCTTTTACAAGTTTTTCCCCCCTTCTTCTCCTATTTTCTCTGGCTTGGAGGTCTTTTTGCATGCCTTGTTTCAATTAAAGCTTCTTTCCTTTGGCTATTGATATTTCAATGAGCTTTCTTCTAAGTATCTGTTTCCAGTCACATGGTACTTTGAATCTAACATCAAAGTCCATTTATGAATATGATGCTTGACAGGCTCTTAAGATAACATTTTCTTGACTCAGAAAAATACTCTTTTGTATGACATAAGATTTGTTTGCTTTGCTGGTGCTGAATCTTGGAATAGTATTGCTAACCATCAAAATAATCTGTATCCTTGGTTTGTTTTCATTATGAACCAAAGTCACAAAGCTTTGAAATTTCTCAAATTCCTACAGATCCCTCCACAATGGAAACTAGAGATTCATTTTCTATGTACTGTAAATTGCCTTATGAAGTGCTGAAATATTATTTTTTAATAGGTGGACCTCTCTCTGCCATTAGCCTTTGCTACCAAGGGAGTTCCTCCTTTAAATGATCCTGATACATTCCTCCTTTAAATGATCCTGATACATGCATACCCTACTGATACTGTTTCCCAGCATTTTTTTTATTTTTCCCTATTCAACTTTTAAAAATTGTTTGTTATTCAATTTTTTCATAATGTTATTTCCAGAAATGTATGTAGTAGTGGAGCTTACAAAATAAAGAACCTCAAGCGAAAAGGTCAGATGGAGTTCAAATGCCCTTGGGCTGGAGAAAGACTTAAATCAAGGTGCCAGTGGGCTGAGAAAATGTTTTGTTCAAATGCCCAGGAGTGTTTGGGGTTGGTGGTCAGGGTATGAATTGAAGAACCAATTAGAAAAAGTTCAGCTTGAAACAAGCTTGCACAAGCTTGAAATGAGCATGATTTTGGCTTGAAGGAGCTTGAAAGGAATATGTTGACCCTAATTTGGCCAGTTTGCATGTATGATTAGACCTTGATCAAGCTTGACAATGATCATATGCTAAATTCATTCTCAATGTACTACAATCGAGCTTGATTGAGTTTGCCTTCCAGCTCAAAATATACATGCTGGTAGCTAGCGCAAGTGGTACAGAATTCTTACTCCAATCAAGTTCTCTAAGATACACAAATCATACTCAAAAAAAGTTAGTATCAAGCTTGAAGTACTGTATGCTCCAAACATACTAATCACTTTGCTAGGGGAAGACATTAATGTGCCATATGTCCAAGGGCTGTATTTTAGCCAAAAAATGCTAAAGATACTTCTGCCTATTTGTTGTCCATGCTTTATGTTTTTGCAGTTATATACCTGAGTACTGTCTTTTAAGGCTCAATTATTTTTCTGACAAACAAAGACAGCAATTTTTTTCCTTGCCCTATGTTTGCTCACCTTATATGCACAATGACCAGCTACTGCCTTGCAGCTTCTTTTGAAAGGCAGTTATAAATGCTTGCTATCCCTGTGTTTGTGGGTAGTTAGTTTCCAGCTTCCAGGGTAAACGGTTCTTACCAAAAGACGCTGACAAGCATGCAATGACAACAGCAGTCCTCTTCTAGGTCTACACAATCAATCAAGAGTCAAAGTATTTACTGGTGCAAGGAATACCAAGTGTTGGAGTTTGTAAAGAGTTAATTGAGTTATTTGCTATCTATGGTGCAGTTGAAGAGTGAGTATATTTAACTCTTAAGCCTAGTTCACATTTACTGTAGGTTGTTTGTTGCAGTCAGTGGAGTTACAGGGTCAGACCCAGAAGGCTGAATATGAACTGCTATTTGCAGACTGGGTCATTGGATCAAAAATTGGTTCTATCTCAGCAATGAAGTCATTGGGATTCAGAGGGTCATTGAGTTTCAATTTACTTTCAGTTTTTTGGGTCATTTTGTGTTTGTTCCAGTGACCTCAATTGCTGCGGCAACTTCAATGAATTTGTGTAAACCACACCATGAACCTGTCATTAGGCAAAGACAATCAGTCTTATTTCCATTTTGGTTCCTTTTGGGACTATGGTGGGTAGCTACAAGGTCAAAAAAGGTCAGTCAGACATTTTTACAAATTTAGGTATCCAATTTAGGGTTTCATGTTCAAGGTTTTGGGTTTTGGGTTTTGTAAAATGCTGGTTGTTCCTACTTCCATGACAACAAATTACCCATTCGCTTAAGAAGTACCAAAGGAATAGACTCTTAGAAGAACGAGTTAAAAAGTATGAAGGAACTTTGAAATTCAGTATTATTCAGCAAATAAGCCTGTTTGACTCAGAAACAACAGAGCCATTGTATTCATTATTAGATCTTTTCTGTTCATGTTTTAGCAAGAGCAGTTCATTTAAAAGATTTTAAGCAGTCTTTCAAAACTGTCAGAAATGTCTGGTTAAGCACTCCTTATTTATTTTAGTAGACAACAGGTCCACATCAGCTTTAAAAGATAGCAAATTTGTATATGTGTGTGCATGCCATTGAGAATTGGCTTCCAAAATGGTACAGCTCTTGCATTAAATTTAACTTTTATTTTCACATTTAACGGCAAGTAACTTATTTGATCAAGTTTGTTTGTTTTACAAAACTTTCATGGATGCATTGCGAAAGGCCATTTTCCCGTCATTTTGCAACCATGAAATTTAAATAAAGTTGAATTTACCAATACTTCTAGTGCTGGAAGGACAGCGACAAAAATCTCAAAAATACTTTGATCTTTTGACTTTTAACTAGAATTTGAATGATTCAAATCCGTGTATCGGGTGTCCCAAAAATAAGTGTACAGATTTGGTCGACCCTAGCGACTAGAATATGGCGTGAATCAATCCAAAATGATTTTGAGAACATACCTCGATAGCTAACTTGAACATGGATACCTTGTTTGTCGATATCGGTGCGTTGAGAGTGAAGATATTAGTCTTCAAAGGACAAATTTGCCTCCACCTCCAAACCAGAGCTTTAGCGTTTTGGCCTAAGCATATTCTTGAAGCACAATGAATAAAGTCAACAAACTTTGAAGACAGCATAACAGATGTGTTTGACAAAATACAGCTTATGTTAGACTTATCGTCAAGGGAGCTGCGAAATCAGCTTATTCATCTCTCAATATCGACAATCTATTTTGCACATACTGTTCATCGGTGAAAGTACTCCTTTGAGTATCAACACACTCTTGGGACCGTCGAATCATTCCTGGAAAGAATTTGTTATGAGATCTCTCGGGAGTCAAGGCAGGAAGGTCTGGAGTTCTTTTAGGGCAAAAAGATGTCTCCTCTCTTGTTGATGACCCACCCGCAGGGAATTTGAAGATACTTCATGATCAGTCTGATCTCGAGAGATCTGATAAAGATTCTTTTTAACGAACCATGCGACGATGTTAGAAGTGCATTGATTCTCCAGGGAGTACTTTCACCTGTGAACAGTATGTTTAGGGAGTACTTTCACCGATGAATAATATGTTTAAATTGAATTGTCGATATGACTTTGAGATGAATGAAAATGATTTCGGAGCTCCCTTGACGATAGGTCTCACGTGGGCTGTATTTTTTCAAACGCATCTGTTGTGCCGTCTTCAAATTTTGTTGATTTTATTCACTGCGCGTCAAGAATTTGCTTAGGCCAAAACGTCAAAGCAAAGAGGTGGAGGCAAATTTGTCCTTTGAAGACTAATATTTTCACTCTCAACGCACCGATATCAACAAACGAAGTATCTATGTTCAACTTAGCTATCGAGGTATGTTTTGAAAATCATTTTGGGTTGATTCGTGCTATATTCTTATCACTAGGGTCGTCGAAATCCGTATACTTTTTTGGGACACCCGGTAATAGTCTTGGTGTTATGAATTTTCAAAAGTGGGAACTTTTTTCTGGCTCACCCGTTATATATAACATTAGACTTAGAGGATAATGAAAAGTTTCAATATGGCTCTTAGAGTTATGATTAATGATGTTGCTGAAGGAGTTTTGCAGCTCTGAATGAGGTTTTTCAATGCCTCATACCCTTTGGAAAACAAACATTTGATCACTTTTAAATATACATATTGGATCATTGACAAGGAAGATCAGAGAAAAATTTTATGATATCTTTCATAATCGACTTTGGTGGTTTTTCAAACAGGATTACCTTTTGGGGATAGCTAGTACCTTAATTGAAACTAGAAATATCACAGGATTGGCACTAAGTTGCTACAGATGCTCTTGAAAATCTTTTTGGGTAAATGAAGATCATGCATCTTAATTGTTGTCCATGTTGGTTCCTCTTTATCAAAAATAACGTAGAACGTTGTTTTGTATCTCTAAGATACAGATATTTGGATGAATACCCAGCTGAAGACTTCACAGATGTATACTGGATCAAATTCAAGAAAATTCAATCTGCTCGGTAAGTCTTTAAGCAAGGGAACAAATTTGATTTTCAATTCATGAACAAGCCAAATTTTCATCAGACTCAGTAAGTTAAAGACTGCCAGACAGACTTTAAGTTTTTCTTAATTTGTGTACATGTTGCAGTGCAGAGTTTATCACCCTCTGGTAAGGATCTCAAAATCTGTTTTTCATCGGCCACGTCTCTGTTAGTATTGTGCCAAGTTAAAAGAATTACTCTGGGTCTAAGGTTTACACTTGATTTCAGATTGTGGCTTTTTACTATTCCTATTGAAGCCTTAAATTCCTTTTGGAACACCCAGCACTCGTTTTGGTCGAACAAATGTGAACCTTCACAAATTGAAGCACAATTTTAGGGATACCATAAATCTTCTGTGCCTTTCAAACAATTTTGATGTTGCTTTTATGTAATAGATTGGACCAGAGGTGTGTTTCTAGGGATGTGTCGCATGTTCAAGAGTAGTGGTGTGGGGTAACAAACCCGATTCATCAAACTTTCAACTTTTTGCCTTTACTGAGGTACGAGCTTGATTTTTTCAAGGCCTCTTTTACGCACTGATAGAGTCGATACCAAATTTTGCAAAGTGGCTTGGCGGCTGTGTCGGTGCGACTTTTGGAGCTGGTGGCACATTTGTCCCGATTCCTGTGATTGTTTATTTTTCTTTCCATCTAATGACTAGGGTAGTCGTAGGCTGTTGCTCGACGTGGTATCGTCTTTTTCAATGTTTCGTTGAGTAATTTGAAGGTAGCATAACTTGTCTTGCAAAAATTTCAAAGGAACATATAGCAATATGCATTTCGTTTTGTTCTTCATCTTAGGTTTGCCAAGAAGAAGCTAGATATGTGGTCATTTTATGGTGGTGTACTGCATATATGCTATGCACCAGAATATGAAACAGTTGAAGACACTCGAGAAAAGCTAAGAGAAAGGCGGCAACAAGTTGCAAGAAAATGTCGAGGTAAATATGACACTATGTTTAGTTTTCAACTGGGTTAGGAATTCTTATCATAATGTAAGACATTCTTGCCACGTTAATTTGTGCAGGGACTTAACTGTACCCTTCTTCTTGCTATTGGACTGTTTTAGCGAGAGAGCGCAAATCTAGAAGACGCTGGCATACTTCTTTTGTTCAGGGATGCAAATTACGAAGTGAAATCAGCTTTAAAACTTTTACGAGTCTCGAGAGATTTTATTGTACGTTCTTTTCTGAAACTGACAACCGGAAAAGTATACTTTTGAAGGCCACACTGAGAAAATAGGTCGTCGAGAAGGGAAGCAAAATGGAATGTGAACATATTCACATATGATGGAAGTGCAAGGATGCAAGCTGTTCTTAGGGAATTTGTCTGAATGTTAGCAGCTTTCTAGGAGGGAAAGGCTGGAAATTTCGAATGCTCTAAAAACATGAAAATGTAGCTGCGTTTTCAAAGACGTCTGCGTCTTGCTCCAAAAAGAGACTATTTACTGATCATCATCAACCCCTTTTTACTTGTACATCAAGACAGCTAGATTTGGAAAGGGATTCTTTGAAGTGATTGGAAAGCGAAGAAAAGGTCATCAAATGGCCAGAGATGTTTTGATATAGAGGTGCAAAGTTATGGAATGGCCTGTCAGCCGAGTCTAAGCAGGCAACCACATTGCATAGTTTTAAGAAAACTATCATGTTTTAAGAAAAAATCTTGCATAGTTTAAGAAAACATCTAAAACTGTCTTCTCTTTTTAAGGCTTGAATTTTTGACATCAGTGTAAATAGGTTTTGAATATTGTATATACGGTTTTAATAGTTTAATTTAGTTAACAGCTTTTTACTTTGTATCATGTAATTAAAGTTTTATCGGATGGCTCCTTGAAAATCAACTTGTTGAAGGGTAACCCTCCTTGAATGAATTAAATATGAAATATTAAAATATGAAATATGAATATGAAATACGGTTGCGAAAACCATTTTAACCACTCATAGGATTCTTAATCGCTTCCTTCTTTATTGGTTGCAAGAATTTTGATATTTAGGCCATCCCAAAAAAACGTCACCACGTTAAAACGTTACCAAACAATTGTGAACCATTATTTTAAGTCTAGGTCATGAATTGAATTATTTTGGGACATTTTAGCTTGCAACGGCAATAGGTTTATTTTGTTTGAAAGAAATGCAAGACTAAAGAATCTATGGAGAAACGACAAGACACTTCTGATATGTTTTTTCTGATTAAAGAAATCCACGGAATATGCTGCAAGAGGTCGATAGGTGCACTGAACACTCTTCCAATGGACCTTGATTTTAATGATTCGCAGATGAGCTCTTGATTTAAGCCTAGTTTCCATATAGCCGTAAGTGGCAGGGCAGTTCTGAGAACCAATGCTGAAACAGTACTGCTACGTTTTCAGTTCTAGCGCAAAAACTTCCTCAAGGTGGCTCTACCGTGGCTGCGACAGTTGCTTTACCGCCGTAGCGGCGACGTAAAAATTGAATTTGGTTCAACTCTCCCGGTCCTCATGGCGTTTCTGCCACCAGAAAGTTTTAATGGAAACATACGTTGCAGCCGTCAGAGACGTGTTTTTGATTCATGTCATTGTTCTTATGAAACACATGACTTTAACTGCCCAATCAGATATTAGCAAATGTGGCGCTGTTTTACCATGAGTTTACTGCGACGAAGTTGTGACGAATAGAAATTTTTCTACGGTACCTTTTACAAAAGGAGAGCAATAGTCACAGCCACAGTAGAGCTGTGGTGCACAGCACTTTCCCAGCACTGTCCTTGCCGCCACTTATGACTGCATTGAAATTAGGGTTTGTCGCTTTATTTACAGAGTACTTTCCTGACCAAGGAATGACTTCTACCGCGACATCAACACAAACAAAGAAAGAGAACCCTGGCATAACTAACGCACTAAATTTACAACCAAGTATAGAACATGATGCTCATGAAGAAAAAGAGGAAATTTGCTGTCGAAATACACTCTCAGCGCCATCAGATAGCGTCCAAGAAACAGCGACGGCTCTTCAGCCCATATTTTCCGATCTACCATTTCCTCCAGTGAACCTACCCTTTCATTTATACCCTCCCCCTCCACCTCCTCCTGATGCCGAGTACCCTAGAATACGTACGAAACACGCAACGTTACCGCAAGAGATTCAAAATGCAACTTCTATTGATATTAAAGAAACGCCACACAGGAAGGAAACACAACGGGTGCATTTGACGCCAGAGAGGCTTAAAGATCCAAAGTCTGATAAGGCTCTCATGGACAAATCATTTTCCTTAGCAACCCTAACATTACCGATCGCAAGAGACGACACAAGTCGATGCGAGATAGATGTTGATTGCAGTAGTCACCGAAATACAGCCAACACAAATCATTTAAAGCAGCGGAAGCCAAGCGAGAAAAGAATTGTATGGAACAAGCAGCCGAATGTTTCACGTCCACCTGGTAATGCAAAAAATGAATTACGATCTGAACCTGGAGCATGGTAAGTCATTTCAGAATGCTCTTGTGATATGAACTTTATTGGCAGGCCCGTAGGAAGTGGGGGGCAGGTAGGGCTGAAGCCTCCCCCATAATTTTAAGAACAATAGTGCTACGTCACATTGATTGTTAGACGTATTGTTCTCTATTGTTTTACGAACAATTGTCCCCCTCGCCAATCAGCAGCTGCTTCCTGCAGCCCTGTTATAGATCCCTTTAATTGCAAGTGTCACGACGAACAGTTTCATTTTTGACCCTCAGGATGACATGTAATACCGCATTCACATTGGCACAGTTAAACCAGCTTTATCTAAACCAGTTTAAATTTCAACCAATCAGTTGACTGGATTTGTTGGACTGACCAATCAGAAGGCCTTATTCGAAAACCTGGTTTAGTTTAAACTGGTTTAACTTGTGGTGTGAAAAGGATATAAGTGTATAGGTCTCTTGTTCTCAAAACATAGTAGCAAGGTAGTCTAAGTTTTGCTCTACTGAACTGAATCTTTATCTAAGGATATTGTGAGGTTATCGTTGGGGTAGAGCACAGGGAAACACGAGACTCATCGCCATAAGTCTACGTCCTTTGCAGGCATGCTACAATTTCAGACTGTCCGAAAATCAAACTCAGCGTACACGGAAACTATACAGCCACAGGGCAGTAGTGCATCGTATAGAAATCTTCAAATAAAGCCCAACTGAAGCAAAACTTCTACAGATAGTCTGAAATTTCAGTATGCCTGCAAAAGAAATCAAAAGAGTTGATTGAAGATCTGTGTCAGTCATGGCTAGTCATAGTTTATTTTATGATTTATGTCGTCTTCCCCACAGGGATCCTTTTGCAGAGAGCAGAAGACATTCAAAATCTCTGGTAAGTGTCTACTTGTTTTGAAAATGATTTAAAAGTTTTTATTTATCAGATTCAGAAACTGAGCAGATGGCATCAGGTACTAACTGAACCAATTACTGCTCAGTACCTCCATCCCAACCTCGTTCCCAGGGTTTCTTACGTCGTAAGCTGATCACGAAGCCGAATTAACACCCTGGTACACTTCGATCAAATGTACCCAGAAAATGGGCAGATTTGCAGCCATTATGGATTTGCAGTTTGCTAATTAACGCCCATGGGCGGAAAATTTCCGTTGCTCTATCGCTATTCCTGTAATAGATAACTCGTGATAGTAACAACAAACTCTTTGAGAACCTTATTTCAACCTTTTTAAAGGTATTCGAACAACAATCTGGGGTTAGCAAGTGTGTTTAATGTGAGAATAAGCACGGTTTGCTTCGGGCAAAAACCGGCTTAAGTTGCAAATCAAAAAACTTTCACCGCAGTTTCCAAAGTGAAATGGGTCGTTATTCTTCAAATTTCGGAAATGAATTGCAAATGGTGGTCAGAGTAAGTAAATAATATGGGTTTACGTCGAATTTTGACACGCCGAGGCCGTTTACTCCGCGCAAAGCGGAGTTACCACACAAAATGGTGAGCAGCCAATCAGATTGCAGAACGGCCTCTTGTATTCCAGGGTAGAGGTAGAGCAACGAACGCACTCTGGGGACGAGATTGTCTCACTCCAACAACAAAATCTAACCTCACTCCATAGGAACCCTCGACTTACGCTCACCTCATTAAATTGAATCTATGTTGTTGTTGTCGCTTTAGTGAGGGCCTTACTTTCTAACTGTTCTCAAAGCGGCACAAAATTTCATTTGGGGCTCAGATCTGTTCCCTGACCAATCAGAATGGAATATTTGATCGAATAACGTAGTAGGATTGCCTGATTTTTTTTAGTTCAAACTTCCCGCCCTGAACGGCAGTAATGATCGAAGTCTCGAAGTACCAAAAGAATTTAGGAGATCTTTAGTTTCCCCAAACAAGCAAAATATGACTTGAAGGTAGGAGTTTCTTGCTTAAATAGCTCGAAGAAACATCCACCTAAGTGTACTGATAGCTATTTTTACTGCATCGTTTCCACCTTTCGCATGCTCACAGTGAAAATGCCCCCTCTTGGTTTCAAGGCAGTTTCTCGGTTTTGTTTGTTCTGAAATGTTGCGCGATCTTTGAAGATTACCCGCTTCTCTTTTAAAAAAGGCCGAGTAGTATTCCATTACTTTGTTTCTTTAGATTAAATTGCTTGAAGGGAACTCAACGTACTTTGCTAAAATTCTACCTGCAAAATATTTTGATGTCTTGATTTTTTCAAAATGGCGGTATCTTTCTTATTCCTGAAGAGTTTTGAAAAATGACGATTACGCGCTTCTCTTTTAAAAAAGGCCGAGTAGAATTCTTTTATTTTGTTTCTTTAGATTAAATTGCTTGAAAGGAACTCAACGTACTTTGCTAAAATTCTACCTTGTAAATATTTCGATATCTTGATTTTTTCAAATGGCGGTATCTTTCTTATTCCTGAAAGGTTTTGAATAATGTCGCGAACCCTAAGGTGATAGAGGAAAGGAAGATTTAGCCCTCAAGAAACCGTAGTTTATGAAGATTTACAAGATGTTTTCAAACAGAAATCCGTCGCTCCTCTGGTTCACGATTTTGAAATTTGATAACATCACTAATTGTTGACATTGGCAATGGCTTCATGCAGCTTATAGGGTCCTGGAATGCCTTTGTAGTATGCTACCGTGTGTCCTCAAAAAAGTTTCCCCATTTGAACCGTTCCAGAAAAAGCAACCATTGCCGCTTTTTGAACGATGTAAAAGGCAGTCTCTTGCGTAAAGGTTAACTTAGATCCTTATAATTTTTCGCAATTTTTTGTTCATCAAAAGACCTCCAAAATATGAACCTTCCAATGTTTTATGCTCGAGAATCCCTTGAAAAGGTGAAAAGTCTAGCGATGGAGATATGTTCCGTTCCTTCCATGTTTTACATCACAAGCGTAAGGGCATAGAACCACGTTTCAATTTTAAAGATTAGTTTTATAACTCAGCAATACGCTAAAATGCGGACCAAAAGACGTTGTCTTGTGTAGCATACTTTTTTCTTGGAAAATCAAATAAAATCTTTTTTTATACAGACAAAACCGACAAATATGATTTTTCTTGAGTCCCTTTATGGAGTTCAAGCTTTCAGTGTTTCGGTAGAGGCTCATTCTTGCCATAATAGCGAAAATCGCTTTCCTCTAAGCCACATTCTGACGAGTAGACGACGAGGCGACAAACTCGTCGCTGATTGACTTTTTTTTGCCGTTTTTACAGCTCTAGGGAAACAAGGTCCTCAGTGGAGCAACAACAGCAACAACTATTCAACTTAATGAGACGATGGTAACTTTTGGGTCTTTATGGAGTGAGACTAAGTTTATATGTTCCTTACTCAAAACCATTACAACATTAGAAAGAGAAGTGGCTCTGCAAACCTGTCAGTAAGAACAACGGCAGATTTTTTAATGAGATAGCATCAGTTGCTTTGGTTCACACCTCAATTCAAAGCAATTAGCAAATGCAGACCAAAGACATTCTCTCAACCAGTAATTCAAAACAAACACAGCTGCAAAGTTGCCCTGAAACCATTACGGCAAACTCTCACTTGGTGTAGGCAAAGGGGGGCTTTTGAGAGAAGTTATGTGCTTAAGGCGAACGAAGAAGGGTAAATCTAAAGTTTTGTCTCGCGGATTTTGTTACGTGATTCAGAAGCCGAGCAGCATTGCGATTCTTGTATAGTTATCGATCAAATGTAAACAGTTACTCCTCAGCTCCTGAGTCAACTAGACCAAATCCGCCAGACAGAACTACGGACTTTTATTATTATTATCATTTATTATTATTATTATCTATTTATTTAAAGTAGGCGTATAATGGCTAGCTATAAAATAAAAGCTAATTCAAGCCTACTACTTGCCCCTCTACTTTCGTTATAGGCACTTAATTTCTCTTAAAAGCGTCCTTTTGCCGGCACCAATAGAGAGTTTGCCGCACTGGTTTAAGGGCCACTTCACGGCTGTTTTTCTTTTGAATTATTGGTTGAGAGAATTTCTTTTGTCTGCATTCGCTAATCGCTTTGAATTGAGGTATGAACCAAAGCGACTGATGCTATTGTATTACAAAATCTGCCCTTGTTGTCAGTAAGGTTATTGCTAAATATTTATGATACCTTCTTTAATGGTAAAGTTTGATTAGTCCAGTCTACGTAACTCAGGCCTGTAAAGGAGGAGCTAATTCGATTATTATTGTTATTGATAGCAATTTTCGAAAAGGGTGCTCCTCCGCAAGGCGTGTGAAAACGCACATAGCTACTTTTTTGGGATAGCCAGTAGAATTTTACACCGCCTTTTTCCATTGATTTGAATCCTATGCTCATCAGTGATCCAATACTTGGATGTTTTCTTTATCAGACTGGTGATGAAAAGCTGGATACATTGGCTTTAAACATAAGGAAGAAGCTACAAAAGGTAAATCAATTTCTACGCTAAATTCTATCATAGGTAAATTTAATGCAAAAATTGTTGGAAGTTTAGATGAATCATCATCATCATCAAGTTCCTTGCTGAAAGGTGTCGGAGACCATGTTCCTCCACAGCTATCTGTCCTGCGTCTTTGTGATAAGGTCCACCGTTCGCTTTTCTCCTGTCAATTTTCTGACGCCGTCCAGAATCTATTCTCTTAGTCGTCCTTTAGATTTTTCATATGCTATCCATGAGCGTCAGGGGAGATAAAATTTCGGGGAGCTGCCCGATTAAAACTATACCGGGTGAGTAAAAAATATGCCTGGCGTTTGAAAGGCTACCACTCTTTGAGTATATAAGTAGTGATATTTTGCAATACCTGATTGAATAGCTAACATGTTCAATTATTTTAGAAATTTTCCTGGCTAAAATTTGTCACTCCGTTCAGATTCTGCAAGCGATTCTCTGCAAGCGAAGCCGGGTAAATTACCAAACCTAATTTGATATATCCGGGATAAAACAAGACAGTTTTCAGTATTATTGCTTTGATATTCAGGGAGCAGGAAATTTTTCAAAACGGGCGTTTTTATTGACTCACCCGGTATTATTTGCAAAATCCTTGCCCGACTTAAGGCCGATTTTCTGTCTGGTTATGGCTGATTTTTCCAACGTTAGTGTGGCCGTAGCTCCCCAGCCCCTTTGCCTCCTGCGACTATGTTTCAAATTACACGTTTTTCATCAGAAACTGCTTTATAAGAAACTAGTACTAGATGGCCTAAATTTTAAGAAACTATAATACTATGTGTGAGAAGCATTAAGAAACTTTCCGAAGTTAAAGCATGGATATTATAGCCTGCGTGCATCCCCTACTGTTTCCGCAGAGTTGAAATTTCCCGTTGAATTGAATTCATTTTCTGACGCCAGTAGGGTCTGCGAACCAGCGAATGACAGCCTGTTCTTAGTCACGTGCAGATTCCGCAAAGACACGGAACTATTTTCATTGATTAATAAGCAATCTATTGTCTTGCGAGGCCATTTTGCTCTTCGACAAGGCCATTTTGGAATTAGGATGAAATAAAAACCACATGAAGTACTTCGCAAGACAATGGATTGTTCACTAATCAATGAAGAAAGCTCCGTGTTTTTGCGGAACCAGCACATGACTCAGAACAGGCTTTCATTCGCTGGTTCGCAGACCCTACTAGCGTCAGAAAATGAATTCAATTCAACAGGAAGTTTCATCTCTAAAGGAACAGTAGGGGATGAACGCAGACTAGGATATTATAGCAAATACAGTGTTGAACCGTTATGCTTTTGCAATATTAACTAACCATTTGTGTCAAATGTGTTTTCATCATAACAGAACACTGTTCATTCCTATATGATGCTTGAATGTCAAGAAATATATCTGCAGCAGTGTTAGCGACCACATTGACAATTCATGTATTCAAAAAGTAAGAAACCAATCAAGAAACCTTTAGTACTAAAATGGACAAAATTTCATGTTAAATTGAGAAACTTTTAGTACTATGGCCTGATCCTAGTTTCTTATCAAAAACGTGTATTCGCAATACAACAACGCTACCTACGAACTACTTTACACTACTGTAGGGACAGTGCCACAAGGAGCAAAAGACTATCATGGCCCTGTTGTAAGCCATGACATACAGTAGAGAAAATTAAAGTGAATTGACATAGCTGAAAGCTAGCCCTGGCCAAGTTGTTTCCCTCCATCAAGTTGTCAAGTTGTGTCATGGCCCTGTAGTAAGCCATGACATACAGCAGAAAAGATAAAGGGAATCGACATTGTTAGACGCTAGCAATGACCAAATTGTTTCCTTCTGTATTCCAATGGCAAATCCGTAGCCAAAAGGAATTTTACAGAAGAGCTGGCAGCTGAATAATCGAGAACCTGTGTATCAAAATCTTGAAAATTTTTTTTTGTGAAAATCTGTGAACGATGGACTCATTAACACGAATCACGCGAACTGCCTCAACGAAGAACTTGATTTTTTGTGTGTTGCATACGTCAACTATCATTTTGCAGATAACACGTTGACATTGCTTTTTTGACAAAATGTTCTGCCAGCTGCCTGCTCAACAAAATGAGCGTGAGAATCTGAAGGGAGTTTGGAAAAAGCTGCAAACCATTATGTTCACGATGGAGTCAATAACACGAATCTAGGCAGCAAAAACTTGATTTTGTGTGTGTTACATACGCCAGTCATTATTTTGCAGATGAAACGTATGGGAAAGTAGACCTAATATTCAGGCAACTGCCTGCTCATCAAAATGAGCGTGATACTCTAGAGGGATTTTGATAAAGATCTGTAAACCATTAACACGAATCTAGGCAACAAAAACTTGATTTTGTGTGTGTTACGTACGTCAATCATTATTTTGCAGATGAAAACGTGAACATTATGTTTTGATGCCAATGAGAAAGTTGAAAAAATGTTCTGGCAGCTGCCCGCTCAAAAACATAAGATCCTTGCGAATCATTACAAAGTCTGCCTTGGGCTAAGCAAGCAAGAGCTTATGAACATTAATTCGTTGATAACCCCAAATGATCGTTGATGCTGTTTTAGCTGAAAATCAGTGGGATATGAGTGTTGCTGCCAAAGTTACCTTCCGCAAAAATTAGACGCGTTTCGTAAGAAAAGAATCGCCTGAAAAACATGTTTTGATCTTGTTGCGTAAATTTTGCTTCAGTGTGGTCGCGTACCTTCCCCAGTGAATGGCGCCATTGTTTGCAGAGATTCTGCAACTTCAACTGCGATGTGTGCATCTGTAGCTGCATTGAAGGAGTCCTTCTACCCTCGGTGATGCTGCGAACGCTAACCTCTGTTCAGGCCAGTTACATCATCCTCTAAAGTTGACTTATTCATAATGAGTACCATTAATGCCTTGCTAATGATGCGATCAGTCTAGAAAACGACTTTTTCAGCTGAATTTCCTACCACTGCATCTTGGCACGATATTCTACCACTTACTTCTACTTCTACTACTTCTACTACTTCTACTACTTCTACTTCTACTTCTACTTCTACTTCTACTACTACTACTACTACTACTACTACTACTACTACTACTACTACCACTACTACTACTACTACTACTACTACTACTACTACTACTACTACTACTACTACTACTACTACTACCACTACTACTACTACTACTACTCGCCTGGGCGCTTATTCGAGGAATCACTGAAAGTTATTAAAAAGAACATGATCCCTTTCATTCACAGAAAACATCACCTTCGTTGGATGAATACTCCAAAGAAAGGAAGAAAGAACGCAAGAGAATTTGAACACTGAGTTCCTATGTACATACGTCTCTTCTGTTGCATTCCTGTCATATGAGTTCTCCCTTGATGTCGCAGACACAGAGCATGATCTTTGGTACCGGATGTAACCTCAGAAGACTAGATTGCAATGATTCAAACAATTTTCCTCTCTTTCAAATCAGTGGCAAAAAGATTGAATCAAGGGGTAATATCTAATATCTTGGGATACAAATCGATCCGTCACTAAATTGGAAAGAGCAAATCAACGTTGCTATCGGCAAGATTTAATGAGAAATAGGAATGCTCAAGTATTCTAATAGATTTTTTCGCTGCAAGCCATCCAAAGGATGCATTGAGCACAGTAGATCCGCGTTTTAAATGTCGTTGCTCTGTCTCTTAGGGCGCGCTGGTGATACCACTCTAAGAAAATTGCAAAAGCTAAAAAAATCAGGCAGCTTGTGTCGTCACAAACAGCCCCTTCGATCAAACATCGTCGCCATTAATATCACAACTAGGATGATCGACTTCGAGACGGCTTGCATAGTATGTAAAGCCTTTCATGGGCTTGCACCTCGCTACATGAAGTCGATGTTTACAAAAATTGTCTGAATCCTGCAATCGGACCTTACGTAATACCAGCACTGACCTTCGGATTCCACTGTGCAAAACCTCAAATGGGCAGGAGAGCTTTTCGTATCGAGGAGTCACTGTTTGGAATTAGTTACGCCATGAAATCAAAACTGTTCCTTCCCTGGTTGCTTTCACAACCAGGTTAAAAACGTTTTGAAAGATCAAAGAGGTTGATAATCTAAATCAACTTCCAGCACATACATTTGACTTCAGAGTCCCCTTTCTTTTATTTTTCTTTTCTTGGATATTGGATAAGCTACTTTGTAATTCATTCACGTAATTGAGTAGTTCAGGTTTTTAAGCACGGCTCGTTGTTAATCAGAATTTTTCTGTTAGAATATATCAAAATGAAATGTCAGATACATAACCACGTGGAATAATTTACCATTGATTAGGCCTCGTGTGGTTTATTATGGCCCAAATCTACTTTCACCTATTCTGTCATGTTTGTTCCACGGGATTGCGGGACGAGAGGAATATTGTGGTTTCCTTCGTTCTTGATAACTTCGCAGTCGAATTTCCTTTTCACTTTTATTTCATTTTTAATTGTTTAAACGCGGTAGCCCCATCAATTAATCAGCACCTGCTAAATGTTGTGGATGAAAAGGTTTGAGCAGCAATTTTGGAAGTTTCTCTCCGGTATCCGAGATGGGTTTACTCACCACTTTGTTCTGCAAAAGAGCAGAATATAATGTCACATTTGGAGCTCCACAGATGTGATTCTGCCTCCCTTTCGTACCCCCGATATTACTGTGAATAACGTTTCATAAACTACTGATCTGATATCTTCTTTCCGGTAGCAAAATATGATCGGATTCAAGGAACTGTTGAGGAAAATAAGAATTGAACAATATCTGGATGCATGGTAGAAAGCTAATGAATCTTCGTTTAGTTGCAATTGATGAACAATTGTTCTTGGGAGATGACACACAAGGAAAAAAATTGTAATAGCTGCCAGTGTCTTCAGCAATCTTTTTTGTTTCTTTCTCCGATGTTCAACTGCTGCTTGGGAAAGCACATCTCCAACACTGGAATTGTTTGTTCGAATAATGCCATAGATTCTCCAGTTTGACAAAACAATGCAAATAACATTGACAGAAAGGATTGCCGAAAGAATTCTTTTACCAGTATCGGCTTCTACACTTGTTGTTCGCGTTAAGACAATTACGGACACTGGAAGTAGCCAAGATATAGTAAAAATCCATTTGTAAATCCTCTTCAGGTGCCACGTTTTATATTTTGTCGGGAAAGAACAAGCAAGGAGGCTGTCAATGCTGAGTAATCCCATCGTAAGGAAAGACACAGTTGTCAGTGGAACAGCAATGGATTGATAGGCTATGTGAAGGATGCATGGTGTCAATACGCTTTTCACATCCATTATACGTATTGCAATGCTCAATGGCATTGCTACTATTCCTGCAAGGAGATCTGTGATTGCAATAAAAGCCAACAAAAGATTTGGTGGCTTTTGTAATGCATTTGTTGCAAATATAGCATAAAGGATGAGACCATTTCCAATCGTAGCTAAAATAGACAGTGGTATAGATAAGTACAATGATACAACTGCAGTAATAACTTTACCTTCATTGTAGATGGGTTTGGATGCTTGAAAACTGTAGCAGCTTTCTGTGATCTTTGTTTTGTTCATTTTATGTTGGTAGAAGATTTCTTAATGATGTCTCTGGTTTCTAAAGCTTTTGCAGAGTTTTCTTCCTGTTCTGTGGGTTCAGTGAACACCTTTCAACTGTTTACAGTTAGACTCCGCGTTAGAATTAATGCTTGATTGTAACAATCTTCCATGAGACTGAACTTCAGGGCACTTTAATTGAAATTTAGGTTTCTTTGACATTTCACAATTGTTCACCAATTATCTTGCCTTCATTGAGCTTGATATGCCTTAAAAGCATCTGACCTTCCTATTTATTTGATAGTTTTAGCACGGAGGGCTGCACCTGCCGTCACATCTTGCTGACTTCACATTTATGGCTAGTTTCGAGGGGCAAATCACTGCTTAAAATCTCGTACGCTCTAAAAAATAATCACAATTTAATCACAAATTAATCACATTAATCACATAAAAATCACATTGATCACCAAAATTACCAGTCATATTAATCACAAATTTTGAATGTTTAGCCAAGTTTATTTGCTTACTTTTATAACAAATGAAATGATTAGATTGTCCCTGTCACCATTTTTCAAATTTATGTGAAAACTAGAGTTCCCTGTGATGGAGCAAAAGTAAAGCCTCATTCTTGTGTTACAAACATCTCTGAAAAAATCGAATTGGCATAATGCTCTGCCTTGCCAATCTTTATAGTACAGGAGCTTATTAGAGAACTTTTTGGAATGTTTGATTCGTTTTTTAATAATCACAAATTTAATCACTTAATCACCAAAAAATCAAATTAATCACAAAATAATCACTTGTGATTATTAATCTCGCACGCCATTTTCAGGAGTGATTTGCCCCTCGGCTAGTTTGGTGCTCGATGAGACGCCACGTGGTGCTGTAAAGTTAAAAATTAATTCTATGTTTGCCTGAGGAGTCCAAGCCTCACTCCGTAAGGTTGCTCAACTTACGCTCATCTGACAGTTTTGTAGAAATCGCAGTTTAATTAAGAACCGAAGGATGAGGCAAGCGACGACAATCATTGTGTTCAACTTCATAATTAGAGACATTCCATGTTAGCTATATTTTGACAAATCCAGTACAAATCCAGTGAGACAAATTCGAGGTTACATTTCCACTTAAGATAAAATTAAATAATTAATTAGACGTAAACATGTTTTATTTGTAATTCGAACGTTTCGAACCAACTAGGTTCATCTTCAGCGAATCAAACTGATAATGAGTGGCAACTTAAACCAAGAGACAAACAAACTAAAAGACGAGGTAAACAAGCGTGAGTTACATTTTCTACGCACAGGGGACCCGAGGCCTGAGCCTCAGGTGGATAAAGTGGCAAACAAACTAGAGGAGAACCAGGGGAATAGACGACTGTTGGGAATTGAGAACTGGTCGATCCCGTAGAATTAAAAGGCTTTCATGAATGAGTAAATCAAACTCATTGTTGGCTCTGTCCAGAATGGAGAAATCTTTAGGCGACGCGGCGTGCCCTGATTGGTTGATATGGTCCCGAATGGCAGATGGACCACCTTTTACTTTAAGACCAGCTTTATTAACTCCCAAGTGCTCTCTGCAACGAGTAATCAAATTGCGTGATGTTTTTCCATAGTACGAGGCATGGCAGCCAGGACACTGAAACTTGTAAATGACAGATGAGCGCACAAGAGCAGGAAAGCGGTCTTTAAACGGAAAAAGTGATCCAATGCGTTTGGGGGACCGAAAAATAACTTTCAATTGGATATTAGGGTTATCTTATTACGCTCATCTTATTGAATTCAATTTATGTTGTTGTTGTTGTCGCTTCAGTCTGGGCCTTGTTTCCCAATTGTTCTAAAAATGGACAAGTATTTCCTTCGGGGCCCAGGTCCGTTCCCTGACCAATCAGAATGGAAGATGACGAATAACGTGATTGGATTAGCTAATTTTTCTTCTATTTGAACTTTCCACCAAAGGCAAAACAGCGCATTCAACGGAACGGCCGCAACGGTCAAAATCTCGAAGTACCGAACGAATTTAGGGGATCTTTTGCATCCCCAAACAAGCAAAATATCGTTTGTAAGTACAATTTTTTGCTGAAATAGCTCAAAAAAGGAACCATCTAAGTACTGATAGGTTGTTTTACAGTGTAGCACTCCAGGAAGTTTGCTTTTCTTCTCGGCGCTTTCTGGTGGTTGGTTTGGAGAAAAAACAGCGGGTGATTTATGTCATGTCCAAGCGTAAGGACATGAGTCGCAGTTGACTATGGGCGGTAATGCACCGTGTTTGTAGCTTAAAAATTGAAGTTTGTTACGTCGATAATGCTGCTTTTCTCAGTTGTTTTCTCTTCGGCCTACCATCGACGCGCACGAAGCCGCTATCGCTTTGCTGAAGTGGGCAGGCGTAGGCAGAGGAGGAAACAACTGAGAAAAGCAGTATTTTTTAGGTAACAACTTCAATTTTTAAGCTACAAACACGGATCATTACTGCCTTTGCATAAAGGAATAAACACAAATGGTTAGATTAGATAATATTGCTTAAGAACAAAGGTTCAACGATCCATTTGCTATAATATCCATAATTTTAACTTTGAAAAGTTTCTTAGTACTTCTCAGACATAGTACTAGAGTTTCTTAAAATTTTGGCCATCTTAGTACTAGTTTCTTATAAACCAGTTTCTTATAAAAACAAACGCGTAATGCTACAAGTGCGACCCTTTTCACTAAGTACGCTCCGTATTGATTCTATATGAAACCTTTCAGTTGCTCTCCAAAAAATGCGATTATGCAATTAAGTAGCTTTTTTTATTTTTTTTATTCAATATGAAATTTACAATGATAAATTACCTAAGACAATAACTACGAAGCACTATACCACACTACAAGGACGATACCAGGAGGAGCAAAAATATCATGGCTACCCCCTGGCATTTAACATAGAACACATAAACCTAAAATACAACTAATTATACGACACAAGAATCTATTAAGCTAATACAAGAAAAAGATTTTACAGATAAACGAAAAGGAAACTATTTAAGGAGAAGGGAGAAATTTGTTTTATTAATCTCATCATGAGCGATAGGACAGCCAGTGTGTAGCAGTTTACATTATATCAGTAGCGAGCCACCTTGATTTATTGTTTTTTGTGTCTTGAACATGCTTTTACTTCGTACACAACCACCTTTCAATGTTTCGTAATTTTGAAATTTTCAGTAGTGAGCCACCTTAAAAGAAGATCCACCTTAACTCTTGTGGCTCACTACTGAAAATGTCAGAATTACGAAACATTGAAAGGTGGTTTTGTGTACGAAGTAAAAGCATGTTCAAGACACAAAAAAACAATAAATCAAGGTGGCTCGCTACTGATATAATGTAAACTGCTACACACTGGCTGTCCTATCGCTCATGATCTCATAACGCAATACAACAATGGAGTACATGGTCAGCTATGAAAATGAAGATAAATGTTTAAAAGAAAGGAACTGCCAATGAAAGGGAAATGACAAGGAAATGAAATACAAAAGAAATAAAAATATGGAAAAGAATCTAAACCTACCAACTAATGAAAGAACTATTGCATAAAGTGAACAAAAATGTGTTAAAAATATAGGCACTTGTACTGTTAAATAGGCTCATAACGAATGTTCAGGTTTATAGCTCCACAGGGCTTTGTTCCCTTTTTATAGGTAGTTATAATTTTTTGCTCCAAATGGTAGTGCACTAGTATTAGGGTATAGTATTTTGGACGTAGTGTAATTAAGTAATATGTATTGTAACTGGTTAGATTGAATGTAAAAAAGTCTTTTGTTCTTCACAGCTATTGACGTCATCTCCATTGAAAACCAGAGGCAAACCACGGGTGAAATAGACCGATGAAAATCGTAGTAGTTTCGCTCATCCAATTCAATGAACGAAGTGGAAGCTGGGACTGAGGTAGTCAGTCTACGGGTGAAACAATTTCTTTCGTAGCTCGGGAAGGTCCTGTTTCTGGCATGTTTTAAACACTGTACGCATTTTGCGTTGCTACCGTCAAAAAGAAGTTCCACTTGGCATGGGGGGCGGGGTGAGTGACTGAGTAGTATATGATATGATATGATAAGAATTTATACACGATACACATTTCAACTTCAATGTTAAATGCCGGGTGAGTAAAAAAATTACACGTTTGGTGGGTTGTGGAATAGTAAATATGAGGCCGATATTCAAAACTGAAATGTTGATCAATCAGTCAAAGGCTAACTTTGATGAGAAAATTTTTGGTCAAAATTACTCGTCATATAGACCCAGAAATTAGGAAAGTGCTGTAAAGGGGCATGCTTGTGAAGTGGAGTTCCATATACCATTCTTTTCCATCATTTACTTGCTATTGAAATTAAATGGTAATTTCATGTTAATGACAATCCAGTTGAATATGAAGACAAGCCCGTGTTAGTGACAATCAGACAAAGACACACATATTATGACATAGACACAACTGACAAATTGTTATGGAACGTGTCGGAACTTAACTTGGGCCATCCTCAGCTAAATAATCATAAAATACATGTGCTGGTTTAAAGATTATCAATTATGAAACATGCTGGATTATGAAATGGAAGCCGGTTAGAGTAGTTAAACTAGATAACATGAAAAACGAGAAAGCAAGTCAAATACTAGACTGATGACGATGAGTCCCTTGTATCCCCAAGGCAAACCTTGTTC
The DNA here is from genome assembly GCA_964019985.1 of Aurelia sp. 4 Dawson et al 2005. NCBI lineage: Eukaryota > Metazoa > Cnidaria > Scyphozoa > Semaeostomeae > Ulmaridae > Aurelia > Aurelia sp. 4 Dawson et al 2005. The sequence goes on along the minus strand of OZ026493.1, from coordinate 8,170,071 downwards.
AACTGGGACTCGTAATGAAACAGTAAAAAATCTGGCCCTATCTTAGGCATTCGATCGATCGAATCAGGATCGAACGATTGCCGTAGCTCTGTTCAAAGGTCACTCCTTGGAAAGATAATGCGATAAAAGCCACCTTGAGCGGACGTTTCATCAAAGAAACTTGGTATAAATCTGAAGAAGGAAGTTCACTTTACTTGGTGAGTGCAAAATAAGTCTTTCAACGATACATTTTCCATGGCTTTAAGACCAAAACAAACCAGAGAAATCTTCAGCTGGCCGCAGAAACTTAGTTCAAAATCTAGTCAACTGCATCATCGAATTGAAAATTCGACAATATTGTTCTTTGCCAAATCTCGCAATCTGATTGGTACTTTAGGAATTGCAAAGTTTTGGCCCAAATAGGGCAGGGCCAGGTCTTCAAGAGTAATATTATGAGTCTCTCTTGACTTAAGCGCCATCATCAAGTCAAAGAGCTCAGGGAAACAAGAGACTCATCGTCACAAGTCTTGTCAAATACCCGGGAATCAGAGCAAGGCGAGGGATTCTATGTGTTAAGAGCCCCTGTTGAGGACTTCTGTGCGTTAAGAACCCCTATTGCTATTGAGGAGTTCTATGCGTTAAGGCACGGTCTATCACGCAAAATTAATCGAGTTTCAGAAATCAATAGATCAAACTCATTTGTACCCTTCGCCGGCATTGTTAAGTTTTCCACTGGCCTGTTTGCTTGATGTGTTCACTAACGGGCGACTGTGATTACTGTGAATCCTGAATAACGTTTCTAAAACAACTCTTCCGATATCTTCTTTCCGTCTGCAAACTATGATCGGGTTCAAAGAACTGTTCAGGTAAACTAGAATTGTAGAATATCTGAATGTGTGGTAGAACAGTGACGAATGCTCATTTAGTTGGAATTGAAGGATAATTGCTCTTGGGAACTGGCACAGGAGGAAAAATGACGTTATCGCAACCAATGTCTTCAGCAATCTTTTTTGTTTCTTTCTCCTATGCTCAACTGCTCTTTGGGAAATCGTACCTCCAACGCTGGAGATGTTTGAACGAATTTTGCTATATATTATCAAGTTTGACAAAGCAATGCAAATAGCCGTGGCAATAGACATTACCGATAGGGTCATTCTGAACGTATCGATCTCCGCCACCTTTAACAGGAACAAGACCAGTACAAAGATCGACAAAAACCAAAGCTTTGCAAAGATCCATTTGTAAATCTTCGTTAGCTGCCACGTTTTATATTTCAGTGGGAAAGAGCAAGCAAGGAGCATGTCCATGTTAAGTGATCCCATCGTGAGGAAAGACACAGTTGTCAGGAGAACATGGCTGACTCCATAGGTTATGCGAAGAGCGCATGGTGTGGATACGCTTTTCATCTCTAGTACACCTATTGCAATGCCCAGTGGTATTGGTACTATTCCTTCAAGGAAATCTGTGATTGCAATAAAAGCAAATAAAAGATTTGATGGTTTCTGTAATGTGTTTGTTGTAAAAACGGCATGAAGAATGAGACCATTTCCAATCGTAGCTAGAATGGACAGTGGTATAGATAAGTACAATGATACAATTGCAGTAATAATTTTACCTTTATCGTAGATGGGTGTGGATGTTAGAAAACCATAGCAGCTTTCTGTCACTATTGTGTTGTTCATTTTACAACAACTGTAGAAGAACTCTTAATGATAGCTCTGGTTGAAAATGTGTTGTAGAACTTGTTTTTAAAGCTGTTCGCAGATGTTTCTTGCTAATGTTCCTATTGTGTATTGTGTGACTGTTGAAGGTTATACTTGGCGTCAGGACTGCTGCTTTATTATCCGCTGCTTCTACTTTTCTTGAGCCGGAACCTTAGAGTACTTTGATTCGCAATAATCACTAAAAACGTTCCCTATATGCCATATCACTATATCACTAGGTATCCAACGAGCTTTATCCGACGTTTCGATTTGCTACATTGTTTTTCCGCCTGAAGACTGCACCTGCAAGCGCAGCAGTATCAGCTGAATCATAGTCAATTGAAAAAGAACCATCATCTGGAAAGAGGCAAGCGCACAAACGATAATCCCTTTTGTTCCTACGTTTATTTCAAGATTTTGATTAAATGCGCGAACGGGATGCGTGAAATCAGACATCAATAAAAAAGGCCAAGCGTTTGAAAAAATGCAGCTCATCAAAGCATTAAAACATTGAAAACTGTCTTGTTTTATGTTCGATATGTGTAATTAGGTTCAATAGTTTACCCGGCTGTGATCGGCTAGAGTACCATCGCTCTGAACCGCCACCCCACAGGTCGCGGAGAATGGTTCAGTAATACTTGCATGATTCAGTACCTACCAAGATTTAATCATACCTGCCAGTTAACTGTGTTAAATTTCTCTTGAATCCTCTATTAGTTACAAAGGCTCCCGTCTCCACAACTCTGTTTTATTTAGGCCACAAATTGTGTTTTTTGCAGTTTTATTGAACAGATACAACTGCAACAACCCAAAACACAATTTATGACCTAAATAAAAACACAGAGATATGTGGAGACTGGAATCTCTGTAACTAATAGAGGATTCAAGAGAAATTTAACTCAGTTAACTGGCATGTATGATTAAATCTTAGTACATTTGTATGTATTACTGAATCATGCAAGTATTACTGAACCATTCTCCGCCACCTGTGGCCACCCTAGTGCATCCTCCAAGTTTTAGACCAATAAACAGTAATGAAGTGCGAGAATGGATTGCTGACAAATCTTTCATTCCTTAGCCCACCGCACACGGAGAGGAAGCTGCTCAGCAAAGTGGCATGAATGTCGTTTTTTCTCAGGAAAATTGTCGCCGTGAGCGGATGATTTTCGCTGAGGAAGTACTTATTTGTGTAGATGAGAAAAATAGCTATCGTGTTTAGTAATTTCTGCCATTCGTACTAAAATTCTCACCGTCAGCGATGTGACTTGCATTTTGCTCACTGTCTTGGTTGCACATTTACTTTGAGCCGCCATCTTGCTGTGACCTGAGGTCGATACCATTGCAATATGAACACATGTGCACCCAAGGCAGTGACCAAAAGTCTAAGTGGCACCGCACAGGCAGAGCGAATGGTTGTAGTAATTGCAGGAGTAAACTTGCAACCAACCTTTGTCTTCTTCCTTATCGTTGTTCTGCTTGTTTTGATGGAAGGCGTTAGATGTCAGCAAGAACATCACAACAAACAAAACAATGATAAGGAAGAAGACAAAGGTTAGTTTGCAATTTTACTTTTACAATTACTACAACCATACGCTGCTTCCTGTGGATAACGCAGGCGGTGAGAATTTTGGTACGAATTGCAGAAATAATCAAGCACGACAGACATTTTCGTCGGCTACACAAATGAGCATTTCCTCAACACCGCTCACGGCAAGAATTTTCCTGAGCAAAATGATATTCATGCCACTTTGCTGAACATTTTCCTCTACATTCGCATTAGCTTGTTTCCCTTACCTCTTCTTGTGCTGAGAAGAGCTTTTTAGACGCACTTGAAATATTTTGTTAAGTATTCGCTCATTTCTCGATGTATTTCATTCAGCAGTGAAGGTGAAGTGAAAGTGAAGCTGCATTTTTCAGCGCCAAGCGCTGGGATTGCAGAAATAGAGCAGCGCTAATCGAGTCCACGACACCTTACCCTAACCCTAACCCTAACCGTCAGGTGGTGGGGCCCTACTGGTATTCGAATCCACTCCGCCTGACTGTTCTGGCTTCAATGTCAGAGGATTACATATCACCTTGGCGCCACAGCACCTTGGCGAAGTGTTTTTGTTTTGATTCACTTACATTGTAAAATGCTGGCAAAGCTCAAATAGCTAGTCTCCAGCGTCCTTCAATCTCTTTGAATGAACTACTCGAAAAGTGCTTCGAGTTATCGATTTGCGTTTTTGTTGAGAGGTTTCTATTCCAAAGCAAGTCGATTAGCTGAAAATCGCCCTGAACCATCGCCCTGAAAACCACCATAATGTGTGAAAACAGTTTCGAGTTGCGAACAGCAGCCTCCCATATTTTCGCTGTACGACTTTATGAATAAAAACATCTGGTAAGTAATATTTTGATTCTAGGAACACATTTCTCACATTGGAGACCTTTCGTGGAGTTGGGAGATGAGCATTTTCAGAATAGAACGTGTGAGAGGTTAAAGCTGGAGAGGAACAAAAAGGTTTAATTTTCCATCAAATCAAGACGCAATGAATGTTCATTATATCGGGGATATGACCCTAGCAAATAGCGTTTCCGAAAGTATTATGATAGTAATGATAATACAGTGTGCCCCAAACAAATTGTTTGCCGTTTGTTCGGCTGCTGTGGGGGAGCTTTAGATTTGACAATCTCGGTTTTTACACCGTTGCATAGGTCAGATTTCTGCTTAGAGTTTGAGACCTTGTATGAGTCAATCTGACAAGTGGTTGCTGATTTATGGCAGAGAAAGGCAAAGTAACTGGTTACTTCAAAACGGTACTTCTATTGTTTTCAAGTAATGCCAAATTATAGTAAGTTTTCAAAGAAAATGTTCTTGCAACGTATTTAGAAATTTTCACCACATGTTGCGAAAGGCAGAAAGTGATGTCTTTTAAATAGAATATACTGCTAACCCTTTTGAAAGAATTAGCAAAAATTTTACTACGATGCTGAAACCCTTTCTTTGAAAATTTACTGCATTTTGACATTGCTGGAGAACAATAGAAGTGCTGTTTTTGAAGCAACCACTAATTTTGCCTTTCTCAGTCATAAATCAACAACCACGTGTCAGATTGACTCAGGCAGGGTCTCCAAACTCTAAGTTGAAGCTAGACCTATGAAACCTCCATAGCAGCCACGCACACGGGACATAATTTTTGGGACACCCTGTGGTTATGTTAATAATCAATACAACTTTCTTTCCGGACAGCTGATTGCGGTCAATTGAGGGGTGGCGGTTCATCAGGGCAATATAACAAAAATCAGGCCGATTTTTACCGTTGCTCTTTTGAGTTGCGGCTGTACTTCAAAAAGTGGGAAGATTAAAGTACCTATGTCATGAACCTGATTGGTTCCCACGATACAACTGTCTCTATTGTTTATCACAAGACACAAGACCGAGGCTGAATTTTCATTATTTTCATAGAAGCCTGACTTTGTCTGTTCCTATATGCCTCGTTTCTTCTTGTTCTCTTTTTCTATCTGGCTTGTAAACATTGCCGTTGCAATTTCAAATCAAGGAGCAAAGAGTACAGCCAGTCAATAGTATGAGCCCAAAGAAAAATACTCTTCTTTCGATCTCCCTTGCCAAATATACAATTTAATTTAACTTATATCGCCGCGTGGTGTCCTATCAAACAGCAAAATAACCATAAGCTGGCATGCAGCTGATACTGTTGCGACTGCAGGTGCAGTCCTCAGGTGCTAAACTATCCAATAAAAAGGAAGGTCAGATGCCTTTAAAGCATATCAAGCTCGTCGGATATGAACGCTAGACTCATGACGATTAATGAAACAATGAAAACCCAGTCCTATCTCCTGCATTCGATCATGATTCGATCGATCGAATTATCTGATCGAACAACTGCCGTAGCTCTGCTCAATGGTCACTCCTTGGAAAGAAAATGCGATGAAAACCACGGTAAGCAGACATTTAATCAACGAAACCTGGTAAGGGCAAAATGAGTTTCTCAACGCTACATTTCCATGTTTTTAAGACAAAAACAAACCAGAGAAATCTTCTGCTACCTGCTGCAGCAACTTAGTTCAATAAATCTAGCCAACTGCATCATTCGAATTGAAAATTCGACAACATTGTTCTTTGCCAAATCTCGCAATCTGATTGGTACGTTAGGAATTGCTAAGTTTGGACCTGAATAGGGCCAGGTTTTTAAGAGTAATACCATGAGTCTCCTTTAACTGAAGCGCCATCATCAAGTCAAGGAGCACAGGGAAGCAAGAGACTCATCGTTATAAGTCTATATGAATGCCCCTGAAGGACAGATAGCTAGTGAAATTTAAAAGCAGCCTAATTTGCCATTAAAATGTCCTTAACTTCAGGCCCATGGAAGATAGTTAAAGCCAATTACCAAGCAGTGGCTATGATGCGACATCTAATTTTAAACAGTTGAAGGTGATCTGAAGTGAAAAATTTTATTGATACAAATGAATAACCTCTTAGCAGACAAAACATAGGTATCAAATCTTTAAAGAACTGGGTGTAAAATTCTGTAACCTATTTCTTTGAAATGAACGGCTTCAAAGAAACCAAAGAAACTTGAACTATTTTACAGTATATCTGCCGTTGGGAGTCTTCAACATTTTCAGAATTACAGTGCTTTTCTCCTTTTTTAAATATTCAAGAAAAGTTTAGAAAAAAAACTTAAAACTGTCGTAATATTCAAACCTCTTGACGAAAGATCAAATAATTTTCAAGGAAACCATAGTTGATGGATGCCTACATTATGGTATCAAGCAAAACTCTTTCACTCTTCTGGTTTGTGATTTAGAAATTTGATGACGTCACATCATAAAATCAGCTGAAATATAGTTGAAATAGGCTGTAATTTCGACAAATATTCAAGATTTCTGAAAAGTAAAACGATAGAATCACAGAAAAACGGCTAAAGTTTCCCGGGGGGGGGGGGGGTACTTGGCCAGATTTTGGACGGGGACGTGCCATCGAGGTTTCGAACACATACCCGTTCCTTATACCAATTTTCCGAAAATGTATACCCGACTTTATACCAATTTATCTAAAATATATACCGGACTTTAAACCAATTTTCCGAAAATGCATACCCGACCCTATACCAACTGCAAAAATTGCGAAAATCGATACCGTTCCTTATACCAAAATCGTGAAAATCGATACCGTTCCGTATGCCAAAATCGTGAAAATCGATACCCTTCCCGATCGCACGTCCCCGTACCCAAAATACGTATAGTAGCCCCCCCCCCCGGGAAAGTTTCTTTCAAGTCATTCAGTTTAAAGACATAGGTCATAGAATTTTACGCCCGCCTTTTTCAGTAGATTTAAAGATTTGGAACCTATGCTATCAGACAATTAAATTTCATAGTGTGGTGTACCTCAGGGCTCTGTTTGGTCTCTTGCTATTTATCTTGTACATGAATGAAATACCTGCAGTTTTGGCGGAAAATTCACGCTCTGGACAATGGAGACCAGCATCCACGGATATGCAGACGATCTACAACCATAAACCAGCAGCACCGTAAAATCATTCGACACTGCTGTCCCAGATCTAGCGACAAAATGTCAAATTATGTTGGACTGGCTCACGAATAAAAAACTGAAGGCAAATCCGGATAGATTTCAGTATATCATTATGACACCAGACAGCAACTAGCAAAGAGTTCTCCTGAAAACAAAACTGTGCTGATCCAAGACACTCTGATTAAAGTTATCCTGACTATTAAACACTTGAGCATACAGCTCAAATCCTTACTGGTTGCTGAAGCACACGGAAATCATCCAATTTCACGGTATTCAGCCAATCATATAGCCCCTTTCCAACCACGTGATACCACATTGGCCTTTCGAAGTGAATTCTTGAGTACCCTCACGAAAGTTGAAATGGCTACTAAGTTACACTGATTACATGGAATTTTTTTTGATAAATCAGTAGAAGGGGTGCCCCCCACAGTTTGTGGCGTGCTTGGAAAATATCTCATTTGGAGCCGAAATTACATTCATTTTCGGGTCGAAGAATATTGACATTCATTCAAACATCGATAAAAGTCGCTGCAAATGCGATATAAAGGTAAAAATCTCAGCGATCATGTATATTGCCATAAACAATGACCCAAGCACTGTCCCTTCAATTACATCTCAAAATCGCTGGTGATTTTCAGCGATTTCTGCACGAAACGTGATCTGGGCCTAAACTTTTTACCCATTAATGCTCATTCGTTGCCCACAAAAGGCCTTTACTTTGTGTTATTTAGCTAATTCACTTACCAACGACTCAAGAATGAATTTGACTTCATTTTCCATTTAAATGTCTCCAAATTTCTTTTGAAACATCCAGTCTTGAGCAACTTCTTGCAAATTCGTCTCGTTCCATATTTTCTCTGCAAGAGCCAGTAATCTCCACAAAAACGTCGCATCGATAGTCTTTGTGGTACAGATAATGCAATTCGGTACAGTTCATACACTCGTGAATAGATATGGGATGCCTGATTTTGCTCAATTCATTCAAATGGAAACAAAATCAGATAAAACATTTTTTGGCTGTTCGGTTCACCAATGAATAGATCTTACACCAAACAACAAAACAACGAAAAACTTGTGCAAGAAATGTGTCAAATCTATTCATGATTGAACACAATGAAACAAAAGGAGCAAAGCGGTAAAATTTCAGCGCAACAAAAGAATTGCCTTGTTGCTTTGTATAAGATCTATTGATTGGTGTTTTGAGACACCCTATACATTCATACATCTATGCACATGCAATGGTTTCTGGCGGATTTCTGAAGTTACATTTGTTCAGTACCAGCATACCTTGCACGTGTCGCATCTTGGTTGGCCTTTGTGTTCGCCATTTTCATGGGTCATGAAATTTTATATTTCTGCTTACTTTTCGACAGCAGCGAAGGGTAGAGGCCTTGGTCAACAGATTACAAGTTACGTACGAATTACGCTTCCGAAGAATCAGCCTTAAAATAACTCTCTGAAATACTCAATTGGCAAAAGAATGAACGAGATCTATTAGGAATGCTATGTTCAAGTCTCAATAGACATCCCTGGAGCGCTTGTAAAAGTATCATTTCTTGAATGTTGCCAGCAAAACCAGCAATTTCACAACCTTGCGTTTCGTGTCAATTGAAACTTTCATGAGCATTCACAGAATATCAATTTCTCTATAAGAGTCCACTATGAACAGAGATCTGAAACTAAACATTTTACAAAAGGGATTTTAATCTTTCCTATGTCCTAATCAGTTGACCAAGGTTTCTACCCCTCGCTTTCGGAAGGTAAACAGAAATGTAAAATTCGATTGTGACAAATCTAGTCTGGTGTTTTCAGACTTGGTAAAGTTGTAGATCCACAACGCACAACCTAGCTAAAGAGAAAGAAAGCCAACAATTTTTCGAGTAGTTTTGGAGATACGGTAAATCCACTTTTCTGAAATTAACAAAAAGTTTTGAAAAATAATTTGCAAAGCCAGCCGTAACGGAAACATTGCGATTTCCATGTTTTTCGATTGCCAACGGCGTCCTTTTTACCGATTTTCGCTAGACGGAATAGTATTGGAGAAATGAACTGTTTTCTGAGGAGGGTAGTGCATGAGCCATAGGACACGAACTGAGTAGATTGGGCCTAAGCTGGGATACTCTCGTAGTGATTTGGCCGACGTAGTTAATTCAGTTTGCAATTAATATGTAATGAATACTCACCTTAGTTCTTCTCTTTCGTATCCTAACCTTGCTATTCCTGCGAAATACAGCCAGTAACGGGTAACGGAGCTCGATTCCCCTTCCACGACAAACATGGCGCCTTTCCTGTCGACGGTTTGCAAAATGTGTTTTCGCGCTTCTGCACTACGCTCCTCCGTACGCACCTTTTCAAAATGAAAAGGTGAGTGCCGAGGTGCGAAAACACATTTTGCAAACCGGCGCTCCCTGTTGCAAACCGTCGACAGGAAAGGCGCCATGTTTGTCGTGGAAAGGGAATCGAGCTCCGTTACTGGCTGTATTTCGCAGGAATAGCAAGGTTAGGATACGACAGAGAATAACTAAAGTGAGTATTCATTACATATTAATTGCAAACTGAATTAACTAGCCTACGTCGGCCAAGTCATTACGAGAGTACCCCAGCTTAGGCCCAATCTACTCAGTTCGTGTCCTATGGCTCATGGGTAGTGTTGCAAAACGGCGACTCGCTGCTCGCTGGAGCGGAAACCAGATTTCAGGTCTTCTTCGGCCAAGACAGCAACAACAACAAATATGAAGAGTGCAATGCAACAACAACAACAAAAAACAGCAGCCATCTTTTTTTGGTTCGAAATTGAAGGTCATCGATGAAGCTATCGAAGCAATTTCTTTCACGTGATGTGGGCGGGAAGTTGGCGTTGTCATCAACGTGTGTGCTCGGCAAAAGTCAAGCGCTGAAGTGTATGGTTGTACCCCGCAGACAGAACTAGAAAATGCCTTTTGCTGAGATACCATATGATGATTTGGAATTCTTTGAATGCTGTGGTGGGGGAACATTTGGATCCGTCTATCGTGCGCGTTGGAAATCTCAAGACAAAGAGGTCGCTGTAAAAAGACTGCTAACACTTGATAAAGAGGTATGGGAACATACGAAGTAGTTATAAGATACATCATGAATAAAGATTGGCATAATTTAAAAACCCAAAGTATGTATACTGGCAAGCTTTATTTGTTGGATGGACGAACCAAAATGTTAGATAAGGCATTTGGGACGTTTTGCTCCCCAGAAATCCAGGAAGATCACGCCAATTTTAGCCCTGGAAAGTTAGGTGATATCTGTCAGGACCCTGGGGTCCAGATGTTTTTGGAGGTCCCTGGATTGTGGGAGTTCTTTGCAATAATCCTGGATTTCCAGGGGACTCTATTGTGTTTGTACAATAATATCCCCAGATTTCCCAAATGGTTTGAGTCAAAGTACCATGGAAATTATCTATAGTCTCATAACCCTAAGTTGCCTTCCATGCCCCCTGTACGCATTAAAGATGGAATAGCCCAATTCCATTCTTGAATACCAAAACAAACCAGACTCTTTCAAATCAAGGAGAGGCGCTGGTAACGTTACCTGACATATACAGCCGTGACATATATGGCTGTGACATATATGGCTGTGACATGTACAGCCAAGATGACGTATACCGGCAACATGACATTTCATTTGAAAATGACAAATTTCTATCGCCTGGATAGCAGCATATGTTATTTTATCACTTGGCTTACCATATATGTCATTGCTATCACCAAGGTAGCCGTATATGTCATTTCTATCGCCTAGATAGCTGCCTGTTGACCATGCATGTTATTTCATTTTATCTCCATCAATACTTGTCTGCATTGTTTGACCAGGAGCAAAATCAATTGTCTCAGTTATGGCAAAAATTTTTTTACAAGTTTTTGATGGTTATTTTTGAAAAACTAAGGGATTCTACTGCAGCCAATGCTGTACCTGATTTTTTCAGGGTGAAATGGAAGGTAGAGGTAATGTGGGTCTGAGTAGGAATGTTCTCAAAAACTTTTGAGAAAATATCGAGTAAAAAAATGGACTCAAAATCTGATTATTCATAAAAAAATTTCTGTTCACTGTCTGTAGGTACAGCTAATAGCTCCTGTGTCTATCAACTGGTCAAGACTGGCCAAGCTGTGGCTGGCAAAGAGTGTACTTCCTCTTATCAGCCTTACATCTAAGCCTGCTGTGTATGTCATTTTGGCCGTATATATATGTCACAACCGTATATGTCAGATAACATTTCAGAGGGGGGTGCTTTAAAGAGCCACCGCTAACCATGATCCTTCAATTTGCTGCCCCAAAGTCAAATTCTAGGTTAGGCCACATAAAATAAATTAATAGATTCTCATCACCGCCCGCATTGGAAATGTATCCCGCGTCTACAATTTTTTATATTTTATTTACAAAACATAAAGGTGCCGCCCGTGCGTCGTTTGCAAGATTTGTGATGCGTTATATATTTTATATGGTCTATTATTGCCTGAAAACTCGAACAAATGCCGTAAGAAGCAAGCTTACTTTGATATTTTGCCCCTTAACAGATGATTTGACCAGTTTCCAGGGGCTTCCGTGCTTTCATACTTGTCAATGTCCCATTGATGATTTGCAGTTAATATCTGCAGATGATTTGCAGATGTCCTGTGCATCTCTTTAGGTTGTTTGTAAACGCGATAAGCAGTCAACAAAGAAGCAGCAGAATGCAGTTACAAGCATGTTACAAGCCCAGACAACAAAATCTATGAGAAAATTATACCTCCCTTGTAGATTTTGCAAGATCAACCAAAAATTTTTATATATAAAATATAAAATATAAACCACCTGCCTCGCGCAACTTTTTGAAACTTAGTGATGAGAATCTATTAATTTATTTTATATGGCCTTATCTGAAAGTCGTTTCTATCGTAAATTCTCTTTACCGTGCTTTCTTTAAATTTGAAAGGGGCCTTGCAACACACTTACTTCCTATACCTCGCACCTGTCTGTAGTTATCCAGGAAACTAATGACTTTGAAACTAATGACTGAAATGTCCCCATTCAACACAAACATGAATCCTTCAATGCAATAAAAACACAAACACACGCCCCTATTCTGCAATCTGATCATGGGCAAAAATGCAACTGCATTTGTAGCCCAGAAATTAAAGTTTGTTACCTCAATGAAGGTGTTGTGGTGCCGTGGTGTAATCCTCTGACATTGCAGCCAGAACAGTCAGGCGGAGTGGGTTTGAATCCCGGTAGGGCCCCACCACTTGAGCGTCATGACAAGGGGTGGTGGACTTGATTAGGTTTGCTCTATTTCTGCGATCCAAGCGCTTGGCACTGAAAAGCGCAACTTCATCTCAATATGACTGCTTTTCTTTGTTGTCTTTCTCTTGGGGCCAAGCCTAACCAGTGACAGAAATTAAAATTCAAATGGCTCCTGCATGACTGAACAGTTAGCTCTTTCACAGTGCTCATCCTTGTTTCAAACTTTCAAACTTGAAGCAAGGATAAACACTTTGTTGGAGCTAACTGTTTTGTCAAGCAGGAGCCATTTGAATTTTATTTCTGGTACTGGTAAGTATTGGGCGGAAATAAAAACAACAAAGAAAAGCAGTAATTTCAAGGTAACTTTAATTTCCAAACTAAAAATATGGTGCATTCTCACCCATGATCTGATCTTTGTATGCTTCTCTTTTTCTTTCTGTTGTTGTTGAATTTAAGAAAGTTCTTTTTTCCATGCTATACAATTTGTGCAATATTTGGATGCAATTTATCACAGCAAGTGGTTTTAGATCATATTGCAGAATAGGTTTAATGGGGGGGGGCTTTTGTTTGCGTTTACCTGATCTTGGCACCTGATCTCAAAGGCTTTGTAATCCTTGCATTCTGTTTTTTCAGTCAAAAGTTTTAAAGGGTTTGTTTGCAGTTGACAGTCAATTGTGGTATTGTTTTATATTCAGTATAAAAGTTTACAACGATGAATCACCTAGGACACTACCTACAAAGCACTATGTCACACTACAAGGATGATGCTAGGAGGAGCAAAAATATCATGACTGCCCCCTGGTATTGTGTTATTGTTGATGTGTCCAAAGCATGCTGGCTCCCTAAGGGTCTTCAAGGTGTTGTGATGACCAATTGGTGTAGTGATGAATTCAAAATTTACAGTGATTGACTCAATATTGTGCAGTCACAAATTTTTCATGTTTCTGATCCTCTCAGGAAATGCTTTGAATCAAATTCAAACTTGTATCACATACAATAATTCCTTTCCATTTTAGGCAGATGTTCTAAGTGTACCAGATTGGAAAGTTTGTACAGCGGCAGGCACAATATCTTGCAAGCACAAGAACATATGTGGTTTTCAATCAAGTATGCGCACAGTTGGCAGTAAACAAAGATCCATAGCTTTTACCTGTCATTCTCAACTGTGAAATTTCCGTGAAATCTTCCTTAGGCCACCTCAACTTGCATGTTCAAAATACAAACTTTCCATTCTGGTGAGTGTATTGAAAATTCAAACTTAAATCACAAACCATGACTTTGAATCACGTTCCTTGTTTAGGCAGATGTTCTGAGCGTACTGAGCCACAAGAATGTCATCCAATTCTATGGAGCTGTCAGCAAGCAACCAAATTACTGCCTTGTTACAGGTGAGAAAATTGCTGAAATTTCTGTCTTAAATAGATATGAAAAGTCTCAAAGTGCAATCAAGGGAAGTCCTTTTGTGAAACAATGCATGGTATCCTGAAACTCATATTTTGTTTCCATTGCTCAAGTACTGTACAAATTACTTTCAGTTCTAACACTTAGCTATGCATTTTTCAATTTGTCGACTTTTTCCATGAATGGAATATGTCACTTAATTGAGTGATGGAGTAATATGAAATTTGAAACATGTTGATCATGTTAATTTATCAGTTGTACTCAACTTTAGTAGGATTTAAAAAGATACTTTACAGTAAGAAGCTTCTCACACCCCATAAGTGATTCACTTTTTCCAAACATATATTTCAAAAACTTAAATGTATTATCCTAGATTTAATGGTAATTAGCTATTTCTCCTGTTTACATGTTTATATGTTGCAGCTGACTTGACTCTTGCTTGAAAATTGATTCATTGCAAGAGCTTGATGTCAGTGATGGAGAAGAATTCTTCCTATTCATTCTTGTTAACAACATGTTTTTTGCCTTCATGTGTGCAATTTCTATCTTAACTTTTGGCTCATTGAATGATTGCTCTAACATGTTGACATCAGAATCATTTGATGAAATATCAGCGTAATAATCCTTGCCATCTGATGCATAGTCTGAATCTGAATCTAAGATTGAGTCCTTAGTCAAACTCATTTTAGATTCTAAAGAACAAGGCTCAAGGGTAGATCGTTTGTTATTGTGAAATGCACCCAGCCATAGTAATACTTTCATTTCATTACTCTCTTCATGGAAGTCAGTTTTTACTACAACTCTTGTATCTTGAAACTTTTCTAATGCATCTGCTCTGTGGAGAAATTTTTCCTACAATTGAAAGGAAATTTAGTAGAATGTCATGCGTCAAGAGAATGGATACAAGGACTTTTACTATGATCTTTTTATCTTTCTAACTATCAGAAGAGAACTTATTGTCGAAGAAAGAAATTGTCTTGTCACTTTGAATGTTTTTAAGAGACAGGGTTTTTGTTACATCACTAGTTAGCACTGATGGTTGTGTTTCCCTGTCAACAAGTGTACAAGATATCTGTCTTAATGAAGGATTTGTACCTGATTTTAGAAGTTTCATTGAGTTGCAACATTATTATTGCATATTCGTGTATACAATATTTTTCAAGTGAGAGATAACCATCCAGTCTATTGAGCAATGCTGAGTCATTCATTGTGAGTCTAGGATTTCTGGGATGATAGAAGATTTTCCCCAGATTTTTGTGGGAATTGAATAGACTTCTAGGCACTTGAGTGATCACTTACCGTATCTGTTTCTTTGATCTCCTTGGTATTTCTGATGTTAGCCATTGGATCATGACCTGGAAAAAGTAGAGTCTGATTTGGAGACTTAACACATATCAACTTTGTCCCAAAATCGTCAGTTGGACATTTTAGGGAGATGCATTTTACCCAAGATATTTTGAGGTTGAACTGTTTACACGGAAAAGGAAGAAGACTAAAGCCTGGTTTTCACTAGGGTCATAAGGATCATAAGAATCACAAGAAACATAATTCTAAAGTCTTATGATCCTTACGACTTTGTTGTTTTCATTGCATCATAGCGATCGCAAGAATCCTAAGTTTCCTTAACATTCTGTTTTAATGCTGAGAACTTTCTTCGAAAATGCAGTATGTTGACTGCTGTTGCTCTCTGTCGAGTTCCAGATTATGTAGATTCTGGTAAGAATGGAAAGATTTTGTTGAAATGGAAATGGGACACTTTTTGTTCCATACATCTTCTCCTGAAATTTTACTGGACCTTTCCCAAAGCAATCTGAGATTTTTGGACATCTGTTAGTTGCTCTCATGGTTTCTCCAGCGAAAATACTTACATTTTATACAAAAACTTTGAGTTGTCTGCTTAGGACCAGACTTGGAAGCCCTACTTTTGAGTGGAATTTGTTGAATTTGCGTCATTTAATCCAGCAAACAAAGGAACATCCGGTCGTAAGGATCGTAAGGATGAAAACCTCTTTTATCTCTACGATCCTTGTGTCACTCGTTTTAAGAGATAAAATCAAGTGATAATCATTTTAAAATTATGATTCTTGGTGTTTTCACTTGATCGTAAGCATCATAAGATCTTAAAATTATGTTCCTTATGATTCTTACGATCTTTATGACTCTAGTGAAAACCAGGCTTAAGGATAGGTTACAACTTGAAAATTCTGCACAGCAAGATATGTCTTCCTGTTGTCTCTCAATAGTGAAAATAATTATGCTCAGCAGCAACGGTTGCTTTTATTAAAAAGGTAGGCCTTCTATCAGCATCCACGAAGCTTAGGGCCTACTATGCAGAAATGTCCTTTGTATTGAGGTGTAGGTCATGGATGTTTGTATTGGGGCAGGGGGGTCGAGGTGTAAAGTTGAAATAGCGCTATTGAGGAAAATCGATTTGTTTCCAGCCCCCTAGCGCATGAGTATTCGACCTTTGCATAAGTCAGATCTGTATGTTTTTACTACCACGTCGAGTTTTTCGCGTTACTGTCGCTTACCGAGTAATTAAGAAAATTTCCATCTTCTTGAGAAATATGATTATGTAACTATATTTCCTTGTTCTGAGTTTGTGTTAAAGACCAGCTAAATTTGATAGATGATCCTTGTTCTTTCGGGAGAGGCAATGAAATTCTGGCAAGGAACTTATTTTGGGCAATACTGCCTCGCAAAAATCTTTCTTAGCCAAAGATCTTTAATTTGCGATTTCATGTGAAATTTTCACACCTTCAAAAGATTAGACTTATAACCATGAGTCCCTTGTTTCCCTGCGTTCTCTGATTTTATTCGTTTTGATAGTGACGCGCTAGTGCTTTGTTTTTCGTGGATTCAAGTCCAGTCATTGTTAGCATAAATATCTAGACTTTGACAAAAGGACACATTTGCACGACAGAATAGTCAAAAATTCCGAACCCTTTGGCATGAACATCAGGAAGTTTCTAACTTCTGTGTGCATGAATTTTGTCGATTTGAAGACTCAAAGTCTGTTCAAATTTCTTCAGCTTTGACTGGTTAGATTTTGTAATTGTCAGAACTGCTACACAAAACGTCATCCTTTCTCGACTTAATTGTTTTAATGTTCAGTTGTTTCGTCCCGATAATCATTATGGGACCTATAAATCAGAACTTTCTGAAAAGCTAACCATCTCCCAGAATCAAGGTTAGTAATTGACCCATATGTAGCGAAGTTCAGATGGCAAACCAACCCATGTAACTGGCATGTCCAAGTATGTCAAGTATCACGTAGCAAAAAAGTACCCCCTTCCCTGCGGGTTGCATTTGCAGCTGCATATGGTTAAAATTAATGTTGAGAGCATGAAATTAGGCACCTTTACAATGCAATGCATGAAGATTGCTCAAGAGCCTTTAAGGACCCTCAAACGGTCAAAAATTCACTGATCTCACTCACCTCTCTTTGCTAAGCAAAAAGTTTCACAACCTTTCTTAGAGGCAAAAGACTGAGAAAAGAACAGATGATTTACCTTGGTCGCACCTTGCGCTTTCTCTGAAGTTGATCTCTTTCTCTTCATAAGGCCGTGAAAGTATTTGCGTGATATTTTTAGACAATTTCTGAGATATGACAGCGGAAGTGCGATTATTTGTCCAAGCATCTGTAAATCAAGATAAGAAGCTGTGGCGTCAAATCTTCAAAACAGGGATTCCACAAATAGCTACGCGTATGTTTTCTTAAGAAACCTTTTTTCAGACACTGAAATGACGATCGCCAACTCCAGTCCTGGGAAAATGTAAGTTCCAAGGGAGGTACTCATTAAAGGACAAGTCCAGAGTTGGTATAATTGTTGATTATTCGAGAGATTACACTGTTGTGAATGGTGTGTAGTACTTTTTCAATTGGTTCTCTTTTAATCTGCGAAACTACATATTTCTATCTGCTAAGAAGTGTGAATTGACGTCATTTTATATTACGTCACTTCATGTTGACCTGAACGAGGCTGCCAAATGTGCTGATATTATACCACTCACATTGCTAGCCTCCTTATCGCGCCTTTGCACACTCGTACAAAATACAAAATGGCGACGATATTTGGCCTAACTTACAAAGATTGATCGTCGAATTTATGGAAGTTCGAGGCATGAAAACTTGGAAAGAACGCGCCACTGGTGTTCAGCAGTTGGTAAGGTTGCTTTTTAACAATAGTTTTATCAACGCCGGACTTGTGCTTTAAAGGAAATAGACATAGCTATTTCTATCTCGTAGCCGCCATAAATAAGCTAAAGAAACGCCCACAAGTCCATTCTGTCTTTATCTAAATGTTCTGATCGGATTGGAGGAAATGAAAACTTGATGATATTTGTGAATATGCTTGTCTCAGCACGTTTTATCGCTTATAGGTTTGCGATCGTAACTGTATCATAAGTCGTAGTTACATTAAGTGCTGTTGATGAAAGGACGACAAATAAGAATCGATAAGAATCGAAGAGACAAACCCGAGGATATTTATAAATGTGCTTGTTTCAGTACGTTTATGGTGTTATAAGCTCGCAAATCGTAACAGTATCGCAGATCACTCGTACTTTGGCTTGTCGTAGCTGTATCGCAACAAATGCGAATTGGCGAAGACGACAGGTGCGGGTAGAAAAGAAAGAGTTTTCACGATATTTGTAAATACACTTGTTTTGATAAAGTTCATTGCTTCCATGATAGACAACTCGTACTTAGAAAGCATTTTCGTTCCGTGGATCAAAGGTTTGGAATGAATTAGAACATGAGGTCAGCTAGCCTCCTCTCTGTCTATTTTTAAATGTGTAGGCTGAAATGTAAATGGGTTTTAATTTTTCATTTATTATTATTTAACATTGTAAATATTCTTTTTTTAATTGTTCATTTTAGTATCATTGTAATTAGGTTTTTCACGGCCCCCTGAAAAGCAGCCACTCTTGGTTGATGGGGCCACCGTGATTAAAGAAAATTTGAAATGAAATGAAAATGAATGAAAATGGTATGTTGTAACCTTTTTAGCAAATACGATTGACGAGAGATGATAAGTATCAATCTTCAGATCTCTTAATGCTAACAGAGCGAAGAGAACCTGTTATCAAATTGTGTTCCATATGTTGGTTCAGTTACTGACTAGTGTTATTTCTGGTAAAGGAACTAATATACAAACGGAATAGCAATGTGTTGTTCCAGCTGTGCATACAAATTGTTCGAGCCCACTTCAAATAAGCATTTTGCTATTAAAGCTGGCTTGTGCTATTGTAAGGGAAACATAGCTAAATTCGTTTGTAATTAAAACGTTGGTCATTATACGGTAGTGGTATTGATTGTCGTTGTTATGGAGAAATGGAATCACCTGCTGTATTTGAAGAGAAAATTAAATTTCTGACCAATAAAAGCCCAGCTAGCCGTGCCATATTTATCTTTATTTATCGATTTCTATCATTTTCAAGTCCATTCGAAGTAGAATTTACTACTTTGATTCCGTTACTGTGTAGTCACCTGTTCAACTTGAAGATGAAATTGCATTTCTTTCTAATAAGAAATCAGCCAACCGGCTCGATCACAGATGCAGCCAGCCACTCATGGTGTCATTCTTTTTGGATTTCCATCATTAGTTGTGAAGTGCTTCTTTCAGAGCAGTGACTGCATGGTGAAGTGCTGCTTTCGTTGGAGTCATTTGATAGTTGACGGTTGGTGCTCGTTGTAAGATTTCGCCGTTTGATGTAGAGAAAGAAGGATTTCTACATTATGATGCTAACGATAACAAGCATATGCAAGTACATCGAGGTTCTATTTCTACATGAAAAATTGTAGATTGCATTTCTTCTAGCTATATGAGTCTTGCGAAGCGAACCTTTCTCAGGAAGCATGCAGAGAGAAAATATTTCCTCATATTCTTCGATCAGGTGTTTCATAACTGTCGCAAGGCCAGTCGCCGATGTTAATGAGAAAATGTTTGTAATATGCCTTGTCATTTTATGTCCACTAACAGTAGCTTCAAACTGCCTTTTGATATTCGCATTGAAGAAAACAAATCAGCTGAATACGTACTCTAACAAATTCATAGCATCAATGAATGCTTGCGACTTGACACTAGGCCTAATGTTTCAACCAGCTCTCATCGTCATCTTTTTCACAAAGAAATATCTACCAACGTGCAATTTGATTTCACTAATTAAGATGATGATTGTAGCTTCAACCCAAACGTCTGCCTTCCTATCAATTTTGATTTCGATCGATAGATATTTTCAAGTAGCAAAGCGGAGTCGCTACGATATGTACATGAATGGAACACGAATGAAGGCATCAATAGGACTTTGTTTTCTGTCTGGAGCTCTCGCTGCATGCCTGTTTGCTTTTCACAAATCGTTTGTTACGCATGCTTTGATCACGTTAGTGAACATTTCGCTTCTATGGTTCATTTGCATTCTGTATGGTTTCATTTTGCACAAGGTGCAGAAGCATCTCAATAACAGAAATAATGCCAGAGCAAGGGCTGGAGGAAATGCCAACATATCATCTACTCAGAGCCAAACTGACGGTAGTTTTAACTCAAGATCACACCTTTCTGCCATAAAAACATTACGGGTGATCCAAGTGGCAATGCTTGTTCTTTACGCCCCCTGTCTGGTTCTCTCAATACCGTGGAACTACTACCGTCTCCATTTACGAGTTTCCCCTGGCCATATGCTGACTGATGCCGTTAACTGGGCGCAAATAATTGTTGAATGTAATGCTTGGGTTAATGCCTGCATCTTGATTCACGGCAACAGCAGATGTCGCCGATTTTTGCTGTCGATGATTCGTAATAGTGCTCATAGCTTTTGGGTTCGTAACAGTGTCGCAGCGCTGAAAGTTGGCAAAGGGCAGCCAGAGCAGATCGAGGAGGTCAAGACTTGATGATATGATACTGTACCGGAAGTCGTAGCTATTGGTAATAGAGGAAAAATGAAGATCAGAGAGATAAAGCTTCTATGCTATTTGTAAATGTCCCTTTCATAATTTTATCGCAACTCGTAACTATTTTGCTTGCTGTTTGTGAAGGACGGCAAATGAAGATCGAAGGGATAAAACCTCAATACTGTTCATAGATATGCTTGTCATAACTGTATCCCAAGTCGTATCTGTATCACTTGCTGTTGGTGAAAGACAACAAACTAAGATCGAAGAGATAAAAACAGTTACTATAGTACTTGCTGTGAGTAAAAGACAACAAGTGAAGATGAAGCAGATAAAATATCAAAGATATCCATAGTTTCAATTATGTTTGTTTCAATACTGCACAAGGAGATCATTCGTAGTTTGGCAACTCTTGAGCTTTATCGCAGCAAAGCAGTCGATGAAAAGCAAGGAGCTATAAGGAGTATCACATGACGTTCCTAACATATTCTGAATTTAACTGTTAGAAAAGACTGCTGCTGCCTTTTTAAACTTCTAAACAATAGCGATAAAAATGCTCATCACCTGATTGGATATTGATGGTATACCTTCAAAATATACGGAACGTGCCCCATTCACAGGCCTTCTGATTGGTCAATCCAATAAATCCAGTCATTTGATTGGTTAAAATTTAAACTGGTGTAGGTAAAGCTAGTTTAACAGCTCCAGTCCTGTATATAATTAGACTGATGACGATGAATCTCTTGTTGCCCTGTGCTCTTTGACTTGATGATGGCGCTTCGAGCAATAGAGACTCATAGTATTACTCTGAAAAACTTGGCCCTATTTAGGCCCAAACTTCGCAATTCCCCCAGTACCAAGCAGATTGCGAGATTTGTGAATTACAATTGTTAAGGTGTGAATGTGATAGAATTTTCGATTCGATTGAAGGACTGAAAACAATCCCACGGGATGGACATTCGAAGCCGTGATTTTTTCATATTTCCATTGATGATGGAAGAAAATAGGGCCAAGTTTCTCACTGTTTCATTATGAGTCCCTCTTGAGCAAGGTTTACCGCAGGGATACACGGGACTCATCGTCCCCAGTCTAGGTGAAGCTGGTTTAACAGCTCCAGTCCTGTATATAGTGCCCCGATGAAAGGCGACATCGAAAGACGGTAAATGAACAAAATAGCAATATGAATAAGAAGTAATATGAATTATTCTTGTCTGTACGTGGCCGTTATTCAAAACTGAAATATTGACTTTTCATTCAAAGGCCAACTTAAATATAGAAATTTTATTTCGTTGGAGCACTCATCTTTAAGATCCAGAAATTATGAAAATGCTGGCGACAGTAGAGACGACCTAATCAAGTCCATGACCCCTTGTCGTGGCACGCAAGTGTTTGGGCTCTACTTTGGATTGAACCCTGTCGGCCTGACTGTTCTGGCAGCAAAGTCAAAGGACCACACTACTGAATTTTAGTTGTATGGTTCTTATAGAAGGAGTTTATTTCTACTGTAAGAACCCGCAAATTAGTAACCACCTTATAAGAAACCTCAGGCTGATTTTTTTTAGAAATGGTGCCCTCATATAAGAAACTTCTCAGCCTGATTTAAGGAAGGTTTCTTATAGGAGGATCCCAAATATATAACATACTTCATCATGGCTGAACAATTTGTGATGAGGTCATTTTCAAATGCATAAATGCATGCAGAAGCTTGCCTCAGCATACGAATTTGGTGAACTTCCATTTTTGATAATCTTGAATCTCAGTTTATGATGTGCCGCAGTGTATTTACAGTATATATACTCATGTATGTAAGTTGTAAGATATTTAGCTTGAAATCATTGAAGGTTTCTTAACCATATTATAAGAAACCTTTCAGCCTCTTTCCTTGATAAATGCTCTTTTAATAAGAAACTAAACAGGCCGTTTTGAGAAAATTGGTTTCTATTTTGCGGGTTCTTACTGTATTCACGAAGTTTGAGTGCATACTTTCCTTACCTTCCAGCCTTTTTACTTTTGAATAAGAGCAACCCATAGCCATGAAATGATGATGAATTTCGCCTCACTTTTTCTGTCGGTATGTCTCAGAAAGTCCAAACTCTACATCCATGGAACTTAGTGCCAAATATTTTGGTTTAGGAATTGTCAGGATGCTTTCACAGAAATGCTAACAGTGTGTGAATTACTGCCAATTAGTTGTGTGTTGCCTTTTATACTACTGTTATTTGACGTCATAATCAGAATTAAGGCCTGACCCAGAGAGGTTGTAGACTTATGACGATGAGTCCCTTGTATCCCTGCGGTAAACCTTGCTCAAGAGGGACTCATAATGAAACAGTGAAAAACTTGGCCCTATTTTCTTCAATCATCAATTGAATTATGATGGAATCACGGCTTCGAATCTCCATCCTGTGGGAGTGTTTTCAGTTCTTCAATCGAATCTAAATTCTATCACATTTACACCGTAACAATAGTAATGCACAAATCTCGCAATCTGATTGGTACTTTAGGAATTGCGAAGTTTGGGCCTAAATAGGGCCAGGTTTTTCAGAGTAATATTATGAGTCTCTATTGACTGAAGTGCCATCATCAAGTCAAAGAGCACAGGGCAACAAGAGACTCATTGTCATAAGTCTAGCGAGGCTGCTCCTAAAAAGATTGGGCCACATTTGTGTGGCTGCTGTGGAGGAGCTGTCCACTCTGTTTTCCCGTTCATGATACGGTATCATAGGAAAGGCTTCAACTTAGATTTCGAGACCTTATTGAATCAATCTGACAAGTGGTTGCTGATTTATACCATACGAAAGTCAAAAACGTCTAGACATGTTAAAAATGTAGTGAGAATTTTGCTACCATGCATTCTCTAACAGGTAGAGAATGCTCTCTCATGAATAGAAAACACCGCCCATCCTCTAAAAGATTTACCAAAAATTTCAATACGACGCTAGAACCCGTTCTTTGAAAACTTACTTAGTTTTACATTGCAACAGAAGTGCTGTTTCTGAAGCAACCACTTATTTTGCCTCTTCCTCTGCCATAAATTAGTAACCACTTGTCAAATTGACTAAAAAACAAGGTTTCAAACTGTAAGTTGAACCCTAAATTATGCAACAGTGTAAAAACCGAGATGATTGAATCTTCAGCTCCTCCACTAGACTTATTACATTTATCCTTGTTTTCGCTCCATTTACCCCAACGATACCCCTACTACACCCATTCCGCTGCAACGGAATGACTACGGAGTTTTAGCGGAATGACTATAACAGTAAATATCAATTCAATGGAGCCAAACTTAGCCGAAAATTGTCAGTCTACTCCTCCACCGCAGCCACACAAATGGGGCACAGTTTTTTTGGATACCCTGCAAACATAACCATTGCTTCTATCATTCCTTCCAGAGTATGCAGCGCTTGGTTCATTATATGAATATCTGTCAAAGAACTTACTTGATTTTAAAAACATTTTGCAATGGGCGAAGGAAATCGCTTCGGGTTTGTGTGATTTGTTTTTCTTGCTATTTTATGATAATTCCTGATACCAAGCAGATATTCGCTTCGAGCAGACACTCACTGCAATAATTTTCATATACCAAGGGAGCTGATAAAACAGATCCAATTAACAAGGACAGATTTTGAAGTACAGTAGCAACGGTAGCTGTAATTGAAACCTCAATTCAAAGCGATTAGTGACTGTAGACAAAAGAAATTCTCTCAACCGGTAATCAAAACTACCATGGCCGCTAAAGTTGTTCCGAAACCAGAAGGCAAACACTGGTCTTGTGCAATTGAAGGGTGGTTTTTAAGACAAGTAATGTGCTTATAACAAAAGAAGAAGGTTAAATCTAAAGATGCGTCTCGCGGATTTTGTTTATTTGATTCAGGAGCTGTGTGGTAATTGTTTCATTTGAGATCGAAATACCCGAGAATCATAATGCCTTCTGCTTGGGTTCTGAATCATATAAACAAAGTCCGCGAGCCTGAACTCAAGATTTACCCTCCTTCTTTCGTTCTAAGCACATAACTTCTCTTAACAACCACTTCTTGCTTGCACAAGGCGAGAGTTCGCCCCACTGGTTTTAGGCAACTTTTGCAGCCGTGTTTGCTTTGATTTACTGGTTGAGAGAATTTTCTTTGACTATAGTCACTAATCGCTTTGAATTGAGGTGTCAATTAAAGCAACTATTGCTATTGTATTACAAAGTCTGTCCTTGTTGGCCAACATATTACCTGACTGTGTCGATTTTTAAACGGGTTTTAGAATTAACCTGACTTGAATCTGCCACTCCACTTTGAGATTATGAGGGTTTTTCGACAGAAAGCCCATTTGAGAAACCTTGACAATTTAAAATAGCACAAGTTCTTGATCGAATAATCAGAAAAAGCCTTTTCTGACCTACAGCAATGACTTTTAGAAAGTTTTATTCTCTTGGGAGGTTTTATTCACCTGGAATGATGATTTTGTTATGTGCTTATGAATGGCATTTTCACCATCCAAAAAGGATGACATGTGCTAAAGTATGCAGAAAGTATTGCTACAAGCCAGAAATTTTAGGAAGATTTGAGTGTAATTTTATGCTGTGTTTGAAGCATGGAGCTATAGACTTACACACATTTGTTGTTTCGCTATTTGCCTGAAGTAATATACTGCTACGGCGAAGCGCCATCGAAGACTTATAACGATGAATCTCTTGTTTCCCTGTGCTATTTGATTTGATGACGGCGCTTCAGTCAACAGTGACTCATAATTTTCCTCTGAAAAGATGGCCCTATTTAGGCCTAAACTTCGCAATTCCTAAAGTACCAATCATATTGCGAGATTTGTGAATTACTATTGTTACAGTGTAAATGTGATAGAATTTTTTTATTCGGTGGAAAAATTGAAAACACTTTCACGGGATTGAGATTCGAAGCCGTGGTTCTTTCATAATTCCATTGATGATTGAAGAAAATAAGGCCAAGTTTTTCACTGTTTCATTATGAGTCCCTCTTGAGCACGGTTTACCGCAGGGATACAAGGGATTCATTGTCGTAAGTCTAGCGCCATCGTCAAGTCAAAGAGCACAAGGAAACAACGGACTCCAGTTCAAGTCTTATCGCATACAGCGCCAGCGTGCGTTTCATCTCCAACGTATAGCTCCTTCGTTTGAAGGTTTCTTGCAGGGGCATATAATTTGAGTTTAGCCCATATTTAGCTTCAACTCGGCTTCTCACTTGTAAACAGTATAAAGGCTTATAAAGGCTCGAAGAAGTTGAAACTAAGTTGAGCCCATGTTGAAATCAGCATGGGCTGAAATTTCTCATTTGAAAAGATTCTTAGATTTTGATTGTGGAATCGTTGTTTTATAGACTTAACCATTCTCAATTTTTAGGGATAAATTATCTACACAATGAAGCGCCTTTCAAAATTATACATAGAGACTTGAAGTCTAAGAATGGTAAGGAAATATTTTAGAACTTTTATCCTTTTTTAGTTTCTTTGTTTGTATGTTATATCCGTTGCATTATAAGAAAGTTAATTTTGACGATATCATAATATCTGTACCGTAGCTGTGAAGGGAGCTCTATAGTTTATCCTTTGTGGAAGTAGAGAACTTTTTGTCCTAATGTTTCATGGTAGGAAAGTAAATTTTCCGTCGAACTGCTATTATGCAATCACTATTGGGGCATTGGACCCACAAGAAGGTGACTTTGTGGCCTCCCAAATGTTTCTGTATCTGCCGGAATTTGATAGGGGGACTTATGTAGCCTTTTCTATAGCCATATTAAAAAGGCTGTTTAGTCAAGACTTACGAATGTCACGACTTTCTTCCCTTCATGTAGGCAAATATCTGCAGATATATTGCAAATTAATGATGTGTTTGATTGGTACCAATTCTGAAAATGGTAGACTTGGCAGACTTGGAACCCGTGTTTTATTGACTCCCAAATACCGAAAAAGGCAGGCTTGGCAGGTCTGGAAGGCCTGTGAAACATTCTGCTCCGAGAGGCAGAAGGTTTGGCAGATTTCAGGGAGATTCTCGTTTTCATTTCTGAAATTCTGAAAACGAGGCAAATTTGCTTGCGTTGCTATGGTAATCGGTAACTTCAATGTTACTTGCTAAGCACCAGACTTGTAATAGTGTTTTTTCAACTGGAGAGCTCGTTCTCGTTGGGATGAATTTGCAAACCGGCCGTTTTGAAGCATTTTGTGTTTGATTGGGAAATGCGTTTCCATCTCTGCAAAGTCTACCTTTTTCAGAGTTTTGTAGGTGTGGAATTACCGATCAATCATACGATAACATGTTTTTCATTGGTTTGAACTTCGTACAGTATGGCAGTACAGTCAGATTTTTTATGCTATCAATGACTTCGATGTACAGAGAGATTCTGAGTGACAAGCTCTTTATTTGTTTAGGCCGTTTTACACGATTTTATTTACGTAAAATTTGCTTCACTTTTTTTATGCGATCATCGGCAATAATGCACCATGTTTGTCGTGTTTGTAGCTCAAAAATTAAAATTAATTACCTCAATATCATTGTATTTCTTTGTTGTTTTCTCTTCGGTCCGAACGAGTGTTAGAAATCAAATTTAAATGGTTCCTGCGAGCCTGAACTGTTAGCTCCTACACAGCTTTCATCCTCGTTTCAATTTCACTCTAGAATGTTTTACGAGGAAGGTTGAAACGAGGATGAACGCTGTGTAAGAGCTAACAATTCACACGCGCAGGAACTATTTGAAGTTGATTTCTAACACTGGTTAGGCTTGGAATGAATAGACAACAACAAAGAAACGCAATAATATCGAGGCAAGGGGCTTTGATTTCTGAGCTCCAAACACGGTGCATTTTTGCCCATGATGCGATCACAGAATTTGATCGTGTAAACAGGCTTCAAAAGTTGCTCGAAGTTATGTGAAGCCTGTTTCTGTGATCACATAAAATATGTGAAGCAAAATTTATGTGAATATGATCGTGTAAACCCCACACCCCCTTGAAGAGACTGATCTTGGCCAGCTGATCTTTATCGTTATGCGCTAAAATTTTTTACAGCTGTTTTGAATGTTTGTGCAAACAAGGTTAATTTCCATTGTTACTGATGCGTATCATCTAAAATCTGTGCTTATATTTGCCTTTTAGTTGTTATCACGAGTGATCTAAATGTTAAGGTGCGTAATATTTTGGAAATTTTTTTATGCTACTCCCCAAATTGTGATTTTTAAAACTGCGAAAAATTAACACTACAGAAATTGAAGATTGAAAGCTTAAAAATTGAAAGTTATCGCAAGTGATGATAAATTGAAAAGTTGACAAATTGAAGAAGTGTTAACTTCCGGTTGTTATGTATTCGTCAAAACTTGCATCCATAAGAAAATGATCAATGAAATATTTCATGTGCAGCTTTTGTATGCATAATTTATTGTGTGATACATACTTCTCCATAAGTGCAAATTACTAGTGAAAGCATTATTTTGTGAATATTATATCGTGTGTCACTTGCCACAGTAACTCGTCAAATAAGAGCTGACAATGATCACTTTTTTTCAAATTAGCCATTAATAGAGTCCACTAAAGTTTTCGCATCTTTAATGACTTCATCAACTGCGGCGACGTCTATTTTCGAGCCGAGCGTCATTTCCCTGCAGAAAGCCCTTTGATGTCTGCAGTACGCTTACAGCATAGTCACACGGTCAGAATCTTTGAACCATAGAAAAATGTTGTATCAGAATCCCTGACCTTTCAAAAAGGTTTCCATAGAATGTCATTCCTATTTCATTGAAGTGATAACTAATAAGAACTATTTACTCAATGATAATTTTCGGATTATTTTCTCTATCAGCTTTGTGACTTTGGTTCATCTCGGTTCATGTCCCAAACGACAAAGATGTCAATGGCAGGAACTTTTCCTTGGATGGCACCTGAGGTATAGAGCGCCTTTTGAATATCATTTTTGATGAGAATGTTCTTTGAAGTTGTTGAATAATCAAATGTCGTCAGCTAAAAATCAGATAAGAAGAAAATCTACATGTTTGTGATTGCCTAGACTTTTCACATGCATGAAAATTGTTTATTGGTGGCCTGTTTCTGGAATCTCGAAAAATGTTTGCAAAATCTTTCCTAACTGTAGAAAGATTAGAAAGGCTTTAACTGAATTTACAGTGTGTCTCAAAAAAATTGTGCTCCGTTTCTGTGGCCACTATGGATGAGCTCGACCTTTAGTTGTCTCGGTATTTGTACAGTGGCATAGATAAGGCTTTGACTTCGAGTTTGGTTTTTCTTGAGACAATGTGACAAGTGGTTGCTGATTTATGGCACTGGAGAAGCAAAATAAATGGTTGCTTCAAAAACAGCTTTTCTGTTGTTCTCCATCAGTGTCAAAATCCAGTAAAGTTAAAGAATACGTTCTAGCGTCATATTTGAATTTCCTCTTCATTGCTAAAAAGATAGAAAACAATATTGATCCTATTTATAATGAAGAAAAAATTTAAATATAACGTTAGAACCGTGCTTCGAAAAATTTCTTAAAGGCACACTGTCATGGTTGTGATTGGCTAGTTGTGATGTTGAAATCAAAAACAAAGCTCTGGCCTTTGAGCAATTTCCAAGCCTTTATGCTCTCGGATCATACTTTGTTTCGAGAATGAAATGAATCAGATCATTATCATCATCGTGAATTTCACTGTACAGTGAAATTATTGAACCTTGCCTAATTCTTGTCTTCTTGATTGTCTTGTTTATCCAGTCAGTACCATGATAGTGTGCCTTTAATCTTTGACATTCCAGGAGAACAATGGAAGTGCTGTTTTTGAAGCAACCACTTATTTAGCCTTTCTTCTGTCATAAGTCAGCAAATACATGTCAGATTGACTGAATAAAGGTCTCAAACTCTAAGTTGAAGCCTGATTGACGCAACTGTGAATAATAAGACAATCAAAGCTACAGCTCCTCCACAGCGTTAACAGAAAAGGAGCAAAATGTTTTTGGGACACCATGTAGCATCTAATCTAAATGAGGCGTTTCCCTATTCAATGAGCTATGGGTGTGTTTGATTGGTACCAATTCTGAGAACGGTAGACTTGAAAGACTCAGAATTTGTGTTTGATTGACTCTCAACTCCGAAGACAGCAGGTTTGGCGGGTTTGGAAGGTCTGCTGCTCATTCTGCTTCAAAAGGCAGAAGGTCTAGCGGACTTGGTAGAGATTCCTTTGAGAAACTCTTCAAGCGAGGCGAATTCGCTCACGCTGCTACAGTGATTGAGTCGGTTCAATCCTTGTTGCCAAGCACCAGACTCGTATTGGCTTTTTTCAGCGGGAAACTACTTTTTCTCCAGGATGAATCTAAAACTTGCCGTTTTGAAGAATTTGGTATTGTTTGGCCAATGTCTTTCCGTCTCTGCGATGGTAAGTTTAGAATAACCAATGAAACACGCCATATATATACCGGGTGAGCCAGAAAAAAGTTCCCACTTTTGAAAATTCATAACAGCAAGACTATTTCACAGATTTGAATGATTTCGATTCTAGTTTGAAGCGAAAAGATCAAAGTATTTTTGTGATTTTTCCTCGTTATCTCGCGAGCACTATAAATATAGGTAAATTAGACTTTTCAAAAATTTCATGGTTGCAAAATGACTGAAAAATGGCCTAAAACATCGATCAAAGCACAAGTGACTCCTCGCACAGAATAATGAAGGAAATGCAGCTTCTCATGGGTGAGAGATATCCTCCGCACATTAATTACCATGGGATTGAAAATCTTCCGTATTTGTTGGCAAATCGATGTCTTGTAACACCTGAGGGAGGTGAAACGCCCATTGCCTATTGTTCTGTTTGAATAGAATCCTTACAATTTGATCAATTTTTAGGCCCCTTTTCCGTCATTTTGCAACCACAAAATTTTTGTAAAGTAAAGTTGAAGTTAATAATACTTCTAGTGCTGGTAGGACAGCGAGAAAAATCACAGAAAGACTTCAATCTTTCGGTTTTTAACTAGAATTTGAATGATTCAAATCTGTGAAGTAATCTTGGCGCTATGAATTTTCAAAAGTGGAAACTTTTTTCTGGCTCACCGGGTACATGTTGTAAGATTAATCGCAGCCAGATAAATTATTATCTTTTACTTCATAGGTTATTCAGAGTATGCCTGTTTCTGAGACATGTGATACGTTCTCTTACGGAGTTGTAAGTGGTTAATTTGTTCAGTGATATGTTTCTGATTGTTGATGATATTACTTCGGAATAAAAATTTCTTGCTTCTAATGATAGTTCACTGCTGCTTTGTACTGAGTGAGTAAAAAATGTATAGACGTTTGAAAACGTGAAACTGTCGAGCAGTTCATCAAATTTTACCAAAAGCTAATAATTCTTGTGCAGCTAATATATCAACTTAGATGGGAAAACTTAGTTTGTCAAAATCAATCCTTGATCATCTTAGGTCGTAGTTTGGCCCCGAATCTGTCATAAATACATTTTATCGGTCTACCTTGGCCGTCAAACGCTTGCCAGATGTAGAAAGAGCCTGATCCTTAATAGTATCGTACTTCGACTTTCATTCAGCTTGCTGTTTTTGTCTCTTTTCTATCATCATGAGGATGTATCGCAAGCAACTTTGATCAAGGGATTTAGGCCCGGTTTACACTATGCCATGTTCAAATGAAAACGGTATGAAATAATGCCGTTTTGGCCTTCCGTTTACACTAAAACGTTTTCGTAACCGGCATCAAATGAAGACGATTTTGAAACGGCATGATTTGAAAACGGCATGAAACGTTTCAATGTAAACGCTTGAAGATGGAACAAGTTATTACTGGCTGAAAGGGAGGCAAATTATTCCTTTGTCTCTCTTTGAATCCGTAACAATATCGTTCCGTTTTCAAGCGTTTACACTGAAACGTTTCATGCTGTTTTCAAATCATGCCGTTTTCGAAGTCGCCGTCATTTGATGCCGGTTATAAAGTCGCTTAGTGTAAACGGAAGGCCAAAACGGCATTATTTCGTACCATTTTCATTTGAAAAATGGTATAGTGTAAACGGGGCCTTAGGTCCGTTTTATAGGATTTGAGATGAAGCATTTTTGTAAAATTGCTTTAATTTAAGAAAGATGAGACCGCTTTAGCAGCTAAGTTTTCTTTATTATTTTGTTTCTAATAATTATATAATTATATCTCCTGAGCAACAAGTTTTCTCTGTTTTGAGGCACGCTTCTAAGGTTGATAAAGCAGCATCCCTTCCCAACATCACTTTTGCGTACTTTATAAACAGGGCTTCTTAAGGATATTGTGCGCCCGCGAGCGCAGAACCGACCATGAAATGTGCCTGCAAGTAAAAATCGAATGTCGACGAGTATGGTCAGGTACCATAAATCGCACGTCTGTCTTAGTCACTACTAGTTGTGCTAAGTACTGAAAACACTAACAAAGGTCTGTCACAAGCAAACATGATATACAGTCATTAACTATAACAGAATGTGAGACTGAACAGATGGTATGGCCATGCCGAGAGGGATTAGAAACAACAAAATCTACATAAGCAAGGTTTTTTTTCTAATGGTGGGTCATATTGTCGGTCTTAGGGTATTTTTGATTTTATCAAAGGAGGCTTCAACATTTCACGTGTTTTCCATCCACGGTAGTTGAGGATAGAATTTCATTTCGTAAACACGTGTCGTAAGGATTTGGACGTTAAATTAGTCTTTTTCAGTTTAAGGTTACAAGCACATTTGTTGTACAAAACCTATCCCCAACAAACTATATTAGATCATTTCTGAAACACAGTCAATATTGGTGACATACCAAGAAATCCAAATTTAATTTCATATTTCGTTTGTGAGTTTATGATACTCATCAAATTCTATCATTTTTTGAAAGTTAAAAAATGCGCACAAAACAATAAAACAAGCTTGACATCAATCCTACCTGAAGTTTAAAATGTTGATTTGTCCTTAATTTTTCCATCTTCGATGTTAGTATTCTGAAGATTAACGATAATCATGACATGAATGGCAGTTTTGTTTGTGCGTGACTTTTTGACGCAGTAAAGTCGTTTTATGTTTTGTGATCTTTGCACAAAGTACCAGAGGGACCTGTCTTCCTATTGTAGCATTTTGACATGATCTCTTCTGTAACACTGTCTGCATGTTCTAAATTGGGGCCATGTACAGAAATCATCATCTTCAGCAGGGCTCAAAAAATTTTCTGCTTCCTGGTAGCAAGCTAAGCAACTTCATTTCTTCTTACACATTTTCTTCTTCTTTCCAATTCCCCCACCCTTTTCCTTTCCTTCATTTCTTTCCCTTCCTTCCCTTTCCTTCATTTCTTTCTCTTCTTTTCCCTTTCCCTCCGTTTCTTTTTCCTTTTCCCTCCTTCTTTTCTAGCAAATTTGAGCGTTTCAGTTGCCTTCCTAGAAGCGCCGCTACCACTTCGTTTCTTTAGCCTTCATCTTGAGTTCTACAATTTCCTTTGAAAACAGTCTCCTTTTATTATTTGTGCCTTCATAAAAAGAGACGATGGAGTCGGTGACTACCTCAACCGAATTCCACGTAATGTTTGAAAGTAATACTTGGGAATGTAACTCAGCCCATATAAAAGATAATGTTTCCTGCCATTTGGGTAACAAGGATTCACTAGTATAAGCATTTGAAATGCTTTTCCGTGTGACTTTTCAATCTTTAAAGGGAGATTGACCCAAGATCATAATATGCAACGATATAGATTAATGAAAAAGTATTTTCAGAAATGTGCCTGCAGAAAATCGGAGCGTAACATTTTGTGCCTGCAAGCGGCGCTCGCGCGGATTAAGGAGATCTGTTCGTAAATGATATCTGTCTCATATTTGATGTTAGGTGATATTTCTAGAATTGCAAAATTCTATCTTGCGGTGCAGGTGAGAAATGGTTAGTGGATGGAATTCCTGCTCCTACCCTTTGGTTTCGGTGTTATCCCCTTGGCGCATGTGACATTGGGCTGCGCCAGGGAGCGCCGAAGGTGAGCATTCGCTGTGACGAAGGGCTCCCTGGGCTGCGCTGTCTATCAGCGCGTTGGGTCCCTCTCTTCACCCTTGCACCTGTGTGCTTCCAAATTTCTTAATGCTTGCTGATTTTACTGCCTGACTTCAAATGTGAAACAGACATTAAATTTTTCTTTGTAGTTGTTTTTTTCTTAACGTACTGTAATTATTGACTTGTAAGTCCCTTTCATAGTTGGAAGTCCGATGATCTAGTGTCTATTCCTAAGGAAAAGAAAAAGTTTTCTTTTTCTGGTTAATATTTCAAGCATTAATGACTAGCACTTTATTGGGATCTAAAAGTATCTTGTGCAGTACATGCTTTCAATCGCCTGTAAATTTTTGACTCGCTCGGCGTATGTTTTTATTGCCTGTTATATGGAGTAATTAGATCTTCTTACGATATTTTTGCCATAAGTTGATCGCCATGTTTTTGATTGTGTCTGCCTAGTGTCGTTGCAATGCACAATGGCTTCCGTTGAAGTCATCATCAGAAATTATCCCCTTTCTGTTTCAATATCGACGTTTCTGTATGCTCCTATATAATTGCTTCTAGTTGATGTGGGAGTTATTAACAAATGAAGTACCATTCAAAGGAATGCAAGGAGTGCAAGTCGCATGGATTGTAGTCGTCAAAGAAGAGGTTCATTATCTTATGGGTATTTGATGTTTTTCAAAAAAAGTGTAACAGCAATTTTTACAGGATATGAATCGTATAAGCTTATTTTTGGATGGCTAATTTGAAAATATAATGCGGATAGACTTGACGTGATTCACATGTCTTGGCCATTTGAAACCAGTTGCAAAATAACCTTTGCGTTGGATAGGCAGCAGTTTGAATCTTTATTTCGATAACCTAATGTTCTAGCATCCGAAAATGTCCCTTGCGAATGATTTATACCGTAGCCTAGTTCAAGACACGATTTATCTAATTGATCTTTCAAGGTGTTGCTTCTAGAATTTGAGAATAATTATTTTCGTTTGCAGCGATTAACTATACCAAGTACATGTCCTCCAATGTTTGCATCACTGCTTCAAAAGTGCTGGAAAACAGATCCAAGGGTAAGCTTATGCCCATATAGACTGATGACGATGAGTCCCTTGTATCCCTGCGGCAAACCTTGCTCAAGAGGGACTCATCATGAAACAGTGAATAGCTTGGCCCAATTTTCTTCAATCACCAATGGTATTGTGAAAGAATCACGGCTTCGAATCTCCGTCCCGTGGGAGTGTTTTCAATTCTTTAATCGAATCGAAAATTCTATCTCATTTACACCTTAACAATAGTAATTCACAAATCTCGCAATCTGATTGGTACGTTAGGAACTGCGCAGTTTGGGCCTAAATAGGGCCAACTTTTTCAGAGTAATACTATGAGTCTATATTGCCCAAAGCGCTATCTATCAAGTTAAAGAGCACAGGGCAACAAGAGACTCATCGTCATCAGTCTAATGCCCATATAACCGGTTTTATGTTATATCTCACAGGCCTAAAGCAGTTGCTGTGGCGACAAACACACGTCCCTGCATCGTATTGTACAAGGCTACGGGAAACCGGTGGGAAATGTACGATTAACCAATAGGAGTGACGGGATTCTGTATTGCCTTGTTTTTTAAATTTCAGTTAGGTAATAAAATGGTATGTAATCTGAACATCATCCCGAAGAGTCCAGTCGAAGAATCTATCTCGCAAAACTGATCTCCTTGCTAATTTGTAGAGATACGTCTTGCCTTAGACTTCATAAGTAATTCTCACTGTGCATTTGTTTATTTTGACTGTACCCGAATTTCACTGGTATTTGAAGCACTCTACTCGGGTCTACTCGTAGGCTAGCATACTTACGGAGCCTAGACACACTGCAACAACAACGGGGCTTCCATCTACTGTGTTGCTTAAAAGATTTTTACCGAGATCACAATCCGATATGCGTTTACACGGTATACTTGTTCAGGATTTGGTTGCAATCTGGATAGCGATCCACCTCTGAAATGGGATCGATCGCCTCTAAAGGATCGCGGTCGCGAACAATAGACCTTCTAGCTATTCTGAAAAAGAATCTCAATCGAACGATACTTTGCTACATTTTGTAGAATTTTCGAATGTGCACAATAGAGATAGAAGCTCTAACGCCACTCGATCGAACCTCACGTATAAAAATGTGTAAAAATAACGCTCGATCCAGGCTCTTTTGCAGAATAGCTAAAAGGTCTATTGTTTACAGGGCAAATATTTTTCAGGATCAGGATTGCTATCGGGATAGCGATCCACCTCTGAAATGGGATCGATCGCCTCTAAAGGATCGCGATCGCGAACAATTGTTTACAGGGCAAATATTTTTCAGGATCAGGATTGCTATCGGGATAGCGATCCACCTCTGAAATGGGATCGATCGCCTCTAAAGGATCGCGATCGCGAACAATTGTTTACAGGGCAAATATTTTTCAGGATCAGGATTGCTATCTGGATAGCGATCCACCTCTGAAATGGGATCGATCGCCTCTAAAGGATCGCGATCGCGAACAATTGTTTACAGGGCAAATATTTTTCAGGATCAGGATTGCTATCGGGATCATGATTCCGTATTTTTGCTCCTTGTGAATGGGGTAACAGTTGGAGTTAAATCTTGGTTGTCTATACATTTACTTAAATTAAAATATAGCCGTATTTCCCATTCGGAATTTTCAAACTTGTGCAAGTGTCCTAAAGCTCCTGCAGTATACTGCTACCAAATCGAAGTTTGTTGATAAGATTTTGTGCTGCTATAGTATTGTCGTATGTCAACCTTTTACTAACTGACGATTTCATTTTCCTTTTCAACAGGAAAGACCAGATTTCAAAGAGATCAGAACTTTGTTGGATTCTATGTGTGCAAATCGTAAGATTTTGAAGCATCATTTTGCATTTTGCATCATTTTGCAGCATCATTTTGCATGAAGCAACCAACGTTATACTGCTGCTTGCCGGATAAATCCAAAATTAGGTCTTTGTATTAGACTGACTGCCCTGGAAGTAAAAATAGGGACCTTTAGCAACCAGGACAGCGACTTCAACAACAATGCAAATGTGCCCTTTGTTTCCAAACTTCTACTTGAAAAGACTCCTTGTTTTCTGTTCGAATTTGCTTCCCTTGAGAGTCTATGAAGTTATCCTTTTCGATTCCGTAACTTGGATGGAAATCCTATTTCTAACATGCTGTTCTTCAGATCTGGTTCTTCGAAGTGAAACTCACTCATTTAAATGCTTATATTCAAAAGAATCAAAGAAAAAGAGGGTTGCAGCTTATTTAGTTGAAGGAGGAGATTTTGTCTTGGCTTGTTCAAGAACATGTGTGGGAATTTGTGGGAAACTATACTCAGTTGTATCGTACAAGACGGCTGGCGTTGCCGTTCTGGTTGCTAAAAGTCTCCAATGTCATGAAAATTCGGTGACGTTAAAATTTGTTGTAAAGTAGATCATTATTTGTCTCAAGCTTCAAGTTATTTCCTTGATAAGCTGTTGATCATAGTAAATCAACGCAGTTAAAGTAGTTAGGGAGACTGGGCCTGCCTAACAACACCCTATTGTTGTAATATAAAAGCTCTATTAAGCCTCCAGGGGGGCATATTTAATTTCAGACCTTCAAGAGGGGGCTGATTAGATGGGGGCTTATTAGGGAGGAGGGCTTATTCACAAAATCAAGTGACAAGGCTATGTTTGGTAGCTTTTCGGTTCTTTATCCCGTATTTTGTGGAATCACCGTGCAATTTTACAGCTCAAATACATAAGTTCGACAATTTTACAGCTCAAATACATATGGTTTTATCCCAAACCATACTAAAATTAACGAGCAAGTTTGTGAAGCTAGATAATTGGAAAATATTTGGTAAACTCTATAATTTTGTATAAGTGGCGGGGGGGGAGGAGCTTAGTAGAGAGGGTGGGCTTATTTCAAATTTTAACTCAGAGGGGAGGAGCTTATTAGAGAGTGGGGCTTAGTAGAGAAGGGGGGCTTAAAAGAGCTTTCACTGTATATACTCAGTATGATAGCAAATAAACTTATTCATTGAATCTACAGAGAGGTTACACGGTAAGGAAGGCTGAATAAAGTTGAGAAATGCATCCAATGACAATGAAGCTGAATCGAACGATGTTTTTATAACTTCTGACGAATTTTTCAAATATCGAGCGTCTTTTGTAAAATTGTATAATGATATATCGCTCAATCCAAGCCCTTTTGCACAAGGTCTATTGCTAAGGTCAGCAGTATGGAGTTATTTGCACTATGTGGCCACTCTACGTATTTAATTTGTTAGAACGACATGTGTTAACCTACACAAGTTGTAATTCTTATCTTTATCGGTCTTTTTTCATTTGTAGCTGAACTGGAAGACGAAACAAATTCTTTCATACAGCACAAAAATGAGTGGAGGTAAAAGTTCATAATTTTCAGAATTTTGCCTCCTTTCTTTCCTTTCTTGTTTTGCTTTCTTGCAATCTTAGGTGTAAAAGGTGTCCCAAAGAGTAAACAGATTTGCATTGCTCGAGCGATGTGAATTTAGCTTTAATTAGTCGTTAATCCCTTTCAAAATGTTCCTCTAGTCAACTTGAACATGGGTACCTCGTTTGTTGGTAGTGATACTTAGAGAGCAGAAATATTAATTTTCAAAGCTCAAGCCTGTGTCCATTTTGGCATTTTGACCTAAGCAAATTCTTTCAGCACGTCGAAATCAAACAGTTGAATTGAGGAGATGTGAATCTGACTGCAAACTGGGTAACTTCTAGCAAACATCATGTAGTCTGATCTAATGTTTTCAAGTTTTATTAATGCTATCCTCGATTTATTTGATGTACTTCTAGCATAGGTTCCAAATCTTTGAATCGCTTTAAAAAGGCGGATGTAAGATTCAATGACCCATTTCTTTTATAACTGAATGACGTGAAAGAAACTTTAGCCACTTTTCTGCGATTCTACCGTTGGACTTCGCAGAAATCTTGAATATTTGTCGAGATTACTTAAATTATAGTGTGATGTCATCGAATCTCTAAATCACAAACCAGAAGAGTGAAAGACTTTTGCTTCATACCATATTGTAGGCATCCAAAAACCATGGTTTTCTTAAAAAGTAGTTGATCTTCGTCGACGTGTTTAAAAATTATGATTGTTTTATGATTTCTTTTTGAAAATTTTCTTGAATTCTTAAGCAAGAAGAAAAACAATGTAATTTTGAAAATATTGATGATTTCAGAAAAGTCTACCGGCAGATTTGCTGGAAAGTTTTTCAAGTTTCTTTGAAGTCGAAAAGATTAAAGAAATAGGTCATGAAATTTTACACCCAGCTTTTTAAAGATCTGAAACCTTTGCTTGTGCTTCTAGAATTTGTTTTTGCCCAAAATGCCAAAGCTCTAAGATAGGACGTGGCTGCTATGTTGAGCTTTCACGGTTGATATTTCTGCTCTCAAAGAACCAATAAACGAAATATACATATTGAGGTTAAGTATGAGGATCATTTTAAGAGTATGAATGATTCATTATCTCACTGATGAGGCTGCCGATGGGCGGCGAAATATTTAAGGTAACGATGTTTAGTTTTAAGATTTAAGTATTGCATGTGTCTTAAGGAGAATGGTCACCAAAACAACATTACCAAATTATAACTTATCGTACAAGACACGGGATCTACTGAAAGATCTTGGAAACAAAATCTCGCAACATTTTAAGAGTGATTAAGCATTAATTAAAGCTAAATTCCCATCGCTGGAGCCAACAATCCATTTAGTTTTTGGGACATTCGGTCTATTTTAGTTTTTCTCGTTCATCGTTTGTTAAAGCCTGGTTTTCATTAAATTGTAATTCATTGGCGGTTATAGGCGATCCCATCGCTGATGTTCTGATTTCAAATGAAATTGTTGACTTCCAGCCAGGGCTCAAAAAAGTTCTTTCTTTCCTGGTAGCAAGCTATGCAATGTCGTTTCTTCTTAACACATTTTCTTCTTCTTTCCCATTATACCACCCCATTCTAACCCTTTCCTTTCTCTCCTTTATTTCCCTTCATTTCAATGTCCCTTCACCCTAGTAGTTGATTTTCAAGGGGCCCTCCGCATAAAAACTTAAAATGAAAATCAAATCAAAGCACCTAAAAACTATTTACAGTGTATATACCAAACTAAAAAATGAACCTAATTTTCAAAAGTAAAAGAAATTTAAATAAAATCAATAGACTGAGAAACGTTTCCAACGATCAAGCAACCAGGGGAGCCCCTGGCTCCGCGCTCGACCCCGCCAAACCGGCAACGGAGATCCCGAAAACAGGTCTCCATCGCTGATCCTGTGGCAATCAGGGAGCGTTGGTGGCAATCAAGCACAGAGACCGCGGGCCGCGGCCAGCTACTCGACCGCAAGAAAAGTTCCCCCAGCCCGTCATCAAATATGCTGATTGAACACAACAATGAAGGGTACCTGTTTAGTCTCAGCTCAAGGTTGGCTGTTCCATAGTTTTGCACCTCAATACGACAAACATTTCTACGCATTTGCGGATGTTTTCTTTTGGCTGCGAGAGCTGCAGGCGGAGTTTCTTGTGAAAAGATTGCTCGTGTACTGCGGAGCAAGTTCACTAATAGGCTTGTAGGTTTATTACTAGGATGCGATGTTTGCTTATCTTCTGATATCTTTCTCTCTTTTAGAAAAGAGATTGAATCAACGATGGAAAAATTGAAGAATATTGAGCGTAATCTTACTTTGAAAGAGAGAGATCTTCATCAGGTAATCTTTCAAGTTATTACCTGACTGAAGTCTGAAAAACGAGGCAATACAGAATCCCGTCACTCCTATTCGTTAATCGTACATGTCCCGCGGGTTTCCCGTAGCCTTGTACAATACGATACAAGGATGCGTTTTTGTCGCCACAACAACAGCTTTAGGCCTGTGAGATTTACAATAAACTCAGAAGACATGACAGTAACCAAATGTATTTGACTAAATGATACAAGTCAAAATTAGAAGCTATCAGGTAATAAAACTTATACTAATCGTGCAAGCTTGGTCTTTACTTTTAAGAGCTCCGGCTTTATATTTTCCTGTACAACACAAAACCGGTTAGTATGCGCATAATCCAATTCCGTAAATCTAGATCGTTGGTATTTCCGTAAACTGAGTAAAAAAGGAAATACTTCCGAAAAAATCCTCCTTTTGAAAATTCATAGCTTCAAGAATGCTGGTTTGGTTGCCATGAATCTAGCTGTCAGTACCAAAGTTTCTCGTGCAATTGGATTTCTGAAATATTGCAGCAAATTTTTACCTCAAAACACACTGAGTAAAATGTATCGGGGTATTGTCGAACCACATTTTCGGTTCTGTTGTTCGGTATGTCCTTCAAGAATTGCAGATTCCAGCGGCTAGAATTCTTACGAAGAGCAGTTTTGATACCCTTTCCATAGGTTTGATATAAAGTTTGAATTGGCCTATTGTAATCGACACCATTAGAAGCGAAACCGCAACTACAGTGTACAGATCGCTAAATGGTCTTGTCCCGGAGTTCCTTTCCAGTTTGTTTGAAAAAACGTCTACTCGAAATGTCAGGTATACCTGAGAAATACCGAAACTGATCTTTCGATACCTTTACGAAAAACCATCAATGGGCAAAGGGCTATATCTTTTTGTGGACCAAAGCTAGGGAATAACCTTGAACTTGATGTAAAATAGGCACCAACTCTTGCAGCCTTTAAGAGCGGAATCAAATCATTGTAATCGGAAAACGTTTATGCTACGGCCCCTTGAAAAGCAGGTCTCATGGACTGATGGGGCTACCGTGTCTAAATAGATAAAATGAATGAATGAATGAATGAATGAAAGAATGAATGAATGAATGAATGAATGATAGCCTTTACCGGGTGAGCTAGAAAAAAGTTCTCACTTTGGAAAATTCACAGCACCGAAATTACTTCATGGATTCGAATGATTCAGATCCTAGTCTAAAGCCGAAATATTGAAGCATTTTTGTGATTCTTGTTGCTTTCTTACGAGCTCTGGAAGTTTAGGCAAATCAAGCTGGTGCAGAGTGACTGAAAAGGGGCCTAAAACATTGATTAGACCGTAAAAATTCTCCTCGCACAGATGTAGCATCTCAACTCTCTTATGAGTTACAAGACATAGATTTATGAATAAATTCTAAAGATTTTCAATCCCATGGCAATGATTGTGCAGACGATATCTCTCACCTATAGGAAATTGCTTTTTCTTTCTTGCTCTGTTTTAGGAGTCCATTATGATTTGATCAAGTGTTTTATGTCATTGTTGGTCATTCTGCAGCCATGGAACTTTTATAGAGTTTACTTTACCTATATTTCCGGTGCTTGTAAGAAGACGAGAATAATAACAAAATGCTTCGATTTCTTAGCTGATCCATTCCAATCCATCCAGTACTGTTTTTGCTATGAATTTTCAAATTTGGAATTTTTTCTGGCTCACCCGGTAGATTGGCATGTTTCTTTATTTTTCTCGTGTTCTTATGAGCACTGAAAATATCAATCAAGTCAACTTCACGAATATTTCTGGGTTGTAAAATGCCTGAAAAGGGCTTGGAATGCCCCCTTCAGATCGTAAGGGCTCATCGCACAGTTTTCATACAAGAATTGAGAAACGCTACTGGAAGCGATAGCGTTCAATTTTAAGGGCTCTTTCCATTCTGGTTATGAGTTGCAAAGTGTTGCTAAGTAGGCCGTTTATTACCAGCCCAGAAAATATCAAAAATTATCTTTTACTCTTTCTAACTGATATTATAGTAATGATGATAATGAATATTAACTGATCCAAATAACATGGCTATTCTCTGCTAACGTTAATGTTGTCCATAATTCTTTTAAGACTCTGTAACTATCTTATCACATCATATTTTATTAAAAACTATAGCAATTTAATTTTTTAAAAATCCTTTGGATAATGCTGGACAACAGTTGTTTATATCTGATGGCAAAGAATTGAACAGTTTTGCTGCACTATCTTGGAAACTTCCGGTTTCCCATGGGATCACAATTGATTTTGCACTGCTTGGTCGATGCTCTCTGGTAAACTGTTTCCCTTTCTT
This sequence comes from Aurelia sp. 4 Dawson et al 2005, assembly GCA_964019985.1. Lineage (NCBI taxonomy): Eukaryota > Metazoa > Cnidaria > Scyphozoa > Semaeostomeae > Ulmaridae > Aurelia > Aurelia sp. 4 Dawson et al 2005. Next base: position 8,127,283 of record OZ026493.1, on the reverse strand, counting down.
GTAATTCTTGGATCAAAAATCTGTTTTCGAGAAATTTTGATAGATTGTAAAATTCAACCTTTGTAGAATATATGAAAGTCCTGGGCTTATCATTGCAAATCTCCACTACAAATGCTCTATGCCAAGCTTTATGGAGAAAATGGGTGCATTTCAAGATTTACAAAATTTATTTCCCCTGCGTTCATCCTTATTGCCAAATTTTAGTTAAGTTCAATATTTGAAAGAATTTTTGTCATTTCTTGCAGAGAGAGCTTCGTTTACTTTTAAAAGAGAAGCAGAAGTCTTCAAAGGTATTTCTTTAAAGTTGTCCGCAATATGTCGCTGTACGTATTTTATGTAGAAAACTGCTTGCAAGCAACTTAACCATCAGATGGCCTAAACATAAGAATCTCCAGTACGTACTGGAGTACGTATTTTCCCAGTACTAGTACTGGGAAAATATGGCTAAAGTGTACTAAAAGACAATCTCGCACGATAAGCAGAACTGAGGCTTTTTGAGTCATTCATATAATTGCATATCAGTATCAGTTGTTGTTGGTTTTATCTGATTGAAAGGCTGATTTAACAGCATGAGTTATCTTTTTAGATTGATTTCATCGATCTTTAGGTCTGACTGCTTCTCATCAAAGCTGTTTTATGACATTTTGCCAAGATTTGTGGTTGAAGTTTGAGAATATTGTCTCTCACAAAAATGTTTGACAAAAACTGTCAAAGGTTTGTTTACCCATATCAAGTCATGAAAACATGTGAATGGCAAGTTTCAATACTGTTCTACTTTTGGCAGTCATGGCGCAAATTTTCTTGGCGCGAAATTTATAAAAGAAATGACAAGATGTTTTTCAAGAGATTCATCACTTGATTTGAAATGGGTGTAAACAAACCTTAGCCGATTACAGGTCAATGTTAACTTGTATTTCAATTTGTGTGTCAACTTTCAGGCAATCAACAAGGCTGACTTAAAAGACTGGACAGAGGATGACGTGGTAATCCTTCATTAATTTTAAATAACCTAGACTGTTTCACAAAAGTATAGCCGTGTTATTTCTTGCTATAAATGGAACTTATGAGCTAAGCTTGACTGTATTGTGATTTACAATTAAAGTATCTTGGACCATCTTTATCCAGATTTTATTTTCCGACAAATACACAATTTTTCTATTGGAGAAACTACGGAGTGTTCCTAAAAAGTAACAGAGTTGATCAGGCGTAGCAGTAAGAATTTAGCTTGAATCAATCTGTATCGATTTTGGAAAGAATCCTAGATAGGCAATATAAATAAAGGTACCTCGTTCGTTGATATTGCGTTTCTTTGATGGTGGAAATATTCATGCTGAAAGCTCATGAAAAGTTTTTCACCCAACTCCAGAATTTTTCCCTGCAAATGATAGCCTGTTCTTGATCAACCGTTTACTACAAAACGAAAGAAAATGGACTAAATAACAAGCCTCTCTAGCAAGATTTCCCCTCTTGGCATTTTTAGACAACTGGCTTTAGAAGAATTGTCTTCTTTTGATAACGAAAACGAAAGCGAAAGCCTGAAAAGCGAATAGGTGAAAACGAAAGCCTGAAAATGGCACATCACCGTCGAACAAACATACTAAGTACCCCCCCCCCTGGGCCCACCTCCAAACCAGATCATTTGAGCTTTGGCATAAGGTGTTATGGAACTGTGATGTGGAGTGTCCTAAATCCCAGCGAAGTTTAGCAAGAACCATCGCGCTTGAATCCTCTCTACTGGGCTGAAAACGCAACTTCTGCTCAAAATTCAATATCCACCCTTTAAGATCATTCTACTGAGATCTGGTGACTAACTTAAATCACGAAAATAAACCACTTGCGTAATTAAGAACACCAAATTTAAGCCACGCATTAGTTAGACTTGGTGCTCTTGAATTATGAAAAATGTGTACAAATTAAGACGCACTGACGAGAAAGATATCTCTAAAGCATGAAAGGCTACATTTCACTTTCCAGTTAGTTTTTCACTCAAAGTATAACGGATTCGCAGTTACAAGAATAGTTCCATTTAATGAACGACACTCCCCATTACGTGCCTTGTTGTAAGCCGCGTTTCTATAAGCCGTAGTAAATAATGAGGGCTGTTTCTTCGCAATTAATGAAGGCTGTTTCTTCGTTGTGCGACTTCATTACGCATGCCGTTTATTCTCACGTGATAGATATACTTTAATGAGCAAATCAAGTTTTATTATGCTTAAAAAAATTCATTTGTCATTTGGCATCTTTTCTTTGTGAAAAAAATAGGCGGCTTGTACAATATTTCTAATAATTTAAACTCCTGGAATAAAGTAAATTGTACTGTGAACAGAGTGCGATAAATTCGCGACGTTTTGATCTGAACCCGTTATCAAGTAGCCTGTGATCCAAAGTCTTTGGGAGTACTGCAATCATGCTTTAGATATTTGTCACGTTGACTATTTTTGGCTGTCTTAAAAGGATGAATGTAGGGTTTCATATGTTTCTTTGTACATGGCAGGCTGGACAATAATTTCTGCATTTACCCTGTTTAGGCAGGGTGCAACTAAATCGCGTGGGTTTGTGGGTGATGTGGGTTATGTGGGTACTGTGAGTTTGTGGGTTTCATATGTGGGTTTGTGGGTCTCATATGTGGGTTTGTGGGTTTCTTGTTAAGGTCAGTTAGGTTTAGTGGGTTTTAAAAGAAAGACCTTATTCTCTTTTATCAACTTCAAATGTGGGTTTGTGGGTTGTTGCTAAGTGCATGGGTATTATGCAATGAGGTAATGAGGTTGACATAACTTCTGCTTTGGCGATGAAAACAATAGACCCTTTCACGGTAGATCGAACGGGGGATTCGAATGGAGTTTTCCAGACCATACGGCGTGAAATTTTGGATTTTAGAATTTTTTGGTTATCGTCACATATTGCAAGATTTCTCTGAGTTAACTTATTGGAACCTGATGAAAACTTAACTGGACCTACCTGAGTGACCAAGGAACGTATCTTTTGTTTTCGTTCTTTCTAAACTTTCTCAGAAATGATGAAGAAACTTCGCAAACACCGACGACTCTTTGCTCCTTTCACAAAACCGCTGCCAAGGTCCAGCGACCGCCCTAAACCCTTTCAGCAATAAATTCTGTGCCGAGGCAGCCATCAACTTGATTTCCAAAATGAAGAGTCTTTATACATTTATGATGAACCTCTGAAATTTCCACCCTTCGATCTCTCGTCATTTTTGCGAAATTTCCCGTTGATTTCACTCTTGCTGTGTTTCCAAGAAGGTTCGCCGTCACAAGCCGATGACAGAAAAGTTAGCTTGTCGTAGAAGGGATCGGGGAAACCCTTTCACCTGGGACGGGGGAAACCTACCCTTTCCTTTCATTTAAATGTTGAGGTTCTGGTATCCAGGGTTAGGGAAACCAAACAGGGGTGAATATGTAACTTGATGAATCAGCTGACAACTTCCCGCCAAATTTAGACTCGGTCTCCAAATCATGTGCAAATATGCTGATGTTGTGGCAAGAAAAGAAAAGAACAAGTTTGTGTAGCAGGGGCAACATGGTGAACTTTCTTATAAGAGAATTTGAGCCACCACAGAAGGTTTCTTTCAGGATTTGAGTGCTCAGTGTTTCTTACAACTATCTTACGAGTTTCATGACAATCTTCATGTTCACTAGTTGTGAGCTGGCGAATATTTAAAACTATGGTTTAGCAGCCTTTAGCAACGTTTAGACATTGCCACAATTACCTTCCTAGTAATATGATACAGGAAACAAGTGAAAATATAGTAAAACTATGCTAAGGACTACCTAATTACGATTTGTTAGCTAGATATTTGCTCATACATGTTTTTTAAGAAACTGGTTTTTAAGAAAAACTACTTCTAAGATAGCTAGATCTTAAGAAACTTTAGTAATATATCGGAGGAGGATTGAGAAACTCTTAAAAGCTAAATGCAAGAAAATTATAGCGATTACCGTAAAAGCTCTGGATAGCCCCCTCGATCCCCCTCCATAATAAGACCCTCTTCTCAGAGCCAAAATTTTTAATGAACCCTCTCTGTTAACCCCCCCCCCATGCTTATATAAAACTCGAGTGTTTATCAAAGATTTTGAACATTCATTTGGCTTAAAACGTTTGCATGTTAATTTGATGTGGTTTGGAATAAAACTTTGTCGAATTTTTGTACTTGACTTGTGAAAATGCACGTCGAATACGTAAGATATGGTGCAAAAAGAACAGAAAAGCCATCGCCCTTTGGTTTTGACAATAAACCCCACTCTCCAATAAGCCCCCTCTCTTTTAAGTCTCTTCTTGAGTGTCTAAAATTAGATAAGCTCCTGGGAGATTAAAAGAGCTTTCCGGGTATACCTATCGTTGAACTTTTATCATTGAGCAACAATAACTTATTGTTTATGTTTTGAACAGCAGAACACTATTATTCCTACACGTTTTTTATTTCCTAAGAAACTTTAATCAGGCCATAGTACTGAAAGTTTCTTAATTTCACATAAAATTTTCTCCATTTTAGTACTAAAAGTTTCTTAATTGGCTTCAATGCAGAATTATTCATGTGGTCGCTAACACTGCGGCAGATATGTCTCTTAACGTTTAAAACATTATATTGGAATAAACAGTGTTCTGTTATGTTGAAAACACAAATGGTTAGTGACTATTGCTCAAGGACGAAGGTTCAGCGATCTATTTGCCATAATATCAATGCCTTTAACTTTTAAAGGTTTCTTATTACTTCTCAGACATAGTACTAGAGCTTCTTAAAATTTTGTCCATCTTAGTACTAGTTTCTTATAAACCAGTTTCTTGTAAAAAACGTGTATATGGTGTTTAATAACTGTCAAGAAACATATCTGGAGCAGTGTTAGAGATCATACTGATAATCATGCATTCAAAACATAAGAAACCCATTACGAAACATTTAGAATCACAATGGACAAATTTTCATCCTGAAATGAGAAATTTTTAGTACTACAGTGACCTAATACATGTTTCGTATAGAAAACATATGCTGGAGTTTCTTAATTTTTAGCGATCTGAGAGTTGATATTCACGTATATTTTTATAACAAACTACCTCATAAAAATCTCAACTCTTCGATCGCCACAAAATTAAGAAACCCCAATCCACGGAAAATAAACCTATGGTTAGAAACCAATAATTTTGTTTCTGCTCATGGTTGGGACCCGGTGACCTCGTGTCTTTCTTCGCCATAAACGTCACAGTTTAATGTAATTGTAGTTTTGTAGTCTTAAATATATTATTGTTGCTTTTAATTGATGAAAAAATGTGGTTAGAGGAAATCCTTAACATAGTTTTACTTTATTTTCATGTGTTTCATGTATCATTTTACTCAGAAGGTAGACATTGGAAAGGCTTCAAAAAGATACTTTTGAAATGTTCGCGAGCGTACAGGTAGGTAAAGATATTTATGAAACCTTTCAGAGACTCGCAAGAAATCCAAAGTACTAAAAATATTTCGTCAATTTAAATATTTATCCCTGTTTGGCTCCCCCGTCCCAGGTGAAAGGGTTTCCCCGATCCTTTTTACAACAAGCTAACTTTTCTGTCATCGACTTGTGACGGCGAGCCTACTTGGAAACACAGCAAGAGTGAAATCAACGGGAAATTTCGCAAAAATGACGAGAGATCGAAGGGTGGAAATTTCAGAGGTTCATCATAAATGTATAAAGACTCTTCATTTTGGAAATCAAGTTGATGGCTGCCTCGGCACAGAATTTATTGCTGAAAGGGTTTAGGGCGGTCGCTGGGCCTTGGCAGCGGTTTTGTGCAAGGAGCAAAGAGTCGTCGGTGTTTGTGAAGTTTCTTCATCATTTCTGAGAAAGTTTAGAAAGAACGAAAACAAAAGATACGTTCCTTGGTCACTCAGGTAGGTCTAGTTAAGTTTTCATCAGGATCCAATTCGTTGATGTAGAGAAATCTTGCAATATGTGACGATAACCAAAAAGTTCTAAAATCCAAAATTTCACGCCGCATGGTCTCGAAAACTCCATTCGAATCCCCCGTTCGATCTACCGTGAAAGGGTCTATTATGATTTAATCAAAATTCAACCAGCCGGTTCTAATGCTTTCAAATCATTGATCGGAATGGAGGCTGCAGAATGATGCAAGAAACTATACTAATTGCGTAATCGCGTTCCAAACTCACAAACCCACAAACCCACAAACCCACAAACCCACAAACCCACGTAAATAACATTGGAGTCCAACTCACAAACCTACATGACCCACAAACTCATAAACCCACACAAGTCAAATCCACAAACCCACAGCCACCCACAAATAAACTCACAACCCACGCGGCCCACAAACCCACGTTCATTAGTCACACTCGTTTAGGCAGATACGAATAAAATGAGATAAAATTTTCTTTCAGCATGTGTGGATGCAGCAAATGGGCAATGAAGGTAGAATAGTATTATTAATAAATTTGAAACTATTGGCTGCATTAAGTTTCGCATTGTTTTTCGATTAAGTTAAGGTATCCTGTTATTCTTTGAGCAACGAAGGATGGCTGATCCTTTATCGTTTGCATAGACGAAATGGTGCCTTCTTTTTACCAGGTTGTCGTAAATAGTTGATCGAGCCTGGATCGAGCGTTATTTTTATACATTTTTATACACCAGATTCGATCGAGTGCCGTTAGAGCTTCTATCACTATTGTGCACATTCGAAAATTCTACAAAATCTAGCAAAGTATCGTTCGATTGAGATTCTTTTTCAGAATAGCTAAAAGGTCTATTGTCTTGTCATTAATATAAAGACTTTAAAGGCCTGACAACGAGTCTGACACTTGAGAGAGCAATCTTGTTGAAAAGTTGACTTCGTTGAGACTGAAAAAGAGTATTTTTCTTGTGTTTTGCAAAAGGGGATCAAGGCATCAGCTGTGAAACATTTCTGTGTCATATTTACGTTTTCTAAGCCTCGCTCGGGCTTGCCCTGTAGCATAGCTACTCTTTAGGGGCCTTTTAAAAAGAGCAGCAATCACAATAGAAGCGCAGTTGGGATACTGAAACCATAAGGCTATACCGTATTTGCAGAATTTAGAATTTACACAAAAAATATTCAAACTTAGAATTGATAGAAAAGATTCGTCTCTAAATCTGTTGTCCGTTACTTCGAATGATTTCATGTGTCAAGTTGCCAGAAGTACTTTCTCTTTTAAGTGATATTTCTTTACCTTTTTTAGCTGTAGATCTGTATCAGTATGCTGATGTTCTGAAAGAAAATCACATCAACGGAAGAAGGTACTTGTTTGACCAATGTAGAAAGTTTTAATTTGTTTAGGCCTGTTAAGCTAATCCCTAAACTTCTTTGTTGAATCCCAACGTAGAAATGTCTTCTGGGAGCCTTTCTGTGTTTTTTGCTTGTGCGAGGTGAGTCTGAGATGCCGTTTGAAAAAGGGTTTTTCATAACCCATCCAGCCAGTTTTGAAAGTTCGACTTTCATTGTCTCGATTAGACTTTAACTTTGCGAGCATATTTTTATTCATTGTATACCGTTTTCCTTTCAAATAGAGAATTTCCCGAAAGCTGCTTCGGCTAGCTGCTAGTAGCTAGAAATCTCGAAAATCATGTTGGAAGTCTAAAGTTAGCGGATAGTTATCGCTTACCCAGAGAGCTAGAGACGTTTGTTTGTCCGGGTTTGGTGGCGTTATGAGTATGAGCCACTTTGAGCTAATAGGTTGATTCAGTTCAATAAAGCTTTGTAACATAGATGGCAATATGTGAGTTGAGCGAATACAAGGAATCAGGTCATAAGTCTAGCTAAGGTGTCAGTGAGACGACGGATTTCCAGATTTCGCAAAATTGGCTCTCAAAGACAATGAATACTGTTTTTGTCATGAACTTTAGTTTTGTTTGGGAAATAACGTAGTCAGTGAATGCCAACATTCGATGTAACTTATATGTAGTGTCATTCACATTTTAGGTTGCTTATGTTAACGATAGATGATCTGAAAGAAATGGGAATTTTATCATATGGACACCGAATGGATTTATTTGTGAGTATCCGTAACAGTTCATGACTTGCAATAGTTATAGCAATCTCAACATTTACTTCATAGACGTGCAAAATTGACTAACCATAAGTGCCTAACTTTAGTTTTTAAGGTTTGTATTGTTAGAATAGGTAAAGCTTTGCGAATGTCACGTGAACGATGATGTCAGGGTGGGGCCAAATTTTAAATACTTCATTAACTTTTGACAGGTACGTTGTATTGACATGTGATTTGCATCGTTGAAAAGAACATTAAAGAGCCTTCGAGTGATTGATACGTTTTTAATTTCGATGAAATTCAGCAAAAATTTATGATGTCATCGATGAAATGACGTCACAATTGACAAATTTCAAGAACCATTTTTGCAGAGATCTTTTTTTGATTCTAATAAATCAACCATGTAGAGTCCGAATCTGTAGTCAAAATACACCTATCATTCACATGAATGTCACTTTGGACATGACCATTTTTCCCATATATTGTGTCAGTAGTAACACAATAGGACGAGGCCAAAATTGACATTCTTATGAATGATAAGTGATTTTTTGACTGCAGACTCGGAATCTGCATGGCTGCCCCGGAATTTTTAGCCGAAAATAAGAGCCTATTGGCAGTCATATCGCTAGGTGGTCAATGTATTAAGTAGACCCCCTGGGACAGAGACATATTTATATTTTATCAAATCAAATTGCGTGTATATGAACCGTGACGCTGCCTGGTCAGCTGAAATTTGTGATTTTGATAGGTGGTATCCGTGTGAAGCGGTTTCATTTGAATAGCGTCTGGCAGGCTTCTTCAACTGACAGGGATGAAGATAACTAATTTGCGAAGTCGCAACTACATTCTTACGTGCCAAAGTTTTGTCAGGCCATTGTTTTTCTAAATTCTATGATAAATTCGAGAATGCGTCGTTTTTAGGTCACCCCTTCTAGCCGGGACAATTAGCACTCACATAAGTACAGACTGAATAGATTTGTCGTAATTTTAGTTGAATATTTTGGTCTCTTTCAGGATCTAATACAGAGGTTACGAGATGAAATGGAACATTTAGCTCACTTCCCTCCATTGCAAGTGGTAAGCTAAATTCTTTCGTTACCTATGGAGTTTTGCAGGGTTTGTGTTGGGGTAGATGCTTGCTTTTGCAAAGAGCAAAACATTCCAAATGTACGCCTTGAAATGGAAGTTGCACACGCGCAATGAACATTGTTTTGAATAATGCCTTTTTGGATTGCCAAAGAGACATTGTTGTGTCCAAGTGTTTCCCTTTTTCTATTTGTAAACAAGCCTGTTGACCAGTACACGTTCCTTTCAAAAAAAGTATCGAATTCAGGCCGTGTCGAATTCAGCAAAAGTTGAAAAGGGTTTCCGGCTATCTCCTTGTCATTTAAAAAATCAATTCTTGTTGGTTGGATTACCGCCCACCAATTTTGCAAGCAGCCACACTATTGAAGGGAGACTTCAAAACTTCGCAAGTAATGGCCAGAACGCTTTTAAGTAAAGCGTCAACAATTGTTTGTTTCGACAAGCTCCATACTTTTTTTGACAATTTTTTAGGTTTGTAAAATGTTGTCTAGTATACCTTTAGGTACGCTATTTGGTGCATAATTGGTATATTTTGGGGTTGCTGATGAGAAAATTTGACAGATTGAGTGCTAAGGTGAGTTTTCACCAAAATGTTGGAGGGCAGTTGCCAAAAATGCTATAAAGCCTTTAGTTTTGATGGGCCATGAAGCTTGGAGTACATTTTTTGGGGTCTAAAAATGTCCTAAATTTAGTATATTTCTGGGTTTAGTATATTTTTTGGGGTCTAAAATGTCCAAAATTTAATACATTTTTGGGTTTTTCAAAATACGTTGTGTCTGAACCCCTCCCCCCGTCACATACCAATAGAAGCTCCCCCTGGGATAGTTACATAGGACACTTCTCAACCTATACGGAAATCTCATTTTTGTATGCTGCTTGTATGTTTGTTGCTATGCAGGCTTTTACTGTACATACAATCAGTACGATAGTTACTTATACTTCATTCTTCCAGGCTAGCAACTTGGAGCCGTATTGTGGGGATTGTCCTGTCATAACATTGACGCTTTTGTTTGGAAATCATTGTCGTCTTGGTGCAACTCCAATGGTGATTTTTAATTCTTTTGATATGCTCATTAAATTCCTCCCCCACCCAAGCAAGAGGCACTTTATGTGCACAGAACCGCACAGTTGTCTTTGCCCATACAGAGGGGGGGAGGCACTGAGTTGTTTGGATCGTCATGTCGAAGCAATGACTTCATATGGATTACAGATTTTTACAAGTATAGGGGTCTTGCAATTGCACCGGATTTTGGATCAAACAATGGATAGAGGCAATTATACACAATTTTCAGCTTCTATTGAAAATATGATCATGGATTTCACTTCAAATTTTTGCTGGATCATCGAGTTTTGCTACCCTCAATACACTATCTGGCATTTCAGATAGGAAATTGAGAGTTATTAGTCCATTTATACAAACTACGTACCATTTGAAAGAGAATCAATGTACTTTTAGATCTTATAATATACTTTCCCGTAACAGACGTTGTCTTCCAGAAATTCGTAATTCGGAGACACGACGACAAAAAAGATCATATTGCATTCTCAGCATATAAATTTGAAGATTTGACAGTCCAAGAGTATTTTACAGTATTTTACAGCCCTATTTTACACACTGATGATGGACCTTGGATTTGGTCCGAAAAGTATGTTTAGCTAATCAAATTACGGCTCAGCCACTCTACTAATTTTAACATGGATTTGTCATAACTCTTGGACTTTCACATGGACTTGTCGTAAATATGGATTTGTCATAATACTCTTGGACTGTCAAATCTTTAAATTCATATGCTGAGAATACAATATGATCTTTTTTATCGTCGTGCTTGCCCTCCGGTTTATTGTGAAACTGCGCTTTTCACCTGATGTTCCGAATAGATGATTACGCTAAAGATGGCGGCGAGGAACTTTTTACCAAGATACATTGCGTTCTAATTATGAATCCTTAACGATTCTATAGGAATTCGATTAAAGAATGCAATGCATCTTGGTAAAAAGTTCCTAGCCGCCATCTTTAGCGTAGTCGTCTATTCGTAATTATTATTGGATTCCCAGTTCAAATTGAAGCAAAGGAAAATAGCACAAACCCGTTTTTCTCTTGCAAATATGTGCACTTATTTGTTATTCATTGCTTTAGAGCAAGTCATAGATCTGTGTGTTACATGACAATTCTCGCATATATGAATCCTAGGTCAATCTAGATATTTACCACACTGCCCAAGAAGGTTGTTGCCTCTGTAAACATAAACTTATATCTCTGTGATGAATTTCTTCATCCAACTTACGCTTTCAGGATCACAAATGGAAGATGTTTCTCGAAGTTGATGCAGATGATAGTGCCCTCACTTGTATAAAGGTATTTTGTTTAAATCTTATTTTGCTGAGTTCAGAGGAATTTTATTTGTTGGCTGACACATTGAATGAAAGGGCTAATGAAGCAGCCTAGCACCAAAACTTGGAAGGATCGATTTCAATTATTTTATAAGAAGCTAAGGGTTGGAGCTATTATTGAAAGATTCTTAAATTTATTTGATTTCGAGTTCTCAGAGTTTCTTAAGAGTTTCTTGAAGGCTCTATAACAGTCTTCTTGTTTACTACGCTGTGAGCGTTTCAAACGTAAGTTGTTGAGCCTGTCCTGTGCCTTCTTCTGAGTAATATGATACAGTCTCATGTTCCTTAGCAGATGTGTAATTCTACTCTTGCACACCTTCCAAAAGATGGATATGGAAAGGACTAGCAAGTCCGAGCGATGGGGGAATTAGCATATTTTGAAACTGGTTTTTTGAAGGGTAGTCATTGCTTAAACTGACCAAATAAAATGTCAAAAATAGCTAAGCCTTTCATCTACGTGAAAATACCATGTTTATATTCATTGCATTTGCTTTCTGGAAGCTTGGCGTGATGTAGTGCATGAAATTTCTTTAGTTCACCTGGCATGCAAACCAATGCAGTCAACTCTGTGTAATTCGAACCCTCTCAAGGATCGCGAAAATTTTCGAATTACAGAAAGTTTGATTTATACGAATTTCCCTGAAAGTCCTGGATTTTGCGTCATTTATCTGTAATTCTTCGTTTATAGCCATTATCAGATAATGGCAACTTGCACGGCAGTTCCAAACGATGAAAAACGACTTTTGTTGATAATTTTGGTCTTTCAATAAAAATGCAGTACAAAGGTAGGCAATGCCTATAGTTTCTTAGAGCTTTTTCAAGGAGTCAGTTATAGTTCTTTGCTTCTTTTGGCTAGATATTGACCAAAATGACTCAGCCAAAAATTACAACAACAACAATTTTGGGAAAGATTTAATGAAAGAAGTACTTATATCACCAGCTTATTCCTTAAAATTCGCAGAAAGTTCAATCAAGAAAGTTTGTTTTCCTCAAGGGGCCGACGAATATTCGAATCCCAGAGATTCGAATTATAGAGGTTTTTGTAAGGGTTTTTTAGGAGAGCTTCAAGGGACCTGAGGATTTTGATCAAATTCGTACAAGTTCGAAATACACGAGTTCGAATTAGACAGAGTCGACTGTATTCATTTTTATGTATTTTTGCAGGATGTTACCTTTCACCTTCCAACGTCACTGGAATACTACACTGTCACACATGTAAGAATACATTCATTTTCTGACTGCACATCACGAATTGATAGAAACAAGGCAGATCTTGTAACAATGGCATCAGTTGCTTTGATTGACACTGCCGTTTGCAAATTCATTAGAGATCAAAGACCAAGTAAATTCCCCTAAGTCCCTAAAAATTTATTTTCTTTTTGAGCGTGAATTTTGTCTCACACTAGATGTCAAATATGTTATCCAGATACAATGAAGAAGGAGTGTCTCTCATGACATTAGTTATTTCAGCCCAAACCTGACATCTAACTTTAGACAAACTCCAGTGCAATAATCATCTTTTTTTATCTTGTGAAACATTTTTGTAAAATTTTTTGAAGTTAAACTTTTTTTGATAATTCCATGGGTTAGTCATAGTATTTTGCTCCTCATGGTATCGTCCTGGTAGACTGACGACGTGATTCTTTGTATTCGTTCATTATTTTTAATCTGATATTTCATTTTCACTCATACAAAGAGGCGAAAAAAAATTAAAAAGCGAAAAAAAATTTTTTTTTAATTAAAAATAGCGATACTATTGAGACTTATGTAATGAGTATATCGTCCTTATAGCTTTGTAAGTAGTTTTTGCGTAGATTTATCCGTAATCGTTACTGTAGAACTTTAATGGAATATACTGGCTTAGTCAAAAACAAGTTTACCCGTTTGGCAGGCTGTGGGATAAAACCTGTTGGTAAATTGGATTCTTGCCTTCTTCACAGTAGCCGCTCAGTCAGCCCACATGCTTTTGGGGCTCCCTGCATATGTAATTAGCCTCTTTGTTAGATTTTGAAATAGCTACATTGTACTAGTACTAGTTTCATACACCTTTTCATTCTGTGTTCAAATTTTAATTTGATGGCCTAGGCTTAATGCGCTATGCTTTTCTTTGGTCATGTAGAATACACATTTTAGTGATAACTAGGTACTAAGGTATATTAGTATGGATAAAATTGAGTTGGATTGATTTGGAGAAAAGATGTTCACAGAATCACTGTTACCCATCTGGTGATTGGTTTGCTCAATGCTAGATGAGAATGTTTAGCGAATGGTTCCGTGACTCAACGCGATTTTCAAGTTTTGAATCACACATTGGCTTTTTGAATGATATCTTTATCTTTGTTGTAGCCTCCTTACGTGGTTGATCGATGGAATGCTGCTGGGCATGACAATTCTCCTATCTACGTCGAATGTAACGTTTCCTACGAGGTAAGTGCACCTCTACAATTTATGGGCCATTTTGCTGAAATCTTTTGTGGAAAGAAGCTGTTAACTCCTGTAAAGTGATAACAATGAAATCAAACTGCAACCAGGGAGAAAGTTGTTAAATGCTGCAAGAGAAACAACGCATTAACGTGAAACCCTGAAAGGAGAGTAAATAAGTTGATAGCTGCAATAAAGATCAACGTAGCGATGTCTTCGTTGCACCTATAAAGGACAAGTCCGGGGTTTTATGTGCGTCAAGGGTTGAGAGGCCCACCACTTTGCCAATCAGGCGTTGTTGACAACTGATAGATGCTTTCAGTTGATAACAGCTGAAGAGTGCAAAGGATGCTGGTTGACCAGGGCCCTTTAAATGTGATCTGGAGTGAAAATTTTTATTAATTGCAGTGAATAACACTGTTGAATGATGCAAAATTTTTTTAAGATTATTTCGATACCTTGTTTTGTTTGCGAGCTTTCCACGATTTTGTAGGATCGGCTGACGAAGTCATTTTGTTTGCATAAGGTGAAGAAAGTATGCAATACAAGTTTGACTATGCTTCCAAAGATCTATCGAATCACATAACTTGTGTCAATTTGCTTACCTTTTAAACATGCGACAGCTCGCGACAATTTATGTAGCAAAGTTCCTGGCATCTGTTACGTTCCCAAGATTAGATACAGCTATATTTCCTTATATTATTCTAGCAGTTTATAAACAAAATGGCATCATCAGTCGCTACCAGAAATCAGTAGATAACTTCAGAACGAAATGAGATATCAAAAAATCAATCAACGTTGGTATTTATTGGGAACAATAAAAATTTGTGCTTCATGCCACCTTTAGATATGTAGGAATCTTTTCCGTCTCGAACCCGGGGGGAAATACTTGATTGTTAAATCATAATGGACAGACTGCCGCTCATATGGGTTGGTTTTCCTCCTGAAATTCCCTACATATGGGTCAGTTTTTAACCTTAATTCTGGAAGAGGGGTAGCTTTTTCAGAATATTTATCACAACTGAAGAAATTTGAATAGACCTTGCATCCTCAAATTGACAAGGTTCATAGATATGGTTACGAAACTTCCTGAACTTCATGCAAAAGGGTTCGAAATTCTTGAAAAATTCTGTCATGCAAATGGGTCCTGTTATCAAAGCTCAGATTCACGTCGAGTCACGTTCACAGTCAAGTACCCCCCCCCCTCCTAGGGGTCTCAACATTGTTAGCAAAATGTGGGGTTCCCATCATACAATTGGTATTTTGCTTCATAGCTTGATATTGTTAGAACCATTGTTAGATCTATGAGATTATTCATTTATTTTTCAGAAAAATGTCAAAAAGCCTCGCAACACAAAGCATTTACATGAAGTACTGTTAAAAGAAGGAGGATCAGTGTTTCAGAAAACTGTACAGTTGACATTAAAGCAATCTGCTTTACCCGGACAAGACGATGGATACTCCACACCTTCATCGGTAAGTCATGCGTTAGTAGGCTGTGTGCACCCAAACTTCAATAATCCGCTGACTCATGGTTCTCAATGGCATCTCTAATAGACCTAATCGGCTAAGGTTTGTTTGCCCATTTCGAGTCATGTAACCATGCTCATGGAGACCTTTGGTATTTTCATAAGTTTTGCACTCATGGCACAACTTTGCATGGCACGAAATATGTACGAGAAATCAAAAGATGTTTTGTCAAGAGATTGATCACATGATTTGAGATGGGTGTAAACAAACCTTTGCCAATTTTGTCTTTTGCTGACATTCATGTGAAATCAAATTGATCGCATGAGATGCATTGTGCAACAGCAGGTCCTTTTAGTTTGTTTAGAAGTGATCATTGATATTTATCACATGGGTTACAGGATACACAGCAAAGCAGGTCTATTTATCATGCTGCAATGTATTATTATCACCATTACTAATTTCTTTTTAGTAGCCGTTTACAGAGGCTAGCTAGATTACAGCTAATCCACCTTTTCAAGATAAGAGGTGCGAAAATGGAAGTCTTTTGTTGTTTGAGATGTTGCATTTTTGAGGCTAAAATCTTGTTCTGCATGCAAAGTTTAATGTATGAACCAATTTTCGCATTCATGTCTGTCTTCATTTGGGAATTACGGTGATATAAAGAATTATAACTCTTAAGAGCTTTGGCCATGAAATCAGACGTTTGGACAAAATTTGTCCTAACATCTAATTTCACGGTCAAAGCCCTTATAACTTTGAATTCTTAAAATCGCCGTAATTTCCAAACGAAAATAGATATGAAATTAAAAATTTGCTTCCATGCTAAACTTTATTATTATTATTATTATTATTATTGATTTATTTAAAGTTGGCTTTCTAATTGAAATAGCTAAAATAACAGCTAATTAAGGCCAACTATAACTAAAAGAAAATAACTTATAATTTACAATGCAAAAAACACTAAAAGAAGACAAAATTAATTAATACAAAAACCCCAAATCTTTTATAAAAACTCTACACAATCTGCAGGTGCATGAATCGCCATTCCATTTTGTACATAGAACAAGATTTTTGCCTCAAAAATGCAACATCTCAAACAATAAGACTTCCGTTTTCGCACCTTTTATCTTGAAAAGGTAGATTGATGCCTACTAAAACAAAAATAAAGTAAGTAAAACTATTACTAGAAATAACGATTGTCAATGAGTGCTGCGCAGTGTATTGTTTGCACAGGTCCATTCCCTGATTCCGCAGTTTACACTCATTGAATTGTGATGCATGGCAAATCGGTATATTGGCTTTGAGTCAATTAACAATAGGAGAACAGAGAGGTGACGTAAATGTTCTTTGCTGCCAATAAAAGAATTCCAACCATTCCGATGCCATTTCAATAGCCGCTGACCGAAGTCACTGCAAAATTGTTGAAACAGACAGAAAAAACATACAAGCATCGAGAATCGATCTCGCCCAGGGAAGCCACTGCGCAGGAATAGGTGGCTGCTGCGCAGCAATTAAGTGCAAAGTAAAATAGTTCTAATGAATTTGGCGATGAACGATATCCCTAATATATGTGAAACACATGAAACATATTTACAGGCGAGTGTTGATTGTAAATAAAAGCAGTATCGATTCAAGAGCCCATCCTGTGCTGCGAAAGTTCTACATAATGTGCAGTTGCCTTCATCTTCCTTCTACTCTTTTATACGTTTCGTAAAGATGAAAATATTCAGTATCTGTCTAGTATCATTTAAGAGAGTCATTGCCACAGTTTACATCCCAAAAGACCAATACTCACTAATCCAACCCGAACTCTCCAGACCTTTGGCACTTGTTATACCACCCAGTGTCCTTTCCGGGCACGCTGCAATAAACGATTACGCTAAAGATGGTGGCAAGGAACTTTTCACCAAGAACTTTTCTCCAATTACGAATCTTTCTCTAGCTTACGAGTTCTGTCTCTCGGATTTTTTTATCTGATACAGAAGCTGAGCAGAAGGAATTACAATTCTTGCATATTTATTGCTCGAATGTAAATAGTTACTGCTCAGCTCCCGAGACAAATAGACAAAATCCGCCAGACAGAACTATGGATTTACCTTTCTTCCTATAAGCACATAACTTCTATCAAAACGTCCCTTCGCCCGCACCAAGCCAGAGTTTGCCGTACTGGTTTCAGGGGGACTTTGCAGCTGTGTTTGTTTTGAATTACTGGTTGAGAGAATTTCTTTTGTCCGCATTCGCTAATCGCTTTGAATTGAGGTGTGAATCAAAGAAACTGATGCCATTGTATTACAAAATCTGCCCTTTTTAATACCCATTTGTTTTTCCTTCGGTTTCCCTCAGTAATGTTTTGATTTATTTATAGACAACAAGTTCTCGGCAGACATCGGCATCTCGATCGACATCGTCTACGTCCTTGCGGTCTACCAGTGGAGCAGCTAAATCCACGCATGACCCTGCACCAACTTCTTGGGCCAGCAAAGTAGCGACTGGTTTATTTAGAAAAGAATTTGTCCCAAGAAAAATTTCAAGCAGCAGTGCAGGTGTGGTAATGGGGCACAAAGATCCAAAAGGTAACTCTTTGTTGAATTCAAAAATCGTGTTTTCATCAATGTCAAAACTAACAATACTGATTACGTAAAGGGTCTGTTTCATCCAGCATACCTTGCACGTGTCGTCTCTTGGTTTGCCTTTGTTGTCATGGCTTATGAAAATGGCGAAAAACAAAGGCCAGTAAAGAGACGTCACACGCAAGGGATTCTGGATGAAACAGGCCCTTTAAAGAACAAGATCAGGGTTGGTATGGTTAATGCTATGAATGAATTTACTAACTGCTGACGCGAGTTCTTACCGTTTTTCCACATTTTTAGAGTCGTAGCATCTGGAAATTCGTTAAGCATTGCGATCATTTAGGCCAAATCAGGTGTTGCCATTTTCTTGCATAAGCAGATAATAAAGAGGCTAGCAATGATTGAGATTGAGAGGCAAGAAGAAAATAGCACATCCTCGTTTTCGTTGAAATTGAGAGATAGATTCTTTTCGCAATTTGACGTTATTTCTCCGAAATCGCTTATTTGAATGCGTAATTTCATAGTAAAATGCAGTAAACAGCATAAGAATATGATACACCATTCATAGCAGTATTGCCTTTTATTACCTGACTGGAGTTTCAAAAACGAGGCAATACAGAATCCCGCCATTCCTATTGGCTAATCACACATTTCCCGCGGGTTTCCCGTACCTTTGTATACTACAGTACAAGGACGCGTTTTTTGTCACCACAGCAACCGCTTTGGGCTTAGGCCCATGAGATTTGCAGTGAACTCAAACGACAAGATTGTTACAAAATGTGTTTGATGAAATGTGAGTAAAGATTAGAAGATGTCAGGTAATAGAACTCAGACTAACCGGTTTTGTCGTTGTACAGGAAAATATAAAGCCCTCGGTCTTAAGGCACAGACCTCGCAAGCTCGGTCTGTACTTCTAAGACCTCGGGTTTATATTTTCCTGTACAACACAAAACCGGTTAGTATATGCATAGTATTGTATCATCAATCATACCAATACGAGATTTGTTCAAAGACCCTGCGCCCCCCTGGAGGTCCGTCCAAGCCATTTAGTCAAAAAGAAAAATATAGTTACACCCACAATTTTAAAGATTTGAGCGTCATGCTCCCAGATTTCAGTTGTCAAGCACACTGGGTCTTTTATAACTCGTCAGATCATAGAGCTTTACATGAGTTGCGTGTGGACCTTGATGCTGACAATTGATCACGTTTGGGTGATCTATCAGCCATTGGCCAACTTAGATGTGATGATTATATGGGGTCAAATCACTCATTTCTGGGACCCAGAATGTAGCAAAGATGTGTGTAAGGGGCATGTATGGGAACGAGAACTCCACGTTTCATTCTGGTCCATGATTTACTTCCTGTTGAAATTAAATTTCTAGTTCTGAAATTGACAATCTTTTTAAATTTGAATTTCAATGCCAAAGTAAATGATGGACCAGGATGAAGCTTTGAAGTCTTATTCCCATACATCCTCCTTACAGGCATTTTTCTAATTATTCGGCCTTAAAGATGAGTGATTTCGCCAAGCAAAATGTTCCATCTAAGT
This sequence comes from Aurelia sp. 4 Dawson et al 2005, assembly GCA_964019985.1. NCBI lineage: Eukaryota > Metazoa > Cnidaria > Scyphozoa > Semaeostomeae > Ulmaridae > Aurelia > Aurelia sp. 4 Dawson et al 2005. The sequence continues at coordinate 8,107,788 of OZ026493.1, read as the reverse complement.
TTGCCATTGACTGATAGATAAACGTTTCAGTTTTGAATACAGTAAAAGCCCGCAAACAATAACATAGCAAAATAAGAACCTGCAGACTGATTTTGTGGCAAAGACACCCAAAGATAAGAACCAAAAAAAGATTGATTTACTCCAATGTCCTTATGAGATGGTACACTTAATTAAGAAATTTCATCATATCATTATCAACAAACTCCCACTTCTCTAACATTTTTCAGGGATATGCAAATTGTTTTATCAAGCAGTATAATATAAAATTATTTGTCAACAACAAAAATACCACGCTCTCTAATTTTCAAAGGCAGTCATTATACCCTCAAGTTTATTTAGCACATAATGTATACTGTAGCTATATATTAATCATACTCACAAGTGCCCTTGCGATAAGAAACACACCTTAAACATGTCAAAAGTACCTTATTTATAAGAACCTAGCCAGTCTGTTGTTTAGAAAAGTATGTTCTTGTTTGCGAGGTTTTACTGTCTCGCCCTCATACTTTTTATTTCACAGCCCTGCAAACGTGTTAACTTCTTGTGAGTCTCACCGGGTATTGCTCATTAACTTTTCTCTTTTCAGTTCCTGCTTCGCCCTTGTCTCGTTTGACAAGTCAAGAATCATGTTCGTCAACGGGATCGTCATCAAGCGGAAGACTGCCAAGTGCCAGCAGCCCTGGTGACACATTACGATCACCAGTCAGGAGTACGGGACCATCATCTCCATGGAACGTCAAAAGAGAAACCCCATCTCCACGTAGATCAGATCCACCTAGCCCAGCAAGAGATGAGCCAGCAAAAAAAGAAGAGCCAACAAAAAAAGAAGAAGACGGTTGGCACACGGTCAAATCGAATCGAAGTATCCCCAGGGGTGTTAGAAGAGGTGGTCATTCCTATTGGAGAAGCTCGAGTGACCAGAGTCCTGTGCGGAACTTTGAAGGGGGCCACGCTAAGGGAGGTCGAAGGGCCTCAAGTGAAGGCAACAGAGGTTATGGACAAAGAAGGGGTGGTAGGCAATATGACAGAAGAGGTGGGCGGACAGGAAGACCTTGATTAAAATATCTATCTAGGTTTTCAAAATGATTTTAATACCACAATTTTATTTTCTACACTGCAAAACGTATGATTTGTCGCTACTCTGGCTTGTAATAGATTTACAAAAATAGCAGATCATTAGCAAATGTATATTTTTGACTTTGATGATAACGATAATTATTCCCAAGATGCATTTAGTTTCAGAAAATGTAATTCTTTTCTTTTATAGTACTCTCAGCGCACTCCTATTCAAGGTAAATAGTTTTGCGTACCAGACGTTGTGTTTTCGAACTGTAAGCATGTGCTACGGATACTTTTCCATGCTGCAAAGTTTTCAGACATCATGCATTTCCCAGCATTTCAATTGATGTTACTGGGAGAGTTGCACAAAGTTCACGTTTTTAGTTCCCTTTTGTAGAACCAAGCACAAGTTTCAATATATCCGTCGTTGCTGGTGGGCATATGGATGTATCAAAAATCAGACGGCGCATGAGTGAAGAAGACGAAGGAAACCCGAGAAGCTTTTTCTAAGTTTTACCTACCTTCATAAAGCACAACCAGAAAAGGAATGTGTTCGAACTTTCCCAATTTTTTTGGGCAAATCTACTCGTCACATATTTTGGTTATGCTGCTTTGGATACCCGTTTAAATATCTCACCGTTTCCAGGAGTAATGGCGATATCCCTAGCATCTCAATTCACACACAAACCGCTGAGGCACTAAATCTTGAACTATAGAATTTCTGACCAAGAGACAATAGTAGTAGCAATGGTTATTCTGGTAAGAACGACCCAAGAAAGCCAAAAATCTGCGTTTCAGTTGTTCTTGCTGTTGTTCAAGATCCAGTGCCCCTGTGATTCCATTGAAAAAGGTATATTTAACCAAATTTAAGTAATACGGCAATCTAGGGAAATTCCTATGTTATACTGCTCATTGCACTGTTGGCACAGGTTGTCATGGTACGAATTAAGTAATAAAATTCAAAAGACGTTTTATCAAGAAGTTTTATCACCTGAATTGACATCATGAAAACAAGCCTCAACAAGCCTTAGCCGATTTTGTGTATTGCAGAGGCCATAACTCCTCGAAATTTCAAACATTCACGGGACATTCGACCGTAAATTTCTATTCAATTCATAAGCGATATTTTCTGCCGTAAAGGAAAAGTTATTAGCATCATTCCTATTTTGCTCTAACCTTCATTAATCGACCTTTTAGCTGTTCTGAAAGAGAATCTCAATCGAACGATACTTTTCTACATGTTGTAGAATTTTTGAATGTGCACAATAGTGATAGTAGCCCAAACACTACTCGATCGAACCTCGGGTATAGAATGAATAGAAATAACGCTCGATCCGGGCTCTTTTGCTGAATAGCTAAAAGGACTATTTGAGGAAAGCTGCCGTACTCGAAGCGCATCTAACGATTTTCTCAAATAATTTATACCATGATTCCACTTTTCAGAGCAATTCCGAAGTTTTTTACCACCATAATTTTTCCAGCAATGTTATTAGCATCTTTCCTATGTTCTTCCAGCCTTAATTGATTTATGGGAAGTGTTCGTTGAGTTTATTCTTCTTGTTAAGTATAGCTGGTGATCATGCAATGTTTTAAAACCGCAACTATTCTCTTTCATTTGATGTTTCTAAACAAGAAATTTCGTGCAATACGTAATAAGACATTTTGATTTTGCAGGTAACACCCAAATGTATGCGTGCCCTCTACACATTTGAAGTCTGAAAACACCGATCTCGATCAATTAATGTCCACACAGAAAATACAAGTAAGTTTCTTTATTTCATCTATCTGTCTTTCGTTCATTGCATGGCCCGGCCGGAGCGTAGCAAAGGCCAAAAACTTGTTGATTTTTATGTTACCATACGCGTTACCATATCAATTTCAAAGAAACTGGCCTTGTTCCCGTTTGTCGATGCGTAGCGCAGAAGTAGCCAGGAACTCGTTCCTCGTTTGGTCTGTGAGTCAGGCTAGCGCAGAAGTGGAATCCTCTGACTTTTACAGCCGGAACAGTCAGGCGGATGCAGTTCAATTCCCGGTAGAGTTGACATGTAAGGAGGTAGATAGGAGATCTGATTGCTGTTTCTCCATCTTAATCAGACGTCAAATATATAGGATTGTGTTGATCATGCTACGGATCTTGGGGCACAGATTTGTAGTTTAACTCGAAATACTAGAAGTCATACGCTGGCGTGCGTTTGCTTTTTCATTGGGTACCGCAAAAGCTCTATTAAGCCCCCCCGGGGGGGGTCTTATTTAATTTTGGACACTCCAGAGGGGGCCTTATTAGAGAAGGGGGCTTATAAGAGAGGGGAGTCTTTACAAAATCAAATGACAAGGATGTATTTGATAGCATTTCACCCCATATTTTGTGGATTCAACATACAATTTAACTGGTCAAATACATAAAGTTTGTACCGCATTCACACTGACACTGTTAACCCAGCTTCACCTGCACCAGGTAACATTTCAACCAGGGTCTTCTGTTTCAACCAATCAACTGCATTCGATTGGTTGAACTGACCAATTAGAGGACCTCATTTTATAACCTGCTTTAGTTTAAGCTGTGTTTACTTGTGAATGGGGTATAGATCTTCTTTATTTTTGCCGCGCTTGGCCGTGAAAAGCCCAACTTCACCTTCAACGGAACTGACCACAAAGTTTTCGCTTTCTGTCTTTATTCTTATTTGATTGAGTGCACTCAGAGTTGTGAAATCTGTTCTCCTGAACTACAAATCGCTTTGTCTTCCCGGAACCCGAAACCATTTCTTTCACAAAATTTGCCTGTGCGGCAGACATCACTTGAAAAGCAAAGGCTAACATAGCAAGGATTACGGCAACGCAATTTCAGGTCCTAAGGAGAAGATTTCACACATTCATTGCATAGCCAACCATGATGTTTTCCCCTTTCAGTTTATGTTCATTCGATCGAGTACATGCAAGGATGAAATCTATTCTTCTAATCTGTATATTGCTTTTGTCTTCTTGGAGACCTGATTCTTTTCTTTTACGAAATTCACCCTCGTTGGTCTGCAGCAGACAGTAGATACATAATGTCTCCTTGAAATTTGCGTTTTGCCGCCGGTACACAAATGCACCTGCTTCACCACTTTATCAATGTATCAACTGTTATCTTGACTGTCGACACAATTCTCAGCTTCGCTCCTCCTCAGACCTAATATCATCGTCATCATCATCATCATCATCATCATCATCATCATCATCATCATCATCATCATCGTCTTCGTCGTCGTCATCATTATAGGATCAAATTTTGGAGGGAAAGAACTTATAAGTTATCAAGATTCTCCGAGGACGGCCATTTGAAGCAAGAACTACAAGACGGAACTTAATCATAAACCAAAATGATGCTCTTTAGTATTTTATTTTTAAAAGCACTTGGAGTTCACAACGTTTGATGTTAAGCACAAAAAGGGTCAACGAAATTCTTTTTCCAAATCGCTATTATTTCTGACCTATGATATCGTTAACTCAACCCTAACCCAACAGCATAACGTTTCCCATCACGCGTCTATGCTGGTCTGACATCCAATGTGGAACAGATTCCATTATGTGTTAGTATCTAATCTTAATTTACTAATTGCTTTTTTTGCATGTCTTTATGTTAACGGTCACAGGGTAGTCATTTTCTTTTGCTCCTTGTGGTCTTGTCCCTGTAGTGTTGTATTGTTGTAGAGTAATTAGAAAGTATAGTAGAACGTAGATGTAGCATGTATTGTAATTTTTATATGGATATAAAAAAAAAAAAAAAAGTTCACAACTAAAAATTCACAAGTTTCTTAGCTTCCTATTGACCTCAGGCTTCTAGAAGAGGATGTTAAAGGAACTGACACTGTTGAACTGGTCCTGCGCCACATCTTGTTTCATCTGTCGAAGGAGATAGCGTTTCGAAAATCAGATAGAACATAGTCTTTTCTATGCTAACTCGCTGGTCTTACCACTGTCGATTCCCTTAACTTTTTAGAAGAGGCTACTACCGTATTTTTCAGAGGTTTCTATGAAAGAATGAATGTATTTGGGTAGATACAGTAAGGTGAAACTATTACGCCATTCACACGTTTGAGTTAAGCCAGCTCAAATTAAAACCAGGTTACTGAATGAAGCCTTTTGATGTTCAATCCAGCAAATCGAATGTATTTGATTGGTTGAATTTAAAACCTGAGTTGGATATGATGTGTTATCATGTGTCATTCTTCTGCCTGCTCAAATACGTTAATAATTTGAATGTGTTATTAGATTTTACCTTACATTGAATGTACAGGTGGCTCTGGTAAGACATAACAGCATTGTACTTTTAATTTGATGAACCAATCTACATATATATATATATATATATATATATATATATATATATATATATATATATATATTAACTCGCAGATGAACTGAGAACTCACACAACTGCTGTTCACCTCAGGGGCCAGGAAGATGCATCTCTAGTTTTCTGAAGCTGCATTCGATAAAGAGCTTCTGTATGCTGATGGCGACCCTTTGGGTAAGTTTTTAACAAAAAGTTTTTCTTCAGCCCAGTTTCTTACACTAGAGACAAAAGCTTCATCAAGCTAGGAAAATGTCATGCGACTGCAGAATGGCTTGATGCCTTCCCAAGTTCAGATTGCCCCCTCCCCCCCCAAATCAATGTTGTTTGAGGTTGGAACACGTCAGTTGTCACCAAAATGCGCTCGGGAATCATTGTTAAGCAATATGGATACGGGGGGAGGGTGTTTGCAAAATTAAAATCTCTCTTAAAGGTGAAAATACAACTCCACAGTTAAGAATGATACGATGTTGTCTCATTACTTTGTATCAAGGATTGTACGTTTCTTGTTTGATTTCATTTACACATGTGACTTATACATGTTGTTTATAGGAGACGCTTTACGCATTTCCTTTACATATATCATTCGTAAGAGACGTTTTACAAGAGCTCTCGAGAGGCTCAATTCTGAGATCGCCAACAGATCAAAGAACCCGAGTATCATAGACGTAGGAATCAGGCAGGCACTGGAGGTACGTGTCCCCCAAGATTTTGCAGTAAACAAAGAAGTGTCCTTTCCATTCTTAGAAAATACCCCATTTTTCTTAATGAAAAAGTGCCCTCGAAGCGTCGTGCCCCCCCCCCCCTCCCAAAGTTTGAGATGGTTCCTACGTCCCTGCCGAGTGTTAAAAACATAGTGCTAATGAATCATTGATACTTCGCTTATGTGAAGCATACTTCACTTGTTGTTACACTTCATAATTTGCTATTGCTTCGTGGTAGAACGCTTGGACTGGCTCTAAGTCTCATCCCCTGATCTCTCGAGAAAGCGAGTGAAAATAAAAATGAGAAAAAAAAGAAAAAAAGAAAAAAGGAGGAGGAGGGAGGAGGAAGTGTTGTTGCCGTAACTCCACTGCTACAGGCTGCCGTTTTGAGAAACAACTCATAACAACAGCGAACAGTCGAAAGCACAAGATAAATTACCCCCGTAATTACCGCCAAGTAGCAGCCTCGTCTCTTCAGCCTCGTCTCTTCAGCCTCGTCTCAGCAGACAAGTGTCTTCATCCTCCCTCCTTCTCCTTTTTTCTTTTTTCTTTTACCTCTCATGTTTATTTTCACTCGCTTTCTCGAGAGATCAGAGGATCAGACATTGTAGCAAGTCCATAGAAAGCTTGACCATGGGTGGTTAAATACCGCAGTTATTGCCGCCTCTTTGTTCTTTGCAGAGGAAAAATTATTCACTACACTATCATATAAGTGTAGACCATGTATCTATTGATATTGTGTCGAATTATAAAAAAAAAATATAAGTATCATTGACCATTGCCTGTAAAGCCTCTGTGGACTCCGAACCCTAAAATAAGTGTGGTTCTGACTCATTTTGTGGTTTTGGAATTAAAAGTGTGGTTCTGTAATTGGGGAAAGTGTGGGCAAAATTTGTGGACATTGCAGGGGGAGTAAGAAAATGAAATTCACTCATAATGTGATAATAGAAAATAGAGTTTAAATCATAAAATTGAAAGGAAGAATAGTACTTTCCTCATGAATGCAAACTAGTCCCAATCCACCCAGCTGCGCTGAACGAGGTTGAAGATAAAGTGGCACATTTGCAAAGCCACCAAAGAGATTTCAACAAAATCCTTGTTTTTGCCGCTCGTACAGTCTCAGTGCTAAGTATGTTTAGTCGTCATGCTGAGGTCAGTTTGTGGACAGTGCCGGGGGAGGAAGAAAATAAAATTCACTGATAATGTGATAATAAAAAATGGAATTAAAGTCATCAAATTGAAAGAAAGAGTAAGATAAAATGGCACATTTGCAAAGCCCTGTAACCGAGGAGAAGTAAACAAAATCCTTGTTTTAGCCGCTCGTTCAGTCTCACTGCTAAGTAAGTTTTGTCATTATGGTACGGTTAGTTGTTTATGCTGTATGTATACTTTCAAATAAAGCCACGCCAAATTTTAAACCTTAAGTGCAGACCACACCCAACTTTCAAAAATGTGCACTTGTAAAAATTTGTTATTCTAGGGCCTGGTGGACTCTGCCGCGGACTCTGCTGCCAAAGCAGCAGGGCCGAAGATAGTGGGGGCGGGGGGGGGGGCGGAATGCTCCTCGCCAGGAGAACATTTATCGAAAAATCTTGCTCTCTTGTCGGATTTTTTGTGATTTAAATGTCTAGTTTTGGGAAATTTTGAGGAGAAATAGCGCATAAAAGCATGAACTTATTAGCATTAAAGATAAATTCAAACAGAAAGTATTGAATTTACGGCACATTTTTGATTGATATTAACTAACTGTGTTGATTGCAAGGCCGGAATGCCAAATACTTTTATATATTATTATATATTTTAGTTACTGAGGAGTTAGATCTGTCATTTTATGTATAAATTTAACTTATATTATTCTAACTGTTGTTGTTGCTGTTGTTGTTGATGCTTTTTTGTTGGAAAATTTTTGTTTTTCGCCCCCCCTATGCAGACATGGCTGGTATCGGCCTGGACTTGCTACAAGTCTCTCTCGCAGAAAAAACAGGAGAAGGAAAAAAGCGAGAGAGACTTGTAATACTTGGCATGCTCATTAATATTCATGAGCAATCGAGCCTTGCTTCCATTTTCAAAAATGACGGGGTTGTTGTAAACTGTTTCATCGAAGCTTGAGTCTGCCACTGTCAAAGAACATCGCAGAGCCTCGCTCCATTGTATCATTGTCCTTTCTAAGCATATGATTGGATATTGTTTGTTTGTAAAAGGATGCCGACTGGACAGAATCCTGTCCAGCCAACGACCCAGGCTGCCAAGTATTACAAGTCTCTCTCACTTTTATTCCTTCTCCCGTTTTTGCCGCGAGAGAAACTTGTGGCAAGTCCAGAATCAGCCCTTAAATGTTAATGTTAAAGATCTTCTAGAATAAAGCGGGTGAAATGTTAAAGATCTTCAATTATGAGATCCCGTAGACCCTGAAGCCATATAGAGCAAATTGCTCCCTGCCTCCCTCTCGGCGACCTTGGTACTATTTCCTTATCTTTAGAAATCCATGCATTTGTCATGAAAACTTTGATTTTAATATCGAAAGAATCTTGATGAGAATTGTGCCAAATGAACAATATTTGCAGGATCTGATTATATGAAAAGTTCACAAAAGTTTAAGTTTTCCATCATTGATTACATGACTTATTACAGTTTTTCATTATTACGTTTGTCATTAGATTTTGCAAAATAACTTGGGCTAACTCTGCTAAGTATTGATCAAACAATATCCCACGCTCATGCTTTGTGTGATCATTCCATTTTTACAGAAGGATTTATATTTTATTTACTCTGAAGTGTAAGTGCCTCCCCCAAATGGTTGCGGATTACCAACGTGCTTCTTTGAACGAACAAGGTTTTTCAAATGTTTTTTTACTTTGTCTAACTACTGCTAAGAGTGCTGGACGGTTGACAAGGCCACATCATTTCATTTTTCATTATTCATACACGGTGGCCCCATCCATACAGGACTGCTTTGCAGTTAAAAAGCTTACTAAGTAGACCTTTTCAAAGAGGTCTGGGACTGCGCGCCACTTTTCTGGAAGATGGCGGATGCGGTGCGCGAGTGAATCCCCTTCTCGCTGCAAAAAGCCGAAATTTGACTGCATGGGAAGAGTTGCTGTACTCTTAGTTGCTCAGTGTAGGGAAGCTGTCGCAAAACTAGATTGCCAGTTTTGCAGAAATTGCAAAATCGAGCTGCAAAGATTGTCTCAAATTGCACTTACGATGCATCTGCGCCATCTACTTGTACCATTGTGTGTGTGTGTCACGAAATATAAGTATCAGCAATGGGACGCGTTATGAATGAGAAATGAACACATGCTTATTTTTCTACTAGTGTCGGCTTCGCAGAGGACAGCAGTGCAATATTGAAGGAGAGAACATCCCTTTTACGTTTTTTCGAACAGTGTCTTATAACAGCATTTGAGATCAATATCAATCCAAAGGGGGTAGGCGGCTTTGGCAGAAGCCCGGGGGGGGTACTCCCATTGTGGCCTGACAGGCCACAATAAGAGTATCCCCCGGGGGTAGAAGTAACCAACCACGATGGAAATCCAACAGGAAAATGTACTTAAATGCCTATTTCGGTATAAGAATTGTTCTTTGAGCTCATTATTTTTAGATTCGCTACAGTTGTGAAAGATTGTTTTACAATCACTCTCGAATAAACTGCGCTTTTTGAGGAAACCTTGCATAATTTTTGAATTTAAAATGAATTTGAAAAAACTTTGAGCAGTAGTGCTATTGAAAGTCTTGTTTAATAAAATTTATGTTTATCCTTCGGCTGGTAGCTCAAATAACTTGGCAAACACATTTCCCGCAACTAGTGTCAAAGTGATTTGCATGTATTGTGGAATTGGCGGAACATAGATTGATGCTGTCAAATCTGCAGTATGACATGATTTTGTTCTTCTTTTAGACCCGATTGAACATCAAAATTCATGCTGAAAGTACTGGCAACAGAGAAAGAGAGAACACTTTTTTCATAACATCATAAAATTGCAAGGTAATTCTTTTTTTACAACGACTATCATAGCTGGATCTCGGTGATCTTTTACCGCTAGTTTCTGCTGTAATCCTGTAAATCTTGCTAAAATCCCTCTTGTTCTCTGAAAAATTGAAGATTTCGGACAAGTTCAATGGTAAGATTGAAGCCAAGTTAGTAAAGTTTCCTTCAAGGCAAGTGTTACATTCCCTAAACTCATGTTAGAGAACTAGAGAAGAGCAGTAAAGGAAGACACATCCTGTCGCTTTCGCATCAGAGCCAAATAGCAACATCAAATCTAAATCAATGAATAATACTATATCAATAGGTCTTTGCTGCACAGGCATTCCATTCCACTTCATACATATTTACACATATCTACACTATATTACAGCATGCAATTCAAATAAATGCCAAAATATACTAAAAGAGGAAGATGATTCGTATGAATCATATTCCATATGAATAGATATACCGTATATGATTCAGAGAAATCCTGGCTTCTCCCTCGCTGTTGAATATTTATATACGATTCATATATATTTATAAGAATCATATTCCTACGGCGCTCCCTGATTAAATCGAAAGCAAATTGCAATGACCATTCGGGCAATCTTTTGAAAGACCTGAGGCCTGTATTCATCATTGTCTCAAACATTCGAATACTCGAACAGACATCCCTCGAGCGTTCGATATCATGTAACGCATGCTAACTGTATTTGCAGGTGCGATACAAAGACTAGCTAGCCAGACTGAAGATCAACTAGAAACAACTTTGGATCTCCCATAATGTCAAAAGAACTAGCTGATCGCTGCTATGCCTGGCCTAATTCTGATGTTATGCCGAGAATGGAATCACTATCAATTGCAGTTTTGTTTGGCTGTTTCGGAGCACTGTCATTTACAGGCAATGCTATCATTCTCCTGTGCATCATCAAGTTCAAGCGTCTCCGCAGTACCTCAAATCTGCTCATTGCTCATTTATCAACTGCAGACTTTATCATTGGGATATCATGTCCATTAAACGTGTCAGTATATGCCCTTGGATCAAAGCTTCCCTGCCCACTCTTTTACATGACTGGATTTCAGACCTGTTTCTTCTGCGTTACTTCTATATTGCTACTGGTCGTCATAAGCATTGATAGATATGTCCATGTCGTCAAGTTTCAAATATACGCAACTCATTTTACAAGGAAACGAGTCATGATAATGGCAGTCTGTGCTTGGCTTCTTTCAGGACTGCTCTCAACCATTTATTTTACGATTGTCGACTTTTATTTCCATATTGTGCTCCTAACTGTTACGATTCTAAGTGTCAGCATCATTGTTGTCTGTTACTGGAAGATTTTGCGCAAAATTCGAAGCAGCGGCAAAGCATTATCGAAACATCAAGACAAAATAAGTGCGAGGAAGAAGGCCTGTGTTGTTGAAGAGAGCGTGGCAAATCCTGCTAATGATTCCCAACTCCCAACTAAAGAGCCAAAGTCCGCAATAATTGAAGTAGAGATCATGGAAAGCGGAAACAACGCTGGAAACATTCAGACAGGCACAAATTCATCTTTGAAGAAACCGCAAAGCAAACGAGCATGGAGGCCTAACTTCTCATCATCAAGCAAAAAGTCGATGACAAAGAATTTTGAGATTGCGATTGCCATGGCTTTCGTTATTTTCGCCGTTTCGTTTTGCTGGACGCCTTTCATGGTGATATCATTTATTCGTAGTGCGAACCTTTATATGACCGGTGACAGAGATTCTTATCCTTCACTTTATCATTGGTTCTTAGTCCTGGGGTTCGGAAACAGTTCTATAAACCCCATAATATACTGTTGGAGGAATAAAGCATTCAGAGATGCAATAAAGCAATTGTTTCATGCTTCTGAAGCCAGTGTTAATATCGTTGCAGGCGTAGTTGGACCCAGTCTTACTTTGAATTAGGAACAGACTTGAAAATGTGCGCCTTGGTGGAAGGGAGTACCTTATACAGGGTGTTGCCCTTGAAGGGACTCGTTCATTGAGAGGCCCCTTGAAAAACGATTTTTGTTTAAGGGCAACCCTCCTTCAAAAACCAAACATGAAATGTAATCAAGGGTGTTAGGACAAGGATAATTTGATTCAATATTTATTTACTTTGTTTTTAAGTTCGTTTTCTTTTTCTCTGTTTCGTCTTCAACTGGCTTCTGCAACCATGCTGCAACAGAATGTGGTTATAGGCCAAACTGCTCTTAGATATTCGAATATAGCTCCCTTGTATTCATATGACTTAGTGCGCCTTCGGAGAAGAAAAATTTTTGGTTTGAAACTCCGAGTACTGAAAATCTGATAATTTCAAGAAACTTTCAGTACTGGCTCAAATTCTTAGTTTCTTATAAAAGATACGTTTATTACAGGTTTATAATCTTCATAGCAGAAATGCACTAATAAAAGGACATATGTGACACTAATAGAATTGGTTGGTACGATGCAAAACTGAGGTAATGGTTATCAGCGGCGTGACCAGACAAAAATTAGTGGGAGGGTTAAACTCAAACAATTTTCAGACGGGGGGGCAGACAAAAAAGTATACCCAGACATTTTTATGCCATTTTTCATCTGCAATTTTTGCCAATTTTTGAAAAGCGGGAGGCCAATTGCCCCCTCATAATCTCTCCTGGCCACGCCACTGGTTAGATGGTTATAAATCAGAATGAATACCAAAACGAGGCTTAAGTTTATCAAATTGATTTTAGGAACACAAGAGAACGAACGTCTTTCTTTCTGGTTCACCAATACACGTTTTTTTTAGAAGAAACTTGGATCAGGCCATAGTACTAAAAGTTTCTTAATTTCACATGAAATTTTGTCCATTTTAGTACTAAAAGTTTCTTAACTGGTTTCTTATTTTTTGAATGCGGAATTATCACTGTGGTTGCTAACACAAATGTTTAGATAATATTGCTCAAGAATAAAGGTTCAACGATCCATTTGCTATAACATCCATGCTTTTAACTTTGAAAAGTTTCTTAGTACTTCTTAGACATAGTACTAGAGTTTCTTAAAATTTTGGCCATCTTAGTACTAGCTTCTTACAGACCAGTTTCTTATTAAAAAAACGTGTATCGTACTTGACAGTACAGTTGTTTTCGAAATCAGAAACTTGTCATTTCGACTTTCAATTCTAACTCGGTAGTCATAAGCGTACAGGAAGAAAAAAATCTAGGGGGCGGCCCGGCACAAAGCCCATTGTTTGCCAACATTTTTGCCCGACTAGGGGCAAAACTTTGCCCGAAAGGGGCTGATTTTTGAAAAGGTCTCCAAAATTAGGGGGCTACCGCCCCCTAGCCCCCTGCCTCGTACGCTTATGTCGGTTGTTCAGACTTAAGACTGGCAATAAACCTTTTAGCTATTCTGGAAGGGAACCTCAATCGAATGATACTTTCCTAAGTGCTATACATTATGTTACATTTTATACAATTCTCGAATGTGCACAATAGTGATAGAACCTCTAACGCCACTCGATCGAACCTCTCGTTCTCGTATAAAGATGTATGAAATAGAACGCTCAATCCAGGCTCTTTTTCTGAATGGCTAAAAGATCTATTGGCTGTTGGCTTATAATAATCTATTGGCATCATTTTTAATCGATTCCAGGAAACATTTTCATAACCAGCGGGTACACTGTATATTTTGAAGTGCTAGGGGCATGCCGGTGAAATATTCTTTTTCACAATTTTGGTATTCGAATGGTATCGACTTTCGTGATTTTGGCAAACAACGAAGGGATGGGCTAGACTAACTACCTCAGTCCCAGTTTCCGCTTCGTTCATTGAATTGGACAGTCTATCAAGGAGCGAAACTACGACGATTTTCGTCAGTCTAGGAATGGGTCACTCGTAAAAAAATGGAGTAACGTCGGGTACAACTTTAATGAAATGTAAGTATAATATTTTTCGAAAATATTTCCAGTATCTCCGAATTTTCAAATTTTGTATGTAGGGCCATACCCTGGGTACCGGACAATCAGTCTGGTACCAAGGGCAGTAGGGGGAGAAGACGAACACTCGAAGCTGAAAAACTTGGAGATATCGGTCTTAGAACACCAAACCAGTCCATCCATATACGCTTAGTGAAATAGATGCTTTACAGTATGTAACATCTCCGAATTGTTGGCTTATATGGCTAACACGAAAATGACGAAAATGTGGAGATTGAAAATATCGGAGATGATTCTCCGACAGCTCCGAGATCTCCGACTTTTCGACCTGGCCCTTTAGACCCACATTACCCCGGGGGTACATTACATGTTGAGGGTACGGGTATGTTTCGTCCGAGGGTCTTTGGGCGCAAAATGCTCAAAACAAGAATCCTTTTTTCGGCAGATTTTCCTTAAACATGGGTAGTTTTTCAGAAATTGGCAAAAATAGTAAAAAATGGGTAATTTCCCGCCAAAATTCATCGTAAAAGTGGGTATGACGGCAAATTTTGGAAATTACAACCGGTACCTTTCTGAAAACGGGGTGGCAGATCCCGTTATTTGCAAATCTGTGCAACAACTACAACAGCTATGGAGCCATTTTGGAAGTCTCGTTTGGATTTCGAATACTATCTGTTGTTGTTGTTGTTTATTCAGAACGAGACACGGAAGGAAAAAATTTACAACTTTGTGTGCAATAATGTTTTCATATTCGGTTGCACCGGTTAGAAAGTTTGAGAAGGAAAGCCTGAAAGCTTAGCATAAGCTGGTACAGAATACTGTAGTAAGCAAGTGACGACTGCTGGAGCGTGTATCCTCTGATTCGAAACCTATTGCAAGAGTCAGTTCAGCAATAGTCCTGTAAACCAGGTCGAGTACGGTGAGTTTTTGTTGGCCTCACAGAAGAATACAAGCGTTCACTTCAACTCAAGATGGAGACAGAAGCAAAAACAAATAAGATCATCCGTGCAAAAAAGAAAGCAGAAAAACTTTCAAGTATCTTTGATGAAGATTTCCACGATGAAATGATTCGAGATCGAAGGTCCAAATTGGTAACATCCGCTGGCTGTTTGCACATTCAAGAAGAGGAAGATTCTGGTGGGTTTGCAAGATTTTAGCACCCTCGGTGTGTTATGGGTGTGGAAAATCACTCCACACCCTGTGCTCTGTTTGTTCCATAATAAATGCCATGAAGAGAATTTACCGTGTCACATAAGAAAATTTTGCCCATTATCTTATCCATTGTTCCAAGTCGACCCGAAGAAGTTTCTCTTCTAGCCTCGCCCTTGCCCCATATTTTTTTGTCAGAGATTGAAACCCTGTTGCCGTTTCATATTCACTGTTGAGTAGCACATTCCAACAGGTCAAGTATATGGGAGGCTGGACCCCCCAAACTTAACACTTGGCAGTACCAGTTGTCAGGTTGTCCATTTTGCCCCTTGCCATTGCTTGCTTTGAAATCCATGTTTCCTTTCCTTTTTACTTCTTCATTTAGGAGTAACTCACCTGAATATTATACACTTGAGGAAATGCTTCCCTGCTAAAATTCTTTTTGGCCAGGCCTGCTTTATACCATCAGTTGAGTCATGAAAAGTTAATTAAAAGTGGACTGTGGAATTAAAAGTGACTGGCTGATATTCAACATGAACAACTCACCTTCAATTTGAAAATGATAGAACATTCAATGGTAACAAACTTGATACAATGTCTCCAAGAACTTCATGCCAAAGAAATGTACAGTACCTACACCTTAAGAACAGTTTAGCGTCATTTTGAGAGCATTGTAAAGTGTTCATCATTTTTGAGTGCTGACACAACACTGTTTTCAAAATATGCTGGTTAGAGTTCTGTTTTACAAATCTACCATTTTCAAACTCTGCTGGCAGAAATTTGCTATTTCAAGTGAGCAGGAGGCCTACCCGCTGCCTTTTACCATTTTCAAAATGTGCTGACATTGTGTGAATGCCTGTCTCAGTCAAAGGATAACTTGCAGAATGTGGATGTGAAAATTTTGTGTTGTAAAAAGTCACTTGGCTTTAGACCCAAAATAAACAAAGGGTTGAGAGTTGATAAGGACTTTGTATGGGAATTGAGAATTGCACTTTCAATTCTGTAACCCTTGAATTACGTGACACTGATAATTGAATTCTATCTTTTAAATGAAAGTGAAAGTGGCATTGAATTGAATTTCAAAAGCACACAATACCAGAATCAAACATGGAATTCATATTTCCCATACATACTCATTACTAAGATTTGGTTTCTTCCTTGAATGCTGAGTGATTTTACAAAGCAAAATTTTTACATTTTTAGTTTGTCTTGACTGATAAATCAACATATTAGTTTTGAACATTGACCCATACTGTTTATTCCACTGCCCACCAAATGTGTCAAATTTTTGACCCACAAAGATTCTGGTGTGGCTTATTGATAACAAAATGAGACTTTGAGTGTCAAGCCAAGGAAAGATTTAAATTGATATTTGTTTTTTCATGACTCAGAAGAAGAAGAAGAAGAAGAAGAACACAGGGCATCAATGAAACTCAGTTGCAGCATCTGTCAAAAAGGATTTGGTGATTTATCACAGCAGGTAAATCTTCAATAATCTCAAAATTCTTCACTTTGATATAGCTTGGACACCGTCAGCAAATTATTGGGATCATACTTCAGTCAAATCTTCTAAAAATATTAATCAAATGGTGTCATTATTAAAGCTTGACTGATGCAAATCATCGTAGTTGTGCTCCTTGATGGGCTGATAATTGCTACTACTTGCAGCAGAGTGCCATCATCCAATTGAATAAGCAAAGAGAAAACTGGGACTGAAGTAGTTAGTCTACATTAAATCTATAGGCTTTGTTTTTGTTTATTCACCATTTATTTTCAAACACTCGCACTTACATTGTTTGAATTGTTAAAGCTTCCATCTCACCCTTGAGACCTCTCATAGCAACTTGATATCAATTGTGTTCAAACTTGGTTTGAGGTCATTGATTGTTTGATAATCAGTCAATTGTATTTCTTCTTTTTTAGCAGAACATGCCAAAACACTAAGGGGGTCCTTCCGTTATGGCCTAACTGGGGGTCAGTTGGTTTAAGGGTCTAGCATATGGCTTCCAAATGGTCCTTTTTGTCAAATACATTTATAAATTGGCAGCATTCTAAGTTTCCAGGGCACTAGATGATTCCACAAAAGATGGCTTCAGGGGGGAGGGGCATAGCCAAGATACATTGTGTTTTTTAATGGAATCAACAGTGATTGTAGAAGTTTGATCATTAAACACAATGCATCTAGATTAAATGCCCTCTGAAACCACCTTTCATTGGAACTTGGTACATTCCTCCTTTCGTATACCTTCAGCACATTTTTTATTTCAGTTTATTTAACATCCCTTCAAGAATGCTTCCCCCTTCATTTGGGTTGGACTACTGCCACCGGAGGCCTTACAAACAACGTACAGTAGTTTAACAGCAATCCCATTTTTACAAAATGAAATTTTGTTATCTTGTTGAGCAGTAAAGGTATGTCCAACAGGCAACAGGACGGCCTATTTGCCATTTTTTCAAATCCACCTCAAACAGGAGAGGCCCTGTGTGTAGTGAAGGAACTAAGAATGTCAACAGCTTCAAGCATAAGATTAAGGACAAGTTCTTTAAAAACCTCCAATGTCAGGAAATTAGCCCCTTGAGGGACCATTGTGGAAACAACTGACCTTTTAATGCTATCCCTGCCATTTTAAACTGTTGGATGTTTTTAAATAGATCTTTAGTGGTTTGCCAATAAATCAATTTATACTTGTAAAAATTGTAACCTGGACTTGCTACAAGTCTTTTCCTTCTCTCGTTCCCCAAAAAAGATAGACTTGTAGCAAGTCCAATTGTAACCTGACTTTTTCTTTTCTTAAGATTTTGTAATTATTTTTAAACTATGAATTTGAATGGCAAAATAACACACACACACACATGCATCCAAATAAAGCAAAAGATGATGGCACGCCTTCATTTGTCCAACTGATGATAATCCCTCAAGATCACCAGCATACGATGAAATACAATAGGTTAGATTTAGATTACCCAGACCTTTAACTTAGAGACATTGCAAAGTTTATTTCATAACATGGCCAGTGCAAAACGTAACGGGGTAACTACTATTTTTGAGTCTGTACAACACAACTGGGTCGACACTTTGTATTAAGCGATTGTATGAACCATTACTATGTATGAACGGGCTTGAACGGGGCAGTTACTTTTTGTGAGCTCAAGACCCGGGGGTAACTTCAATAGGCCGGTGACGGGGGTGTGCCATTTGACATCTGAAATTGCACCCTAAAATTTATAAATTTTCGCGAAGACGATACCCCAAAATTTACAGGCCATTGAAAATGTATACTCTAAAATTGTGACAGCCATCCAAAAAGTTAACCAAATAAGTGAAATTTGATCAAAATCAATGCCCTAAAGAGTTATTTTTCTAAAATGACACCCCAAAATTTATGACTACTTGTGATTTTACCAAAAATGGTACCCCAAAATTCATTTTCTGCTGGAAAAAGGCACCCCAAAAAATGGCACATCCCGTACCTTCATGCATGGTAGTTACCCCCCCCCCTGGGGCTCAAGATAGGAATGAACTTTTATTCATAAAATGGCTCATCTTGAGGACAAAATTGTGAATCATGCAAGTTGAGAAATAATGCAATGTGTATAAATGACACCAAATTTCTTTGTTAGTTTCTTTCAAGAAGGATTCATCAGTCATTGATTAACACTCTTAAAGAGATGACTTGCCTTTCTTATGGTCTTTGGCTAATTCATCGGTGGTACTGTAGTACTATACAACATCTGTTGTTCATCAATATGGGGCAGATGCATTTTTTAAGGAAAAGGTGACTGGGCAGTTGTCATTTTGGCAACGATTTCACGTGGGGCGAGCCGATTTTTTTGCAACAATTTTACTTCTCCGACGGGCATGTAACATAATAAATGTTGCGCTGTCCCTTAAGTTGCCATAGACCTTCATCATTGGTCTTTAGCACTTCATGTTCTTTTCAGGGTATGTTTTTCTAACCTCGGTAAATAGAATTTTGTTTCTCAAATTATTAATTTTATTTCAAACTTCTTGACAGCGTGCACACTTTAAATCAGATTGGCATGTTTTTAATGTAAAACAGAAACTTGATGGAAAACCAGTGGTCAGTGAACAGGCCTTTGAAGAAGCGAATAATCATCAAGAGGATAACAACATCGACTTTGAATCTGATTCAGATGACATGGATGATAACCATGAAGAGGTTCAAAGAACTCCGAAGGTCAACTTTGTCACTCGTTATCGTCAAAAGATCTCAATATACAGAACATTATTAGATGATGGATCCAAGGTGAAACAAAGTTTTTTCACTATGCACTAACATGGGGGTTGTAGGCGGTGGCAACAACCGCAGAACCGCCAAGATACTTCAGAAAAACTGAAAAATTAACGATCTGAAAAAAAGAAGAAACGCGTAAGAAGCTTTTGGTAGCAAAATAGCCCAAAATATTAAGAAACTGCCTACAAGCCCTGGACCTTAGTTTCTTATAAAGAAAGATATCTGTACTCACACAAACATGGCTACTTTTTCTGATGCACTTAAAGTTATCTCTATTGTTTTACAGGAATTGTGTATCAACTGCATTTTGATGGAAGATTTATTGGAGAAATTGATCAATGATAAATGTTGGCTGATTCTTATGATGTCAGGTGGAGACTTTGCAGCTGCAGTTTTTCACAAGTTTGTATTTACATTACAAACAATATTGCCCCATCAACTTCCATCAATCATTTTCCCCATTAAGTCTGTACACATCGCTAATAATTTGAGAAACCCCACGGATATTCATTTCCATTTGGGTCTGTTTTCGGCATCAAGGGATTGACAAGATGCTGAACTGAAGTACTCATCATCATCAACATTGTCTTTTTTACCAAAGATTTTGAGAGAATTTTTAACAATACATTGAACGACTCAAAATGAATTTTTCGGGAGTTTGATGAAATATTGGCCACTCTATGACGTTGCTATTGCTTGCTTTTCTCGTTTTCACCTTTAACGTATAGATTTCCAAAAACGACAAAGGAATCTTGATGAAAATGCGAAACACATAAATTTCCATAAATCTTGGAAAATAATTTGTCACATGAATCCTGTAACTAAATTAAAAAAGTAATTGCCTTTCATTCATAGACGTAGGGACCGTGGGGCACTGGGGGCACATGCCCCCAAGATTTTGCAATAAACGACAAGGCAGAAACTGCGTAAAATGACGTCATCGAGCAATGTGAGATAAGGAAGTTTTTGGACAGATAAGCTTTTTGAAATGATCAATCAAGAGTTCAAGGCCAAAGGAACAAAATATCAAGTGTTGCCGAATTTTGGGATCTGTTGCAGGGAACTAGGGTGGCTCAAAGTTGCGACTTTTCGCGCATGCGTGCGCAGTTTTTGCTCTGTCGCAATAAATAAAGAAGTACCCTGATCTGTGGCAGAGAAAAGGCAAACTAAATGGTTGCGTCAAAAACAGAATTTCTATCGTTCTCCAGCAATGTCAAAATAGAGTAAATTTTCAAAGAAATGGTTTTGGTGTCGTATTTGAATTTTCACTCTATGTTTTAGAGGGCTGGAAGTTCTCTCTAATAAATAAACAGCACTGTCAAATCTTACAAACTTTAGCAAAAATTCAATACGATGCTAGAAACCTTTCTTTGAAAACTAACTCCAAAAGTTCATTTTTTTTGGCATTTCAGACTACGTTCACACGAAACCGGCACATTTTGAAAACAATGAAATGCAATGGTAGCAATATCGTTCACAGGGTACTGGCAAAATATGAAAATGGCAGGAAATTCATTGCTACAAATTTCTTTTCAATCTGTGTAACAAACGGGCTGATTGAGAAATGTTCCATTTTTCATCATTTTCGAGTGTTCAAGCGATGTTGTTTTCAAAATGTACCTTTTAGAGTTCCGTGTTCAAAATCTTCCATTTTCAAGATCAGCCAGCAAAAAATTGTGCCGTTTTCGCGTGAACGGAAGGCCTATCCGTCACATTTTGCACTGTTTTCAGAATGTACTGCAGTCACATACTCTCTGGCTGACTGTGGATTTACCAACAATCACCCTCAGCATCTTTGACCATACATCGCTTCTCTGTTTCCCATCTCTCTCGCCCATACTGCGTATTCAAGTAGTCCCGTGGCTTATTTGGAACATAGGTATAAAACCACTCGAACTGAACATACTTAAAAGGAAGCATTATTTGTACTTTCTGACCTTTAAAGCCATGATAGGCAATTGCTAATGCATCATCTTCGATCCAATACATCCAGATATCAAGTGAAACTCTATTCATTTTACTGAAATATAATTTCAGTTTGAAATCTTCAACTAAATCATAAACATAGCCATATCTTTCGTTCAGCATTCGTAACATATTCCAAAATTCGGTTGTATTCCAGAAATCTTCTTCTGAAATGATGTCTAAATCACGATCATATGGAACCATTTTCTTATCACGCACCCAACCTATAACACCCCCGCTGATCATAGAATGCTTGATTTCCCGCCTTTTTAATTCCTTTGTCACGCGCTCTAGCATTTGTATCACGTGATAGCGACAACAAGGTGGCGTGTTGATGCGCTGACCGGCCTTGAAGTCATAAAATGGTCTTTCTTTGCATTCATAAGTGCGATTGGTACATCCAGTGTTCAGGTAGGAGCCATCTTTGAAAGAGATGCGCTTAATGTTTGAGCCAATGTAAGGTCTAGGACAGTCGCTATTATAGTTCTCCATTGAGCCGTGGTAAACCAAAGTCCAATCCTGCCTGTTAATTTTCCAGCCAGGACATTGTTCATCAAGTTTATGCCTATGCTGTCTGTGAAGTTGGATGTTATGTTTTGAATGTTTTTCGTTAGCCTGTTTTTCGTTAACTTTTCTTTCATTGCTGCTCAGTCTTGGCTTTGCACCTATTCGATGGGGTCTATTGAATGCTTTAATTTTCCTTTGCTGCCCTGCAATGACATGGCTAGATTCAAGCTTGTCGCTATCATGGAGTGCGCTCTGTGTTTTTCTGACCAAGGAGGGCCTTGACTGAAGCTTTTCATTACCATGGAGTACATTCTGAGTTTTTCTAACAAAGGAGGAAAGTGTTACCTTTGGATTTGACTCAGGCCTGTTGTTATCATAGAGTACATTATGAGCTTTTCCAGTAAGGGTGTGAAATGCCACATGCGGCCTCACTGTACTTTCCTTGTGTGTCTCCTCCGATATTTTCAATTGCAAATGAGATTTCATTTTTAGGGCAGCAGATATCCTTGATACATTTTGCAGCTGGTTCAACCCAAACATTGTCTCATATATTTCTGTGTGATTCTTCATACTCCTTGCTGCGAAGTGCTGCTGCAAGGAAATCATTCCGCCATCGTAAATAATTATAAGAACCATCATTGCGACAGTTAGCAACAAAAACAACCATTTAAAGAACATCTTTAGCCCGACGTCAAGTTCAGTTACTCTAAAATTTTCTCTATGCTTCTCAAATAATTATGTCCATCAATATTTTCAAAGTCTGCAGTCTCATGATTTCTTCATTTGCCTTCATTTATCAATGAAAACAACCATTTACAGAAGATCTTTGCCTTTAGTAAGAGCTAGTTCAGCTGCTCTGAGATTTGCACTATGCTTCTTAAATAGTTTCGTGGCCTTTAAGACTCATAGTGTATATTCTCACTATTTCTTCATTTCTCTGCAGTTAACAACAAAAAGTAACCATTCAGAGAACAACTTTTCAATATGAAGATCACACTCAGTTACTATAAGATTTTCACTTTCCTTCTCGAGTAGTCATTTGCATTACCAAATTCAAAGTTTGTATTCTCACGACTTCGTTATTTCTTTTCTGCTGATAACATAAAAAATAATCATAAAAAGAGCATCTCTCGCCTTGTTAAGATCACTTTCAGCTGCTGTAAGATTTTCACTATGCTACTCATGTAGCCATGTCCATCATCAAAATTCTTAGTGTTTGTCATATCTCTTCAGGATTTCACTATCTCATTTGCTAACGAAGCTACGATATCCTCTAATACCTATCAAGGATGAATTACGTGTGATGGTTCCTTTTAAGTCTTCGTTGATCATTGAGCTTGCAACAAGTGCACCCTTTACATACTCCGGAAACTCTGGAAATGCATGATCCACAACTCGTTGAATCCGTAGATAATTGGTCTCAGCTTCATTCTGATCAATTTTAGAGTCGTAGGTAGTGCATGAGCCGTTGCAATTGGCAAATTTTTCACTAGCCTTTTTTGGCCTACAGTATAAGACTTTTTCAAAATCTTCTCGTGGTTTACTATTTTGTTTGTTTGGCTTGAATTCTTGAATATTTCACTTATTATTTGTTAATAACAGTGATAACTGGCTGCTCTCCCAGCCAAATCAATGCTTTGAAATACTACTGCTCTTTGCATGTTGTTCGGTACATTACGATTCTGTTCGTAGGACTGTTTACTTAGCTGCGCACCTGAATACCTCTTCCTCTTGAACTTTCTATGCATACAGTTATGAACTGAATATAACGGGTGAATCAAAAAAGTTAACACGGATAGTGGGCTGTGCAATAGAATCACTTGGTCGATGATATTCAAACCTGCTGATATGTTAAGTTATCAGTCAAAAGCTAACTTATGCCCCCATTTGCACTGCAATTTAAACCAGCTTAGATTAAACCAGATTTTCGAATAGGGCCTGCTGATTGGTCAATCCAACAAGTCCAGTCTTTTGATTGGTTCAAATTTAGATTGGTGTAAATAAGCTGGGTTGATTGGTCAGTGTGAATGCAGTATTAGATGTGAAATTTTTTTATTATTACTCCGGTTTTGGAGCCGGAAATAAGGGAAATGCTGGCAAGGCGTTTGTATGGAAAGGATAAGGCCACGTTTGATACTGGTTCAGAAGTTACTTGCCAGTAAACTATAATGTTGAAGCTGAAAATAGTATTTTAAAGACATTGAGTCTGTTTAAATAGCGCAGTCATGATCAATACCAACTTCTTTTCAATTGTAACAAAAGTTGTCATTTAATCCCCATTGGAATTAAACCAAAGAAATTCCTGAGGATAATACAAGAATTAAGAAGTCTTTGGTCCCTCACTGCTAATGACTTTAGCACTATTGTGCGATGACAAAGAGCCGTCAGCGGTTTGTCAGCGAAAATTCAGATAGATTAGAGGAAACTTTGCAAATAAACGAGTTGCATTTAAAGTAATGAAATATTCTTCCTTTACTGTTAAGTATGTATGCAGTTGTTTGTGTTGATTTTCCCCTTATTACGGTGTATAATAAATCGATTTGATATTTTCAAGAGTGATTTTAATCTATGTTTTTGATAGCAGACTGTGATTGCTTTCTCATTTGATTTTAGAAAAGAGATAGTCATCCACAAAGCTATCCATCGTTATACCATTAGAGCAAAAAGTGGAACTGTGCAAAGTCAACGTGATGGGAAACAGTCAGGAAGGTCACCCAGGTAATGCGAAGGTATCGATTCT
This sequence comes from Aurelia sp. 4 Dawson et al 2005, assembly GCA_964019985.1. Lineage (NCBI taxonomy): Eukaryota > Metazoa > Cnidaria > Scyphozoa > Semaeostomeae > Ulmaridae > Aurelia > Aurelia sp. 4 Dawson et al 2005. Next base: position 8,083,201 of record OZ026493.1, on the reverse strand, counting down.
TGAAAGGGTCTCCGTGGTTCTCTTACGAGTAATCGGATATAAATGCAGTGGAAGCTGCAGTGAAACTTCTCTAATTTTCAACTTAGCCCTATTTTTGCCCTCAAACAAACCGAGCTTATTCTCATATTAAACACACTTGCTTACCCCAGATTATTGTTCGAATACCTTTAACTAGATTGAAATGAGGTCCTCAAATTGTTTGTTTTAGTTTTTCGATTTATCTATTGCAGAATTAGCGCTAGAGCAACGGGCATTTTCCGTCGCTTGGCGTTGCCTAGCAAACGGCAAATCCATAATGGCTGCAAATCTACCCATTTTCTGATCAGATTTGATCGAAGTGTACCAAGGTGCTCATTCTAGCGTTGCGTATGACGCTAGAACACCCTTGGAACGAAGCTGTGGTCGTATATGAGTGTAATTTTGACAGTTATTTTTCAGTGGCTTGGTCGCAGCCAGTCAACGAGCTGCAGAAAACAATAGGCATTTGCCAAAAACAATGGTGTTTACAGAAAGACTTATGACCTGGAGTCCCTTGTTTCCCTGTGCTCTTTTCCTTGATGATTGCGCTTCGGTCAGTGGAAGCTCATATAACGTAACTCTGAAAAACCTGACCCAATTTAGCCCCGAACTCTGAGCTTTCAGTACCAATCAGATTGCGAGATATGGAAGTTCCCAGGGTGTTCTTACGTCATATGCTGATCACGAAGCCGAATGAACACCCTGGTACACTTCGATCAAATCTGTCCAGAAAATGGGCAGATTTGTAGCCATAATGGCTTTCACGGTTTGCTAGGCAACGCTAATCGACGGAAAATGGTCGTTGCTCTGGTGCTAATTCTGCAGAAGATCAATCTCGTCCCCAGAGTGAGTTCGTTGCTCTACCTCTACTCTGGGATACAAGCGGCCGTTCAGCAATCTGATTGGCTGTTCTCCATTTTGCATGCTAACTCCGCTTTGCGTTGGCTGTCAAAATACAGCGTAAAACGATATTCTTTACCTATTCCGACCATCATTTGCAATTTATTTCCAAACTTCGAAGGATGAGAAGCCATTTCATTTTCGAAGCAGCGGTAAAAGTCTCTCCAATGTCCAACTTAGGCCCATTTTCGCCCCTAAACAAACCGAGCTTGTTTTCACACTAAACATACCAACTCCAGATTATTGTTCAAATACCTTTTAAAAGTTTTAAATGAGGTCCTCAAAGTGTTTCTTTTTAGTTTCTCAATTTAACTTCTGCAGAATTAGCGCCAGAGCAGCGGCCATTTGCCGTCTCTTAGCGTTGCCTAGCCAACCGTGATCAGCGTATGACGTAAGAGCATCCTGGGAATGAGGTTTGCAGAAGATGAATTGAGAAATTGAAAACAAACACTCTGAGGACCTTATTCGAATCTTTTCGAAGGTCGAAGGTATTTAAACAATAATCCTGGGTTAGCAAGTGTGTTTAATGAGAAGATAAGCTCGGTTTGTTTGGAGAGAAAATGGCCTAAGTTGCAGATGCGACAAACTTTGACCGCAGCTTCTTGCCTCTTGCATTCCAGAGTAGAGGTAGAGAGCAACGAATTCACTCTGGGGACTCGACTGATGACAATGAGTTCCTTGTATCCCTACGGTAAACCTTGCTCAAGAGGGACTCATAATGAAATAGTGAAAAACTTGGCCCTTTCTCCTGGATTCGATCATGATTCGATCGATCGAATCAGCATCGAACGACTGCCGTAGCTCTGTTCAACGGTCATTCCTCAGAAAGAAAATGCGATAAAAGCCACGTTAAGCAGGCGTTTCATCAAAGAAACTTGGTATAAATCTGAAGAAGGAAGTTCACTTTACCAGGTAAGTCCAAAATGAGTCTTTCAACGCTACATTTTCCATGTTTTTAAGACCAAAACAAACCAGAGAAAACTTCAGCCACCTGCCGTAGCAACTTTGTTCAAAATCTAGTCAACTACATCATTCGAATTGAGAATTCGACATCATTGTTCTCTGCCGAATCTCGTAATCTGATTGGTACGTGAGGAATTGCGAAGTTTGGGCCTAAATAGGGCCAAGTTTTTCAGAGTAATACTATGAGTCTCTATTGCCTGAAGCGCCATCATCAAATCAAAGAGCACAGGGCAACAAGAGACTCATCGTCATCAGTCTATCTGGGGACTAGATTGGACTCTCAAGTTACGGTTATCTCATTGGTTGAATCGTTGTTGTTGTTATCGCTACAACTGTAGATCCCATCGCTCCCATAGAGCTGTAAAAACGGCAAAAAATTCAATCGGTGACGAGATTCTTTCGCCCCGTCGTCTACCGATCAGCATGTGACTTAAATGCAAGGCGGTTTTTGCTTTTTGTGACAAGAATGATCGTTTACCGAAATACTGATACCTAATTTGATGGTGCAGCAGTTCTAGAAAACTGATTTTAAGGCATTTTATACCTAGTGGTTGTGAGAAAAAAGCAGCAGATGATTTAGGCCCAATGGATCTATCAGCTACATTCTACAAAGAATGCGAATCGAATGACTGGTAGACAAATTTTATAGAATGTTCGAATGTACACAATAGTGATAGAAGCTCCAACACCACTTAGGTAATCGAACTCTTTGTGGAGCAGTGGAAAGGTTTTAAATTGCATCGGTGCAGAACTTTACCGTTTCTACATGTGTAGGAAAATGAGCTCGTGAAAATAATTCATGTCTTTGAAAGTCTGACCTGAAATCTTATGTCATGCAGAATCTATTACAGTATCTATTAGTTTTTAATCTTGAGTAGTGTACTTGTATGTTAGTTTGGTGTTGCGTCAGTCTGGTTCTCTGACGCGTCATTTTAGACTGGGGAACTGGGCTCCACGGAAGCGGTCCAAATAACGTCTGGACAAAAACCGTAACCATGCTCCGTAACTATAGCCCAGGCTTCTGTTGCCATCGTGGCATACTCTTTAAATCAAGTATGCTTTAAATCTTGCCCGCCACCAGAACGACGCTTAACTAGCCTGCGTGCAGTCTCTCTTCTTTAAAATTGAGAGAAGGTAAAATTCTTTCAATTTTTACACGAAAGAAAGACTGCACGCAGGCTACGCTTAACCAGTTTTCTAAATAAGGATTGAGAAGTTTGAGAAATATCCCTGGTTTTTGTCCTGTCGTCAACAAATCGCTTCCCTGGCGCCCAGTACCCTCAAACGAACGCGGTCGAGTTGACCGCAGGGAACCAGGCTGGTGTTGCATGTCTTTTTGGCCATGGAGTAGGCATTGTCTTTCACTACCCCCATGTTATCGTCCTTGTGGTGTAGTGATTGTAATATTTAGGGTAGAAAGTAAGATGTAATGTTTTAAATGGATGTTAAAAGGAATATGCTGTGTAATTGTGAAAAACAAAGGACAATGTAATCTACGGCTCCTCCACAGCAGCAAGATAAATTGGGCCCAACTTTTTTGGTCTTTACTATGCTTATTGTGAAATGTTTGATCGTTTTCTTCGCTGTTTTGTTCTAGGTCTGCTGGCGCTCACATTCGAAGACAGAATGAAGGTGCTTTAGTAAGGGTAATACCTTTATCACATGTGTTTTCATCAACATTTTACATTGAACTGCAGATTTCAAACAGGTTAACCATAACTAATGTGGTACTAGTTTGTGCTTAATGCATGAGCAACAAGAGCTCTGCATTCGCTCTTTGAAGAGTAGCTGACGGAGCTAAGTAGAGGCAATCTATTAATAAGTTAAAGAAAACGTCTCTGTATGTCATCATTCCTCTGGTTAAAAGATATGCTCCCACGTGTCGAAATCATCAGATGCGATAGGTTAGTTTTTTACCTGCATATGCTGCTCGTGAGTTACATTAAGTGCAAAAATTTTCAGCGTGACAAATTTTCGGACAAAGATTTGTCCGAAAATTTATTTGTATGAAATATGGTACTGTCCGAAAATTTGTCACGCCGAAAATTTCTTAACCGATATGCGTGTGTGTAGCGTGAATTCAATGACAAGAGGGACAGAGACAAGAAATGTGAAAGCGAATCTCAATCATGGCATGAAGGATTATCGTAAACATGCAAAGTTTTGAAAAGAAGTTATGTTTCAAATCCAGCATTACTGTTATTAGTCGAAAAAATAGCAACGATATCCTCACCATCCGCTTTCAAATTGACGACATACGAATACAGACAGGGAAACTAGTGAACATTTTCGTTCTATTTTAGAAAATTTGATGAGAGAAGGGACTTCGGGACATGATAGGAGGCTAATTAGAACTTTGTAAAGGTGTTTAGTTTCAGTAAATCATAAACCTGATGCAATTTTTGCATTTATTATTTAAAGGCTTGTCAAAATTTTGTCCGAAAATTGATTTGTCCGAAATATCGAAAAAGTGTCCGAAAATATTTTCGCCGAAGTTTATTGTCCGAAATATTATCTGCTGAAAATTTTTGCACTTAATGTAGCTATTTATCTGTTTTATGTACTGCCATATCAAAAATGCTCTCTCAAAAATTAGGTTTTACGGTATAACTGTTTGTTTCGCAGGAGATTCAAGAATTGTTGAATAAATGGAAAGAACATGTTGACCATGCGGCTAAAATTTTTGTTCAATGGCCAGAAAAAGCAAAATCTATCTTATACGGAGGGAAGACACCAATTCTAACCAGATGTAAGTTAATCTATTTCTGTCTAGAGTTTACCCCTCTGTCAGTCTGTCTGTCTGTCTCAAATTCTGTCTCAAGTTGCATCCTGAGATTTTCGATTTGCAAAATTCCGTTGCAAACACTTCTATTGTTGTTTTTCGTGAGTATTTGCAGGCCGCCGTAAGTTTTTATGGTTGGGAGCGGGCTGCACCCTTTTTAAATTTGAAGCAGAAGCAAAGCAACACTACGAAGGACACTACGGAGCAAATATGTGCGAATCAAACATGTTACCAATGCGACTTTTAAACTGGTCGTACTGCTGAAATTTTTCTTGGTTTTCCATTTTGGAAGGCACTTTAGTAAAAGCACAAAAGAAAGTGGTTTTGCCAAAGTTTAAATTTTTATCACCCAGTATGCTGTTTAGCTTGAAGAGTCTTTGCTTTTTCCATAAATGATCGTATTTCAATGGATTTATGTTGCATTATTTTACCCCTTTTTAACTGAAAGTTAGATTGTTTTAACAATACGCATTGTTCATGAGAAACTAAGAGTTTAAAACAGTACCGAAATTTTCTTAAAATTGCCAGATTTTTGGAACTCAGAGTTTCTCACAAGTTTCTTAAAAGTTCCACAACAATTTTCATATTTACAACTAGAGTTGTATGCCGTTGTGAACATTTTAAACGTTATTTGAAGCTCTAAATGATGTTTAGACATCATTAATACCTTACCGAACGAAGCAAATGAACATGAAAAAGCAAAATGACAAGAATTTCTTTTATTTGAAGTGGGGGTCATCCAGGGGGGGGAGGTAGAAATCCGCCGTTCCGTGTGATTTTCTGTTAAAATCCGCAGTTCTGGTCATTTTTAGCCAAAGTTCTGCGTCCCACCACTAGACTTATTACACTTGTCCTTGTTTTTGTTCCATTTACACCAACGATGCCCCCACTATACCCATTCCGCTTCAACTGCACTTGCTCCAGCATAAGACTTTAGAGAGGACAAACATTATCAGTTATGAGCTGATAACATTTGTTTTGATCACCGCTCGGCCCTATTCGGCTCTCTGGAACACTCGAACTAACAACTCGCCATTCATGCTGACCAAACTCTCAAAATGGCACCTCTGTAGCAAAGCAAAGCACAGCAAACTCTGCCAGGGAGCAAGTTCATCCCAAAATCTTCGTCTTGCATCAACTTCATCTGCTCCATGCCTCCCAAAACTGTGCAGTTCAGCTAAAATCCTTTCTCCACAGCTTCGCCATTTTGTCGTTGTCGGCCATTTTGCACGTCTCCTCCGCTCAGTGTCTTGAAGACACCGGACCAAAACAAGCCTTTGGTCAATGTTTTGCAACCACTACGTAATTTGACCGTTACAGAAGTTTTCAATCAATCAAATCACGCAAAGGCTTTCACCGTTGCAAAAGACGCAATCTGATTGGCCACTCAAGAAGTTGAGCGAAATTCAAAAATTAGTCTCAAAATAATGTATGGACATGTTTTTTTGAATGGCACGAAACTGCCATTTTGGACTCTCTAAACTAAATTTGATATGAGAAATCGTCGTTCCTTTTTCAGGTGTCAGCAGGATTGCCGTTCAAAGGAGAAAACATTGAATTTCTAGGTCCTTTTTTCTCCATGATTCCATGACGCTTTGTTCTCGAGCTATAAACGGTCAAAGTTAGGAGTAGTTGGTGAGCCACTGAATCCTTGGATCGAAGAAGCTAAATAGTATTTAAGCAATAAATGGATCTCAACTTGGTATATTGTCTGCGAGGCAATGCAGGTGGATTAAAGATTGTATTGTCGTTGCTATTGCAATGTGAGATGTTAAGAAAAGAGCACTAAGTGAGCACAACAGTCCTTGAAATGAAAAATTATCAATCCTATTGCTGGCTCGATCTTAACCTACTCGTTGATTTTATCAACAGTAAATCAGTGTTAGGACTATTTTCGGACTTCATAGAATCTTAAGGGCTCATTTTATGCGCGCAAGAGTACTGCAGGAGCAAAGAGTCCTTCCATCAAAACAAGGATTTTTCATTTATATAAAACCATAAAGCTTAGAACTTAAGTAACAGAATTAATTAAAATTTCCATGACAGGAGCTTTTACCAAGCTATTTACTGTGGGGATGGATCTAAAAAATGGATTTTGAGAATAGATTTAAACAATTAGCAGTCCCAGAGCAAAGGATCCTTATGACCGCAAGGATATTCCAATTTTGCTCAAAGATCCGGGAGTGCGTGATAGCTGTTCGCTCATTTTCCAACCTAATTGATTTTAAAGTTTCATTTTTACCTGACAGTTTCATGCCCACTTTAAACTGCTAGAAACCTTTGAAGGACAGCTTGCTAGGCCACTTTTGAGCTCTCTACCAATTTTGAGATACGAGCTACTTAACGTTCTCGAAGACTTTTAGCTCTTTAGCTGCTCTTAATTTGGTATCTTATTGGGTTTCATAATTCCTGAAAGGAGCACAAAGATTTTTTGTGACAAATCTAGCAGGTCTAAGAGTTTTGGAGACATTGGTAGGTCCTTGTGTTTTAGGGACTATTTGCTCTCGAGCTACTCCCCTTTCGTCTCTTGGACAAATGAGAAAGAATTGACAAATTGTTGCGGGCAAAGTAATGCTGCAAACGTGCGCGGGAAAATTGCATTACTTTCAAAAAGTGTCCTAGAACCTTCTTTGCACTAAGATGCTCATGGATTACTCATTTCTAACTAAAAACTGCTCTTCGGGGTCTTCAGAGTTAACGAAGGTACCATGTTAAGTATTGATTTAGGTTTTACTTATCCTTCCTCGAGAAGGTGTGCCTTGTGAGCAAAATCCTAAAATGACTCATATCTCACAAAGTACTCTAAAATCACATTTTCGTCTACTTTTATCTAGTTAGGTCTGTGAAAATACATACTTGACCAAATTTTTATGTAATTCTATTTCGGTTTGCTCCTCTAGTGCTCATTTTTGTAATTTTCCAACTTTCAAAATGGCGGATTTACTGCCAGTCAAAAAAAACATGTCCATATAGAAGATTATGAGGCTAAGTTTTAGCGGAATGACATGACTATAACAGTAAATAAGAATTCAATTCAATGGAGCAAAACTTAGCCGAAAGTCATCAGTCTACCCACCACTTCGTTATCCAAATGATGGCACAAATTAGTATTGTTAGACATTCATCCATCCATAGTGCTGACCAGAAAAACAAAAAGATGTGACCACAACCTTTTTTAACAAGACAACAGATGAAGGATCCGCAATCCATAAAATTTTCTGAAAATTCCGTCTTCCTCTTATCATTTTGAAAAAATCCACGTCCGATAGGGTTGGGTGAATTACGTCGTTCCGCCGAGAAATTGCTAGAATTCCGTATTCCGCGACAAATTTTCCTCAAATTCTGCTGTTCCGGAAACTCTGATGGCCCCACTTTGAATGAATAGTTTCTTGAGCTATAGCTATATGGGAGTTGAGTTTCTTATATAAAGTTCCTTTGAAAAAAACGTATGCCTGTCTATAAAATGAAATTTGCCTTGAAAAATTTGTCCGGAATGCGTTGACCCATTCTGTAGATTTAGTTAATGATCACTTGTGTTTCAGCGGATCCAAGAATTCGAAGGATTCCATTCATGACTGGCAAACCTACTTTTGAAGAATTAAAAAGAATCCACCATGAACTCTCGATGATAAAACTAGAAGGTAAGATCGTTCATTCCTTTTATTCCTATATGAGAAATCTTGCATTTGAATTTCTTATTTCACAAATATAGATTTAATTTTTGTCTCGCATCTACCTTTTCATAAGAGGTGTTGTGATTACCAGGAAGAACCGGGTGACCGAAGAATGAGTTTTGAAAAATTATCACACCTCAACTCTGGAATAGAAGAAGCTGCTCTGCAATTTATTGGCTATTCGAAAACACTAGCAAACAGATTATTTCACGAAACTTCGTAATTTTTCAAATCGTTACAATGTAATTTAGTCACCAAGCAACAATCATTGCAGCGTTGTCGTCTTGTCGTATTGTTTGAAATTCGAGTCACATTGCAGACGATTACAGAAAAGATGGCGTCGGAGGCATTTGACCAAGACGCATTGCGCTTCATGATCGAATCTTTATAGAATCACTGTTGATTCCTTTTTAGAACTCAATGCAAATTGGTCACATGCCCCCGATGCCGTCTTTTCCGCAATCGTCTATTCAAACAAATGGTTTGTGGTACACAATTTTAAAATAGCCTTAAATAGAGGACTCGTGGACTCATCATAACAAACCCATAGACATACAATAAACTTGTAACTTGTAGGGAAACACTTTCAACTCCAGTATAAGAACAATAATCAAATATAAAAACCTGCAGGAAAATCTAGTAATCAGTTACCAACATTGTCATACGAAATTATCACACCAAATACGCGTTTTGTTGCACACTCTTCAGTTTTATTCGTGCGAAGAACAGATAAATGTCATGACCGGGCTGTCTTATACGGAACACAACAAAACACGTTTGAGTATCACGTGACTATCACACCTGAGCCACCGATTGGCTTATCTCAACAGGCCTATCTGTAAAACGAATAATAGGCCTATCTGTAAAACAAATAACCTTAAATTTCTTCGAGCAATTTATTTGAAGCAGCCTCGTTTTGAAGATTTGTCAAAATCTCTTCCTATTGTTAATATGAAAATTTCGTGCCCAGATTCGGATTTGGCACCCAAACTTTTGTCAGGTTACATGTTTTTAAACTGCTGACAATTGTGATGTTGATTTTATGACGATGTAAAGTTCAGAGATTTATAAGGGATTTGACCGTGAAAAGTCGTTTGGGGTGAAACTTTACACCCCGAATCATTTTCACGGTCAAATCCCTTGTAGATTTTCAAACTTTACATCGCCATAAAATTAGCACTACAACCGCTAGCAACATGAAAGTTTAGGGTTAGACTAAAGTTTGGGTGCTAAATCCGAATTTGGCGTCTAAAATTTCATATGAAAGAATTTTGAATAATTCCCAAATTGAGGCTGTTCATTAAAGTGGTCAATAGCATTGCACACGATTAATTCTTAAAGCTTTATTGTCCAACCCTGCAGATATGCCAGGTGGCCGTTTGACCGATGAAGAAATTGCTGCTATAAAAGAAGCTGATAGATTGGAAGCTGAAAGATTGCGCCAGTTAAATTCTCATTATACTTGGCTGGACTTCTGATTCCCTCGTCGTTGTTGTCAATTAGCCGCTACTACACTGCCTTGGGTACCAGACTGGCACCTTGGGTACTAATACACGGATATTTTTCAAAAAGAAACCAAGAGCTTGGGCCAGTACTGAAAGTTCTTAAAGATGGTTCCTTTGAAACTTGTAGAAGTTTCTTGTATGAGGGTACAAGTACTCAAAAGGATCAGCTTGATGTGTCTAAAAAAGTGTTTGACATTACTAAAGTACAACTACGAGTAATATGATAAAGCAAGCAGGTGAGCATTGGCTAAAGAACTGTAAGACACCCCCCCCCTGTAACGACCCCGCTGAAACATTGCCCCCAAGGTTAAAGGATGACCCGCCAAGAAATCTCGTTTCCCCGCTAAGTTCTGAATTTAAACACTTCCCCGCCTTGTTTTTGTTGTTCCCCATTGAAATTTTTGCTTTCCCGTCACAATTATGCATGTTCCATTACAGATGATAGCATAAAATTTCATTTTCCCGTCATGATGTTTCTAATCCCCGCTGAAAAGGCATGTTTTCGTAATTTCCCCGCCGTGTTTACAAGGTCCGGCGGGGTCGTTACTGGGGGGTGTTGAAAGGGATTCATCCCTGAAATACATAGTTTCTTAAGTTATATTTCCCAGTATCTGAGTTTCTTAATTGTTTTGCGATATAGGAGTTGACTTTGACTCAAGCAGTTTCTAATACACAAAGTGTACAGGGTGTCTCAAAAAAACTGTTCGACGGTTGATTAAATACTAGAAAATAACGATACCCTGCATGGACACTTGGTTGAGTAACCCTTTTTTCTGAGATTTTAAATTAATTTTTTACACAATAATCTTGCAAATCCGCCAAAAATTCATGGAGTTACAAGCCTTTGAAGTTCAAGTTTGTGCGAAAACTGAAACCAGAGGCCTGGAAATGGCATTTTTGATAAAGATCTCATAAACCGTCGTTTCTGCAATTTCTCCATTGTTTCAAGGCGAACCAAATGGGTTTTGAACAGGTTTTCCACAACCTAACTTTCAAGCATATGGATGCTTTGAGGAAACAGATTCAGTGTCTCGTTGATTATGTTTTGAACATTTTGAACCACTGTTTTTGGAAATATGCAATATTAAGCAAATTTTGACAATGATCACAAGGATTAAATCACTTTGGAAGTCCTTGTTTGCTCTGATATCTACGAGAAGTATGACATTAGACAAGCTTCTTTTACCACGGTCTTCGAGGTTTTTTGCATTGCAAGTAATCTGGGGGTCTCCGGTTTCAGCTATCGCATATCTTTGATCTTTGAAAGCTCGAAACTCAGTGAATTTTCAACCGATTTGCAAGATTCTGGTCTCTGAAATTATTTCATAATCTTAGGGACAGGGTTATCTTCCCATGAATCGTTTCATGTTATCGTTATTTTTCAACATTTAATCAAACGTCGAGCAACTTTTTGAGACACCCTGCATGCATGGCTAACGTCACATTTCTCTTCTCATATTGTCCGTTTTATGATCGAGCAACAAATAATCGAATTAATAAAGTTCATGACGGGGCTTTGCAAATGGTTTCACAGAGGCACTGAATCCTCCTTTGGTGACCTTGCAGCAGATAAATCGATATCAGTTCATCAAAGAAATTTGCAGTTGCTTATGGTAGAGATAACACCAAAATAGCTTCAATCCATCTGTCATAGGATATCTTTGCGAATCGCATGAAAAGCTGGACCACAGGCAAACGCAACTGCAAGCTGTGTAAGACACTTATCGCGAACCTTGGTTACATCATTATATTTAGTTAGTATTTATATTAGATTTTGGAAATGTTATGAAATAGGTTATTTTTGATCGCAGTAATTCCTCGAAAGCTCTTTACGCGTCCCCCAGAACGACCCCGCTGGACATTGAAAATATAGCGGAGGAGGATTAGAAATATCATGACTGGGAAATGAAATTTTAGGCTATCGGTTATGATCGAAATTGTATAATTTTGACAGGAAACAGCAATTTCAACCGGGGAAACAACCAAAACAAGGTGGGGAAATTGTTTAAACTCACGGCTAAGCGGGGAAACTAATTTTCTTAGCGGGTGATCCTTCTTTCTTGGCGGGGCAATGTTTTAGCGGGGTCCTTATGGGCGCTTTTCCAACTCTACATATTTATTGTAACAATTCAATTCAATAAACAGAAAATTGATGGCAGGGAAGTATTCACCTTTATGCACTGAGCTCTGTAGTATGAATCAGAGAGGGCGGAAGGAAGTTATTGGGGTCACCAAAACTAGTAGTTGGCAAATGATGGGCTTACTAGCTTTGTCAAATGATGAAAATATGAGCGATGAAGCCTGGGGGGGGGTAGTTGACTAGGGAAGTGACGGGGGTTTACTAATGATCTCTCCACACTTTGTACATGTTTTGCCTGCAAAATATGCCCTGTCGCATTATTTTTGCCAGAAAAGCAAACCCTGTTGAGCGGCACATCACGTCAGGCCAAGGTGGCTGTGTCCCCCCCCCCCACCTGGGCCATGAAGCTATTCGTTTATAATATTCAACGATTTCTAAGCACTCTCAGCATCATTGTTGCTGCTCTCTTAATCTGTTTTATTGTTCTCCATCTCCCTTTCTAATACAGTGGTACCTGGAAGTTCTTCTCTCCCTTCATAAAATATGATACCAGATGTTCAACAAATTCGGTATTGAGAGCATGATGCGCAGGAACCGTGCAATGAAGAAAATCTTTCTTGAAGGGGTTTCTGATCCACACAATAGACCTTTTAGCTATTCTGAAAACGAATGTGGATCGAACACTATTTCATCACATTTCGTAGAATTTTCGAATGTTTACAATTGCGATCGAAGCTCTAACGCCACTCTATCGAACTTCGCGTATAAAATTGTATAAAAATATCGCTCGATCCAGGCTCTTTCGTAGAATAGCTAAAAGGTCTATTGAATCTGAAGCCCTGGTGTCATCAATATTTTTGCAACTATTTAGGGGCTATCTAAGCAGTCTTTGTTTCTTGCATTGGGCTACATACTTTTTCGTTGAAAATCTAAATCCATGCCGCCCCCTCTTGCCCATACCTTAAGAAAGCTCCCCTGATATTCAGCTTAATGTGATTTTTAAAAATTGTCAAATATTTTTAAATAGACTACAATGGATGCATAATACTATTCCTTGCATATCCCTGGGCAGAACGCAATGCACTACAGCAAAAGTCTCTTTGCTGTCTTCTTTGACCATGGGTGATAAATTTTATCTTGGTAACAATGTACCGTTGATGTGGCCTATATTGTGATCAAAATTATATACTTACTCACTGTGTTTTTCTTCTTCCATGGGATTGCGGGAAAACTTGATGTTGCTTCGTTCTTCTCTTGTCATACAAAACTTTGATTGAATGCCACCATCATTCAAACAGGTCAAACCAGGGGTCAAATATTTTTTTGCGCGCAAGCTCCTACGCAACGATAGATCTTATTTCAAACTTCAACTGCTTTGAGTTTGATCGGAATAGCGAAAGAAAGATCTGTACTTTTACCCCAGTGGCCCAAGTCAAAACAGGGCCCTTTTTCATGTCCCTTGTGAACAAAACAATGTTATTGATGTTGATAGCTTAAATAAAATCTTGAAAAGCACCAACATACGAAATAGTGTTTTTTCATTATGCTTTTATATGATTTTATGTATAATTCAAAAACATGACTTTAGTGATGCAGTTTTGAAGCTGTGTGCGTTCTTTGAGATTTTGATATAATTTCTGAAGTAACCTGACTTTGTCAGTGATGCAAATTTGAACTTTGTCTTTGTCGTAAACTTATACCGTAAAAACTGGGGTCCCTTTTGGAACTTTTCCCCACTATGTAAAATTCTTAAAAATACGATAGTTTTTAGACCCGAATAATGTAATAATGAAAGCTTTTCTTAGAGTACTCATGATTTTATCTCGGAATTTGAATACCCAGTTGTTCTACAGTCAACCAGTAGTCACCAGACCACTGATCTTTGATTTTTGCCCTTTCTATGGAAGTCTGAGCTCTATTTCGAAGACGTTTAAAGTGCTTCTACTTTTGTGTCGGAGAGCGATCCCCATATGACGTTTGCATATCGTAAATGACTCTTGCATCATCGTATGTCAAAACAGCAAAGAAGCTTTGTTGTCATGACTGTCGTTGTTATTGTAACTACAACTATGTAGTGAGTCTACTATTTGGAGGCGAATTGAAACACTGGTTACCGTTCTCTTGGTTCGCATCATTTCTTTAAAAGCATTTGGCGAACAACCTGAATTCTCCAGGTCTCTAGTAGCATTACCCCTTTTCAACTAAGTGGCCTCGTTTTAGAATTTAACAAAATATCTTTAGCTTGCGTCATATGAAATTTTTTAGCCCATATTCATATTCATCACCCTAATCTTAGTCTTTTTGCAAATTTGCAAGCTTTTAGTGTTTGCGAATTTTCAATTCTATGAGGATAACAAATTTGAGAAATTATAAGGGATTTTACTGTGAGCAATGACTGAATGCTTAAAGTTACACCCCGAACTACTTTGACGGTCAAATCCCTTATAAATTCTCAAATTCATTATCACGATAAAATCGAAATCGTTTACTCTAGGTAGGAACATGAAAATTTGCAGTAAGACTAAACTTGGGGTGTTGAATCGTCCGAATCCGTGGTGAGAAATGGTATCAAGAAATGTTGAAAAACTTCCAAACGAGGCCGTTAGTTGAAACGGTGTAGTAACAACGGTGAATTCATACAACGGGTCAACCACATGGTTCAACGCCTTGCCATCTCTACCCTGGGTGCCAGAGCCTCCCCTATTTTTGTCCCCCATCTTATTATCAAGGCTCTGGTACCCAGGGTATGCCATCTCATGACCTTTGTCATATGGGACGGAGTTTCAACATATCAGAAACGAACAGTTCAGGTAATAAGTCTTGGCTCATGGATCACAAAGCGGGGTCCCTTTTTTGGAAAGAAAATAAGCTAATAACTAGAAGTAACTATAAGTTATCAACTGCTCGCACTCTAAGATATTTGTGAACTCAAATAAAGCCACACTAAATTCGTAAATGAATGTTTTGCTAGCCCCTTGCAGTGGATTTGTTCGTTCCAATATTCCGTACTCCATGTTTTATGAAGGCAGTTCAACAGACACGTCAACACCAGTATTGTGCAGCACGTGTGAAGGTTTCGATACCACACGCCGCTGTTGGCTCATACCAGAGTTAATTGAAAGAGAGACTGGTTAGGAAGCTCTAATGCCAAACAATAGCCCTTTTGTTCTATGTTGAAATCGTGAGGCTCTTTGGTCACGTGACCAAAGAAGGTACAAGCTAAAACTTTTCGCAGTGATGGCTAACTTGATTCACTTCGTTGATGACATTGATGTTGAGGAAATTGTCAACATCGTTGAAGATAATGAAGATATTCAAGATTATTTTGATGACGATGTGAATGAGGTAGGTAATCTGCAAAGAATTATGAACAATACATGTATTTTCGTGCACATTTTAGTCTCTGTAAGGACCGTTAGCCCTGATAATGTGATGGCCTAATAATAAACGAAAAGACCATCATGGCCGGGTGACCTGCCATTAAATCATTGGAGTAAGTTATGTCATTTAATTCAGATAATTTGCAAGTCACAAAAGCTTTTATAGCATTGTATAAGAATTTTCAAGCTCTTTTACAATATTTCAAATTTGCGCGTTCGTTTCACTGCAGAATCCCCTTCCATCTTCCTCCAGAGAGAGCCTTTCACTGTTTTCACGCACGAGCACCTACGTCAAGGTTTTAATTTCTAAATTTGATGTCTTTCTGTCAGTAAAGTTTTATTTCCTTTCTGCTTCAGATACTCCTCGATGAAAAGGAGCATGAATGTGATAATTGTGCAAAACGATTCAAAACAGTTGCAGGTCTGAGAAGACACACGACAGTAAAACACACGGAGCAAAACGATGATGTACTTCCGGGTTCTAACGATAAAGAAATAATCAATGCTAAAAGTATCGAAATATTGCTCCTTAAAACATGCTCTGACATCTCAACAAATAAATGCTATGGAAAGGAGATCAACTCAGCTTTTGCAAGCTACCACAGGGATGATGTATTCAAGCTTGATGGTTTTGTAACCAACGCCTTTTTTGCAAATATTAAAAAAATATCCAGCAAACTGATCAACAGCAGCAACAAAGAAGCTTTTTACAAGGATTATTATGGTGAAATTATTTTCAACTGTCAATCATACTTTCCCTCGCTTGATTTCACCCATGGATCACTATTAACAACTGAATTATGTGAGAAAATTGTAAATGAGGTTCAGTTTCTGACTTCCCCTGAAATGGTAGTACAGCAGCCAACTGTCTCTCTGACAGAAAGAGACATCAATTGCATCGAATATATAGGGGGTTATGTTTTGAGGAAAGTATTCTACAGCTTGAAAATGAAACAAACAGCAAGTGACACAATGCTTTCCATACTGAGTTGTTTTAAAAGTGATGAATCTGATAAAGAGAGTCTCGTATCCATATTGAATCGTGGTGGGCTTTGGACCATAAATGAAAGTGCAAAGAATCTGTTCATTCTAGCTGAAAAGAAATTTAGGGCAGAAACCAAGAATGAAACAAGGCTGCAGAAGATATACATTGACCCCATGGCATCTGCTCTTACAAAAGACATGAATGCATGCAGCTTTTTGAATGACATCCTTGATGACTGCCCAGCTTATGATGTAGCAGAACATTCAGAAGAAGTTGCTAATATTTTAGAGAAGCTCTTCACAATGTACTTCAGGGTTCGCTGCTTTTCTCTAACCAAAGACCTGGTTGTTAAACTTAGAAACAAAAACAAGGCTGACCTTGAGAAGAAAAAGGCCCTTCGCAAAGAGCTAAAGCGAGGCATTGCAATAGAAAAGGAATAGAAAACCAGTTGCTGGGCCATGGATGAGCATGAGGGGTAAAAACTGTACGTCCAAAAATTTAGCAAAAAATGTTGATGCATGATATTCTGCTTCATTGAATAAGATATATTCATTCATTTCAAAATGACTGATTAGTTTTATAAGAGAATTGTTACATCATGAACAGATTTGACTAAACATGACTTTTCATTTGCAAAACTCTCAAGATAAAAGCCAGTACTTTTTTGATTTGATAGCAAAATTAGCATTATATGAGTGGAATTTATTTTGTCATTAATTAATTCCAAGTTTCAAATGACTCAGAGCATTGATTTCCCTCAGCAGGTAATTCAGATTTCTTAATAACATTACTTAGGGGACATCAGATGGAATATGGGAGGAAGTTTGAGATAAATGTTCTTCAATCATCTTTGCACAATATTTGCATACAAAGACATATGGTGCACATGCCCCCACCACAGCCCAACCCTTGCTTTACTATGGTTTCTCAAAAGTTCTAGATAATCTTAAGTAAATACCTGTAAATAAGAACCTACAGTTTTAGATCCTACAGCCAAAATTGTGAAAGAGAACCCCCAGTGCAGAGAACCTGCTGTGTGATTCATTACATGACAGCACAGGATGATTTGGTAAATTATTTGTACAGCATATTGGTTCATATTTGTGAGTGTTTACTGTATTAGAAATTACAACACTTCATCTTGGAAGTTATTTTTTCTTTTTTTTCGCTTGGTTAGCGGCTCATGATCAACATAATACCAGGAAGAGCCCTTTTTTAGACCTTTGTATTTTCCACTTGTGTTTCCTGTTCTGGCAGAGACAAATCTCTGGGTCCGTATAATGTTGGCATTGTAACCAAACTGCTGCATTGTTGGGTTGTCAGATCTTCTGCCTATGCTTCTTTGCTGTCCAAAATACTCTTCTACGCTGTCTTGATTGAAGCGTTCTGTCAAAACATAGGGCATCCCATTGCTTAGCAGAAACTTCACACATTCTACAAGTGACAGCACTGTAGTTTGTATGCCAACATGGGTTTGTTTTGATATGAACATTTTCTCTTTCTCCAATTTTGAGAAATTGCCTCGCCTACTTTCAATAGCTGCTTTCCAATCACTGAAAAATTTTAGGAATACCTCCTTCAGCCAATGGAACCTTTCATCACCAATGGATGTATAGGGTGCTAAATATGGCTTCCTTTTTGTTTGGAATTCCTTCAAGCTTCGCACATTTAAACAATCAAAGAATTTATCGAAAAATTCACAAAAGGTTGCTGTTGCCATGCAGTCTTTAGGGGAAAAGTTCTTCAGGACACTTGCAACACTTGCACTTAGAACCTGGCATGCTAAGCTGACATTCATTTTTGAGTAACTGGTAAGTTGGATGTGTGCATTTGAAAGTCTGGGCAACAGTTTCAAGCCACTTTCTAAGTCTTTATTGTAAATGTCAGCAATATGTCTCCATAAAATGAATTGGTCTTTAAACCACATGCACCGTGCTTTATTTCCAGAGCCTGAATTCAGCAAGCAGTTTCTGGCAGTTTTCATCAAATGGGGTGCATCACTGATGAAAAATATGTAGCGGTTGCGACAAAAGATATTGGCTGTCCGGTAGACAACATCTGACCCTGTAGGATTTCTATCAAGGCTTTCATGCAGGCTAAAGAACTTTCTGTTGGCAGTGGCACCATCACACACAGTTGCTATAACCCAAAGATTACAGTTCAGCTCCATTATAGCAACACATCTCCAGAATAATGCCATAAGTTGTGTGCTGATGACAGCATCCGTAGCAAAGTAAGCCACTGGAAAGCAAAGATGAGAAGATATTCCTCTTACAGAAAAAAGGAGTGCATGGCTGGCAAGATTATTCTCTTTTCCCATAAATGCCTCTGTTATATCATCATCTCCTAGACTGGTAAATCCTATGATTTCACCACTATGTTTGTCAAAAACCAACCCTGAAGATATCTTCATCTCATCAAATGCTATGCATATATATCTTTGATGACCTGACAAGTTTTCTGTTGATCTCTTTAACTGGTCTATAACTTCTGGTATAAACCCTGTTTTTGGTGGAATTACATTTCTGTAATCTCTTAGGGTTCTCTTGCTAGGCAGGCAAAGTATGCCAGAATTTCTTAACTCATCATACATAGAGCCTGACTTTGATGCCATGGACAGGCAAAATCTAATCACCATTGGGTGATACCGTTTGGACCTCTGATTGAAATTTTTAACCTGTTCTTTCCAAAACAGCTTCATGAATGGGGAAGCATTGACAATGTTTTGTTCCATCAGCTGGTCCAGATCAGCACTGAGCTGATTATCAATTTTAATACTTCCATGTGCAATCTCCTTGTTCATTTCTTTTACCTTCTCTTTTAGCTGATTACACTTTAGTCTTTCTTGCATGAGTGTTGCTCGAAGTCTTGAAGCACTACTTTGTGACAATGGAGCTTTGGTCTTCAAACATTGTTGACTTTTGTTTTTTTCACCTTGCTGCTTTTTGTCAAGTTTTGACTGAAGTCCCTCACATTGTTTACATTTAAGCTCAGCTGCACAAGGAATCAGAAGCTACAAAGAAATGTAACTTTAATCAATAAACAGTTAATTATAGATACAGAGAAAAAAGGACAATTTAGATTTAACTTTTTTCAAAGATTTTGACAAGAACCAGAAATAACAATTGTCAATGAGTGCAGTGTATTTTATTGGTTGCACAGGTTTTGTTCCCTTGTTACACAGTTTACAGTAATTGATAGGGCCACAAAGAAAATTGTGGGCACCTTGTCAGAATGCAACATCAGCCCCTTGTAAAATAAATTCCAAATGGTACGCTGGGGGTGCACTCACCTAGGCTGGTCTGAGGGCATGCTCCCTCTGGAATTTTTTGAAATTAAGGTTGCTAGAATCACTCTGGTAGCTTTTTCCATTTCTAGATACAATTACTGTATCATCAAACAAGCCCTCTTTAAATTTCACAAAACATCAATAACTGAAAACTAATAAATTTGCTGAATTTCAGCCTTTATTCCAATTATCTTAGAATAAAAAATCTTTTGATAAAAGCATTTGATAGAAAAGCTGAAAGCCTAAAAACCTAACAATCTCAAAAAGTCACCTTTCAAGTTTTAGCAATTTAAAGATACTTCAATTTCATAGTTAACTGTTACAGCTTATAAGAAAACATAGTTGGAACTATTTTTTTCTGTGCCTGTTCTTGATTTTGAAACATTATTTATTGTTCTGATTGTTTGTGTACTCTGTGCATTATATACATTTGCATGGCATCATACCTGGCAAGACTTTGATCTGTAAAACTTCTCACACTGGAATGGTTCAATGGCTTCTATATCCAAAGCCTTTGGCACAACATGGCATACACACTCTGAGGCTCCAAACTGATAAGGAATGCCTTGGCATATCTGTGTATTTGAGATAGCTCCCAACAAGTGTGTCACTTTGATGAATCTCATAGACCGTTTATTTTCTGCGTAGATAACATGGTCTGCAGGCAGTTTCCAGTTGTAAACAGCAACATGAAATGTCAAGTCTGCTTCAACAGCAACAATATATTTTGGCAAATCAAAATTAGAATCATGTAGTTTCAAAACTACTGATGTCCCTGAGATGTTTTTGATCCAGTCTTTGAGAGCACTCTTCTCTATGCCTCGTTTCAACTGTTCTATAGTCTGGTATGCTATTTTCTCCTGTATTGGATGCTCTCGAACTATGTCTATGTGTCTTCTTGTCACATTCACAGCAGATTGGTGGCTTTTATTCGGATGATTTTCTGTGGGCAAAGCTCCTGGGCACAAGATCTTCCTCCCCTTCGCTGCAAGTTAAAATAAACATTGCTAGTCAAATGATCAAGTCATGTTTAGGGAGCAAATCACGCGTCAAATCACAGGCCGGTTCCCGACGACAATATAATTAAAGATATATGGCAGGAATACTGTATAAACTGCAAGTGAAGTTTAGCCCAAGATTAAATGCTCAATTGGTAAAATTCAAGTCTCAACTTACGTGAAATCTCGATATCTTCTGGCTTGTAATGTCTTTCGCAGATGTAAACAGTATTAGTCTCTATCTGGTGCTTCAGACTTGCATCAATGACCCTGGATTTCGTCAAAATATTCACCACTTCTTTCCTCCAATTTTCGTAATAATCTCCCTTTCTGTTCGTTATTTTGAATAACGATATGCCTTTGTAGGTTTCTGAAAGGTTGTTTCGATTTGTACAACAGCCGACAAACGCGCAATTCACCATCTTTTCAAACCAGAATCTCCATCTCCATGCGTAGGCCGGTTAGAAAGAGATGAGCTTGTACCTTCTTTGGTCACGTGATGAAAAAATCATGGAACAATCACATATTGCGCAATAACTGGGTCGTTCTTAACCAGTCTCTCTTTCAATTAACTCTGCTCATACCAAGTCAAGCTTCGTTCGGTGAAAGTTGAATCATTGAACAAATCCGTCTCACAGTTATTTACGCCATGTTTGGTATCTTCGTCTTTTTATGGCCAAACGAAGCAGCGAAATGTGTCGATAGAAGATTTGAAAGTAGTGTGAAGGTGCACAAACTTATTCCGTCTCTTATGAAACGTAAGGGAAGTTCAATTGAGTCGCCCCTTCTCTGGCCTAGGCCCGTCCGCCATCACGGTATCTTTGCAGGCAATAGAATGTCATGACTATTGATCATTGTTCACGAAAACAAACGCATACACAATCAAACTGCAGTGACAAAGGAAATGTGCCCAGCGAATCTTTCAATTTAAACTAACCAGCGGAAATAGATAATCAAAAGTAACAAAACAATACAATAAACACATGCGTGGACATCACAGATTCTTGGCTGGATTATTTGTTTTTGTTTGTTTTTTTGTTTGTTTTCAATTTATTTTGAGTAGGCTTGTCAGGATTTCTAGCTACTGAAAGCTAATTTAGGCCCACTGTGCATGCCGCCGAGGGGCAAATCACTGCTTAAAATCTCGTACGCTCTCAAAAATAATCACATTTTAATCACAAATTAATCACATTAATCACACTGAAATCACATTTATCACCAAAAATCACCAGTCATATTAATCAAAAATTTTGAATTTTTAACCACGTTTATTTGTTTACTTTTATAAGAAATGAAAAGATTAGATTGTCCCTGTCACTATTTTCCAAATTTATGTGAACACATTATCAGATATGCAAACCCAAACTAGAAAACATGAACAGCACAACAGTGCAAGATTCTGAGTCCCTGCGATGGAGCAAAAAGGAAGGCCTCGTTCTTGTGTTACAAACAACTCTGCCAAATCAAACTGGCATGATAGTCTATGACTTGATTTATGAAACAGCTTACTGTCATCTTTCATCATTTGGTTTATCAATCTTGCTCTGTCTTGCCTCTTCATACAATTTTTATCGTACAGGAGCTAATTTGAGAACATTTTGGAATGTGTGATTTATTCCAGAATAATCACAAATTAATCACATAAATCACAAAAAAAATCAAATTAATCACAAAATAATCACTTGTGATTAATAATCTCGTACGCCATTTTCAGGAGTGATTTGCCCCTCGCATGCCGCATCCAGGCACGGGACCCCTAGTTTAGCGTCCCTTCCGAAGGACGGCGAAGTGAGTTGCGAGGTCAGGCCTCAGTGGTCACCCATCCGAAATCTGACCTCACTCCACCAAGCTTAACTTCAGTCACCTGACGAAGACTGTATAAGCCACTCGGCCACTCACCCCTATCATCACTATAGTAATCTCGCTCCTTCGTCGCTGGCAATAAATGCTTCCGTTTGGGATCCAAGAATTCTTTTTTCCAAAGTCCAGTGGTCTGTAATTTACGACATCACAAAGTCTAATGACAAATAGCAACCAGCCTATTTCTATGCAACCACCGTACATTTCATACTTGCTGTGTGGGTACATCCATGGCGCGGCTGAGAAAACCTTATTCTATTTGGTTTGCTATTTTGTGAATTTATTGAATATCATGGCATGGCAAATTGAGCTTAATGATCCAGCACAACTTGCAGAACTTGAGAAAGAAACATTTCGAATGATAACAGAGGATGGTCGACTCGAGTTGCTGTTGCTGCATGGCCTAATTCACCACAAAGACAAATTGTGGCAAGGGCGAATAACGAAAGTTGATTTCAGCGAAGATTTTACAGAGGAAACAAAACACGATGAAAGAGGATCAAGTGAAAACAATGTCTCTGTTTTGAGCTACATCGATGTGTTGCAAGAGCCTATCATTTTGCCCGAATTGGAACCAGGGTTACGCAATGATGCGAAATATCCCCTTGTATCCCTGCGGTATGTCACATGTCTTAGATCTGATGACAAGAAGAGTGTTGCGCAATGTTTCAAAGACCACTATGGGAAATACACTGCTGTTGATACCCCATTTTTAACTCCCAAAGACCTTAACGATGAAAGAATTAGAGTTTTAGCTGTTTCATTGAAAATTTGGGATGGGATAGAAGATATTTACAAGCACAACAAAGGGTTTTATAACGCTGGAAGTTCTATTTTGACTTATCTTCCCACGTGGAAAGCCCTTGGACCTTACACCATTGCTGAGGGATATGAGATTAGAGAAATGACTGTTCCACAATGCGTTTTTGCTGCTATGCATTGGAAATATGCATCTCCTAGAAGTCATAACTATTATGCTTGCAGTTCCCAATATGGCCTTGCCATTGGTGCCTTCCAAATTGGTTCCCAAAGCCCAGTTTCCTGGGTTTTTGTCGGTGCCAATGGAGCCATAAGTGCGCTTATAACACTTCCAGAGCATACGAGAAAAGGTTTAGCGAGGGCAGTTGTAGGTAGAGTCACTGAGAAGGTAGTTTCAATGGGTCTTATTCCATTCGCTCTCATTGAAGATCTTGAAACTGCCTACAAGTCGAAGGGTTTGTTTCAGAGTCTTGGGTTTGAGTTATGTAATGAAGCTAGATTTACATTTGCATTTGTTTGATTACTGTAGAGCCCAGGGGTGGCACCAGGAGAGGGCTCGGGAGTCGCAGCCCCCCGTCAGAAGCATTTAGCCCTCCTCTTTGGAGGAAATTTGGCTTACCGTTAATGGCCTATTGTCCTCAGGGGGGGCACTCAGCAGAAGTACATACAGGGAGTTAAGTCCGATTTTTGGGTCAGAACATTGCCAAAGGTGATATTTTTGGGTTCAAAGAAAACTGAAACCATGTTCATGATATTTCTTGATACCAAACATCATTTAACTGATATTTCTGGGTTCTCTAGAGGCAATCCTGACTTCTATTTGCATTGTTTCGGGATATTTTATGTTCATGTACAGGTTTTTAAGTATAAAATGAGCTGATATTTTTGGGTTGCAGTGAGGCTGCAGTGATATTTTTTGGTCGCCCGAAAATCTCTTGCACTGACCCCTCCTTATGGGTATGTGCAGAGTGCCCCCTGGGGTATTGTCAGAGGAACTTTGGCAGAATGACGCCATGGGGGGTTCTCAGCTAAATTTTGGGTAGGGTGTGCTGCCCACAGTTTCAAAATGGGACTGTTGGCTAGACCAATTTTTGTGAAAATGATACCCTTGGCTAGACTAATTTCTTAATCAAAAGTGCCCTGAATTGGCGTTCTCTAGACAAAACTTGCCAAATGTTCTCATTCTCAGGATAAAAATTTTTTAAAAATCAGATTTTTTTGGAGAAATTACCGAATTTTTACAGTGCTTTGGCCAAAATTGCCACAAAGCACACCCTTGCCTAGACCAAACTCGACTAAAATTGCCAAGAAGTATACCCTTGGCTAGATTAGAAGCCCGAAAAAGTATACCCTTGTGGGCGGCACATCCCCAGGTACCTTTACTATGGAAGAACCCCCCCCCCGTGAATGACGCACGGAAACTGAATTTTTTTGCCATTTTAGTCCCCCCCCAGTTGGAAGTTCCAGCCCCTCTGTCAGAAGATTTCTTGCTAGGATCACTCGTTCGAAAAAGCGTACTGGATTTTATTACCAATTAAAGGATCTACACGGATTTTTTGATGGATTGTTCTTGACAACAAAGGATTTTCACCAAAGGTGCACCAGATTTTGATAGTGAAATGCCCCTCGATTTCTGGCGCCACCAAGGGTGAAACGATATTGTAGAATGTTGTGCCATAATCGATTTACTTATGGTAAAGGGCCGCCGTCCGTCGAGTTGAACAAATTCCAAGAGCCATTGTCATCTGTGGTGCCAGAGCCTCTGGCCCAGAGGTGGATTTAAGGGAGGAAGTTTGGACAGTTACTCCGTTCGAGAGGAAAATTTTGCTTGGCGCCGAGAAGTGCACCACTTGTGATGACACTAATCCATTTGTTTTAGCCTGCTTGAGACAAGATGTACGGTCGTGGATAAACTAAATCATTTGACAAAAACATAGCCCAAAAAAAATCGCAGGCCTTTGGTGCGCAACTGTGAGATTGGACTTGTCCAAGTCTCACTTTCTTTTAATCAGTTGAATGAGATAAAAAGTACTGCGAGGACTCTATTCCCCCGCAGCGCTATTTACTTACGACTGATAAAAGAAAGTGAGACTTAGACAAGTCCAGAAGTAAACACGCGATTTGAAGTCTTTACTTCGAGCCTATGAAATCGAGAAATTTATGGAGCAGGAACCTTTACGATAAAATTTAATGGAAGGAAAGAGAACCTATGCAGTCCTCGCAGTCCTCTTTTATACTTAATCCAACGCGTGAACAAAATATTTACGTACAAACATAACTTAAGTTTGCATGTAAATATTTCGTTCACGGATTTGGAGCCTGGAGACCTACCAGAGAATCTATCAGTGATCTTTGAAAAGAGAAAGTAAGATTGCCAATACTTTTACCCAATTCAAATCGTCACTGAAAAATGACAAATCCTGAGCAGTGTCCCACCTTTCCTTTACTTTTACATATTTTACAGTTCCTATTTTACTGTAATCTTGTAGCTTTTCTTTTGTAACAGGGCAATTTGTAAATCAACATTTTTATTACTTGAATACTTACCCTGTATGAATATTATAAAATGAATGAAATGAATGAATTCTACATTTCAAGTTTTATTGGAGTAATTCTTTTGGATTAAACATTGAGCGCATCTTTTTTAACACAACGCATAATCCCCGCATAATCATTCCGCCCTTGGCATCGTTCCTCCGCTAACACCTGTAACTTTTATCATATTCATAGGACAATCTTGATCGACTATAGTAAGATCAATATTCATTTCGTATACATCGTTCCTCCGCTAACACCTATAACTTTTATCAAGTTCATGGGAAAATCTTGATTGACTACAGTAAGAGGAACGGTCAGTACACATTTTGTATGGGGTTTCTCCGCTAACACGTCTTACTTTTTTAAAGTTCAAGGGAAAATCTTGATCGACTACAGTTAGAGCAGAGTCTATTGAAAAAGAACTAAGTTCTTTTTCAATAGACGCTGGTTGGATCAGTACACATTTTGTATACATAGTTCCTCCGCTGACACCGATAACTTTCAAAGTTATATTGGCACTCTCTCTGCAAGTTGCCTCTCCTTCAACTTTAGTCTTGATCCGCAATGATCCGCACCTGCATGGTCGAAGATTGCACGCTACAAAATTTCAGATTGCCTGAAGATCAGTTTAGGCCTAAGTAGAAAATGGATCCACACTTCATTAGCTGAACTGATTAGAATGTTGGCAGCGGACTAACAGTAGAATTTGACGGGGGACTCAGAAATCAAAGGCCTGAGACTAGCCAAGTGCTGACGCGGACAAAAAAGGACGAAAAACTGCTGGAAATTTCCCGAATTTTTTTGAAGGAATATCCAGGTTTGGATGCCGGTTTTTGTACTTGATTGATACTTGCGATTCGACGTTAATCTAGACCTTGACAAAAGGACCTATTTGTATGACAGAATTTTTCAGGAATTCCGAACCTTTTGGCATGAATTTCAGAAAGTTTCTTAACCATGTGTTAGAATTTTGTCGATTTGAGGATGCAAGGTCTATTCAAAATTCTTCAGCTGTGATAAAAATTCTGAAAAAGCTACCCATCTACCATAATTAATGTTTAAACAGAACAGACCCATATGTAGGGAATTTCAGGTGAAAACTCATACCAGTTTCTTAACCATTTTCTGATCTGACACAAACACGTCTATTCGTGAGAAATGAAAATTTATATAACCATGGCCCTCGTCAAAGTAAACATTATTACATTTGTAAGGAATGCAAAACATAGGGTAACAAAATGATGCAAACAAAGGGGCCCGTTTGTGGAAAGCTTCACCTTATTCGCTCAAAAGCATTCTACACCCAAAATAGTTCGCCATCACACAAAAATTGCTGTTCGTTGCAGCGTTGGCTGCATTACATATCAAAACAATTAGCAAGGTGCGATATCTCTGTCTATTTCTTTCTTTCTTTCTGTCGATTTGTGGTCAGATCACTTCAGTGCCAGTCTCGTCTCCAGAGTGAGTTCGTTGCTCTGCCTCTACTCTGAGATGTGCGCAGAAATTTCGCGCGGAGTCAACTCCGCACGGTTTTGCCCGTAGTAAATGGCTTCGGGGTGTCAAAATTCGATGTAAAACCATATACTTTACCTATTTTGATCATCATTTGCAATTTATTTCCGACATTCGAAGAATAACGAGCCATTTCATGTTGGAAGTTGCGATGAGAAAGCTCCTCTGTTTGCAACTTAGGCCTATTTTCGCCCCAAACAAACCATGCTTTTTTCACATTGTCACTCTTGCTAACCCCAGATTATTGTTCAGATACCTTCAAAAAGCTTAAACAAGGTCCTTAAGTGTTTGTTTTGAGCTTCTCGATTTATCCACAGCAGAATTATTTCTAGAGTAACTGCCATTCCATCGATTCGATTAGGGTTGCCCAGCAAACCGTGTTCGGCATCTTGATCAGCGCATGACGTAATCCATTTTCTTCGCATTTCCCAAAGCGCTGCACTCACTAACTAAAGTTATTGCTAGTTTATTTTTATTCGATATTTACATAACTAACAATATCTTGAAGTTAACTAATCTAAATCAAATGAAATGAAAAGTATTATTGATCAATACTAATTTGAGCTTGGTTAAATCACTGATTTTTTTCGTACACCTCTCTTGAAATTACGAAAAAATTACATACAAAATCACAAAAAAATCACATACAAAAAGCACCAAAAATCACAAATTCCTGAAAAATTACGGAAAAATCACACGAAAATGTCACCAAAATCACTAAAATCACAAAAAAATCACAAGAAAATCATGTGATTTCAGAATTTGGAGGAGTGATTTGCACCTCCCGTTAAATGAAAAAGGCTGCTAATATTCTTACAGTTGATTTTTGTAGTTTTATAGTAGTTTTACAGCTGATTCTCATGTATACACGTTTTTGATAAGAAATTGGTTTGTATGAAACTAGTACTAAGATGGCCAAAATTTTAAGAAACTCTGGTTTAAAAGCATGGATATTACAAGTAAATATATCGTCGAACCTTTATTCTTGAGCAATAACCGTTTGTGTTTTCAACATAATAGAACACTGTTTACTCCTATGTGATGTTTTGAATGTCGAGAAACATATCTGCAGCAGTATTAATGACCACATTGATAATTCTGCATTCAAAAAATAAGAAAGCACTAAGAAACTTTTAGTACTATGGCCTGATCCAAGTTTCTTATAAAAAATGTGTTGATTGCAGTTGTAATGCGTTATAGCATCTACAGTTGTATGTAAAACTTTACTTTAGTGGAGCAACAAATCTCTCATCTAGATCTACCCATCTATCTTCCTTTGTTGCGCACATGTGTTACAGTACATTGTTGCTCTCCCGGGCAGGTGCATTACTCGTGCTACTTTGCATTGAACTTTGAAACATGAACCGATGTGTCGGACGAAGGTGAGGCTAGATTGTGATTACGAGGCGAACACATCAACAACTTTGGCACCATTTTAGAATTTGAATTCAGAAGTTGTTCTCTTGCCTCGTGGAACGAACAACTTCGCAGAAACAGAGTGATGGCCTCCAAAGCAATATATGAAGCCGATGCAAAGACACTTATTTACAAGTTTGTTCAAAGCAAGCATCTAATTCGAAATGAGCTGCTTAAAGTCGATGAAAAACATGCAGTAGAGGAAGAAAGTCGATGGCTTTCAAACAAGGTGAGATATATTCTATTATTTACGAATTTTTCCAAATGACCTCCTTGGCCCAAATGACCTGCTGCCGGCGAAAGGAATATGTGCAACATGCTGATGCAAATGCTTTTCACTGTACTCTTCTTTGTGTTTGAAAGTTTGTCAAAAATCCGTACGTAGCCTAATAACCCCACCCCCATCATGTATTGTATGCAAAAAGGCAACAAATCAAACACAAAGCACATGGATCTTAAATGATATTGATAAAGTTTGCCAAAAGATGCAAATTTTGCCTCTGAAAGTATAGAAATGTCCATATTCTTCTGATTTACAGGACAGTTTCCCCCTATGAATTCCCTATGGAACAATTCAGCAACAGCTGGATGATCCAGATTTTTCCATAATAATTTCACACCCACTATAGGGGGTGTTTTGGGGGGGGTGTTCAGGAACACTAACCCCACTTGAATTGTTTATAAAATCCCAAAGGTTTGTTCTGAGGCTTCCTCTTCCATAGGGTGTTATATGGCTTGCTTTGGAATTACCCTGAGAACATTTTATTCAAAATATAAGCCCAGACAACAAAAAAGAATGAAGAAGCTCAAAGTCGATAATGATGAATAGTATTGCTTTCAAACCATCATGCTTCTAAGCATGTTTGCTGCACCAGATATCCATGGCATGAAAAGATAGGAGTCAAATGTTTTAACTGACTTTTGCTTATGGCCCATCACTGAAACCTTGAAAAACCTCATTCACAGACCAATCAGACAGCAAATAAATGAAGGAGATAAAAGAAGCCCTTGAAGACTTTCCTAGATTTTACCTACCTTAAAGGAATTGAGTCCATATAAATAGTTGAGCGTTAACGCTGTCCTGAATTTTTGCTGACAAACCACTGGTGGCCCTTTGTTATCGCACAATAGTGCAAAAGTCATTAGGAGTGGAGACCAAAGACTTCTTAATCCTTACATTATCCTGAGGAATTTCTTTGGTTTAACTTCAATAGGGATTAAGTAACAACGTTTCTTTGATGATTGAAAAGAAGTTGATATTGGTCATGAGAGCGCTATTTATACGGACTCAATGCTTTTAATAAGATGTAACCAGGACAGAAAACTTGTTCTTTTTTGGGTAAATTAATGTAACAAATTTTTGTAATGAATGTATACATGTAGGTTTAAAGATAGAAAATTTTTTTTAAGTTTTTACAGGTGGATGAGATTGTAAAGAAAATAATGGAATTAAACCAGGACAAAAAACTGCTCAAAGTTTCATGATTTTTTTAAAGAAATTTACTCTCCAGATGTTTGGGCATGCTTGTTTGGATGTTGGTTTAGATATCTCACTGCTTCCTACCCTTAACATAACAATGGTAAAACAAAGAGTCTATTGTCTTTTCTGTTGTAAAGAATACAAACTTAGTATTTTTACTTGATATCAGTCTATGATGGTAGAAGTTGCAATGGAAATGGTGTTCTATTTGTTTTGTAACATGGCTTTCAGTGTTGTCCAAATGCCACTAAAAGCATTAACCAGTTTACCATGTTTACATTGGAGATTTTTACCCTGGGCTGAAACGAAAGCTCTGTTGTCCTAGCCTGCATGCAGACTCTTAAAACGAAATTGAAAAGAGGAAGATAAGTAGAGTCTGCGCAACTGAGCCACTATAGACGATTACGGAAAAGATGGCGGACCTCATTTCACGCAATGCATGATAGGAATATGCCCCCTAGCAACGCATAGCTACCAAAACTTACAACTGCTGCATAAAATCTTGACCACAGCTACAATAGATTGAGGCCGTCACAACTTCATCGTGAAGTTGACACTCTTCCAAGCCGTTGCTCGCAATAAGGTACAGTTTGTACAGTTTCCCTGCAATATCAAGATGTAGCAGCCTCCTGTTTTCGTCGTTTCATCAAGATTTCAAAAAGATTTTTGGCCTTGTTTACATAACTTATTGGAGAATGGAGAGGTGAATAAAAAGAGAGATGAATAAAAAGTTCTAGAAACATCCGAAAAAAGAACGAACATTGAAAATTATCTTCTCTTGTTGAGATTTGCATAATAACACTCATAACAAGAGCATTGCAATGGCTTCAGTTCACTTGACCGAACACAACATTCGAACTCTTTAACTTTCTTTCCGAATCCTCATTCTTTTGGGATTTCTCTCCGCAAAGTCTGACAACTCTCGAGACTGCTGTTTTCAGAATTTGCATCCTTTGTGTAGCTGAGGTTTTATCTGCAAAGTCTACCGTCTTCAGAAAACTTTGTATACTTCAGGTGCCCAAAAGAAGACGCATAGATTTCACGATAAAGCTGCGACGGCCTAAGTCTATCATAGGTGTGGTCAAGATTTATGCTGCAGTTGTAAGTTTTGGTAGCTATGCGTTGCTAGGGGACATATTCCTATCATGCATTGCGTGAAATGAGGTCCGCCATCTTTTCTGTAATTGTCTATTCTTGTTCATGAATTCCTTGGAATCCAGGAACCAAATTTGATTGGTTTAACAAAATTCTATCGTATTCCTCAGTTTAGAAAAGCATCTTTCAAATCAACAATTTTTTTATTTCAAATGACAAAATGTTTGATAAAGCACTGAAATTATGAGTACAATGCATTCATAAGGTTAAATCTGTTGTTGCACCTTTTATGTCACTATACAAGGGCACTCTCAGTTGTGTGGTTTATGTGATTTTTGTATAGAGGAGGGTCATGGGGATAAGCCTGATTTCACTGGTGTAATCTTGCTTAACATGGAAAACAAAGGGATTTGATACCCATATCTCATAACCATAAAGGGATTTGATACCCATATCTTATAACATGAAGCTTCAAAATGAAATGCTGTTGTCAGCGAACAAGAATAAAGGCTCAGTTGTGCAGACTCTACAGTACCTTTCTCCCTCTTTTCAATTGTCATCAAAAGCCTGCACCCAGGCTATGTTGTCAGTGGTGAAATTGTTTTGCCATCACATGAACAGTTTCAGCTTGGGCTGAAAGCCTTTTGTGCAAGAAACTAGACAAAAGCACATTCCCAGCCCAGGCTGAAAAAACTTTTGCCATCATGTGGGTGCACATATTTGAAGACAATACAAATTAACACACTAATCAACAGATTAATGTTTCATCTTGGCATGCAGAAGTTGAGCTGAAAGTTCTGCTTGGTGGATAGAATGTCACCCTTGGGTGAAATTTTGCCTTGTTATTATTAGTAAAGAATTTTACTGCAAAGGAGGAATTAAATTTCTCCTCAGCCAAGTTGGCTCAAACTCCAGTGTAAGGAGGCCCTTATGCAAATTTGTTTGTGTTGCAGAAGCTAGTGGTTAAACCTGATCAGCTAATCAAAAGAAGAGGAAAACATGGATTGATCAAAATCAATACAGATTGGAATGGTGCACAACAATGGCTCAAAGAGCATAATGGAAAAGAGATCAAGGTTTGTTTGAGTTCTGGGGTATAGTTTTTTGTGCTACTGTTACCTATTTATGCCAGAACTTAAAATGTTCAGGATTTCATGGCTTACTTTTTTTTCTCAACAACTGTGTTGAGGAGAGGCAACTTTATTGCTCATGACATGATTTTATTGCAGTAAGAGCTGCATAGTAGAAGAGCTGAATGAATATGTTGTGTATCAAAATAAGCCTAACCAGCCCTGATTCTTTGTCTCAAAGGGAGTCTTTCCACAACACAGCTAATGCAGGGGGAATGAAAACAATTTTTTTATGAACAACCCACTGTGATTACACAATCATGAAACATCAAAGGCAGTGGTAACAAGGCAGTGTCTTTTGTTATGTGGAGTGTCAATTCATATGATTTCAATTGTTGTCATTTCACAGCTTTTGTGGGTGATCTAATTTGTCCACTCCAGGTGAACAATCATGGAGGAAGTAGCATGATGGGAGGGGGAGTGGATCCTTTAATGTAGACAAAGCTGACTGCTAGACTGAGTGGCTTCAAGACAGGCATCTTTTAATGGCAGAGAGATTGACAAAGGCTCATTATCAACTGTCTTTTCATGTGTTGGTTCAGTTTGCTTGATATGCCCAAATTGCTGCACTCAGTGACTAATTGTTGTTTCTAGTTATATTCCATTGTTTGAAGAACACCCTACCTTTGATCATCAATTACTGTACTTTGACTAACCGCCAGTCCAAGGATACAACTTTTCTCATTTTAACACCAAAATCAAGCATTGTTGAGTTGGATCAGTCCATGGATGATGACCTCTTGGAAACACTTGGTATTGTGTACAGCACCTCACCAAGGTGTAAAGAAGGTGACTGATAACTCAGTAATGATGACCAAGGAACTCTTTAGCTCTACCTGTTTGGCTGCACAAGTCAATCAAAAACTCCTCTTGCAGAGGAGTGTAGAAAAATTCAGAAAAAGCAATACCTGAGCTGAAGGGTATTGAAATTGTAAAACGCCCCAGAATATACTTATAGAAAGGTAATGGTGTATGTCATTCATTAAAAGAAACAAACAAACTATTTAAAAGACAAGGGGAATGATTAAGTATGCCATTCATAGTGGGAAAGGACTAAAGCCTGGTTTTCATATGATCGTAAGAGTGATCATTTCCATATGTCGCCAACTGATCAGGGACACATCGCCAATGTGTTGCAGTGGATCGTCGACTGTCACAATCATATGGAAACCAAGCTTTATTGTCAGCCAGTTCCCACTTTTACAATTGAACACTATTCCAATCATAGTCTTAAGAGAGGGACAGCCCAGGAGCAAACAATTTGTCGTTTTGTTTCATGTTTGATTCACTGAGCGACAAGCATGCACCGTTGGGCATCCAGGCCTCAAACAAAATCTATCAAGAGTTTGAACTGTGCTTGAGGCCATCTCCCTCCTACAACTATTTTCCAACGAAAGAAGAAAAGCTTCAATAATGCGCACACATACTCACACCCACCACAAAAACTGCAGTCATGGGCACCAAATTCATGTTTTCATGGGCCACTAATTTCATGCTCTAATGAAACAAAACATCTGGATGAAAAACAGTTCATATGGCTATATGAAAGCTATTTGTAATATGCAGGCTACTTAAAACAACAATGACTCTACTTTTGCTTTACTTTCAATTTACTTGACCTACATCTACATCTACATCTACAAATTAATCAGTAAGACCCATAAGGCGTCACACTGATGGAGATCAGTCCACCACCCATGCTCTCCCATAATATGTCAAAGAGACAGTGCAAAAGATTGGAACTCTATGGGAATCGGCTTGATGTTTGATTTCAGTCTTCAAGCAATTGATAGAAGTGTAATGTAGATGTTGATGTTGATGAATAATTTTGTGACCATTTGTCTCTCTTTCCATGCAGATTGGAAAAGCAACAGGAAAGTTGAAAAAGTTTATTGTAGAGCCTTTTGTGGCACATCAGCAGGTATGTTCAAGTGATTCATTTGATAGTGTAATGATTCATACATGTTCAAGTGATTCATAGTCTAGCGATGTTACATTAGTAAACCCAGTACAGATTTAATTTCATTTTATTTTCATTTCATTTCATCAAAAATTCAAGCTATCAGCTATTATATACGAAATATCTACGGCAGCTAAGGGTGTGAACAAGATTTAAGGTACAAGCTTATAATGCTACTTTCTACCGAATTAGTAACAAGTTTGTAGCTTAGGACACCTAGAAAGAACTCTATCGAGCTTTCGAGCTAGGTGCCCGTTGCCTCTGTCAAGCTAACATTTAACAATATTAATGAATATGAAAAAGTAGTTTTAACATTAACACTAAAAAGAATTCTAAGGAAATATTTGTAATAAGAAATATTAAGATAATATTTACCAACTGTTTAAGACGTAGTCAATTCCCAAAAATTTTGAAATATGCCAATGTGGTGCCAGTTCATAAGAAAAATAAGAAAATGTGAAGGTGAATTTTTGTCCAATCTCTCTTCTTGCAATTTTTGGGAAAATTCTTGAAAAACTTTTTTTTGTATGACTCATTATACTCGTATCGTGTTTCCTGTGATTTACTGAACCCCAACCATTCAGGTTTCCATCCTGGTGACTCAACGGTTAACCAATTGATATCCATAAGACATTCAATCTTTAAGGCATTTGACTGCAATCCTTCTCTTGATGTTCGTTCTGTTTATCTCGACATTTCCAGAGTATTTGACAGGGTTTGGCAGGATGGACTCATTTATAATTTGAAACGATGCGGTGTCTCGGGATAGCTGCTCTCTCTTCTCCAACGTTTTCTGATGGATCGAAAACAGAGAGCTGTTCTAATGGGCAGTGTCCAGTTGGGGAGATATTTCAGCCGGAGTACCCCAGGGCTCTATATTAGGACCTTTGTCTTTCCTTGTATATACAACTGATCTAACTGAATACTTGAACTGTAACGTTAAGCTGTTTGCTGATGATATCGCGTTGTTTACAGTGGTTGAAGACTCCAATGCAGCCGCAAATGACATGAAATCATAACTTGGAGTTGATAATGCAATGGGTGCATGATTTGAGAATGTCTTTTAATCCTGACCCGCAAAAGCAAGCTGTTAAATCGATATTTTCAACCAAGAAAATTGAAGTTGATCATCCCATGATCCACGTTAATAACATACCAGTAAAAAAGTATGAATGAACATAAACACTTGGGAGTTGCCCTTGACTCAAAACTAATCAGCTCATATAAGAGCAGCTATTTCAAAAACTAGAAAGGGTATTGGTTTGCTGAAATGTCTCTTCAAATATCTTCTAAGGAATACTCTATACGAATTATATAAGTTCTATGTGCGACCCCATCTTAACTATGGTGATGTCATTTATTTAAGTATGTGATTTTAGTAAAAATATCATCTTACCACATCAAATGAAGAAACTGGAGTCAGTACAGTGTTCTCCCGCTCTTGCTATGACAGGAGCATGGAGGGGATTGTCGCGAGAAAATTTGTGTGCAGAGCTCGAATGGGAATCGTTAAGTTGCCGGAGATATACTGGGTGAGTCAAGGAACACGCCTGGCGTTTGAGAGGCTACGGCTCCCTGAGTATGTAAGTAGTGATATCTTGCAATACCTGATTGAATAGCTAACATGTTCAATTATTTTTAGAAATTTCCTGGCTAAAATCGGTCACTCCGTTCAGATTCTGTAGGCTATTTTCTAAAATGAATCCCTTGGAGAAATATTAAAAACATGCTAATTTTACAAGCAAGAATCCCTGATGTGTTAACCTAAGAGCGATCACTTTCAGCACGCTTTAGCACGTGCTTTCTTTTTGACGAGTTGAAAAGTCTTCCCCCTAGTGTGAATAACTCATTCAGGGGGATTCCATTCTCTCATGAAGACAAAATCAGTGGGACAAAATACATGAACACATTCAAGAGTCATTACTGTCTAAAGGAGAACAAAGGGAAATTTTGCTTGCTGTTTTCGCTCGTTTTTGCTGGTTTTCGAAAGGGGCTTTCTACAGAAAATCTCCAATTTGGACGGGAAGGAATGGCCGATAAAAACCGGGTAAATTACTGAACCTAATTTGACATATCGGGGATAAGATAAGACAGTGTTCAATTTCATTGCTTTGATATTCAGAGACTAGGATTTTTTCAAACGCTGGGCGTTTTTATTGACTCACCTGGTAGTAGACGGCTTACTTCATTCTAGAAAATAGTAAGCAACTTAACCCCTGA
Organism: Aurelia sp. 4 Dawson et al 2005; assembly: GCA_964019985.1. Lineage (NCBI taxonomy): Eukaryota > Metazoa > Cnidaria > Scyphozoa > Semaeostomeae > Ulmaridae > Aurelia > Aurelia sp. 4 Dawson et al 2005. The sequence continues at coordinate 8,046,657 of OZ026493.1, read as the reverse complement.
ACATACCTTGGATCCAATCTCTCCACTGGAGCAGTCGCAGTTCTCACTCCGCAAAAGAGATGTAATCGGGCGAGTAATTGCTTGGCAAGGAAAATTATAATCTAATTTCAATCTTCACTGGCTTTCTGAATGGAATGAACATGATACAGAAATTAGACTTACACCTGCAATTTCTGTCTTGAAGAGAAAGTTGCTCTCCAAAATCCGCTCCCTTCTAAAATGAATCTTTCGTCAGGGCTTATGACCCAAGAGGATTTATCGTATCTAACACAACTTAAGGTTGGTCTTAGCAAATTGAGCTTTAACAAATTCTAGCACAGTTTTAGGGAGAATCTTAAACCCCATGTGCCTTTCAAACGATGGTATTGAGGATACAGAACATTTTTAATGCTCTGTCCATTTTTTGACTTTCAACGACGACATCTTCGCTGAATTCTTGCATTAGTGCGGCCATTTGGATTCTGTATTGTAGTCCTTCAAACGAGATTTTGACGCAGCTTGGTGGTCCCTTAGGGTCTATTTACATTACATGATCCTTGCTCAAATGACCTCTGTTATTTCTTCCTTTCACAATCAGTTGTTTCATCTTGGTGTTTAGAGTTGCTTGTTGCCAATGAATCTAACAAATCGAGCATCCCCGGCCTCAACAGCTTAATGTGAATGTGAAAATCTCTTTAGAAAGGGAACTATTTCATTTGGTTTTAATTTTGACATTTAACACTCAAAGGGATTTAAATCTCCATATTGCTAGTGATGCCTTTGATTTACAGGAACAAGAATACTACGTTTGCATTTATACACAAAGGGATGCAGATGTTATTCTCTTTCATCATGAGGGTGGCATGGATGTTGGTGATATTGACAGCAAAGTAAGTTCCTTTTACAGGATGTCTCACAAAGATGCAACCCAGCTGAAATTGAAAATCTTTCAAAATTGTTGAAATTTGAGTAGATATAATGTACTCAATGTAGAGATAATATATAATCTCTGACAGTACGATATTTTCTTCTTTCTAATGATATGCAGTTTGTATAAATTTGTGGAATCATTTATCATTTAAGTGATATTTTAGTAAGTATACCCATTTCAAATGCAGGATGCTGCAAGAGCAAAATCAGCACCTTTTTTACAGTCAATAATTATGAATCAAATTTTATCTGAAAATGTCACGCCTAGAAGTACGTGGTTCCTGGAAGAATAGGACTGACTGACTCCCATGAGATAGATTTTTGATAATAATAAGAAAGCCCTCACAAAGGTGGACTTTTGTCCATGAAATGCCGTATCACCTTCCAGGTTCTAAAATTGGCCAGGTCATGCTTACAAAAAGGGAATTAAGTAGTGCAAAATTCAATTAATCCTCCCAACATGGATACCATTAGAAAGAAGAAACATTGTACTTTCAGATGGTGTGCATCAGTCTTCTCATTACGTGAATACTTTCAAATGAAAATGGGTTGCTTTGTTGTAAATATTCCAGTAGATTATGAAAATCTTTTCATATTCAAATGAAGCACAGGCTTCAAATTGTAGAAAATGATTGCACGGATGGTTTTGTATCTGCTCTTTAATCTAATGGCTTGTAAGAATCTTCAAGTACCTTGCTATTATTGTATTCATTGGAGATTTTTCATATCTTGCTTTATTTTGATAACGCTTTTGTGTTCTGTTTAAGCCAATTTTGAGGTAGTGACATCTTCAAATTGCTAAATTATCATAAAACAGAGAAGTTATAGATTTCTCCTTTGGACCATATTGCAGACCTGGATACACTATATTTCTTGAAGACAGTATCACCTATCCTCTCTCTCAATTTAGTTTTTACAATCAGGTTACTTTTCTTTCAAAATTTCTCATGAATTGTTTGATAAAAGAAACAATGAAGGTGTCTCCAGTGACTGATAATAGCAAAGTACTTAAGATATAAGGGAAGATTCATAACTCTCTGTGCCGTTATTTATCGAGATTTTATGTCTGTGCCATCAAAGTACATTCCTATGGATTGGTTCACGCTTAAAGGTAATGTGTCCATGTAAGTACAGCTGCGTATACACATTGTCAAATTATGCTGATAAGACGCTGACGAAGAAAGCTCAAGCAGCAGACTGTGATTGGCAGAATTTAACTGATCACATGCAAACTCAAAGTCTAATTTCATAGCGAGGCTGCCTGCTGTGGTGCAGCTCTGGAAAAGCAACCGCAAGTGGGTCATCACTTTGCTTGGATAAGAACTGGCTGTCGAAAGATTTAGTTTGCTTCAGTGATCACATGAAATTCCGCGTGAAATTGCCATGCCCCCCGCAAAGCTGCTGTACTTACATGGACACATTACCTTTAATTGACGACACAGCACATTAGTAAAGAGACGAGCAAGAATCGAAAACTTTACATTTCGACACTTTAACACTGAAATCAAAAATTATTTTTCCTGACCCAGAAAAATACCTTGTTAATGGTCTTAGGTCAGTGCATGACTGTAGAACGAACTGAATTAAACATATGAATATAGATGTGAAATGAAAAAGAAATTAAATATTTTTTCTATTCTCTCGCAGGCAAATAGGTTATCAGTTGGAATAGACGAATCTGCATCAACTGCCCAGATCGAAAAATCATTGCTAGGTAACATTTCAGATGACATCAAATCGTCCCTTAGCAACTTCATCAGCGAACTTTTCCAGTTATATATTGATTTGCACTTCACATACTTGGAGATCAATCCGTTAGTGATAAATGAAAATGGCATCTACGTGCTTGATGTGGCTGCGAAGTTGGATCAGGCTGCGGAGTACCTTTGTAGTACACAATGGGGCAAGATTGACTTTCCACCACCGTTCGGAAGAGATGCTTATCCAGAAGTAAGTTAAACTACATGCTTACAGTGCATGAAATTAGGCCATGTGAGTAAACAAACAATCCTTGTTTGGAGGTCACTGCTCTCTGAATATCAAAGCGATAGTGCTGAAAACTATCTTCTCGTATTGTCAATACGTCCAATGAGGCTCAGTAATTTACCTGGCTTAGATAAAGAACATACAAGTAAATAAATTAAGCTACGAGTTAAGGTAGCTTGCTATCAAATTCACGAAGAGTCTAATCTTTAAATCCAAACATTTCAGTTTAGCTTCCCCTATATTTGAACATTGGTCTTGGTTTACTGGTATGAGTGTCATGTTTATAGAATAATAATGAATTGTGCGTACATTTCATTTCATTTTAACTTTTGTCCATTGCAGCCCTTCAGCCAAAGGACTGGTTCCCAAGGGACCATGCTATTTCTTTTAAGAGGATTACATCGCTGAACGTGATGCAAAAATGGTAGCCCCTCAACCAAATACTGGTTTACTGGGGGCTCTAATTTTACAGTCGGCCGTGCTTTTTCTCTTTTTAGGAGGAATATATCGCTGAACTGGATGCAAAAAGTGGTGCTTCTCTTAAGCTGACTGTGCTGAATAGATCTGGACGAATCTGGACCATGGTTGCTGGTGGAGGCGCTTCAGTTGTATACAGGTTAGCAAAACGTATGAAAAGATGAGGAGACACAATTCCAAAGGTCTTAAAACCACATTTACACTGTACTCACAAAGTTTTGATCCGTTACAAAGTTGTGCGATTCAAGAGCGTTTAAATTGCTGCAGAGTAAGGTTTTTTTACTGGGTGAGTCAATGAAAAGACCCGACATTTGAAAGGCTACTGCTAGCTGGGTATATAAGCAATGATATTTTCAATAGCTTATTGGATAACTAATATGTTCAATTTGTTTTAGAATTTTTCTTGGCTGAAATCAGGCTGGAGGGTGATATGTAGTAGTCTAACTGCAGTCACATAGATAACAGTGGCATTTTATGCCAATACATGTTGCCTCGCTGGGCCTCGATTAGGCCAATATATGTTGTAATCGTGTTTAGCTGCCCAACTACGCCTACCAACTGTTCGTAGCGTTGGGTTTTTATGATAACATTGATGTGGAGGGAGGAATGTGTAATTTTTCAAGTTAACTCAGTAATAATTTATGCAGTTTAGGTTCTTCGTTCACTTAAGTTTTATTTTTGACGAAAATGCTTATTGCACAGTTTTTGATGTACTCGTCATCCTGTCGTCTTAGTGACACAATTTGTGAGCTTGGAGGAGCTGATGAACTTGCAAATTATGGAGAATACTCTGGAGCACCATCTGAGTCACAGACTTTCCAGTATGCGAAAACAATTCTCAAGCTGATGACTGAGGGCCAGCCTTTTCCAAACGGTATATTTCCAGTCTGTTTGTTTTTAGTTTATATAGTTTATTCGTCAACTATGTGCTCTGAAGTTTTTAAATACTGAAACGGTGGAGCTATAGGGGCGTTTGAAAGTCACTTCACAAGGAACAGTCGGAAAGTGAATTCTCGTAGAAGCAACGAAAGCGTAGCCATTTCAAAAGTTTGAACAGAAACTGAGCGTAAAACCTGCTCATTCCAAGGTGTAAAGATTTTTAACAATGTACATTTTAACTTAACTTGCAAATTGAAACTTCACTGTTAAACTGAAATTGAAAGCATCCAGCAAGTACACAAAGTTGAATTTTTAGACACCTTCCAATTATAATTTTATTCTTGTAATATTTAAATTCATCAGTGTAAATGTTTAATTTATCCTCTTAAATATTAACTTTTACCCTTGTAAGACACAGATCTTTTGCTGATGAAAGTAATTTTACTCACTGAACAAATTAACCTGTATAAATAGGAAAGATTACTATATTTTCGTATCATATTGTGGTGGTATAGTCTGTTCATCAAAAGAGAGCAACAACAATGTAATCCATTTAACATTCAAAGGAAAGAGCATCAAACAAGTCCAAAAAGCTATATATTAAGGATGCGACATTTCAGTAGATTTTAGATGGGACACCTTCATGGTGATGTATCCAGTGCTTACGAATAACAATATTGGCTTGAAAACAAATTCACGTTTGCTTGATCAATATTTTTACATGGCCCATAATGCTGGTCAGTTGCAATAGAACTACAGAACAGATTAGAAGCTGCAGAAATGTGGCTCTGGAATCTGGGAACTGGAAACAAGAAGTATTGTGGCGCAGTGGTATCATCCCCTGACTTTGCAGCCAGAACGATCAGGCGGACAAGGCTCGAAACATAGCAGAGCTGAACCATTTGAGCGTCGTGATTGAGGGTCGAAGACTCGATTATTGCTTAGCTAGTTCTTTGATCCCAGTGATTGGCGCTAAAACCGCAGCTTCACCTTCACGAAACGAATGTTGAAGATATCATGGACGCATAAAGTCAGCAATAAGGGTCTAATAATCAAATCAAATACCGGGTGAGTCATAAAAACGCGCGGCTTTTGAAAGGCTACTGATCCCTGAATATATAAGCAATGATATTTTGCCGTATGTTCAATTATTTTTAGAAATTTTCGTGGCCAAAATCGGTCACTCCGTGCAGATTCTGAAAGCGATTTTTTTAAATAAATCCCTTTGTAAAACCTTGAAAAACGTGCTAAAATTACAAGCAAAAATCCCTAATGTGTTTACCTCACAGCGATGACTTTCAGCTTGCTTTAGCACGTGCTTTCGTTTTGGCGGGTTCCCCTTAGTGTGAATAACTTATTCAGGGGGATTCCATTCTCCCATGAGGACAAAATACACGAACATATCCAAGAGTCATTATTGCTAGGAAGGAGAACAAAGGGAAATTTTGCTTGCTGTTTTCGCTCGTTTTTGCAGGTTTTCGAAAGGGGCTTTCTGCAGAAAATCTCCTATTTCGACGGGAAGGAATGACCAATTAAAGTCGGGTAAATTACTGAACCTAATTTGACATATCGGGGATAAAACAAGGCTATTTTAAACATCATTGCTTTGATATGCAACGAGTTGGATATTTTCAAACGCCGGGCGTTTTTATTGACTCAACCGGTAGAAGCTCGTCGAAGGACACAATTATGAAAGGACTGCTTGAGTTTCCCGTATTTAGATATGTACGCATCTCGTATGTATCACGTTTGTATGAGATATCACTTTAAAGATAGTACTTCCTTGTTATGAGACAAAAACAAATCAGCTAAGGTTTACTTACCCACTTCAAGCCATATGACCATACTCTTGGGAAGTTTCGGTACGATACTGCTCTCTGCAGTCATAAAACCATTATTCATTTCATGAACTATGTTAAAGAATTCAAATGATGGTTATCAAGTGATTGGTCTCCTTACTTGAAGTGGGTGTAAACAAACCCTAGCTGACTTTGCCCATTGTATTATTACAGCTAACTTCCTTTCAGGCAAAATCCTGATTATCGGTGGTGGAATTGCAAATTTTACCAATGTGTCAGCAACTTTCTCCGTGAGTACCTGAAACTTCATTTTTGTTGCCATCAATTCATTTTCACTGCAAGGTCCTACACCAAAAGAACGCACCAAGATGTATACCTATAAGTATCCTGGGCTTCCATAAGGCATGAATTAAGAGAAAAGATACCACATACCGTTACTTTAGGGTTCAGTGTGAGTATATCTCTAATTTTATTATTAATTTCTTTATAGTAGGCGCTTAAATGAATAGCAAAATTACAGCTAATTGAAGCTTACTAAAACAAAAGCAAAAGTGAAATAAAAATAAGTCTGCAAGTCTAACATAAAAACGATCTTCCTAAATATATACATATTTACAGGCGATTTTCAGCTTGAGATAATTTCAATCAGCAGAGAACATTCCTCCTTGGAAAGGTGTCTGATGCTCTGTCTGACATAGTAATCAATATAAACGATTCATCTCAGTGTGCTCTTTTAAATATCTTGCTACATGGAGACTCCAGGCTTAGTTGCACCCTGAATGGACACATCATTTCGGCAACCTTAGAATATATCTTACAATCTAGTCAAATGAACTGAGCTGCATCCCTCCTCTCTCCCTCACTCACCCGTTTTTCTTTGTTTTCTTTTCCATTGTTTTGCGTAGTACTTGTTATGTTCTATGTTCTAAATGTTAGCTGCATGGAAGATGTTCTAGTTCACAACCCATGCAGTTTCGTTTTGTGTAATTTTGTAGTTTTCTTGTGTAGTTAGTTCCATTTTGTAATTATGTATTCTTGTAGTTTTGTAGGTTTCGTGATATGATATGAAAAAAATCTGTCTAATACAAGGTTTCCCAAAAATTGCGACCTGTCTCCGTGACCTCTGTGAAAGAACTGTAAGTGATGTTCTCCCATTTTACAAAGTTGTGTAAGGAAAGGCTCGACCATAGAGTTTGGGACCCTGTTTGAGTCTGTCTGACAAGTGGTTGCTGATTTATGTCACAGGAAAGGCAAAGAGGTCTTATGGGTTGATAACTCCATTAATCCTTGTAAAACTAGCAATAACATTTGTTATTGAGTGCGGCGTTTTGGGTGGTGGTGGTGATGGTGATGGTGATGGTGATGATGGTGATGATGATGATGATGGTGATGATGATGATGATGATGATGATGATGATGATGATGATGATGATGGTGATGATGATGATGATGTGTAAAACCTCTGTTAAGTTATATCATGGGTCGCAGGAAACGAAGTGATAGTTCAAAATGTAAACGCAAACATACCTGTGTCTTTATCGTGGCTTCTTCTGCCTTTCTTGGCCTTACTTTGCTTCGCTGCCTCAGCTCAATTCACTGATTCAAGTTTGTACTGGCCTAATGGCCTAATTCAGTTTCTCTGCAAAAGCGAGGCTGCCCTCGTTTGCGGTTTTTAGCCACGATAAAGACACAGGTATGTTTGCGTTTACATTTTTAACTATCACTTCGTTTCCTGCGACCCATGATTTTGTATATATCCATTCACCAAATCTGTTTTAGGGTATCGTTAAAGCGCTACAATTGTTCCAACAACAACTCATCGATCACAAAGTATCCATCTTTGTGCGACGTGGTGGTCCAAATTACCAGGAAGGTCTACGAATCATGCGGGAGCTAGGTTTGTTCAATATGGCTACCCTCTTGTATATCAAACCAAAGGAGTCCCAGTCGCATATTATATGGAAGGGTGATGTTTAGATCTGATCTCCATTCATCAAATAAACCAGTTGCTTTGAAATTACCGGCTATTCATTTTAATACAACTGCTTTGTTGCTGTTGTTGTTTTTTTGTAATAACGCAACATCGTTGTTGTGTGTTTGTATTTGATAATAAGTTATATCAAGATAAGATGTTAGATTGACCCTCCATATAATTGTAGATTGGGCCTCCTTTGATTGTACCCTTCGAATTAGGAGATGTTATACTACTGTAGCTTGGAAAATGAGAACCTCTGAACCGTTGTTGAAAGTATGGCATTTGTAGTGTAGTCTAAAGCCTCTCATACCTGTTTTAGTAAAATGCTATTCTTGAAACTTGACTAGCATTCTCATTTTCATTTGCCACCACTTCAAGCAAGGGATTATTAAGGACAACGGCTTGTCGTTCTTTTGGTTTGATAGGGAATTTTCCATATTCTGCAGCTGAATTAAAGTTAAAGGAATATCGAAGTTCTATATCATAGGTTGGCCTTGGTATAGCGGAACAAAAGAATACCTAAACATAAAAAGCAAAGTTTAGTTATTAGCAGAATTCATATGGTCTACGTAGTTGTTGATGTTCTCTTCTGCGCTTAGGCAATCAAGTTCATATTCTATGCCACCTTCTGGATTCTCGTTTGAAATGTCTAGCATGGCTTGATTGATACTTGCAGGAAAATCCCTTGGAGTTCCGGTACACGTTTTTGGCACGGAAACTCACATGACAGCAATAGTTGGAATGGCATTGGGAAAGACAGAGGTTCCAGAACAAGAAGCATTTGATTCTAATGAAGCAGCTGATATGTTCTTCAAAGCAGCAGAGGTGTGTTTATGTACGCTGTTGTCATAACCATATGTTGAATATTTTGATGCAACATCTGTATGTTAAGCCTATTTCAGCATCTCGATCCAAAGTTTTAGTCAAAACTTTTGACCGTCAATGTTGGTCGCTTGGCTACCCTTGTTGGATCATTTAATCACCTTCTTGGCAGGCTCAGTGGCGCTTCCTGAGTCCAACGTTTGCTGACCCGGCCAAACGATCTGACACGATCCAAAGACACCACTGAAAGAGATAGAAATTCCCACAAGGGACATCCATTATTATTTGGTAATGTCCGACCTAAAAATTCAATCTCAACAAAGTGCGGGGCCTGCCAACAAGGTGGCCAAACATGTCTTCAACGCGGTGGCCAGAAAGGTGGCCAACGATTCATCAGGAGGATTCAAATGATCCAGCATCGACGTCCAATGATTGTTGGATGAATATTAGCTAAATGTGATTTTCTTAATTCGTTGTTCCTTTCAACCTGCTGTCAAGCTGCTGAAGCTGCAAAACGGTGTTAAACTGCTACCTTTGAAAATAAATGTTCAACAGTGAATTCCATAAAGTTTGAAATTCGAGAAGCTGGTCATTAGCTAGACTGGTGACAATTAGTCTCTTGTTGCCCTGTGCTCTTTGACTTGATAATAGCGCTTCAAGCAATAGAGACTCATAGTATTACTCTGAAAAACTTGACCCTATTTAGGCCCAAAGTTCGCAATTCCTCCAGTACCAATCAGATTGCGAGATTTGGCAGAGGACAATGATGTCGAATTCTCGATTCAAATGATGCAGTTGACTAGATTTTTAACGAAGTTGCTACGGCAGGTGGCTGGAGTTTTCTCAGGTTTGTTTTGGTCTTAAAACATGGAGAAGGTAGCGTTGAAAGACTTGTTTTGCACTCACCAGGTAAAGTGTACTTCCTTCGTCAGATTTATACCAAATTTGTTTGATGAAACGCCTGCTTAATGTGGTTTTCATCACACTTTCTTTCCGAGGAGTGACCGTTGAACAGAGCTACGGCAGTCGTTCGATCCTAATTCGATCGATCGAATCATGATCGAATGCAGGAGATAGGGCCGGGTTTTTCACTGTTTCATTATGAGTCCCTGTTGAGCAAGGTTTACCGCAGGGAAACAAGGGACTCATCGTCATAAGTCTAGTTATTAGCTGCCGATTGATCTTTGATTTATCAGGGAACAATTAGGTCCTATTACATAGTCATCACTAGAACGTAGAATATGCCACGATGAGACTATTTTAGCTACCCGCAAATTAGAATTTTTTCAATTTCAGCCCCATGTTTTGCAGTAAGAAACAAAATTAATCTCAAGAATTCAATATGTCTTGGTTCTTGAATATACATTTCATATTCGGGGGTATCTGCTGTACTACGAGGCAGGACATCACTAAATTTCCCTCCAATGAAACCTTTTGCAATACAGAGTACTTTACATATTTTCCTGATATTTGATAAAAAGATTGTTTTTAGCATGGCAAATCTGCTGTCCAAGCTGCTAAAAAGCGTCGTATCGACAGTGATCTTGCAAAGACAGCTACTGACGGCAATGACTTCGTTATGGTAGATGTAGATAAACCAACAGCAATTTTTACAAATCATACAAAAGCAGTTATCTGGGGAATGCAACCAAGAGCAGTACAGGTCTGTTACATTTTCATTTTGACGCCTCTCTTTCTATTAGCTCAGAACTTTTCAGGTCTGAGAAAACTTGATTTCGTATCTTGCTTTCCAATCTCGAAACTTGATTAGATTTCGTGATGATTCGTAGCATTTGTCTTTAGGGAATGCTGGACTTTGATTATGTTTGCGAAAGAGAAACACCTTCAGTTGTGGCAAGTGTTTATCCATTCAGGTGAGATAGCGATTTATAAAATGTTAGTTGTTTGAATTGTACTTACAATAAAACCATTAAATTTATTTTGATTTGAGATTTGAATATGAAAAACAGGTAAATCTGTGAAAGATAGAATGTGAAAGCCATTCGCAGTGAAAGTGCTGAAAGTAAACTACACTCCGATTTATGTAGCATAGAGAAAGTGTGAAATTATTGTCGATAAGGAGGCCTTTGGGATTAGAATTTTAAATTTTCAAACCCTTTTTGTAGGTTTTTTGTTCTTACTAGTGGTGAGCACTGGGGGCTCGATATAGTGATTTATTAACTCGAAAGCAATTTTATTGGGTTGTTTGCAGGGCTTATTTGGTCAGTTTTCAGTTTTCTTGATTTACTTGAAATGGTATTTGATCTAAAGTCAAAGATCATAGTGAACTTCACAGATATCATTGTCATGAAAGTATTCGTATCAAAAAACCACTTGTGTCTCACTTTTTGAATTGATTCACTTTATTCATTTGTTACTTGAATTTTTTTCCCTCTTCAATAGTGGAACACACAAACAAAAGTTCTATTATGGGCACAAGGAAATAATGATTCCAGGTAATAATTGTCATGCTTTATTGCTGTATTTTGGCTAGTACCCATTCATTCGTTCTTCTAGAAGTCCAGACCACCCTTATGAGTCTTCTCCATACCCAAAGTTCAAAGGCCCCATTCTCTTTCATTCCCGCTTTCTTAATTATCCATGTCTCACTTCCATATGTTTAGAAACATTGTTTATTTTTCATTTCGTAGTTTATAAAGATATGGGTGAAGCAATGAAAAAACACCCTGATGCAGATGTTATGGTCAGCTTTGCATCCCTGCGTTCTGCCTATGAAAGCACGTTGGAGGCGTTGAACTTCGAACAGGTATTGTTTTTATTAGACAGTTCTCCAGTATCCAACTATAGGATCAGTTTTGGATTGAGTTTGAGTACAATCTTTACGACGAAGGCCGCATTTGTTGCAATATTGGCTTTTGCTATCGATCAAACTGTTAGAAGCTCAAACTACAAAACCTTATCATCAAACACGACAATAGAATGAATTTTCCAGTCTTATTCTGATTCCGGATTGCGTGAGAAACCGAGATTAAAAGATTGAAGAGAATGCTTTTTAGGACTGAACTCATTCATTCATTCATTTTTATTTATTTAGGCACGGTAGCCCCGTCAGTCCATGAGAACTGCTTTTCAGGGGGCCGTGGCACAAATGTTACCAGTTTACGATTTGATTCTTCTTTTAAAGGTGGCAAGAGCTGGTGCCTGTTTAACATCAAGTTCAAGGCTATTCCAAAGCTTAGGCCTCTAACTTAGAACTTAAGCTTAGAACTAGCTTGAGATCAGGCTCACCATGAAAAAGAATAGGAGGGAAAAGAAACAAGCTTTTCCCTTTTCTCTTCTCCTCTGCAGTTTCAATTTTTTATGGTGAGCCTGATCTCAGGCTAGGACTAAACGAGTAATCTGGAAATATTTTTACTGTTATTGACTTTTCTTTCTTTGTGGAGACTTGGTAGATGAGATACATATGGTCACAGCTTCTTTGAGTGTTCGTGATGCTTGATTGTTGCTTGACCTCAATTGACTGAATTTATCTGTCTGAGCACGTTGTTTCGTAGGCAACTTGATTTGCTTGAAATTGCAAAATAAAAATCAGAAATTTATTCCATTTTCACTGTTCAAAAAGTACCAGTCTCAATGTGAACAGTGTTTGACTATACCTGACTGAGTTGCTTAAAGGTGAGGCGACAACTGGGATGCAAGTAGCAAGTCCACAATACAGCACGACTCAGATTATGATAGTAGTTCATTGTCAGAGAATTACAGCATGAGTTTTCAGAGCCTCTCTCAGAGTAATGGAGGAGGAAATACCACGTGGCTCTTTCTCTTTCAAACGTTTGTGTCCTTGAAATAAAGCATGTTTGTGACAAAGTCAATTTTTTCCCTGTAGATACGATGCATTGCAATAATTGCTGAAGGTATTCCAGAGCGTCTCACGCAAAAGATAAACAAAGTTGCCAAAGCAAAAGGAGTGCAAATCATTGGACCTGCAACAGTATGTCATCATTGATTTATTTAATACTTGTTATTTGTTACATAGTTGCTTGTTTTGTCGTTTCGTTCTCTCTTGTATTCAGCCCTTTCAGTGTCCTTTGGCGGTATTAAAAGGGCTAGCTATGCCTTACGTAACCAGATCCATAGTTTGTGTTTAAGACATCACATTTTGAAAGAGAAATTCCTTCTTAGTAGCTAAATTCAAAAGCAGGAATTTTCACCAAAATGCACGCTGATCTTTGGGCGAAAGAGCACATAACATACTGGCTAGAAATCCATATCTTTGCGATCTGAGAAAGATCCGTAGATTTTATTTGTATCACTACAGATTACAAAAGTTAAACTCCAAGACGAACTGTTTATTTGAATTCGTTTGAAGTGGTCTCAGTCATAGTGACATTTAAACTTAACAGTTTAGAAATTCCTCATGGGACTTCTTGTCCAACCCCTTTCATCAATAGCTTTGTCTTTCATTGCCACTAAAACTTTATTACCACGACAGAAAAGCTTTGAATGTAGAAGAGTACGTTTTTGGAGCAACGTTAATAATGAGGCAAAAAGAGCAAGTTTATTCTTGCAAGTAAAATCTTGAAAATGAGTCCTTATAATGATGCCAATATGGCAACCTGTATCAGTTTCCGTCACAATTTCAATTTTCTCTTTCATTGACACGTTTTAAGTGGTGTATGTATTTATTTTCTTATTTATTTAGTAACTTCTGTAAAAAGGTTTTTAATAGGGCAGTTTGTAAATCAATTTGGCATTGTAAACTTTACCCTGTATATAGAATTTAAAATGAAAAGAAAAGAAAAGAAACTGTGGTTCAGTTAGATATCGAACTTTACTTACAACGGAATGAAAGTTTTGGTAATCATGTTTGCTACATAAGATTAAATTGAAACAGACCGAATTTACAATGTGATGAAAATACAGATTCGATTCAGTCATTTGCTTTTTCTTGCGTAAAACCTCTGTTGCGTTTCTGTCTGATGTTGAATAGTTCATAAGATGGACGTTAAAGGTGCCACCTAAAGGCCCTTTGGAGAGAAGTGAAACTCATGTTTATCCGTAGTGATTGAAAAATTCTCATTAACAAGATTTTCACGAAGGGAGTTCAATGTCACTTTTAAAAGAAACTGTTGAAATGGTAGTTAAGAAATAATCTTCTTCGATCAAAGGTTGGTGGTATAAAGCCTGGTTGTTTCAAGATTGGAAATACGGGAGGAATGCTAGACAACATACTCGCATCAAAATTATACAGGCCTGGAAGGTAGGTTCTTTGAACTTAATCATTCTAGGACTTTTTGCATTGAGCTGATAAGTCTGCTTGCTGTAAAAAGAAAATGTTGAAAGCTTGTTGACCAACAGATGTTGACGGGAAAGATGGCGTCGAGGGGATTCTTACTACGATGTATTGCGTCTGGTAATTGGATTCTTCAGAAGTCACTGTTGATTCCATGATAACACGAAATGCTTCGTTGGTCAAATGCCTCTCCTGCCTTTCTCTGTTTGTATTTAATCTAAGGACCATCGAAAGCCTTTTGCAATTATCATTCAAATGGAAGACGGAGCGAGCGAATTCTGTGTTTTTTGTCGATGCTTTTAGATTATCAAGAAAAAAAGGAAGATTGTTCTGTGAGCGAATGGTTTAATTGAAGTATTTTCGTGTGGACATCAACTGTTTTGATTTGTCAACCATATTGTCCCAGGCAATGAGGAAACCCACATGAGTGTGATTTTCATTGCTGTGAAGTTTACATATTAAGAAATTAGATCCAGAACGTTAAGCGTGTATGAAGGATTTCAAAGGGAAACACTTTCTTAAAATTGCTCAAGGCTCAAATAATATCGTTCCTTCCTAGTAGCAAGCTAAGCACTTCGTTCCTTCTGACACACTTATTCCAGGAAGAGCATGTTTGACACTGTCATTATTTTCAAGAGTTACAGCATTTTAAGATTTCTGCTAGTTGTTTAGTTGTTACGTCATCAAATTGCTAAATCATAAACCATAAAAGATACAGACTTCTGCTTGCTACCGTTTTGTAGAGCTTCAAAAACTGAGTATTTCTTGCATTGGTCATCTTAACTTTCGTCAATCAGTTTAGAATTTATCGAGCTTTTACTGTTTGTCAAAGCTTCAAATACCTCCTCTGGTTTAACTTTTCATAAAACTTAAAAATGCTGTTTTCCAAATATAATGATCATATCAAAATACTCTTTCTAGAATTATGGCAATTGACGTAAAGTTCTCTTCGATCAATTCAGTTGAAAGAATTAGGCAGTGACATTTTACACATAAGATTTCAAAGTTTTCCAAAGATTCGAGCCCTATGCCATCCTTTTCTGTTTTCCTTCTTTCTTCTTAGGAAATTTGAAGTTTTCAGCTGCCTTCCTGGTAGCGCCACCACCACGCTTCTTCGTTTTTGAGCCCTAAAATTGCTTGTAATTCGTGAACAATATGACCGATTTCGCTAACTAGTTTTAATATCTAAGTTGACTTGGTAGGCAAACAACGAGAATCAGTTTGAAGGAATCTGAATCTGAATACCTAGCTAGCTACAGCTTTGGAAACGTTTTTACCTTTTTTCTTTCCCCAATGGCTTCAGGAAACACAGAACTTGGAAAAAGAATTATGTATGATGCATCAACTTATTCTTATCTTAATTATCATTTCGTTCGTGATATATCAATTTGTGGTCCTTTTGTTTGTACTTCTTCTTCCAAACTGTCATTTTGATCCTCATGCGTGGCGGGAGATTGACACGATGTCAAGGGCCTTGGAGGAATTGGCAGGGCACTTGAGGTCATGTCCTTCTGACGTCCGCGTGGGGATTACAATGGCACCTTCGCAGAATAGGTACGAACAGAAGGAAACATGTCGATATATCACGAATGAACTGATAAATTAGGATATGAATAACTCTATGTCTCAGTCATAAATCTTTTTCCAAATTCTGCGTTTCCTACAGCCCGTGCTTACCCCTTACCCATTGTTGCAAGTCAGCCTTTAAAAATGATTCTCCTTACTTGTTCCAGTGTTGGCTATGTTTCGAGGTCAGGTGGTCTTTCAAATGAACTAAACAACATCATTGCAAGACACACGAATGGAGTTTGTGAAGGTGTTGCCATTGGAGGTGACAGGTAACATTTAATTCCTTATTTGTAGGTTGCAAGAGCTTTCTAGCTTGAAATATTTGTATGATCATACAGCGGAATCACTGGAAGCCCATGCAATTAACTGAACAATAATATATTTACAATCTAAAATTGTTAATTTAATTCTAATTATGATACCTCTGTGTGTTCTTTGTTGCACCTCTCCACAGCTCTGTTGTGTTTCATTGACTTCTGCATTGCACTGCATAATTGTTCGAATGCGAGAGGTCGATATGGTTCGACTTGCATCTATTCTTATGTATGGTTTACCATACATAGACCATACTCTCGAGTACCGAATAATCGTCCCCCCCCCGCTTATTAATTTTTGAAAAATTTTCCAACCCCCCCCCGCTCTTATTCCAACCCCCTCCATTTTATTAATTTTTGGAAAAATGAAATGATATTAGACATAATTTCTGAATAAACGCAAGAAAAAGTCTCAAGAAGTGCATTCAACAGAACCAGAGTTCAAAAGTAAATGTATCAGTAACATCACTGTTCACATAAATATATAACAGATAGGTGTTTACCTAAGAAAAGGGCTGTTTTCTATTTCTCCAAGCAGCCCCCCCCCCCGATTATTCCAACCCCCCCCGATTATTGTTATCTCGAACCATTTCCAACCCCCCCCCCCCCCCCGATTATTCCCACCCCCCCCGTTTATTCGGTACTTGAGAGTACATAAGAAACATATGTAAGAATACATGCAATTCGAACAAAGAACAAACAGAGGTATCATAACTAAACTTAAAAATTTTTAGATTGTAAACATATTATTGTGCAGTTAACCGCCTGGGCTTCCAGTGATCACATTATGAACTTCACTTCATGATTTCACCAAGTCCAAATCCCCTTTTTTTAAATAATTCAGACTGATCGTTGTACATTACCTAATAGGTTCCAATAGGCTGTCTGTCTACTCAAACAGAAGAATGTAAAAACGAAGTCATGAATTATGCAACGAGACAGTAATAGCTGGTTTTTCCTCACCTCATGTTGTTTGAGTGTTGCTTTCACAGCATTGATTTATCGCCATGTCATACATAGTTTCATTTCATTTTCGTTCTTGTCATAACGTCCTAGTATATCCGGTTTTACGAGAAGGCATCGCAGGTAGCTACCAAACAGAAAATATCTCGGTTGTCTCAAAAAATTTTCGATTTTCGTTTGACAAACAAGAACAATAGTATAGCAATTCCAATAGACCTTTTAGCTATTCTACAAAAGAGCCTGGATCGAGCGTTATTTTTATACATATTTATACCTGAGGCTCGATCGAGTGGCGTTAGAGCTTCTATCACAATTGTGCACATTCGAAATTTCTACAGAATGTAGCAAAATTTCGTTCGATTCTGATTCTCGTCAGAATAGCTAAAAAGTCTATTCTTGAAGTTCAACCGAAGTTCGGGAATATCTTTACGGAGAATCAAGCAAGCATCTTTCTAAATTATGTCGTCAACAGAATTGGATGATGATCTTTGCCATTTTACTGCTGCCCTCAGAAAATGTGATTCGATGCCACTAACTAGCAACTAACTAATTAATTGATGTTGAACTTGAGGTAATCTTCTTTATTTAGATATCCTGGATCCACTTTCATAGACCATGTTATGAGATATCAACAAAACCCTGATGTAAAGATGATTGTTCTACTCGGTGAGGTAAGGGAGACCGACTCCTCCTGGTTCCCAGAGGGGTACTTGATTATGACCGTGACTCGAATTGAATCTGGACTTTGACAAAAGGACCCATTTGTATGGTAGAATTTCTCAAGAATTTGCAACCCTCAAGCATGAATTTTAAGAAATTTCGTAGCCATATCTATGAATTTTGTCAATTTGAGGATGAGTTCTATTCAAATCGACTCTTTGGTCGGTGCCAAATTCGGTCGGTGAAGGTCCATACTTCAGTTGTGATAGAAATTCTGCAAAAGCTACCCATCTAGCAGGATTAAAGTTAGACCCATATGCAGGAAATTTCAGGTGACAAACCCACCCATATCAGCGGCACGTCCAGTGTAACGTTCAAGTAGGACAAATTTAAGACCTCTCTCGAGTAAAAATTGAAAGCATTTTGAAGAGAATTTATCCCTGAAAAGTTATGAATATTTATTTGATTGTATGGTATTTATTGATGGCGAAATACAACATCAAGAATCTTACTGTAGGGTAGCTCGCTTGAGTTGCTTCTGTAAAAGAAATATTGCTCTGAGCCCTTCCATTGCTTCCCTTGATAGGTTGGAGGTATAGACGAATATGCCATATGTGATGCAATTAAAGAGAAGAGAGTTACGAAGCCTGTCGTATCGTGGGTTCTTGGGACGTGTGCAGATATGTTTACCAGTGAGGTAAATGATGATGGTCTTCATATCATGCTTCTGAAATACAAAAAACTAGAAGATGCTTTGTGGCATTAATCGAAAATTGCAGATTTTGATGCGTGTTGTAGTCATAATTTTGAAACTTATTTCTGCGTAATTATTTTGGTAAAATGAATGATCTTCTTTATTTGCTTGCTTCGTCATTTCGGTCTGAAACTAAAGTATAATGTGAAGTGTCTAGTACTTTCAGCGCGTTCTTTTGAACCAAGGAGAGCAGTTATCTTCCGTCTTTTCTTCGCCCTGTGCTGTTATATTGTATTGTAGCCTGTAGATTGCTAGATTTTAAGGTTGAGTAAAATTATGTTTTGACTGATTAAAGGCCAGGGAGCGCCAAGTTTTACTGTTACTGTATAAAGAAAGTACGAGTTATTGGCGGCTGCCAATAATTCATTTGTTTGGCTTTTTAATAAAGAATCTGAATCGAACAATATTCTGATACATTTTGTAGAACTTTCGAATGTGCATAATACTGATAGAATCTCCAACGTCACTCAATCGAACCTTTCATATAAATATGTACAAATATCGTTGCGGAGACAATGGAGTTTCATGGCCTTCATGACCAATGACCGTGTCTTGTGGTGATCGGAGGAAAGATCAGAAGCGAAGCAAGTGCTAAAAGCGAGGCTATGACTATAAATATTTTGACAGTAAGGCAGTCCGTCGCACAACTCATTAGGTTAGACGATGAAGGAAGTACAATGAATAAGAGAATTGAATGGCTGTTGATCCTTATGACTTTCTACGACCCTAGAGAATGATAGCGATCAGCCTTCCTTTATTCCAAATTTACACATTCTCTAATACATCCGTTGTGTTCAGCTCTGACTTCGATGGAGTCAATCAGGTGACTTTGGTGAATTGAGAAGCTTCCTACCAAATGATATTCAAAGAGAATTTCATCAACTGTATCCAATTTAATGTGTCAATTTTTCCAATTTTTAGGTTCAGTTTGGACATGCAAATGCTTGTGCTAATGCAGAGAGTGAAACTGCCAGAGCTAAAAACAAGGTAATCTATCTTTGCAGTGTTTCAACTTCAATTATGAACAAAAGTGTTCAGACAAAAAATGTATTGTTACCCCTACTCGATCCCTCGTCTCAATATTTGAAAAAATTATGGTGTCAATGATCTAAAAAGTATCTCATACTATTGATCTTGGTGCTGAGAATGAAATTGTATAGTTTCTCGCTAATTTAAGGTGATCTTTTGGCTAAAAGTACAAGGAATTACCGTTTTTTGCGTTTTCTCGACATTTTTTTGTTGATATTACTATTCACTGCTGGCCTTAGAGAGTTTAAAATAGCGAAATATCAACCAGGGCTCAAAAAAATGAAGTAGCATGGTAGCGGTGCCAGCAGGAAGATAGCTGAAATGCTCAAATTTTCCAGGAAGGAAAAATGGGAAAAAGGGGGAAAGGGATGGAAGGAGAGGGAAAAAGGGAAAGAAAAAAGGAGAGAAAGGATTTGAGATAGAAAGGGGCGGTATATAGGGAAGGAAGAAGGAATTGTTTAAGAAGAAACGAAAGTGCTTAACTTGCTACCAGGAAGGAAAAATTTTATTGAGCCCTGATATTAACAGTCATAACACTTTAAATCAAAATTATTGTTTTATGAGCATTTGTCACTTTATCCATGTATCTCTATTTTGACAATGCTGTGAATGTTCTAAACATCCTCATATTTTCTTTTACCTTTTGCATTTTAATTTCACGGCCAAAGCTAGATAAGCAATGCTTTTCTTTGGTCGTATAGGATACAGATCTTTTCATATACCGGGTGAGTCAAAAAAAGTTTAGGCGTTTGAATGGCTGTGGAATAAAAAGTATGTGACCGATATTCAAAAATGAAATGTTCATCTATCAGGCAAAGGTCAACTTAGATGAGAAAATTTTGTTTGGTAGTATCCCTCATCTTACAGACCCAGAAATTAGGAAAATGCTGGTAAAGGGCATGTTTGGAAACAAAAATTCCACATTCTGTTCTGGTCCATAATTTTCCTTCTATTGAAATTCGAATTCAGCATTTCAAACTGGTAATCCAAACTTCAATGCCACATAAATCATGGACCAGAATGGAATGTTGAATCCTCGATTCCTATACAAACACCTTACGAGCATTTTGATTATTGTTGGGTCTCAAAGATGTTTGATTTTACCAAACAAAGTTTTGTCATCTAATTTAGCCTTTGAGTGATAGATTAACACTTAAATTTAAATATCGGTCTCATATATGTTATTCCAAAGCCCTCCAAACGCCTGAACTTTTTTTTGACTCACCCGGTCTACTTGTAACAGCTTTTAGTCCTGTATTCTATGAAAAAATTTGAATTGAACTGAATTGAAGATTATAGATGAAAATGGAAAATTTGATTTAGATAAAGTAAGTCCCCGCATATAAGAAACTGACGTATAGGACACTACATCCTGCCATCATGGGGCATATTGTTTCCTTTATAAGAAATTGAAAAGGTTAAAAATTATGAATGAATCAACTGAAAGTAAAATTTGTTGTTAAATCTCTCATATTTGACATTTTATCGCATGAAATGATATATGAGTATTTACATAGTTAGACCTTTAACGCTCTAAAGACCTTTGTAATTATTCCGCATGATAAAAAATGATAGCTTCCAGAAGACAGCTTCTCATAGAATAGTAAGTTTCTGGTCGGACGTGTAAGAAATCTGTCGGCCCCTTGCAAAGATATTTTCTTACACATAAAATACTGAACATTTGCTTAAGAATTTTGAGTTTCTCGTATTCGGGGATTTGCTGTACTCGGCTTTCGCTATCTTTTTGCGTTAACACTGTTGTAACGGGACGACAGAGCAGAAACTGCACACGCATGCGCGATAACCTTGCAACTTTGAGCCCCCTAACTCTCTACAACAGATCCCAAAATATGGCAACACTTGATATTTTGTTTCTTGGGGCTTAAACTCTTGATTTATCGTTTCAAAAAGCTTATCTATTCAAAGACTTCCTTATCTCAGATTGCTCGATGACGTCATTTTACGCAGTTTCTGCTCAGTCTAACGGGACTAAACTTTTCGAAAGATCACTTACCTTGAAAGTGCAAGCTTTACTCAAATATTGATCAATAATGTTAGATCGTTACAACATCGTAACCCAAATGAAGAGACTATGCCCGATGAGTTAGTGACCTGAAGAATCCGCCATATAACTAAATTTTAACTTATTTTAATTGATGTTCGCCATTTTTCATCATGTTACCACGGTTCCCCGTCTGCCTATGAATAGGCTGTTTTAGCAAGAAGACGCGATTCAAGAAAACGCCAGCATAATTCTTTTGTTTGAGGATGCAAGTTACAAAGGGAAATCAACTTTAAAACTTTTGCGAGTCTCGAGAGACTTATTGTACGTTCTATCCTGAAACTGACAACCTGAAAAGTATATTTTTGAAGGCCGCACTGCAAAACATAGGACGTCGAGTAGGGAAGCAAAATACAATAAGAGCACATTCATAAATGCTGGAAATACGAAATTCTTTTATACTAGATTTTGTAAATTTTGTATTAGGTTTAGTTTTTATATTATGGTTTTTATATTGTAATTTTGGCTTTTTATTCGGTAATTGTATATTGTATATTGTAAGTAATTTTTTAAGTGGAGGGCCCCTTGTAAATCAACTCTGTTGAAGGGCAACCCTCCTTGATAAAATCAAATATCAAATATCAAATATCAACGAGAATGCAAACAGTTCTTACGGAATTTGTCCGTCTGTAAGCAGCTTTCTGGGAGGGAAAGCCTGGAAAATTAGAATGCTCTAAAACTTAAAAAAGTAGCTGCGTTTTCAAAGACATCCGCGTCTTGCTGCTAAAACAGTCTAATGCTGCTTCCGATAGGCAGTGTAACTCTACATTCATTGCAGTCCTTAATGATTCAATTATTAGCATAACATGAATGCGTTATGTTGAGGCTAAGAGCCTTTAACAGCTCAATTTTATAATTAATAAATTTTTGTAATGTACTTTCTTATTATAAATACTTCTAAAGACCGGCTGAAAGAGTAAGAATTGAAAAGAACGTTAAAGGCATGGGCGTTATTATGGTGCCAGTTTCCTTGGGTCCTAAGATGGTATTTTGTTACCGATGGTATTATATTGTTGCCGAGAAGAAACTCTCGGTGCAATCACATTTGTCTTCCTCAATGTCATAAACTCTAATCTTATGATCCAATATTTTGGTATAATATGAATGTATTGATGACCTATGTATTTTGCCCTGTAAGGCGCTGAGAGAGGCTGGTTCCTTTGTTCCAGACACGTTTGATGATCTCGGAGTTCTTATTAAGTAAGTGATATCTTCCCGTTGCTCCTGATTTAAGATTTATTTCTACAGTGGATACCAACTAAAATTACTTTCCTTGATCTGTTTACTTTGCTTACTATTTAACGCTGTTTTCCACGCAGTCTAAGTTTCCGAGCGGACGGGATTTCATGCAATAAAAGGTTTGTCACGCGTAACATTCTTTTCAATTTCAAAGCGACAATTTCTCCGGTAAAGGCTGATTTCCAGTCAATGGAATTTTCCGAGCAGATGGAATTTCTATTAGGAGGGAAAATTTCGTTGTAAATATGAATGGACAGTTACGGCTGAGCAACCTTTTATTTTCTAAAATTCCGCCAGCTCGGAAAATTTCCGTGACTAGATATTGGCCTTTAGAATTGGATTCCCGATCCGTTCAGAAAGTTTTACTGAGTGGAAATTAGCCTTCAAAGCTTTGTATTTGAATTCTTTTTTAAGGTGTTAGAATGCTCAGGCACGTTGAAATGGCATTATCCCATGTGTGGGGGGGGGGGGTAGCTCTAGTGGGGGCCTGGTATGTATTTGTATTTTAAAATCATTAGGTTGGACCTACATACAAACAGGGCAAGATTTGGACAGTGTAACCCCATAACCATGGCTAAACCTATCTCAGAAACTGCGATAAGAGTAAGCCACGTTTCGGTAGCAAAGCTAATTCCATTTTGCTGCAGCTTTAAACATACTGCTCGTTGATGGCGGCAATAATAGGGAGCATTTACCTGTAAGTATGTAAACTGACCAGGCATGAAATTGACCATCATGACCCATAACGCGGGAAAAAATATCGCGAACTAACCTCTTGCCCGGGCAGGCACATACATATCAAACTTCCTACAGGAGTTACCCCTTCGACATGATCATAAATGTATATTCACAATTTAGAGAGTTTATGGACTGCTACGCTACTAGGACCAAACCAGTAACCTTCATATCCCCAAAATGCTTGTGGCATATTCATGCAAGAAATATGTAACATATTTCGGCAGTAGTAGCGACATTTCAAGACGCGTTTGCATTTGACATCAATTAAAGTGACTTGGTTATTTGTGCTGAGTATTAAACTGAAACAAGTAGTTTTACGTTGTGTTTATCTCCTTAGTGAAGTTTACAAGCAATTGGTAGAAGAGGGAGAGATTGTTCCTCGGCCAGAAAAAAGGCCACCAACTGTTCCAATGGACTATAACTGGGCACAGGTACAATATTTTCTATTTTCAGCACAACTAAAGCAAACACCCGCATCTAGGAACCAAGGTCTACATGCCATTCAAATGTAAATTCTATTTCTGACAGTGATAGTTATATCAAATTTGAATTTTAGTGGCAAGTGAATCACAGACAAGAATCGAACTTGGAATTCTGGAATTCCACATACCAATACCCTTTCAGTCAGAGGCTGACAAAGTGTGGGAACAAGGGAAGCCGTTCCCAGGAAGTTTTTGTAAGATTTTTAGGCTGAAGGAAATTTTTTGAAAAAGCTGAATTTTGTGTTGTTGTGAAACATGGCAGAACTTGAACCGGACATGATTATTATCTGGAAAATAAAACTGAACCGCTGCAGTGATTTTTTAAGCAGAATCTTCACTAAGAGGCTTGTATCAAGAGTTTGAAAAAGAATGGTTGTTTCAGGTAGTAGATATTGTTATCATTGAGGTGTTCTGTTGCTTTTTATGCCGAGATAGTACTTTTCGTTTCAAGGAAGGAAGAAAGAGACAAGCAGATAAATGTACATTCTTTGGTTGCTTACCCATAATTACGGCGCTTGTTTTGATTTACCCTCCTAGCAGTCAGTCTTCAGCATGTATGCAATACAAGTATTTGTCTTATGTTCTGTTGCGGGTAAACCCTAAGTTGTTAGTTTATGAACGTTTTAAATTTCACCGAGTGATTTATAAGCTATATTCTACCCACAACTTGCTCAAACTACGCTGTAAAATCTATTAAATCAATGTAAAATCACAGGAAGTTCAGCTGAAATTGTTGCCGTTCCCTGGAAGGAAAAACTTTTGTTGGTTTCTGCCTGCAGCACTATTGAGTTCATGGTATCATGTTGTGATTCCACGTTTTCGTGGCCTTATTAGGGCTAGACCTTTGCGAGCAGAAGGAATTTTAGAAAATCAGAAGTCATTCACTTCAGACCTAAATTTCTATTTAATTACAAACCGACATGTTATTTCGCAAGCAATAGATTTTGCGTCCGATCGGAAAATTCTTTAAACTAGAAACTGGCCTTTACATAAAACTTTTAGCTCTTCTGAACTCTTACGCTCATGATTTGTTCCATCATTTTTGAGGAATATCTTATTACACTATTTTTCAGGAATTAGGTTTGATAAGAAAGCCATCGTCATTCATTTCAACAATTTGTGACGAGAGAGGACAAGAGCTGGTGTATGCTGGTGTTCCCATCAAAGATGTTTTCAAAGTGAGTTGATTTACATCTTTTCATTTCACTGTTTTGAATTTATAAGTTGAACTACTAATGGTATCTCTCTACCCCTCATGTTTTACATTTTTCTATCAAGTTCCATGTAATTTTCATCAAAGGACTGTTCGTGCAAACACCTATTTGAATTATCGAAGTGGCATTTAGTGCTGTCGCTATGTCTTCTAGTGTCACTTACTTTTTGATAGATTCGTATATCCTTAAAAACATGATTCTTAGCTGCTTTGCCTAATAAGTTAGCTGACCGTTTAAATTGGTTTTTTACCTACCCGGTATAGAAGTGTATTATCTGTAAATGAACGTTTCATGTAACACCTTACGTTGTTTACAGTTCCTTGTCTGTGCATTGGTATCTTATAACTTTCGTCTTTTGGTTTATATAGGTTTGGTCAACTTTGAATATCTCCTGCTGAATAGAGGACCTATGTTTCATTATAACTGTCATCTTTCACATTTCAGGACAAAATGGGTATCGGTGGTACGCTTGGGCTGTTGTGGTTCCAAAGAAGGTATGGTAGTGTATCAAAATTGCGTTAAATACACTCACAGAAATCGGTTGAAGTGCAAGAGGCACTATATAGTACCCTAGGGAACTTTATGCCGAGAAAGGTACTATAAATTAGCTTTAGGGGTACTGTGAAGTACCTTGCTGGGTTTAGAGTACCCTTGGAATGGCTTTATAAAGGATACGTTTAGGAGTATTCTGTAGAGCTATCAGGTAGGGTACTATGAATTGGATTGGATTGGACTGGATTGGGGGTACTTTACAGCAACTTGAGGGGTACCATATTTGTACCCAGCTGAAGTACCGTAAAAGGTTCTCTAAAGTACGCTCATTTCTGAGTGTAGATGCAGCCTTATGGTAAGGATTACGTAATCCCTCAAGTTTGTGTTGCAGCTATTTTGCTGCATAGTTATTTGCTGATCAACAGGTCAGGTAGGTTTCTTAAAGAGGCTCCGTCTCAAATTTTTTGTTCGAGACGGCAATTTTGCAGTTTTGACAGGCAATATCACACAGACTTTTCATCTCTTATTTCAAAGTGAGAGCGTTATTCCGATGATAATCTTTGTACTCCAAACATTGACACATTGGTTGGATCGCGCAGCTTTGGTTTAAATTTTAATGCTAGGACCACGACGAACATCATCTTGAAGGTCATTTCAGAGAAAGGCAAATCAGTATCAACATCTAAAGCCAAACATTAATATATTTTACGACAAACCCCTTTGATTGCCTTTACGCTGATGATTTGCATCAATTTGCCATGGTTACCGTTTGGAATCTTCTCTTCTACTCTGAGATAATTATTTGAGCACAATCAGATCTGATTTCTTAGCTGTATTGGGACCGCTGGGTATACCAAGAAGCCTTGACAGACAGCATTACATCATGAGCGATAGAGCACAAATGTATAGCAGGTTGGCATTTATATCAGAAGCGAGCCACCTTAACGTAGTGTTTTTCGTATTGTGAACTCATTTTTTACTCGGTATGAAATCTTTCACTGTTTCGTAATTTGAATTGTTCGCTAGTGAGCCATTTTAAGTGCAGATCCACTTTAATCGTAAAGCTCTGATATAAATATCAAACCGCTACGCACTGGGTGTCCTGTCGCTCTTGGAATGACTTTTTGCCAGCAACTATATGCTTATGAAATCTTAGTTCCTTATTTGGGTCACCCTTACATATTCAAAATGTTGAGTTTAATATCATTGTTTGGAACACACAAGGAAGTTAACGCTCAGTGTTCTTCAAAATGAACGGGACATGGCACTGAACGAGGGGTATTTCACTCATTCAGAGAAGCATACAATATTTTTTAGAACAAAAGGATTTTTAATGGATTCTGAATTGATTTTCCTTGAAAGTAAAAGGATTTTTGCCAAAGGCGTACGAGAGTTTTTGGGAGTGAAATGCCCCTCGGCACTGAATGTTTATATCTCCTTTCAGACTTCCTCATTATGCTTCTGAATTCATTGAGATGTGTGTCATGTTGACAGCAGATCACGGCCCAGGTAACTTCAAATATTTTGTCTGCATACAAATGAACTTATTATAATAATGCACAGTGTAAGAATGGGATGGTAGTGTTGGTCCTAACGTAGTAGCTTTGCTTCTTCTGGTGAAGGTGAGGGTGAAATTGCGTTTCTTAGCGCTAAGTGATGGGGTCACAGAAGTAGCTAAGTGCTAATCGAGTCAGCGACCCCTTGTCATGACGCTCAAGTGGTGGGGCTCTACCGAAAATCGAACCCTATCTGCCCTGATAGACAAGAAATTACCAAAAATGCAATTTTAAACAAATCCTACGTGAAAAATAAATAATGAGGTGCGCCCAGAGGACAATACCTAAACAGAGCTAAGGGAATAGAAGATTTCTGAAAGATAGGGTGGACTTTTGCGTCAAATGCTCTTTTTGTGAAGTACTTCCTACACTTTTTTGAAAGATTTATTCACCCTTTAGGAAGCGACACTATTTTACTCAACTTTCTTAAAGTTTTCGAAAAGCATCCTTCCGATTTAGTGATCGTAAAATTAACCCACCTTGCAATGCTTGAAGCAGCACTCAGTTCACATTTTGCAAAACAGGAATTTGTTAACCCTTATATATTGTTTATTCCTTTTTAGCTGTATCTGGTGCACACAATACAATCGTTACGGCGAGAGCTGGAAAAGATCTTATGTCATCATTGTGCTCGGGGCTTTTAACAATTGTAAGTTAGCTTTTCTGATCATCTCTAAAACAGTTAAGAAGCCTATTTCTTAGCCAGCATGCAGACAGTACCCAAGGATAAGGTATAGTCTGCGTAACACCGCTCACTTTTTTGCAGTGCGTGCTTTAGCATTTATTTGGCAATAGTGATAACAAAAATGTTATTTTTGTTGATTTCTCGGGAAACGTAGAAGCTGTCAGATTTGGGAACGGCTATCTTGTGGTTAAATGTCGGGTTTTACTTTGTTTTCCAAACAATCTTAATTAGCAACAAAATTTCATTTCATTTCAATTTGTTAAGGAGGGAGGCCCATCGCCCTAGTGGCTGATTTTTAAGGGGCCCGCCACATAAAAATTTTCAATGAAAAATTGATGAAAGCATCTAGAAATTATTTACAATAAATATACAAAACTAAAAAGTTAAACCTAATTTTCAAAAGTAAAAGAAATGTACATAAAACCAGATGTCTGGGAAACGTCTCCAGCAATCAAGCAACCAGGGCAACCCCTTTCTATATGGCCGACCCCGCCAAACTAACAACGGAGAATCCCAAAACAAATCTCCATAGCCGATCCAGTAGTAGTCACAAAGACCGCGGGCCACGGCCAGCCCCCCGATCGCAAGAAAGTCCCCCAGTCAATCAAATATTCTGTTTGAACACAATACTCTAGTATTTTAAGTACCGTAAAGCAGATGATAAACGGACGCTAAGTAGAAAGGACCCCTTAAACTGCTATTGAAATGAAATGCTGACCCACACAATGCAAGAAATTGAGCGGCGTTGAGCAGACTATGCCTTTTATTGGGTACTATCTGCACGCAGGCTGCCCATTTGCAGGCTATAGCACAGCAACATTTTCAACGGTAGGCCAGAACCAAAAGGAGGCCCAAGTTTATTCTGTACAAAGTAAACAGGAGCAGATTTTGTAACAATAGAATCTCAGGTTTGTTTACATATGACGTAATCTTAGTTGACTAGTCAATCAGAGAGCTCTATTTCTATGGCGTCATCTGATGATAATGGCGAAGGGAGGGGTTTGCTATGGAGAAAACCACACCCTCGTTTTTTCCTCCCGACGAAAAAATACTTCCGCAAAAACTCATAATTTTTTGCACCTGCATACATAAAGACATTTTACATGCTTTGTTGCTTGCACTAAGCTCTGCGCCTTCTGCTCTTTGCGCTATCGTTCGCTGTTTGACTCCCCTTTCTGCACGCCCTCCACGACCCGCCGATGGCTAGGCCCTAGCTGTCAAAAAATCATTGCAGAACATAAACCTTCCCTCAACTTGAAAGTATCGTTAAAAAAATCAAATGTATTCAGGAATTACAGGCTTGGAATTTAGAATTTAGCCTCCTGATTTGGTTGACCTCATCGTCATAATCAGACTGGCCTTAATCAGAAGAACCGAAAGCGAAGATGCGTAATTAAAAGTATTGGACTTACCCAACTTTCAGTCACTTAGACCAAGCGATGCTGAATAAATAACAGTCAACTTGTTTCATCCACAACAAAACTAATTCCCAACGATAAAATGAAACTGTTATCAAAACACAAGTTTCTCCAACACAGCCTTGATCGCACTCTCACAATAAGTTGACGAAGGTGAAATGTACATCCATTCCAAAATCTATGAAGAAAGGCGCGAAAACAATCTTGCTGCCTCCAGTCTCCAAAAATAGAATGTGTTTCCATAACAAACTTCATCTTTTTTGTGGAGCAGTCATTTTCAGTTTATTGTGAGGAAATTAACTGGGTACAGACTTCAAGTATGTTAAATTGATTACACTTATTTTCTAAATGAAAGTAAGAAAATCTGGCTTCATCAGAAACCTAATTCTCAGATAAAAATTGAGAAATTTGAATGTTGAAACATTATCCAAAGAACATCTTACTGAGGGGGCGGATTCAAACAATTAAGTGATTCAAGGATAACTAAGTTCACAAAAATCAGCTTCACTTAAAAAAGTTACTCGTTGTGAAATTCTATATCAGATAAAGGTCCGGGGTTTCGAGGTACTTTCCAATTTTTCGAACAGTGCGAAGTTTGGAGCTGTGTGGAGTCCCTGGAGCTGATCTATTTTAATTAGAAGAGCGGTGCAATTTCAAAAATCTCTTGAGTGAGCCAGGAAAATCAAGCTGCAGATTACAAAGTTTTTTATTTTCGAAGTACTGAGCTTACAGTTATGGCTGGTTTCTTATTTAGAAAAAATGAGTGAACTTTGTCTGATTCGAAGGTCAAAATACATTTTCTGATCAATTTCCTCACAATAAACTGAAAATGATTACCCTAAAAATCAAGTTTGTTATGGAGACATTTTTCTATTTTTGGAGACTGGAGGCAAGATTGTTTTCGCGCCATTCTGAATGGATGTACATTTCACCTTCGTCAACTTATTGTGAGAGTGCGATCAAGGCTGTGTTAGAGAAACTAGTGTTGTGATAACAGTTTCATTTTATCGTTGGGAATTAGTTTTGTTGTGGATGAAACAAGTGGACTGTTATTTATTCAGCATTGCTTGGTTTCAGTGAATGAAAGTTGGGTAAGTCCAATACTTTTAATTACGCATCTTCGCTTTCGGTTCTTCTGACTAAGGCCAGTCTGATTAGGACGATGAGGTCAACAAAATAAAGAGGCTAAATTCTAAATTCCAAGCCTGTAATTCCTGAATAAATTTGATTTTTTTAACGATACTTTCAAGTTGAGGGAAGGTTTATGTTCTGCAATGATGTTTTGACAGCTAGGGCCTAGCCATCGGCGGGTCGTGGAGGGCGTGCAGAAAGGGGAGTCAAACAGCGAACGATAGCGCAAAGAGCAGAAGGCGCAGAGCTTAGTGCAAGCAACCAAGCATGTAAAATGTCTTTATGTATGCAGGTGCAAAAAATTATGAGTTTTTGAGAAAGTATTTTTTCGTCGCGAGGAAGAAACGAGGGTGTGGTTTTCCCCACAGCAAACCCCTCCCTTCGCAAATAACATCAGATGACGCAATAGAAATAGAGCTCTCTGATTGGCTAGTCAACTAAGATTACGTCATATGTAAACAAACCTGAGATTCTATTGTTACAAAATCTGCTCCTGTTTGTACAAAGTGAGTTCAAATTTATCAAAGTGCTTGATACGACTTTGCTAATTTTTGTTCAGTGTGTGTGGATATTCTGACCAATTTCATTTATCTCTTATTTATCTATGTGTCTGTGAATTTCTGCTTTTTTCTCACTTTTTAAATGCCACACTTCTGATGAGATTGCTTCACAGAGCTGTTCGCATATTTTCCCCAAAAACTGAATTTGAATCGTCACTTAGCGGAAAGGTGACTTAGTTTCTTTGGTTGGTGCTAAGATATCTAAAGCCCTTTTCATACTGCTCCGTTTTCCATTTAGAAGCGGAGAAAACTTACCGTGTTTTGCGGATAAATTTGAATACATTGCATTTTTCAATGTGAACGCCAAAAATGGAGACATTTAAAAACGCTTTGCATGTCTTTGCATAGCATGTGGATATTAGCGGCACCGTTCCACTGGAGCAGTGTGAATGTCTATCGTATTCGTATTGCAAGCGGGCAGTGTGAACGGAAGCGATTTCATCAAAATGCCAAATAGAAATGAAAACGGAGCAATGTGAACATAGCCTAATTTTACGATGCTTATATCTTAAAGGGTGATCGATTTGGGGGAGCATTGGATGCCGCTGCAAAGCAGTTCTCTGAAGCTTTTGATGCCGGCAAAACTCCAATGGAATTTGTGAACGAAATGAGAAAGAAAGGACAACTGATCATGGGCATAGGACATCGTGTCAAATCGGTAAGTTCAGGAATTGATCGAGAACACATTTTCTTGACATTGTGACCACCTTCTATCTGCAATGGGAACCAGGTAACTGCGTATCTTTTCCCGCTATGGATGGAACCATGTATTGTGTATTTAGTAAAGATTCACTTGATTTAAGGAACTGGGTGTAAATATTCATTATTTTTGTTCTGTTAAGCAAAGAATTTCTAAATAGCCTTGAATGACAGACCCATCGTAAAGCCATAAACCCAACAATACACAACAATATGATTCTTGGTCATTGATCTTCAACCAAGCTCCTTCAAGAAATCTTCAAAACTAGCCTAATTTCACCGCTAAATTTTCTTACTATCTCTGCCTTAACAGCTATGGTTTCAGCACATTTTAGCACATGTTATTTTCTTGGGAGGATGAAATCCCCTGGATTAATGTTGTCATGCTTCCAGCGCTGCACTTTGATCCTCCGATAGGGATGACACTGTGAAGCACGTAAAAGTCATGTGCGCTCAGTCAGAATGTTAGGAAAATTTTGTCGTGATCTGATGTTGTTTTTGAAAGCTTGGGCGATTTTAGCGTGGTAGAATTTTTTTGAACATGTCTTCTATTGAATAAAGTACAAACCAATGATATCGCTTTGATGTCTAGGGAGCAGTGACCAGTCAAACAGGGATTTTCTTTTACTCACCCGGTATGTTAAAGAGAAATGACGGAGATATAAGACAACTTTAGTTGGGGCCGGCCAGGCAATCTAAATATGTCATTTTGTATTCCATTTTATTGCCACTCGTATTGGCATTTTATTGCCACTCTTATTGGTTATTGGCTAATTAATAATAATTGGTTAATTTCCTTCGGGTTTCCCGTAGCCTTGTGTATTACGATACAAGGACTCGTTTTTGTCGCCGCGGCATCTGCTTTAGGCCTGTGGGATTTACAATAAACTCAAACGATATGACCGTAACAAAATGTGTTTGAGTGAAAGATACGAGCCAGAATTAGAAGCTATGAGGTGCTAAAACTCATATTAATCGGTTTTGCTGTTGTACAGGCAAATATAAAGCCATCGGTCTTAATGCACAGTGCCCGCTAGCTCGGTCTGTACTTTTAAGACCTCGGGCTTTATATTTTCCTGTAAAACATAAAACCGGTTAGTTTGCACATAGTATCTGATAATCCTGAGAGATTATCAAATCTATTGGGCAAATGAAGGCACCCATCCATCTGTTGAACTATTTTTACGGTAGATGTTCGTAAAGCAAATAGAAGTTTCTTTCATGATCAAAAGTCTATCATCCCGGGCCTAGTAGTACCCAAGAATGGGGACGGGGACTTGAGGAGGTGACAAGTAGGTTCACACCCAAGAATGGGGCTGGAGTTCTAAAGTTTTCCCCAAAGACGGGAAGGTGAATAATTTGATTCAAGACTGGAATGTCAGGCTGATTTGGTAAAAATAAGTACATTTCAATGTTCTACCCATTATTTGATTCGACTGTTCACACAAACTACTGCCATGATATTACAAATGTGAACAATACCACCCTTGTGTCCAAAAGTGGGGAAATTGAAGAAAGGAATGATTCAGATCCAGGAATGGGGAAATATTCTAAAACAATGCCCAAAACTGGGAAATCTCACACCCGCGCCTCCATTTTTGGGTGCCGCCAGGCCTGTATCATTCAGTTCAATTCATTTCAACTGACGATTTATTCTTCGTACTACTTGCTTTACAGATAAATAACCCAGATACAAGAGTGGAAATAATGAAAACATTTATCAAAGAGCATTTTCCAAACACTCCACTATTCAATTTTGCCCTCGAAGTGGAGAAAATTACAACTGCAAAGGTAGCCCATAATTTTCTTGTTCATTCAACTTTCTCGGTATCCGAAGTATCATATATCATTGTTTTTTTCGAGGACGATCTTGTTCTCCTTTTTGAACTCGGGATGAACTCACACCTTCCTGCAGTCGCGATAAAGGTTCGTGACTTGCTGTTTTGTCATTGTCCCTTGTTTGTCCCTGGGAGAAATACTACGTGACGTATCTCGCCAGGTAGACTGGCGTTAAAACACATGCAACTGCTCTTTTTTCACACGATGGTTCGTGCAATGAAAACCCACATAAAAGAAACTGGGGATTAAGAGCCTCCAAGCTGATTTTTGGTTGGTGAGGACTACTTCAGCCAGGCAAGTCAAGGAGGCTCTTATATGAAAGAAAGACAAAGTTTGAAACACTGCTGCAAACCCAGGTATGGGTGCTAGATCATTAAATAGACTTACGCCTTTTCGTCCCTTGTTTCCCTGCGTTCTTTTATTTGCTGATATTGCTTGGTCAGCAGGGACTTGTAATATTACGCTTAGAAAGTGGGCCCACTTTAGGCCCGTGTAGAGTGATTTCGCATTCACCAATCAAATTGCTAAAATTCAGCTTTTAACCTGCCAGGAGGTGCTATTCAGACAGTTGTTGTTGTTGCATACAGAAAAGCCGTTGGTGAGGTCTGGATACACTTATTATATAGGCGTAGTTATCGCTGTTGAAAGGCTGCGGGACGCTCCTAACTACGACTCATATTGAAACGCCATTATTTTGTGCCCTAGTCTCATTTTGAATAGCGATTCCTGGGACTCATCGTAATCAGTCTAAGGTCTAGAGTTCTCGCTACTTCGATTAATCTATTTTGGTTCTTAAAAGGAAGATTGCTGCCTGAACGGTATGCATTTTGTGATTTGTACGTCAAGACAGCCTCATTCTTTGTGCTACAGGCTTCCTTATCAATGTTCAGGCTCTTTGAACCTGATTTTAAAGCGATTATGTAGAGTGTACGAAGACTTCAACTTGTTTAGGCCATTTTGAAAATCTGGGCCCACTCTTTAAGCGTGATATTATGAGCCCCTATTGACCAAGTGATGTCAGCAAATCAAAGAACACTGGAAGACAAGGGACGAAATGGCATAAGTCTAATCATGAAAACACTTGCACAGTGGGTGATGGGTATGTACACAGGCCCTCGTTTTGATATACCTACTCAAGAAAATTCTACAGAGCTGCTAATAGGTCATCTGAATACTTTAAAATCTACCAGGAGCTAAGACATAGATTTCCGTCTTTCAGGTATCCCATTTTGTAAATAGATGCTTGATTGTTTTTGTAGAAGCCAAATCTGATTCTCAATGTTGATGGCTGTATTGGAGTTGCTTTTGTAGACTTGCTTCGCTACTGCGGAAACTTTTCAAGGTATGTGTTTTTTTCTGAGTTCTTTGTTTCGTTGCTTTCTTCTGTCTATTAGTACTATGGAATGGAGGGATACTAACAGTCATTCATGGCAGCTTGAGAGAGCCTTCGGGAGATTTCCTAAGGCCTTTGCCAGACTGCCTGTATAGCTGCTCCTGCTGCTCCCTCTCACAGGACAATGAAACTTATCCTTTTGAGAAAAGTCGAGGCTGTGCACAGGATTGGCCTTTATTGCCTGAATACACGAAAGGTTTTGCAAAGATGGCGTCATGTAATATGAACTTTGAACCTGCCTAAGTCTCTTCCGCATCTAATGCCCCATTCACATTGCAAGTTAAACCAGCTTAAACTAAACCAGGTTTCTGAATACGGTCTTCTGATTGGTCAATCCAACAAATCCAGTCATTTAAAGTGGTTGAGGTTTAAACTGGTTTAGATAAAGCTGGTTTAGCTTTGTCAGTGTGAATGCAGTATAAAAGTAAACATGGGAGAGACTTGGGCAAGTTCATATCGACTTGAAAGCTTTTGTTAGGCTCACAAAGACGCTTGTTAGGCTCCACCTGCACATTTCTCTCTCAAATGAAATTTCAACAGGGTCTTGAATAGGCGCAGTCCAGGAATCATTCATATCCCAAAAGCATAACAGTAAAGTTGCGAAGGCTGTCTATAGAATTTACGAACCAATCAAAAATTGATATGCTGATCTTCATTTTGATATTTTAATGTTGGTGAGGATAGCTAAAGTTGGTCGCTAGATTTAAGTTACGCTTTATGCACAGATTGATACAAGAATCGTAGAGAACTGCAAATTTGATTGAAGACTCACCCAGTATTTGTTTGATTTAGAATTACCAGCTTGTTTACTGCGCATGCCGTTTACTTGGAGATGAATTTTTTACGCGTAAAATGAATGATACTACCGGGTGAGTCAAAAAACACGCCCGACGTTTGAGAGGTTACTGCTCCCTGAGTATATAAGCAGTGATTATTTTCCAATACCTGATTGAATAGCTAACATGTTCAATTATTTTTAGAAATTTTCCTGACTAAAATCGGTCACTCCCTTCAGATTCTGTAAGCGATTTTCTGAAATGAGCCCCTTTGAGAAACCTTAAAAAACATGCTAAAATTACAAGCAAAAGTCCCTAATGTGTTAACCTCACAGCGATGACTTTTAGTACGCTTTAGCACGTACTCTCGTTTTGGCGGGTTGAAAAGTCTTCCCCTAGCGTGAATAACTCATTCAGAGGGATTCCATTCTCTCATGAGGACAAAATACATGTACACATTCAAGAGTAATTATTGTCAGGAAGGAAATCAAAGGGAAATTTTGCTTGCTGTTTTCGCTCGTTTTTGCAGGTTTTCGAAAGGGGCTTTCTACAGAAAATCTCCTATTTCTACTGGAAGGAATGGCCGATCAAAACCGGGTAAATTACTGGACCTAATTTGACATATCGGGGATATTATAAGACAATTTTCAATTTCATTGCTATTCAGGAACGAGGATTTTTTCAAACGCCGGGCGTTTTTATTGACTCACCCGGTATGTATTTACTAATGGTGCTGTATCATTATCGTTACAGAGAGGAGGCTGACGAGTACATTTCAATTGGAGCATTAAATGGCTTATTTGTTCTTGGGAGATCCATTGGATTTATTGGTAATTTTCATTATTTGTCGCTACTTTTGCAAGTTTAATGTTAGCATATGATAATCGAAGAGATTCATTTACGGGTCCTATGACGGTTCGGTTCGTTATGTGGACGGGTCACAGTAGTGGTTCTCTTTTCTTCGTGTAGTTCCTGTAGTATTGGTATTAGCATTTATTTATTTGTGTCAAGTGTAACCATTTAGTTAGTAAGTAGTATAACTATGTTGTGTGATGTTAAGTGTAATAGTCGCGCGGCTGAATTGTATTTCATGCTTCTTGCACTATCGTCTTGTATTGCATTTTTTCATTGTATATATATTGTAAATTTTAGATGAAATATATCTATGAAAAAGTCAATGATTTTTACGGAAAAGGCATTGAAGGAAAGTCTAATATCTAGAATTGGTATTGTTGGTTAGGGGAGTAAGGGATAAAATTTTTAAAGCAAAGAATACAGATTTGATAGCCTCGAAACTACCGGGTGAGTCAGAAAAAATGCCCGGCGTTTGAAAGGCTACTGCTCCCTGCATATAGAAGCAATGATACTTTGCAATATCTGATTAAATAGCTAACATGTTCAATTATTTTTAGAAATTTTCCCGGCTAAAATAGGTCACTCCGTTCAGATTCTGTAGGCAATTTTCTAAAATGAATCCCTTTGAGAAACCTTAAAGAACGTGCTAAAATTACAAGCGAAAATCCCTAATGTGTTCACCTCACAGCGATGACTTTCAGCACGCTTTAGCACGTGCTTTCGTTTTGGTGGGTTGAAAAGTCTTCCCCGTAGCGTGAATAACTTATTCAGGGGCATTCCTTTCTCCCATGAGAGCCAAATACATGAGCACATCCAAGAGTCATTATTGCTAGGAAGGAGAACAAAGGGAAATTTTGCTTGCTGTTTTCGCTCGTTTTTGAAGGTTTTCGAAAGGGGCTTTCTGCAGAAAATTTGCTATTTCGACGGGAAGGAATGACCGATTAAAGCCGGGTAAATGACTGAACTTAATTTGACAACCAGGGACAAAACAAGATAGTTTTCAGCATCATTGCTTTGATATTCAGGGATCAGAACTTTTTCAAACGCCGGGCGTTTTTATTGACTCACCCGGTAGATTTCACACCTTCAGTGCAGCTAGCTTACCATAACGTTTCGCTCTTTCTGTTTATTTTGATTTATTTGAATACATTCAGAGGCGTGATAACAAATCTACAGAAAAGGAAATCGCTTTGTCTTTTTGGAAACCTGACTCTTTTCGTCTACAAAATTTACCCTTGCTTTGGTGTATGCCAGTTTAAGTTCCTGGATTGACATAAGTAATTATAATGCTGATTTCGTAGCTAAGAATGGTCATATTTTTACTTTTCCCATACTCATTTGGTAGTATCTCTAACTGGCTAAATTTACATTTGAAATTATTGGCATCTTTAAAGGTTAAATTCGTTTTAAGCTGGGGACATTAATTCGTGTAACTCACTCAGAAAGTATTAGGAGATTATATTGACTAACAGAAATAATTCCTTTAGAGATTGGTCGAAGACAATTTTGAGCCAGGCCATTAAAACTTGTGCTGTCCTCGAATTTGAATTGTACTATCGAGTACCGAATAATCGTACCCCTCCCCCCCCCCCGCTTTTTAATTTTTGAAAAATTTTCCAACCTTCACACTTTTATTCTATTCCAGCCCCCCCCCCCTTATTAATTTTTGGAAAAATGAATTGATAGAAAACGACAGAGCAGAAACTGCGCACGCATGCGTGAAACTCGTAACTTTGAGCCCCTCAAGCTCCTTGCAACAGATTCAAACATTTGGCAACACTTGATATTTTGTTCCTTGGGCCTTAAACTCTTGGTTTATCATTTCAAAAAGCTTATCGATCCAAACAATTCCTTATCTCATATTTTTCGATGACGTCATTTTACGCAATTTCTGCTCTGTCATAGAAAACATAATTTCTTAATAAACGCAAGAAAAGTCTCAAGAAGTGCATTCAACAGAACCAGAGTTCGTAGGTAAATGTATCAGTAACATCACTGTTCACATAAAGATGTAAGAGATGCATGTTTAGCTAACAAAGCGACTATTTTCAATTTCTCATAACATCCCCCCGGTTGCTCAAGCCCTCCGATTATTGTTATATCGAACCATTTTGGTTTGTCGCCCCCGCCCCCAGGAATTCACGGCTGGTATTGGCCCTGATTGATAGATTTACATTTCAGCTTTGAATATCGGTTTTGTACCTTTTATCCAACAGCTCGCCAATCGTGTAAAACTTTTTTTGGCTCACATGGTATAATCTTTCGTTACAGGACATTTCTTGGATCAACGTCGTTTGAAGCAAGGCTTATACAGACATCCTTGGGATGACATCACATACATGTTACCTGATCACTTGCAGCAAAGGCCTGCTCCATTTGAGTAGGTATTACTTGTCGGATGCTTGCAAACCATACGCTTAAACGCTTAGAGGAACAACATTATTTGACAAGGACAACGAGATAGTATTATTAACTTATTTTTTGACTCGTAGCTCGCTAGAGCAAGGGCATTGGAGTCACGGGGGTAGGATCGGGGCTCCTAGTGCCGTTTCTCACAAAAAGTTTTCCTGCTATCTCCAAAATACTTATTTGCTTTTTCAGGAGGTTTCCTGTGTTTCATGTGCTCCATTCCACTTTACTTCTTCTAAGTCTTTCTGAATGTCTTATTCAAGAGAATCCTGCCAAAACTTGACTCCATAGAGGGAAGAACTAATCTAACTATGCTGTAATGCCCTTTTTTCGTTGCACCTCCCCCCCCCCCCCCACTGCGTTGTCCTTCCGGCGCATGTAGGCCAGAGCTGAGCTGATCATAATGAAGGAGATCTTTTTGCGAAATTTGTCAAAACCAGCTTGGATTACCAATCAAATGCATTGGATTTGCTGAATCGACCAGTTAGGTGGCTTGCTGCTATAGCCTGGTTTAGTCTAGCTTGTTTAATTTGCAAATATGAATCAGGTTTAACTCTTAAATTGCACCAGATCCAAGTGGAGAGAGATTTTTTCTCAAATGAACTGAATGTTCTTCTGAATGCTTCTTAGCAAAGTCCTCTAAACTTTGATGTAGTTTTGGCAGAAACTGCGCAATAAGAACCTTTCTCTGAAATTCCAGATTTCTCGAGGGCCCGTTCGAAAGAGGCAGCAAAAAGGGTTGATTTATAACCTGAAACTCGAGGACACACTTCTTACTGTTTACGCAAATTTCCATTTGCGTAGATATTTTAAGAAATGATTCAGATCACGTGTTTAAGTTGATGTCTCGTGATAATTTCGAATATTATTATTTTCTAGTTTTGTGTTTTTTGAGCCAAAGATGAGAAAGCAAAAATGTTGTAATGCCAAGTTATGTAACTATCATCGTTCTAAAGAGAAGTGTGTCTAATGTTGGTCGTTTTGATCAGAGCATCTGCCAAGGTTCGCGGGGGGAGGGGGCTAACCCAAGTCTTGCGATGTTGGGGACATGCCGGCCAACATTTTAGGGGAATACCCATATTTAAGGATTATTGATTGATTTTCACACAGGGTTTTAGGGGGAAGCCTGCTGGACTTCCCAGAATTCAAGTTTCATTTCATTTTAAAAGTACATTGATGAAGGATAAAGTTACCACACGTTGATTTTCAGCCAAGACAAATAAATCCAGCGATAAAGATAAAAATATCGAACGTTCTTTGTTACAATTAAAAAGCTGCCCATTTCTAGTAGAACAGTTACATTTTGAGACCCATATCTAGGGTTTTTGAGGTTCAAGACCCCTTCTTATGGACCGTACGTGCCCATTACTCTAAATATTGAAGTTACCACCCCGGGCCATAGTTTCACTTCGATCGCAGGGCCCAGGCATCGAATCTTTACTATACTTTGAACTGAAATGTGTAAGATTTCTCACTATTAAATTGCTTAAAGGGATCTTTTTGTACATTGCTATAACCCCAGAGAGAAGATTTGTTGTATCACGACTATTTTTGGAATCGCAGCATTTTTTTGGGTGTTGTGAAAGGAATAGGCCTCCTTCGAGCAACCTGCGGCGCTGCTCTAGCCCGTCATTCTACCAACTTTATGTTTGGAGAGGAATATTTGTCGGTTGGCCAAGCCTTGTTAACTTACGAAAGGATTAGAGGAGATATCTGAAAATGTTTGCGGAAAATCAATATACATGAAATACTCTGCAAAGTATGCATGAAATAGTTTTTGAAGGTCTGCAGGATGGAAGCATGTAAAAATCTGTAGCCTTTTTGATTTACGATGTTTTAATTTAATCAGAGATTGAACAAATTCTGTAATTCTGTAGAAAGATGTTATCAAAAATGCTGTCGCTGGGTTTATAGGAAATAACCCCAAGTTCCATTCGAGTAATTCATTTGAAATGATTTGCAAATTTTAACACGACTAATTTAAGAGTTTTGCTAAGATTCGAGCGAGATTCGATCTCCATACTTGTTCCCATACACTGCTTGCTTGCTAGAAATTACTAATTCCCCGTTTTATTTATCCTCGCGAGAGTCTCTACGTTAGAAGTCCCTGACTTCAGTAAGGTGTTGAAGACAATGTATAAGTAAGGATTTCTTTAAATAGTTTCTTTCTCGCAAGAGAAGCATATCAAGCATTAGTACCGCAGCTTCAACATAATATGGAGCTCAACATTATTGTAGCAGGTTGAAATTTTATTTTTTCGTAGACAAATATTTCGTTTTCGTTAGACAACAATAAAAGAATAGAAATGCTTTCGCCGTATGATAATTTAGAATAAACGATTTAATAAAATCTTCTCAGGAGGTTTAAATTTGATAAATTTGTTGTAACAATGCTGAATTTAATCATTTTCAACTTCATCAGGGGTGTTTTATCTTTTTCCGTTCAAAAACGGTTCTAACCCCCGGGGGCCTGTGCCTGCCAGAAGGATCCCCATTTTCGGCTGAAACTTATGGGACAGGATGATACCTTGGCCAAATTTGAGATGAAAGAGTTAAAATAACGTACGAAAGAGACTTGTGTGATCCAGGGCAGGCATCACATTTTCAAACGGTGATTCTAGGACAGGGCATCCTTTTCAAACCCTTTCTGGTAGGCACATCCCCGTTGCTTTTCTTCAAGGCAGACCCCTCCCTGACATCCGATTCGAGACTGCTATCATCTTCGGTCTAAATTATTCGCGGTCTGTCAATTTCATTTCGCATTATTTGATGCCTATGTTTGTAAGTTAAGCTCTGGCCAAACCAGCACACGTATGCCAAACATTTGGGATCAACTTGCCGCGTGCAGTATCATATTATTATTATTATTATTATTATTATTATTATTATTATTATTATTATTATTATTATTATTATTATTATTATTATTATTATTATCTATTTATTTAAAGTAGGCGTATAATGGCTAGCTATAAAATAAAAGCTAATTCAAGCCTACTACAAAGTAAAATTGTTTCAAAATAAAAGAAAAAATATATATATCTAACATAAGGATTAATTCAATATGATACATATATACAGATTTTTACAATGTTTTTACAGAAATTTGTAGTATTTACAATGCAACGCATTTATCCTTTTAAGAACCCAACCTGAGCCACGAAAGGTCTACACAGTCTACAGTTACATTCCTCTCCTTTCCAGGTTTTTATTCTCCTTTTAAAGGTGGAGAGGGTATCTGATAGTTTCATGTCATTGGGAAGTGCCTGCCATAATCTACTTCCTAGAAACGAGATCGTCTCTAAGCCATAGCAAGTAGTGCGCGCTTGTGGCAGCAGTAGATTATGGCAGCTTCTTAACCCGTAAGTACTGTGCTTTTCAACAAAGATCTCCTTCATAAAAGTAGGATTGAGTTCCCATTTTGTTTTATAAATTTCAGTCATCAGCAACTGTAAATTTCTTGTGTGGATTGTGACCGCATTGTCTCTGAGTAACATTGTGTCAAAATCTGATCTCATATCTTTGTAAGTTATCCGCAATGCCCGTTCGTGAATACGATTGACTTTGTTGTCAAGTGTTCTATTGCAGAACATCCAAACAAGAGGACAGTAGTTGAACTGGGACAAGATGAATGCCCTCATTATTCTCATAAGCGTACGAGGCGGGGGGCGGAGGTCCCCTCAACTTCGGAGCAATTTTCAAAAATCAACCTGGACGTGCTCCAAGTCTCGCTCTTGATCAATAAACAAGTGGGAGGGAATAGGAAGAAGAAAAGGGTAGGCAAAAGGGGAAGGAGAGCGAGACTTGTGGACTTGGCGTTCCGAAAACGAAGCTCGGCATTCACTTGCTCAATTTTAAGCCTGGTTTTCATTAAATCGTAATTCATCGCCGATCATTGTCTTACAGCATCGCCGATGATCGCCGATGCTCTAAGACAATGATCGGCGATGAATTACGATTTAATGAAAACCAGGCTTTAATTGGCTCTGCCGCTAACATGAAAGAAAGCCGCCGGTCAAGATCTTGACCGGTCTCGTTTTCGGAACGCGTAGTTCATAAGTCTCGCTCTCCTTCCCCTTTCCAACCTCTTCCTTCTTTCTTCTTCCTTCTCTCCCCCTCCCATTCGTTTATTGATCAAGAGCAAGACTTGAAGCAAGTCCAAAATCAACCCCATTCGGGCAAATTTTTGCCCTTAGTCGGGCAAAAATGCTGGCGAACAATGGGCTGGCGAACAATGGGCTTTGGGTCTGGCAGCCCCCCACCCTAGATTTTTTCTCCCGTCCGCTTATGTGCAATATCGTGGTATAGTGGTGTAATCCGCTGCCTTTGCAGTAATAATATTATGTCCTTGTTTGGTCAGGGCTTCAAGTAAGTTCTGAAGCAAGCTTTAGCAAGCCCTACCTAAAATTGTGATAGCAGTAATTCGGCGAGTTCTCTTGGTACAATGAGAATATATACAGTGACACACTTTCGTAATATAATGTCTAATGCATTTTAAAATACTACATGCATGCATCTAAACAAAGTTGTATGATAACGTCCAATAGATATTTAGCATCAAGAGAAACTGTTCCATGTGATCCCAAAGATTTACATGTAAAGTAAATAGAATGTGCGAATCTAAGGCTCAAAATATCATCTACATACTGCGTGACACGAAAAAACTTCACAGCCTGATAGCAAATAGCTTCATGAATGCAAATGTCATCAACAAAGCAACAAGGCATCAGCACATAGTTGAATGGATTAGGTATCTTTTGAAATGTTGCTTGGTACCAGTTTCAAAATTTGGTTTTCCATTTACTCCTTGAATTGACTCCTCCCTTCCAGTCCATGTTTTTGGATGATGTGACAAAATGCCAAAATTCTAAATTTGCATGGGAGCATTAGATGTAAATAAGGAACAGATGCCAATCATTAAGAAGAACAACAGATTTCCAGCAATGACCTTACATCCATCTCTGAGGTAAGTTTTCACAGAAAGTTGACTGGAAAAT
Organism: Aurelia sp. 4 Dawson et al 2005; assembly: GCA_964019985.1. Classification (NCBI taxonomy): domain Eukaryota; kingdom Metazoa; phylum Cnidaria; class Scyphozoa; order Semaeostomeae; family Ulmaridae; genus Aurelia; species Aurelia sp. 4 Dawson et al 2005. Next base: position 8,002,722 of record OZ026493.1, on the reverse strand, counting down.
GATAGTATTTATTTTACTCTAAATGAGAAGTGAAGAATTTTCCTTAAATCTGACTTCTCCAATGGTAATCATAGCTTGAAGTGACCATGCAGAATCTCCAAATAAAGCTATGTCCCTCACCTAAACACTAATACAGTACAAAACATTTAGCAATACAGCTTTTGAATTCATAAAGCAAGTTATGAATTACCTGTGAGCTTTTTTGTGTCACCAAGCATGAGATGAACTATATATAATGTATAGTGTATAGTGCATAATGCAAGAATTGAAGCAAAAGTTGTTGGGGAGATGAGACAGGCTTTGTCTGAAGAAGATCATGTGTCCCCATGCAGTGGCTTAAAGCTCATGAGCAAGTGTTTTGGGGTTGGAGCTCTGAGCACTCAAACCCAAAAATGCTACTGCACATATCTTGAACCTGCAGCATGAGTAGGCACGAAACTTTCCTCGGACCAAGCTCATCTCGTCTCACCAAGAAAAGGTTAAAATACTGTGTGCATCAATGACCATAACAAACTTTAAAAATATATCATTCTTTAAAGTGGAGTACAGCTCAATCAAAATCTGTAATAACCAGCAGATCTTTGACAATCATTCAAACCATTTCAAACTAAAAACATAACTAAAAGGAAGTCTTTACAAAATCAAATTAGATGTGTGTCAGAAGAATTATTGTTTTCATTTTATTTTTCCTTTCAAACTTATGTGCATTCCCATCTAAACATGCTTGTCTTTATCCATGTTGTACACACCTGCCAGGATGGTACCACCAACCATTCCAACAACTGCACCAGAAGAAAGAGATGCCCCCATCCCAAACGCTCCAGCAACACCAGCAAGTGCCCCAAGGTAGCTTCCCCGGTCAACACGCACTTGATTCCTGTTCTTACGGAGTCGGTAAGCACGATCAAAGTACCCCTCATCTCCAATGTCTAGACTTCGTTCTCTCCCGTACATCATCAGCAACCCAGCAGGCACTCCAAGAACTGCGCCAACCTTGCCATACTTGACCGCAGTTGTTTGAAGTGCTGCAAAAGTCCTGGGTCCTCTTATCATCTGGACAGCAGGTGCAACAACCACCATGCCAAGCAATGCAAATGCCTGTACATCTTTCAAAGCAACATGGTAATATAGTTCTGCCTTGCTATGCTTGATCGTCTGCATTTCTTCATCACTGAGTTGCTCACCAAGCATGTTTCGAAAGTATTGGAAAGATTTCATGATGGATGTGAAACTGAAAGAAGGAGATCAAACAATAAAAAGAACACAACAACACTGAACAGGTGAATCCAAGAAATTTTCAGACAGACATGATTAAAACCCCTTACTCTATTGACAGATGACATGATATAGACTAGCATTAGTTTTTCATCATTGATGCAAAACTTCAGGAGGATTTTGTTGGCTAATTTCAATATGTTTGCTACTTTATGTAGACTGAATTTCATTATTGAATTTCACTGAACAAACTAGTCAGTTTATCTAAAAATTCCCTGTTAAGTATTCTGTCTAATTTAACACAAGAAAATCTGCTGATGAATTTTTTATTGAATTTCACTAGTGTATTTGACAGTGATTTGTCATCATTCAATGATCAACTTATGGTGGACTGCACCTGATGAATTTCACATCTGTGACTAATTTCACAAACAGTTTCAAAGCTGATTTTGCAGCCAATCTAAACTCTATTTTACATGTGATGTGTTTTCTTTTTTGATACATGAAGCATTGTGTCTAAGAGTATCAAATTTGGTCACATTATTGTGTTTAGTGAAACATAACCATGAGAAAACCACTTCCTTGTATCACTGTTTCATTTTCTGCACATCATTTTGCTTTGTTTGCTGTTGTACCTAACAACCCCCAATAACAACCGTTCTGAAACGCTGCCCTGACAAGGTAAAGGGATGACCCACACCAAAAATTTGTTTCCCTGCCAAGTTTGAGTTCAAAGCACTCTCCCCACCTTGTTTCTGTTGCTTCCCAGAGTCTTCCCAGTTGAAAAATTTGTTTCCCCATCAAAAACTTACAAGTTGCATCACAGATAAAAGCCAAAAGGTTTTATTCCCCATAACAATATTTTTTCAATCCCCACTGGAAATGTACAATGTGTTTCATAATTTCCCCACCATACAGTTTTTCCCATGGGGTCGTTCATGGGGGTTGTTATTTATTGGTTTGCGCTGCAGGCAGCAAATCTTTGAAATAGGCTCAAAATCAGTGAACCAGAGTCTAATTCGAGATTGTTGATTGGAAGATAGCTTTGTACAGGCTGGATGTAACATACAGGTTTTATGTAGCTCTTCAGACAATAAGGATTGCTATTATAGCCAATTAAATTGAGCCCTGTGAACAATGGAACAAACATTGCCAGCGTCAACCTGAGAGTAACTGCGTCATAGCCAAAAACACCCGGCAGTCTGTAAACCACGGAATCACGAAACAGCGGAAAAAATGAGGAAACGACGGAATAATATGACAAAGGCACATAAGAGTGTAATATTTCTAGTGGTAGGCTCCTAAACATATTAACATGATACGAATGCACTAATTTTCTTTTCTTCTAAATAGAAACTAAAACTTTTGTAATGTGGCTTTACAAAAACAAGAAAAGTAGTTGGGGATTCCCGGTGCGTTTGGGACGGCATGTAGAAACCCCTGTCCCCATATTAGTACGCGAAGTGTTATTTGGCTTATTTAAATACACGCAATGACATGACTTTGATACTATCCACTCGTGAATTCTCGATCAAAAATTATTTAGTGCAGTTTGATATGTTGAAAATAAGGGCATCTAGACTGGAATGGAGAGGGATAAAGCCCCCTTCTGCGAAGATAAGCTGAAGAATTTAATGATTTACAAATCAGTTTTTGGTGAGGATTAAGTTTCATTGATTTTTGGGAGCAGACAAAGAGTTTATTTAAGTTGGAAGAATTTGATCACTTCGGTGTTACCCAAGCTGTTACCAAAGTTTTGGTTTTCCATTGAGAAAAGGCAACTTGTAGCATTCGTATATCGTTAACGTACAGTCAGTAGGAGCCTACGAAATAGATATCTTACACTCTTGATGACTCTGTCATTTTTTTCCGCTATTTCATCATGTCGTTCTGTCATTTCATTGTTCTGTGGTTTACAGACTGCCAATAGGTCCTGTTGTTATGCGCCTAAAAGCCAGCATACTGATTTGTCACGCACTTTGATTCAATGAACGTAAACATCTGAAACACGGAACAAAAGTCCACAAAGATTTTGCAACCCCTTTGCAAGTAAAGCCAGACACCTCCCATTGACTATCGTAGCTTGATACAGTGTCTCTTTACGAATCATTGGAGGTTGTCCTATTTTTCCTTCTTTGTAGAAGGAAATAGCGGGTAAGACATAACCTATTTCATCAAAATCAGCTCACCAGCCTATACAAGGTCAGTAAAGATAAGCATTAAACCGTAGTTTTCACTTCTAAGTGGCGATTTTTGTGCATTGATTGAAATTCATATCTAAAATTGAATTTGACCAGAGCGCAAATCATCGAATAGTTACCATAACATCATACAATTATGGACAATTAGGAAATAAAGTTGCATCTGAACTTCTAAACAACTATGGCCCACTTCTGTTTCTCAGGTAAAACGAGTCATTTCTTCCAAATCTTTACAAACAGTGCACTACTAAATTTAGCAGTGGGTGTGTACCAGTACAAAATCAGGCATATAGGCCTAATAACAACGTCATGGCCTAATACAAATACATAGTTGTCGGGAGGTGAGAGCGAATCCCAAGAAATGATGAAGAAAACGTGCAACTGCTAATAGCTTTCAATGAAACTTAGCCATATCTCGGCCAGACCTTGCAGTTTATACCTTCTCAATTTCGACTTTCCTTCACCTTTGGCTTTGCCGCCCTGCGTGCTTTTGATCACGACGGTCCCGTTGTAAACCTCCTCCGCATGTCCGCATGTGATTTCATTTTGATGTTGAGAGAAAAGGACTATCGTTCGAACTCACGGAATTCAATGCCGAGCAGTCTAAATTTCTGAGCCAGATTTTGAAAACAAAACTCTCCGACTGAGAAAGAGCAATTGAGTTCAAGGTTCATCATTTTTGTTTTGTTTATCAAATGGGTCATGTCCGCGTTAGGCTAGGCTAGGACAAAATAGGTTTTCAACATTCACCAGGACCAAGAAATGGCCAGTAACAATTACCATTCTCGCCATAAAAAATCTCAAAGTCTCTTCATGATCTTCTGCTTCATATTGCTCCGTGACTTTGTTCATAATTCTTAATGCATCATTTCCTCCTCCTGAACATGGCAATGAGCTGAAAGTTCCACTCTTTGAATGGCCCATAAACAGCCCAATACATGGATCAAATGGTGGTAATCTCCAGGGGACACTCCCAATTAGTAGGAGACGGTGGGTCAGACATTTTTTTTGGGTTCGCGAAACGTTGTCTAGTATACCTCTGGGTACGCTATTTGGTGCAAAATCAGTATATTTTTTAGGTTGCTGATGACAAAATTTGACATGGTGAGTGCTAGGCTGAGTTCTCACAAAATTTTTCAGCACATTTGTCGAAAAATCTATGAAAAATCTAATTGTTATGTACTATGAAGCAATGAGTATATTTTTGGGGTATGAAATGCTCTGAGTTTAGTATACCTTAAAATTTTTCAAACATATGCTTGATTTCTGATGTAAAAACGGAAACTTCTCTTTCTTCCTTGTTTCTTTTGAGATAATTTCTAGTTTCTGCTGGGTTTCTTCTCAGCACCTTCTGAAATTCAAAGATATTTTGCAGTGATCGACCTCATCCCCAAGGCCCCCGGAGGGGGGGTACTTAGTATATTTGTCCGACGGGGATGTGCCGTTTTTCAGGGTATCGTTTTCGCCCATTTTTTCTAGAAAAGGGTATCAAGAGAAGGCAAATTTTCTGGAGCAGGTTGTCAAAATATGCCAAAAGAGGAAATTTTGTTACAACAGGTTATTATTTAGTCAAATTTTTGTGTTTTTAAGTATACTTTTCACAGATATTTTCTAGAACAGGGTATCATTTGAAGGCAAAAATTCTGGAGCAAGGTGAAAAAATTTTTTTCGTGGGCACATCCCCGTACAAATTTAGGTCAAGTACCCCTCCCCCCCGGGCCAAGGCCCCTTGTCGTGGGACGAAAAGTCTTTCCATCTCCGTCCCAATATGATGAAAGGGCCTGGGGACGAGGTTGTGCAATGGTGAAAGTTGACTTCTGTGACGTAGGCTTTGTCTCCCCAAAATCCATGAAGATGGGTACGGAAATGGACCAAAAATCCTTAAATATGAGTCTTCCCCTAAAATTCTGAATGGCGCGTCCCCGTCACATGGCTCTTGTTACTCCCCCCCCCAAGGGCAGGCAGCCAACGGAGTTGCAATTTCATAATCTGTGTTACAGTTGTTTTACAAGTGTTCAAATAGTTTTTACATCTTTCCCACTCATCTGGTGATTGAAGTAATACGTTCTGAATGAAAGAAGTTACCCAGCCCAGCCGCTTTACGCAGTATTTAGTTATGAGCATATGCCACCATAAAACAGCTAGGCTGGAGACATCCAAGGCGGTCCACTCCAATAAACGCCACTATCTGCATGATAAGAATTAGTGGCACGACTTTTACAGTAAGATCCCGCATAAACAAGCTGCGGATCAAGAACCAACAGGTTGATTTTTAGATAATTCAGTACCTACTATATGAAGACAAACGGATAGATGTAGGCCTATCACAGTTATTTCAGCCTGTTACGGTAAATTACAGGCTCTCTTATGTGGGATTTTATTGCATTTGCATGGTTAATTCCTATCACAAGTAAATTTTCTGGATATTCTTTAATACACTCTTTTCTTTGAAACGTAACAAACAGAAACTTGTGTCAATCTACGATTTTTGGCATACCTGCTGCAGCGCTCGAGAGCACATTCTGTCTATATAATTGCTGGTGTACCAGCTTAGGATAAAGAAATGGAAAAATTACTAGTAAAGTAACTACGTCACGACGCAAATTTAGCATGGTTGCTCAACTGTTCAAAGAAGGATCCTCGATACGTGTAGGTGTACGCATGAAAACGATGTGTAAAGTGATTCCACACTGTGCAAATAGCCCTTCGAACAACGAAACAAATAAACTGATTCTTACTTGCTTGTTTAGCCAAACTCCACCGAACATAAAGAACAAATTTCTCCCCCTGATATACACTGCACGAATTATATAAAATACTAGGAAGTAAAAGCGCGAGCTTCGCTCGCGCTTTAACATTCTTAGCTCTTGCAGAGGGCTTCTTATAGTTACTGTACTCTTTCAGTGACCACCATTAATATTCAGCATGAAATCAGGCTTAGTAGGATCCCCGGACCGCCCTGAAGCCAAATTGAGGCCGGAAAAAAGCCAAAACCTTTCGAAACAATAACGTATAGCTGTACCACCTGTTCTTCTATTGTTATTTCAAAGAAGGGACACATACAATCCATTGCTGTCACATATTATGTTGTGTAACTCCGAATGAAAACCCTTTGTCTTTGATGTTGTCTTGTAAAGAACAGTGCTCTAGATTGTGATCGTCCTACAACATCGTAGGCTCAGAAAACAAATCAGTTTAGAAATGTAGTCCAGTTCGAAGAGAATTGAATTAAAATTGACCAAAATCTCAAAGGAAGCCGAAAATAAGCCAAAAGCCAAACTTAATTTTTGAAGCCAACAATAAGAGAAAAGAGCAAGATTTGGCCTAAAAAACCCAAGTTCCCAACCCTGCATGAAATCAGAGCTGTTATGATCATTCATTAGAATCAAAATAAGTAAGAATGGTATGCTGTACGCCAAAAAAAAACGAGAAAATCAGACATGCCCCGTTTCAAAACATCCCTGTACCCCTAAGTAAGCCTCACATACACCTAAACATAATTGTTATGTTTTCAATAAGGACGCGAGCGCTAAGCGAGTGTAATTTGGGGGTCCTGGGGCGCAGCCCGCAGAAAATTTTTTTAGGATCAAGCTCATTGGATTGCTGGAAAACGCCCTTTTCATAATAACGTGAAGAAACTATCACAATCATAGTGAGTAGATTCAAGTATTCATTTCATCTGCAAAATCATTGGATGCCAATGCCACCATTGCCGCGAGGAGTAGCAATTTGAGCTGTTCATATGCTTAAAATTATGCTGATTGAATAGTAGATCTGTAAACAGTGAACTACAAAATCAAGAACTTCAATATATATGTATATATTGCTTTGGTTTTGACTTTAACAATTCCAGTTTCAGCTTCTCCTTTGGCCGACTAAGTACTAATTATTTTCAAAACTTTTCCAACAAAAATAAAACCATTTGTTGCCAGAAAGTGGATGGGCTATAGCCCACCCAGCCTACCCTGCTCCGCGGTCCCTGTAGCAGATGCTTCAGAGTTCCCTCAGGTGTCTTCGCTTTAGAATGATTAATTTATATAAAATATACGTTCGACCTCACATGGACTATACGGCAATGTTTCTTATCACATTCCTCCTAAGTAAAGGGTGTCTCAAAACATCGTCTGAGGTTTGATTAGATATTTAAAAATAACGATAACATGAACCGACTCATGGGAAGATAGCCCTGTCCCTAGATCATGAAACAATTTTAGAAACCAGCATCTTGCAGATCGGTTGAAAATTCACTGAGTTGCGAACTTTCAAAAATATGCGATAGCTGAAACCAGAGACCCCCAGATTACTCGTAATGCAAAAAACCTCAAAGACCGAGGTAAAAGAAGCTAGTCTAATGTCATACCTCTCGTACATAAACCAAATAGGACTTTCAAAGTAATTTTATCTTCGCGATCATTGTCAAAATTTGCTGTTTCAAAACATAATCAACGAGAGCCTGAATCTGTTTCCTCAAAGCATCCATATATGCTTGAAAGTTAGGTTATCAAAAACCTGTTCAACTCCCATTTGGTTACCCCGTGAAACAATAGAGAAATAGTAGAAACGATGGTCAATGAGATTAAAATGCCATTTCGAGGCGTCTGGTTTCAGTTTTCGCAAAAACTTGAACTTCAAAAGCTTGTAACTTTGAAGATTGTAAGATTCTTGCGTCAAAATTAATTCAAAATCTCAGGAAAATGGTTCACTTGGCAAAGTGTCCATTCAGTTTATCGTTATTTTTTAGCGTTTAATCAAATGTCGAACAATTGTTTTGAGACACTCTGTACATACATCCATGCACGCATCCGGTCTATGTATGAATGAAGGTACGGTCAATTCCTACTTGTCAACAGGCTATGCTTCCCAAATGCTTCTACACAAAAAGGCGTCAATGGAAAAAATGTGTTTTATCAGTTATCAGGGTCAACTAAAAAAGAGATTTTGGCAATTACAAAAGTTACAAAAAAGAAGTTCCTTATGCAATCTCCAGAATAAAAAATCGTATTTAAGCACTAGGCTCTGGTACCCAGGGTAATATCGTTATGAATATATGCTTCCTTACAGCGACTTCCTTGATTATTTTTCTGTTTCTTTTATCTGGAGAGGCTGTTACTCGTTGCTACAAGCCAGCGTTTACCTATTTTGTCACATGACAATTGTTTTCTCAGCAAAAAAGTGCTGGGAAAGGACTAGGGTATCTCGAAACAATGGTAGGACAAGTGATATCTGGAGTAGCTGCATTAGGAAGACCGTACATAGGTTTTTGCTTTCTGGATTTGATCATATTTGATTCGTTATGAAAACGATATTTCGTTACATCATAGTAGATATGGTTAATCATTGATGCATATACAACCCGACATAGGCGATATACACAGTAGTGTCAGTAGTTTTTTCCTACTCTAGTGTCACCCAGTATGGCTGTAGAGGAGGAAAAAGTGGATTATTTTCATAATTTGATTGATTCTGTACCCGTGAAAGGATACGCGCAAGTCGCAAAACGATAAAGTACTTTACCATGACCACGAGTGAGAACCATGCAGTGTAATTTGGGGGCCATCATGTTTTTCAGATGACAAAAGTCAAATAGGTTATGCGGGAATGCTGCGCATAGCACAATAGATCAACGATTCAACACAATGCAAATCCGCGGGTATGCCCGTAGATATCTTTACCTGCAATTGGGATGAAGTCCTCTCTTTATAGCGGCGAAGAATCGGGTATAAATCCTCGAAACAAAACGGCATATACATGAATATCACAGAGCTGCAATCACTCTAAGCACCACAAAAAGCACAAGAAGTATCCCAAGAAACAGCCTGTGGGCAAGCAAGACCAAAGCCGGCCTTGAACAAGACGTTTTGGGTAAGTTCATCAGCTCCTTTCGACGCGGTCACATCTTTTCCGATCAATTTACGTAGCCTAGGCCGTCATTTCTCCTTATTTCTCGCCGCTGTAACGGCAAAAATGAACACCTAATCGCTATTCTAACAACAGAAAATAAGTCCCCAAAGAATTTTTGAAAGAGTTAAGTGGTTATTTCTTACTTTCGAGTTGCAACCTGGCAGATTTTCATCTCAAAGATATCGCATCGGGTTTTTTGATTTGTCCCCTCGCCGCTTTTGTGAGGTAGTTCTGGCTGCTGAGTGAGCCTTCATAGAGAACGAGAAGAACATGGTGGCCATACTTCAACAACATGTATGGGATTTAGCCACAAGGAGGAAATTGTCACAGTTGCGACGTTGCACTTTGTAGTGATAAAACTCCAGATACAAATTCCTTGCAAGTAGCAATCGAATCATGTCCGTACCTATGTTTAACCAAGAAATGTAACTGATTCCAAATGAATTGGAAACATGTCTACTAAAATGTGCTTAGCTGGTGGATAATGGAGGGTAAACGGCCTAACAGAGCAATTGTTTTTGTTAATTATTCAACAGATAAGGTCAAGGGTTTTTTGAATTGGTTCTTGCTGATACATTTAGTATTAGATTCATATTTATTTTTGTTTACAAAATCTTGACTTTTTATGTAACCCTCACCCTCTGACAAAGTGATATGCACACATAGATTTTTGATCACCTCTGATCTGGAAGAAGCCTTTCAGCTATTCCACAAAAGAATCTGGATCAAATGATATTACATTTTTATTTGTCCATCATTGTGGTGTGCATTCAAAATAAGTGTTTAAAGGTATTGTTTGATCTAATTGCCATAGAGGACTATTGTTCCACATGTTAATCAGAGGTAGAATATTGGAGCATGCACACCAGACTGCTTATTATGTTGCTTGAAAATGGAGGATCTTCCATTTGCAGTTTTCAGGTATAACAAAGGAAGAACAATAGCTATTGTTTTAAAACAGTACCTTAGACACACATAGACCAAACTGGCTAAGGTTTGTTTTACTCACCTCGAGTCATGTGACCATGCCCATGGGAAGTTTTGGTATTATGCTACTTTTTGCATTCATTGCACAACTTTGCATGGGATGGGATTAAGAATGTTGGAGGAATCAAAAGATGTTTCATCAAGAGATTGATCACATGACTTGAAATGGGTAACAACAAGCCATAGCTGATTTTGTCCATTTTCCATCCACACTTTGCAAACTTATCAGTCTGGCATGCATACATCCTTGAAAGGAAAGTTGATTTGCACACCTGAAAATTTTTTACTTCACATATTTTTACCCAAACAATTGCAGAAAATAATAACACATTTGTTTTTAAAGATGAAACAGATACCGCAAGTGCATGAATTCACAGATGAATCGATGAAGGTGGTTGCAGGATTTTAGTGCAAAGGGCTGTAAAGGGCTATCTCTTGTGCAATGGCAGAAAGTACCAAATGACTAATGACCATCAAGAAGGGGAGTAAAGGGGGTGAAGGGTCCAGGGCCCATGTCCAAGGGGCCTGTAAAGATTTTGTGCCATAAAGATAGATATCATTGCTATAAATCTGTGCAATTCATTTTTAATACAATTTATCTGCCTTCAAAGAGCAAGTACCATTGACTTTGATGACAATGCAGATAATAAGGACTATCTCATCAATATTTCCATTTTCTAGAAGGTGGTTATATCCTTGGGAGTCAGTTGTTGGTCTGATAATAATAATAGTACATTGAATAAGGGACAAGGCTTTAAGCCTATAAACTCTGAAAGCTGTACTTTGGTTCGCAGTGAAAGCTATCACAAATCTTTTCAAAAGGCAATACTGTCTTACAGTTAACAATCTTGTTGGGTAATTTATTCCATGAATCCTTTGAGAAATGAAGTCTAGTCTTACGTTCAAACAACTTCTTTGCTTATACAGCTTGAGGTCATGTCCTCTTGTTTTGTTTGTGCTTAATTTGCAGAAAGTCTTGTAGTTCCAGTTGATGATACCTTTCGTGATTTTAAAAGCCATTACAAAGCGTCCTCTCTCTTCCATATGGAAGCAGGGACTGCTGAGCCAGGGGGCTGGATAATTAAATTAAAATTATAATGCTTTCATGATAATTAAAATGCTTTTGGATAATTAAAATGCTTTCATGATATGCAGCTATATTTAAAGCGAATTTCAGTTCCTGAAAGATTGGTGATAGCCCCCCCCCAATAATTTTCAAAAGAAAATTTTAGCTTTTTACCAAATTTTGTTTTTATGATTAGATATCACCATTTGCTTTATTAAATTGTTAACACACTTATTTGCAAGTGTCTGTACATCCCCACGGTACCATTTCTCATGCATTTATCAGAAATCAAGCTTTGCAGAACTCTTTAAAAGGTTTGTCTCAAATGAAATGCACCCGATAGTATTATGCCAAGGTATAACAGTTTCATCATCGTTAGCACAGCTTCAAATACCCAAAGTTTTAGCAAGCGATAATTAAAATGCTTTCATGATATGCAGCTATATTTAAAGCGAATTTCAGTTCCTGAAAGATTGGTGATAGCGAAGATGTCCCAACCTGTAAATCACAGAATGTTAACCTGCAACCAGCAACAAGTCCAACAATAATTATTTTTAGCAAGACATCCCTATAGACTCGGCTTTGCTCTCTGGAATGTCCAAACAATTATGATTGAGCAATTCTTAATGGTCATATGAAGAGGACAGAAAACATTAAACTCTATCAACATTCCAACTGATTTTTATCAATAGACCTAACAACAGGATACAAAATTTTTGAAAATTTGAAGAAATCATTGGATTTTTTAGTGCTTAAACATTGAAACAGGGTTTGCATTAATAGGTTCTCTATGTTTAAGATGTTTGCTTTTGAAAGAAGAGAGACAGTTCTTCCATGTCATCATTTTACCAAGATATTAATTCCATAAGATTTTGAAAGTTTTTAACGTTGGTCCTTTCATTGTGGGCTCTTCCAGCCAACAGTCCAGATTTCTCTATGAAATAATAATACAGGACATCTCTATAGATCACAAGAACTGGCGAATCTGATCCTATTTGGGTCAACATTCCATTGGGATCTCTTTTGGAAGGTGGACATACTTAGACCCAGTTCCTTGCAGCTCAATGCAAATGCTCACATGCTCATGCATTGATCTGATCCTCATGCTTAGTACAGACCAAAAGCAAGGCAGGAAGTTTTGAAAGATTTATGTACAGTATATTTAAAAGGATGGATTAAATGAGACAAAAGGGGTGTCCTGAAGTGAGTTACTAAGAGCTCATTCAGATTCGTTGACATCTATCCTTGTTGGGTCTACATGCAACAAGGACAGTGAATGCTTGAAACTTCCCAAATCTAATCTTTTTGAAGAGATCTAACCAGGATCTAATTCTCCAGATGTTGTTGAATACCTGTTTCAGGAACATACAGTAAATATTGCAAAGTTTCAAGGAATAATGGCACCATTTATTCATAAGATGTTAGAAACATACAAGTTGGTGACCTTGCGGTGCCCATAATTCCCTGAAACTTTGTGATATTTTGAACAGGTATACCCCAATGTCTGAAGAGTAGATTTTTTCAAAAAGATCAGCCTGGACAATTAAGCTGTTGTTACTGATACTACCTACAGGAATGGCCATTTGATACATTTGCAGATATACAGCACTGTAGTATATATTGTTTTGCTAATAAAAGAAGCTTCATCTCTTAGTATTGTCAAAAAAATGTTTAAAGTTATAAAGTAATAGTTTTCTCTTTGTTCTTTAGATTGTAGTTCGGTCATATTCAATTTGATTCTTTTGGCAATTAATGATTTTTGGTCAATGCAAAAAGTTAGGAGGGACATTTCAGATACTGCCCTCTCTAAACAACTTTCAAACATTCAATATTCTGCTCCTGCCATATTACAGTGAATACATAACCAAGAAAAGAGGAGATAGAATTGGTTTAGGAAAAGCCTTTTGTTTTGAACAATCTAATGCATGGCAACAGAAAGCAAAGCCAAAGAAAGCAGTATTGTGTTTAATAGTTTTGATACATAGTTTTTAAAAGTGTAGCGATTAATAGTGGCCAGCAGTTGATAGTGAAATCTATCATATCATGTTCATAACATGAAGCTATAGTGTGCTATTGTTTCCAGCAATTAATAAGGTGAAAACATTTTAGCTGTCAAGTAAGCTATGCCCAGCATTAAATAATTTGTTCTCTTGAAGTAAGAGCACTCTGGTATCTCTTAATGTGAAGAAACTAAAAGTAAAATTCCTGCCAAAGGACTTGAAAGACCTTTCCTAATTTTGCCATATTTTGTGATTGCAACCCACCTTCTTCCTCAGAACAGTGTTGTTCTCTTATGATCAAATGGGGATGACAGGGCAATTCACAACTCTCATGGAATGCTTAGACAATAACCTTGCAAATTTTATATCTATCACTTTCAGGGTGAGGAAGCTGCCAGTTAAAGAAACCTTGTCAAAGGATGGAGGGTCTTGATCCTCAGCGTAGAGAGTTGCTTGAAGCCAGAATATTTGGCAAGGTAAACACCTGAGAAAGATTATCTTCCCAACTTTTATTAGATAAAGTATGATGTTGGCTTATTTTGATTGGCTTATTCTTTCAAATGGAGTGTCTATAACATACTGTATTTCCTTATCATAGCACAGAGCATTAAGAAGATGGGTGTAAAATTCTGCTACATTTTTCTTTTGATCAAATAGCTTCCAAGGAACTTTGGGTAATTTGCTGTAAATTTGCCATGGCAATTTTTTTGATATCTTGATTAGTTTCCAAATGGCGTCATTTACAAATTTTGAGGTTGTGACATCATCAAATTTCTAAATCCTTAACCAGTTGCTATACAGACTTTTGCTTGCAACCATTTTGTAGACCTTCATAAACTATTGTTACCTTGAAGACTGGATCAATTTTCCTCAAGTACATAATTAAAGATTTACAATGATTTTGATTTTTTCAAAATTTTTAATGAAATTTTACACAAATCATCAGAATGCTGCAATTTTGAAAAAGATGAAAATATCAAATAATTGCCATGGCAGATTTACAGCAAATTACCCAAAGTTCAGTTCAGTTTAGTGCAGTTTCATTGATTCTAAATTCCTCTACATACAAACTCAAAAAATAAGTTAACTATTTACGACAAAATAAATACATACTACAGAATACAAATTAAGATACAAAAGATTAAAATAATACACAGGAAAAGATAGATACATGACAGGAGGATTTGTATGAAGGGGAATTCTTTTGGAGGAACTTTCTTAGCAGCTGAGCTAATCAAGGAGAGAGCACCCCCATCTGAAAAAATCTGATTAATTTAATAGAATTTGAAAGAAACAATTAGTAAATGGTGACCATGGATGCTCTGCTTTAGTATTTATCTTTGAACAGGAAAGCGTTGAGTTTCTGACAAAAGATACTGACAGATGGCAACCTTTTTATATCAACTGGGATGTCATTCCAACATTTTGCACCAAAGTAACGTACAGATCTGAGACCATATTGCTTGGCATTTTGCTGAGTTCGAAAAATATCACCTTTATTTGCTTGCCGTGTGCCATATTGATGAACAGAAGCTAAAGTTTCAAAAAAATTATGAAAACAAACAGGAGAGATTTTATGGATAGACTCATACACAAAAATTAATGAAGAAAAGATCTTGCAACTTTAGGATTTTCAAATCAGAGAAGAGGAGGGTAGAAGGGGAAGTGAAAGTTTTAAATTCCTTTGCTCTTATAACCCTTTTCTGTAATGGAAGCGCTGGATTAATGTGAGATTCAAATGTAAGACCCCACGCTAGAATACCGTATTGCAGAAAAGGAGAGAATAACGAGTTCCTTTTAAGTCATTGAATTCATGGGAAAATTTGATGCAATTTTATACTCACCTTTTAAAAATGCTAAAGATCTTAGCCTTATCTCCTTACCATTGTTTTAGTTTGGGACTGAACCAGTTACAGGCGGTGGTTCACAGTTGACTTGGAGTTCAAGTGGAGATACATACGATGTGAGTATTATGCAAAATTCTTGCTGCTTTGCGAGATTCCTATTGATATTCAAAAAGACAATACCAGTCTAGCTTTGGACAGTTTTGATTGTCTTATTTCAAACTAAAGCTGGATATGAAAGTCCTGATTAATTTTTCAGGCAATACTAGTTTAAGTTTATCAAATGAGTGTTGGATGAAGAAAACATTCAATATGTTTCATGAGTTCACTTTTCAAAGCAATCTTAGAGTCAGGCTTCTCAAATATTGTAAATACTGTTCAATTGTACAAAAATGAACTGAGAGAACATTGAGAAAAATAAAACAGAAAGATGATACATTTTTAAATGATTTTTCTGTTAAGATTACCAAACAGTTACTTAGAACCTGAGAAAGTTGTCATCATGAAACAAGCAAAAGAAAATTATCCCCTCCAATAATTATTAGTCTCACCCTGTTAGTTTAATTTTAGCGGTACTTACTGTACCTTCCATGCACAGGAACCTACCAGGCTGTAAATCTTTCTTCTGTTCTCTTCTTTTTCCTTCTTCTATCCCTTTTTGTTCTTTTGTTTTTAATGCTACTGTACTTCCTCCCCATACTTGCCACTTTATATCTTTCTTCCATTACTAACACCTCTTATCAGTGAAAAAATTTACAGTATCTTTGTGCAAATTTGACAAAATGAGCTGGAAAACCACCCCTTAGCTATAAAACCACGCAGCAAGCAAGAAGCACATTGTAAGCACATTGTAAGAAGCACAATCTCACTGTATAAAGCTTAGAAGCCCATATGAAACTAGCCATTAGGCCATGTCATGCATATTTTAAGTTCATTTTGTATGAAATAATCTTTACTAGAATTTAATGAGCGTTCACTTCACATTTAAGAAATTGCTGAAAACACCAGAGAAGCCAGAAAAACCAGAAAAGCCAGCAAGAGGAAGAAAGAGAAAAGGAGCTGCCACACCTGATGATGGTATGTAATTTTAGGTGTGCGTAACCTAAAATAGCATTGACTTTTTGAATTTGTACCCAAAAATTGGAATGGAAATTACCATCTGAATATCAAAACATTAATATGTGAAATATATCACACAGAGAAGCTTCTTGCAGGGAGCTTCAGAGCAAAATGTTTCATGCACATTTGAAAAATTGGAAACTATTTTCTTTTTTTGGCAAAGTGAAAGATTGGCACCTAATGCTGCAGGATGAGTTTGGATTAAAGAATCATGTGGGTTTAGCTTGTTAGATATGTTTAGCTTGTGAAGCAAAATGAGCTACCATTGCAATCATCATAGAATTGTATTATTTATTTTCATTTCTTCATTTTTGTTAAGGAATTTTTAAACCTAAGTGGGGTTGCCTTTAGGGTTGAGGATAAGGGGTTAGGGAGTCAAAATTTGGAGCATATTCCCATGGGGAGCCATAAGTAGTCACTCATTGTTTTTAAGTATATATTATGTTCTTATCAAGAAATAGGTACTTTTAAATTGTAGTTCTGCTGTACAATGACACTTATCTGGTCATATGAAAATTGTATTTACCCATGGAAAATGACCACCAGAGGATTCCTAGCACCCATAGTTTTCAATTTCTTCTGGGGGAGCATGCCCCATAACCCCTCCATGAATGTACTCTTGGCTTACTGAGTATCTGTCATATTCAATGGACCCATAATTCTGATGTGGGGAGCACAGATCCTCTCCATAGCATTGCTTGCCATCAGGAAATTATTTTGGGTAAAGGATTTTTCTGGATGTCTAAGTGATTTTTCATACTTTGTATCATGCAAATTTATATCATTTCAATTTGAGCACTTCTACTTCTTTCTCGTCAGGTAACGCTAAGTCTGGGAAAAGTTCTACCCAAGATGGTCGTAATATAACAAAATATTTTGGATCAAAGGTATGTTGCAAAGACATGAGAGATTGAAGAGGAAGTAGCATCAATCAAGTCACCTTAAAAATATATACTTGATTATTTAGAAAGAATATATAATTGTTATATATCTATATATTTGAGTTATAAAATATACATGCTTAAGAAATTGCATTGCAATTGCTTGAGTCAGCATTGTCAGAAATTCATTCTTTTATTTTGTGATGCCAAAATGGGACTGTAAGTAAATTTAGATTAGTGATAAAGGAAGTTGCATCAACTATGGCTTGTTGCATGTTAAATGTATTGATAATAATGATTATGGTCATGATGAAGATAGCTGGAAATTTTTTTCCTTCAGAGTTTACGGTGAAGATTCAAAATTATTTAAGATTATAGACATTCCACAAATTCGCCTCTATGAGCCAAGAATCCAGCTGGAAATTGAACCTGTGACAAAATTGTTAAATTCCATGTTCTTTTCTCCAGGGAAAAATTGTCCTATTCATAGAAGGAACGGAAATTATATATAACAGGAAGGGAGTAGATGTAAGACTGGTCTGTTGCACTTATGCTATGAATCCAAAGATATTATGATATAGTGTAGGGGCCTGTTCATATGGAGCAAGTCAGCCTGCTGACTGGTTGTAGGAGGGTGCCCATACTCTGGTCACTGGCTGGAGCTTGGCCAGAGCTGTGGCCAGATTATTTTGGCACTTTTTGCATTTATTTTCTGCCCCACTCATGCCCCAGCCATTTCGATCCAAAATCATTAGAAATGCCCACAGCATTAGGGCCTGTTTATATGAGGCGGGCTGGCCCGTTAGCGAGCTGGCTCGCCAACAAGCCAGCCTGGTTTTATATGAGAGATCTGAAAGTGAGCCAGCCCGGCTATTAGTAGTCACGTGCCGTCATTCTTTTATGTAAAATTGAAAGAACAAGGAAATATTCTCTGACTCAAGGCGCCAAATGTAATACTGAGCGTGCGTAACAGGCAGGCTGGCCCGTTTCTTCTGTTTATATGAGAAAAGTCAGCCCTCTTGAGGCGGGATCCCGGTAGTCGACAACCGAGATCTCGGCAAGGCGGGCCAGCCCGGCATGCATATAAACGTAAACTGATGTTTACAAAGTTGTGACCAGGTAAGCAGGATCTCACCTGAAGGTGACCCAGCTCGCTAACGGGCCAGCCCGTGTCATATAAACAGGCCCTTAGAGTTTTTCTACCACATTTCATTGGTTTGCCAGAAGTACCTGACTCATATAACCCAAAGTTCTTGGTGTAATGTCATTTTCTATGCAATACTTTATCATCTTTTTCATCTTTATCATACTTTATTTTCAGCTCCAGCCAGTGGCTCCTCAGTGCTCCAGCCAATGCTCGGGCCAAGCATTTGAATTTTCCTTTGACTATGGGTATGAAAAGAGATAAAAAAGCAAAAGGAACACATTTGAAATGCGGCATAAAGCTTGAATCAAATTGAAGGCTTCAAAACTAAAGGCTAAACTTCCATATTTTCTATGCATTACTTTGTGGGTGAAGTTTCAGCACCAGCCAGTGCTTCGGCCACAAAGTAGCTCGAGCCAGGGCACTTTTTATATATTTTTTGGCTCCAGCCAAGTTCTTGCCACTGGCTGGAGTATTGGCACTGTCCTCTGGTTGGCTTAGGAGGTGAGACACTCTTTATCTTGTGTTCATCTGGAGAAATTCCAGGCCGCTTGCTGAGACAGAAATTGGACACATGTCACACACTCATTGCCTACAGAAGCAGCACATGAGCAATTCAGATGAGGGAATTTTCATTCCATCCACTGAAATCGCTCCAGTACTCCAGTGAGATCTCCATCTAGAGAGAAGTTGCCAGCCCACCTGCTCATATGAACAGACAGCAAATTTTGTATTGGATTTATGGATGAGGTGAGATTTCAGCAAAGAGCTCCCTCCCAGCAAGGGGCTGGCTTGCCTCCATATGAAAAGGCCCTAAATAGGCTCTTAAAGATGTGGCACATGTCTGAGAGTACAGTAAAGTACCACCTGTAAGAAACTGCATTATAAGAAACTCAGGCCTGGTTTTACTGAATAAAATGCCTCTCTACCAGAAACTATCCAGGTTGATTCATGTTCAGTTTCTTTTACGACAGTACGCAGTAATATTAAAATGCGTATATTTGAATATGTCTCCCATAGGTATCTAGAAACAAGAATGAAAGTTTTAGGACCAAATTGTTATAATTTCAAGAAACTTTCAGTACTGGCTCAAACTATTATATCCTTGTACAACAGTGCATATTTTAAAAAGGTCTTCGTAATAATTTTGATAGCTGTTTGGAATATAAAGTGTTTCTTATACCGTGGTATACACACCCTGTTTTGATGAAGAAACTAATCAGGCTGTTTTTGTGAAACAAGTTTCTTAAAGGTGGGAATTTACTGTATTCCCAGTTTTCTATCCTGTCTATATTATAGGCTTTTGTAATGTTGTCTTTTGTAGGATTCTAACAAAGGTGGCAGCCTACCAGCACAGAGTTATTCATCAGGGAGGAATTCCACGTCAGGAGCAATCTTAACGCATTCTAATTCATTATCTTTTTCACACAAAGGAACACAGGTAACGTTTCTTCTCATCCTGTATGCCTGATGAAATTGAGTCCATTTGCCGCTGGAATGTATTTTTATTTGTTTTCAAGGCGAAGTGGATTAATATTGGTGAAATAGAAATTTCAGTGCATGAAATATTGTCATGAAATCACTATGTAATAGCAATGTTGCACCATTGATGTGGCCCGTATTGTGATTGAAATTGTATTCTTTATCATTCTGTTGCCCCTCTTCCACAGGATTGTGAGGAAAGCTTGTTAATGTTGCTTTGTCCTTGTTCATTTCTTGTCACAATTAAGATTAAGTGTAGCCATTATAGTAGTGAAATAAAGTTCATATTGTTTTCACGTGTAAGCTCCTGCACAGCAAAATGTCTCATTTCAAACTCAACTCAAAATAAGACTGGGTAGAGCCTGGTTTCCATGTGATCATAACAGTTGGCGACGCGTCTCCAAGGCAGGCTCGGGGACGCATCAGGGACAGTCGTGTTGAATGGAAACATTCTCTGAGTGATGTCTCCGACGTCGCCGATCAGACAGGGACAGTACGGAGACGCATCAAAAGAGTTGAGATGAGTTTAAAGCCTGGTTTCCAAATGATCGTAACTGTGATCGGGGACACATCGGCGATGTGTTGCAGTAGGTCGCCAACTGTTGTGATCATATTGAAACCAGGCTTAAGAAACAAACAAACTCTCCCAAAGTGAGCTCTGCTCAATGTATGATTTATATTACTTTAATTGCTTATTCCTTATGAAACATATCATACAACATACAGGGTGTCCCAAAAGAATTGTGCTCCTTTTGTTTGGCTGCTGTGGAGGAGCTATAAAATCAATTGTCTTGGTTTTCAGAAAGTTGTGTGGGCTTCAACTTAGAGTTTGAGACCTAGTTTGAGTAAATCTGATTTAGTGTTGTTGATTTATGGTACAGAACAGGCACAACAAGTGGTTGCCTCAAAAACAACACTTCTTTTGTTCTCTAGCAATGTCAAAATAAAGTAAGATTTCAAAGAAAGTGCCATGTCATCATATTAAAAGTTTCACTGCATTTTGTTATTGGTAGAATATGCTCTCTTATGAGTAGACAACACTGCTAACCCGTTTAAAGATTTAGCACAAATTTCAGTACGACACTAGAACCCCGTTTTTGACAACTTACTTTATTCTGACATTTCTCGAGAACAGTAAAGGGTTGTTTTGAAGCAACCACTTACTTTGCCTTCTCTCTGCTGTAAATCAGTAACTACTTGCCAGGTTGATTCATACAAGGTATTAAATTCTAAACTGAAGCCTGACCTATGCAACTGTTTGAAAACCGAGATGATTGAATCTACAGCTCCTCCACAGTAGCCACACAAACAGGGCACAAGTTTTTTGGAACACCACGTACATTTAATAAAAAGATTATTTGTGCATTGAAATAGGGTACTTGGAGATACAAGATATAGGAAACTTTTTCCTAAACATAGACTAGTAGACTTAATCCAAAACTAAGTGAATTTCACCAGTGACTGCCTAATTTGTTCCCTTATAAGCAGTTACAAAAGATGCAAGTCTGACTTTAAGTAAGCTTGTATGTTTGTTTCAACGATCCTGTTTTTATTGCAACATACCGATTTTCGAAACTTTCTTTTTGGCATGCCAATCCATTCCATTCAAATGCTGCTGGACACCTGTTTTTTTTTGTCAAAAGAGCATTACAAACTCTGAAGATCAAGGCACAGTATTCTTGAGTTCATTTAAATACAGCATTGTTCTCAAGCTACTCATGTTCTTGATTTGCATGAATATTTTTAGAGTGCTGTGCTTGTACTGCAACCATTTTCTTATTGTTCGGATTTACTGGGGTTTTTTTATTGCAGACTGATTTGAAGGCAAACGATTTGAAGGTTAGTGATTTCATGTACCTCTCATCAATCCTGAACAATCTCTTTTTCTTCCAACAATCGTAGAATTTCGAATATTTAGGCTGTTATCAAGAAACCACTAGAAAACTTTCGAACTGCAGTGTGACTTACTGACAGAACACAGTAAGAAATCAAAGTATATATATTTTCCAGCGCGGATCGAGCAATTATTTAATGAAGGGTTTGTCAAATCTTTCAAAATTATTGTTTTACATTATTTTAATCTTCTTTCTACTTGCTTTGACACCCTTATCCTTCTGCATCTGCTAAGTTTGTTCTACCATAACCTCATTGCTTTTTCTTCTCCCTCTCTTTGAAACTCTTTTTCAACATGACATAAATAACGGAGAACTGGGCCTGGCAGAAGAGTAATCAGTCAAGGTTTGCAATTTCTATTTTTACTTGCAGGTTTTGGAAAATAGAGCCTCGAACGGCCAAGAAGCAAGGAAGAAAGACGACACAATTGATGATTTGAAGAGGGTATGCGTTTATTTTCAAGTTCAAATTGGCACTCTTGACATGCGCATACATTGACACTTGCTTCCAATTTCCATTTGCCATAACTTCCCTTTGTTGTCTGCCTGCTATTGGGTGTCCCAAACAAGGATTCCGGTTTAGAAAATCACTAAAACTTTATTACCAATTCTTTGGTAAGATTTCCTTATAATTTGCCATGTCAAGGACCCAAAAATCTCTAAAGATGATGACATATATTTTGTTTCAATAATCAAAGGAAAAAATTACACTTCGCAAAACTTTACCATAAGCCATGCTTGTTAAACAAGAAAGTCCGTCATTTAAGAGCTGAAACGTGAGTTCTTTCCAAGTTTTGATGCTTTCAACTTTCATAAATTGGTTGATGAATCTTCGTAAGTTAGGCCAAATATCGTCGCCATTTTGTATTTTGCACGACTGTGCGAAGGCGCGATAAGGAGGCTAGCAATGTGAAGGGTATAATATAAACACATTTGGCATACTCGCTCAGGTAAATGTAAAGTGAAATCATATAAAATGACGTCATTTCGCACTTTTTAGCAGACTGAAATATGTAGTTTCGCAGATTAAAAGAGAAAAAAATTGAAAAAAGAACTACACACCATTCACAACTATGTAATCTCTTGAATAATCAACAATTATAACGACCCCGAACTTGTCATTTAAGTTTCCATCGATAGTTTGCATTTCTTACAACCAAACTAGAAGATTAATTTACCCAAAGAGGTTGATTGATAATAATCATCAACGCTTTTGCAGTATGATTCAAAACCAGGCAGCCTTAAATGAGCAAAAGTTGTAAATTTCAAACCAATCACAAGGTCAGCTGCTAAATTAGCCTCTACATTAAAAGTACTTTGCAGATTTGAATTATTTAAATTCTAGTTACAAGCCGAAAGGCCGAAGTGTTTTTGTGATTTTTCTCGAGTTCAACTTTGCAAAATTTCATGGTTGCAAAATGATTGAAAAATGGCCTAAAATTGATCAACTCATAATCGACTTGTCGCACGGATATATAAATTAAAAAAATGCAGTTGTTCATGGGTAAGAGATATCCACTGCATATTTATTACCTTTGGAGTGAAAGAAATCTTTTTGAAAATTGATGTTGTATAACACTTGAGAATGGTGAAGCGCCCATTGCGTATTGTTTTGTGCAAGAAGAATTCTTACAATTTGATCAACGTTTAAGGCCCTTTTTCAATAATTTTGCCTTCATGAAATGTTTATAAAGTTGAATTTACCGATGCCTCTAATGCTCGTAAGACAGCGAGAAAAATCACAAGGATACTTCGATCTTTTGGCTTTTAACCAGAATTTGAATCATTGAAATCGGTGAAGTACTCTTGGTGCTATGAATTTTCAGAAGTGCGAACTTTTCTTGGCTCACGCAATAGATGGCGGCGAGGAAATTTTTACCAAGATGCATTGTGTTCTATAATCGAATCCCTATAGATTCGTCAATGATTCCTAATTCGAACACAATGCATCTCGGTAAAAATACGGGGGGGGGGGGTTCTTCCATAGTAAAGGTACCTGGGGATGTGTCGCCCACAAGGGTATACTTTTTGGGACTTCTAGTCTAGCCAAGTTTAGTCTAGGCAAGGGTATGCTTCGTGGTAATTTTGGTCAAAGTACTGTAAAAATCTGGTAATTTCTACAAAAAATCTAATTTTTAAAAAATTTTTGTCCTGAGAATGAGAAAATTTGGCAAGTTTTGTCTAGAAACGCCACTTCAGGGCACTTTTGATTGAGGAATTAGTCTAGCCCAGGGTATCATTTTCACAAAAATTGGTCTAGCCAATGGTCCCATTTTGAAACTGTGGGCGGCACACCCCTACCCGAAATTTAGCCGAGAACCCCCCGTGGGTAAAAAGTTCTTCGCCACCATCTGTAGCGTAATTGTCTATTGTTTTGGTACCTTGAACCACACTGTGTTCCTCTGGGCTTTCAATTAGAAAGGCCCAGATTCCTTAACATTTTTTATGGATAGCTTAACAGTTAGAAGAGTCCACATATGGATTTTCTAATGGAAAATGTAACATTTACATTGGAAGGGGGTTTTGAAAGCCAAACCTGGCGAGAACCGGCAAATGGTACGTTTTGGAAAAATTGGGAAGAGGTAGGTATCAGAACAGAGAAGAGGTACGCTTTGTGCCCCATATTTGATAGACCCCTTTTGTCTACCTATCTTAAGAGCCCGGATCGAGCGTTATTTTTATGCATTTTTATACACGAGATTCGATCGAGGCATTAGAGCTTCTATCACTATTGTGCACATTCGAAAATTCTAGAAATGTAGCAAAGTACCGTTCGATTGAGATTCTTTTTCAAAATAGCTAAAAGGTCTATTGTTTTCTATATCTGAGCACTATGCGCTAACCAGCAGTAACCATTGGACGCATTCTTTGCGGAAGAAAACACACAACATCGTGTACAGTAGTTTCCCGTATATAAGAAACACGAATTTAAGAAACATCAGACCTTGATTTTCAACATGATATCCCCTCTTATAAGAAACTGTTGCAGGTCTGAAAAAGGCTTGTTTCTTATTCAGAAACCTACATACATATTAGAAATTTGAAAAACATAACAAATTCAGCTTTGTACTTGAATCAGTCTGTACCTATTCAAATGAAAACAAGAGATTTCTATGCAAATGAAGCAAAAATAACCTTCCTTGAATAAATGTAACCTTTCTTGGTAGTGAAGATTTACAAATGCAGAAGAAAATATTATGTTTTGTATTGCATCATAAAGTTTGTGTCCAATTAGTTCATTAATAGTACTTGATTTTCCCAATAAGAAACTTAAGAAACTTTACCCTGATTTGAAGTTTATATCGCATTTTAAAAGAAACATATCAGACCTCAAATTGAAAATGTTGTTTCTTATATGCGGGACACTACTGTATGCAAGTTGCAAAGCCCTTTGAGCAATGGAGAAAGGGGGATCGATTTTTGGACTCTTCTGATTCGTCTTTTTGAAAGCCCTATTCAGTTACAACCTTGATTCAGTGATTGGTTTGTTATCAGAGGGAAAAGCTTGCTCCCATGCATAAACTGACTATTGAAAAAACACAGTGAGGATTATTAAGACTGATAAGGTTAGCCAATAAAATGAAGACTGAAAATACATTTGTAAGCAATTGGACGTTCTAGAATTGCAATATGCGATTGAAAAACGTGCATTGCGGTATAGCCTCACTGCGCAGAGGCTGCTGGTTAGCGCAGAGTCTTCAATCTCGTGGTTTTTCGGGATACTATCAGTAAAAGTCTTCCTAATTTTCTACAGAAGAGCAAGACGCCCTCCCAAGCGCTTTGGAGTCTGCGCAGTATCGATCTCAGGGTCATCACCCTTCTTCTTTCCTTTGTGAAATTGCGCATGCCCCAAAACAATTCGCTCGTCCCATTGATCAGCGAGCCAATCAGAGTTAATGTCTTTTCCTTTGTGATTTACAAAAGGGGGAATTCGCAGTATCCCAAACAAGTGGAGTCTTTAAAAATTGTCTCATTACAATTGATTATTTGCAGGAGATATCACAATTGGAACAGCAAAGGAACACACACGCTGTAAGTTCTAATCACTTTTGTCTGCAACAATAATCCTAGGGGCTTTGTTAAAGGCACATTATCTTGGATGTTACTGGCATTTTCAGGATCAGACCTTTTGCAGATATGGCTTTTAGGTCATTGCAAAGCTGTTACGCAAGCCGTTATGTTATTGGTTCATACTTGCTTCCTCTGATAAAGGAATCGGATCATTATCATCTTCACAATGTTCAGGCCTGAGCTACACGACGCCGGATTCAGTTCACTTCGGATTGCTTTGCACTTCGTATAGGGGTTTCAGTTGCACGACGCTGAGGCAATACGAAGTACTTCGGTGGGCATAACTGGAGTGAAAGTCGCTCCGCTGTGGAGGTGAAGTGAAGATCAATTTTAAGTTCTTCGCTTCGCATTCCATCTCGTGAAATCACTGAATCCGAAGTTATTTTCACTCCGAAACCTCGTTCCCAATTACTTTACCTTGCTTTGATGCATTCTCCTCCGCAAGAACACAGCCATCCGACCTCGTGTAACAGGGACACAAAGCGGAGCAAAAGTCAATCCGAAGCAGTGTGATAGCTCCGCAACTGCTTTGGATTGGGGTAGGCAATCCGAAGCGAAATACAATGCGATGTCGTATAACTCGGGCTCAGTCTACTGGTAACTAAAAATTCATTTCTCGTTTGAAAGGCCACTGCTCTCTGCATATCAAGATTATAAGATTGGCAAATATGTTATTCCGTCATAGACATGTCCAGTCTGACTGAAATCGGCTTCTCCGTTCTGTAGTTATAAGAGATTCTCTTGAGAAAGCATCCCCACGAAACCTTCAAAATAGGCCTAACATCACGATCAAAGTTTCCGAATATTTCTACCTTACAGTAATGACGTAAGCATGTGTTATGCTCTTGGGACGATGAAATCGCCGTGAATGATATTTTTATTCCGCCAGGAATGGTATTTTTATCCTGCCACAGTGATAACACGCGATAAAGCATGTAAAGTTCATTGCTGTAAGGCAGAAATATATCGAAGATTTAATTGTGATTGTTTGATTTATGCTCATATCTGCTCTTACAGTAAAAACGCGCGCATAAGAACCAAGTTATTAAGAACCTACAGGCTGAAATTCTGAAATTAGATCGCCCAATATATAAGAACCCATTCAGCCGGAAATTCGAAACAAGTTCTTATTCTTCTTCTTCTTATTTCTTATTTAATCACGACATCCATTCAGTATAAAAAAGTATAACAAAAATAATATGTTTGATAATAGATATAAAAGCCAGTACTGTTCTTCCATGGATTCGTGCGAAAACATATTTTTCCTCAGCTTAGAAAATGACTTTTTAGCCCATTCTTAAATCGGGTGAGTGTGTTAGACTCTCTTATGTGTGCTGGAATAGAATTCCAAGTTTTTAGACCAGTATAATTGAAAATTTTTCTACTGAAGTCTAGATTTAGCCTTGGGATTTGGAGATCAGTTTTGTTTCTTGTATCATACTTGCTTATCGAGGATCTTTCAGCAAATTTATCGTGCATACTCTCAGGACATATCTTGTTAATTATCTTGTACATCAGAACCGACCGGTCAAATTGAAACATCTGATAGATGCTAAATGTTGGTCGAATCAGAGAGTCCTTTATTTTCGCTCCTTGAATAATTTCAAATGCACGATTTTGTAGTCTCTGAAGGGCTGTTATTCATTCTCAGAGATGAACAAATTAGATCAAAACTCCAGTTGCTTTGTCATTGACCCTATGCAGACTGATACTGCCATATGTGCATCTTGCAAAGAATCATAAAGGTGCTCTGAGAGCTTTCCTTATATTCTGTAAAATTTCTGATTCTGTCACGCATTACTATTGTGAATAAAGCCTCATGAACTCAGGCGCCTCTGAACCGACAGTAAATAATGAGCTTGAAGTCTCAATCTGAACAAAAGAACTAACCAAAAGCCCTGACTGAAGTAAGAACCAATTTAAGAACCTGAACAGCCTATTTTCCCACTAAGTACTCAATATATAAAGGCCGGTTTACAAGATCATATTTACGTAAAATTTGCTTCACAATTTTTATGTGATCACAGAATGTGATCGTGTAAACGGGCGTCACAAGTTGCTTGAAGTTATGTGAAGCAATTAAAATTAATCCCCTTTAATTTGCCATCACAGAGTTTCCATTTGAAGCCCGTTTACACGATCACAGTCTGTGATCACACAAAAAATGTGAAGTAAATTTTAAAACCGGCCTTAAGAACCTAATCAGGCTGACTCACAAAATTGTAAGTTCTTATACGTGGGTTTTTACAGAGATACCCATTTCTGGAATGCACAATAAGCGAGCTAGCTACCACGGTTTCAGGGAAAATTTGCGGCTTTGTTTGTTTTGAATTACTGATTGAGAGAATTTCCTTTGTCCGCTATAACTAGCGTATTCGAATTTAGATGTTAAAATAGCAACTGACGCTATTGTCTTACAAAATCTATCCTCGTTGAGTTTATGCCGCTTGTTGAAGGGGCTTTCTTGAGAAAATTCATCATAATGTTAGCACGAAGTGGCCAATTTCAGTCAGGTAAAATGTGACTTTACTTAAACATGTTCACTACCAATTGGTATATTTCGTAGTATTATTGTCTTGGTATCCATGGAGCAGTAACCTTTCACACGGGGTTGGTTTTTTTCTTACCTGGTGTAGAAAAAATACTGAAACTTGCCTATCACCGTTTTTCTGACTGCCAGCTCTTTCTGATTCATCCAATCAGTGCCACGACAGTACGCTTTTTGAGCTTTCGTGCTACTTTCTTCACAATGAGCATAGCAGAGGCCAAGGGCGGTTCACACACTTTTTTGAAGATTTGTGACTCCTGTTTTTCTTAGCTCTAACGAGTTTGCTCGTTTGCGAGTTGTTTTTCAGAGCATACTCTTTGATTTTATCCATGGAGGAGCTGTGAATATTTTTATAGAATGGATTCTGCGTAGGAGCTTCGGATTCAAGGACTGCTAGAACATAATTCCGTTTGTTTGAAAGATTCAATTGGATTGTATGGTGAGTGGGAATATGTTGGTGTTAAAGAAAACTTTTCTGCTTTGAGGAAACTTTAGGTGACAGATTTCGAATTGAAATCGTTACAATGAGCCGAGAAGCATGAATTCCTTTTTTGACTACGGACGTTTTTAAACTTTTATGGGATGTGCTCAGAAAATATTCTTGCAATAAGTCGGTGACCTGCGGATATGTTGACCCCGAAGTTATGTAAGTTTGCAGATGTTTGGTTATGTAATCTAGTTTTATTGTGAGAATCACCGTTATTTTTTGAAGTTTTTGGCTTGTACTTCACTGTTTTAAGTTTTCGTTTCCATCATCGTTTCAGGCTGTCCAAACCAAACAGAAGGAAAGACTGGATAAGGTAAAAAGGCAAAAGATTTATGGAAGTGCTTATATGTTCCAAAACAGCGGCTCATTGACAATAAGACTGATCGTTTGCTATTATACTTTCGGGAAATATACAACCAGAGACATAGCATGTGTATAATCTTTTCTCGTTGTAAAATAGAAACAACTATAGTTAGACTACTGGAAATGAGAATTATGCTAGTTTCCTCCCAGGGGGGCTTAGCAGATACGCATACGTGGGGGTCAATCCGAGAAATTTGCAGACAAACCAAAAATCTCTATGAGAAAAGGATTGAAACCGGTTTTCATTAAGCAGGCTGCCGAAGGGCAGCGAAAATGGCGAGAAAAGTAAAGAGAGTGTAAGTGTGTTTTTATTATGGTTGTTTGAAACTAATAGTAGGTGTGAAACTGCCTATGTCGAAAATTGTCACTTCAGCAGCTTCATTGCGACCAAGAATATCAGCTCATTTATGCTTGAACATGAGCATGAAAGATCCTGAAACAATGCAAATAGAGGTCAGGGTTGCCTCTAGCGAACCTAGAAATATAAGTTCAAATAATTTCTAATATTAGGAAATATCATTAACATAATTTCATTTTTATTAGGACTAAAAAATATCACTTTGGCACTATTCAAACCCGAAAATGTCGGATTTATCTCCCCGTATGTGCATGTGCAGAGTACCGCCCCCTGAAAGTTTCCAGTTCTAGGGTTTAGGCTAGCTCTAGGATTCATTCTAGGTTCCAGGTTTATTATGGGTTTCAGGGTTAAGGCTTGGTTCCAGTCAACGGAATTTTCCGAATGGAGGGGGATCACGTTGTTTAGGAGAGAACATGTCACTCCGTATTTCTGGGCTTAAAATATTTTTCCTTTCCTGGTAGCAAGCTAAGCAATGTCGTTTCTGCTCAATACATTTTCTTTTTCTTTCCAATATACCGCCCCATTCTAACCTTTTCCCTTTCTCTTCTTCTTTTTTCCCTTCATTTCATCCCCTTCCTTTATTTCTTTCCTTCTCCCTTTCCTTACGTTTCTTTTCTCTTTTTCCCTCCTTCCTTCGTGGAAATTTATTTGAGCATCTCAGCTACCTTCCTAGCAGCGCCGCTACCATGCTACTTCGTTTTTGAGCCCTGTAGTTGAATGAATATTACTGCCGAATGGCTTCTAATTGCGTAAATTTCATCAGCTAGGAAATTCAACCAGGTCGGAAGTTCCACCGACTGGCAACTAGTCTTCTTAGTTAGATTTAGGATTGAGGTTAGTGTTAGGTTATTTCTCATATTCCTCGAGGTACCTTTCGTCAGATGAAAGCCGTAGCGAGTCACTTTTTGTCTTGTTCCCAATCAACCTGATGACTGTCGTCTTAATGTATTTGACGTGCATCCGTCCTACTTATTGCAACAACTTTTTCTGTGCTTGCTAGCAATCATATTCCTCTCTTGAATATGCATTATGAACCGAAATTTTTCACGAAAGTTCACGGTGAAATTCCATCTTCCAAACATGGAGGGATTTATATACTCTATTTCATTAAGCTTATTGGGTCTAATTTACATTTTTATTTAAGGCTTTCAAAGATCTGAGGTAACTGGTTCTTTTGTTTATGGTTGAGACTTGCCGTTGGCGAAAAAGTAGTTATCATAAAACTCGGTCTCTTTCTCATTGCAGAGTTTGCAGATTATAAAGGATTTCCTAATTCGTGAAGTTAGTACTACGTCTTTTTGGAATTCTCATTGCTTATCTTTAGCTGTACTACGAAAGAGAAGATGAAAGAATTTGTGTCTACTGGGTGACTAAAAAATCTTCACGTGCAGATAATAATAAGATCTCGGAGATGCGTTCCTTTGGTAATCAAAACAATCATGATTGTATGGTTGAAGATTTTATTATTGTTTCATTCCGAAGCATTTAGATTCAGCTGACTGACTTTGAATGAAATCTTGTTTGTTTTGATCGCGAAAGGAATGCAAGGAAGAAGTTACTGACAAATGCTTCGTGTCACGGTACACCATTGTTGGATTTAATTGAATCATTGGTAATGAGGTGACGTTTCGTGGCTCTTGCCATGAAAGTACTATGTACAGTTGCTCTTTTTATTTTGTCATTCATTGGTTACCCTAGGTGAATTTTTCTTGCATATAGATTCCAAATTTGGACGTTTTTTTTGAAATTCTGCATCATTATGTTATGGTGTCAGAAACATGTTAACAACAATCCATCTAAAGAA
This sequence comes from Aurelia sp. 4 Dawson et al 2005, assembly GCA_964019985.1. Lineage (NCBI taxonomy): Eukaryota > Metazoa > Cnidaria > Scyphozoa > Semaeostomeae > Ulmaridae > Aurelia > Aurelia sp. 4 Dawson et al 2005. Next base: position 7,971,359 of record OZ026493.1, on the reverse strand, counting down.
TGGTAACCTCATTACAAGTGAAATAACCCAAACAAAACGATAGAAAACTGCAATGTACATCAACCAATGCAGAATTTATTGGTCTACAATTCACCAAAAATCTGCTTGAATCTGCCAGGACAATGAAATTTTAAGGGAGGATTCATAACTGACGAGATCATTGTTGTTCCCGTGAATTTCGTTGTGACGTCACAACGCAATGATTCAGGATTTGGTGAAAATAATAAAAAAATGTGGAATCTACCTGGTATCCCAGAAAAAACGCAACAGATTTGAATAATTCTGATGCAAGCTGTTTCATACTTGTTAGCAAACAATTATTTTCATTGGAATCTGCAATTATTAGAATAAATTTTGATATATTTGCCATTGTTTTTGGTGACTTGGTTGTAAAGTTAAGAATCAGCAAATTTCAAAATTTCCTCCAGGTTAAAACCATAGCTGCTGCATTTGCAATAGTGGATTAAATTGCAAATTATAAAAAATGACAGTCTTGGCAATTACCGAAGATTGCTGACAAGCGCTCAAACACAAAAGTTAATTAAACATTGAACAGATACTTGCATGAAGATTTTGGTCATGATGAAGTTGCTTTTTCTCTAATATGAGTAGGCCATTCTTACAGTTATACTTTCAATTGGAAATGAACAGTGAGATCTCCCTCGAAACTAGATAACTCATAAATCATAAATGGATCCCTTTTGTCACAGTTTCTGGATCAAATTTTGTGCTTGTCTGTAATCCTGTAAAGCTGCAGATAATGCCACGCTTGTAATTTTGCATTATGCTTTGCACTAGTTCTGGCTACTCTGGTTTTGCCTTGATAGCAAATTATGAGTTTGTCGATTTATAACTCTGCAACCAGGTCACCTAAAATTCTGAAAAATATCTCAAAATTTAATCTAATTAATGTAAATTATGAGAAAAGTGAATATTTAATTTTTAATTTGAAACAGCTTGTGTTAGATTGTTTTAAATCTTTTGCTTTTTTTGGGACACCTGGTACATGAAAAATGGATCTAGGGTAACTGTGGATGACAAAATAGGTAGAACAGTCGCACGTCGTATAGTTATGCCAAGAAAAGTAAACAACTAATAGTGATACAGTTGATTCGAACAAGGGTGCACGTGAAAGACTTGGCTATCTTTTGAGATACTGCTTGGTCTGAAGTGTGATTACCGTCCGGATCACCAGATTAGAAGAAAATTTCGAATCCTACATTTCTCCTTGGGGATGAAATGGTCACCATCCTTTTTCAGTCGAAATTTTGTGAAAATTTAATGGTAAATTTGTGAAAATTTAACGGTAAATTTTAAGAAAATTCAACGGTAAATTTTGTGAAAATGTAACGGTAAATTTTGTGAAAATTTAACGGTAAATTTTGTGAAAATTTAACGGTAAATTTTGTGAAAATTTAACGGTAAATTTTGTGAAAATTTAACGGTAAATTTTATGAAAATTTAATGGAGAGCTGGATTTGAAGTCATCGAAGGAAATAGGTTGTTTGTAAAGTGATTGACCTCTCTGTTTCTCATTCAGATTTCGTGCACGTTATATCATGTATGTATACAGCACATTTCAAGTTAGAACGACTTCAGGAAATTTCTGTTATTATTTTCGTAGGCACTTCAAAGGAAACAGGACAGTCGTGAGCACACAATGAAAAATAACCTACGGCTTGGACAATTTAATACCGTCAGGTATTTTGAATTTGGATTCATTTTCTTATGGAAAGAATTATGAAAGACACATTGACCGTCATTATCGCTTAGAATTATGTGATTGGCGGTCTCTCATTTTGATTCTTCGTTCATATACCTGCATGTATCACCGCTGAACAGAATGGTCCTGAAAACTAATCTTTGTATATATGAAGTGTTTTTCAGGTTGCGCATCCAATATCATAATAGGTTGTTTAATAGAACAATATTGATATTATAGAAACAGACCAACGATACTGTTTGGGATTCGTTTGAGAAGTTCATCGGTCGTAAAATACCGTCCTAGCAAAACGATGTACTCGAAATGATGTAAACGATGTAAGCAAGAAATCTGCCTGTTTTGCTACAGGGTAAACTGCAAGAAAATTTAGCGTTGTTTAAAGATGATCTGAAGGGAAAATTTTTATTGATGCAAATGGATAGCACTTTTGAATGATAAAGAATGTCGTTTACCATTTTGTGATACCTTGTTTCATTTTCGAGTTATACACTGTTTTGTATGATTGGCTGATGACGTCATTTTGTTTGCAAAAAGTAATGAAAATGTACGAGGCTGACTATATTTCCTAAAGGAAATTGACTCCAAGAACATTTCTTAAATTGGCATACCTTTCTAAACATCATATCAGTCCATGAAATAATATCTATTACATTTATTCAGCTCAACATAAATGTCTCCGACAACTGTAACCTTTCAAAGCTTAGATACAGCTATATTCCAGTACATCATCCTAGCAATTTGCAAACAAAATGACGTCATCAACTGAAACTTAATATTAGTGGATAACTTGAAAACGAAAAGAGATATCAAAGAAATTTAAACAGGAGTCGGCATCATTCGACAGTGCCATAAATTTGAATCAATAAAAATTTTCGCTTCAGATCACCTTTAAGGATTAGAACCGAGTTAGAAGTCGCAATGAAACAACAAAAAAACCAATGTGTCTTAAGGACATGAAAAAAATGGATTACGTCAGTGACGGTGACTGTGTTATCCTCAGCGATGTATTCTGCATTTCAGTGGAGAATAAATCGTCTTTTGTTTGCTCCTAATTCTTGATTTTTACCTTTTCATCTCAGGCAAGGAGCGCAGTTCGTTGAGCAATGGGGTGATGGCAGTGCTTTTAAAGAAATTTCAAAGTATGATATTCACAGTTATATAATTTTGAGCACAGGCATCCTTCCATCAGCCTAGTGTAGATAGGAATTTTGGTAGATGGTAGAAGTTGTCTTTACCGGTATGCAACGAATTTTAGAATAGAATTGTTTCGGTCTATCTCATTTTCCCGTTTTTAGGCTTGGAAGTCGCACAGTTAAAACACTGATTCGCAGAGTGCCATGCAATAAATATACAACAGCGCAAATGCGTAGAACAGCTATTATTACTATTGAAATCTAATGGATTAAAAATAGACCTCTAAGATCATATATATATTTAAGAACTGTGATTGATAAAAACTGTGCCTTCTCGGAAGCCTCTTGCCAGAGACCGACGCCTCTGAATGAAATATTTCTTTGACCAGCTGATGTTCTCAGTAGTAGGGCTCTTAGGTTTATATTTGAATTCTTTTCCATTCATATGAAGTACTACAATAGACGATTGTGCTACAGATAGCTGCAAGGAATTTTTATCAAGATGCGCTGCGCTCTAATTGCGAATCCTTAACGATTCAGTTTGAAGTCGATTAAAGACTGCAGTGCATCTTAGTAAAAAATTGCTTGCCGCTATCTTTAGCGAAATCGTCGATACTTCTTTTGTTCTACTATAATTTTCTAATCGCTATACAACACTACAGGGGCAATACCATGGGGAACGAAAGGCAGTGACCAGCCCATGACCAATACATGAATACACGAAACGTTAAACTACATGCAGCTACGCTAGGAACGATTGAAAACTAATGGATACTATACTAGCAGGGCTAACAAACGAAGTAGCGTGGTAGCAGCGCTACCAGGAAGGTAGCTGAAATACTCAAATTTCCCAGAAAGGAAGAAGGGAAAATTAAAAAAGAAACAGAAGGAAGGGAAATAGAAGGGAAAGGAAGGAGGAGAGGAAGAGGAAAGAATGAAAGAGAGAAAGGTAAAGGGACAGAATGGGGTGGTATATTGGGAAAGAAGAAGAAAGTGTATGAAAAGATATGAAGGTACTTGGCTTGCTACCAGGAAGAAAAATATTTTTGTTTGGCCCCGTATGCAAGATTCTTTCTAACATCAGATGTCAGGTCAGATTTGCGATTAATTTTTCGAGCGCAGTTCTTGTTGCTTATAGTATATACTTGTAATAGCTTTTAGTCCTGTATTCTATGAAAAAAGTTGAATTGAATTGATGCCTGATATCTAATATGAAACAAGTTACAAAGGAGAAGAATTTTCACAGGGACTCAGTGGTTGCTTAGTACATAACTGAAATCTCAACAAAAGATAGTTGTATTTCGCAGTACTCGAGACGTCGTTTCACTACCAAAGCAAGTTGATTTGCAATATATAGTTTTTGAAAGCTGCCTGAGATCATCTGGACCAAAAATTTCTTTTTTTTTTTTGATCTGATAAAATTTTTTGCAGATCTCAAGAGAGAATCAATCAAACAAAGGAGGATGTAGAAAAACAGCGAAAATTATTACTAAGAAGAAAGCCACCGACGGAAGGAAAACCTGGTATGTATTTGTAATCTTTGCAAACGGGTAGGCCCAAAAAGCTAACCAGAAGGTAAAAAGTTGCTGAAAAGCTTTCTGAAGACAAAATTTTGCAGAAATTTATACTACACCAAGTACAACATAATTACACTTATCAAGTAAACATCAGTTAGGTATCAGCTTTATTTACTAAGAAAGTTCAGACCAGAGCGATTACATTCCCACGTGGACAGAAGCAAAAACCGATATGCAGCCATTCTGTTCGCATGTGGGCAGAATAATTTTGCGTCCCAGAAACTGGGACGAAATGGAACAGAATAATTGCATTCCCGTGTGAATTGGACCTGAATGGTTTTTTGATACGTTTCAACTTTTTCACTCACAAAGTATGATTCTGAAGTATATCAGCTGGGAACTAGTTGGAAACTTTTATTTTCAAATATTGATATTTCTTTACCAGAAAAGAAAGAGAGAAAGTCAAAAGTACAGCTAAATCAGAACGACGACTCTTTTTCAAGACCAACAACTCCAGTTGGGTATGTTTCACGTATTCTTCACTTAAGGTTTCGAACATGGGTATCATATCTTGATGAAGATTGCTCGATTGGTTATTGTACCTGTCTTTGAATCGATGACTTAAAAAGAACGTCAGGTGTTTTGCCATTATTCGTTATTTTTAAAGTTTTAACAACTTCATGATTTTCAGAATCATAGCATTTGCTCTTTCGACAAGTTTTTGAAGTTGTGACGTCATGGGATTTTGTAGACTTCAACTATGCCAAATTGTAGACTTTTGTAAAACATCGTTTTCTTGAATAATATGCCACTTTTCAGTTTGATTTTTTTCCAGACTACTGGCATTTTTTATTTTTTCAATAAGAAGAAAAGCACAATAATTCTGGATGTAATGACAGTTTTAGAACTTGCCAAGAAAATTTTGTACAGTGCGTGAAATTTCTAATAGGCCTTTGAAGTAAACGGAAGAAGCAGTAACCTCTTGAGCATTCTTTTTAAAAGACTTAATGCCTGTGCTCCATTTTCGGTAATCAAACTGTATCTCCCAAAGTACAAGTGAGAACTATGCGATAGTAGGTGAATTTCCTGTCTCGTGTATCCTGTGGTCCAGTTGAGCATTGTTTTTGAACCGATGATGATTGTATAGTTGATATTTTGGAACAAAAAAAGCTCGTGATTATATCCCGTGACATCACTTGTTTCTACTGCAAGAATTGTGTAAACGCTCTTTTTGATTAGAGAAAAGACATACCAAACAGACTAGATTTAGACAGACGAGATATAACGAGATAAGGAGTAATGAATTTGAATAACGCCAGGTAAATGTAAACAACTCAGTCTAGATGGCACTCAGAAATCGCCAACTGTTTTTAAGGCCCAATTGATGTTCAAAAACACTATTTTCAGGGTTTTTCAAGTCAGCTAATGACATTCCTTGAAAGTTGTTTATTTCATATGCTTATGAACCAGTTACAACAGAAAAATATTATGCAACGATACCACAAGGAGCACGGAATTACATAACCCCATGGCATTAGCGATTAACTTGAGGTCTGTCTCAAAATAGATGGAAGGTGAAACAGTTTGGGAATGATCGATTGAAAGTTCCTTCCCAAAAGGCTGTCTTTGATTATATCGTGTTAATGTATGCAATAAAACTCTCAGTTGTTTTGGGCAAATAGTTCTTAGAATTGGTGAACATCTGTGTACGTGATTTCATTTGATGTGGATGGATGTGATTGTGTCGCTTCGATTCGTCGGGTATTAAAACTGTACCTCTTTGTAATCATTAACTATTGTTGTTTACATCACAGAAGCTTGAAGTTGAGCGAATACCATGAGCAAGATGAAATATTGCGGCTAAGAACAGCAGCATTGAAGAAGGTTTGCACTACTACTATTACATTAAAGATTCAAAGTTTGCTTCATTCAGTTGGTCACATTCAATTTGTTCATGGTACAGTTTATTCAACTCTTATCTTCATACCTTCATTTCTTGCTATAAAAGTGTGAACATAGCTTATCTTTTTTCTCTGTTTAGAAGTGATGCCCTTGTCATTTAAAATCCCATTCACACTTACGAGTAAAACCAGATTAAACTAAACCAGGGTATCGAATGGAGCCTTCTGATTGGACAATCCAACGAATCGAAGGCGTTTGATTTGCTGAAATTTAGTCTGGTTAAGATAGAGCTGGTTTGATCGTGTCAGTGTGAATGCGGTATAAGGCGTAGAATGTGACCGTGATTTCCCCATGTTTGCTGCGAAAGTGATATTATCAACCCTTTACCGCCCCAAGGGGTGATGGAGGTTTTCAAGGGGCATTTTACCAGGTGGAATATGGTTAATAATGTCTTCTGGGAGGTTGCTGTCTATAGTTTGCGGGTCATGTAAGATTCATTCATTTCTAAACGTATCTTTATGTAGGAGGAGCAAGAGTTACAGCTGGAGTTGGAGAAACTTGAGAGAAGTAGGAATATACATATTAGAGAAATTAAGCGAATACACAATGAAGATCTCTCAAGGTGTGTGTTAATCTTCTTATTGATTTGCGGTTGTTGTATTCAAATCCATGTGAGAATATCCTTTATAATAACGGTGAATTTTACCCTTTAGATTTGAACGAAAACGTTTTCGAGTATTAGTATTAGTATTAGTTTTGTCTGCTTATTCTCATAACATGCCCGTCAACTTTATCAATTTTGTAATGCGCTCCAACCAAAGGCAAATAGATTGTTACATAACAAGCTCAAAGGTCAAAGAATAGAATCTTGCCTTTTAGTACGATGATATAATGAAAATATTATGATGATTGCATCTTGGAAACAGTCTTTCCTTTGCAGATTAAAGCAATTTGGACCAGTGCACCACTATTGCGACTGTGTTGTCAAAGTATACCAAACTCAAGTTTCTCTTTCATTTCTGTACTGCCATATTGGACAAAGTAATATATATAAATATATATATTTGTTTTGAAGCATTAGTTACATTTATGGCCAACTTTTTCATTTCAGGTTCAACCATCATCCAACGCTGAATGACAGGTATCTCCTGTTGCAACTCTTAGGAAAAGGTGGCTTCAGTGAAGTTTATAAGGTCAGTGTAAAGACTACGTGTTGTGTAGACTTTTGACCTGGAGTCCCTTGCTTCCTCGTGCTCTTTGCCTTGATGATGGCGCTTCCCTCAACAGAGACTCATGATAGCATTACTCTGAAAAATTTGACCCGTTCTAGGCCTGAACCCAGAGCTTCCTAGAGTATCTTCTTCTTTTATACTAGATTTTGTAAATTTTGTATTAGGTTTTTATATTATGGTTTTTCCATTGTAATTTTGGTTTTTTATTCGGTAAGTGTATATTGTATATTGTAAGAAATTTTTTAAGTGGAGGGCCCCTTGTGAATCAACTCTGTTGAAGGGCAACCCTCCTTAATAAAATCAAATATCAAATATCGAATATCAAAATCAATCAGATTGCGTGATTCGAGATTAGAGGCCGTGATTCCATCATAATTCGTAACATGAATGCAGAAAGTCGGTTCACCTTTCTCACTATTTCATAATGTCCACACGTATCCGGATATTTTTGAAAAAGCATCTTTATTTATCCGTTTTTGGTTAGCGTCCACACGTAGAAGGCGTTTTCAGGCACTGAAAACGAAGCTTTTCGAAAACGCTGTCCAGAGTGGATCTTTTCGAAAAATGCTGTATGAAAATTCTGACGCCACAGCGCCGATTTGCCACCAATCAGACCATGTCTCTTATATCGGAGTTCGAATATCGAATGTCGTCATCAAATATCGAGTTTCGAAAGGTGCAGTTTTTTTGTGGACGGGGATATTTTCGAAAACATCCCTTGTGTGGACGCAGATCTTTTTTAAATATACGGATGAAATATGTGTTTTCAAAAATTTCCAGATACGTGCGGACATAGCCCATAGCCTATGAGTCCTTGTTGAACAAGGTTTGCTGTAGGGATACGAGGGTCTCATCGTCATTGGTCAACCGGGTGTCCAGAAAGAAAGAAGCGGATTTGGTCTCAAACGTTTCTACTAAGCATATCCTTTGGCTTTTCGCTCAAATACTTTGGATGGTCTAGCAATTAGATTTTGGTTTGAATCAATGCAAAATCATCTCAAAGTTTTTTTTGGTGGTAAATATGAACATGAATACATTGTTTGTTGATATTGTTGCTTTGAAAGTTGAAATACTGTATTTGAATTGTCAAATTTGCCTTCACATCCAAACCAGAGTTTTGGCGTCTTGACCTAAGCAAAGTCCTGAAACACAGAAGTTTTATCAAACGATTACTCACGTAGTACTATTTCCTGATATAATCAAGAGGTATGTTATCATAAGTTGCTTTTTGGAGGAATTTTCTATCCGCACGCGACCTGTGATTTCAATGTTCTTTCCTTTCTTCAGGGATTCGACATGAAGGAGCTGCGATATGTTGCATGCAAAATTCATCAATTAAACAAAGACTGGAAAGATGAAAAGAAAGCTAATTATATCAAGTATGACTTCTTTTTTGTCCATATTGCTTCTTCAGTGTTAGGAACTTCGTGGTCGAAATCCCAACTACCGTTTGCTTGCTAAAGGCCCAGATTCGTAAGTTTTCTGTCGGAATGCTGTTCGTCAAATTTTTGCTGGTCATCCTTCTTTTGGCACTCTCCAGTAACAGTCCGAAAATGTAAGGAATCAGCATTTCCTGAAGTAGCATTTCAGTTAGGAGCACTTGCCGATGAATCTTACATATTTTTTTCTGATTATTTTTTGAGTTGAACAAGATCTTATTAGGCATGTTTTATGCGTCTTAGTTGTCACCTCAGGTAGTCCCAATACTCGCACAGCCCATTTGCTTGTTTACATCTTTACTAAAAGTATTTTATGATAAGCTCATTTCATTATTGTTATTTGTTTTCACTCTTAGGCATGCTGTTAGGGAATATGATATTCACAAATCGCTTGATCATGCTGTAAGTAATCGAGTTCTTATCACTTTATCTTAAATTGCTTGTGTTGTAGATTTAGCCGTTGATGTTTGTGTAATGTCTGTGTTAAGTCGCAGCAACGCAGATTTCCAAGGAGTAATATCATTGGGTTAAGGAACGTAATCATCAACGTAGAAATTAGCCTGGAATCAGGCTCATTGTGTCATTCCATATAGCAAGGAGCTTCGTCCCGGCAAGAACAAACAAAAGCTCGTTCCACTGAACGGACGCAACGATCAAAATCTCGAAGTTCTGAACGAATTTTTGCGTCCCCAAATAAGCAAAATATCGTTTGAAGGTAGAAGGTTTTTGCTGAAATAGCCCGAAGAAACATCCATCTAAGTACTGATAGGTTGTTTTACAGTGTAGCTCTCCAGGAAAACTGCTTTTTTCGGCGTTTTTGGGTGGGTGGTTTTGGTAAACAGAAAGTGATGTAGGCTATGTCCGTTTCTGGAAGCGTAAGGACATGAGTCGTAGCCTAGGCGTACATCAGTCCATCAAAACGATAACTACGAGTATGCAATCAGTCTACCTGCAAATGACCTAGTTTCATTTTTCTTCACAGAGGATTGTACGTCTCTTTGATGTCTTTGAAATTGATTCAAATTCGTAAGTGTCATTCTATTTTTTGTTGTTTATGACCAACTTACATGTCTAGAGATTCTCAAAAAGAAAAGTTTCCTTCAATTTAGCTTCAAAATCTCAACAGATTAGATACTAAATGAAGGATAGCGAAGCTAGTTTGAGTGCTCATAGCCTGTGCAACGAAATCGTTGTACTTCGACAAAGTTAGAATTTGTGATTTTGATAGGCAATGTCGCAGAAATTGTTTGACCATCTTTAACAGAGAGGATAGTTTAGTTTGATAAAAAAATTTTTGATCTGAATGACACTAAAATGATGAAATTGATGCAATATAAAAATTCGAGCTCTCCAATGCAGCTGTGAAATCTACATAAATATATTTTTGAGACACGTTGCTCTTCCATACCTTTTCGTTTTGAATATTGTTTTTATAAACGGTGGAAAATGTTTAGATTTTTTAGCAGATTTTCTCGTGAATTTCGTATCGTTACGTGAATGGCATGTCTTTCAAGAATGTTGCCTACTCGTTTGTTGGGTCGATTTTGAGCCACTTGACAACAAATAGATGGTCGAGACGTTGTGTTTTTTGGCATCGACGCAATTTGATGTCGTTAAAATCGATGCTTATATCATGTTTATTATACGTCGTTTGTATTTCAAGCAGTTGAAAGTTGTTCTTATAATATCCAATCATAGATTCGTGACAGTTCTAGAGTATTGTGATGGTAATGACTTGGACTTTCTCTTGAAGCAACAAAAGACGATTCCTGAAAAAGAGGTAATATAGTATTATTTTCTTACAATTTCAATACCTTTAAACCACTAAAGGAGCGGAAAAACTCGCAGATATACAATCCTACATTTTCAAACAAAGCTGTTTTGGTTCTAATTTTTTGGATAAAATTCATGAAATCGGCTGTAGGTTCCTAAGACCCCATCCACACATGTGCTTTTACGTGTTGTAAACGCATAGAATGTTTTCCGTCCACGCTGATCAACTTATCTTAGCCTTTCCACACGTTAACGCCAAACAATGGGAAATGAATGATGAGCATGGCGTCTTTAACGTCATCATTTACAAAAGTATGTGTTTACGGCTGTGCACATGATAGCGCTAAACAGTGTTTCAAAACAACCGAAAACGACTAATGAATATGACGTCCGTGACGTCACCGTTTACGAAAGTATGCGTTTAAGACCGTCCATAGGAAAACGTGAAAACAGCATTTTCGAACGTATGCACTAAAGACGTTATTTTCGAACATATGCGTTTAGGGTTACTTAAAACGCCGTTTGCGTGTAGACCTAAGGTGTAAACGTAACAGAAAGTATGCATTTACAGACGTTTGTATACGTGTAGACGGGTCCTAAATTTGGTTCTTAAATTTTGTCGAGAAATTCCTTCAACTGTGTTCCTTTCTTTTCTGTCTCTGAATTATCTTTGCTTAAGACAAAAATACTGTGCAAGAGGATGAAACACTAGCACTGTGGTGCACTCAAACTTGTTTGGGCCTATTACATGCCTGAGGATAAACATTTATTTATTCTTTATTTTACACAGTAATCAAGTAAATGCTATGTATATCCCAGGCTGAAAACTAGATCAATACATTTGTTCCTCAAAATAAGAACCTTTTTGAAAAACCAATGTGAAAAATTTCCTACGTCAAGGAGTAAATATTGAACATTTCTAGCTGTAACTTTTCGTTTGAAGACGGCTCTTGACGCGAGCTTTCACTGTTGGTATTTTGAAAAATATTTTTATGAATTTAAAGCATCAGAATGATAAAGAACATATTTTAAGTTAAGTCTTGTCTATGAATCTTGCCTGTAGATCCAACGTGAGTACTCTTTATTTGTAGCCTACGAATAGACCCGCTATTCAGAAGAAGAAAGGGTCTACGAAGCAAGAGTAAGAGCTTGCTACGGCCAGTCAAATGATTATCTTTGATTATTCTAATCCGCTATTCAAAAATAATCCGTGAACGCTTCTCAACAAATGCTGCATAAATTAGATTCTAGAAATCTGGAACTCACTATAGCAAGCTTTTGGTCACTGTTTCGTAGACCCTTTCTAGATTGATGACGATGAGCCTCTTGTTATCCTGTGCTCGTTGACTTGATGATGGCGCTTCAGGCAATAGAGACTCATAGTATTACTCTGAAAAACTTGGCCATATTTAGGCCCAAACTTCGCAATTCCTCCAGTACCAATCAGATTGCGAGATTTGTGAATTACTATTGTTAAGGTGTAAATGTGATAGAATTTTCGATGTGATGGAAGAATTGAAAACACTCCCACGGGATGGAGATTCTAAGCCGTGATTCTTTCATAATTCCATTGATGATTGAAGAAAATAGGGCCAAGTTTTTCACTGTTTCATTGTGAGTCCCTCTTGAGCAAGGCTTACCGCAGGGATACAAGGGACTCATCGTCATAAGTCTAGACCCTTTCTTGTTTTGAATAACGGGTCTACGTGTAGGCGACTTTATTTGGTGCTCCAGGTGGCTATCTATTGCCAGGAAATCGAGGGGCGGCAAGTCTAGAAAGCAAGGCACTGTTTAACGTACTTTTAATGATTTTAATATTGTATCCTTTGAGGGTAATTGGAGTTAAACTGTGCTGAGTTTGATATTAGCAATTTAGGTCCTATTTTAATTTCTTTATTTTTCATTTAAATCCTACATCAAAGATTCTGTTTGGTTTTGCAGTAGAATTCTCTTAAGAAATACATATTTTCTTACAGGCAAGGGCAGTTGTTATGCAGGTATGGTAGTTGACTTTTTTATATGAATAAAGTTGAAACGACGTGGTGGTTCAGTAATCACCCAGCACATGTTTTATTAGCTCATCGGTAACTTGTATCTTGAGACAGATAGTAATCTTGAATGTATAACCTGTATGCTACCCTTTTGATAAAACATGTCCTCAAGTTTGTTTCAGTGTTGAGGAACAGTTTTGCATCAATAAACATGATTTTTATGGTACAAAATTGATTTTAATTTCTCCTGACAGTTCCTTGGATTCGGGTCCTGTGGTTAGCACCCGTCTTAGGTACTTTCATTGGCTCATTAGATCCTTGTGCTGCTTTTGGTACGGAAACTGTTAATATTCCACGGAAGGGTTGTGATTTTAAACGGGACGCTGAAACAAATTAGACAAATGAAGCATTAAAAAGATGCTCTTGCATTGAATTGTGGCAGCCTGAAGACTGCTGGACGTAATAAATTTTTGAAGGATATGAAAAGAATAGTGTGATATATCGTATTCCCTACTTCAGAGGCCTAAGTTTTGAAAGGTCGACATTTTTCCTGGGATTTCAACGATGTGTCAGTTAGATTGTCTCCTTGAACTTGAAAGCAGGCTTTTATGCAACCATTCCTGAATTCTGTGGAAGTTGCAAGTTCGATGATCTTTTTGTAACATTTCGACGCATTTTTCTGCAGGTTGTTAATGCATTGAAATACTTGAATCAAAGAAAACCTCCAGTAATTCATTATGACTTGAAACCAGGTGAGTCATATCAGCTCGCAGATAATTGCCCTCAAGAGGGGCACTGGCATGTGTAAAAATGCTTCACTTGTAAAATTAAATTGTATTATACAACTGAATTTGACCAGTAAACACAAAAGGTTCTCAAAATCCATTTCAATTGAGACTACTACATTCGTGTACCATAATAGCTCTATCAAGCCCCCTCTCTATTAGGCCCCCCTCTCTTTTAAGCCCCCCCCCACTTATACAAAATTCTAGAATTTACCAAGTTGTTTCCATTTATTTAGCTACACAACCTTGCAAGTTAATTTTAGTATAGTTTAGGATAAAAAATTGTATCGAATTTATGTAGTTGAGCCGTAAAATTGTATGTTGATTCCGCAATAAAGTATGGGATAAAAGAACTGAGAAGCTACCAAATATGTCCTTACCACTTGATTTTGTGAATAAGCCCCCCTCTCCATTAAGCCCCTCTCTAGAAGGTCCGAAATTAAATAAGCCCCCGGGGGCTTAATTGAGCTGTTAAAGTAAGTTAGCACGGGGCTCAAATCTTCAAAAGGGTGGGTGTAAATTTCTTTAACATTTTCCTTCGAATTAAATTGCTTTAAAGGCATTTTGGATGATTTTATGTCAGATTGCCCTGGCAATTTTTTGATATCTTGATTAGTTTCAAAATGGCACATTTATCAATTTTGAGGATGTGACGTCATCAAATGTCTAAATCCGTAACCAGAAGAGCTACAGATTTCAGCTTGCCACCATATTGTTGACCTTAATAAACTGTGGTTTTCTTGAAGATTTTATTTATTTTCCTCAAATGATTTAAGATTTAGGATGATTTAATCTTCTCAAATTTTGCGATGAATTTTAACAAAAACAATCAAGATGCCGCCATCTGAAAATAGTGTCGATATCAAAAATCGCTACGGCAGATTTACAGAAAAGTAGGCAAATTTCCATTCAAGTTATTGTATTCATAGACGAACCTAATGCAATTTTACACCCACTTTTTTAAAGATTTGAAAGATTTGAGCCCCTTGCTCTCGCTGTGTAAAATATAATAGATAATCAGAAATATAGTTAACTTTTTAAAAACGTTTTGAACTACGTTCTTCAGCAGTAAAAGCTTTCATTTTGACTTCATTTGTTTAAGATGGTTCGCAAATACTGTCCAAGGTTAAATGTTTCCCAGGATATGAAAGCCAAAGGCTATATCAAGGGACAAATGCGTGCGAATCTCGTTTTCGTTTTGCGACAGCTATAGTCTTTGTTAACGTCAAGTATCTGGTTTTAAAGAGAGAGCTTACTATTGGCACAAAATAGAGCTCTACCTTACTGTTAGATATACTTGAACCATCATATACATTACTATGCCTTACTTTGTTATGATACAGTATGATAGACCTAGGTATCTTCCACAAGGTTCTTTCTATTTTGTCTGCAGGGAATATTCTGTTAGGCAAAAATGAATCAAGCTGGGAGGTGAAAATCACAGATTTTGGTTTAAGCAAGATCTTGCCCGAAGATTCTATGGAGAGTTGTATGGACTTAACATCACAAGGTGCCGGTACATACTGGTATTTACCTCCAGAATGTTTCGTAGTTGGCAGATCACCACCAAAGATATCTTCAAAGGTAAGGCAAGGCTGCTGCCATTTCTCTCGTTTACTTTTAAACAAGCTGCAGATCTTTGAGAAAGGGTGATGTGAATTTAGACTTATGGCGATGAATCCTTTGTATCCTTGCGGTAAACGTTGCTCAACAGGGACGCAAAATGAAACAGTGAAACAGCTGACCGTATTTTATGCAATTATCAATGAAATTATCATTGAATCACGGCTTCAAATTTCGAATCCCATAGGAATGTTATCACTTCCTCAATTCTATCACGTTTGCGGTAACAATAGTAATTACAAATCTCGCTGTCTTATTCGTACTCTAGGAAGTTTAGGGCGTGGGCCTAAATAGGGTCAGGTTTTTCAGAGTAATGTTATTGGTCTCAGTTGACCGAAGCCCCATCGTCAAGTCAAAGGAGCACAGGGAAATAAGGAACTCCAGACCATAAGCCTAGTTTGAATGGCTGTCATTTCAATCTTTGAATAAACCGTTTAGTTATCCTAAAATTATTTGAATCGAATGATACAGTATTACCCCGCCACGAAGAAACTGTTTTAGTAAAACCAGGCTTTTTTCTATCAAATCTAAAGCAACTACAAGTATTACAATTCAGTTCAACTGTAAACGGAAAAGGACTAAAGGTCATCAAGTTTCCTCTATGAGTGGGCACTTACAGTATAGACGAGTCTTTATTTACAAGAAAACATAGATGGCATCTAAATTATGAATTGGTTTATTTGCAAGGAAACACAAATATGACAAACAGTTACGAAAGACAAATGCAAGACATAAAAGAAACGTAAATACAAGTACAAGCGACATGTTGCTGCGATTTCAAGTAATTGTACTTGATCTAAAATCGTTTCGTATTTTCGATAAACCGAATTGTTTCCCCTATATACAATCCTAAGTTTCTTATAAATGGACAAAAAAAGAGTCCATAAAAACGCCTGGCGTTTGAAAAAATGCTGCTCCTTGATAGTTGAAGCAATGAAATTGAAAACTGCCTTGTTTTATTCCCTATATATATTATGTCAAATTAGGTTCAGTAATTTACCCGGCTTTAATCGGTCATTCCTTCCCGTCGCAACAGGAGATCTTCTTTAGACGGCCCTCTTCGAAAACCTCCTTCCTAGCAATAATGACTCTTAGATGTGTTCATGTATTTTGTCCTCATGGGAGAATGGAATCCCCCTGAATAGGTTGTTCACACTAGGGGGGAGACTTTTCGATCTGTCAAAAGGAAAGCACGTGCTAAAGGGTGCAGAAAGTCATTGCTGTGAGGTTAACACATTAGGGATTCTTGCTTGCAATTGTAGCACGTTTTTTAAGGTTTCTCAAAGGGATTCATTTTAGAAAATCGGTTACAGATTCTGAAAAGAGTGACCGATTTTAGCGAGGAATATTTCTAAAAATAATTCAACATGTCAGCTCTTCAACCAGATATTGCAAAATATCATTGCTTATATACTCAGGGAGCTGTGGCCTTTCAAACGCCGGGCGCTTTTTTGAATCACTCGGTACATTGGAAGAATTTTCAGATGTGCTCATTAGTAAGAAAAGTTCCAAAGCAACTTGATCGTACCTCACATTTGTAAATGTATATAAATAATGCTCGATCCAGGCGCTTTTGTAGAATTGTTAAAAGGTATATTGAATGGCTTTAGAATTAAAATAAACAACTATTATTATTATTATTCTTATTATTATTTCACATGTTTAAGGAGTGTAGCCCCTCAACAATGTTGATCTTCAAGTGGATTTCCATTTAAAAAACTTACAAATAAAAAGAAAATCTAAAGCTAAATTAACCTAATTACAATTTGAAATATACATGCTACTAAAAACCCGATTCAAAACCCTATTAAAATCTAAAATAAATATCTACAATAAAAGAAAATCCAAACCACCGTCACCTATTTACAACTAAACAAGAATTGTTTAAAGCTGTACAGGGAGGATGCCTGCTTACACTCCGCTGTGAGGCCATTCCAAGACCTTGTACCTCTAAAGGAGAAATATTTCTGTCCAGTGTTGGAGTTTTTCTGAGGTAACCTTAGGTCAGTTGCTGTATTCCTAAGATTCCTAGAGGTCAACTGGGATGTTTTTTGTGAAAAGATTATACATGTACCATGGAGGCAGCTCATGAAGAGATTTAGAGAAACCTGAGTTTAAAGATGAGATCTCATTGGTTTACAAATGGCCTGTTATGTTTGATAGTCCATCGCGTGCCCAAAGAAGGCAAAGCCAAAGAAAATGATGACATGTTTAAGTTTTTCCTCGTCATTTTTATAGGCAGGCATCATATGGCTCAGGTCATTCACTTTAAAGGGACTGGATCACATAAACGTAAACAAACCTGTTATCTTTACTGTCTATATAATTTTTTTACATTCAGATAAAAAATTTACAATGTTAGTTACGTTCTACTTTACTTTCTAATAATGACTATACGACACTACAGGGACAATTCCAAGAGGAGCGAGATTACACGGCTACCCCTTGGTTACATGAAACAAAACGAGGACAATACAAGAAACTTTACGCAAAGAAACAATGAGGGAACGAAAACATAAACGAACAACATACAAGTAAATACGGCATTAAGCTTTGAGTGGAGGTAGCTTGTTACCAAGTAATTCCAGATATAAACAAGTCAGAGACTTTGAAACCTAAATAAAATACAGTCTATATTATTGCACACACGTGATCATCGCGGTCTGTACAGGTTTTGATGGATGGGGATGTATCCACGTTGAAGGTGCTTTTAAAAATCCAACAATATCTCTGCAATAATCTTTCAACATATGAGAGTTTCGTTTGTTTCTCTACGAACTTCAATAGCCAATCTTCAACATGATACCCCCATTTGCAGAAAAGTGGTCGAAAATATCTGTGATATGGCCCATCAAAAATACTGCAAAATCGTCTTTTTGAAGGAGTTTGTTTACTCTACGTGATTCAGCCTTTTTAAAAGAACTTTTGGTTCTCTGCCATAAAGCTACCGTTAATGTTTGTCATACATTGATTAATTCAAATTTTTAGGGCTTCAAGTTTTTTCTGAAATAATTCAAGTAAAGTTTGAAAGATTCAGATTCGTCGTATCTTTTGGATTGAATGTAGAAAGATGGTAGAAATTTTAAGAAAATTATAGTTTATGAAGGTTTATATTATGGTGGTGGGCGTAAGTTTGTGTGTCTACTGGTTTATGATTTGGAAATATGATGACATTGCAACCCCAAAACGGCTGCAAAATTAAAAGAGCTGCCATTTTGAAAATGTTCTTCTATGGGGAAAAATTTTGGAAGCGTAAGTTGTGTATGCTTCATTTGAACTTCAGGTGGATGTTTGGTCAGTAGGAATCATTTTCTATCAATGCCTCTATGGCAAAAAGGTAAGTGATGTACTACTAAAAACTTTTCCTTTAGATAGAGTCACGCTTTTCTTTGGACTTGCGATGTTTGGAAGTTTGTTCACCTTATGCATGAAATGATAAGATTATCACTCAGTGTTTCAGCTTTGTGCGTTCTTTAAGGCTACGTTCACACTGCTCCGTTTTCTTTTCTATCCGTTTTTGTTGATGGAAACGCTGCCCGTTCATATTACTCGGTTTTCAAATGAATACGCTATGAAAACGATAGGCGTTCACATTGCTGCAGCAAAACGATGTTGATAATCTCCTTTTCAAAACAAATCCTTTTGTTAGTAGCTCTCAAGAAGGCGCCAATCGCAAGTTTGAATGACGTTGTAATCAACAGCCTATTAAAAAGGAATGTGAAGCGTTTTTCAAACTTCTCCGTTTTTAGCGTTCACGCTGAGACCCCGTTTACACAATTCCGGTAGAATTGAAACCGGCAGAATTTTATTCCACCTTGGAAAATAAGCTCCCGTTTACACGATGCCTGTAGAATTTGAAAACGGCATGAAAAAGTGCCGTTTTGGCTTCCCGTTTACACGATGCCGGTAGAATTTTATGCTAATTCGATTGATCAATCAAGATAGATAAAACAACTACGACAATAAGGACAATAGGGAGGCTTAAAGACATTAGCCTCGTGACGAAAGCGACATAAAATTCTGCTGGCAAGGTGCGTTTACGCGATGCCGGCAGAATTTGAAAACGGCAGAATTACAAACTTTGCCGTTTTGCTAACCGAAACAAGATTCTGCCGACAGAATTTGGAAATTGTGCTGGCATCGTGCAAATGGGAGGCCAAAACGGCACATTTTTATGCCGTTTTCAAATTCCACCGGCATCGTGTAAACGGGGTCTGAAAACGGATCGGTTTCAAAACGCACCGTTTTCAATTTTATGCGTTTTCATTAGCGTTTTCGAAGAGCTCCGTTTCACAGCGGAGCAATGTGAACGTAAGGCCAAAAACAGATAAGTTTTCCTCCTTTTTCATATGAAAACGGAACAATGTGAACGGTGCCTAAGGTGTTCATAACGATAACGGCATCTTTTTGCAAAATCTTAAAATGTGTCAGTGAAATGGATGCTGGCTGCATGCTAGACTGACGAAGTGATTCCTTGTATTCGTTCAACGTTTTTAATCATTTTCACTCATAAAACCAATTACAACCAAACGAATTCTAAATGGGGACTAAAATCTTACGAATGATCTGAAGAGAAACATCGAATGTCGTTTGTCCCTTGAATGTCGCTCGAAACGTCAATTTGAACGTCGCTTCGAAAATTCGAACTTTGAACTTATTATCCAATCAAAGGCTATGAACAGGGTCTACCATCTTAAGAAAGTAGTGACCTGATTGGTCGCACCGTAAATGCGGCGGACCTAGCGTAAATTGATCTCCGTTTTGAAGCTGTCTTGCCATGAGTCTCAGTTTGAAGCCATAAACATCATCAAATTAAATGCAAAACCGAGGCTCGTGTAATCAGTCTAACTACGTGCGAGGGGCGAAGTAAAGAAAAAGAGACAGTGATGAACCTGTGTGTGATCTTTGTTGTATTTATAGGCAAATCTGTTTACCATTGTCTCTATTCCTTTGAAGTCTTTTGAGTCAGCCACACTAAAGAATAACCATGGTAATATGTGGATTAGACATGTTTTTCACCATAGAACCACCGTTACATTGCAAAATATTGCCAAAACATATAACATTCAAAGTGTGTACAGAGTTGGGCTTAAATTTGAAGGAGTTTTGACGCGTTAGTCGCTTTGGTTAGCTTTAGTTTTTTATGTGTCGTTCCTTTTTCTACAGGACTTTTATGACACAGTTGTAAGGCAACCGCCTTACATGTTCCTGACTTTGGATCTGATATCTAGAATACAAAGTCAGCGTCTTTGGTGACTGATTTGCTGATGTCCAAGAAAGTATTTTTATTCAGTGCCATCTTTGGCGAATGTCTAGTGAAATGTCTGTTGCAATAATTCGTAATGAGAGAGGACTTATTTTCCAGCCGTATTCCATTGAATTACCATTGGCTATTTTCCTTCTAGCCATTTGGGCACAACTTATCACAAGCAACGATTTTAGAACAGAACACCATTATAAAAGCTACAAATATAGAATTTCCATCCAAGCCTGCTGTGAGCAATGAAGCCAAGGTAAGCTGTGTTCTTCTTTTTTGATAGCAGTACTTGTTTATGTCTAGAAATATGTTGGATCATTTAAAATTGTAGACTTAATTTTAAGTGCGCAATGTATTAGGATAGGGTTGATCCATTCACCTGCTCAATTGTATTGGAATTGGATCTACTGTTTTATAAGCTTGTAGTTGCATCATGCTTGCATCTTAGCCAATAGCACAATTGCAGATAGCTATGGACGAAATTTGCTAGGAAAGACCTCTACTATCTTTCATAAAAGACTCACCAACATTTTTTTTGAGAGGTTACACTTCTTTTGCAGTGGTGTCGCCACCAGGTCAAACTTGATTTTGCAATAGGCTAAGCAAGGATTCCGAAACAAAGACTTTTTGTTGTTGTTGTGCCGTTTCTTGGTTCAGTTTTCAGGTTTTCAATTTTTGGTTACCATTGTGAATACGCAAACTTCACACACCCCAAGAGTAAATTTTCAGTCAACCTTTTTAACCCGTATTCTGTAAAGTTTAATCTATCAAACAAAACAAATAGCTTGAATGTCGAGTGAGTACGAGCCAAGAAAATTGAATTTGATTGTTAACACCATTTTATGATCTTGGTTTGCCTTGACAGGGCCTTAAGGTACACTTCTTAGGCCTAAGTTGAAATAATGTTTTCTCGTGATTGCATTGTTCCATTTGAACAGGCAGTTGCAGTTGGTATTCTTCAAGTTACGACTAGCAAGAGAAAAATCTCAGTTTGGTGCATTTCTGATACTTCCATTTCTATGTATAAATGACAGGCTGTGGATCACAGTGTAGGGTCTGGATAGGTTTAACAATACCATCTCTTTCTTTGCAGAATTTCATCAGGAAATGTCTAACATACCGAAAGGAAGATCGGCTAGACGTTCTGCAGTTATCAGATGATTCCTACTTACTTCCAAAGAAGTCCAATTCTGCATCAAACGCGTTTACGTCATCCAATGATTCCAAACTTTTAAGTTCTCTTAGCCCGTCTCATTCTAGTTGTGACCAGAATCCAACAAGCTCTTCAAATTGAAGGGACAAAGTAAGGTATGAAAATGCCAAATACGGGAATATGTCGAGCTAGCAAGGAGGAACGTCATTAGAACAACTTTCTCAGAATTTGTGCGCTTACCAGTTTTGCACTTTGATTTATGGTAGACTGACTACAATGTGTCCCAGTGTTCGCTCATCAAAATGAGACTTATATCAAGCCCCTCATGCTGGTAGTTAGAGAGTCTGACAGCGTATCAATAGATATAACTACGGCAATGTAATCAATCTAGATTTATTGATCAGCTTCAGTGCCTACGACCCAAGTGTTGGGATGTTGGGGAATTTTGGCATAGATATGAACATTACACAATCTTTAGAGGCCTGCTGTGATGCCTACTTTTCTAATTTTCGGGATTTTAAAGGATTTTAGTATCGGTGTAAAAATTACGAAGAACAGAAAGTTTGTGTGTATGTGTTGCCTTGGCACACACAGGATAGAAACATTGATCGGTACGTCAGATAAGGGGACGTAATTTCATGAAAAATGATTCAGTTTATCATCTGGCCGGTAGCAAGTCTAGATATCGACATATTCCCGCTATATAATGTAGACAAGGGCACAGTCTTATTAGTCTCTATTTCATGTACATCTTTCTGGACTGCCAAAACAGTTTCCACTTTTCACACCCGTAAAAAATCGTACGCAAGGGCGATTTCAAAGACTTAAGATGTGATTTAAGGGCAAAGTCCAAAGAAGGACCAGGCAATTTTTTCAATATTTGCATCCTGCTCACCAAGTTAATAAGAATTCCTTGAAATTTTTTGTCTGAAAACGGCCTAAATTGATCTAGAATTAAGGATGAAATTTCAAAATCCTGGGCTCAGCAAGGAGATGAGAACCTCTTCGAAATGACTTGAGAATTAAGATTTGGGATAGTGACGATCAGTTGGAAGAGTGGCCGCTTCGTTTTACATAATCTTGGTAGTATCTCTATCAATTTAAAACCTTTTTCTTATTATTTCAATTAAATCATTGCGTCGATAAAAAGTAACAAGTTTCTCTGTACCCTTGCTAATACCTGGTTTCCATATAGCCGTAAGGTGCCCTAAGCTTGCCTGCAGTTGCTTTCTGCCATCTGCCAATCTTCCATCGTTCCAGCATCGCAGGCAATTATTTTCTAATGGAAACCTTTTTTTACGGTTCCCCATACGTATCTGAAGTACCGTTAGACTGCCGTAAAATCCGGGGAAAAGTTAGACTTGTTAAAAAAACTTTCCTTTTCCTGACCCTTCGCGGTAGTCTTCCGATTGTCTAACGGCTCTTCAAACACGTGCCCGCAGCACCGCAAGGAAAAGTTTCCATTAGAAAGTAATTGCCTGCGATACGGGGACGATGGAAGACGATAGACAGCAGAAAGCAGCCGCAGGCAACTTTAAGGCACCTTATGGCTATATGGAAACCAGGCGTAATTCATTCTTTAATCGTTGTTTTTCCATCGATTCATTTAGGCTATTTTAAAACCAATTACTTTCAAGGGATCGATTTTACCTCGGGAAGCAGGCTGCGGAAAAATGCATGGAATTAGAATTCGTAGTCGGCCTTGTGTGACGATTTATCGTGGCCACTTGAAAGTCGACACTATGTTTTAGCACAACGATATTGAGTTTAGAGTTTCCAGTGCTGAGGCTGTTTGCGAAATGCTTGATCAATCATCCATACGGGCGGCACCGAAGTTTTCTTCAATCAGGCCAAACTAGCCAAATTTGTAGTTATTTTATTCAAGTGTTAATTACTCCTGGACCAGATTTCGCTTCATGGCTGGTTGCAATATGTGTACTACATAGCTGTTTGCTAGACAGCAGGAACTGCAAATGCATGCGTGAAAAGTTGCAAATTTGATCCACTTGGGTCTGTTACATTTCTTGAAATAAGGCCAATACATGATATTTTCTTACTTAGGTTTTAGGTACTTGGTTTTCTCGTTTCACGAAGTTTTCATGTTGACACTTATATAGGAGATCTCTAGCACAATGACGTCACTTAGTGCAGCTTCTGGACTGACGTTTTCCTGAATATGAAAAATTGATCCGTTTCGGAGAGGAGTTGATCAACCATTACCAAGTAGCCTTTGCTTTGCCGAATTAGTAGCATTGAGACCTATCACAGTTTCAATTGTTTAATAGTGAACTTGCATTTGAGGTTAGAAGGCAGTTTTCTTATGTAGTATACTCTGGGTTTAGAGGAATGGTCTTTGCTATGGAAATGCCGTAATTGAATTCATCGCATGTCTCATCGAAAAAGCAGAAAAGTGATGTGCTTGTTTAAAATGACTTGTATAGCCTAGGTGCTGACTGAACTGCTTAGTTCCCAGCGTGGTTTCTCCTCCTGTACTGCTGGAAGTAAACCACAGGTAATGGGGCAAAATTAGTAAAAGTGACGAGTACCTTTCTCTTTACTTTAGTTTTTGCCACCAAGATTCTCGTTTCTTTTTGAGTGGGAACAACAGGAAGCTAAGGCAGTTAACTGAACAATAATAACTTTGCAATCTTAAAATCGTTAATTGTATGATACCTTTGTGTGTTATCTGTTGCAGTTCTGTACGGCTGTTTTGTATCTCATTGACTTCTGCACTGCACTGCATTGACTTCTGCACTAATTGTTCGAATGCGAGAATACAAAATATGAATTACATTTCTGGTATTCTAATGCACTAGGCTACCTAGTACCTTCGAATACCACCAAGTTATTTCGAAGTCTCGCATTCGAACGATTGTGCAGTGCAGTGCAGAAGTCTGTGAGATACAACACAGCCGTGGAGAAGTGCAACAAATAACACACAAAGGTATTATACAATAGACCTTTTAGCTATTCAGCAAAAGAGCCTGGATCGAGCGTTATTTTTATACATTTTTATACACGAGATTCGATCGAGTGGCGTTAGAGCTTCTATCACTATTATGCACATTCGAAAATTCTACGAAATGTAGCAAAGTATCGTTCGATTGAGATTCTTTTTCAGAATAGCTAAAAGGTCTATTAACGATTTTAAGATTGTAAACTTATTATTGTTCAGTTAACTGTCTGGGCTTCCTGCCTGGAATCCAGAACTGTTTGTATCACAAACTTCTCTGTGGATGGCTTAATCTAGACGGAATTGGCAAATTTTGCAAACACTAAAGTAGAAAGAGAGGTGCTTGTTAGTTTTACTAATTTTACCCCATTACTTGTGGAGAAAAACAAGGACAGATTTTATAAGACAATAGCAGCAGTTGCTTTTATTGACACCTAAATTCAAAGAGATTTGCGAATGCAGACAAAGGAAATTCCCTCAAGCGGAAATTCAAAACAAACGAAAATGCAAAGTTTCTCTGAAACCCAGGTAGCTAACTTGCTTGTTGTGCATTCCACAAATGGTTTTTAAGAGCAAACATGCGCGCATATTGAAAGAAGGAACATATATCTAAGTATCTACCGCGGGCATTTTACTAGTTCGGTATAGGAACCGATTTGGAGGCGATTCTATTCTCGTATTTTTTGGGTGCAGTCAAAGCACTTACTTCTCAGCTTCTGAACAGCAAAAATAAAATGCCCGCGGTAAATGTTTAGATTTGTGTTCCTTCTTTCAATATGCGCTCATGTTAGCTCTTAAAAACTATTTCTGGAACGCACAACAAGCGAGATAGCTACCTGGGTTTCAGAGAACCTTTGCGTCTTCGTTTGTTTTGAATTTCCACTCGAGGGAATTTCCTTTGTCTGCAATCGCCAATTTCTTTGAATATAGGTGTCAATAAAAGGAACTGCTGCTACTGTCTTACAGAATCTTTCCTTGTTGTGGAGAAATCTCTCTGCAAAGAAACCAGTCGAGTCTCCACGTCTGCTCGATGAAACATACATCTCCGCAGCAGCAGCCACACAAATGGGGCGCAATTTATGGGACACGCTATAGTAATTAGCTCTTTGATTTATCTAAATTCGTTGCAATTCATAGGTGTGCTCAAAATTTACTAACGTCTAATGTTTTGTAAAGAATGAAAATATATTGAATTGGCACTGTGAAATGAGAAGATATGTATTTCAAAAGAATCATACCCAATGAAATTTGGGCCACAGACTTAAAAAAATCATCTGCGCCAAGCCATTTTGCACAAATACAACTTTGCTTAACTTTTTCACCATGATTGAAAAGGTATGTTTGTTTTCCAGAAGATATGGAGTCTGCTAGATTTAGCATCACTAAGGCTGTAGCAATGTTTCATTGGACCATAATTCCCCAAACATAGCATCATGCTTAGCTACGTAACTTACAGATCAACAATGCTATGCAGCAATTTGAAAGGAAAATTTTTTACCAGGGAACCTGTAAACTTTGTGCCACGGTTGTCACCATTCAGAAGTTCATATATTTTACAATTTGTTAAACCTATTGTATGAAGGAGTCTAGGGTCGCCATCAGGCAACATTGTTTGTCAATTTGTCATATCAGTTGTACAGTGATGTTTCGTCCTTATATGTTTCCGTTCCAGGAATATAGGCGCAACCTTTCTTCTCCTCTTGGTGAGTCAGTAAAAAGGATCCCATAACGGCACCCTGGATAACAAGGCGATGATACCGGCAAGTAAACGATTTGATGGAAAACATGTTCAAATCTACTTTAAAGTTTACCCAGCTGATCTGAATTTATGAAGGATTTCCTCGACAAAGCCCCAGGGGGCACTCTATAAAATTTAAGATAGGGATGCTCATTGGACAGATTTTTTTGTCTACCCAAAAAAATGACAGGCCCAAAATTTTCAAACCCAAGAAAATGACGGAATTATTCTCGAGTCCCCATATCTATCCTTTTTGTACCACAAGTTAAATTGAGAACATTGCACCTTACAATTCTGCACAATAAGATAGTAAAACTGATATTGAACTGGTTGAGTCCAAGAAATCGATAAATCCCCGTTAGAAAAGCTTCTGCTCTCTTGATGTCATGACGATATGATAGATTTTAGGATTTGCCTGACCGAAATCGACCAATTCGTTCTGAAATCATGAAGCATTTTTTCACGATGCCCCTTGAAGAAACCATCAAAATTATTTTGAATTATAATTAAATTTCCAAATTTTTGTGCCGTATCTACGGCAAAGGACAGTATTTTCATCTTCTCGAAAGGACAACACGCATGTGCTCAAGTCATGTTTGTAAGGCAACAATATGAGGGGATTTCAATCATGATTCATGCCCTCTTTGAAAGGGTTTTTTCAAGAAAATCACTCACAATTTCCCTTTGGAGTGGCGGATTCGAAAGAGGAAATTTTACAATCTATCTGAACGTGTTCGCCATTAAATGACACTTGCAAATCATCGTTATGATATGCAGGGACGAGTGGCGTTTCAAACGGGGATTGTTTTGTTACTCACCCAGTGTAGCTTGCATCTCCTTATTGAAACTCTTTATCGTACTGAAAAAGAGATTTACATTGGTCAAACGGGGAAGGTGGCTTTAAACTTGTAAATTTGATTGTGCATTTAAGCCCAGTTTCAAATCGTAGTCGTTCTTCATAAATTGTCTTCTTCGTAATTTTGCATGTTTCTGTCTTTGGCTCTGTCTTGCTCGTTTGGCCATGCTTGAAGCGGAATTTCAATATCGGTTCTGTTGTCATCCAAGGTCTTGCGGGCAAACTCTGAATGCACACCCGAGTTTTTGACCTGATAAAACGGTTTGTTTTAGTTAGGCCAAAAATTTGATTTTATTTTACGTGAAATTGTAGCATGCCGCAGAGGACCCCGGATGACAGTATTGTTGGGGAGACAAGGTATGCTGTGTCCGAGGAAACTTATGTGTCCCCCCCGTGCAATAGGTTATAGCTCATGCGCAATAGCATTTTGGAGTTGAAGCTTTGATGGGCGCATGAGCTTAACCCATTGCACGGGGGGAAACAATAGTTTTCTCGGACAAAGGGATCTCGTCTCCCCAACAAAATATAAAGCACTACGTTCAGGTGCGTTCAAAAAACTGTCAGTCATCCTACTCGGTCATACGAAAGTGGAGCGAGCGAAGCAAGTTGCCCTTACTTTCCGCGCTTTGCTTGCTCCACGTTCGCAGCTCAGTGCCGACCAACAAGGCTTGAATAAGATAACAGACGAGACTTGGAGCAAGTCTTTTAGCGAAAAAGAATCTAATTTAGAAAGAAAATGAATGTCAGGAAAGCCACATAATATGGGGTGCAAGGTATGACTAGTAAATTTTTTGAGACAACAAATTTGGATGCATGCTCGCTTCTTTGTCTTGATGTAAATGTTTCATACAGCCCTTGGTACCAAGTGGCAAAGCAGTCGGATGATACAGTACAAAGCAAGTGAAAACTGCTGACGCAGAAAACAGAATCTCCTGCTTTGCTCACAAACAATAACATGGATCTGGAACATGTTTTCCAAAAGCGTTCTAAAGTAGCAAATCTTCCTGGCGTGGCCCGTGGGGAGCAAAAGGGGTAAAAGGAACCTTCAATTTCCCCGAAAGACGGCCTTGCTAGATGAAATTACAACTTTATGATAATCGTAAAGGTAATCGTAAAACACTATTGATCGTAAATTCGTTCTCGTTGATTCTCTTTTGATTGGCCCAATTTATGGAAGTGTGTCCAATCTTTCAGCCAATCAAGACTTGATACAGGAGGCTATAATGCATGGAAATGAAATCTGTTTTGTTTGTTGTTGTTGTTGAGATGCCACTTTGAAACGAGGTTTGCATCTCGTGAGCCTTTTCGATGGGCAAGAAGGGCAAGAAAGCATTGGACAGTGCACCTAATTGCAAGAGGGAAAAGTGCGGGAAACCCACCACAACTTAGCCTGCGAGCAAAACTGAGAAACTGATGTGACTTCCAAGAATTCTACAGGTATGCTGCTTCCAGTTTATACCTTCCTCAGTCCATATATGGAAGGCATAAATCAAGCAAGATATTTTTAGTCTGATTAAGTTGTACTTTTCTGAGGCCTATGAATTTTGCCCATGAATAAAATCGATTTTGGTGCAAAGGTCATCCGCCACAGCCAGCAAATCCAGCTGACTTTTCTGCCTACAATCCCAACACCTTTCTGCCAACACACGAAGAGATGGAATGACTAATTGATTTGAAATAGTTTTTGAAAAGGGTGCTGGGGTAAACCAAAGAAGTGGGGAGAGTGGTTGGTTGTTGGGGGTGGGCACAGCATTCAGTGAACAGTTGGCAGTGTGTGTGTGAAAATAGACCAGTGTACCCTAATGAGCTGATAAAAGCAAACATTCACTAGACATATTCTTTTATAAGAAACTAAGACTTCCTGCCCATTGCATTCTTTGATTTTGGCATGTTTGTAAATTTCTTAAAAAGACTGCAACAGATAGTGCAATTACATGGAGGGTTATTGGTGCAGCTGTGGCTGGAAGCAGTCAAAGTGGCACGGGGAAGATCTTCCCTGCACACCACAAAGAATGCAGACTGGCTTTCTGCTAGTACTGAAAGTTTCTTAAATTTATCAGATTTTGAGTTCACAGAGTTTCTTATGAGTTTCTTTGGGGGCCATCAACTTTTGATTTTTGTATTTTTTAACGGCAATTGGCCATTATGGGGGAGGGGGTCTTACCCTTAGGCTGTTAAGAAAATTAAAAATCGTATGGAAATCCCCCCCATAAGGGAATTTTTTTAAAAGATTTGATAAAGTCTTGACAAATAATGTATGAAGTGTAGAATAAAACAGTTTTATTATGCTTCCCAATATGGTGTATCTTTGGTTGAAGTCTAGCGTGTTCTACAAGACAGCTGTTTGCTGCTCCCCAAGTTTTACTAAGGCCAAAGACTTTAGGTTGATCAGAGGCACGCTTGGTAGAAGGCCGTTAATGGGGGAGGGGGTTCCAATCTTAAAGGCTAGATGCCGTTAAAAAATACGAAAATCGAAAGTCGATGGCCCCGTAAAGGTTTCATAACAAGTGGTCTGTCAGTACAATGGTCTAGGTCCAGGGTGAGGTCACTCCTCAGATCTGTGACAGGCTATTAGCCTTGCCTTTAGCACAGTAAATATTATAGTTATAGTATAACAATCTTCATGTTCATTACCTGTGTCCTCTTGCCAGACTGGAAAGTTTGTACTGTGCACATAATATCTTGCACATGCAGGAACATAGCCATTTTCAACCTGAGGTTTGCAGTTAGCAATAAACTAAGGATCTATCATTTTAATCTACTTTTCTCAACCATGGGTTTGCATTGCAGTCGTACTTAGGCCACCTCAACTTGCCTGTGCAAGATACAAGCTTTCCAGTCTGGCCTTCCTGAATATTCTAAAACAATATTTATCAAGGCCTTTCCAATGTCTAGACATCACTCAGGTGTACCTTGTCCTTCTGAGTAACATGATACAGGAAACAGGTGAAAATGGAATAGAAATATGTCAAAGATTTCCTTTTTCAAAACAAATAGTTTCTAAAGTTATATCTTCCCAGTGGTTTAGTTTCTTAATTTTTGGCAGTCTGAGAGATGAGTTCATTTAAGTAGTTTCTCATAAGAAATATGTGTACATGCATCCTGTTTCATAATAAGCAGCTTGCAAGAAATGGTAGGCTCAATTCTTCGAAAGTTAAAAAATAACCCTACCTTTTTTGAAAAGTTAAGAAACTTTTTGTAATTTTCAGCTTTAACTTTCACATGCCATTCAAAAGTGTTTTAACTCCATACAGTTTTGCAATATTTTGGACCTTATTTTGAGTATGAGTTACGTCATTTGCTTGCTTTGAGATCTTAGCAAGTGATTTGGGAGCCCTTGTGACAAATCCACTGTAAATTAACTTTATACTGTACTTCCAGCATTAAATATAAGAAACACATCTAGGAAACTTTGGACATGGCCCAAAATTGAAGAAAGTGCCCTACCAGCCTAGGATCTTAGTTTTTTATAAAAGTGTGTCAAGAAGACAGCGGTGGAGCCAGCTGCGACAAAGTGGGGGTTAAGAAATGATGGGGGTCCGGGGCAAAGCCCCCGGAAAAATTTTTGGGGCCGCGCCCTTTAGAACTTTGGGAAATGCCCATTTTGAATATAGAAATGCTCCCTTTGGAATATAGGGATATGCCCAATTTGGATAAAAACTGACAGATGAAATCATAGTATACAAGAAACCTTAATACAGGGTTTTGAATTGTATTACAACAAGTATCACAGCTTGTAAAACTTTAGATGGGTCATGTAATAATGTTAAGGCCACATCGAATAAATGGATAGATTCTCATCACCGCCTGCATAGGAAATGTATCCCGTGTGTACATTTTTTTATATTTTATTTGCAAAATATAAAAGTGCCGCCCGCCCATCGTTTGCAAGATTTGTGATACGTTTTATGTTTCATATGGCCTATTATTGCCTGAAAACTCAATCAAACGCCGTAAGAAACGAGCTTACTTTGATATTTTTCCCCTTAACAGATGATTTGACCAGCTTTCAGGGGCTTCCGTGCTTTCATACTTGTCAATGTCCCGTTGATGATTGCAGTTAATATCTGCAGATGATTTGCAGATATCCTGCGCATCTCTTTAGGTTGTTTGTAAACGCAATAAACAGTAAACAAAGAAGCAACAGAATGACAGTTACAAGCATGTCACAAGTCCAGACAACAAAATCTACGAGAATTCCCTCATAGATTTTGCAAGATCAACCAAAAATTTTTATATATGAAATATAAAATATTAACCTCCCACCTCGCGCAACTTTTCAAAACTTAGTGATGAGAATCTATTAATTTATTTTATATGGCCTAAATATATGTTCGATCTTGAACACAAATGAACTAAATGCAGAGAGCTGAACCATATCCTCACATGCTTCTTCTGAAAATTGTTTCTGCAACTCGCTTAATAGGAGATCCAAGAAAGGGAAATAGAGTTCTCGCCTAAAAACATCAATTGCTGGAGTGTTTTCTTCTTGATTTCAAGTAGCAATGCTGTGGCTGAAAGCTGCATCAATAATAGTAAACCAGAAAAAGCATGAACGGGAGCAGGTAAAATGACAAAGACAGAAAAAGATTTCAGAACAATGAGTTCATATCTTTTTCGATCAAATTGCACCGTGGCAGTAGTTGATTGAGAAAGCGAGATTAAAAGCTGAAGGTATACCTACCCCTACCCTATGATCTTTATGAGGTTTTTAGACGAATCTAAATTACCATATTTTCAAAAAAGTGGGGGTATTCCCCCCCCCTGTGGCTCCGCCACTGGAAGAGGAAAACTATGAAAAAAATATTTACAAAATTTATCCAGATTTTGTCTTACCCATTTTACCTCCAACTTACCAATTTTCCCCCATCTATTCCTAGAAGCAGACAAGGAATTTGGCCGAAAGATTCAACTAGTTAAGCATTCAGCTTGTTCCCTCTTGTTGGCCAAAGTCCAAAGGCTCAAACCAAGATGGTGATTGCAGAGAAGTTGTTATTCAATGCCATTACAGCTGTGAAAGAGTTAAGCATTTTTCATTTGGCTCTGATACTGTTGGGCATTGTGTTTTTATGGCAAATGATAAGAATCTGGAGCCAACCATCACCAGCAAAGAATCCAATGTCAAAGGACTATCTTCGTGATCCTGCACCACTGGTTTTAGAGAAAGAAAAGAGAGATGCTGTTCTCAAAAATGTAAGTTGAATATTTACATAGAGTCAGTTTCACAGAATGTTCATTATGTCCACTGACCAACTGACTTTCAAAGATTAGAATTACAAAATAATGTTTTAATTGAATATAACAGGGCTTTGTGAAATTCATAGATGTAGGAACCAGGGGCACTGGGGGGTGTGCCCCCAAGATTTTGAAATAAGCAAAGGAAGTGCCCTTTTCATTTTAGAAAATACTCTTGTTCTTTAGGAAAACATGTGCCCTTGAGGCGTCATGCCCCCCAAGTTGGAGATGCTTCCTACATCCCTGGAGAAATTCTTTACAGTTTCAGTTTTTGTTCCATCAGTCTGGAGATAATAGTGAAAATTCCTAACTGACTGTGTTAGTTTCATCAAAATGACAGCAACCACACCATTTTAAAGCACTTTGCAGGGATATATAGTGAATTAATTAGATTTTCAATTCTAAACATGTATATAAACAAGTCTGAAAAGAAAAGAGTAATTTAAATTAGTAATTAGTAATTTTAATTTGAAAAGATGTATTTTTAAGACATGTAAGATATAACATTGCCAAAGTGGGTTACTTTAAATCTTGGGAAAAACAATGAAACAGTAGTGTATCAAATTTTATGTTTGGAGAAAGAGCTTTGTTTTCCATGTCATTTCCAACATGTATATCCCTAAATTTTTTGCAGCAGATGTTGTGTCTTGCAAGGTGTCCCGAGAGGTTTATGCTCCATTTTTGTGGTTCCTGTGGATGAGTTTATTGCTAAAGTTGTTGGGTTTTGAATGCTGTTGATTGAAGAATTCACATAAATGCAACATTCATTGAAGTAAAAAGTTATCATATTTTCTGGGGTGGTAAAACTCCTTATATGGAGCATCAGGTGCGTGCTACCCATAAGGATAGGTATAGGACCTTGAAAATTCTTAAATATGGGTCTCAGAATTTAGATTGCTGGGCAGAACATCCCTGTCATCCCAAGATTTGAGTTACCACCCCAGGTCATCTTCCTAAGGCTTTGTGGTGTCAGAGCTTATCTAGCTTGGGCTGCAAAATCAAAATTATGCTCTAGTAATTAGCTTGAAGATGAATCTTGTAAGTTTGAAACGTTTCCAGACTGTCCTGTTTAACAAGGCATGATTTGAGTCTATTTTTCTTAGGTGATGTAGAATACAAATTTGCCAAGTCAAGTCGTTATCTTGGTAGCAGCTAAGGGGGCCATTATGGAAATAAGGTCACTCGATCTTTTAATGCTATCCCTGCCACTATGATTAGGGGTGTGTTTTTAACTTGTTTTTATTAAAGTACCATGTAAATTGTATTGTAATTATTTTAACTATTAACTATATATCTTTTAACAACTGTAAATATTTTAATTTTGTGGTGAATGATACATACATACATGCATAGCTTGTATTTTATGAATAAATTCAAACTGACTTCAAGGTTAATTCAATTTTGATAAATATATACAGTATATGGTTTGAGTAAAACAATAAATAAGGTCATTATTCTACAGTAAGTAGTTTCCACGCATTCTCTTGAAAGGGTTTTACATCAAAGAAAATTCCAGAAAATCTTGATGCAGTGGTAATTGGAAGTGGCATTGGCGGTTTGACAACTGCAGCATTGATGGCAAAGGCAGGCAAGAAAGTTTTGGTTTTGGAGCAACATGACCAAGCTGGTGGATGCTGTCATACTTTCATTGAGAAAGGTAATGTGCAAGGTTTCTGAACCATAAGTTATCTGAGAATGTTAAAAAAACTGTACCCCTTCTGTGCAGCTGCTGTGACAGAGCTTCAAGGTACTGTACATTCGACGTTACTAAAACACGGAACAAGCGGAACAAGCCAGTAACAAGCGGAACAAGCCAGGAACAGGCCAGTAACAAGCGGAACAAGCCAGTAACGCATTGAAAAAAGCGTGGAATTAGCATGGGTACATGGCTGAACCCCACGAGATAACGTTAACATTGCCGCAAGGGCCGTTCATTCCAAAGGAAATTTCCAAAAATTGTTGCGGTGTGAAATGAACAAGTGACCATATTTTCTTGTTAGAAGAAACTGGTTATGAGAAACAGATCGCCATATAAAATTAAGAAACTCCAGCACTGGGAAAATATAACGTAAGAAAGCAACTTGCGGATTTTTCTTGAAAAGAGAAGGATTTTCGCCGAAGTTGAACGGGATATTTAGAAAATCAAGACCCTATGAGGATGTGCGAAGAATTCCGGCGCATGTAAAATATTTGGGTGAGAATGAATTTATGTGCTGTCGATAGAGTAGTGTTGTCAAAGAGGACACTACTTGTTTGTTGCTTTTGTATTTTATATTTTTTTGCTAATCGAGGGAGAGGTTTGGAACGTGAAAGCCATGAATCTGAGAACTGGAAGTTGTTGTTTTAGAGTATACAAATGGATTTCTTCGACAAAAAGCGAGCTCGTTACTTCCAGTGATCATTTTCACCATTAGGATGTGAGGCAGATCAGTTGCTTTTGCCTGTCCCAGCTAGTTACTCATCGTTATACATAAAATGGGGAACTAAACTTCTAACCCAAAACATCGGTTTTAGTAATATACAATTTCCAGAGAATTCTCTGCTCTGGCGATATGCTTTAAATAGCGGTCTTAAACTCCCTCGATCAACTTTAAAACAATCTCCTCCCACAGATACACTTCCTTTCTTTTCTAGAGTGAAGAATGGAAGGGGTCGAATTTTCGTAAAAGCACCAAATATGATTCTAAATCGTCAAACTATTTCAGGTATGCCTGACCTATTGCTACACTTCTGGCAAAAAACACATCCGTATATACCTACCTACCTACCTCAGTTCCTTCCTTCCTTCATTCCTTCCCATACAGAAATCTGCCCATCACGTAATGTGCTCATTCTTCGAATAGAAAAATAGCACAGTTTATCCCAAGGTCAACGTTGCTTCGCAGTTGATTCTTCTGGCAGCGCTACGGACGAGACTGGGGGCTTGTCTATTTTATCACTCTATTTATTATTTCGACAAAACGTTATCAAAAATGGCGTAAAATTAGTTGGGTATACCTTTCGGTTGAAAAATTACGTCAAAATCCCCCCTTCCGATTTTTCAGAGCTGGCGCCGCCACTGCGTGATTCCTGCTTTCGTGGTGCCTTATTCTGGTTTATAATTGCTATAGCTCTTGTAAATACAGTACTTTGTCAATAGAATTTATATTTAGTTCAGCTCCAACAGTGTGTGTCTCTGGATGGTCGCTCTCTCGCCTATTTCCCCAAATGGGGATTATTACATTTATTTCGAAATTTCCGTTGGAATGGACGGCCCTTTTCTTCTTATTGTTGCGGCAATGTTAACGTTATCTCGTGGGGTTCAGCCATGTACCCATGCTAATTCCACGCTTTGTTCAATGCGTTACTGGCTTGCTCCGCTTGTTACTGGCCCTTTCATGGCTTGTTCCGCTTGTTACTGGCCTGTTCCTGGCTTGTTCCGCTTGTTACTGACCTGTTCCTTGCTTGTTCCGCTTGTTACTGGCTTGTTCCGCTTGTTCCGTGTTTTAGTAACGTCGACTGTACATTGTTTTGTTTTGTTTTATAGTTGCACAAGTTAGGCTTTAACTTTTTACTTTGAGACTTTGTTTTAGTCAATCAGACTATTGGCTGCTGATTTGTGGCACAAGATGGTGAAAGTGATTACTTCAAAGATAGTAGGTTCTTTTTAGCAAGGATGTGAAAATCAAGTATGTATAGTTACTGCAAGAGAATTATGTGGTGTTGTTTATTTATTTTCAACATTCTGAAAAAGGTTTACATCAACCAGTAATTCAAAGCAAAGAAGATGACAACAGTTGCTCTGAAATCCATGTAGCCAGCTTACTTGTTGTGCATTCTATATGTGGCTTTAATAGCAAATGTGCAAGAATCATACACACGGACATCTGCATTGGTCACTTCTTTTTTTTGTTTGATTGAGGCTGATGTGGAGGTGATTTAATTTTTTGTATTTTGGGGTGAAGTTAAAAACCAACGGCTCAGCTACTGAGCCAAACAAACGTCTTTCCTTTTTCCATGAGAGCTGATCATTTTGACCTCCACTCCAGATTCAATGAAAAGCAATTGATTCTATTGTGCTGCAAAATCTTCCCTTTTTAAGCTGCAAAAATTTTGAACAGTATATAAATGTTTTGGAATACATGAAATTTAGGGCATCAAAATTTTAGATGTTTTGAAATGATAGGATGCAAAATTTTTTGTGTTTGCTATAACTCTTTTGAAATATTTACAGGTTTTGAATTTGATGTTGGTATCCATTATATTGGAAGCATGACTGGAACACAAATGAGCAAAGTTCTCATTGATCAGCTCACTGATGCACAGTTGGAATGGGTTCCCATTGATGATAACTTTGACACCGTCATTCTGGGTGATCTTGATAAACAACCAAAGAAAGTGCCCATTTATTGCAAAGGACCAGAGTATTTCAAGAAACACCTAATTGAGCATTTTCCACATGAAGAGGAAGGAATAAACAAATTCATGGCACTTTTGAGGGTATGTATAACTGATATCACCATTTTAGATGCATGAGCATTTTATTCGTTTTCATCATCCTTACCTGCTTCATGGCAGGTCTTTATTTTTCGTTGTCATTTCATTCAAGAAATTATATTCTATTATCATGTTTCACCAATTCTTATAAATTTTGATTCATCTACCTAGAGTCCCAGAAAAAGTTTACAAAATTGTTGTTTACTTTTTTCAGAACTGTTGAAGCAAGTAAACTTTACTTGCTTAACTTACTTTAAGTTCTGTTAAAAGTAAACAACAATTTCTCTCTTAAAGATTAACTTGAGCCATGCAAATTTGTGGATATGTTTGCTGACTAAAACATTTACTAAATATAAAGTTGGCAATGTGCAAAGTGTGGACCGCATGACCTTGTCTTCAGCAGTATCCCGGGTGTCCCAAAAAGAGTTCCGACGTTTCATGGAACATAGAGAATAAGGTTAGAAACCCAACAGAGAATAAGTTTAGAAAAGACATTTCGACTTAAAGTTTGGCATATCGTGGGAAGAAATTAGTCATCTGAAAATGGAATTATGAGCTCTAACATTTCATGTTCATGCTCAAGACAAAACCAGAGAGATTTGTTCGGTCTTCTGCCTCATGGTGGTAAAATGGGACTCCCTCAAAGACCAAAACATACACTGAATTGACGATGCTTTCATTACCTTGACAAGGGGCAAGGTTTCTCATCACTGAGCACGTTCAAAGTAAAGGCTAGTTTCCAGTCAGTGGAATTTGCCGAGCGTGCAGAAATTCTACTGTTAGCTTTCAATGCTTTTTCACTGTGTGAAGTGACACCTGCTCGAAATCATTTTGTGGAATGTCTTTGGAAAAACAGTTTGCTGCGTTTATTGTCGCATTATGCCAACTGGGAATTTCAAATGGGAGTTTTACTATTCCACAGTTTCACAGTTCTTTTCTTTAACTAAGATAGTTCTCATTTCCTTGTTCGACGTGCCATACAATGCGACATTTCATTCTCTGGCTTTGCGCAGCTCGAATTGAGTGGTAAAAAGTACGAACTTGGTATGCTCCCCCGAGACTTATTCCCTATTGAATTCGATTTTCAGACTTTGATTTGAATGTGCACAATGAGCAGAAATCTTGTTCTTCGTCTGTTACTCATCTGGAGATTCCCCCTTCATTGCGACGATGAAGAAAGGCGTGCAGTCTCTCTGGTTTTGCTTTGAACATAAACATGGAATGTCAGAGTTCATAATTCCATTTTCAGATTACTAATTTCTTCTTACGATGTGTCAAACTTTAAGTTGAAATGTCTAGCATTTAACTAGATTGATTAGAAATTGCCAGATTCAAATTTTTTTCTCTGCGTTTAATCAAACGCCGGAACTTTTTTTGGGACACCCGGTATTTCTTCTTCAACTGTCAAGCAAAATCTTGCTTTCTATGGCACAACAGACACTGCTTTCTTTGGTTCTCTTTTGGAGTTAAAGCTCCATGCTGGTGGAATTTGTTAACAAAGCTTGATTGTACAGTTTTAGAGCCGTAGGTTTAATAACGTTATATCGATAAACTGTTTGTAGTTCTTCTATGCATTTTTCAGGAATTCTGTTTTATTCTTCAGGACATAATGCTTGCTATAAAATCATTGCGTCCAGACACAGAAATGAACTAAATACTCAGATCTAAGTTTGGCATTGTAAAAAAATTGCTTTTTTAATGTTTATTCAATAATACGCTTTTACTAAAGAATGGCAGCTCCAGTTGCGAAAACTTTTTGTGATGCATGCAGTTTTGAAATCAAATTTTTACGTATATATTCAATAGGGTTAGATTAAAGTACGCGAGATTAGTTTTCGACATTGTCCAACATGTAGAATACTTTGACTAAATAGAAATGAAGGTTACTCAACTGAATGTCTGTCGATTTTTGTAGCATTCTTCCGAACGACATCACTCACAGGAATTAAGAATTACGCCAATAGCTAAGATACTTAAGCTCGTTAAAATTGATTTCATCATTTGTGTATCACCAATTTGTGGGAACGTAGCAGTTGTAGGGCTTTCACATTTTACCAAAGCCTTTTGTTTCTGTTGACCAGTTTTCAGTTTTCTTGACACTTTCATCTACTTCAGAAAGTTGGCTTTTGTCGCTCTAGAATCATGTTTGGATTATACTTGAATAGAGTTCATGCATTCCTCCACTTCTTATTTGAATCGATTCTGATCTTAAAAGATGGGCACTTTTTTAACAGAAATCAAGGAAGAGTATGTCTGG
This sequence comes from Aurelia sp. 4 Dawson et al 2005, assembly GCA_964019985.1. Classification (NCBI taxonomy): domain Eukaryota; kingdom Metazoa; phylum Cnidaria; class Scyphozoa; order Semaeostomeae; family Ulmaridae; genus Aurelia; species Aurelia sp. 4 Dawson et al 2005. The sequence continues at coordinate 7,932,316 of OZ026493.1, read as the reverse complement.
CTTCATAATGGTAAAGTCAATGCCCATTTGGTTTGCAAATATCCTGATCAAAACAGGATTGATTCATTATGTGACAGATTTTTTCAAATATGCTAAGAAGTCCGTTGCAGATGTGATCGAGGAGTTTATTGTTGATAAAGACCTCAAAGCAGTGTTGGCTTATAGTTTTGGAGATTATGGTGAGTTGATAGACTTATAAAAATTCTCCCCGGGGGGGGGGTACTTCACCTTTCACCTAAATTTGTACGGGGATGTCCCTACCAAACGAATTTTACTCCGCTCCGATATTGCTTCTCTTCAAATAATCCCATTTCATTGGAATGGATTTGCATCCTTTTTAAACCATTCACAACGAAGAATAAGATATCACCTTTTGGCCATGGACGGCTGTGACACAGAATATTTCTAATCAATTAAGATGCATCGAAATACAAGGAAAAACAAAGAGAACGTATTTCAACTGTAACTTGTTTGAAACATTCTTCACGTGTCAGAACTGCCTATGTTTGTTCATACATTAATTGCATTTGTTATCATTTTCAAGGTACTGTACCAAGCAAGGCTCCATTCATCATGCAAAGTGCTCTTCTTAACCACTACTTGTATGGTGCATTCTACCCAAGGGGTGGTGCAAGCGAGATTGCATTTCACATTATCCCAGTAATACAACGTGCTGGAGGAAAAGTGTTGGTCCGTGCGCCAGTGACAAATATTTTGGTGGATGACGATGGGAAAGCCATCGGTGAGTGTTTTGCTATTGTGTTATTTAGGCACAGTTTCCAGCGCTTTGAGCTATGTCTTGCCCAAAATTTTACGAAAGTTTGAGACAATATTGGGAAATCCGCTGTGTATCATGTTGATCTTTATAATTTACATCATGTCTAAAGTTTTACTTACACCAGTCTTTACTTGGAAGATTAGGACTGTTTTCGTGAATCTAATTGTGGAGTTCAGTTTCAAATATTCACGAGGTTTGTTACCTGTGCTTCGCTATGATTTAAGAGGTACCGCAATACAGCGCATTAACTGCCTAGGCCAAAGCCCAAGCTCTGTTTGGAGATGGAGGCAAATTCGGTCTTTCAAGGTTAATATTCAAACTGTCAATGCACCAATATCGGCAAGCAAGGTATCTATCTTAAAGTTAACAATCGAGGGGCACTTCAAACTTATCAGGGATTGATTCAAGTCAAATTCTCATCGCTAGCCCCGATCAAAATATTTTACCTTTTTTGGAACACCCCGTACTTCAGATTCATCGATTTTTGAAATATCACAATTTTTCCCTTTGCTTCTTGCGAAATGTGTTTGATAGTTCTTATTTTGTGTCAGAAATTGTTGGTATGGTCATGATGGATCGAACCGTATTAATCGTAATATTGACGTAGCGATTTCTAAACCTAGATATGTAACTTAGGTGATGTTTTTTCGGAATTTCAGGTGTTCGTGTACACAAAGGCGGTGAAGACTACGACATCATGGCACCGCAAGTTATTTCTAACGCTGGAATCTACAACACATATGACCGTTTGATTCCTCCTCAATTACGCGAGCTGCCCAGTATCCAGAAAGCTTTGTCCTGCGTTCAGCATGGTCCGGGCGCAATGTCTGTGTTTGTAGGACTGGATGGAACGAAAGAAGAACTCGGAGTAGAGGCTAAGAATTACTGGGTGTACACGAGCAACGACTTTGACAAAATCACTCAAGATTACATGGCTCTTAGTGCAGAGGAAGCCGGAACGAAAGACATCCCACTGCTTTTTATTTCATTCCCGTCTGCAAAGGATCCGACTTGGGATCAACGCTTTCCTGGAAAGACGACTTGCGCAATTGTTACCCTTGCCACTTATGAATGGTTTGCAAAATGGGATGGCAACCGAGTTGGAAAGCGTGGTGAGGACTATGAAGCAGTGAAGAATAGAATTGCAGACCGCATGTGGCAACAGACGTGCAAGCTTTTCCCACAACTCAAAGACCGCCGTGTTTACTTCGACGTTGGCTCCCCGGTGACCAACAACTACTACATAGGGTCACCACGTGGCGAAATCTATGGTGTAGATCATAATTTAGGTCGTTTCACTCCAGAGTCTGTTACTACGCTCCGGCCTAAGACCCCCATACCAGGACTGATTCTCACCGGGCAAGATGTATTTTTATGTGGATTCTCAGGGGGAATGTATGGTGGCTTACTTGCAGCGGCAGAAGCACTGAACCGCAACTGTCTGATTGACTTGATGAAGTTCACAGCTATGATGAAAAGCAACGCGAAGAAAAAGTCCGCTTGAGTATTTATTTTGACTTTGTCATATTGATTGTGACTGTAATGTGTGTTTAGTTTCCACATAAGCCTCCAGGTTAGCTATTTTTGTATTCCTAGCGAAGTGATCTTGGGAAAATCCATTAATCCAATCGCATACTTAGGCCCTGATCACACTGCCCTGTTTTTGTATGAAAACAGATCACAACTGTTACGTTGTGTCTTGCGTTAACATTACTCCTCATTGAAAGAAGAGATATTCAAAAATGCTAATGAAAGCGGATCGATTTGAAATCGAATAAATTTCAAAACAATGCGTTTTTAAGATATGCATTTGAAATACGATCGGTTTTCAGCGTGGACGCCAAAAGCAGAGACATTTCAAAACGCTTCGCATTCCTTGTATAGGCTGATTACACTTACTTTCGAACTCGTGATTGATGCCGTTTTAACAGCTACTAACAGAGGCTGTGTTTTGAGCAGAGGGAAGCTGGATTGATGGTAAGGCAAAGGGATCAAATGGGAAAGCAAGGGCACTCCAGGGCAGAGGGTGAGCGAAGTGAGCCGAAAATTTGGGAGTCCGAGTGTTCTCCCTGGAAAGATTTTTAGGAACCACACCCTTTTGATTGGCGTAAAATGCTGTCAAGAATATTCTAACTAATATAAATGATGTTCCCTTTGAGATATTTGGGTATGACTCATGACTTATGCAAGCTACAATGATTATTCGACTTGAGGGTTGAATTCATGATCTTCATACCATCGTACTTAGCTAATTTCATTAACAGGATACTCTTGTCCCCTTGCCCCTCTTAAAAAAGGGCAGGAGGGGCGCGTCTCCCCCGCATGCCCTCTTCTCTGGATTTACGGTTTTGAGAGAACAACATAGCTTCGATGGGGCAGTGTGAACGTCTTTCTTATTCATGGCGTGGTCCTTCGAAAACACGGGCAGCGTTTTCATCAACAAAACGAGTAGAAATGAACACTGTGCATTTTGAACATAGCCTTAATCCAAACTCCAGGTTTCGCTTGGTTGAGTAGATTTTCATCAAAGTTGAAGCAAATATCTAATCAATCATTACCTTGCATCTTATCTGGCACGTTAAAGAAACTTTGGTCCCTCTCAATAGTCGCAAAATTTCCCTTAGGGACAGTACAAAGTTTATTTTGTAACATGGCCGGTGCAAAACGCAACGGGGTAACTACTTTTTTGAGCTTTTACACAACTGGGTCAGCATTTTTTATTAAGCAAATATGAACTGGCTTGAATGGGGCAGTAACTTTTTATGAGCTCAAGATAGGGTGAACTTTTAAGTACAAAGTGGGAGGACCAATTGTCAATCACGCAAGTTGAGAAATGTATGCAAAGATGTGCATAGATAACGCCAAATTTCCTTGTTAGTTACTAGCAAGGAGGATTCATCTGTCGTTGACAAAGACTTTTATAGAGACGTATTTTCTTATGGTCTTTGGCTAATTCATTGGTGGTACTCTAGTACTATACAACATCTGCTGTTCATGAATACGGGGCAGATGCATTTTTTGAAGAAAGATTGACTTGGTCATGGTATATTTTGCAATGATTTCATACAGCCTCACGACATAATCGCAACAGCAACAACAATAATAACAACAACAAGGGCATTTTTTATTTTTGCTCAATCTGGGCCTTATCGACTTTGATATAAAATTTTGAGACGGAGATGAACACGTTTACGTGTGCCGGCAACTTAGGCTCATCCACCATTGCCTGGAGTTCGTACAGTGTTGCTATGGTTTCCATATCATTTGTGAAATCGATAGGGGAAAACTTCATCCCAAACTTCAGTGTCAAAGTCCATGAGGCGTAGTTGGAGCGTCCATCAGTCTTTCATTAGCGATCACTACGAACATGTCATCAGTCTAAATTTCATACGGGGTGCGCAGATTGTTTTGAAACAACTTCTTCTCCACCGGCAATGTAATATAATAAGTTTTGCGTTGCCCCTTATTATTAGACATATGTTATTATTTCAAGTTAAACGAATTGCTGTAGCAAATATAGAATATGATTAGCATAAATTAGTGTGATGTTCTCTGTCCAATTATAGGTGACCTCCAGGTTATCAAATGATAATTTATGTTGAAAAACAATAATAAGATGAATTATATATTTTATCAGCTTGAAAGTTTTCTGGCCATGCCTTCACTGGGCAAGTACATCTGTTCGTAATTGTTTGCAACTTGCATGTAACAATTGTATGGAACTGCAATCCTCGCCAAAACCTCCTGTCACAAACTAAGATTTTCAGCATTTTATCGACGAAAAATTACAGTTCCTACTAATTCAACTGAAGTATTCTGCAAGCCCTCCTTCCCCCGAGTTCAATGTTGTTCACCTTAACACAGGAAATTTGCTGCATGATTTTTTCGAGTTACAGAAATCGACAACATTGAATGGGGGGGGGGGGTAAAGGAGGGCATTTGCTATTCAGATCTACCTTCTCCGTTTTGTGAAAAGGGTTTTGGCGAGGATTGTAGTCCAAAACTTTATAGGGATTATAATGACTTACGATAGGCTGGGATGACCGTGCTTTATTGTTGGGGACAAGGTACGATGAATGATTTAGTACGTAAACATGAATGTCTGCATAGGATTATTTTGAGTGTGAGCAGATTTCTCAATAATATTTACGTTGTTTGCCAACAACAAAATATATTTGACTCATATGTACATAGATTTCTACCAGTTTGAGCAACGTTTCAGTAACCATCAATCCTTTACAATGGATGTTTCCCGTATTTCCGGGAGTGTAAATGGCGTAGTCACGAAAATTTTCATTGATGCTACTAGCTGAATCATAACAGCCCTAAAATGTCTTCTCGTGATCATCTACGATTGTTAAATCTTCATTTATCTTAAGATATGCCTACAATACCTTTCACTTGAAACCGTATTAGATTTAAGCTTGCTTTCTTGTCATTAACTACAGACCTCGACCTCTATTCTGTGCAAAGGTTCCCCGATTAAGTTGAAACGAAAGACGAAACTACAACGAACCGGAGTTCGCATCGCAGTTGTTTTTGGTAATTTTCTTGGCGATGGCAAATTCTTCGTTCAGTAAGCAAATATGTAGGCTGTCTAGCGAAATTACTTCATCAAAATTTGACTTTTCTTGTCGAAATGAAATGGTAAGTGTGAAAGGCTGCTTGAGAAATCAACAAAAATGACTGCAAAATTCCATTGAAAGTTATTAAAAATGGCCTTCTTTATCCAAGGACAGGAACTCGTGTGGTCATCTTTATACTTTCGAATTCGATGCGAAAACTGTGATTTTCTTGGAAGAATTTTTCCGTTTGCTATTAAATTTTTTCAGGAAAAGTCACGCCTAGGAGTTAAGTTTTATTTATATAAAATTTTATACTACTGTACTTCTCTAATTACTGCACAACACTACAGGGATGATACCACGGGGAGCGAAAGGCAGTGACTCCCCCATGATCAACACACAAGAACATGCAACAATTCAACTGGGGATACTTTTCTTGATCAGGGTTGCGAAGGCTCAAGGCCCCTAGCCTGTGTCCCAGACTGGAACACAGGCTAAAGCCCCCCAGCTTTTGTGCAAATCTTTCTTTTGCATAAAATGGGACGAAAGGCTGAAAGGAATATCAGAATATTCCTTTTTCCGGTTCTTTCAATTTTGCAAAGGGAAGACTGCACGAAGGGCTAATGTTCCAGTCCCACCAACGGGTACCATGTTCCATTCTAATCTAACCAGAGGGAGCACCAAGTCTACGTTCCGTCACAGCGAGCACAGCGAACTTTGCAGCCGAACACCCCCTCGCAGCGTCGCAGCGGCCTGTAGCCAAAACGCATGCGTCAGCTTGCAGTGTGCATTTTCGTAATGGCGGACAATAAAGCTGAGGGAGGTGTGAGTGAAGGGGACCAGAAAGATGGAAATAAGGCAACAGCAGAAGAGAAAGGCTTACATTCAACGTGTGGAGCACATTGTGAAGGACATGCCGCATCTTCTAGGAATGAACAACGAAGTAAAAAGAGTGCTAAGAAGAAAAAGAAAGGCAAAAAGGCCGAAGGTGCTGTGTCAGGCGAAAAAAACGAAGCATCGGGTGCAACTGCAGCTGAAAATGCTTCTACTGGTGTCAATGTGCAAACGCTGAGACAGATTCAGAAGGCAATGGAACAACTAATGGCTACAGACAAGCCGGCTCGTACGCCTAGTGAAGCAAAGCAGAGAAAATATGAGTTCTGGGATACGCAACCAGTTCCTAAAATTGGTAGGACTCATTTTAGGCCTCTTTTTGTCAATTTCGATTCAATTCAATTTCATTTGTCAAATGCAAGTTGTTAAGAAAGTTCAAAGCAAAGTCAGCGAAAAGACTTTCATTTCATATGACCCAGGAAAGACAGCCACGAAACAGAAAACGTAGAGAGAAGGTGCTAAAAAATCTGAGTACTCTCTAAATCTGATGATTCTAAAGAGATTTTCAGTACCTGCCCAAATTCTTAGTTTCTTACAGAATAAATATGTGTATTATCAAAAGAAACTGCTGAAGGATTGAGGCAAACTTCACATTCATGCCAAGGTAGAAAGATTTTCAAATGCCATCACCCCAAGAACCGATTTTATTGAAGAAATGATGCCATTCTGCCAACAAAGAATGGGTCAGGTCTATGCCAAAGATCCTTGGGCCTAAGTGCCTGAAGTGCTCCCTGGCTAGTCTGCATTCTTTGAAGTACATGGGGAAGGTCTTCCCCATGCCACCTTGACTGCTTCCAGCTGCAGCTGTGCCATGACCCTGTAATAACACCATCTATGGCAGTTTGCTGAAAAAGGCAAAATTAGTGATTATATACAGTATATATACAGTATATCGAACTGTTCAATTTCTAATTCCTTCAAAACATCTTCAAAGGCCCGTAGAGGCAAAAACATCTCCCATACATTTTTCTGTTGCATATGTGCATGCCAACGTGATTTAGTATGAATCGAGCTTCTGGGCATTTGGCGCCCCCTCAAAATGCTGGGCGCCTTTGGCACCCCCATCTTCTCAAGTCACTGGGGGGGGCACGTGCCCCCTTACTTCAAAACTTGTGATACCCCAAAGTTCTCCAGCAATGTCAGAAGTAACTAAATTTTGAAAAAATGGCTTCTAGCATGGTATTCAAATATTTTCTGGGTTTCTGTAAAATCCAAACAGGGCACAATTTTTGGGACACCTCGTAGTGTTAATTTCTAGAAAAATGCACATCCACTCACCAAATATTTGGATGGAAAAGGATCAAACCTCTTTTGGGTAAAGTTGTCTGTATTTTAATCAACAGGAGAAGAGATCAAAGAACCAGTGAATGAAGCCTTAGAGCCTGAAAGGAATGAAATAAGATCTGTACCTTACACTTTGCCAAGTAACTTTGTTTGGGATACATTGGATCTTGATGACACAGCTGTGGTTAGTATTTGTGATTATCAGTGATATAAACCTGGGGGACACTTCACTGTTGGGTGATATGGGGGTGTGTACTCCAAGAATTGCTGTTATGACCCAATCCAAGAATTTCTGCAGGATTTTTAGACCAAATTCCTGAATATAGATGTGTTTATGGACCAGTGTTTGCACTACAAAACAATAGGGAAATTGTTAAATATCCCAAAACTGGGCATTTGAAGAATTTCTAACAAGAATTACACCCCAATCCCAGGTTTTTTTCAAAAAATACATCCCATTGCCAGAGTTCTCATGTGAAAGACCACTTGAAAAACTGGTGTAAATCCCCATATGATTGGATTGTGAAGTATCCCCCTCCCTCCCTCTCGTGGGGATACAAACTTAGCAATCCAGATTTTATGTGCAGATGAATAGACTTTTTAGCTGTTGGGTAGAAGTGCCTGGACTGGCTTGAGCGATATTTTTGAGACATTTTTATGCAAGAGGTTTGATTGATTGGTGCTACAGCATCTATCACTATTGTCCAGATTTGAAAATTCTGCAAATTTATTAAATTATCAAATGGCCATTTCTGCTTGAAAGCAACTTTGCACAATTCACAATGGATTGAGAGAAGACATTTTTGATATCATCACTTTTGTCAGAATGGATTTGTTCTCATTCAAAAGTTGTTGCTTCATCTAATTCTCAGCACCTTAAAGCTTAAAAGCTAGCACCACACTTTAGCACAACATCAAATTGAAGGAAACCTGAGAGTTTTTTGAATGATCAATTTATATTCTTCATTCAGCATTTAGTTTAGCATTAATGTCACTTTAAATGTTTGCCAAAGCTACATGATCCGTTTCATTCTTCCAGTCATGAGTTAAGAAAATGCTGTAATCTTGAAAGTAACGATGATACATATTAACAGATGTTCTTTGTGGAGCTCTATATAAAAAAGTACCAAAGCTCAATGTGAGCAATTCACGTGAAAAAGGCTATAAAAGTTTGCATGATAATTTTCAAAGTTTTATACAGATCTTGCTGCCCTTGCTCAGGAAGGTCCCATTCAAAACACAAAAAAAGACAAAGAAGAACAAGGAAAATTTACAAAAAAGAGTCTGACTGAAGGACTGAAGAAGAAATAGAGAGGTGAAATGAACAGTCCTAATGTAGAATTATCTGTCAGGATAAGCTCATAAAGATCTGCACTTTTTGATCAATATCACTGTCATTCATAGCGTTGTTGGTATCTTATGATCAGAGATTAACAGCAAACTTGAAGTTGCTCTCTTGTCCTTCAAAATACACAGTATGTGTAGCACTGTGTTGTTTCAGTTTACTAAACTTGGGTATTTATTTAGTATTTTTCGACATGTTTTCATTCTTTGCAACATTCTTTTTTAATAGTTGAAAGAATTATACACACTTCTGAATGAAAACTATGTTGAAGATGATGATAATATGTTCAGGTTTGACTATTCACCTGAGTTCTTAAGATGGTAAGTCACAGATGTTTTCATTTTTATTGATCTCTATGCAAACTGAGAAAATTATGGCAGCAGCAAGTTACTGTCTGAAGAGACATTTTCAAATAGAAGTTGATATCAAGAGATAGAAATGAAGTTTGCTTGTGCGTTGTTGTAATTTCAAAATGTCCACATTTTGAACCATTGCAAGCTTTTACGCTGAACTCTACCAAAAATAGATATGGCAAAGGTATATTATCTGATTTATGGAGAAGCCATCTTTTTCATTAAAAAAATTTCATTTATTTTCAATACTTGAACTTAGCCACAATGCCTTTACCCTACAAAGTTCATTCAATTCCAATTCAACTTCTGAGAACAGTATCAAGAGAGAGTTGGGTTTTTTTGTTATTTTGCTTGACAAGGAAACTCTGACTGGATGAATTTTTTGATGAATTGTTTTTGACAGCAACTTTTGGCTAAAAGGTCTTCATTGGGAATTTTTCTGACCTTTTTATTGACATTTCATTAAGAGAGAAAACTCCAAAGTTCTTATTATTAGAAGATATGTTCAGTTAGAATGCAGGATAATAAATGGTGGAGACACATTCTTTTTAGGGCCTTGAAGCCACCAGGATGGAAAAAGGAGTGGCATTGTGGACTGAGGGCTGCAACAAACAAAAAACTTGTTGGCTTCATAAGTGGAGTTCCAGCAACAATCAGGGTGTATGAGCAGTAAGTGTACTCTAGTGAAGAAATCCTTTTGCTTCATAGTTCCTCAAGAACCATGAGAAACCATTACTGCTCTCTAAGGGCCAAAAGCAAATGATTGATGTTTATTAGATTAATGATTAATGTGTAGAAATATATCTTTTTGATTTTGTATCAATTATTCAAGTTCTTTTGTTTCATTTGATGCTATTCACATACAGCAAATAATGTTGTTTTAAATTATATTATTGGCAAAATTTCCAATTGTTTACAGAGTACATTTTTCTTAATGCATGCCAGGAAAAATGTCCAAGAACTTTAGAATAGCATAATAGACTTTCAGACTTTATTGAAATAAATCTCTCTTTTCACCTGTCCACCATCAGAATATCTATGGTTCATTGTAATTGGTACAAGGTAATTCAAGGTTGTTGTACAAAAATAGTAGTCGTACTATGCTATTAGAAGTAGCTGGACTATTTTGAATCATTTTCAGTTCACAAGTAATGGCTGAAATCAATTTCTTATGTGTCCACAAGAAGCTGCGATCAAAGCGAATGGCCCCAGTTCTCATCAAAGAAATCACAAGGAGAGTAAATATGGAAGGAATATTTCAAGCTGTTTATACTGCTGGTGTTGTTTTGCCAAAGCCTGTTGCGACTTGCAGGTATGCTTTAGTTTTTTGTGATTTTATGAGTTACAAAATCTTCATTTACTTTGTGAACATTGTTTGCGTCTCTCTGAGCCACTAGTAGAGAGTTCACAAAACCAGGACGGCAATGCCAGCCAGAAAGTCATCTGATCTTCTGCAAAGGAAGCATTGTTTCCGTACGCTACTTTTAACATACCATTCAACAGGCCAAAATGAGGCCTCCTATAACTCAGAGATGCCTGAAAACACCATTTTTCCTTTGAAGACAAACATTCAAAATGGCAGAGTTTTACTTCGGAGGCCTAGATCTACAGTACAGAACGCCAGAAGTAGGGTTTCCCAGTTGTGACACTGAGAAGGACAAATTTAGAGACTCCCAAGGAAGAAAATTCGAACAGAAAATAAGGAATCTTTTGAATCTAAAGTTCTGAAAGAAAAGCAACATTGCGTTGCAGTTGCTGTTGCCGTTGTGGTTCGTAAACTCCCTAATATTTCATGAGAACTTAGAAGCAATTGTTCCATCCATTTTGTAACGGGAATATCCATAACTTTCGATTGATGATGGCAGGCCTGGACCAAGTGATTTGTGTAGCGAGAATGGAACTTCGATAATTGACCAGAAAACTTACAAATTTACACTGAGATAGCACCAGGAGACAGCCTGAAATCAAGACGGCTAACTGACTCATTGTGTAAAGGAAATAAGTGTCTGTGAAAGGATGCCTAAACTTATATCGATATTGAACGGATGCATCTAAACATTGACCTCCTCGATATCATTAATGTAGTTTAAAAGCTGTGCATGAAATATTTTAATCGAATGCAGAAGTTTTCAAGAAATGCAATATTTTCTTTCAAGCTCGTTTGCCTTTATATAAGGGAATACAATACATTCTTGAAAGTTAAAATCACTTTGCTAAGTGGAGGACTATTAAAGACATGTGGTCTAAGACTGTCTTACCACAATTGGAGAATCAAAATGTGCCCTTGCCTGAGATCGAACTCGAGATCTTCGTGTCAAAAGACTCTCCGAAAAATCACTGCACCACTCAATTGCAATGAAATTTCTGAGAAATCTGAAGTAATTCAGATTCTTGGTCATGCTCCATGACAGAGGCCGTTTTGCTTGCTTTTTCGTGTTTTGGCAACAAGCCTTCATCAGAGCCATGCATACGTATGTGTAACCACTCGGCTTAAGCCGAATGAAAAGGAAGGTAATGAGAATTTGGGCCAGAAACGACTTTCAGATGATACAAAAGTCGAATTTAGCGCCACAAAGGTTCATGGCTAGCAGTGACTCTAAGTAATTTTTTTCAGATACTGGCATCGATCATTAAATCCAAAGAAACTGATCGATGTGAAGTTCTCTCATCTACCAATGAACATGACTATGCAAAGGATCATGAGGCTTTATCGACTACCTGAGGTAATCTTAAAACATCGGTTATAGTTACGATTTAGGGTGTGTTTGATTGGTAATTCCAAACCTACCAAATTCTGAAAATGGTAGACTTCGCAGAGACGGAAACACAGTGCCCAATCAAACACAAAATTTTTCAAAACTGCAGACTTCAGATTCAGCTTGGCGAAAACGAGGTCTCCGGATGAAAAACGCGAAGACGAGTCTGGTGCTTGGCAACAAAGCCTGAACTGACTCAATTGCCATAGCAGCACGAGCAAATTCGCCTCGTTTTCAAAGTTTTGCACATGAAAACGAGAATCTCTTGAAAGTCTGCCAAACCTTCCGCCTGTTGGAGCAGAAGGTTTGGCAGGCCTTCCAAACCTGCCAAACCTGCTGTTTTCAGAATTTGGTAGTCAATCAAACACAAATTCCGAGTCTTCCAATTCTACCGTTTTCAGAATTGGTGCCAATCAAACACACCCTTAGTAGTTTCAAAATTCTCATGCAAATATTTGAGAGAATCTAAGTGTGCTATGTGAAGATTGGACGAAGACCTTTTCGATTAACTTTCATACATCATTGTGTTTATTAAATTGCTGTTATTATTATAGTACTACATTTTTAACAATATTTTGTTGACCGCATAGCAGGAATTTTTTCTTAATGTGATGCTGAGACATCTTGTCATCCAGCAAGTGAATAGTGAAGGAGCTCAAGAGAGACAGGGCACTTAAAGGGAATAGACATTGTTAAAAGCTGATCCAGGCCAGGTCAAAGATGTAATCTATTATAATCGACAAAACTTCGATGCATTCAGTTTCTTTGTGTAGCTACAGGAACATTGGGTTTGTGGACATTTCTTTAGCTTAGTTAGAATGGCTACGAGATATAGCTATGTCTATTCCATTTAACTATGCCAAAGGTGCAACCTCCATTGTAATTTTCTCCTAGCATTCTGACAGAACAGAGGCCGATAGAGATATTTCATTATTCTTAACGGCTAACTGCAAAACAATTTCGTATTGATAGCTAAAGCTGTTTTTTTTACATCATTGATAGCCTTAAGGATTGTAAAGAGAATATTTTTAAGTACTGAAAGCTGGACGAGTTCCAGATTTGAAAGTCTGCTCCAGATATTGACAGTCATCATGTAGGAAGGTAACGTTGTGTTGACTTTGATAAGTCCTAAAAGTGGAGGTGAAGTTTGCGTGCAATTTTTAGCGGCAAGCGCAGAGATCGCAGAAGTAGAGAAGGCCCTATCACATCTGCAACCCATTTTCATAACGCTCAAGTAATGGGGCTGAAACTAGGCTCAAACCTTGTCCATGTGACTGTTCTAGCTGCAGGGTCTAAGGACTACACCACTGAGCCGCAAAAACTTTGAACTCTTGTTTCATTCTAGGTCTATTCTGCCTGCTATCATGACATTAAAAGAGTACTAGATTTGAAAAAATAGACATGGTTGCCATAAGCTGTTGAATGCACGAAACACAACGCTTGTAACACTCATCGAGATGTTAATTCCTATCATAGCTACTGTAGTTGATTGAAATTACCTCTTGTAGGAAACGAAAACAAAAGGAATTCGCCAAATGGGACGGGAAGATGCTCCTAAGGCACACAAATTATTAACCGAGGTTTGTTCTTTCATTTCTGCTAACATGAAATTAAAACTGAATCTTAATTTCAACTTTTTCTCGTAGTTGTACTTAATGAGATGATACACTTTCTGCATTTGTACTTTGGTACTTTTTCACCACTGAGATTCTCATTTCGATTCATATATACCTGATGTGCCATAACGATGTATGAACTTGCCAAAATATAGCGGATGTCCAAGAAAGTACTTTCCTTTGAAAAATCGCCAAAATTCGATTTTGAAACCTGTCTTAACATGTTTTTTCGATATCTTGTGTCAGTGACCCAAATATGTTTCCAGATTATTAGATTGCGGTTCGGCAGATGTCGCTACTTCATTTTGTAGTACTGTTTCTTCGCGTGTTGTGATATCAAGGTCACACTGTATTTGTTCGTTATTTCACAGCACCTCAAACGTTTTGATTTATCGCCAAACTTTTCAGAGGTGAGTGCAGATTCTTCTTATATATTTCCTTCTCTTTCTTCAAGTGTGTGTATTGATCATAGTTACAGTACCTATTCTGCTCTGATGTCATGGCAATAAAAGTTGAACGATGATTGAATATCGCAGTTGTTAAGGGCTGAGCTATCTTTTTGGTTGTTGAAATTTTCTAGTTTCTTTGCTTCACTGGCAGTCATTTCTTATTGACCTGTGTACCCAAATCAAACTTTCCTTAGTAATGACAAATGCACCGTCGCATTGTGGAGTTTCATTGTGTATTTTGCGATTTTTGTTCTTTTTTGCTGTTTAATGTGATTAATTACAGGCGGGAGTTTTATCAGTTTTTATTCCAACTACTGGTCAAATTTGGCCCCAGATTCCTAAAAAGACCAGCATAGAGCTCAAATCTTTTAAAAAGGTGGGTGTAAAATTCTTTTACATTTTTCTTTGAATTAAGGTTTTTGAAAGGAACTTCAGGTAATTCGCAATAAATTTGCCGTGGCAATTCTTGATACCTTGACTACTTTCAAAATGGTGGCATTTATCAATTTTGAGGCTGTGACGTCATCAAATTTCTAAATCCTTAACCAGAAGAGCAACAGATCTCTGCTTGCAACCATCTTGTAGACCTTCATCAACTATGTATATCTTGAAGATTGTATCAATTTCTCTCGATTGATTTAAGATTTACGATGATTTTAATTTCTTCTAAATTCTCGATGAATTTTTGCAAAATAAGTCAAAATGCCGCCATTTTGAAAATAATCGATGTATCAAAAATTGCCACGGTAGATTTACAGCAAATCACCCAAAGTTCCTCTCAAGCACATGAATTCAAAGAAAAATGTGATACAATTTTACACCCACCTTTTTAAAGATTTGAAAGATTTGAGCCGTGTGCTAAAAAGACCTACTAGAATACTGCCAAGTAGTAAGATAGATATGGGATTTTGTCAAAAATGTGCTGCCCCGCTATCTTGAAGGACTTTTCTTCCCTTGAATCTTTGGGGGGCACTCCTTATTGTTAGGTGACGGGGAGTCAAACACCGTATATGGTCGAAAAACCCAAAAACATACTAAACTTGAGAGATTTTCAGACCCCAGAATATGCTCATTGCTGCGTAGTACATAAAAAGCAGAGGTTTTATCACTTTTCCATTACTGCTCTGGAATATTTCGCTAAGCTCAGCACTCATATTATTAAATTTTCTCAATAGAAACCCCAAAAAGTAAACCAATTAAAGGTATACTAGACATGATTCCCAAACCCAGAAGTGTTTGATGCCCCTGTCATCTACCAGTGGTGAGTCCCTCTCGTAGACTTCGAATAGTTATAATATTTGTTGCCAAATCATTCTGCAGGAAGAGTTTATTCATTGGTTTCTTCCACGCAAAGACATCGTTGATTGCTACGTTGTTGAGGTAATTAAACTCGTAGTTGTTTTGTTTCTAGCAATTTTTTTCGAATGACCATGGTGTACATGTATGTTTAATTAATTTTTTTTGGGTACGAGAGTGTTCCAAGAAAGCCTAATTCAAATTGCCATTTCCCATTTCAACAAGTTTAAAAATCTGTTTTCGCAAAGATTTTGAGAGGTTTAGTTGACTTAACCGCAGAGTCAACCGTGAATGCATACCCGTATCATAGTTTTAGAAATAACCAAGTCAGTTTTTAAGTGTATTCTTAGTGTGTGGCTCTTAGTGTATTATTGTTAGATATCTATGAAGCAATCAGAACTGGTTGCTCATTGATGAAGGTAACCTTGTATATGGTTCTTTTTCCTTTGAAGTGAATGGCTTGCCTTTGAAGTGACTGGCTTGCAAGAAACTTATGACCCTTTAGCGGAAATCTTCCTAGAGACATTTTTGCGTCATTGTTATTTCTAAAGTGACACCACTTTACCACTTACATATTCCTGCCAGTTTTGAATTTGTGACATTATCAGGCTTTTGCTTGTTTGAAATGTCTTAAAGTCGATTTTTTACACCGATTGTGGAAACGCGTAGTCTGACAGGGATCTGAAAGAAGCTACAATCCTGTCAAAAATGCTTCGGGCGATAGAACAAAATCTCTTGGTTTCCTGAAGAATGAAATCCCCCGAAGTCAATGTTGCTGGGACACAGCTGAATAGTAGAGTAGATTCCGAAGCGATTCGTTGATGGAAAAACACCACGTTCACTTCGGGAGGGGTTTTGAAACTGAGAAAGGACTACAGCTTCGAATGATGTACCATTTAGGTGCCACGATTGTATGCGCAAAGACCTGATTCATGAATATTTCCCCTTTTGACAGTCAGAAGATGGTGAGCTAACAGACATGATAAGCTTCTACACGTTACCATCGACAGTGATGCACCACCCCACCTACAACTTGCTAAAAGCTGCATATTCTTTTTATAACGTCAGTACGAGGACACCGGCTCTTGATCTTATGAACGATGCTCTCATTATCGCTAAAATGGTGAGTTTATTCGTGAAAAATGATGAAATTTACGTGCATGTTTATTCATATGTCGTGTTTTGCATTATTCACTTATCAGCAATATTAACAGTTTCATAAGCAATATTGGATTCAAAAGTAAAGGAAAAATTTTGATATGTATTCCTGGTGAGGCAGGAAAATTCCCAGCTTGGGAAAAATCAAAGAGCCAAGGATACTTTACACATCTTAATGATTCCTATTCTACTGAAAAGCCGAAAGACAGTTGTTTTTGTGATTTTTGTCACGTCCTTGTGAGCACTGAGAATGGAGAAAAATTTTCTTGATTGTGAATGCCCAGGAATGAGCCCGAAGGAGTTGTTTAAATCGTAAGGAGTTCCCACACAGAGAAAATGCGCAAGATTCTTTCACCTCATTCAGGAGGCTGAAGAAATGGATTTGTGCACAAATACGTACTGAACATTTTCATTTCCGTGGCATTAAATATGCGGATGATATCTCTCACAAGTGAAAAATGTTATTTTCTTGACTGTTCTGTATGATAAGTTTCCTTACGACTTGATCAAGTGTTTTGGGCCTTTTTCGGGAATTTCTCAACGATGAGATTTATGTAAAGTCGAACGTACCAGTGTTTTCTTCCAGTGCTTATAAAAACCGATAGAAATTCTAAAAAAACTTCAATGCCTCAGCTAAAAGTATAAGTATTTTTCTGGCTCACGCTGTAGTTGAATGATGAAATGTTGCTGTTCTTGGGGATCGTGCTGTTAGGTAGCAAAACTGTCTTGAGTTTCTTTTTGAACTGAGCAACATTGAGGCTTTCCCTTGTTTTTTTTAAAGGGATCTCATTGCAAATTTAAATTATTTCCAGTGGAATCATAGATTTGTCTTAGGATTCGGATATCATGCTGATTCTTTCTTGCCATGTGGTTAGATGTCTGAGATGGATTAACAAATCTCTCCCAGATACTGACTAGGCAAAGGTGACAATGCTTGAAACAGCAGCAGAGGAGATCCAGTAGATGCATTCGCTTCGTTTAGCAATCAAGCGGCAAGACATGACCACATAGAGAAGGTTTAATGTCTCAGTCTTTAATTTTCAGAATAACTTCGATGTCTTCAATGCATTAGATCTTATGGAAAATACAGAATTTTTATCGAAATTGAAATTTGGTATTGGAGATGGAAATCTGAATTACTATCTTTATAACTGGAAATGTATGGATATGAAACCATCACAGGTGAGGAAGGCCTTCACAATTTCTTTGATATCCTCCATCATCATAGCAGCATGGCAGTAAAAAGAAACAAGTATGTATTAGCATACAGCTCAAATCTTTCAAATCTTTAAAAAGGTGGGTGTAAAATTGTATCACAATTTTCTTTGAATTCATGTGCTTGAAAGAAACTTTGAGTAATTTGCTGTAAATCTACCGTGACAATTTTTTGATATATTCATTATTTTCAAAATGGCGGCATTTTGACTTATTTTCAAAAATTCATCGAAAATTTTGAAGAAATTAAAATCATCGTAAAATCTTAAATTGATTGAAAGAAATTGACACAATCTTCAAGATAACCATAGTTTATGAAGGTCTACAACATGGTTGCAAGCAGAAATCTGTTGCTCTTTTGGTTAAGGATTTAGAAATTTGATGACGTCACAGCCTAAAAATTAATAAATGCCACCATTTTGAAAGTAGTCAAGGTATCAACAAATTGCCACGGCAAATTCATTGCGAATTAGCTGAAGTTCCTTTCAAGCATTTTAATTAAAAGAAAAATGTAATAGAATTTTACACCCACCTTTTAAAAAGATTGAGCTCTATGCTGTATGTATTTATTGCCAAGAAGACCTACACCAGTATGGTAATACACCTTTTCAACTAACGGCCTCGTTTTTGAAATTTTGAAAATTTCTTGATACAAAATTTCTGACCATGGATTTCGATTCAGCACCTCAAGTTTACTTTAATTGCAAATTTTCATATCCCTAGAGTCTGCGATTTTGATTTTATGGCAATAATAGATTTGAGAATTTATATGGGATTTGACCGTCGAAATCGTTCGAGGTGTAACTTTACACCCTCAGTCATTATTCGCGGTCAAATCCTTTATAAATTTTCAAATTTGTTATCCTCATAATATTAAATTGCTAAGATCATGAAATCTAGTAATTAGACTAAAATTAGGGTGCTGAATGTGAATATGGGGTCAGAAAATTCATATGACGCAAGCTGAAGAAATTTTGCAAACTCGAAAACGAGCCCGCTTGAAAAGGTATATTGCATGAACTCAAATGTTTTAATTTCTATTATGGGACAGTGGACGAAGAGTGTGACGATAAACATTTTCATTTCTTCAAATCCTCTTAGCTTTATACTTGACGATTCCATGTTTTGATGAGATAAATTATTTGTCAAATCCATACTAATAAACGACAATTCTAATTTATCCGATTAAGCCATAGTCTGTAATTTTAGGGGTGGCTTTTGCTTATAGCTAAAAGATTCGGGAATTTTTCAAAGCATAGGTCTCTTGGGAAATACAAAGGATTTGAAAATTCAGTCTTTAAGAACACCCGGAAAATGGCCTAAAATGCGCGATCTAATCTTCCAGGTCGTTTGAAATCTTCTCGAAATCTTTTTGAGAATTAGCTTGACTCAGAAGCTGCTGAACTGAAACTGAGACCGAAACTGAAATTGATATCTTATTTATTGTTCTGAACAACAATTTTTGAAAATAATCAAACTGACTTGTTGAGTTCCCTTTATTTCGAGATGCCGTTAAAGATGCGTTTTAGGCCATTTGCTGGATGCCGTGCAAGACTATACTTCTGGAATCTTTCGAGGTTACGACGGTAACAGTATCTTAAGACTTACCAAAAAATACAGAAAATTCTTCAATCTTGTAGCTATAAGAAAACTTGATTTTGATCATTATAGTGCAAGTAGATTTGCTGCAATGATGTTTTGAACAGAGGGCTATCTTTTTGAGTCACTGTGTGTTTATTTTCTAATTCACCACTTCGTGGTGGAAACGAAAATAAATCATTTACCATTTAATGTTCCGGAGAACTGAGACAAAAAAGAGACGTTTTTAGGTGAATTGTCGAGCTTGTCATACACAGCCAAACAAAACAACTCTAAATAAGAAAACGACGCTACTGCTATCAGCGATCAGATATACCCTTCAAAATATTCTAAAATCTATCTGTTCCTTCAGAAAACAACTAGTAGAAAATTCTGTCTTGGGAAAATTGACCTGAGTATGTTTGAGCTTAGGCCAAGATGGATAACTGTCTGGTTACTCTCATTTATATCGGAGCGTTCAAAAGGGATTGTTGCAAGCATGCGTGCAATGAACACACGAGGGAAAAGGAGGAAAAGCAAATTTTATTTCAAAACAATAAAATCCTACAAAAACAATATATAGTAAATATATAAGTAAAAAACAGCGCCTTTCTGTGAAAAATGAGCTTGTGAGAAATTTAGCGTTGACAAATCAACCAATTTTCTTTTCGTTTTGTAGGTTGGACTTGTTCTTCTTTAGCAGACATACACAATGATTTAGGATGGTTACGATGGAATTTTTGCTGTTCAAGTTGATAGAAGGCTGGAAGCTGAGAGGAAAATTGCATGACCGTGTAATACGTCAGGAGATGAGAAAACTGCAATCAGTCAAAGACAGTCATCGAGTAACGTGGAACTTAAAGGTGATAATCTTATCTAAATATTCGAGACGATGTTGTTAAGGGAGTAGTTTTGTTCGTTAGGCCAATTTTGATGGTATTCAGATTTAAATATTAGTTGATGTTTTTCATGGTAGAAATAGATAAATGATATATTAAATGCCACCTATTCTAAGCAGTAGAAGAGAAGGATAGTCTCTAGAAGTATTTCTCTTTGTTGACAAAGTTGTAAAGAGGCTGGTTCACTTAATGTAAAAGAACTTCTTTCGAAATAACGATTTTGCAGTATTTTCGATAGGCCATATCACACAGACTTTCCACTACTTTTTTCAAAATGAAGGTGTTATTTTGAAGATGGACTTTGACTTTGTAGAGAAACAAACGAGACACTCATATGTTCACCAAAATCACAATTTTACATATTTTGCAGGCATAAAACCCTTAGAAAAGAGCGCCGCTGTTGCTAAATCCCCCTTTCCCTTTCAAGGAAGAATCTTTGAATCGTTAGTAAAATTACACAGATTTTGAGGAGCAAGATATTCTCTCGCGTCTTACGTGTCAATAAGTGAAGGCTAGAGTAATTTTGAAGATACTGAAGAATGATATCTTCATAACGAAATTGATTTCTATATCTTTATTTTCTTCTGCAATAATGGCGTTTAAGAATGTATCAGTTAACCTTTTCACGCCCGGCTAAAATTAAGCTTAATAGGAAAACCTAATGTAGATTTTGGTTTTCCAGGGGGTATCATAATCAGTGATTCAGTAAGCAATAGATAAATGCAATGAGCATAACCTTTCAAATAAATCAAAATTCAAAATTCTTTACCCCCTGAAAAATTCGCAGTTCTCAATGAATACTGTTGGGCCATATGGCCCTTCCGGGGGTGAAAGGGTTAATTCTTTGAAACTTCCATTCGAGTAGGCCATTATAGCCAGTTTTCACGAAACACGCAAGGGCTTTGTTTGCCTTACTTTTTGGCAAAAAAACATTGATTTTTGAAAGATGATTTTGCGAAATAGTGAATCCATCCCAGTCCTAATTTTTGGCCTAAAATAAAGACTTTTCAAAGCGTATGGCTTAGCCTGTAGCCTTACTTTTTGGCCAAGAATAAAGATACTTGAAAATAAGTGATTTTTGTGAAGAAGAAAAGACTAGAGCCTTAATTTTGGCAAAGCATATTACAATTTTTGAAAACAGGCAATTTCCGTCAGAAAGCAAAGCCCATTGCCTTACTTTTTCACTGAAAATGAGGATATTTGAAAAGATTCGATGAAACGGTAAGGCTATAGGCTTTGCTTTCTTGGGAAAAATGCCTGTTTTCAAATATCCTTGTTTTCAGTGGAAAAGTAAGGCTGTAGGCTTTGCTTTCTCGCAAAAAATTGCCTGTTATCAAATATCCTTATTTTCAGTGAAAAAATAAGGCTATATGCTTTGCTTTCTCGCAAAAATTGCCTGTTTTCAAATTTCCTTATTTTCAGTGAAAGAGTAAGGCTATAAGCTTTGCTTTCTCCCAAAAAAAATTGCCTGTTTCCAAATATCCTTATTTTCAGTGAAAAAGTAAGGCTATAAGCTTTGCTTTGTCGCAAAAATTGCCTGTTTTCAAATATCCTTATTTTCAGTGAAAAAGTAAGGCTATAGGCTTTGCTTTCTTGCGAAAATTGCCTGTTTTCAAATATCCTTATTTTCAGTGAAAAAATAAGGCTATATGCTTTGCTTTCTCGCAAAAATTGCCTGTTTTCAAATTTCCTTATTTTCAGTGAAAGAGTAAGGCTATAAGCTTTGCTTTCTCCCAAAAAAAATTGCCTGTTTCCAAATATTCTTATTTTCAGTGAAAAGGTAAGGCTATATGCTTTACTTTGTCGCAAAAATTGCCTGTTTTCAAATATCCTTATTTTCAGTGAAAAAGTAAGGCTATAGGCTTTGCTTTCTTGCGAAAATTGCCTAGTCTCCTTAGTCTCCTTAGAGAAATAGTCTCCTTAGCCGCGTACAAGCAATTTTGCTGTCATACGGTTTGTTGAACCTTTCCAATGAGGAATTGGTTTCGATAATCTTGTATGGTGATGAAAGGTTACCTATTGAATCAAATAAAGCGATCATTAAAGCAACACTAGAGTTCATCGAATCATCAAAAAGATTCTCGTAAATCATTTCAATGAAATTTCCTCTCCTCCTCCCACCTTTGTATCATTTTATTTCTTTTCGTAGTTTGTAGTTTATGCTGTAATGTACTGTTCGTTCATTATTCTTGTAAATGTTTTATGTTAATTGTTAATGCCACAGGGTTGCAATGTATTCTCATTCTCCTTGTGGCATCGTCTTGTAACTATGTTCTGTCATTGTAAAATTTTAGACTGATGTAGAAAAAAAAAAAATTGCCTGTTTTCAAATATCCTTATTTTCAGTGAAAAAGTAAGGCTATAGGCTTTGCTTTCTTGCGAAAATTGCCTGTTTTCAAATATCCTTATTTGCAGTGAAAAAGTAAGGCTATAGGCTTTGCTTTCTTGCGAAAATTGCCTGTTTTCAAATATCCTTATTTTCAGTGAAAAAGTAAGGCTATAGGCTTTGCTTTCTTTCGAAAATTGCCTTTTTTCAAATATCCTTATTTTCAGTGAAAAAGTAAGTCAACAAGCTTTGCTTTCTCCCAAAAATTGCCTGTTTCCAAATATTCTTATTTTCAGTGAAAAGGTAAGGCTATATGCTTTACTTTGTCGCAAAAATTGCCTGTTTTCAAATATCCTTATTTGCAGTGAAAAAGTAAGGCTATAGGCTTTGCTTTCTTGCGAAAATTGCCTGTTTTCAAATATCCTTATTTTCAGTGAAAAAGTAAGGCTATAGGCTTTGCTTTCTTGCGAAAATTGCCTTTTTTCAAATATCCTTATTTTCAGTGAAAAAGTAAGGCTATAGGCTTTGCTTTCTTTCGAAAATTGCCTTTTTTCAAATATCCTTATTTTCAGTGAAAAAGTAAGTCAACAAGCTTTGCTTTCTCCCAAAAATTGCCTGTTTCCAAATATTCTTATTTTCAGTGAAAAGGTAAGGCTATATGCTTTACTTTGTCGCAAAAATTGCCTGTTTTCAAATATCCTTATTTTCAGTGAAAAAGTAAGGCTATAGGCTTTGCTTTCTTGCGAAAATTGCCTGATTTCATATATCGCTATTTTCCGTGAAAAAATAAGGCTATAGGCTTTGCTTTCTCGCAGAAATTGCCTGTTTTCAAATATCCTTATTTTCAGTGAAAAAGTAAGGCTATAGGCTTTGCTTTCTTGCGAAAATTGCCTGATTTCATATATCGCTATTTTCCGTGAAAAAATAAGGCTATAGGCTTTGCTTTCTCGCAAAAATTGCCTGTTTTCAAATATCCTTATTTGCAGTGAAAAAGTAAGGCTATAGGCTTTGCTTTCTTGCGAAAATTGCCTGTTTTCAAATATCCTTATTTTCAGTGAAAAAGTAAGGCTATAGGCTTTGCTTTCTTTCGCAAATTGCCTGTTTTCAAATATCCTTATTTTCAGTGAAAAAGTAAGGCTATAGGCTTTGCTTTCTTGCGAAAATTGCCTGTTTTCAAGTATCCTTATTTTCAGTGAAAAAGTAAGGCTATAGGCTTTACTTTCTTGCAAAAATGGCCTGATTTCAAATATCCTTATTTTCAGTGAAAAAGTAAGGCTATAGGCTTTGCTTTCTTTCGAAAATTGCCTGATTTCATGTATCACTATTTTCCGTGAAAAAGTAAGCTATAGGCTTTGCTATGTCACAAAAACAGGCAATTTTTACAAGAACGCAAAGCCTATAGCCTTTCTTTTTCACAGAAAAAAAGGATACTTGAAAAATGGAAATTTTTGCAAGAAGGCGAAGCCTATAGTCTTCACTTTCTGGCAAGGAATGAAGATTTGCAAAAGAGGTTATATTTGCAAAAGCAATGCAAAACAGTGACATTGAAAAAAGACCAGGGAAAATACTACATATTTCATAATCTAATCAAACTGCATCAGATACAACAAAAACATGAATTCTTTGCGCTACAACAAACACGTTTCCTCTTATAACAAGCTGCATTCAAAGCACAATTACAATAAATTTCTAATATCTCTAACGAGTAGAACTCAAGGGAAAACATTTGCTTGCAGGCTACATAATTCAGAGAGCAGGCTAAAAGATGGAACGGATTCGAGATGCTTGTTCACTGATACAAGCATGTGTGTGTGTATAGTTCATAATCCATTGCCAAGCTAGTATGCTCAAATACTTGTGACAAGAAAAACAGTAACCATTTTCTTGGTAAAATATCAAGAAATAAGAAAATAGGCTTGGTCTAAATTAAGCAAAGCATACATTCGCTCGTTCTAACCATGGGCAATAATGTTCCGTGTTAGTAGCTTAGAAATTAAAGTTGATTATCTCAATATCACTGCTTTTCTTTGTTGTTTTCCCTTCGGCCTAAGCCTAACCAGTGCTAGAAATCAAATTTAAATGGCTCTTGCAGGTCTGAACAGTTAGCTCCTACACAGCGGTCATTCTTGTTTCAATACCAGGATGAACGCTGAGTAGGAGATAACTGTTCGGACGCACAGAAGCTATTTGAATTTGATTTCTAGCATAGAAAAGCACTAATATCGAGGTAACGAACTTCGATTTCTACGCTATAAACATGGTGCATTATTGCCCATGTTCTAACTAGGATCTTCAGGGTATTTTCCACGTCTTTTTCAGAATTCTAAGGCGTCATACATTTTTGCTTCTTGAAATATTCACTAGTTTGCAACGAATCAAGCAATTTCAAAATTTTCTATGACCATTTTCGCTTGATCGCAGATCTAAAAACATGTAATTCTGAGACGGAGTTCAAATGCTTTAACTAGCTCCTGCAGTTTATCTCACCTTCTGAAGCTTGGGTCAGACCTCAATTCCGCTGAATTGCCAATGAACACTTGCAACTAAGTTCCTGAAGGTCCTTTCAAGCCATTGAAGCAAAGGAAAGATTATAGACTCGATTACATGTCGTAGTTTCTCTCTTGCCTGAAATGATATCGCAACAACTACGACTCATTCCGATACGCTTGCGGAAACGGTAAAGTTTCGTACTGATTCTATTTGAAACCTTTCCGCTGCTCCACAAAAAGTTCGACTGAGCAGTGTTGGAGTCTTTATCACTATTGCGTACATTCGAACATTCTATAAAATGTCTTGCCACAAAAGCAACAACCGCCTTGCTCTAAGCCACATGCTGATCGGTAGACGACGGGGCGACAGAATCCTGTCGCCGATTGAAATGTTTTGCCGTTTTTACAGCTCCAAAAGGCCCTCAGTGGAGCGATAACAACAACAACAATTCAATTCAGTGAGATGAGCGTAGCTTGAGGGTCCTTATGGTAGTGAGGCTAGGAAAGATTAGTCAACCAATCGTGCAACGTTTCCAAAAGATTGGTTCCTAGGAAACCATGTGTACTAAAAAGAAGTATAAGCATTTGAACAGTTCCTGCGAAGGAGCCTTGGATTCAAAAATTTTATGAAATCTCAACCTTGATTTTGCGACCTTGCAAGTTCAAATCGGGTTTGTATTCGCAGAATAATTGACTTAAACACGAAAAGTTCCCGAGGCAGCCTGAGACCGATCGTCATTGAATTATGGAGTTGCTATCTATGTTTGACTTGGAAAAAGCTCGGGTAGCTCAACAATAAGTTATTTTCGGAAGTTTGCTGAACTGAACCATCACAACAGTAACAAATTTTGTTAGGGAAAGATCCTCTAGAATTAGAAAACAATACTTTATACCGTCTCCGTTTCGTCAGTCAAAGGAAGTTGCGCTGTGAACTGTTAAATTGTAAATGCATCTTTCTCCAATCTATATAACAATTTGATTGATCAGGAAATTTTAACAAACGAAATGCTTCATGGTTGATGGTAGCAGCATAATTCAATAGCCATCTGTCTTAGGCTTCTTCAGAAACTTTGCTCTTAGTGCTCTGTCTGTACATATCTGACTTGAACACGCGAGGCTTGAAAATCTAAGTTAAAGGCAGTGTGTCCATATATAAATAAGTTGCATGCACGAACCATGAAACTGCTGACACGCTGCTGACATGCATGTAACTGTTCAAGGATTTTATTGGCTAGGAGCCGGCTGTTTTAAACTGATCACATGAAAATAAGAGCCTCATTGTCAAGACCATACGAGCAATGGCGGAATGGCGGCAAAGCAAGCTTTGACCAAGCGAACGTCTTTGATGCTTGGCTATGATAGTGACGATACACAGTTAGTTAAAACGTTATCGCAGGAGGGATGAACAGAGATTGGAAAGTGATGTCGAGCTAACGAAACTATTCCCAATAACAACGCAGGCGGACAGAAGTGGTTGACTCAGAGTGTGTGGTGATTCGAAAACAAAGTCAGGGCCTAAGCCTAAACAACTGGTCACATGAAAACACGACAAAAGATCACATGTTTCCGAGATATCCCCCTCAAAGGCTTCTACTTACATGGACACACTGCCTTTAAGATCTCGCCTAAACCATGAACTGAAAACAGAAGCTTTCTACAGGAAGGCTCCTTCGCAGGAACTATTCTAACATTTATAATTTTTTTGGGACACCCCGTATTAAAGAGCGAGCTACTTTTATTAACATCCTGCAATAAGTATCAAAACTAACGGAATTTCAGTTAAGATCATCAATAAACAAACAAGGGCAGATTTTGTTATACAATGGCAACAGTTGCTTTGGTTCACACTTAAATTCAAAGCGATTAACGAATGCGGGCAAAAGAAATTCTCTCAACCGGTAATTCAAAACAAACATAGCCGCAAAGTTGCCATGAAACCGGCACGACAAACTCTCTCTTGTAGCGGGCGAAGGGTGGTTTTTAAGAGAAGTTATGCGCTTATTGCGAAACAAGAAGGGTAAATCTAGAGTTCTGTCTGGCGGATTTTGTTCACGTGATTCAGAAGCCAAGCAGAAGGCACTAATTACAATTCTTGCATATGTAGCACTCAAATGTTAGCACTTACTCCTCAACTCCTAAATCACGTAAAAAAATCCGCCATAGATTTACCCTTCATATTTCGCAATAAGCACACAACTTCTCTTAAAAACCACCCTTCGCCCGCACCAAGTGAGAGTTTGCCACTCTGGTTTCAGCGCAACTTTACCGCTATGTTTGTTTAAATTACCGGTTGAGAGGATCTCTTTTGTCTGCATTCGCTAATCACTTTGAATTGCGGTGTAAACCAAAGCAACTGATGCTATTGTATAACAAAATGTGCCCTTGTCTAATAAATACTTAAACATTTCAACAATCTTTACGAAAGAAAATCAACATAAATAAACAAGTAGCTATGCTTTAAGTAGACTTGCTCCAAGTCTATTTCTATTCTTCATCAGGATCTTCAGAAGCAATAATTTTACCAAAGGAAATGCGAAGGAGGAAAGATTTCTTCAGAGGCAATAATTAAATCATTGCCTCTGAAGATACTGATGAAGAAAAGAAATAGACATGGAGCAAGTCTACGCTTTAAGAAATCTTCAAACCAAATTCTATCATCAATACGTATCCCATCTAAAAATTCAAATAACTCCTAAGAACAATAAAGAGATGCGTTAACGGAAAATGGTCAATGGTCAACGGACAACGTACAACACACAAGTAAAGAAATTATTACCCATCGAGTAATATCTTTAGTAGTAGGTACATTTCTTTGGCTTCAGAATCTTGCAACCAGTGGCACAACGCACGGTAATTCGGGTTACAGCTACTCCTAAGGCCCCCCACCGAGCTTTATGGGTCCCCAAGAGGCCCCTTACCAATTTCAGCAATGTAACTGATGTAGCTTTTTGCGCTGAATGCTTCAAGACTCCTCTAAAGAGACCCCAAGATTTCTAGCTTCTAGTGAATTGAACACCGTTGTGATTTGAACTGAACGCAAGTTTAGTTTAGTATAAATGATGTAAATTGCAAACTTTTCAAAAGTGCCTTGTCATCTTCCAGGGAACATGAACGTTTCAGCAGATTACTGAACAAAACATCCTTTTCTATACGATATCAAAGCTTATAGCAATATATCAAAACGTATTTTGATCAACGAAATGCTACCCAAGAAAACATTCGATAGCATACTCCAAATGTAGCTCGCTTTGCCCAGCCACCTTTCCCCAATATATTTCTTGTGCAACCGTGTCTTTATATACGAAACTTAGATGGATGCCGGTTATGGAGGTTTTGATGTGCTGGGTCCGCCTTGATTTTGCCGATAAAAATGCCGTTTTGATTTTGAAAATTTGTCAAACTTGCTTATCTATCTACCGCATCAGAGGGCCCCTGCATAACTAAATTACTAAGGGCCCCGAGTTGCTCCGTTGTGCCACTGCTTGCAATGAGTTTGTTACTGTCAAATTTCCCACCGTTTTCAAATCTTTCCGGCATGGTGTGAACGCCGGCTAAAATTTTGCAACCGCCATATTTTTCAGCGTTTTCAAAATGTGCCGGCATCGTGTGAAACGTAGTCTCAGACCCCATTTACACTGTACCAGTACAACCGTGGATTCGTAAGAAAGTGTAGTGGAGCAGCCTCCGATTTGCACTGCTCCTGCTAGCCAGTAGCACTTTAGTTCCACAGTTCAATAGAAAAATTTTCCTCAGATCATGAGCTATAGGACACCCAATGTGTAGCAGTTTGAAATTCACACCAGAAGCAAGCCATCTTAACTTATTGTTATTTGTGTTTTGAAGTTATTTTTACTTGATATACAACCATCTTTCATTGTTTCGTAATTTTGAAAGTTTTTTGTATTGAGCCACTTTAAGTGCAGAGCCACCTTTATCGTAAAACTTTAAGGTGGGTCTGCACTTGAGGTGGCTCACTACCAAAAACTTTCAAGATTGCGAAACAGTGAAAGGTGGTTGTAAATCAAGTAAAAATAACTTCAAAACACAAAAAAACAATAAGTTAAGGTGGCTCGCTTCTGATACAAATTTCAAGCTGCTGCACACTGGGTGTCCTATCGCTCATGCTCAGATACACTATTGAACCGATACACGATAGTCTAAAACTGCGTACTAAAACTGTACGGGTACAGTGTAAACGTGATCACGGTTTTAGCTGAATCACAATAACAGTAAATAACAATTCAAAGCAAAGGAGCAAACCTGGCCTCGTGCCATTAGTCTTGCTTTTACCATGCTTATCATGAAAGAGGAATGAAATGCGTTACATTACCATAGTCAGTTTGTGTTGTGACATTTTGTATAGGTGTAATTGGTCTTACTGCAGGTATAGGGTCAACGATATTGGCAATTGATTGATATGTGCCAGCACATAGAAGGAAAATTCCAGTAATGAAGAGCAGCCATGCAAAGATTTGCTTGCAATCAGGTTTCTCAGGATGATGCCTCACTTTCAAATAGAATGCTGGCGGTAGAACGTATATGATTATTGTGCAGCCGATTGAGCCAACGATTCCCCAAAGCATATTGACCTGTTGAAAAGATTTCAGTCATCAAAACAATAAACAAGATAAATCGATTGCATGGAAGGTATGATTGACGACAAAAGCCAAGATAAAGTTTGAGACATTATTTGAATCAATCTAGCAAATGGTTGCTGATTTATGATTGTTTATTATTCGTGGCTAGTAAGTGCGGCATTTTGGAAGATGAAAACAAACTCAATCAGCATATGGAATAGAATAAAAGTAAATAACAGGCCTTTCTGGTTTTGTAGATATTACAACATGCCCTTGTCCCCTGTCTTGCAACACTCATTTTGCTGTCAGTTCAGTTCTGTTGGCATTATATTACAAAGTCAATGCCCGTCTCCTCGCCTCCGTCTCAAGACAATAACGAAATCAGACAAATACACACGAATTCATGCCGTAGAACAGCGTAGAATAAGAGACAGATTAAGGCTTTGACTTCACCGCCTCTGATGTCGTCATTATTGTGTTTGATCACAATAGGTGTTTACAGCGAATTCATCATATTGCCATATACCATACTTCCACAGATAGCAAGACAGAGATATCGCAACTCTTTAATTCATTTCCAATTATTTGCGGCAAGCCGCAACAACACTTCTCTTATGAATAAACAATGGTGATGGATTTTAACAAACTAAATCTCTTTCCAATTACGTCAAAAGTCAAAGCAAGGACTTCGTAGAATTTTCTTCTATTCAGAATTAAAGAAGTATCTCGAAAAAAATGAAAACTGTCGTAATTTCTAAACTTTTTGGGGAAACATGGAATGATTTTCAAGAAAGTCACAGTTTATGACCATCTACAATATGGTATCAAGCAAAAAATGTCTTTCTTTTTCTGGTTTACGATTAGAGATTTGATAGGACCCATTCTGACTTATTCATGATCCAAATGTGGCTCGTAAAACGCCCCACATTTCCTACTGATCCGGCATATCAGAATTAAAAGTAGACCAGAAAATACTGTGTCAAACTTAAAGCTAATTTAGGGCTCTGTTATACTTGAAAATTTCTATGACAATCTATTGTCTGTACCAATGTCTAGCTATTACTTATTAGCGCCAATGCCTAGCTATTACTCATAAATAATCCATGAAAATGTAAAAATCAGTTTCAAAACAACATTAGCTCACCTGAGGTACAACATATGCCAATCCATAAGCAGAAAACACGATTAGAAATGTTTCGATGAACCAGATAAATTTCGTAGGACCATTAAATCTATCATTTGAAACAAATCTGACAAATTGTGATGCTCCAAAAACAGTCCAATGCCGAGTACGTTCATGACTCCACAACATCTGAATGAAATAGAATTTTAACCGATTTAAACTTTTCTTATCAAAAACTGGGTAAGTCAAAAAGTTAACACATTTGGCGGGCAGTGAAATAAAACGTACGTGGCTGATATTCAAAAGCAGAATGTTAATCGAGATTTAGAAATTTAAATTTAATAAAGTTGCCAACTTCAGAAATGTAATTTAAATTTAAATGGAAACTAAATAATGAAACTGAATGGGGGAGCGGATTCTCGATTTCCATACAAATCCCTTGCTACCATTTTCCTAGTTTACCGGTCTAACAGCTGAGTGATCTCACCAAACAAAATTTTCAAATCGAAGTTAGCCATTGACTGATAGATTAACATTTCAGCTTTGAATATCAGCAGCTTACCTTTAAGTTCACAACCTGTGAAACGCGCTAACTTTTCTTTTGACTCACGCGGTACAACAAAAATATTGCACTAGTTAGATGTATGTATTTTTGTCGATTTGGAAGATACTGGGGATACACAGATGAGTGTGTATTCATTTTGAATATCTGAATTGAGTCCAGTAAGTAAATAGACCTTTTAGCTATTCTGCAAAAGAGCCTGGATCGAGCGTTATTTTTATACATTTTTATACACGAGATTCGATCGAGTGGCGTTAGAGCTTCTATCACTATTGTGCACATTCGAAAATTCTACAAAATGTAGCAAAGTATCATTCGATTGAGATTCGTTTTCAGAATAGCTAAAAGGTCTATTGACCCTTCAAGCAGTGTGGTTAACTTTGTTACTATTTTCTAGAAAACAGGAATACTCTAGTGCCTTGCATTAGGAAACTATGTTGATCAAGTAAAGTCTCTAAATTCATGGCTTCCATTCAACGGAAATTAAGTTTGATTTAAAAGATATACAAGCGCTAGGCTTTGACTTTCAAACATCTAGCCAACAATGACGGATGACGTTGTAACTATTCTCGCTAACAGGTGAAAATTATTGCACAAACTTTCAGAGAAAAAGAATACGACAGGACATCAACTTTCATTTCAAATTTTACACGCACTTTGACAGCAAATCCCCTAAAAAACAGGGACACAAGAAACGCTTAGGTACGAATTATTTTAAAGAAATGATTGGAATTGAATTGAAGTTTGAGATTTCTTTGGCAAAACGATGAATTCTCTGAGAGAACCCTCCTACCTTTTAATTTGACAATTTGAATCTTTAAAGTATTCAAGGATCTTCAATGAAAACCTAATGAAACATTTGCATTCTGACGGTAGAAACTTGCACTAACCTTGTTTAAAGTCTGCCTGCATGGCACAACCAGCAATGGAAAACTAAGCAGCAACACAAATGCAAGGGCAGCCCGACCAGCGGTTATGACAATATCATCATGTGCATAGTTTTTAGTAATGTCTTGATCCGTGTATCTTCGAAACTGCAAACAAGAAGACAGGTTACAATGAATAAAAATGCTGTTTTCAAACTGAAGAACCATTTTTACATATCTAGAATTGATAAGATATTTGCAAATCGATCGGCATTCCTTCAACCATTAAATCAAAACAAACACAGTTCCAAAAGTTGCCCTGAAACCATAGGGCAAAATTTCGCCTCATCCAAGTGAAACGAGGTTTTTAAGAAAAGTTAAGTGCTTATAACCAAAGAAGCAGAGTGAATCTAAAGCTCTGCCTGGCAGATATTGTATATTTGGTAAAGAAGCTGAGCAGAAGGCATTGTAATTCTAGCATATTTCGGGCTTAAATGAAAAATTAACACACAGCTCTTGAATCAAATAAACAAATATGCGAGGTAGATCGTCAGATTTACCCTTCTTCTATCGCTATAAGCATGTGACTTCTCTTAAAAACTACCTTTCATGTGCACAAGGTGAGAGTTTGCCCTGCTACTGGTTTGAGAGTTACTTTTGCGGCCAATGTATGTTTTATTTGATAGCTGCAGGAATCTCCTTGTAAGCAGTCACTAATCACTTTGGACTGCAGTGTCAATCGAAAGCTACTGTATAAAAGTATCACTGTACTAGGAAAGCAAGGACATGCAAAAAGAAACAATGATAAAGACACGGGTATAATTTGCGCATACATTTTATCAAAGAATGAACATTTTGTTTCTTTTCATCCATATGTTAAAATAACGCTTTCATTTTGAGAAACGCAGTTGAAAATCGGTACGATGTGGCGTGGAAGAAGTTTATTTAATTTACGAAATCCAGCTCCTTGAACTGAGGTTTTTAAACTGAACTGAGGTTTTTAAAAATGCCCAATTCTTTCTTTCTAAAGATGGCGTCGACAATCATGATATCAGTAAAGGCTAAGACGAGAGAAATACATTACCTGAAAATATCCAAAGAAACTGACAGTGAAATTCATAACATATGTGACACCCATTGCAACAAACAGAATGATTCTTTTGTTCTTTCTAGTTTGATTTCTGAGTTCAGTGTGCATAGGCAGGATGTTGAAATGACATGAGAATGTAAGCTCAGCAATTGATACACAAGTGAGAAACTGCCGTAGACTTGTGGGATACCATTTAACAGGATTATCAGATCTCGCCACGGGGCCACCTATTCCATTTTTTGCTGATCGGTATACAACGCAACCGCAGAGAAGTAAGCCACAGACGACGCTGCAAGTGAAAGATATGTACTTTAATTGATGTATAAATATCAGTTACACAACAGGCTTAGATAATGTTACAATAAGATCTGCTACTCTTTATTGAGACCTAGATACAACGCCAGTTTTGATTGCAGACAAATGAAATTCCATGCCCAGTTGGCCAAGTCATAGACAAAAGCAAAAACAAGCCGCAGAAGTCGCCTTGAAACTCAGGTAGCTAGCTGGCTCGTTGTGCATCCAAGAAATGGTTTTTGAGAGGAAACATGAGCACATATCGAAAGAAGACGGATCCACCTAAATATCTGTCTCGAGCATTTCATTTGTTTGATTCATGAGCCGAGCAGTGAGTGCCTTAACTAGTTACACCCAAAAAATTCGACAATTTAATCACCCACAAAATCAGCTTCTGAATCAAAAAAATCAAAGTGCCCGAGGCAGAAGTTTAGATATATCACTCTTACATTGATACGTGCTCATGTTCGCTCTTAAAACAATTTCTGGAATACACAACGAGCAAGCTAGCTACCTGGATTTCACGGCAACTTACGCGGCCTGTTTTGTTTTGTTTTTGTTTATGACTTGGCCAACCAGGCCTGGAATTCCCTTTGTCTCCAATCACAAATCGCTTTGTATCTAGGTTTTAGCAAAAAGTAGCGGGCCCTATTGTAACATTATTTGTCTTTGTTAGTTTATAAATAAATAGCTGCAGTTCAACAATCGAATGCAAGAAACGCTACGAAAAAAGCTACCTATAAAGTTGCATCTCACAGATCTACATCTGCAAGATGGGATAAATACACCACAATGAAAATATCACTCGTTTGAAATTCAATATCTATAAATGTAAAATTTCGTTACAAAGTAACGACCTATTCCAAGATCATCATAATATAAACAGATCGGGCCCTTTCAGTAGTTTTTAAGGACTGTATTGCCAACCATTCCTTTCAACGATGTTTATCAAACATTTTATGAAGCCTCCCAGTGCACACTGGATCTTCTAATGTTTTTTAGAATTTCCATTAGCTGCAGGATGGATTGAAAATAAGATGTATGCCTTTCCACTTTTCCCATTTTAACATCTAGAAAGGTCAAGTTTATTTTTGGAGTAGCCAGTAAGCATTAATAAAGATGACTGTATAAACACTATAGAAATGACCAGTTATAAAGTATTATCTCCGAAAGGCTGGTCACTTTAAAGGTTGACTAACATCATCGCTTACCTTAATCCAGAAGTATATTGAAGTGCAGAAAGATTCTTTAACAACGAAATTGGAAAGACCAAGATTGATATCATGGTTAGGACAATTATTCTTTGCGACCAAAATCCTTTGCCACCAACCATATATTCAATCAAAGGTTCTATCTGTGAACAGAGAATGTAATCAGTAGTGCGATATTGGCAAAACAAATCTTCAACAACACATCAAATTATTGATTTTCAAATATTTGCCCTTGCAAGCCACTAGAAGCTTACCCGGCGATCGGCAAAATAAAAACTTGGTCAAATATTTGTATTCTATGCGACCCAAGAACGGCAAAGCTTACCTAGCTGCTAGCTAAAGTAAAGTTTTAGAATACTACAATATACGCTACTACATTATAACTACAACCAATAAACAGCAAAATTAATAAGGAACAGCTACGTGAAATACATGTAAATCTACTATAAAACTAATGTAAAACTATATAAATCAGCAGTAAATTAGAACCAATCACTTCAGTGTCACTGGACATTTTCCACAGAACTGTCGCATATCAAGATTTCGTTGCGAACTGAGTGAAATCAAAATTTGTCTTAAAGTTACTAAGAAAAGACACAAACCTGATCAGAAATTAATATGTAATATGTCGCAGTAACCAAATAGAGGATGAAGAACAATGTTATCTGAACCAATCTCTGAAATGGAAATAAATAACAAGTTTAAAATGTGTATTATCTACCGGCTCTGATGATACGGTCATTATGGTTTCTTTAATGATATCGAGACGTTTCACAGAGCTGAGTTATGTTGATTGACACTTTAATGATTGTAGGCGTAGATAGTCTTCGAGTTCGGTCGATAGTTGACAGATAAGAGTTTTAGAGTTAGGACAATAGATTATAAGCGATAGATTGGCGCATGGTCGAGTTGACCTACGATAAGATCGTTTTGCCTGAGATTAAAGAGTACTAAATGAATTCCTCTGCCAATCTGCATAAATTTCATAAACTGGAAGGGAAAAGGTGCTTTTCTAGATTTCCTTTCAGATATCTGTGTAGACCTGCCGACAGGATGACGATGATTCATCTTCACAGTGACTGCACGAGTTTAGCACATCTCGCTGTCATGAAATTTAACAAGAGTCACCAGAAAATTCTTTGGAACCCGATTTAAGCAAATATTTTACCTGTCTGTGAGTATATACACAAGTATGATTCATTGAATAATAGAAAACTAGCCTTGAGTGCAAACTTTGCCACTGCACCCACTTCTGTGAAGGATTTTCCATCGTTTCACACAAACAGAATCCATTTCTAGAGAACATTTTACTCTCAAACGCAACCCATACCTTTAATAAGTTATGTGCCCCTGGATATTAGCCTAGAAAATTACAATTCAGTTAATGATATTTGAACTTTGTAGGCTCCTTATCAACCATGATCCTTTTGTGCACTGAACTACCAGGGGGGGGGGGCACTCAGCACATGGATATACAGGGAGGTAAGTCTGATATGTCTGGGCTAGAATAGTAACGAAAGTGATATTTTCGGATCCAAATAAACCTGAAATTATGTTCATGATATTGTTTGGCATCAAGCGTTATTAAACTGACATTTCTGGGTTCTTTAGAGCCAATTCTGACCTTAATCTGCATTGTTTCATGACCTATCATGTTCATGCAGAGGTTTCCAAGTATAACATGCCACAAAATGAGCTGATATTTTTCGGTTGCAATGAAGCTGAACTGATATTTTTGCGTTGCCTGAAAATTTTTTGGAGTGACCCCCCTCCATATGCATATGTGACAAGTTTCCCCTCCTCTAGGCACTGAATACAAAGCAAGGCAAACGGAACCTTGGCCAAAAATGAAATTAATATCAAACGAAGAAGGGTTGGCCTTGTTGCCACAAAAGATCACAGTTAAGGTTAGCAATGGATTTTTACATCGAAGGCACCTGGAAACAGATATTCAATTACGCATTTCAAAAGATTACAAACCTGTCCCTTGACACCAAATGCCACACGAGCAACATCTTCAATATTTCGAATCTTTCCATGACAATATTTCTTGCTATTGATAACCAGAAAACCACCATGGGTTGATGCCACTAATACGAAAACAAGCACAAAAGATGCAACAGCAAAACCCCCTTGTTCATATGCGAAGGGAAGGGACAATAAACCACCTCCAATCATAGTTGAAACAAGTGTGAAAACTGATGAGAATATTGTCCCTGTTCGTTCTGTAATATCACTTATTGTGCTGTGTCCTTGGACAAGTGGTGTCCTTTCATCAAGAGGGTCATTTTCTGACAGAGATGTGTCTGCTGAATCAATAGATGTTGTGTAAGATGCCATGGATGAAACATCAGAAGTTGGCAGGTGGCTGCAAAGAAAGGGATACATTGACTTTGTTCCATAATATTCAATTAACCAAAAGCACCAACAAGACAGGGAGGCCAGAAATAATCAGCAAACTTACAGAGTTTGAGATCATTTGAAATAGGAGTTTGTGTATGCAGCTGAAAGGACAGAGCTGCATAAGGAAGTTTCCTAAATCATTCCTGGTGCGAGTGCCAGGCAGATTAAATACAGGAGGTTGGTAGCACTACACGTCTTTTTTTTATAAGAAACAAGGATCAGGCCATAGTACTAAAAGTTTCTTAATTTCGCATGAAATTTTGTCCATTTCAGTACTAAAAGTTTCTTAATTGGTTTCGTATTTTTGAATGCAGAATTAGCAATGTGCTTGCTAACACTGTGGCAGATATGTTTCTTGACATTTAAAACATCATAAAGGAATAAAGAGCGTTCTGTTATGTCGAAAACACAAATTTTTAGATAATATTGCTCAAGAATAAAGGTTCAGCGATCTATTTGCTATAATATGCATACTTTTAACTTTGAAAAGTTTCTTAGTACTTCTCAGACATAGTACTAGAGTTTCTTAAAATTTTGGCTATCTTAGTACTAGTTTCTTATAAACTAGTTTCTTATAAAAAAAACGTGTAAGAGGTAAATGTGGTAGTAATCAGGGCCGATACAGCCATGACTGTATAGGGGGGCGAAAAACCAAAATTTTCCGACGAAAAAACCATTCACAACAACAGCAACAACAACAGTTGTAAGAACATACGTTAAATCTATGCATTATGTGGCGGATCTAGCTCCTCGGTAACTAAAATTTGGCCACATTTCGCAATCCAACGTTGAAATCAACACAAATAGTCAATATCAATCAAAGAAATGCCATAAAGTCAATAATTTCTTTTGGAATTTATGTTTTAGCACTAATAAATTCATGTTTTATGCATTACTTCTCCTCAAAATCCTCCAGAGTTAGTCATTTAAATCACTAAAATTTCCGACAAGAGAGCAAAATTTTCCGACAAATGGTCTCCTGGGGGGCGCTCCGCCCCCAGCCCCCCATTGGCTTCGGCCCTGGTAGTAATACAAACTGCATGCCACCGATGAGTTTCTCCCTACAGCATTTCTATTTTTGTCATTTTCAAAAATAGAAGACTTTTGTTCTTCAGCTTGTTTTGTGCATTTGATAAGCAATTAAACAAGAAAAGATTGATGCCTGTTGCAAATTACGGTACAAGTCACCTGAAAATGTCTGCAATAATATCCTTTAGGGGCAGGAACTTTCGCGGGCAGAAAGTTTCCTGATTTTCGCGTTTTTCGGCATTTTTCGAGAAAGTTTCTGCCAAGGCAAAATCTAAATTCAAAATTCGCGAAAGTTTTTGCTTGCGAAAGTACAGAAAATTCTTGACTCGCCAAAGTTTTTGTGCCCAAGTCTTTTAGTTTCTTCAAGTTTTTTGCGTTGCTGTTCCTTAATCATCCCGATCTTTAGTCTCTTGGGCTCTAACACCTTGTAAATTGTCACCATGACTGTGGGTAGTACTGAAAATGAATAGAAAATTGTATTTTTCCCCTCACTTTTCTTCAGTCGCGAAAGTTTTTCACGCAAAAATGCATCTTTTCTTCTCGATCGCGAAAGTTTTTGTCACGAAATTTGCTGGGAAAAACTTCATTTGCGAAAGTTTATGCCCTTAATTTCGCGATTTTTTCTTCTCGAGAAACTTTCTGCCCACGAAAGTTTCTGCTCCTAAGGTAATCAAAATGTTTTGCATGATAATTTTGCATATTGGAATCTTGTGTGAAATGTTATTTGAGACAAACTTTTATTATCTTTTGAGGTGAATATGAATGAAAGAATGCAAGTTTTGCCATCATCAATAATGTTTTACTGTTTCCATCTAGATATCTAATTGTCTTGAAAAATTATTCGAGAGGAAGATTTTCTTTAGAGAAGATTTTCTTGTAAAGTTCACAATTTCGCATATTCATTAAAGATATGTTGTGCAAAAGACAATGAGAAGGGTTGAAAGATACCTACTTTCCATCTATTTCTGGAGGCATCAGGTCATCAGGTAAATTGACAGGTGAATTTATAGACATGTTGATGAAACATACGTTGCAGCAGTGCTTTCAAGTGGTCACAAGCAACAAAGCATCACAAAATATGCTTTACTCTGAAACAAAAAACTCATTTGGATCATTTTTTATGTTTCGATGTATAGAAATTTTCAATGCCTAGCAGCTACTCTTGTTGGTTACTGTTAAGTGTTGATGGGTTGGCAACTCATATCAATTGAATACAACACAAAAAATGAGTGACTTACGGCTTACTGTGAAAAATGCAAAACACAGCCCATCCTTTTGGTACAGACTGATTTATCTATATTTTTTGAGGATACTATTCCCCCTGTTGCTTATCATAATACTAAGTCTAGTAGGGGGTCAGTCATATATCAATTTTGTCTTCACTTATTGTCATGATGTTAATGGGTGGGAGAAGGGGGTCAACAGACTTCAAAAACAATGATGCTAAGGATATATTTATTCAATGCATTACATAGATTTTCATAAAGACATATTTTTGTAATAGTTGGAAGATTGTGATAATTCATGATTCATTTCCCTTCCCTGAGTCTATTTCCAAGCAATCTGCTTGGTTGGAGAATGTTTGCTGAGGCTTTGTTGGAATGCCAAAAGAGTTCCGTACTTCCCATGCCTTTTTGTAAGGTCTGTCACAGCCCTTTTATCTGTTTCGCGTGGACCGATGGTAAGGGTGGGGGTCTGAAACTTAAAATTGAAATGATGCTAAATGGGGATGAAATTGATACATAACTGACCCCTAAGTAAGAATGGAATTATCCTTGAAATATGCATCTGTCTTGGCGTTTCCCAGCTAAATGATAACTTCAGTCTCCTGTGACTAGCAGTGAAGTGAGGATAGCCCTGGAGGCCTTTACTATCCTTTGGCACTAACTCCAGTGATCTTAAATATGGAAAAAAGCCTTTCATTATTGTCCTAGCAGTACCAGTACATAACAGGCATCATGTAATACAGTTGCAATTACTGAGTGTAGTTGTTTCCAATCATTTTTCCAAGTGGTGCTCTTTTTTAATAATGAAACCACTACTGTAGCTGATCCATTTTTCTTCAAAACAAAGTACAGTTCAAATGTGATGTTTGTTTCTGGTTTTCGAAACTGAATAATCAATAATTTGCAATGCCATGGTCAGAACAGGGGCAGCAGGGCACTGAGCAGACGGAAATATCATAGAAATATTTGCCACTTTTAAGGAATTTTCCTTTCATTATTGCCCATGCCCCCTGAAAATTTTGGGCTGTATACAGTTATGTATGATGGCTTGGTAAATTCCAGCCTTCAGATTTTAGATAATACTGTTTCTAGGACAACTGTATACCCTGTTTGATCCTTTTTTGCCCAAAGTAAAGTGGGAGGAAAAACTTTTAAGTTTGACCGACCATACTAATCCATCCCATTTCAAACATTCTTTAAAAAACCTTTCTAGAGACGTGGGATACCTGGAATCTAACTCAAACATAGATTTGCTCAAATATATGCCATTGGAGGATTAGAGAAGGAAGGTTGGGTCCCATAAAGGCAAAGAGGCTTGGTACTGTACCAGAGGTCAGCTTTAGGCCACCACGAAAAATTTTCCGAGGCCGGGTGGGCCTATGCAGGCCCTTCAACGAGCTCAGTCTGCCCAATTCTTTTGCATATATTCTTAGAAATAACTCATAAAAGTCGAATTGAGAATAACTGGCTCTGTACTACTCACTTGTTTGCAGCAATTCTCTTCTTTTAGCATTAAAAAAATGCTTTATCGTGATGCAATAGTGCAGCTTGCCTTTTGTCCTTGTGCGCTTGGCTTGGCGTCATCGTCATGTGATCCTCATTTTCATTATCGAATAATCAATGACGTATTAGCCAATGGCGTAATAATTGACGTCATCAAGCAAAGCAATCACATCTCAACATCCAAATATTTCAAAATTGAACCTCAAAAAGTGACAGCAGCTGAATTTAATGCGAAGTTTTGCTCTTCAGCAACTTCGATCTTTAACAGCAAACCACGAAGTCGAGAGCTTTGGGATTATAATATAACAAAGTGCACAGATTGCTGGCATATTTCACCATCCTTCAATCAGGGCCCTCAGGAGTTGCTCGATATTTGTATTTCATTTGCAAGCATTGTGGGGTCTGCTGTCGGGCTTTTTCTGGTTTCTCGAGCCTTGTTGTATAGAAATTTCTATTCATTTTTTTGCCTTGTTTTTTAACTTACATTTTCTTTTTTACTCAGTCTCGTTTGACTTTTTCAGCTTTTTTGGACCGCATGGTTTGAGCTCCTGGGAGCTCTAATGGTGGACTCTCATGGTGGCACCACCGTTGCTACTCTGAGATGTAAATCTGAGAAAACGCTGTGTGGCGTTGCCACGTTATATCGTTCATGTATAATTGCAAGCAATGATCAAAGAATACTTTGGGGGACTCATGGAGCAAACCTTTCAATCTAGATAAAATCTAGATACATTGTGTACCCTCAGCCAACAGTATGAAAACAATAGCGTGCTGATTTATTGGTACTGATAATAACAACAGAATGTAAAATAATTTGAAAATATACTTATCAGCCTTGATCAGATTGGCAGTTTGTTTTGACAGGCATTATTTTCAGACCCCGACCCTGATTTTTTAGGTTAACAGAAAATTTAAAAAAATTTTGCAGTTTTGGGCATCTGGAGTGCTATACCTCTCTCAGTTGCAAGTGTCCTTTTTCCTAGCCTGATAAATGGATCAAAAACGCAAGTTCCAAAACTTTGATACTGCAATTTTTCCGGAACATAAATTTTACCAACATTGGAGCAAAATTTCTTCAAACATAAATCGCATAACGAGAATGGATAGGAAGATACAAATGCTGAAATTCACTGTAATCTTAGTTGCCTAAAGACGAAGATAAACCTCAGTTCCAAACTAATTTCCATTGATCTATTAGGCTTATAAAAGATTTACGTTCGAAACAAACGTATTGAAAATCTGCAACCGGCAATTTTGCTTTTATAAATTAACCAAAAGGAGAAAGCAATTTCTTGGTTCAATCTACTTTTTCAAGGCAAAGTCCGCGATTCCCGGAGTGATGACTTTCATATGTAGGGTAAGTGCCGCCCATAACGGTGGGTTTTGAACGTCAAACATCCCAAAATATGGAATTCCAAATGTAACTGTTCCACTAGAAATGGGCAGCCTTTTGAATTCTAGCGACAACTCTTCGAGATTTTAATTCTGATCACTGAATTTTCTTCCTTTAGTTCTGAAAATTGGTTCGATGTAACTTAATCTTCCGTCATTGTACCTTTGAAGTGAAATAAAACTTGATTTCTGGGAACTTCAGCAGGCTTCTCCCCCGCCCCCTACAATCCATAAAAATGGATATGAAAACCGATTGAACGTCCTTAAATATGGGTCTTCTCCAAACATGTTGGGTGGTAAGTCCCCATCATCCTAAGAGTCGAGTTACCCTCCCCCCGGGGGCCGCGATTATATTGCATGTCACGTAAGATTTGTGATGACAAAGAACATTTCATGGAAAAGTCTTCAGTGGTCTTTCTCCACACGGCTGTGACATCTACTTGAGACAGACTTGCTTTCAGAATATCAAGTAGGCTGAAACCCTAAGGGGGCATTCAGCGTATGCACATACGGAAAGCAAATCTGACATCTCTGGGACAGAATATGATATTACCAAAAGTGATAGTTTTTGGTCCAAGTAAATTATGGCCAAGTTATTTCTGTCATTAAATATAGTCAAACTAGTACTTCCGGGTTCTTTGGAGGCAATTCTGACCCCACTTTGTATTGTTTCAGCAATCATGTGCTTATATACAGATATGTAAGCTTGAATAAGCTGATGCTTTCTGGCTGCCTGACAAAGTCTTGGAATGACCGCCCAATATGCATATCTGCTGAGTGTCCCCTGGGGCTTGGAGCTAAAAACTGACTTCTTGGGACATGGGTGCCTGCTACAAAGTGAAAAGTAAAATTCCTAGTGAAATTTTGCTGATGGCTTTGACGTCAGTCAGAGCTACTTGGGCTGTGAATGTGAAAATCCACCCACTTTAAACTTCATGCAAGTAGCACTGCTTTTGCCAGACCGACAATATTCAACCTTCGCCATATGGAATAAAATATAAATCTATTTTACGTCAATATTAACACTGATGTTCATAGCAGCAAGTTCAGCAACAAGATACCTAAATACATATGGTATTGTTAATTCTTTAATATGTTTTGCTGATTTGCATTGAAGGCATCTCCATCTTCTTTGATCATGTGAGGATACAGCTGCCAGTTCATCTGCTGGCTTGTCCAAAATTGGAGATAATAAACTACCACATTTGGTACATGTCTGAGCCTAAAAAGAGAAGATTGTTTGAGACATTTAGAATCGTGGTGACTGCCTAAGGAAAGCTTGAAGTTATAAATTTGTCAAGAGCAGGTCTT
This sequence comes from Aurelia sp. 4 Dawson et al 2005, assembly GCA_964019985.1. Taxonomy (NCBI): domain Eukaryota; kingdom Metazoa; phylum Cnidaria; class Scyphozoa; order Semaeostomeae; family Ulmaridae; genus Aurelia; species Aurelia sp. 4 Dawson et al 2005. The sequence continues at coordinate 7,888,728 of OZ026493.1, read as the reverse complement.
GCAACACGAACTGAAGTAGCAGACTGGCAAATAGGAAATATGGCAGATTTTACGAAATCTGCTGCAGAAAAACTGATGATTTTCAATTTCTCAACTTCTTTGATTTCGATAGAGAATGAAAGATTATCGGGTTTAGAAGTAATTTTGACTGGCTCCATGAATCAGGAAATACATGTCATACTTATCCAAACAGGGTCTCTAAACTCCATGTAGAAAAAATCTCCATGTAGAAGAAAGAATTTGATTTATAAATACTCCGCTGAAGGTATTCAAGAGGGACTTATATTTTTGGGCATCCTTTACCGAGAAGGTTAAAAAACAATCCCAGTTTGAAAGGGCACGTATCCTGGATATCAACGATATGATACAGTCAAATATACAATTCATGGTAAACATGTTTAAATCTACTGTAAGCTTACTTGACTGAAATTGACCACTCTGTTCTATAGTTATAATGGAAATTTCTCGAGAAAGGCTCTTCAGAAACGTTAAAACGTGGCCAACATCATGACCAAACTCTCCTGTCATTTCTGCCTTATACTGCATTCACACTGACACAGTTAAACTAGCTTTATTTAAACCAGTTTAAATCTCAGCCAATCAAATGACTGCATTTTTTGGCTAGACCAATCAGAATGTCCTATTTGAGAACCTGGTTTAATCTAAGCTGTTTTAACTTGCAGTATGAATGGGGCATTACACGGGTCTTACAGCAATGATTTCGACACGCTTCACCACATGTTATAGTCTTTGGAACTAAGGAAGATCCTGTGGCACAATAGCAACAATTGCTTTAATTGACACCGTATTTCAATGAGAGTAATGACTGCAGACAAAGAAAATTCCCCTTAACCGGCAAATGAAAACAAGCACGGCTGTAAAAGTTGCCATGAAACCAGTAGGGCAAACTCTCGCCTTGTGCAAGCAAAAGGTGGTTTTTAACAGAAGTTATGTACTCATAACGAAAGAAGAAGGGCGAATCTAGGGTTCTATCTAGCTGATTTTGTTTATTTGATTCAGGGACCAGCAGGAGGCATTATAATTCTCGGAAACTTAGGGCTTAAATGAAATAAATACCACACAGTTTCTGAATCAAATAAACAAAATCTGCAAGATAGAACTTTGGATTCGCCCTTTTTGTTCGTTATAAGCACATAACTTCTCTTAGAAACCACCTTTCGCTTGCACAAGGCGAAAGTTTGACCTAATGAAATCGAGGTAACTCTTGTGCGGCAGCGTTTGTTTTGATTTACCGGCTGAGGGAAGTGAAGGTGAAGGTGAAGTGGAAGTCGCATTTTTTAGCGCCAAGCGCTGGGATCGCAGAAATAGAGCATACCTAATCGAGCCCGCGACCCCTTGTCATGACGCTCAAGTGGTGGGGTCGTGCTGGGTATCGAATCCATCCCGCTTGACTGTTCTGGCTACAAAGTCAGAGGATTACACCACGGCCAACAACACCTTCAATTTCCTTTGTCTGCAGTCACTAATCGTTTTCAATTGAGGTGTCAAAAGAGCAGCTGCTGCTATTGTATTGCAAAATTTGTCCTTGTTTGTCGTTGGAGGATGAAATCGCTAAGAATGCAGCTGTTATCTTCCCATAGATGATACATTTATCCTCCGAAAAGGGTAACACCAATGTAGACATGTAAAAGGCATTGCTGCAAAGCAGGAAATTCGTTGGCGATTTTAAGCTCGTTGTACAGGTTTCTTCAACATGATCTTTCGAGGAATTCCGTGATAGTTTCAAAAAGGAGTGGCCGACTTCAGTCGGGTAAATCTCACAATGGATTTGAGTATGTCCACCACTGAATGGCATATTTGCCAATATCATTGCCTTGATATCCAGGAGGCAGTAGCCTTACAAACGGGAATCTTTTTTTACCAACCTTGAAAGAGAAATTACAATTAAAAAAGAAATCAAACGTACTGTTGTTTGATCAGAACAGTTCATCAACCGATCATGCAAAAGCATCGCAGATCCATGTGAAATTAATGCATCTCTTTCCATTTCTCCAAATCTGATTCCTCCTTGCCTTTTACGACCCTGAAAATTCAGCAGTAGTTTTACAGGACTTGTATGATTGTTGATGAAATAAAAGATTACACTCTTGTGAATGATGTGGAGTACTTTTTCCAACTTCCTCTGCGAAATTAAGTACTTCAATATGCGAGATGAGCGAAGTGACGTCATAAACGCACAAGTTCATATCTTTCGACCTAACTTCTGAACGGTGACTAGCCTCATCGCATATTCTTATGAAATGGTGGCTACATTTAGCCCAACATATTAACGATGTTCAACGAATCTACAGATGTTAGGGATGTCAAAACTTGGAGAAAAGTTTAGAACCCGGACTTGTCCTTGATAATATTGCTATGAATTTCTTATCACACATTTCCCACTATTTTTTGCCTTTTCCTTGCGAAACTACGGATTCAAATAAGCGATCTGTGAGAAGTGACGTCTGAAAAGCGCAAAGATCTGTATCTTCTGATGTCACTTTCAACGAAACCAAGGCTGCTCTTTCCATTGATTTCTCGCCTCTCGATCGTTGCCAGCCTCTTTATCGCGTACCCATGCAAGAAAACGGCAACACAGCGACCAGATTTGTCACGAATTATCAGAATGCTTAGCGAATTTACAGCTATCGAGAATCTGAAAATGTGGAACAAAAGTACGCATTCGCGTTAGCATCTGATGAATTTGTTTTATAACATCAATCACACCAACCCCGGACTCATCCCTACGTGAAAATATAAAATTTCATTCAACGATATGGTAATGTTTCAAAATATTACAACCACTGTATACATTTTTGAGATATGCAGGAATTACAATTAAATTTTATAAGAAACAGCACCGTATTGGCAAACAACGAGCTTGACCTTTTAACGAAAGAAGGAGGATAAATCTAAAGATTTGTCTGGCGGATTTTGTTTAGCTGATTCATATGCCAAGCAGAAGGCATCGAAATTCTCACAGATGTAAGGCTTACATGAAAGAATTTATTGCTCAGCTCCGGAATCTACTGAACAAAATCCATTTAGCAGATCTTTACCTTCATTGATCTTCATTCGTTACAAACGCATGGCTTCTCTTCAGAACCAACTTCGCGTGCACAAGGCGACAGCTTGCCCCACTGGTTCTAGGGCAAATTTTGCGGCTTTAGTTGTCTTTAATTACTTGTTTAAAGAATTTATACTGTCTGCAGTCACTAATTGCTTTCAACTACAGTAATCAAAAGTGACCGGTGCTATTGTGCTCCAAGGTCCATCCTATCCTTGCTGGATAAAAGCTCACAGGCAGTACAGCACTCTATATTGTCGCAAGTCAAACCAGTTCATTGCCAATAAAGAGAAAAGTGGAAATGTACTTACCCCAACTGGTTGATGAGTCAATGGATCTATTGGTCCAGTAGTCCGAACCTATGGCAGACAAACAAACAAATCAGAAACTAAAACAGTTGTCTTTCACGAGAAAGATGTGTCTTCAATGCTATGAGCCATTCTGCAGACATAGCAGGTGTTCCAGTCCATTCATTTAACTGCATGGGCTGTGCAGTATTCTAACATTCACTGTCTAGCTAGGATGGGCCAACGGTCTGATCACTGAAGACTGTCAAGAGTATATTTAAAAACACAATCAGTTTACTCATAAAAATCCATAAAAACAAGAGATTAAACCTCATGCGGCCCAAACAATACCGATACCGGCATAATTTGAAAACGGTAGGAAACTTTACAGTAAAAAACTTATTTACAAGAATTTAGTGCCAACGAAATGTACCTACACATAAAGAATCAATAAGCCTCGTTTTGAAAGCGTTGAAAAATGTTCCGTTTCCATCATTTTCGAGTGTCCACATGATGCTGCTTTCAAAATGCACCGGTTGGAGTTCCATTTTCAAAATCTACCACTTTCAAAATCTGCCGGCAAAAATGTGTCATTTTCGTGTGAACGGAAGGCCTATCCGTCACATTTTTCACAAATTTCAAAATGTGCCGTCATCGTGGACGTGCAGTCTAAATCAGCTGTTCATTCAAAGCTAATTCTTTCACAAGGCAAGGCACTGAGCTAATAACAAAACAGAAAAATTTGATCACGAACCTGGTATTTATCAGCAACCATATGACGAAGTCTTTGATAATAAACAATGCCAACAAATATATCTGCTTCCATTTCTCGTCCGTCGATTCCACTGTATAACCTTTCATTTCCAAAATAATTATAACCAGCTAAAAATAAGATAAAATTAAGTACATTTTCATTTCATTTCATTTCATTTTTATTTATTTAGGCACGGTAGCCCCGTCAGTCCATGAGAACTGCTTTTCAGGGGGCCGTGGCACAAACGTTACCACTTTACGATTTGATTCTTCTCTTAAAGGTGGCAAGAGATGGTGCCTGTTTAACATCAAGTTCAAGGCTATTCCAAAGCTTAGGTCCACGAAAAGATATAGCCCTCTGCCCATTGTTAGTTTTTCGTAAAGGTATCGAAAGATCAGTTTCGGTGTTTCTGAGTTCCCTGACATTTCGAGTCGACCTTTTTTTAAACAAGCTGGAAAGGTACTCTGGGACGAGACCGTTTAGCGATTTGTACACTGTAGTTGCGGTTTCGCCTCTAATGATGTCGCTTACAGTAGGCCATTTTAAACTTTGTATCAAACCTATAGAAGGGGTATCAAAATTTCTTTTCGTAACGATTCTAGCAGCTCGATTTTGCAACTTTTGTAAGGTTTGCAGCTTGGTCACCCCGCAGCACCCCTAATACTCAGTGTCAATATAAAAAAAGCAGTCGCTACTCTACGACTAGGTATTTTGCCTCTCACATCACGAACGTAACAGGTGTTTCAAACAATTTCCTTGCTTTCGATAAGGCTTGTGGAATGGTCAGGAAGAGAAAGGAAGCGCTTCTTAAGGAGGAAGCTATGGTGATGACTGCAAATATAAATACTTTCAGGTAACAAATATTAAACGATTAGCTTCACGTGTTTTGCTGTTCAAATTGGTCCTCTCAATGAATGCCAGGGCCAAGTCGTCCAAAAAAAAGAGTACGAGATTTGGAATCCTATAAATCTCATCTTTTCTGCGAGTTTCAAATTCTTTTTAGATATTTCAAGATTCCTAAGACTCTGTGGGCTTTTGAGATCTTGGAGACTTCAAACAATTTTCGATATTTTTTTTGCATGTTTTCAAGCCGTTTAAGATTTAAAAGATCATCGAGAATACTGTTTTTGCCCCAACTAACCTTTAGTAAGTAAATTTCCAAAATAGTCGATTGCTGTTTTCTCCTCTGAAAATTTGAAAGGGGTCGAATCATGTGTTATTCCGTGAAGTGAAGCAGATTTTCCAGCCATTGATTCTATCAACATACCTGTATAAAAACAAAGAATTTTTAAATAAACGCCCGCCTAACTTACAGAGAAGTGGGCAAAAATATTCCTGATATTCTCATCAAATTTTTTTAAGAGAAAGAAGACCAGATGATCAGCCTTTCATTCAGAAAATGATCCATAAAACGGAACAAATAGAAACTGAAAACCGAATATATTCTTCGAAACATAATTTAAAGCTGAATATTTGCTAATCAACCGATGCACGTTATTATAATTAGGAATGACAGACAGCATAAATCTATGTGAGTGGAGAGATCTAAACTTTGTCTCAAATTAGATGTCACCTGAGATCTGGTTTCACATTCATAAATTGCCTTTGCTGCTTGAAATCAAAAGGAATGGCATAAAATCTATAAGTGTCATGGTATTCAACGGTATGAACTAAACTTTTCTTCAATTCAAAGAACAAGTAGTGCTGTCTTTAATTTGCAGTTAGGAAACAGCAGCAGCATAAATGGCCTCAATAAAGCTGGGCCCCCATAATACGAGATTGGGCCTGTGACTGACTTACCCGGGGGATATTTCACTTCTAAAAGATCTCGCAAACCTTTGGCATAAATCCTTTTTTTAAATCCATTAAAAGTCCGCAAAAATCGGCTCGTTCTGAAAAATCTCTTACGCTTTTTCGAATGAGTGAAATGCCCCTGGGACTTACCGATTGTCATACGTGATGGAAATCCATGAGGATTGAAGAGAATATCTGGTTGCATGCCAGATTCAGCAAATGGCATATCTTCCATTGGCCATTTCATACTGTTGAACAAAGAGTAAAACGATATCATGAGACGCACGTTGGGTCTGGTCTGAAAGACACGTTGTGGTCTGCAGGTCTGCACTAAAAATATTTCACTGGTATAAAATTATCCACAATAGACCTCTGAGCAGGCCCGCCGAAAGGTTTTTGAGGTCCAGGGATAAAACTTCAAAATGAGGCACCCTGCAATGAAGTGGGCAGAAGAACAGGGAGTATCTTATTGTATGAGGCCCACAAGACCCTGAGGCCCTGGGAAAAATTGCCCTCCTGCTCCCCTTCCGGTGACCTTGCCTCTGAGAGAATTATACTCTTGCAAGAAAATGGAGCCACATATAAAAATTTGTAAAAAACTGCACCCATTTAATGGACTAATGTTACTCAAGGGCAACGAAATTAGTGTAACGCGTCACAATGGATCATTTACTAGCAATTCGGAAAAAGAGCATGAATCGAACGCTATTCTGTTGAATTTTGTAGAAATTTCGAATGTGTACATTAATAGGAGATATCACGCCACTCAATCGAACCATTCGTGGAAAAATTTTAAAAGTAGCGCTCGATCCAGGCTCTTTTGAAGAACAGATAAAAAGTCTGTTCATAGATTGACGAACGTGAATTGCTTTATCATACCTCAAAATACCTTTCTGGCCATGTCTGCTCGAGAACTTATCGCCAATAATTGGATTTCTCTAGAAAAGAGATATTTGTATAAACATTCATTTCGTAAGTATGTGGGGCCATTTGAAAGCAAGGAGGTACGTAATCAAGTAAGCAAGAAAACGCTCAATCAACCAAACAGCGAAGAAGGCGAGCAAGAAAGGAAACATTTAGATAAGCACTTAGTTAAACAAGCGAAAGAAACGGAACTACCATCATTTGTTGACAATTCAGATCTCTTGCTGACGCCCTCAGAAGCTGAAAAAAACTTGTTCAGCACATGAACCAAATCACCAATAGTTACCTCAGTGCTAAGTTTATTTATTAAAAATTCTGTGCAAAATGCAACGTTGCAACTATCTTTGAGCCTATACAAAACAGGGTCAAACTTTTAATAAGCAAGCGTTTATAAGGCAGTAACATTTCATAAGATCAAAATGAAACAGGAAAAGCTTTCACTGCTTCACAGTTTATCAGTCAAGCTATTCATATACAGCTGCAATCTTTAGAATCACTGCCCCTTGCTTTGGTCTTGAGTGTCGAAATAGAGCGTGCGAAGAAAAGATCACAAGTTTAACAGTTAATACTCAGGAGTAGGGCCACATATAACTCGTAGAAAGAGTGACCCGTCAGAAAGTAATTTTGACAAAATGTCTATACCAGTGAGCAGACATTTACTCCATTGGTTATGCATTATAATATATTTTGAACTTTTTTTACAGCCAATCAATGCAAATTGTGCATCTTAATCCATCCAAGTAGAAAACTTACCGTTATCCTTAATCTTATCGCAACTTTGTTTAATTCACCATCTCCTTTATGATTCCCAAGTACCTTTATCTGTAGGGCAGAAATACCAACGTCAAGGCTAAATGGCATAACTCTGCAAGAACATTGCAATGCCTAAATGGTTATCTACGCAGTTCTAAGCCGACAAGGAGGCCTACATAAATTGGGAAGAACATGCACTTCAGTAATGGTCAATTTTAACTATAAATGTAAAATATATGATTTTGCAAAATAACTCACGTCATCGATATAAGCTGGTTCCAAATTCTTGAAGTTTTTTGTCTTGTACTCGCCAGTGTTCAAATCGTAGTAGCTGCAGGAGGTATGAAATCAGGTCTAACTTTTCTGGAAATTCTTCAAGCTAATTTGTGTGCAAGTAGTTTTTCGAGCTTAGGGGGATGGGGAAAGAAGCCAATACAAGATTTCTTTGACAAATCAAAGCCTGAAGCATGCTCAAATCAATGAAACGGTTTTGATTGAGCTTTAGCTTCAAACAATGAGCTCATCTTCCTTTCCAAAGCCAGAGGTCGACCTAGCAAGGTCTGTGCATGAAGACCGAGGGCTTTATATTTTCCTGTACAGCAACAAACCGGCTAGTATGAGTTTTATTACCTGACAGCTTGTAATCTTGACTTGCACCATTTAATCAAAAACAATTTTTATAGTCATGTCTTTTGAGTTCTCTGTAAATCTCACAGGTTTAAAGCAGTTGCTGTGCCGACAAAAAAGCGTCCTTTTATCGTATTATACATGGCTACGGGAAACCCACGGGAAATGTGCGATTAACCAATAAGAGCGGCGGGATTCTGTATTGCCTTGTTTTCGAATCTGCAGTTAGGTAATCATTTACTTCACCCGGTCGCTCATGAAACTATTTTGGGTCACCCGGTATGAGTTCTCATCTCTTATATCAGGTGAACTCACTGTAACAATTGATCTCAAAACAAATGCATTACAGAGGAAAATCTTTGTTCCTCACCTATAATAAGGTTGATCGTGTTCGATATATCTCCCAACTGGTGGCAAACCATCTTCATCTAGCAACCCAGCTTCTACATTCTTGTCATTTTCTTGGCAACCTGTAAAGTTATTTACAGTAAAAGTTATTCTTTCTAGAAGTCAAGAAAGCACCAACCTTGAGTCGATTCAAATCTGCTTATAAAAACAGCAAGTAATCTTCTCGTTTAACTTGTTAATACATAGTTTTTTCCTTTTCTACCTTTTTCTTGCTTGTAAAATTATTATGATTAGAAATTTTAAGTTTATTGTATTTATTTTAACAGGGCAGTTCGGAATTCAGTTTTATTTTAAGCTGTAACTAAATCCTGTATAAAGAAAATAAAATCAATCAATCAATCAATCAATCAAATATTATTATGATAGGTTAAGGTGCTAGGTTAAAGTGGTTGGCCAGCGCAGCGCAGTGCCACCACTGCGAATCCTAAAAACTTCAGTCATCTATTTCAATAAAAGAAAATCTGAACATAGTTTTACTTTATCTTCACCTGTTTCCTGTATCAAACTATTAGTAAGACACTTGAGCTATGTGTAAACACTGGGATGGCTCCAAAAACTTTGTTCCAAAATGTTCACGAGGGCACAAGCAGTGAACATGAAAATCGTTTTTGGAACCTTGTAGAAACTCGCACGAAACAGAAGGGTTGTCAGCTATGGCTACAATTGTTAGTTTCTTATAAGAATACGTGTATTTTGGCGTTTGACATTGCAACTAGCAATGCAAAACAAGTTGCTAAACCTCTTCACTTTATACCTAGAAAGATATTTGAATCGAGCATCCAAAGCTGGTTTATAACGGCAGTGAAAGCACAACACCCGTTCTTTGCAGATACAGTGGCAAGAAGTTCCTTCGGATCTCGGAACCCTTCTCACTGATTTATTTAACGGTAACGTTACTCATAGCGCGTTAGGAAACATTCAATCTATACATCTTGATGTATAGCCCTGTTGTTGGAACAGAAAAGACAATAATGAACCTTTGCTCCTGCACTGCCCATTCTACGACATGATGCGTTGCGATCTCCTTAGTCAACTCTCAGGAATTCCTGGTTTAGACATTTCAAATTATGGCTCAAAATCTTTGTGCATATTGCTTCTGTATGGATCTCCATTGTTGAATGTAATTGCCAATAGAATAATTATGGAATCTATTTATTAAAGAAACGAAACGATTGACTGAATGCAGCAACCCCATATTTAGTTTTTGTCCTCTTAGTTCTTGTTATTCGCTTGTTTGTTTATTTGTTTCTCCGTTGTTTTTTCCTTTTTTCTTTCTTTGATGTTTTTTTCTATTTTCGGTTGTTCCTCCTCCCATTGCTCGCTAGAATGACAAAGTATTTAACTATATTGTAAGTACCATTTCTAGAGGGAACTCGATGACCTCGTGTCTTTTCATCTATGAACGGCACCATATGACGTAGTTCTTGCTTAACCTTAAAGATTTATTTGCATATACAAAATCTAGCCTCACGACATAGTCTCAGATATCGCAATAGCAACAACAATAATAACAACAACAACTAAAACTTTTTATTTTTGCTCAATCTGGGCCTTATGGACTTTAATATAAAATGTTGAGACGGAGATGAACACGTTTACGTGTCCCCTTAGGAACGAGGCTGCAGGATAGTCTCAGAGCGAGGCAAGCGACCTTCGACAGTTGGAAATTCTCAATGCTGCGGTGAAATTCATGGAAGCTAATTGGCCTTAAAAATGAGGAACGCCTGGTTCACAGTGAAAGGTTTGTTGATTCTTGGATTGAGGAAACATTCGTATGGATACTTGTGCCTTTTGTTCATGGCTATTATCACTGTAAACTTGAACTCTGAGCTGTTTTAACATTGGAGGTTCGAGCTGGCAACTTAGGCCCATCCACCATTGCCGAGAGTTCGCACAGTGTTGCTATGGTTTCCATATCTTGTTATGAAATTGATAGGGGAAAACTTCATCCCAAATTTCAGTGTCAAGGTCCATGAGGTGTAGTTAGAGCGTCCATCAGTCTATCAAAAGCGATCACTGCGAACATGTCATCAGTCTATACAAAATCTACACAGAAGTAAGTTTCAATTGCTTGACATTGTTTCTCCTTGTTTCATCCATTGCTAGTTGCGTTTGCTGTGTAACAGTTGCAAACAAACGTGCGAGCATGCAAGGATATTATTTTTCGAGTTAGCGAATCGAAGTTGCTGTTTTCAACTGTTGCTTTTCAAGTGAAAAGGCAAGTCCTCCAATATAATGAATGAAAGTAATGAAAACAGGCAAAAAAAATAATGAAACTTACTTCTGTATGAACTTAAACATTCCTCTTCAATCTGGCCAAAGTTACCGCTTAATGAATTTCTGAATGAAAAGTGTTCTGAAGTGTGATGGAACTTCTAGCCACAGCTAGCAATTATTGGGGAGGAGAGAACGGAAGTATTAGACTACATGACATAAGTCCCTGTAACTTACGCTCGTTGTTGTTGTTGTTGTTGTTGTTGTTGTTGTTGTTGTTGTCGTTGTTGTTATCGCTTCAGTTGAGGAAACTTTGTAAGAGTGAAATTAAAACATCAGATTATAAATGTTGAACGAATACAACGAATCAGGTCGTAAGTCTACGGATGTATGGAGATCACGCTTCGTTTTCCTTCTCGTACAATAACAGATTTGGAGGCTCGATCCCGACCTATTTTCTAGCATGTAAAACAGTTTGTTAAACTGCGTTAAATCAAGCCTATGTGCATACTAACCGGTTTTGTGTTGTACAGGAAAATATAAAGCCCGAGGTCTTTAAAGTACAGACCGAACTTGCGAGGTCTGTGCATTAAGACCGAGGGCTTTATATTTTCCTGTACAACAACAAAACCGGTCAGTATGAGTTTTATTTCCTGACATCTTCTAATCTTGACTCGCATTTAATCAAACACATTTTGTTACAGCCATCTCGTTTGAGTTTACTGTAAATCTCAAAGGCCTAGTCCTAAAGCAGTTGCTGTGGCGACAAAAACGCGTCCTTATATCGTATTATACAAGGCTACGGGAAACCTGCGGGAAATGTGCGGTTAGCCAATAGGAGTGGCGGGATTCTGTATTACTTCCTTTTTGAAGCTTCAGTCAGGTAATAAAGTTACATACCAAATCTCAATGAGCACGTTCCTCTTTCATCAGTCATAGATGTCAAATTTACATTCTGCAAAATATCAAATTCAAATTGTTATTTTCTTTGAGAATAAATCTCGGCTGGCGTAGACAGAAACATAGGTTTCAAATCATCGGAACGGTTGATGCTAAATTCTACGGCTTATTTCTTTGAACTGAATGGCTTTAAAATAACTTCAGCTATTCGCTATCACTCTACCTATGGACTTTCCTGAAATCTTTAATGTTTTCAGAATTAAAGTCTTTTACTCCTTTTTAACAATTCGAGAAAAAATCTGAAAAAGCTAGAGACTACCATGATTTCTAAACTTTTAAACAAAACATGAAATGATTTCCGAGAAAACCATAGTTTATGGATGCAAACAATATTATCTCAAGCAAACGACTGTCAGCCTTGACGTCACATCCTCAAATTATTTAAAATACAGAATGCGCTTTAATTTTGAAAGATTTCAAGATGTTTGGAAAGTTCAAGGGTAGAAATATAGAAAAGTAGCTCAAGTTTATTTCTACACTTACGCCTTTTTGTCCCTTGTTTCCTGCGTTATTTGATTTGCTGCTGTCACTTGGTCAAAAGGGACTCAAACGATTACTCAAAACGTAGGCCCAATTTCAGCCTGTGAAAATTGATTCCGTATTCACAAATCATATTGCTATAATTTAGTTTTAAACCAGCCAGGAGGCACTGTTTAGACAGCTACTGTTGTTGCATACAAAAGGGGTTGATATGGTCTCGAGTTCTCATAGCTACAATAGGTCTATTTTGCTTCTACAGAGGTAGATTACTTCTTGAAAGGTGTGTATTTAAGGTAAAGGTGCGATAAGCAGGTCAGGAAAACATTATTCTTTGTACTTAAAATTTGCCTTTCGCTGTTCAAGCTCTTTAAACAAGACTTTGAAGGGATTTTGTAGATCGGAATAAACTTTTGCGAATTTTACAGTCTAGGAAATTTTGTGGAATAAACTTCAGAGAATTTTGGCCAAAAACGTGAAAAACGCGAAGTTTATTCCCGCGAAAGTTTCTTTACTTTAAGTATCTCCATCAATTAACTTTAGAAGACGTAGCATTGTCAATGGAAGGTCACTTACTTCACATTTGTAAATGCTTCCCGATGCAAAACCACGTTCTAATGCAGATTTGTTAATAATCATAGCATCTTCCATATCATAACCCTGCAAATAATAATATCAACGCTGTTGTCTCTCTATCTGTATCTCTATCTTACTTAGCTAAGGACTCAATAATAAAATAAATCCAAAGTATTTGCAATCGACAGAATAGAGAGGACAGTTGTACGTAGTATTGTAATGCAAGAAAACGTTACCAGATTACCAGCGAATCAATTAATACGAAAAAGCGTGTCAACGTTATCATGTGACTTAGGCCCCGTTTACACTATACCATTTTCAAATGAAAACGGTACGAAATCATGCCGTTTTAGCCTTCCGTTTACACTGAAACGTTTTCATAACTGGCATCAAAAGAAGACGATTTGAAAACGGCATGAAACGTTTCAGTGTAAACGCCTGAAAACGGAACGATTACGTTACTGATTGAAAGGGAGGCAAATCATTCCTTTGAATCTCTTTGAATCCGTAACGAAATCGTTCTTTTGTAGAATAGCTAAAAAGGTCTATTCAGCTTTTCGCATCAAGGAAACTTTCTTACGGCAGTCTGTCCCTTTGATAAATGCAAAACAGATGGATAAAGATCTCTATCGACGGGACAGACTGCCTTAAAGTACTTCTAAATAACTTTTCCGTGTTTAAGTCTCTGAACACGGTTAGCATTGGCGTTTTAGCTGAAATAACTTGGGTCTGTAAATGGTCGCCTTAGCCAACGGTTAGATCACGAGTCAAAACTGCAGAGATATATCAGTTCAGGCAAATAGTGAAGTTAAGACGATTTTTAAGTCTACTTACAGTATATGATATGACAGCAACAACAGCATTCATTCCAAGTGGGAACTCGTCGATATTATATTCATCGTAAGTCTCATTCTTCACCAAAGGACTTTGTGGGGTCTATAATCCAGAAAACCATACGCTTTTAACAGCAGTAAATTAACAATCATCCACTGTAATTCTTTGAAATATAGAAGCAAAAATAGCGTATGGCTAAAGTCTTTGAAGAGGTGGGTGTAAAGCTCAGCATACATTTTATTGCAGTAAATAGCATGAAAGGAACTTAGTTTTGGTACCTTAGCTAATTTCAGAATAACGGCATTCATCTATAGACCTTTTACCTCTTAAAAAAGAGGTTTGGATCGCGCGTATGGCCTTGGATCTGGTGAATTTGTGAATTTGTGATGAAAAACGTGAAGCGTGACCCCCATTCTCGGTATAAACACTGCTAACTGTAGCAACAAGCTTAAAATCAGAAAGGGGACAGATTTCTGCTTGCCAACATATTTTAGACTTTCATGAACTATGGTTTTCTTGAAGATTTCATCATTTTTCTCCATTAGTTTAGCGTTAACGATGACTCTGATTTATCAAAATTGTCCACGAATTTTTTTAGAAAATAATAAACAAAATAAAAATGTTGCCATTTTGAAAATAAGCAAGAAATTTAAAAGTCCACGGCAAGGCAGAATTACCGCAAAGTGCCCTAAGTTCATTGCAAACAAAAATTTTTAGGCCCACTTTTTTAGATTTTAGCTCTGTGCTAGTAAAATCAAAACAATTCATTCTTCATCTCATTTCATTTTTATCCATTTATACATGGTAATCAGCTAGTATATAACATGTTATCGTTTCACATTATGCTTTACATTAGGCCATGCAAAAAAATCACATTACAAACTAATAATATCAAGTTTATATGAAAATTAATGAAAATTAAGTATATGACTCCTTATCAACAAAATTTCGGTCTATAAAAACTATATGACAAAGAGAATAATTTGCTTGAGATGCTAGCAGATCGATGTTGAGTTTGCAACCGAGGCTCAAGATACGGTATTTGATTCAATTTAGTATATCTAAACCGTAATATATATTTGCCTCTCTATAAACGAAACAATTCTGTCCGCCACTAAATAAAGCTCCCAATTTTTCCTAAGGAATCAGCATAAAATCCTACAAGCATCGCGTAGACAAGACGCTAAAATGGGACTATTTCATGCCGTCTCGAATGCTACCTGCATCAAATAAACTGGGTCAAGGTCTCTTACCTGAATCCTGTATAATTTATTGTCACTTCGATGCTTTAGTGCTAGGCAAGGTGTCCCCATAGTTTGTTTTCCCATCTGAAAGAAATTAAAACAAATGAACCAATATTTGCAAACTGTAATTAGTGGCAACATCGAAGGTTTTTTCATAGCAAAATCAAGAATGACTAAACTACCAGTACCATTCACAGCAGGAAATGACACAAAGCCATCGAGTTCCCACTTAGCCTGCGCGAAGACTCGACTGGTTACGCCAAGTTTAGTTGAATTAAAATTCGACGCTAGTAAATTTCAATCCAACTAAACTTCCTTCGGTGTAACCAGTCGAGTCTGCGCAGGCTAGTTCCCACTGCGAATGGTGCTAAGAATCATACAAAATACATCATTCTTAATCAAAATATAAAAAGGAAATAAAGGAAAATGAAATAAAATGGTGACCACTGCAGTAAAAGTACGAATGCAGCGAAAATCCCGATCCCCACCACCACCCCCACCGAAAGCAATCATCAAGCAGGCAGCAGCATCTAGAAATACCAGCTACCTTGAAATATCATCGAGGTAATTTGGTATCATTCTATAACAGCATGTATGCCATGACAACAGACAAGATGTTGTCTATAACAGCATGTGATGCAATCGTTGTACAACAGCACATTTAACTAGTCTGTAGGCCAGTGGCCATAAAGATACCAGATGTTAGGTCTTCTTGCTGATTCAAAAATCGTGTCATTCCTTATCAAATTGTCCCAGCTCTCAAACGGCTTCATCTAGCAATAAGCGGAATTGAAATATTGTATATGACAGCAAAGCAAAGAGTGGTGACATTAGAAGGACGTTACCTGACATTGGTACATATTCCTAGGACTCTGGTTATAGTCTGAGAACGGAGTTAGCGATGCAAGTGCACTGAGCATGCTTGTCGGCTTTAATTCCATGTGAGTTGTTTTCTGCAATAAACAAGTGGCGTTAAGAAGGCGCAGCAATGGAAGCACATTTGTGAGAATAAAGACAGCTAACGCTGGTAGCTGAATTAGGCATTGAATACATGGAACGGGCTGGCCAAGTTAGCCGAACTGGCTCACTTAAGGGCCTGTTCCCGCTTCGCCGGGTCAGCCCACTCTAGGATTGATTACATGAGAAAGCAGTTAAACCCTCAACTCGTTTGGATGGGCTAGCCCGGTAGGCAGAAGACGGGATCTTGGCTAACCGGGCCAACCCGCTTGCCATGTAATCAAAAGTATATGAAACATTGTAACTTCTATTCAGGGCTCCTGGTTGAAGCATAATGCAAAAAGCACTGATAATTGCCAAATTAATTTCACTTCGCATTTCACGCTTCTTGTTAGGTGAAAAATGGCAGCAGAAAGAAACGAGGACTATAATTGAAGACTCGAAGAATAGCAAAAGATCTTAGAATTTTAGCTCTTAGGCAAGATTTAAATTGTTGCTTTAAGAGTTGCCAGAATCAGGTTTTTCAATGAGTCATTTTATACCCTTTCAGAAAAGAAAACAAACATTTTATCAGCTTTAGATACATTTGGATCAATGGCAGAAGAGATGACGGAGAAAATTTTATGAACCGAACAACAATCGAATTTTAGGGATCTTTCAAAGGAGAATACTTATATTGTAAAGACACCAAGTACCCTTTGAGTAAAGAAATGTGCTCCTTCGACGGCTTTGATTCCGGGTTTTAAAAGGACAAGTCCGGGGTTGGAATCATTAATACTACAAAACAGACATATAAACTATTGATGTGAATTCTTACCTTGTTTCTTGTTTTGAGCTATGCACAGCTGTTAATTCCTGAGAAATTCTGATACTTCAGGCCAAATTTTGGTTGCTGTGTCACCATTCCTTGCATGAGCCCACGATAAAGAGGCCAGCAACGATAAAGAGGCGAGAAAACCACTAGACAGGCTATATTTGTTTCGGTGATATGACGTCACTTCGCTCAAGTCGCCTATTTGAATGCGTAATTTGACAAGGAGAAGGCGAAAAATAATGGAATAAAGCATGATAAACTATTCATAGCAGTACTACCTTGTATTTTATCATCAATCATACCAACCCGGGACTTGTCTTTTAAGATGTTAAGATTATAACCTAAAAATGTCGAGTTTCAATATTTCTACTCAAGTATCTCGAAAGAAATGCAGTTTCTACATCCAAAATGCAAAAATGCAAAGTCTTTGTCATCAGCCTATATGATTCAATTGTTGAAGGTTTCGTGGCACAGTGCTGTAACCCTATGACTCTGCATGAGTGCCATGACAGGGGCTTGTGGACATGATTAATTTTCTCTCCTTCAGCGATCCCAGTGTTTTCCGCTGAAACCACAACTTCACCTTTACCTTCAATTCAATTTGCTAAATTTCTGTTAGCTTATCACCAAGAGTCCACCGGTCAATAACTTCACACAAATAAAACAAAGTAACGAATTACCTCATGAGCTTCATTCGGGCAAACAGCAATGTCCATATAAACCTATGATCAGAGCAGGAAATAATTTTAGGCTCATAAAATAGAGCAACGTATGTCACATGTAGATTTGCCCTTTGATTTGATGATGGCGCTTCGGTCAATAGAGACTCATAATATTACTCTGAAAAAACTGGCTCTATTTAAGCCCAAACTCCGCGATTCTTTGAGCAACAATCAGATTGCGAGATTTGTGAATTACTATTGTTGCGGTGCAAATGTAATAGAAGTTTTTATTCGATTGAAAAATTGAAAACACTCCCACGGGATTGAGATTCGAAGCCGTAGTTCCATCATAATTCCATTGATGATTGGGCCAGAAAATAGGTTCAGGTTTTCACTGTTTCATTTTGAGTTCCTGTTAAGCAAGGTTTACCGCAGGGATACAAGGGACTCATCGTTGTAAGTCTACGCCACATGTTCTAGTTACAGTTAAAGGGAGTCTGTCACGTCTTTGATTGGCCGCGACAAAGTCACAGCTCAACAGACACAACAGATTTCTTTTTCGGTCTGTGTATTTGAAACAAAGGAGGGCTTATCTTCTTGACTTTCTACAGCCGTAGAAAGTCAGAGGATTAGCAACCATTGAAATGTCCTATTTTTTGTAGCGTCCAAATCACCGAATCAAATGCGTGAAAGGCTGCCTTTAAAATATCGGCTTGCTTGGTTAATTCTTGGGTGCTTGTGGAACAATCTAAATTAAAGAAAAATGTAACAAATATACGCTTGTAGTACCATAAAATGGCATTGATTTAGACTGATTAAATAAGGGTCAGTTTTCTGCATTGAATTGAATGATAGTTATGTGGTTACGGCTCAACTGAATGAGTGGAAATAAACTGATAACATTGAAACATTAAACGAATACCAGGAATCACATTGTCAGTTTAGTGTTGACCAAGAAGACAAGATTCGACAAATAGGAAAGAATGTGAGACGCGTCGTGACGTAGCCTGTATAACAGATAGAAGGAAGGTAAGAAATGAGAAGCAATGCACCCTGTGTAGATATCTAAACTGTTTACTTAATCCATTAGAGTTGCTTAAGCTAGAAATTAAACGTTTCTCCAAAGACCTCCATTTAGTGCTGTCCCAAAGTGCATAAAATAAACCGGAAAGAGAGGAAATGAGTGTTTATGGGGATAAAAACGTACCAAGACGTGAAAGGAAATTTAAAAACCTTGCTAGGTGTCTATTTGCTTTTCACAAAACAGCAATGCCGGTAGTGTACAAGGAGTACATTATATAAATAATACTGATCGCTTTGAATAAAGTATCTCACCCCATCCCCACAACGTATGAAAGTTGACAATCATTTGTAAAGTAGGTCTCAAATTATATATGAGATGAGGTTTGCGGTAATGCAAAACTACTCATAACTGCTGCAAACATCTTGTCTGTTGTCATTTGCAGATATTTTTACAAGATATCTAATATATCAGATAACTCTTTATAGGTAGGTCGTCTTAGTTTTTGTGATACCACAGAGTAGTCATAGTGTTTGCACTCAGTGGCATCATCCTTGTAGTGTTGTTCAGTATTCTGTACGTCGCGTAACTAGTATATTTGTATTGCAAATTCTATTGGAATGTAAACAAAAGAAACAACTTTTGTTTTGAAGTTTAACCATGCAAATCGCCGCTAAATCATTCTTCAGCAAATTAGCCCGACTTTTCTTTAAAAAATTGGTTTCTACTTTGCGAGTTCTTACTGTATTTGTTAGCAGCAATGAGAATATCATCACCCTCAAAATTCTGAAACTTTTGTTTATATTGATTGAATAAACGACACTCTGGTAAAGTTTTTGGCAATGCAATACGACGTACAGCTACCCTGCCTATTTTGTAATATTTACTTGTTTTGGATCAATCTTTCATGAAGTTTGAAACAGAGCATGAAATCTAAAATCTGAAGATCTGAAATTCTGAAGTCATGTTTTTTTAAATTCTGTGTCAGTGACTAGTGACATTATAAAGTAGTTTATAGAAATCCTTTGAAAGAAATGGTAGTTTTGTCAAAATACAAGGGTGCAATTTACATTAATCGATGCACAATTTCTTCCTCTACAACGCATCAAAATTTTCCTTCAAATTGCTGGCTATCTTCACCTGAAATAAGTCTTTTCTTGTTCAGGAAACTGGTGCTGTTTCAGAGGATTCTAACAAACTTCTTTCTGACGTCACAATAAACTGATACAGAATTTCAGAAAAAAAACACGTCAAAATGCGGAATCTACGTGAAAAAAAGCATAGGGTTCAAATCTTTCACATCTTTAAACAGGTGGGCATAAAATTGTATCACCCTTTTCTTTGAATTACGGTGCTTCAGAGAAACCTTGGGGTAATTTGCTGCAAATCTGCCGTCGTTTCTTTGATATCTTTGACTATTTTGAAAATGGCGACATTTTGATTATTTTTGCAAAAATTCGACGAAAATTTTGAAGAAATCAAAAACATCGTAAATATCAAATTATGTGAGGGAAATTGATAAAATCTTCAAGCAAGCCATAGTTTATGAAGGTCTACAATATGTTGCAAGAAAAAATCTGTTGCTCTTCTGGTTAAAGATTTAGAAATATGATGACGTCACAGCCTCAAAATTGATAAATGCCACCATTTTGAAAGAAATCAAGGTATCAAGGTATTGCCACGGCAAACTTACAGCAAATTACCCGAAGTTCCTTTCGAGCACGTTAATTAAAAGAAAAATGTACTAGAATTTTAAAACCTGTCTTCTTAAAGATTTGAGCTCTTTGCTTCAAAAAATATGGCCCCGTCAACAACGAAACGACAAATGACAAATAGGTAGAGCCATTGTAAGTGGTATGTCCTGCCAAAAAAGTTACTAAGTTACAAGTGGTTCGGTCAGTACGAATTAGGGCGTACGGCAGTCATCTAAATAATCATATGAAAAGAAAATGTTTGATCTATACACGAGAAAATCAAATGTTGCCTCGATTTCAAATCTTCGATTTTATACAAGGGTCTTTCGTAATCAGTGCTCCATCGAAAGGGTTTGAGTCATTTGGTACATAAAACTAAAGAAATAAACTCACTTGTTCAAATGATCCTATGTATTCAGTTGTACCCGTTCTGAGATTCTTCACTGGTCTCATCATCCTTGCTATATTTGTAAAGACAAAAATTCCCGGATACTGACTTGCGAACTTAGTTCGAGGAACAAGAGTTGCTTCAAGAAATCTTGACACCTGAAATCAATTGAAGATATTGAAGATATTCATGGCAATGTGTTCATTAACCTAGTGAAAATCACCAGGTATGTTACGTTTAGTTTGTTCATCAAATTTAGTTTGGTTTTACGGAATATATGCCTTTCAACTATAAATATTCAACATCTAGCGAGCGACCAGGATTTCTCCTTTTTCGGTGCAAACAGAAACATTTGAAATCATCAGGAAAAATCGAGAAAATTGAAACTTGACACAGCCGCGAATCGCTGCTTGAAAAGGCCAAAGCCAGAGGCAACCCACAAGGTACTAAAATATCGAGAATATCTAGGCTGCGTTGACATTAAAGGCTTGTTGTTGCGCGCATGCTTTTGCTTGCGTAAAAGCGCTTTTGTTTGGGTTTTCCCGTTTGGATTGATATGTCCCTAAGATCATACATAGCGGGTCGTTTTTCTACTTTTGAAATGAAAGCTCAAAATCCATCTCGCTTGCATGCGCGTGTAAGTAATCTGCTGCTAACCAACAAGCTTTTTCGCATGAGCAAGTTTCTTTCGCATGAAAATACTTTGCACTCCAAACACTTTGAAAATGGCGGAGTCCTGTACGAGCGTTTAAGCGCTTACAAAAGATTGCGCAATGCAGCTTAAGACGTGCCACGGTGGTCTAATGGTTAAGACACTTACCCGGAAAGAAAGAGACCCATTGTTTGATTCCTGATTGTAGTAAGTTTTAATTTTCTCGATTTTTCCTTTTAATCAGAATAGATGATTGTGGCTCAGAATCCAGCTGAATTTCCAAAATTGTCGATGACGTCATTGGTAGTTAGACATCACATTTATTATTCTATGTATATGCTGCTGTGCGGAGGAATATTTACGTGTTTCTGCGGGGGAGATTTGAAGATTTTTATGCTAGCTCCTTCGGAGTAGCAAAAATTTTCATCCTGCACAAAAGAACAAAGCGTCAACGAAGCACAACAGCGGTGTCTAACCAACAATGACGACGTGAAAAATCTGATTGCGCTGGCTGATTCTACGAAATTTCGAGCCTTTTGAAAATATCCTCATTTGCGATGTACTGGCCGGTTTTGCTTGCAGTAGGGAGAGCAAGTTATGGTTTATATTGAGTCAAGTACTCCATAAACCATTAACTATACAACAGATAAAAAATCTTCACATACCTCTTTTCCAGTTGCTTTTCGATATCTTAATTTAGCAATGAATTCTTCAGCTTCGTCGTCGTGGACTCTGCCAACTATTTTTCCATCCAGAACAACAATATATGATTCTGAGTACTTGCCAGGAAAAGGCATTCCATTTGGTACCATTCCCAATGAAATCAATGTCTTTTTTAAATGGCCTGTAGGGATTGGAGTATTCACCACCTGGAGAAAGTAAATAAATGCGATCACGTAGCCGTAGGGTGTAGCACAAAATTGTCTTTTTCTGTCAAGATTAAAGAGAATCGACGTAGCTAGTAGATTGCCCCTGACCAGCCTTTCCAAAAATCTAAAATGACATGTGTAAAATATTATAGCATCATTCGTTCAAATAACTGACTTGATCCAAGGACACTTTATGCAATTTGTCATAATCCCAGAGAGAGCATTTTTGACATTCTAAACTAGTCTCTTTTCACTTGTTTGAGCACGGTAGTACCGTCAGTCCTGAAGGACTGCTTTTCAGGGGGTTGTGGCAAACAATTAAAAAAAACATGGAATTCATATACAAAATTTGAATAGAATTATTATCATTTTTCATAAATTTGCTTTAATTTTGATTTGAAAGCGGCATCATGATTATTTTCAGAATTACAGCGCTTTACGTTTTATGAGAAGGTGCACGTAAGGAGGTACCTGAAACTTTGACAAAAATTAAAGGCTCCATAAATTCTAAACTCATTGAGGGAAATCAATATGACCTGCAAAAGAAATACTCTGTTTCTGAGGGTCTTCAAGACGGTAACAAGCAGATGTCTGTAGATTTTATGGTCTACGATTTAGCGATTTGATGACCTCACAACTTAAAAACCAGTGGGATCGTAAAAATGCTGTAATTCTGAAAATATTTATGATATTAAAATGTTCTCTCTGGAATTATGGTAAATTGAATCAAGTTCCTTTTGATGAATTCAGTTGAAAGAACGGGGCAATAAAAGTTTACACGAATTATTTTAAATTTTTGAAAAGATGAGTCCTATGCTGCCTGGGCTAAGTTAAAACAGCAAAGAATATCATGCTACTTCACAGCAATCAAAAATTCTAAACTTACCTCACAAAATGCAGCCAAATGATTTAGAAGTCCGCACGGTGCTCCATCAGGAGTGTGCACAGGACAGAGGAACCCTTGAATGAAAAAAAATAGATAAATAACAAAGATATCTCCTTACAAAAAATAGGGTTCATGAGACTTGCATAAGTTTTTGGGCAAGTAGGTAACTAATGTCAATAAATGATTTGTAATAAAAAAATCGAAAATAGCCTTGACAAACAGACTCAGCGTGCTAAACCAATAAACGCAACAAAAAACACCGCAATCTGTAGAAGGAAGACTGTTAGCTCCTGTAAAAGAGCAACAGCAACAACAACAACATTAACTAGAGAGAAAACTCTTAAATCCTTCAAGAGGAAACCGAATTTATCTTAAACCCTGAAAGGAAATAAATAAGTTAATAACTGCAATAAAAACCAAAGTTGAATAACCAAACACGCGTTTTGTCGCACCCTCGTCAGTTCGGTTCATATATATATACATAAACGATATAACGTGGCAATGCCACACAACGTTTATCCAGATTTACATCTCGTAGGGTAGCAAGGGTGATGCTACCATGAGATTCCACCACCAGAGTTCTCAGGAGCCCAAACCATGCATATCAAAAGAAAACTTAAAGAGTCAAGCGAGACTGAGCAAAAAGAAAAGAAAGGTTTAAAAAAAAAGGCAAAAACAGTTTTAGAAAAACTCTTTCGGACAACAAGGCTAAAAAACCAGAAAAAACCCGGCAGCAGACCCCACAATGCCATCACCCCTGCCCCCTATCGTTTCAAAATATCCTTCCATTTTTCTCGATCCTTTGCCAGGTGACTTGCCTCCTCCCATGTCAAATTTATTGTTTGTAGTTGCTTCCTCATCATTTCAATCCATGTAAGCTTGGGTCTCCCTCGCGGTCTTTTGGACTGCATCAGTGCTACTCTTAATGCTTTTTGTGCGGGCGTGTTCTCGTCTAACCTCATCAGGTGACCAAACCATTTTATTCGCTTTTTCTCGATTGTTTTGCTCCATGGTTCTATTTTCGTTTTTTCATATACGTCTTCATTTTTTACAATCTTTGGCCATCTAATATTTAGAACGTGTGAGCGCAGTATTCGCCTGTGAAAGCTATCGATTTGATTTTCTAGAGTTTTCGTTAGTGTCCATAGTTCACTATTGTACAAAAATATAGGTGTGATATATGCTTCAAATGCTCGTACCTTTGTTCTTGTAGACAAACGTTTGTTTTGAAAAATTTCTTTTAAGTTTGTCAGCGCATTGAGCGATAGACTTTTCCTGTTTGCGATGTCTGCTTCTGTGTTCAGTTTGGATCCTAGAATCTTAGCATTCTTCCATTCATCTTCGTTCTTGTATTTGACCGTATACTCTTCAGTTTTCGACATGTTGATCATCAGACCTCTTTTCTGTAAACTTGGTGGAATTTTTTCTTTTATGCGCTCAATTACTTTCTTGTCTGTCGTAGCTATAGTTATATCATCGGCATATTCCATATTGATTTCGACATTATCTATTTCCTTCTCTTGTGATGGCTTTTCACAATCTTTTTTTTTTTTGTGCTTCATTGCAGTGACTCTGTTCTGCTCTTGTTTGCATGATATGTTCTTCGTCAGGCTTTTCTTCAAGTGATTTTGCTAGGTAGTATGTGAATTCTTGTCCGCTACAACAGTCACCTTGAGGTGCACCAGTGTCTGTCTTAAAAATTGAACTTCTAGATTTTCCAACTTGTACAATTAGCTCAGTTCCTAGCAGAATTTTAATCATGTTTAATTCATCTTTGTTTAAAATCTTTTGCAGATCTTTTACTAGTTCACTTCTTATGATACTGTCGAAAGCTTTTGACATATCGAGCAATAGATAATGAATTTCAAAATTTGTGGATGTTGCTGCTTTTTCAGCTAGAATTTTACAGGCAAAGACATGTTCTGTTGTACTCCTACCTTTGCAGTAAGCTGCTTGAGATATAGGTATTTCTTTATTGATTTTTTCACCGATTCGTTTCATCATACATGTAGCAAGGATTTTTCTTAACACTGACAGCAAGGTTATTGGTCTTAGATTTTCAATTGGTCCTTTCTTCTTTCTGGGTTTCTGTAATGCAGTGATTATTCCCAGAATCAGTTCCTTTGGAAAAATACCAGTTGAGGCTGTTTCATTGAATATTTGTGCAATCTCTTCACAGAAAATTTCGGGGCCTATTTTCAGAAGTTCTGCTTTAACGTTGTCTATACCAGTACTCTTGTTATTTTTCAAGGACATGATTGCTTTTTTAATTTCTTCAGTTGTAAAAGGAATTTGCATAACTGTTGGTTCATTTTGTATCTTTTCTGCATTTCGGTAGAACTGTTTCTTGAAATATTCTGCAATTAGGTCTGCTTGTTTTTGTTCATCTGCTGTTAAACCGTTTTAGTTCGGTTCATGCAAAGAACAAATTAACGATACAAACATGCCGCTTTAACACCCAACAAACAAAAGAAAATCAAAAATCATACGTCAGTAAAATTCAAAGCATCGATACACTAAACTCAATTAACGGCTGCCAAAGATCAAAGCCTTTGGTACCAAATCAAAACAATTGCAACGGAAAAAGAAACTCCTGCTGTGGTGTTTTGTAATTTTCGTAACTTCTTTAGGATATGATCGTGTGAAAGTTTTTTGGATTTTCTCATGAAGAGCTAGACCCCCGTCTAAGTGCTTCGGATTCTGCCAGTAGCGCTTTTAGGGTCATTCCTCTTTTATTTCTCCCTAGTGAATTCGCGCAAGCACCATAGCTGATTTTCGGCCAATTGAGCAACTTCTACATAAAGGCTAATTTCCAGTCAGTTGAATTTCTGAGCGGGCGGAAATTCTATTGTTTGTGGGCGAAAATGTCACTCTGAAATTGAATAGATATTTACGTCTGAACAACTTTTCATAGTCTAAAAGTCCTCCCGCTCTGAAAATTCCACCGACTGGAAATTGGCCTTTAGAGCCGCTACATAAATGTATTGGAATCTTATTACCCTGCTACGGAAAATCACGGGCTCTTTCCGTAAATGCAGGTATTTAGGTAAATGTAGGTCTTTCAGGTAAATGCAGGTATTTACTGTAGAATAAGTCAAATTGTATCAAAGATCAAATAGATGCAACAACTGGTACATTATAAAGGCTATACGGAACTGTAAGGAAAAGGAAGCTCCAATGGATTGGACACCTTGCACAACAGCTTGGCTAAAATTATCATAAAAGGGATGGTAGAAGGAAAAAAGAGGAAGAGGGAGACCGGAGAAACAGTGCATAGATAACATAAAAGAGTGGACGATGCTAGAGATAAGTGAAATTATCAAGAAAGCAAGAGACAGAGAATAGTGAAGGCTGATTGTTAGGAAGGCATCTATGTGCCCCTACGGTCGTGAGACTATGGGTTAATGATGATGAAGTCAGATCGTTATTTCGAATACTTACCCCAGGCCTCAGGCAACAGTTTTCTAACTGACGTTGTTCTCATTTGTGAAAAGAAGGCTCCACGGTGGACACACCGGAAATGCGATAAATACCTCATGAAGTTTAACTTGTCAGCAACAACGGAAAATCCAGCAACCTTCAAGTGAAACAAAGAGAGGTCGTTAGAAAATATCACTTGGCTATGATAAATGAATCCTCTGAGAAAAGTTAATTTCAGGAAAGACATTACAAATACAAAGAACGGGGATGGCCCAGACGTAGTGCCTTGGCGGTTAGAGTCCTATTCCCCGCCAAGCCGAGCCTGCTTCGTATCGTGAGGAACAACGACAGATTTTGTAAAAAATAGCATTAATTGCTTTAGTTCACATCTCAACTCAAAGGAATTAGCGATTGAAGACAAAAGAAGTTCCCTCAACCAGTGATTCAAAACAAACATATCTGCAAAGTTGCCCTGAAACTAGTAGGAAAAACACTCTCCTGGTGCAGGCGAAGGGGGATTTGTAAGACAAGTTATGTGCTTACGACGAAAGAAGAAGGGTAAATCAAAAGTTCTGTCTGGCGGGTTTTGTTTGCTTGATCCAGAAGCTGAGAAAAAACTGTTAACATTTGAGCAAGAAATATAAAAGAATTGTTACGCCTTCTGAGACAAAGCGCTACTGTTCTTTATTCCGGCTTGCCTTGGAAACTATTACCTCGGTTGAGAGATTTTCCCAGAGAAACGGGAAAATGACGTGGAAACTTTCTCCAAATGGCAACTTTTTTTTTTTTTTTTTTTTTTCTATATTCATCTAAAATTTTACAAAATATTTTACATCTACATCCTACTATACTTTCTAATTACTATACAAACTATACAAACACTACAGGGACAGGACCACAAGGAGCAAAGGACAATGACTACCCTGTGGCCATTAACATAAAGACACGCAAATAATAACTAAATAAATACCGACAAAACGCTAAATATACGATTAATTACTCGAATCCGTTTCACATTGGATGTCAGGCCAGCATAGGAGAATGTGCTGAACAACAGGAACCCCGAAAGAGAGAACAACAGCAATAGCAATTGCTATCGCCACTGATCCTCCTCCAGGCCCCCACCCCTCAACACACCGCGCAAATACTTTTGGTTAGCATGGATAAGTTCCCATATTTTGCTTCATGTGCCTAACATCAAATGTGAAACGGACTTACAAAAGAAACGGGAAAAATGTACCTAGTGGCTGTGTGGCGTAAAAAGAAAGTTTGAATAAGTTATCCAAGCCGACCTGTTTTGTGGATGAAATCTAAAGTATGTTCGAGTATATTTCTGTTTACGTCATTAGAAAGTTCTTCATTACCATACAATAAGTATTGAACAAGAACGTTGTTTGGAAGGGTGTCGATTTGGACAAAAGGTCGTAACAATTCCGAAACTCCAGCGAGAAGATCTTGCCGTTGAATGTCAAATGATGGGCAAAGCAACAAAAAATGCTCCGTATCCTCAATGCCATCATTCGTTGGGCACATTGGGTTCACTGTATCCCTAAAATTGTGCTTGAATTTATGAAAATTCAATTTACTAAGACCAACTCTTATTTGTAAAAGATAACTCAAGCCTATTGGATCATGAATACCAAAGACAGACTTTGCACTGGGGCGAATTTTTGACAGAAGCTTTGTTTTAAAAACAGCAACAGAACGTGCAAGTCTGATTTCTGGATCAAGTTTATTCCATTCAGAAATGCAGTTAGGATAGGGTTAGGGCAACTCATCAAGTTTCAGCTTACCTGCATCAATCCAAGTCCCGTCTTAGAAATCAAATTTCCAGTTGCCAAAAAGTATTCCATTTGCTTGCCAATATTTTGCCCTTTGCTGAAAGCACGTTCTACCAAAGCTGAAAAAATGTCAAAAACTTGATATTCTGCTTGCGTCATGATGACTTCGTGAAAAATTCCTTGTTGCCATCTTTAGCGTAATCGTCTATTTCAAAATAATCTAAGAAAATTAACTTGAAGATAGATACCTTAGTTGGTGATACTAGTCCTTGGACAGCAGAAATATGAATTTGGAAAGTTCAAATTTCCTTCCATGTCCAAGCTATATCGTTGGCCTTTTGGCCTAAGAAATTCCCTGAAGCACACCATAATTTGAAATGAAAATAAAAGAAACATGAAAAATGGAGCATTTGATGATTTCTATGAAACAGAATATTTCATGATCTACAGTTTGTGCAAAGTCATCCAAGAACATTGCTGATACATTTGCTGTGGTTTCAGTATTATCTTAGACTACACTGCCAAGGCTCTGATTTGGACGTGGCAGCAAATCTGAGCGTTTAGCATTAAAATTTCAGCTCTCAAAGGACTGACATCAACAACTGAGTTATCTTTTTTCAAGTTAACTTTTAACTATTGAGGAACATATTGAAAATTGTTAGCCACTGATAATAGCTAGAGGAGGGCTAGAGGGGGCTACAGCCCCTGTCGGAAGTATCTAGCCCCCTGTCGGAGGAAAGTTTTGCTTTCTGTCGGAGGAAATTTGGCACAATGATGTGCAAAAACTACACTTTTTAGCCACTTCAGCCCCCTGACGGAAGTTCCAGTCCCTCCATCGGAAGATCTCTGGCGCCTCCCCTGAGCTCTAGCTTGAGTCCCGTTCCATATCATTATTCCCAAAATACAGCGTAGCTACAAGGCCCTACTACATGGCAAATTGAACAAGAATGCTGTCAGCAAAAAAGACAGATTATCTTTTTAAACCCTTCAATACAACAATATCATACGCACATTAACACCCCTCTACACATTCTGAGCTAATAGATTTTCTCGCAGAATTACTGAAGCAAACGAACGTTACATTAAAGATGTGCTAGTGATCCTTTATGTGGAATAAAATAAATTGAGTATATTTGGCTTTTCCTTCAGTGGGACATCATCTCAAGTGCTGATAAGCCTGAACTGTTCTGGCAAAATCTGTTTTGTAATTTTTGCGGTGAAAGTGTTGCTTTTGCTATTACAGCATGCTGCATTAGAAACTAACAGTATATATTTAACTTTATTTTAATCAAAGTATGAATAATCCATTAATGTATCCAAACTGCACAACTTAAGGAAGGCTGCACTTTCAGAGACTTTCCATTTAATCTCCTAAAATCTTGTCATTCTCTAACGATTCTCAAATGCAAATGGTCTGCGTTTTTTCTAAAATACCCCGTAGTTTTCACTCTATATGCTTGAAAGCAACGTAGCTTTAAAGCAGGCAAAATTTCAGCCAATAAAGTTCATTCAATTTGTTGGATTGACCAATCAGCACACAAAACTTGGCAACCTGGTTTATTTTGAGCTAATATAAAACTTGCCAATATGAATCGAGTATCGTATGCAGATTTTGCTGTACAACGATGACCAAAATAATAAAAGAACTTGACTGCATATGAAGCCTCTTCCATTGCAAAAAAACTTGAAAATTTTGTTGTCAAGACTTCTATATCAATATACAAACCGTCATTTAGCCTGAACTGCTCTCCTTTATTTCTTGCCTCTTTCTCGATATATAACTTCACAGAATTAAGCCATATCTCCAACTTCTCCTGCAAAAGAAATCATCCGTTATACAATGAATAAAACAAAACAAAAAGGGAGTACGTTCATCGAAGTCAAACCACACATGTTAACACACAAACCAAGCAATCCTTTTCGAAGTTTCAAGGATGATTTTCAGTCAGTGGAATTTTCCAAGCGAGTGGAACTTTAACCAATAAAAGGTCGCTCAGTCGTAACTTTGCATCCAATTTCAGAGCGATATTTTAGGGCCTATCATATATTTGTAAATAGCTTAGACTATGGACTCCTTGTGGAGCAAAGACACCAATGATAATTATTCATTCGTACTATGCTATGCTGAATGCTTGTCATATTATGTTCTTGAAGAGGTGGTTTTCCCTTGTGTTAACCTCAAAGTGCAGGCTAGGCCAGGGCCATTTTCTAACTAACTAAGCCAGGTCATCGAACATTGCTTCCTAATTGGTCAATCCAGGAAGTCGAATGCGTTTGATTGGTTGAACTGTAACTCGGTTGACAGAGCAGAAACTGAGGACGCATGCGCGAAAAATTGTAACTTTGAGTGCCCCTAGCTCCCTGCAACAGATCCCAAAATTCGGCAACACTTGATATTTTGTTCCTTGTGTCTTAAACTCTTGATTTATCATTTCAAAAAGCTTATCTCTCCAAACACTTCCTTATCAATTATCAATTTCCTTAAAATTGACAAGTCTATGAATCACTTGAACCCTACACTTGTATGGGAATTTTGTGAAAAGAAACCCATAACGTACAGTCTAAGAATACGAAGCTTGTGCAAGCTGCAAACAATCAAGACATTGGGCTTTGGACTCGATTCACTGTCTTTTCGAGCTAATTTCCTACGGAACAGTCTTGATGACAGTGTCAAACGAGAACCAACACTTTTGCGTTACGAAAAGAGGATCAAAGACTGGACTGCAGATATAGATGCACCTGTACAATATGTCGCTAATTTAAAATATTATTTTTCTACTTTGTATATATTATGTTAGTAAATAGTTGGTTCGCATTAGTATTATCTTAATATTACTGTAACTTTATTGTTGACATTGATTGATTGATTGATTGATTGATTGATTGATTGATTAATTGAAAGAACGAAAGCGAAGCAATGAGTAAGAACACATTTTTGATCAAAATACAGTCCACATCAACTGTGCATTTTTGCCCATGAAAAGATGCCTGCGTTTGCCTTGGTCACTAAAATTAAAATAATACCTTGATAACCATGAGATAAAGATGTCCACCGAGAAGTAATTCTTGATTCATCGGATTATCCGGCGATTCAGGAGCGCATTTCTCGTTCACCAGTGCATACAATTTCTGGGTCATAAACCTGCAAACAAATTGAGAAAGAAGCCTTAATCACCTTTCAGTTCCATCTCATCAAATTTACGATATCTAAGGAGGGGGGGGTTCAGCAAAGCTGAGAACATATCTTTAAAACATTCACGATCTGTTGAAGCATCCTTCATTTGATTTCAAAGCTTAAAGGACCTTTCAGGTACCTCGTTGTAAGTGCTCATCGGCAATGTTTGAAATCTTGATTACTATCCCT
Organism: Aurelia sp. 4 Dawson et al 2005; assembly: GCA_964019985.1. Taxonomy (NCBI): domain Eukaryota; kingdom Metazoa; phylum Cnidaria; class Scyphozoa; order Semaeostomeae; family Ulmaridae; genus Aurelia; species Aurelia sp. 4 Dawson et al 2005. Next base: position 7,857,301 of record OZ026493.1, on the reverse strand, counting down.
TACCCTAACCTAATATGACAAAAAAAAGTCATTTTGGTTTCAGGAAGTGCCCCTTGTGCTTAATGAAAAAGTACCCTCGAAGTGCTGTGTGCCCCCCAAAAATATAAGATGCTTCCTATACGGCCCTGGTCTCGATGCTAAATGAACTGACCGTAGGGTTTCAGGACACCTTTTTCATAATCGAACTCGCAAAGTTGACACTAGACACATTAGACATAAATCAGAATTGTTGTTCTTGAGGACAGATTGATCAATGTGGTTGACTTAAGTGTGACTTGTGGTTCAAAGAAACAATGCTGTCGCTATTTGCTACAGACATGCCTGGGCACATTTTTGGAAATTAAGAGTACAAGCCGGAAGATTAGTTCAGATTGTTTCCAACATGGAGTGTAAAACAGCCAAGGAGAACAAGATGAGAGAATGCTGTGCCAAAAATCATCGAATTTTGATTACAGTATCGTCATTGTTTGCACTGGTGACATGTGCTACGTTGGTATTGCATGAAACTCGCGTTGGAAAGCTGCAGAATGAAATAGTACAGATCAAGCTGGGACATAAATATGATATGGAAAAAATAGGCCAAGAATTTACTAAAATGAAAGCAAACTGTTTGCCAGGTAAAGCGGCTCATAGCCTTATAAGATGGATCGTGCTTCTTCATGGATAGGTTTTAAAGTTGCTTTTTATACAGCAGTTTTTTGGTATGATAAAAAATGAATTCAAAATTATCATATAGACTGTATATTCAAATTGGGGAGCAAATCACTCCAAAAATAGTGTACGAGATTTGGAATCTCAAGTCTCTCACATTTTTCAAGGATTTTTAAACGATTTTTTTCAGATTTCTAAGACCCTTTCAATATTTCTAAGGTTCTTAGACTTTCGAGATCTTCAAAATTCTCGATATTCTCGAGATTCGGCAAGATTTTTGCAAGAATTTTAAAGATTCTGCAAGATTTGTGATTTCTACAGGCCCTTTCCTCTCTTTCCATCCTCCGCAGCTCTCAGATAAGGCCTGTTCACAGGCCAGGCCATCTTGATAATGCAGTATAAACCATTCGGGTTACTTCATAATAACTTGCAGAAACTGATGACTGATGGTGACAAATTGAAGTCAATGAATTAACTGAATCCTTCTCTAGTTTGGGAATTTCATGAAAAAACATGTGTAACGTGGTATCTAAGAAAATAAAACATCTGCAAACTGCCGATTATAAAACATTGGGCTGGCTTTGGACTCGATTCACCACTGTCCTGTAGAAGTAGTTTCTCTGGAACATTTTCAACAAGAACCAACACTTTCGGCATTTAAAATAGGATCAAAGACTGGGCTGGAGACGAAACCACCTGTTACATACTTCGTCAATTATAACATCTACTTCTTACTGCCTTGCATATATTATGTTTATGAAAAGTAGGTTTGAATTGATCTTTTTCGTAATACTATTGTATATGTCAACTTTAAATATTGACACCGATTGATTGATTACCTGGTTGATTGTTTGTTCCAAAGCATTTAACAGGAAAATTCTACAAGACATTTCAGTAATCTTTCTTCCATTATCTTTGCAGTGACCAGCGTCAGACAAAATGTCCGTGTACAACGCAGCATCAAAAACAAGCGCCCAATTTTAACTTCGACGCAACTATTGCGGAAAATAGCAGAACTTATAAGGATCCAGCTCCATCAAACTCAACCACAAAGTAAAACTAAGTGTGATAAAAGCCTTGTATGCAAAGTCGGAGAGACGGGAAAACGTGGGAAACCAGGACCAAGAGGTCCGAAAGGAGATGCTGGAGACGTTGGAATGACTGGTGCACGTGGTCCAAAGGGAATGCAAGGAGAGAAAGGCCCAAAGGGCGACGTTGGTCCAAGAGGACCTCCTGGTTTATCCATTGAAAAACCAAGAATAACATTAAAACCAAGCAATGTTACCGTCAAGGAGGGCTTGACGGCAACATTTTATTGTGAAGCAGAAGGATATCCTAAGCCTGAGCTCCTATGGATGGAACATGGGAAAGCAGTAGGAGAAAATGATACAAGAAGGAAAGTCATTCGAAGTACAGGAATAGGGCTGCAAATTGACAAGGTTAAACAGGATGATGCTGGCAATATTATTTGCGTAGCGGAAAACTTTCTTAGCAAGGAGAGCTCCACAGCTTATCTCAATGTTCTTGGTAAAAAACACAGAATACAGTTATCTTTATGGCTAGTTAAAGACCTTTTGCTATAAACTATGTAACTGTAATGAGAAGTTTGAAAATATAGTGAATCCCTGTGATATTTCGCTTTCGCTTCATCATGAAAATGTTGTTAAGTTTAGGACTGAGCAACAGACATCAGATGAATGAATTAAGCAGAGAGTAGTGGGTCAAGAACTGAGAGTATTTGAAATGGGAATTAAAATCCATAACTTACTTGTTTCCTTGCTTGCATTAGAGCTTACCAGTTTGCTTCCCTGCTCTATTCGCTGCTATTATATTTTCTTATTTTGCAATAGCTATTCCGTCCGTCGTGGTGATACCAAAACTCTCTTCAGTTTTAAGTGGATCAACAACTTGAGATTAATGGCAGTAGCAGTGGAAACACAAAACCTTGCCTGTTTGTTTCCTTATTTGTCCTCATGCCTGTTTGCTCGATTACTTGTTTGCTCCATGTCACTGCATGTAGCAAAGTATTTGAAGAGAATCAACAAGAAGGGCTATCTCTCTCTCTCTCTCTCTCTCTCTCTCTCTCTCTCTCTCTCTCTCTCTCTCTCTCTCTCTCTCTCTCTCTCTCTCTCTCTCTCTCTCTCTCTCTCTCTCTCTCTCTCTCTTTTCCATTTTTTCTTTCTTTCACTCTTTCTATTTTGGCTTGTGGAAATATGGCAATCCTGCTATTCGCTTTGGTTTAAATCACCTATTTTTATTACACAATAACAATAACGTCAGAGGCGGTGTCATCAACGCTTTCTCAATTGTCTCTTATTCGATAGAATGAATGCGTGTTTTAGGGTCTTTAGACGGTGGGTGGGGAGACGGGCGGTGATTTTATGATGCAATGCTTACGGAACAAAACTGACTGCAAGAATGAGGGGTTGCGAGACAGAGGGGGGGGGCGGTAAAGGCATCGTGTAATGAAAACAGAATAAGAAAGGCCTATTAGTTTCATTCCATTCCATACGTCGGTACAATTTTTTCCCATCTCCCAGCACGCTGCATTCACTAACTACTGCCACTGCTAGTATATTTCTTTATTTTCTCAAATAGCTCTTCCATCAGTCAACGTTACGCCAAAGCGAATTTCAATTATAAGTGGATCAAAGGCTGAGATTAATTGCAGCAGCAATGGAAACCCAAAACCATCTATGAACTGGCAAAGATTAGGAGGAAGAATGCCTTCGAATGCCCATTCCACGAGCGATGGAAAATTGATATTTACCAAAGTCAAGAAAAGTGACAGCGGGCTTTATCAATGCGTTGTTGAAAATTCTTTGGGAAAGGCAGAAGGATCGGCAGTGATCTTTGTGCAAGGTTTGAATCTATTCTTTTCTAAACATAATTCTGACACTAGTGATTTATATTAGTAAGGATTCCATTTTTGCTCTCAACAAAGTCACAGAAAAATACAAAGTGGGTGCTTAAGACTTAAGTTAATCACACTTTTGCCTATCATTTTGGTTTTCTTTGCGACTGAAATTGGGGCACTTCTATCAGAAATTTAAGAAAGGCATCGACAGACAAAGGCCATCTACTTCAGAGTTATACTTTTTTGTCAATCCAATAACGATAACGACAATAACGTAACGATAATAAGGTAATCAGCCAGATACCGACATTCGAAATGGTCTGCTTAAAAATTCTTGCCACAACTGGAATGGTTTAATCTAAGGCTACAAACAAGCACCACTCTGATTCTAAGGGCCTGTTTGTAAGAGAGAGAGAAGCTTCACCTGCCTGACCACGGGTGAGGTTGATTTCAGCTATTGCTTATTTGACATGAGGTAACATGATGCAAAGTCTCACTCTCATGAAATGTGAACAAATCAACCAACAACAACCATGGATTCAAGCACCAATGAAATCAACTACCAACAATTCACCTCACCACATCGGTTGTGTTTCTTTTATTGGAAAAAGATGTTACCTCATCCAGGTGTGATTGCACATCTGGTGTGATGTGAGATGGAATCTCACTTTGCCGATGGTGCTGGGTTCGTCATACAGATACCAAATGAATAAATCAAAGGATCTTATGGCATGGTGGCCTCTCGCAAATCAGCCTCGGGTCTGGCAGGTGACATGATTTTTCTCACATAAACACGCCCTATCTGATAACATATGACAGTGGTGTTGAATCCAGAAAAGGATCAAACCTTCCTCCAAATGCCATTTGCATCAGCTAAACCTTCCCCCTCGTTTATCAAGTCAAAATTAACAAATTTTTCGGACCCTTACGGTGTTTATGACCCTAAAGTATTTGTTCAGGATACTGCGAATTCCTCCTTTTGTGAACCACAAACGAAAAGACGATAACTCTGAGTGGCTCGCTTATCAATGGGGCGAGCGAAGCGTTTTGGGGCATGCGCGAATTAACGATGGAATGATGAAGGCGATGACCTTGAGATCGATACTGCGCAGACTCCAAAGCGCTTCGACAGGCGTCTGGCTCTTCAGGAGAAAATCCGAAAGACTTTCGCTGATATTCTTCCGAAAAAGTATAGAAAACAAGTTTATGTTTCTAAAATGACCAAAAAATTTTAATAGTTACACACTAAAATTACTGAACCTTCCTAAAATATGGCGTTTACAAGCAAAGCCTTCCTGCGGCTCATAGCCATGAAACCGTAATCCTCTGACATTACAGCCAGAATCGGCCAGAACAGTCAGGAGGACAGGGCTCGATAAGTCATCATTAATGTCATGATAATTTCCACTTTAGATATTAAAGCAAAGGACTGCCAAGAATTGTATTCCAGTGGAAAGAGAGTAAGTGGTGTCTACAAAATATCGATTGATACATTGAAACCAATTAGTGTCTATTGCGACATGGATACGGATGGCGGAGGATGGACGGTTATTCAACGAAGGCGTGATGGCACAACTAATTTCGATACTCAGGGATGGAGATCATATAAACAAGGATTTGGTGATAAGACAAACAACTTTTGGCTTGGGCTTGATATGATACATAAACTGACTGCTAAAGGAGTCACATTTCGGGTTGACATCACTTATCTGCACACTGAAAAGAGACAGTTTGCAAAATACAACACTTTCAGAGTTGGAAATGAAGTAAGTGGCTATAGACTACAGGTTGCAGGGTACTCTGGCAATGCAGGGGACCATCTACAATATCACAATGGAATGAGATTTAGTACTAAAGACAGAGATAATGATAAATGGCCATCTAACTGTGCTGTGACCTACGGAAATGCATGGTGGCACAAAGCTTGTGTAAATTCAAATCTCAATGGAAAATTTCCCATTGGAAGAAGAGGATCATCACAAAATATGAGATGGGGTAGTTACATCAAGTTCTCAGAAATGAAAATACGTTAATCAAAATAGTAGACTGATTACTTTAGTCCCTTCTTCCACTGTGCTCTTGAACTTGATGATATTGCTTCGGGCAACAGGGACTCATAACAATAGCCTAACAGCTGACCCCATTTAGGCCCTAACATATGCACGTCCCACCAATCACAACGAACAAGGGCTTTCGAACTTGTGATTAGATTGATGAAAATGGTCAGATTCGAACGAAGTGGCTGCAGAATCTGGCAGAATATTTCTTGCGCAACTTTTTGTCTTAAAAACAAAGCAGTTATTCTGTTAAAATACTTATTTTGCATTGAGCAGAAAGAAACAAATTTTTCTTCGCATTTATGATATAGGCAAGAATGCAATTTAGCGGGCGGCATTCAAATGTTTGTGTTGCTGTATGTTATACGGTAGGGGTCAAGGTTAGTTTAAGGAAATGGTTTTAGGGTATATCAGGGTTGAGTAGCGTTGGTAAGGGTAAACTGTGATTAGTTAGGGCAATTTAGGGTTATTGAGGGTAAGTTAGGTATAGTTAGGGTAATTTGGGGTTAGAGTTTTGTTCCGTTCAATATATGCAAAGGAATATAACATTTAGCGCCGCCCGCTAAACTGCACAAGTCAAGTGATATAATTTTTTGGACTGTCTTGATATGATTTATATTGAATTTTTCATTTGAGAGGAGCGACTGTTCAGAAAGGGCCCTATTAAGGGCCATATAATATCTATAAATAAGGGTTAGTTCCATAGTTTAACAATTCAGAAAATAGCTTCGTGCCTGACAGCCCAAATTTTGTTAATTCGCATAAAAAATTAAATACTCACACAAGAAAATTGAATTTATCCATGCCTTTCTTCAAATGGATGAGAACACAGTTGCTGAAAGGAAGAGACATAAAGTGAATCAATTTTGTCATACAACGGTACCAGCTACAATACTGGATGAATTAAAAAAGGCATGGCGGCGATTGAAAAGCTATCACTCCCCGAGCATATAAGCAATTACAAGCAAAGCCTTCCTGCGGCTCATAGCCATGAAATAAGGAATATCCGATTGATTAGTTAACATGTTCAATCATTTGTAGAATTTTGCCTGGCTGAAATCGGTCACTCCGTTCAGACTTAGTGAGGGACTTTGTACAAAAATTTCCTTCGAGAAACCTTAAAATCAAATATAGCATAGCACGTATAGATATAAGATAGCAAGTGCTAAAATTATGAGCAAGCTTCCCTGCTATGTTCACCTCACATCGATGACCTGAGAGCTCTTTTGAATGTTCTATCCTTTTGGGGCATGAGAAAGTCTCCCCCCTAGTTTGCAGAACTGACGCAAAGGAATTCCATTCACTTAAGAGGACAAAAAAAGTAGCTGAAAGGCTCAGCTATCTCTTGAGATGTTGCTTGGTCAGTTCAAGGTGTGTCCACTGTCTGAAGAATCAGTTGCAAAAATATGGAAATTCATTCATTTCGCTGTCTATTCCTTCGTTTTCCAGTCGATATTTTGGAAAATGTGAAAAAATCTAATTCGAATGTTTGCCTTGTAGCAAGAAATTTGAATGAGGAACAGAGGTCTATCAGTTTGAGAACCAAAAATTGCCCCAGACGACTTCATACGTTGGCTGGAAAATTGTGGTGATGATTTCATTCAAAGTGACGAATCTGGGATTCAAAATTTCCATTGAATCTGGTTTTTGGGATGGTAATATTTGCTTAAAATAAACATGCAGCATCTCAAAAGACAGCAAAGCCTTTCAATTAAACTGTGATGTAAAGCATTTGACAATAACTTTTGATTTCAGGAAGCTAGTTCGCTCTAGCTCGTGAACTTGTTTTGGGTCACCCGGTACAAGTTGGAGGCAAGCAAAAGTCTGTAGCTCTTACGGTTTAAGATTTAGCAATCTGAAGACGTCACATCTTTAAATGTAGCAAACATTCAAAAATACTGTAACTCTGGAAAATAATGACGATATCAAAGATAGCCTACCCATTCTCAAATTATGGCGACTATTCAGTTAAAAGGATTAGGCAATAACATTCTACACATTCAATTTTAAAGTTTTGCAACGATTAGAGCCCTCTGTTTTAGATAGTATGACTACCTTTTAAACCCAAAATTTGTTACGAACTTTACAACGGGAGGGCTTTTTGTTTCGCTTCTGCTCATTCAGCAGCCCGTTCTAAAAACAAGACAGCAAAAACAACTCACTCTAGAAGGAAGGAAGCGATGTCTTCGTCTGTATACCACGATGGTAAGTTCATTTTCACTCGAAACTTTTCACCTGAAAAATATCCAAAACGGTAATTTCTTTTTCATATTTGATATAAAAAAATCAAAATAATAAAAATTTACATAATAAAAATAAAGAAAAACAGTAATAAAAAACTCACAAAAACGAACTACTAACGACACTACAAGTGTACTACTTCTTTCACGGAGAGAAAGAAGTAACTTACGACCTAAGGATTAAAGATCTTTAAAAATTTCCAAAGATCAAGAAAATTTTTGACTCAGAGACACAATCTTTCAGAGGAAGTCTTCTATGGAAAACTCTTAGTGACAAAATTAAGCAAAATTCATCTCTCACGGCATCTAAAAATCAAATGCAAAAATGGACATGAAATCATGGACCGGTACGAAATGCACCTACAAACTAAGTTTGTAGCATTTTTTGTAAATATACCTGGTTATAGCAGTGTATTAATTTTTGTTCTTTTCAGTATTAGTTGTATTAGTTGCAATCAACTTGTACCTTGTACCAGGTCAGCGACGTAGGAAGCATCTCAAACTTGGGGGAACGACACTCCGAGGGCACTTTTCCCTTAAATAACATGAACACTTATTTGCTTATTGCAAAATCTTAGGGGCACGTGCCCCCAGTGCCTCTGGTTCCTATGTCTATCTACCAGGTTAAAACCCAACTGTAATCTGGGAACGACAATGCCAAGCTTGATTCTTGTCCATGATTTACTTGTCATTGAATTTACATTTATCTCTGAAACTGACTATTGTATTCGGTGAGTCAGGAAAAGCGTAGGGTGTTTGGCGGATTGTAACGCAGCGTGTAGCCAACCGATCGACAAAAAATGAATTTTTTCGTGCAGCCAAAAGTCTAACATAAAATAAAAACCTTTCCTTATTCAAATCGGTCATTTTGTGCATAAGTTAAAAAGATTATCTGCGTAAGACTCCGTCTTGAAAGCTGATGAAATCGTTAACCAACCTCCTCCAGCAGTTAAGCTTTATCAAAGTTACTTATGCACGCATGAGTGGTTAGACACAGCAGTTGTGCTTCATTGTCACTTTGTTCTTTTGCGGAGGATGAAGTTATTTGCTACTACGAAGGAGCTAGCGCATTTCAAAAGCTTCAAACCTTCCGCGCTCACCCAAGGAGAATTTACCCATTATATTCACAGGTGGCGGAGAGCCACTCAGAAATACTTGCATGATTCAGCAGTACTTCTAGATGCAATAAAATTTAATCTTACCTTTAACTTAATTATGTAAAATTGCTCTGAGTCGTCTTTCAGTCACACAAACTTCCATTTGTATTCGTTGGGCCATACGTTGTGTTGTGTTGTTGCAGTTATCGAAAGTACAGCGTGGAGCAACAGAACACAACGTATGGCCTAACGAATGCAAATGGGGAGTCAGCGTGACTGCTAGAGGATTCGAGAGGAATTTTACATAGTTGAGTGGCAGGTAAGATTAGATCTTATTGCATACAAAAGTATTAATGAATCGTGCAAGTATTTCTGAGTGATTTTCCGCCACTTGTGGTATTTCAAGGTTGATGTACGAAAAGGTCAGAAAAAGCAAGGTTCGAGCTGAGAACAACCCTGTCAATCAAAATTTTAGAATTTCAAGCTTTTGCAATCGACCTGGTGCGTGGTTTATCAAGGTTACCTTGGACACTTTGTATGACAAATTCAGTCGATAAAGAAAGTTTCGTGACAATACAGTGCAAACCCGCGTATACAAACCTACAGTTTAGCAAGTCAGCCTGACTAAGTTCTTACATATTGGGCATTTAGTGGGAAATGAGGCTGTTAGGGTTCTTAAATTGGTTCTTATTCTATTTAGGGTTTTCAGGAATTTCTTTCGTTGATGTTGAAAGTTCAAGACTATTAGCTATTCACTGTCAGTTGACAGCACTTGAGTACATGAGGTCTCATTCACAACAGAAGTTCGTAGAAGAATCAGAAAAAAATTTTCTGTTTACCTTGCCTACCCCTAGACTGATGCCTTTTCGTCCCTTGTTTCCCTGCGTTCCTTGGTCAAGGGATGACTGAGAGAAGTGTTGACCAAGTGATATCAGCAAATCAAAGAACGCAGGGAAACAAGGGACGAAAAGGCATAAGTCTAGCCTACCCCCTTAATGTAGCGTAGTGCTATTGGTAAAGAGTGGTGTAGTGTTACGTTGTGTTCTTTTGTTAGTTGATTTTTAGATTATTGTTCAAATGCATTGTGAGAGCCATTCATAGTGGGGACTAGATGACCATGTGTCTTTTCCCGCTATGATTAGCTCATATCATTGTATTGCAGTTTTTTTAATGTTATATTTGTGGAAGGGGGAATCGGAAATTTCGTAGGATCTAACAAGAAGCTTTCAAAGCATTTTTAGAGCTCTTCACTATATGCACATATGGTATTATCAGTTTGTGTAGGTCCCGTGACTAAGCAATTGGAGCTTTGATTTAATTTGATGATCTCTACAAGTAACACGACATACTTTCAAAATTTCAGCCTGTAGATTCTTAATCACTAGATTCTTGTACGTGGGTTTTTACTGTACCTACCAATGTATTTAAGAACTGAATTCTGGCTTGTAAGTGCTTCACTTTGAGCTTCTCTAAGCATATTTGCTATTCCGCTACAACAAATAGATAATGTAATGTTGTGTCACTAACTCAAAGAGAAAATGGTATATTTTGTCTGAAGTTGATACTACCGATCGAGCAAAAGTATTACATGATTGCAAGTCTGCAGCTTTTTATTTATACTAGCAACTCATCTTGAACCTAGTCTGCATTTTGTGGTAAGCATATAATAATTGCAGCTTGCCGCAATTTAATCGAAATGAATGAAAAAGTTGCGATTTCTGTCCAAATTCGAAGTGTAGAAATGCGGAAATGTGGCAATCTGGCCAATCCCTATTCCAAGAGGAGTCTACCGATGCTGCCATTCAACTTCACTAACTCATCCGGCTTTTTCTCAAAAGGGGTATTTCCGCGTCAAGGCTGATCACGGGGTTAACAAAATCTTTTATCGGTCACTTGTTTTATGGAAGATCCATCAGTCTAATTTCGAATGTCGTCAAAAACGAAACCAAGTGACTGAAGCTGCCAATTCCAGATGAAAAATCACAAGAGCAACAGCTGAATGATTATTGATACGGGTACATACAGGCACTGAAGATAGGTACCCATCATCGAATTTGCCGGATGTGGGTGCAGTTTATTTTCAATGCCAAAATCACCACACTGACTGACTATAGTTATTTTTAGTATTTAGTTGATTTATGCAAACTGTCTCAAAAAACTTTTGCCCCATTTGTATAACCTCTGAGGAGGACCCTTAGGCTCTATAGTCTTGTTCTTGATACGGTAGCATAGAATAGGCTTCAACAAAACAGTCTGAGACCTTTGCTCAAAGGCAGTCTGTCACGTATCTGATTGGCCGCTACAAACAGAGCTCAACACAACCGATTTCTTTGTGAATTTGTGTATTTGACACAAAGGAGGGCTAATCTTCTTGACTTTCTACGGCCGTAGAAAGTCAGAGGATCATCAGCCATTCAAATTTCCTATTCTTTGTATTGTCATTATCATCCAATCAAATGCGTGACAGACTGCCTTTAAGCAAATCGGACAAGTGCTTGCTAATTTATGGTACAAGAAAGTCGAAAAAGTGATTGTTTCAAATCAATACTTCGTTCGTTCTCCAAGAATGTCAATGCCTTTAATTTCTTCTACAATTTGAAAATGGGTCATTGTTGTCGTGTTATCAATGAACAATAAAATGAACCAAATTCAAGCTGTACAAAATTCTCTATAACATCAATAGAGCCTTTACTTACAGTATTTACTTAATTTTGGCATTTTTGAGCATAAAGAAAATGCTGTTTTGAGGCAATCTCTGGTTTTGCTTTCGTGTGCCATAAATTAGTAAACAGTTGTCATATTTGCTAAAACAAAGTCTCGAACTCTAAGCTGAAGTGTATCCTTTGAAATTGTATCGGGAATGGGCAAGATAACTAACAATTCCTCCGCAGCAGACATACAATTAGGGCACAAGTTCTTCTACCCTGGGTACCAGAGCCAAAAAATAATAAAAAGAAAAACATAAAGAAGGAAAGAAAGTCCTTTCTTCTTCCCCTCTCTTCCTCTTCCCAATTTTCCTTTCATTTAATGGAGCTCTGGTACCCAGGGTAAAGTTCTTCTAAAGCCACACAATAAAATGAAATTATCTTACTCTTTGAATCCAGCATCACTCTCGAAACCTTTGATTAACTCCTTGTAAATGAAATAATCCGTTGTGCTTATTAGAGCCTGGAGATAGGAGGAAAACGTAGAGTAATGCTCCAAAAATGGCAACACAAACGCGACATGACATAAAGGGACGTGATAAAAGAAAATAACGTAAAATACCATGAGAAACATGACATAATGTCATATGCCAAGCACAGCGTAGCAAAATTCATCATAACATATATTGTTTTCTTCTTCAGAAGATCAGAAGATCTCTTTCACTGTTTATTTCAAGTCTCTGTTGTGTAAGGTTTATCGCAGTGATTCAAGAGAATCAGCTCAGATGTGTTTGTTGCAATTATGCTGAATTCATGCAGATGTCATGGCGTCACAGTTGTGTTATAAACACGATGCCCTCTTGTTTGAGGTAAATCTCTCAGAAAATTTCCATGAGCTTCCACAAGAGATTTGCAAAACTTTCCATAAAATTGCGCTTTCATTTTCTGTGAGACGGTAAGAAAGAAAGGACGATTGTTATTCAAACCTAAATCAATGAAATAATTGCACGAATAGGCCATTCTTGAATACGAACCATACATTTTGGCCAAAAAAGCAGCAAGGGTCTACTTACTTTCAGAATAAAAACCAAAGGTACGAAGAACTGCTGCTTCTTGTGAATGAAAGACAGGGTGCATGATTGGTCAGTTAAGTAGTGAAGAACGTTGGTCTACAAGTAAACATAATGTATTTTTCAGACAACTGCACCGTGGTCTTAAGTTATTGTAGCTAAAAAGCAAATTGCAGGTCACGAAGAGCAAATTACAGGCAGATCATATTTCCAAGTAAGACAGGCTTTCCCTTACAGTACAGAAAAAAGGAATAAATTTGTCCTCAAAAGGGATAATGTAGAGCGGATGCTAGACTCATTGAGACTCAGTTTCTTGTATTGAGTCGAATGATAGATATGGCTTCAAAACTGTGACTTATGACAATACAGCTTCAAAACAAAGACTAATTAGGCCAACTACGTAGCACTTAGAGAGTATCCAATCATGACGCTACTTTATTCTTTAAAATGGTCAGACCACAAACTTATTTTTAGCGCCTGATTAGATCAAAGCTAAAATTTTCGATGCAAACTATTATTAAAGGCTAAATTTTCGATGCAAACTAACGTTCGAAGCGACAAGCGACGCTCCATTCTTCATTCGACATTTAAAGGACAGAAGACGATCAGCTTCTCTTCAGATATTTCATAGGCTTTCAGTAGACTGATTACCAGTGGCCGTAGTTATCGCTATTGACAGAAAACAATTCAATTTGATTAAAAAGTACAAAATGTTGCTGTTGTTGTCGTTGTTGTTGTTGTTGCGATGACTGGGACTATGTAGTGTGTATAGGATTTTGGAACTATTTCGTTGTGAGCTAAAAACATCAGATCAAAAACATTAAATGGACACAAGGAGTTATATCGTCACTCCAAGAGGATGTCACGTTGACTTTCAAAGCGACTTACCGTGCCAGACTGGTCTTCCTTAACGGTTCGCACGGAAACGCCAAATTCAGTGAACAAAGGGCCTCTTCCTTTCCATGTGTTACGCACCATTGCTAAAGGCTAAGTATTAAAAATATATCCATAAAGCCTTGATAACAATTCAGGTAACTGTGACAGGATACAAACGGCAGGTAATGACATAGCATCCGCGAGATAAGACTTTTTGATTATTACAGATACAGGCATGTACTAGAAATGAATGAGAAACGAGCAACGGACCAGCTATCAAACCTTGATATTCACTTTATGCTTATACAGTTAAGAAGCCCCAAATTGTTTATATCCGCACCAACTCCAGACTATTTTGAATCAACTTGATTGCGGGCCAATTATCCAAGACCCATGTAGGCCAACTACCCACTTTTTTATATTCCATTAAAAGTTTACAAGACAAATTACCTATTACACTACACACTAATTACTCTACCAAACACTACAAGGACTTTAATTCCACGGGGAACAACAGAATATGAAAATCCAGTGGCAATCAACATAGAAAGAAATAGATACTACCGGGTGAATCCGGAAAGATATACCAATCGCCGTATAAGTCGCACCCACGAGCACAATTTATCGCGAATTAACAATGCATAAAAGAGGCTTTATCAAAATTATGTCCAGGCTTCAGTTGATACCCAAGGCTACTTGTCATATTCTTCCGTAACTTTAGTCACAGTAAAATTTGTTCCAGAATAGATCGATTTATGAATTGTCCGAAGTTGGCATGGGTATGAATAATTTCGGGCTTAAGTTACTTAAACAGGTCCCAAAGTGATAACAGCTTTCGGTAGCTGAGGCCCCGTTTACACGATACCGTTTTCATTTCATATCGGATTGGGTAAGGCAATCCGATATGAAAATTTCTCCTGTTTACACGATGCCGTTTTCATTTCGTATCGGATTGGTTTCATGCCACTTCCAGAGCGTTTTCATTTGAAAACGCGAAAACGGTATGAAGCATATCGGATTGGTGCGTTCTCGTGTAGACAGGAGGCCAATCCGATATGGAATGAAAACGGTATCGTGTAAACTAAAGGCCAATCCGATATGAAACCAATCCGATATGAAATGAAAACGGTATCGTGTAAACAAAAGGCCAATCCGATATGAAACCAATCCGACATGAAATGAAAACGGTATCGTGTAAACGGGGCCTGAATCTCATGGCCCCTATAAATTGTATCATTGCTACCACATAACTTTCCTTAAAGGCATCAGAGACTTAACTGTTAGCAAATAAGAAGAACTTCAGGTACTGCCTACAACTATACCTACATAGTTTCTCCTTTGCAAGATTAGCATCCGCAAAATCTTTTCAAGTCCATTGACGATGAAATAGCCTCCAAATTCCTATTAATAAGAATAAATCATACAACGGAAGAACAATGTAAACAACATACACTGCCTGTAGTATGGGAACCCTTTTCAATTGGCAAATTATCAAAGAGGGTGCATCAAAAGCATTTGTGGACCTTTCCTGTTTAAGAATTTTGCCTAAACTTCCAGATGAAAGAGACAAGACGAAAGCTGTTTAGTATTATCGAAATATCAAAGAAATAACGTATTTTCATATCTTGCGGAACAGCCGACATGTTCAATTAATTTGAAAGTTTCCTGGCAGCAATCGGTCACTTCGTTCCAATTTTACGATGGATTTACTCGAGAAGGCTCTTTGAACATTGGACAATGTCAGAAAATTAAGCTCCTTCATATCTTTGCTTTACAGCTATGTTTTATCTTCTTGCGAGACTGAAAAAGTCATCTCTACTAAAGAAACAAAGTTATCGAGGGTGATTCAATCATTCCAAGAGATTCATACATGCACTTGTTAATACAGATAATTGTCATTACTGTGGGGAAGGGAAACAGACAAAATTTCATCCTCATTTTTGATGACAATTTTTCGATTTTTGAAGGAGCCTTCAGAAGAAAGTTTTCAATAACTTCGGACAAAATGGGTTTTTCTAAACAAGGTAAATATTCACATCGTATTATCATATTGAGCATGTCGGTTATCAATCGAGACACTCTGTCAATATTTACAATTGCTGTGATATTTAGGGAACATTCTCATTCAAGCGTCGTCATGTGTTTTAATATTCACCTGGCAGATACATTTCGGTCAAATTTGACCAATAAATCCACTACAAATCGAATAATATGGGGATAAAATGCCGGAAAGTTCAGAGAAAACAGTGTCATATTCAAAGAAGCTTTAGCTTTGATGCAAAGAAAAAGCTCATCAAATTTATAATATGGAGGGCCACTTTCTATGAAAGTGTGATTTGAAGCTTTGAAGCCTAAGAAAGTTGATATGCAAAGAATTGAATGTTTTGAGATACGGTGCTGGAGAAGAATATTTAATAAAATAGAAAGATAATGAAAGGAGCGAAGAAAACTTAAATGAAAGTGGTGAGGAAAGATAAATATTGAAAAGCATAAAGAGAATACAACATTGTTGGATTGGTCACGATCTCAGGCACGATATGCCGGGGTTAAAACCTCACTGTGACACACCTTTAAAGACAGAACTAAAAGAAAATACCAAGTAAAACGAATTAAGAGAAGGAAACGCTTGACACTAAATGATGGATAAAGCAACGATAATATGTTTTTAGAATTGAAGAAAGTGGCTCAAGATCGAGAACTTTGGAAGACTTGGATGCTACGGACCAACCTGATAAAGGCAGATGACTAAAGAAGAAAGACAAGATGCCGAAAAGTGGGAAAATAGATTTGGATACACCGACAGTCAAAATGGTTGGAGTTGGGTAAGGAGTAAAGAGCAAAAACTATTTACCTCTGCTTCTTCGTGTCGTCTCACCAATTCTTTAGGTGACAATTTTGCTAAGGAGCAATTTTTTGACTGTATGAAGAAACAAATAAGTTTCTAAAAAGTATAGAATATTTCGACAAGGCAAAAAATTACAGGAACGTCTGGTTTGATAAATACAGTATCTTTGCTTGTCAAAATTTGAATGCCAATAAGCTTTCAACGAGCGGAGTTAAGCATGAGACGTCCAAAAAAAGTCTATGTTGGATTTGAAAATCCCAAAAATTGTTATCAGAATGGATAAATTTTTAAGATGAATGAATCTGTAACTACTTTCAAAGAAGATTCAGAATTTTAGAATGTTGCGCTTGATCTAAAATCAACAGCTCTGTGGTTAGGCTGATGACGATGAGTCTCTTGTTGCCCTGTGCTCTTTGATATGATGATGGCGCTTCAGGCAATAGAGACTCATAATATTACTCCGAAAAACTTGGCCCTATTTAGGCCCAAACTTCGCAATTCCTCCAGTACCAATCAGATTGCGAGATTTGTGAATTACCATTGTTAAGGTGTAAATGTGATAGAATTTTCGATTCGATTGAAGAATTGAAAACACTCCCACGGAATGGAGATTCGAAGCCGTGATTCTTTCATATTTCCATTGATGATTGAAGAAGAAAGGGCCAAGTTTTTCACTGTTTCATTATGAGTCCCTCTTGAGCAAGGTTTACCGCACGGATAGAAGGGACTCATCGTCATCAGTCTACTCTGTGGTCTGATGATCCCTTCTGAACTCATATTTCATATTTCAATCTATTTAGAAGGTAGACCCTTCACCAAAGTGGCTGATTTTCAAGGGGCCCTCTACTTAAAAACATACAATATATACTATTTCAAAACATCTAAATACTGCTTACAATGAATATTAATATTACATTCATATGTAAATGAATACCTGAGCTCTGTAAAAACAAATGAAGCACATCAAAGTGCTCCGTGCCCTCTAAGCCCACTTATATTAAGAGATGCAATGGTTAGTTCTAAAACTAAATGGATGACGATAATGGCTTCTGCATTCCCCTCCATTGACTAGGAAATGTAATAGCAGGCACAGTGAAAACGGGAGGTTGATCCGTTACACTTTTGTTACGGGGTTTGTTACAAAGTGGTACTGCTACGGTGTAAACAGGGTCTAATCATTATCATTCACCTTCTTGCCCTCGGTAGATAGTGGATCAACATGTGCTGTGTATGACCATAAATTCGGTCTCTGACAGCTGATCTCAGCGACATAAGGTTTCGGCCAGTCTACTTACTGATGTTGTCTCACAGAAGTCTCGGTTGCTTTCCTCGGCTTCTTCTTCTGTCTACCATTCCTTCTCGGCACATTTTGCTTACGCCTTGAGTAGTGAGTTCTGCGTTTTCTGTGACCGTAGAGCTTCAAGACTTAGATTTAATCGTGGATATGATGGGAGAGAGCTTTGTTGTACGAAGAAGGCCTAATTTGCGTATGATCATACAGACTTATGTTTGTCATGGAGCTCATCATATGATTTTAGAGAAACCACTAGTTTTTGGAAAGATTTAAAGTCCACTTAACACATTCTCATCCACAACATCTAAAACGAGAACACTAAAAATAGTGGCGAAAAGGGAGCTGAAATTGATCAATCCCTACCTTGACCATTATAGGAATATCAGCTATCGTCTTCATTACAATTCCAGCACTCTCGCCATTGTTCACTTTATACTGACAGCTCACTTGCAGTCTTGCACTATAAGTAGCAGCACGCTCTCTACACTTAAGAGATCAATAAAAGATGTAATCAATCACGAGGGCATCAGTCTTTTTCAGTATTTTCAAGAAGACTCCAAGCAAAATCACACACAACTCTAAAGTCTTACTGCAGCACAGTTTTCATTACTCCACTTTTGTTTGAAAACGGAGAGAACCTTAGAACTGCAAAAATTCATCAATGAAGATTTGCCAACACCCTATGTGTTTCTTTGCACACCTTGTAGAATAGTACAAACAATTTTATAGCAATTAACTTGCACATCTAAGCTGGCACAATTCATGATAGCAAATTTTGCACACAAAAAAATCCAAAACTTTACGGGTTAATTAGCACATGTGATAGAAAGGCTACAAAATTTCAAGCAGAATTCTTTACAAAACAGGTTTAAAAGACTAAAGAATGCAACCATTTAGGAATTCTGACATCACATTGGCACTGGAAATAGGAAAATGATGATAAATTATTTTCAAATCAACACCTACCTCAGCAGGATATACTTTAAGGGTAGATGCAAAGCAGCCTTCAGGAATAGTAGGTAGGCCAATTGAAGCATCCTTATGAGAAAAGAAACACATCAAGACTATCAAATTGCGCAATTAACTCTTGGTATAGTGGAATTGCTCTTTATAGGAAGAAAAATATGAATACCCAACAAACTTGTTTAAACAGGAGACCTTGTATCACTGATCATTTACTGATATTATAATAAAAATAGTTTTTGCCAAATCACTTCCAAAAGTATTACAGCTGTGAGACATAATAATTACAAAATGTATTTTATTGAGTTTTTATCAGTTTATGCAAGAGAGAGTAGCACAATAACATCTCAGTGTTGCATACAAAAACAGCATCACTTGAACTAATTCAACGACAATAACCTAACCAGTTGGTCATGCAACTGTAACTATATTTTGCAGCTTCATGATTTCAGGACTTAAGAGGATTTTTACAGGAAGGCAATGGTTTTACAAGTTGCTGTTGACCACATCAAGAACATTTTTCAAAAAGAACTTTTCTGGGTAAACTAGTACACAGCACTTCTTGACTATTGTTACTTCTAGTTATATCACAAAATATCTTTTAAAATAGGGAGTGTATATTGACTGAACAAATACTAAATGGCTTCAACTTCACACAGAAGACATTGTTTCTCCAGCTACTTATATCATGTATCAAAGCTGAATGCTCACTGTAAATGATAAAGCAACTCTGCTGCCATCAGGAAGTAAGAATTCTTGAGGAGGAATGTCCTAGAATAAAATATCAATTAAATTTATATGCTCCATGTCTTTTCAAACATAAACATTGAACAAATTTAGTTTTCTGCAATTACTACAAGAAATCCCTACTTTTTGTAGCCTGTGTGCACTCCTTCTTTGGTATAAAATTACAAGAACAAGAAAACAGGAAGGCCATGCATTTGTAAACAATTTTTAATATTTCAATGATAAGTCCCTTGCAATGAGTAAACTAGAGCCGATTAGCGATACTTTCCAAGCTGCTAGACAAGCAGCTAGTGTGATTAATTGTTTCTGGTTCATGTTTGAAACTGGAAAATTCTACAGAGCAGAATACATTCATAGAGTTTATTTTGCTAAATCAGTCATACAAGAAATCTCTTAGTGATGTTCAGTCTTTCCAATTTCTGGTTCTTCAATTTAAAGAAGAAGGATGATCTGCAGGCTTCAACTTCTCTATGCAAGCAATTAACTAAAATTTGAAGATATGATAAACTTTTCATGAACCAAATAGGGACTGAAAGTGGAATAGGACAGTCCACAGTACAGGCCTTGCAAACATAGACACAGAGCCTTTACCCTTTGGTGCCCAAGAATTCTTGTTTAAAAATTTTTGAACACCTTCGTACCACTTGAAACTTCTGATCAGGAGGTACAAAAGTCTTTAAGGAATCTTTGATAATTCTCTGAAGATGATGTACAAAGGCTAACACGACGCTTTTTTGCAGTGACATTATATCTTCACTTTTGCTCAAAATCACAAGAAGTTGTGAGAGACAGCATGCACTGGTCACCAAGCACCAGTTGCATGTTGAGTTCCAAAGCAGCACTACATCAAATATTTGACATGAAAAAAATCACCTTAACTGCTAAAGACAACCCTTCATCAATGAAATAGTTGAAAGACTGGATGTGTGGAGCAGCAAAATCTTGCAAAATCTGCAAAAAAGTAACGATCTTGGTGAGAGTAGGCATGACATTTATGAAGGGCTTACAGGCTGATTTCCACTTAGTCAAATTTTCCAAGCAGATGGAAGTGTATGCAATAAAATGTCTGTCGCATATAACATTTAATCCACATCCTAACTGAAATTTTCCCCTGTAAACAATGATTTCCATTCCAGTCAGACAAACCTGACTGAATGGAAATCAGCTTTTACAACATGGGGCCATCCAAAAGTTCATTTCATAAAGAATAGCAGAAATTGCTTGTCAGGAGTATATTAAGGGTGATAGAATTAAACTCAAAACAGTTCATGTTCTCCATTCTGCAAATTTCTCGGAAAACCTTATAAAATCCTGGTCTTACAATCAAAACAGAAGAAGCACACTATCTAGTATGTTTTTAAAATTCAAAATAGAATCATATCTTCATTGGATTTTGTTTTCTCTGCAGGAAAAAATCACTGAAAGGGAAAGAACTCCTGTTGTCATCCTTCCTATGCTCTGCCAAACAGAACTAATATTTGAATGAAACTGACCCAATAACAAAGCAATGTTTGAATAGTCATCCAATCATGAAAAGCTATTTATTTTCAAATTATCTTAGAGCTTACACACTCTTTCTTCCTGTGCTGATCCTAACTGAAACCCTACCAACAATCCCTATTATACAGATCTGGGATTCTAGATTAGTCTCCAAATATGTTTCTCATGTGTTCATATTAAAGGAATAAGTTGGAATGATTGTAAACTACACACAGGGCCAATTCATCTAATGAATGGGAAATGATTACTTTGCAGTCTTTTTAAATGAATGGGAATTATCATCAGACACAATGCCAGCCTAGCCTACAAATACAGGCACAATTGGCCTAAGTTATGATTCGTTGCTCCTTCCACCAAACTAAGGGAAGATGGATGTGGTCCCTACTAATACACGCACGTGTGCAGCCCCTTCCTCCAACACATTTGCAAACAAAAAAACAACAATGGTCTACGGGAAGAATAAGCTCGAAAAGCACATTGTAAGTAAGTGAGATTTTAAAAGTAAGCAGACTGACGTTACCTTGTTTTGTTTCTCTGGAGCAGTGCCACTGTTCCGCGGATGAGTACTACTTTTTTTGGCCGCCATGTTTTGCGCCATGCTCGAAGAGAAGCCTCAGTTTCAAGAAGTGGTTGTTGTTGTTCTATCTTGTTGTGGTTGTCAAGACACTTTTGAGCAAAGTCATGTGCGCAAGGGTCCTTCAACAAGATAGGAATCAAATGTTTTAGCCGATTTTTGCTCGTAGCCCATGGCCGGAAACCTTCAAATCCTCATTTTCACGGACCAATCAGACGGCGAATCAGCGAGGAAGACAGAAGAAATGTGTGAAATTTTTTCTCAACTTTACCTACCTTCATACAATGCAACCAGGACAAAAAACTGCTGGAAATTTCCCGAATTTTTTTGAAGATATCTACTCACCAGATCTTTGGGTATCCAGATTTGGATGCCGGTTTAAATACCTCACGGTTTGGTGGAGATATAGCGTTTTCCGATTCCGATAGGCAACATCGGCCGAGGCTTGCCAAGCCTTGTTTACGCCACTTCAAGTCAGGTGATAAAACCCCTTGAGAAAACCTCCTTTCAATTTCATTTCTAATTTCGAACCATGGAAACTTATGCCATGAATGCAAAGAGTAGTACAATACAGAAATTTCTCAAGAGTATTACCATATGACTTGAAATGTGTGAACTAACCGAAGCGAATTTCTTCAGTTCACAAGGTTCACATAGAAATCGAATGGGCATTGAATCTTGAACCAAAGAAACTGCGGTGTAAGGACAATAGCAAGAAAAATTGGAAACGTAAATATTTGCCGTTCTGGGATCATTCTTAAAACAATCACTATTGTTTTTGCCATTGTTTCTAACCCAGAATTTCTATTGTTTAAGGTTGAGTGCCTCATCGGTTTTTGAAACGCCATAACTCCGAGAAACCATGAGATATTTAAACCGGCATCCAAATCTGGATCCCCAAACCGAGGGGCAAATCACTGCTTAAAATCTCGTACGCTCTCAATGATAATCACAGTTTAATCACAAATTAATCATATTTATCACTCAAAAATCACATCAATAATCACGAAAAATCACCGGTCATGTTTATCACAAATTTTGAATGTTTAACCATGTTTATTTGTTTACTTTTATAAGAAATGAAAGGATTAGATTGTCCATGGCACCATTTCTCAAATTTTTGTGAACACATTGCCAGATATGCAGACACAAGCTCGAAAACATGAACAGAACAATAGCGCAAGAGGTCCCTGAGATGGAGCAAAAAGGAAAGCCTCGTTCTTGTGTTGCAAATTGATTCATGAAACATGAAACAGCTTACCGTCATATTTCATTATTTGGTTGATCAATCTTGCTCTGTCTTGCCCTAGATTCATACAATTTTTGTAGTAAACAGGAGCTTACTTGAGAACATTTTGGAATGTGTGTTTTATTCTAGAGCAAATCACAAATAAATCACTTAAATCACCAAAAAATCTAATTAATCACAGAATAATCACTTGTGATTATTAATCTCGTACGCCATTTTCAGTAGTGATTTGCCCCTCGCCCCAAACAACTGGCGAGTAGATTCCTTCACAAAAATTCGGGAAATTTCCAGCAGTTTTTTGTCCTGGTTGCATTTTATGAGGGTATGTAAAGTTGAGAAAAATTTTCACACATTTCTTCTGTCCTCCTCGCTTATTCGCCGTCTGATTGGTCCGTGAAAATGAGAATTTGAAGGTTTCCGGCCAAAGGCCACGAGCAAAAATCGGCTAAAACATTTGATTCCTATCTTTCCTTCAACTGTTGCCCTCCTACGAGCCCTGCCTCTGCAATAATTCAGCAACAAGGAACGCATGATATTATCTTTTATCGCCTAAGCGTGCGGGGAAATAAATCTGTGGGGTGCGGGATAAAGTCCATTACTAATGAAATTTTGCACTAATTAGCACCGATTGTTGCCCCATTGTGGCTGATTTTCGCAAATTTTTCAAACACTTGGGGGCAAGGCTCCTTTTCTTCTACACATATGCTCAACAAGTCTATTTATTCAAAAAATTTCTCATACCACACCGGTAAATTACAATTTATGCTTGCCCTCTCCTCTACCTCTCTCCGGCAGTCTCAAGTGTTAAATGTCTCGTTCGTTTTACATGCGGTTTTTACTAAACAAAATGCTACTTTCAAGTGTTTTACATAGAGGCGCCGTCAGAAGTTGGAATTTGACTCTGGAAAAATAACTCAAACTCATACAGTCAAGTAAGGAGCATGGGCCATGGGATAGCCTCCCTTTTACTGCTTCTGCAAATCTTTTTCCAATTTTGCTTCTTCCACCAGGGGGCACTCATTAACTTTCACTGTTGGGGATCCATCTTAAGATTTGGGGTCTGAAATCTTATACATCACATCAATATTTGGGGTCTGTGAATAACAACACAGACAAAGTCAATATTTGAGGTTGAAAATCTGAAGAAAGGAAAAGTCGTGCAATTTGGTCCACCTAATTGCAGTGACCAATGAAATAAATGTTGTTCTGCATCGGGGATGAATAGCAGAAATGAATAGCAATATTTCGGGTCTCCAAAACGTTAAACTCAATATTTGGGGGCCAGCAAATAACTTGTGGAATGGACCCTTGCTGAAACTTAGGGAGTACCTACCCCCTTGGCTTCTTCAAGAGTAGTGCAAACTTTCTTGGACCGTGACAACTTTGCATTGGATCAAAACTGCACCGACACATCGTAAAAACATGGTCCAAGAGTCGCAATTTTAAGAGCATAGCGGTTCAAAAGATAGCGATAAGGGAGCTGTCATAAAGTATGGAACAGAGGGGGGCGGAAGGGATTTGACAGGGTCACCAAAACTATCGGATGGAAATTATGGGGCTAACAAACTACTTCAAATGATAAACATGGGCCATGAAACTATTTGTTTCTGGATTTGCTTTCAATATTTACAATTGTTTTAAACACTGTCAGCGCTATTTTTGCTCTCCATTTGTCAATTTGATCACTGATATCGATCTCCGTCTCAGTTTCTAATCCAGTGGTATCCGCAGTAACGTCCCATGAATACGGTACTGACAGCATGATACATGGGAGGCAAGTTCAACTGTATAGCGCAAAAACTTTTCTTGAAGAAGTTTCTGAATCACAGAGTTCATTTAGAAGCCCTTGGGTCATAAAATCATTTTTGTCGATGTTAAGGGGTCAAGTTAACAGTTTCTGTTTCTTGCATTGGGCTACATAATTTTACAGTGAATTTTGATTTCCCTTCCGCCCCCCTCTGTTCCATTCTTTATGACAGCTCCCTAACTGGTCACGGAAATTTCTCTTAACTGTATCATCCACATACAACATCAAAATTCTTTACATAACGAAAAACAGCATAATTCTACTGTAAAAAAACTGTGTACAGCCCAGTGGTGGCGCTAAGAGAGGGCTAGATGGAGCTATAAGCTACAGCCCCCGTCGGAAGCATCTAGCACCCCGTCGGAGAAAAAATTTTAGATTCTTATCGTAAAAAGTTTTGCAAAATGACATATGAAAGCTGCATTTTGTAGCCATTTCAGCTCCCCTGTCGGAAACTCCAGCACCCCAGTCGGAAGATTTCTAGCACCACACCTGGTACAGACATGTAAAAAAGGCAAACATAAATGAGGCCAAGCCTCGGTCAGTTTCACTTTGACGACCTTCCTGTGGCATCTTTCGAATCTTTTCTCTTCATAAATTTTTTAGTATAAACTTCATCATCATTGTCGGCAGACCCAATAGCATTCGTATCCTGTATACTACGAAGTTCATTTGATTGGCTAAGACAATCAACGTTCTTTGGCCAATCACAAACACTTTCTTTAGCATTATAGTTAAGACCATTAGGGCATGTTTTCCGCAGGGTTCTGCCCTGAACACATATGATAAATTGTTGGCAATTGTCTTCATTCGAGTACGTGCCATCTGATTGATCTTTGCAATATGAGTTATTTACTTGATTGTGTTTTGCTTGCAGCGATCTCGTTCTGTTGGCATTTGCAAGCTTTTCATGGTGCTCCGATAGATTGGCATTACTTTCAGTACCCGTTGACTTACTACTATGTACTGAAAATAAAAGAGAATAAGTAAGGACAGATAAAAATAAACAAAGGAGATAACAAATCATGTATGATGATCAATATGTCTGGGTAAACAAATCGATAAGCAATAGGACGAAGAGAAAAATTTGAAACAGAGGCATTATCGTTTAGAAGAAGCCCCCCCCCGGGGGAGTACTCCCATACCTGACCTGACGGAATATGCCACTGTGTCCTTTTACAGTACAAATTATTCGATAGGGTGTCCTTTTCTGTTAGAAATTATGTGACAGGGCACTATGATTGATAAGATAATTATGTGACAGGGTATCATGTGGAAGGACATTTTTATAGTTCTCTCGAAGCAATGGATAACATATACTTTTGGCAAAATCTCCATGCGATAGGTATACTTTTGAGGCATTTTCATGCGACAGGGTACAGGTGTGGAGAGATTTGCAACACAACCCCCTTACTTCCCTAGTCAAGTACCCTCCCCCTCCTAGGGAAGGGAAGAAGCCTTTATTGGAATATCCTAATTGATTGAATCTTGGGTTTATAAAGAACTAGAATTTGTACATCTATAAACTTTTCCGTTAAACCCATAATTTGTAAATGGTTGTTATGAATGAATCAGTAATAGGACAAGTATTGGCAAAATACAGATAGATGATTCCAGAAGAGATGGCGTTGGGGGGCACTTGACCAAGATGCATTGCATTTAATGATCAATTTCAATAGATTCAAAGTTGATTCCATCATAGAACGTAATGGATCTTTCAAATGTCCCCGACGCCATATTTTTCGGATCATGTTATCATTAACTCGTAAATGCGTAGTATTCAAATGCTTCTGTTTCAGACTACCACTGAAATGAGCTTCACACATGTGAGCAAGTAAATCGGTAATCTTATCATTTGATTCAAATTTTACTGACCTTTGATCTGACCATTTTTATCAATATCGGCTGCATCATTCACTTGAGACAAACTATCTCTTGACACAACAGCTGTTAAATTTCTTTGTCCATAACATTTAATTGATGGTTCATGTCCAGCTCGTGTAGCTATCGTGGAAGAAATATCAGACAGTTAGCGCAGAAATGGTGCTGAATCTTTCAGCCATTTCGAACAAAACAAGTTAAGTTTTCTGTTTGTTACCTGCTGAGAAGGCAAGCCTTCTATCAAAGCCATCCCTCTCAAGTTCCACCAGGGTGTATGGACCTACTTCCACATAGGATAACGGCATACAATTTAAGAAAATAGCATTTTTTTCAGAATTTACATGAAGAATGAATCTCGAATAAACTTCAAGGAACATGATAGGCAGAGGCAGATCAGTTCTAAAGGACAAGTTCTGGGTTGGTGTGATTAATGCTACAAAAAATTTACCAACTACTGATTCCAACCTTTGTTCCTCATTTTGAAGTTGCCAATGGCTGTGGATTCGTCAAACATTCTGATAAATTTGGTGGTCACTGCGTCGCTTTTTTCTTGATCGAGCACAAGGAATGATTAAGACGCGAGAAAACAATTAGAAAGCCTCGCTTTCGTTGAACTGACGTATTTAAAAGACAGATTCTGCACAATATGACGTCATTTCGCACAAATCGCTTGCTTTCTTACAAAAGTTCACAGGGAAAAGGCAAGAAATAGTGGGAAAAGGTATAATTCACCATTCAGAGGAGTACTATCTTGCGTGTTTACATCAATCATGCCAATCCCAGACTTGTCCCATAGGAGGTATTTTTGTCTTCCTGGCAAGTACTACCGGACTATAGCTAGACTGATTAAATAGGCGTAGTTATCGCTATTGACAGATTGATGGATGCAATTCAACTTAGCTAAGAGATGTTAGTGTTGTGGTTGTTGTCGTCGATGTCTTGTTGCGTGATAACTGGGTGAGTGTAGACTATATCTTTGATTCAATTATCATGCACAAGGGTTTCGGTTTGTGTAGAGTCACATTATTTCGTCTCTTTCTAGATACCATTTTTCAAGCGCCAAGTTCGATACTTAAAATTTCATAAATGCTTCGACTAAAAAGGAGTAAAGAACTTACCTATGTGAAAAGGTGAGAACTGGTGCTTTATAACAGTTTCTTCATCAGTTAGAAGATCATTCAATGAGAATCCAACTTTCTCTCCAGTAACACTCGTAGCTCGAAATTGTTTTTCATGTTGTGAATCTAATGTTTCAATGTGGAAATAGTTGTTGACATCTCTTGGTAGACATACCCATTTTCCATTCATAAAGTATTCCAAGCCAACAACAGGTAACCTAAGGAAGGATTATGTTGAGACCATGTTATGTTAGCAATGTTGCTCTTTGGTATGCTCTGTCTGGCAATGCACAAATTTCAAGTTCAGTAGCAGAATTTTGATAAAAGCATGTTCGAGCATAGACAATAGATGATAAATGAATGAATTAAAAATGTACTATTGCTTTCTCTGCACAGTCCTCGGCCATTCCCCATGGCAGAGGATCGCTATTATCCTTTGAATTTTTGATCAAAATTGGCGCAGTACCATATATATACATATATGCTTACGCTGGCACCATAAAAGTGTTGATAATGATATCAATAGTGCTAGTAGTAAATTTTAAACACTGATGAAGATTTGAATATTGAAACGTTTGGCTTTTAACAGTTTTGTTTTCTTTAAAATTTTTCTGTTATATTTGAAGATGGTTTAGCTTGATTACAATTAACATTATCAATACTGAAAACTTATTAGTAATGATACCAATAATAAGGATATAATTTATTTACAGTTGGCAAGATCAAAATTTGATAATAATGAAGGCCAGCTCTACCATATATACAAAATTTATTTACAGTTGGCAAGATCAAAATTTGATAATAATGAAGGCCAGGGCCGCCGAGAGCGAGGCCGGGGCCCCGGGGCAGCTTATGGACACGGGCCCCTTGCTTGACACTTGCACTGAACATAATTTCCAGAATTTAAAAATTGTAGTGGATCTTTTTGTCGGATGTTGAGACTGAAGTGCCACACAATGTTTCCCTGAGATTTCTTGTTCAAATGCATATTAAGAACATTTATAAAAAAGTTTTAACTTTCTAACAGAGTGTATTTTTTCGAAAACATCAGCAATGGCATGAGCAATAGTTCCTTTTGCTTAGTCTCAAGATGATTTAACGAAACAACTTTGCAATAAATTAACGCATTATTCTCCCATGCATTTTCTTACATTCCGTCTAAAACTTACAGTACGTATTGCTAAATTACTCTCCTTGTAGGGTACTTTTTAATAACTAGGGCAAGGCCACTGGGAGCAAAAACTATGTCTATTTCATGACTATTATCCTATCACATGAAAATAGAAAAGGGACATCAAGCTACCCGTAACTGCTACAAAAGGAAGCACACCTAATAAAGGGGCCGTGGTGGCTGTGTGATTTAAAACCGAGTTTAAAATTTTCTAGATCAAACACGAAGTTAAAGGCAAATATGTTTGTTTGGACAATCGGGGAAATCTTTTCTACGATACCATACATTAAAATCTGAATTAGGAACTTGTTTGAAAGATGCGATGTCGAAGTGTTTGTAATAACGCAGAAACTCCTGTGAGAAGATCTCTACATGGTACTTCAAAAGGAGGGCAGGACAACAAAAAGTGCATTCGAGACGGTGCACTCCCGCGCATTCTAAGTTGGAATCCTAAACGTTTCTTTGGTAGAACATGGCGTATCTTATCTTAGTAGGAGTCCCTCACTCGTATTTTTATAGTAATCCAGAACCCTATGCCTTGGCAAAGCTATTTGTTAGTCATTGCTTTTTTTACGTTCTACTTTAATCAAAATGCATCGACATCTTCAGAATAGTTATAGTACAAATATATTATCGGTGATCTAACCTATTCCATATTTTCTCAAACAGACCTTTTTAGCTATTCTAAACAAGAATCTGAATCGAACGAGAGAATTTTCAAATGTTCACTATGGTTAAAGGTGCTCCAACTCAACCGAGCCTTTTGCATAAAAATGTGTGAAATATGGCTCGAGGTCGTATAAATATCTTTTCTGGAGTAGCTAAAAGGCCTTTGTGGATAGTCTACGTCTAAGTAAACCGTTTAACTGCAAGAAATGAAATCATGTTAAACAAGACATTTGTAGGTCATTTTCTGTGTATTGTCAAATAGGCAAAGAATTTTGCCGGCACGTTCGTTATTGAGCGCTAAGAAGTCCTAAAATGTCTATAGATTCACTTTGCGAGCCTTTTTTAGTGCAAAGGTATTAATTACGCTACTGAAGTCAATTTTTCGCGTAAGTTCGCTCTCGATGCTTAGAATAGCTAAGCAGAAGCGCCGGGAAGGGGGGGCAAGGGGGGGCGGCCGCCCCTCCAATGTTCTCCAGGACCATTTTTCTAATTCTCCTAATTCCGGCGTAAAAATTTCGGGGGGGGGGGGGGTAAGGCCGATGATCTTGGCAATTATAACTTGTACGAGAACAAGATTCTACAATCTTGCCACCTCAATTGCATTTTCCCGCGATCTGTACGGCATTGACTCGAAATTTTTCTCATGGCGAAGCCCCCAGGTTCCCGTTCTATATACGCTCCAAGTTTGCATATCTCATCAAAATAGCTTATTGAGGACGTAAGTCATGATCTTTTTCACGAAAGAGGAGAAAGAAGTTTGGTAGTTGCGTAGGTGGTGCATGGTAAGAATCTTTCGGCGAAATACTGGAAAGTGACCGGGAGACTTCTTCTAAGCCATAGCATAAGTTGGCTCCTAGAGAACTTTGCTAGACAAACTATTATAGCATTGTCCAAGACTTACATTTTTTGAGGTCTTGGAAGTTGGGCAGTGAGGACCGTTAGGGACTGTTCTAGGAGAAAGTAAAGTGTGTGTGCGCAAAAATTTTCCTGCGGAGGTGATCCATTGAAATTGTTACAAGATTGTGAAGGTTTCCCCTTTGGTCTTCGTGAAGATTGCATGTAGGATATAAGCATTCTAAGCCAAAGAATATCATGTTTAAAAATTTTACGGGAGATGCTAATTCAAATAACTGTTGCGAAGTGATCAACAATTCCAATGCAGCACAGGCTGAAATGTTATCGGTAGAAGTGTTCTAGGCCAAAGTAAAGAGTAAATCTACAAAAATTTTCCTGTGGGCTTTGCCCCCAGTATTTACTGGGTTTTGAAGTTTCTGCATAGCCCGATGGCCTCTTTTTCACAAACCATGAATATTACTTCATATTTCTGAATCTGAGAGTACACAATAGCCTTGTGACAGATTTCATGACAGAGTGGCGTGCTGTAAATTGGTCACTGAATTATTTGGGGATCCAAAGGTTGGGACGCTCGGTCTCCGGTTGGACGTCATTTTCTAATCGTGAACAGTGTTGTACCCTACTTGTGTTGTTTAACAGACTCATTTAATCTTTATTTCAGTCTTTGAAAAGGGCGCTGGTCGCATCTATAGCCAAGGTAGAGGGCGTGGTCTAAGAAAATTTTCTGGGGCTCAGCCCCAGACCCCGTCCTATTTTGCCCCTCCAATTAAAAGTCCTGGCGGCGCCACTGTAGCTAAGTCGTTCAATCTTTCTTGTGTCATTGTACTCCGCAAAAAGTTTTTGATGAGCTTGAGCTTGCTGAAAGATCGTTCTGCTGAAGCAACTGTAACTGGCAATGTACAAAATATCCTCAAGGCAATGCATACGTTTGGGAATATCTCGCCAAGCTTGAATTTGCTGATTTTGTTCAAGAGGCTGAATGGACTTAGTGATTCGTCTCCAAAGTTTGCGGCATGAATTGCTTTTAGGTGTATCATTTCTTCTCTCAATTCATCTTGCAAGATATCACCCTCGTATTTCTTTGCCAGGATAGCACAGGCTGCCGAAATTTGCTGCTCCGTTAAGGCAAGATATCTCCAAAGGAAACCAAACATGCCATCTATTTTGTATGCAGCATCATAGCGTGTTGAAAGGCCAGCAATGACTGCATCGACGATGACATAGAAAACATCACGTTTAAATGTTGCTTCTTCCACAGATTCAACTGCACCGCCTTCTGGAGAGACCTCTTCTTGTGTCTCGTCAAAGAATGATCTCCTTTTCGTCTTTCGTTTGGCAGGAAGATTTGGATCAGTTTGCATTCCTTCCGCAACCAACTTCGACTCATTCAAAATTTGAGGCCATTTACTGCGCAGATCTTTAAGGTCGTGGACAAGTGATTTAAGATTGGCGACCTCTATATCAATGGTTGCTTCCCTTGCTTGTATGATCTGATTTCTTTGATCGATTGCTACCAAAATCTTCAACCATATTGCTGACATTAGGATGCAAGTAAACGAAGAGATGTACCTTATGGCGGCGTTAACTTCAGTGGCAGTCTTAGGAGTAAGATTCAGGGTATGAAGTTGCTCCAGAGCTGAACGTATACCTGGAAGATGAGCCGCAAACGGTCGCACACTTGCCACACGATCCGTCCATCTTGTACCTGACAGGCCATGCAATGAGGATCCAATGCTTCCTTGAAGTATTAACCATCGTTGCGGACTGCTGGAAAATAGGTTGTACACAGTTTGTACCATTCCAAAAAACGTCACTGCTTCTTTACAGCAAGCTGCAGAGTCTGCTCCACATAGATTCAGTGAATGGCATGCGCACGGTGAATACAGGCACAGAGGATTTTCAGTGAGGATGTGTTGTTGGGCTCCATTGTATTTGCCAGACATGTTTGCAGCGTTGTCATATCCTTGACCACAGCAGTCTGCAACTGGAATCCCAAACTGTTTCAAAGTTTCCAAGATTAACATGGCTATTTGAACACCAGTCTTCTTGCAGCAATCAACAAATGTCAAGAATCGTTCTTGGACAGCAAATTCTTGAAGCTCTCTCGTCAAATACCGGATGATGAAGGTAGTTTGCTCAATATGACTTGAATCAGGTGTTGCATCAACCATGATTGAATAATATTTTGCATCATCGATTTCATCCAAGACATGACTGCGAACGTACTCTGCACAAAGACCAATGAACTCGTTCTGGGATGAAGCTGAAAGATAATGAGCTTGAAGTCTTTCACCTTTTTCCTGGGATACTTGAATCTTTGTTACATGCTCTCGTAGAAGTGGATCATAGTGGGAAAGGAGCTCAATGAGACCCAAGAAATTTCCATTGTGAATGTCACCAATTCTTTGTGAAGATCCACGAAAAGGCAGTCCTCTTTCACCAAGAAAGACAACAACATCAATGATTCTTGTGAGAATCTTCTTCCATTTCTGAGCCTCTGAGAGAATTCTTTCGTCAGTGAGCATGTCAACTCCAGAAGATTCTTCCAAACGCCTCTCCACTTCTCGCCAGGCAAGGTAGCATTTTTTGTGCGCCGTACTGTGTTCGTGCTCGGGAAGCCTGTCGAAAAGCTTTCGCCATTTTTGTGCTGTGCTCCATCCATTTGCTGAAGCCAAGATTGACTGGGATGATCCTTGGTCCACTGCACTTGGGAAAAGTCTGCATGGTAAGCAGAATAAAGCACTCTTAGCAGGGCTGAACACGAGCCATCGTCTGGAACTCACTTCACCATTCTGTTGTTTCAATTTCAGCACAGACGTTGGAAATTTCCTGCCAGTAATATCATTAGGAAACTGCTGTGGATGTGGTAGATGGCCTTTCCGTATCATTTCTTCGATTTCCAGTGTTGTAGGAGCTGCTGGAGACATTCCTATGTCAAAACCAAAATGACTAGGCTTGGTTGTTTCACCACGAGCGAATGCAGATTCCTCTTGATTTATGCTTGCTTCTAAAGATGCTCCAGACATTGATTCATCGGGTTCGGGTTCTGAGAGTTCTGGCGAAGCTGAAGCTGTCGGTTGAGGACCAGCTTGTTCTTCATGTGCGGGGCCAGGGCCGGGGCTTTCTTTTTCAGGTTGAGCTTGCTTTTTAACACCAACATCAAATAACGTCAGTGCACCTCTCCTTGTTTCTTTATCCCTTTGCTCCTTTTCTCGTCGTTTCTAAGTACCAGACTTGTGTTGGTAGAAGGACATATCCGCTTCGATTTTCTGCTGTGCTGTTCTCTCAAGAAGGTCTCCAAATCTAATCTGAAGCTATTGATGACTGCCAAGCTTTTATGTTAAAAAGTGGCTATTTTTGTCCAAACGTTATTCCTTTTAAGGAGCTATTTGTAATATTCAATTTCGTCATCGTTGATCAATCTCTTTCCAAAAGCAATTAAAGCAACTATTGAATACGAAAGAAACCAAAGTATAGGTCATTACAACGTAACAACAAATTACCGCCCAAAAGCATGACGTCAAAATACGCATCGAATTACGGATGATGTAACGCTACGATTTGGTTTGTTGTCACGACACAAAGTTTATTGCTAATGGAATGAACTGAGGCCCGTGATATCAATGCAGAGTGGAACGGACAAGATGAAAGTTTGATTCTTCCGGGCCCCTTGCGGGGCTCAGTTCGATAATATCACAAAAACATATAATGGAAAAACAAAGCTTAATTTTTACGGGCCCCTGGCGGGGCCCGGGCCCCGGGGCAGTTGCCCCGGCTACCCCCCCCTCTCGGCGGTCCTGATGAAGGCCAGCTCTACCATATATACAATGATTGGAATTAAGCTACATACTGCAAATGAGGCGGTTATATTCGGATCCCTTCCAACTTCTGACTTTGATTTTGAAATCCTCTGGAAGCCGATTACAAACAATGCTACCCTTAAGTGAAGAGACTCGTTTTCATATGTGTGTCTCTGAGTGATCTGTCATAATGAGGTTGGATGGGGCATTCGTATCTCAGAAGTGAGCAAAAGACTATGCTCTTATAGGCTTTGTAATCGACTTCTTTTACTGCCTTTCATAACGTGTATTGGGTACGAGAGGCGACATCGCGCAGTCAATCTTGAACAGTATTACACCAATGGAGATTTCCTTTAAAACTTACATAGAGTTCTTTATCTGAATCTTAGCAGTTGTATTCCCATATTGTTGGGCGACAGCTCGCAGTAAGTCCCCATCGTTGTCAGCACCAATACAATCAACAGCTTCAACATTTGCTTTCTTTTTCTCTCTGCCTTCTGTATAAAGACTTATTTCTCCTGCGAAGACAGAAAACCATGCGATATTTGAACATAACCAACATGCAGTTTTCAAACTTTGTTAATTTTCGTAAAAAAGGTATACCGAAAGAGTTACAAAAAAATTAGAATTTTGGCGAACTGTGGTTTAAAAACCATGCGGCCGATATTCAGAACTAACACGTTATTCTATCACCCAAAAGTAAACTTTGATGTGAAAATTTTGTGTTTTCAAGTCACTCATTTTATAGACCCAAAGCTAAAGAAAACACTGGGAAGGAGCTTTGCTCCACTATTTGCTTTCAATTGAAATATAGATTCATTAAAGCCAGGCAACAAACGAGCAGATTTGTAGTATCTATCATCTTTGATTGACACGTAAATACAAAGCAAGTGGTAGTCAAGAACATAGAGATTTCTATGGCTGATTATTCGAGATATACAAATGTAAACAAAGAAAGCTGCAAAAGCAATGATGGCTAATTCACTCATTGTGCAGAACTATTCATCTAGTATTCATTACTCTGAGGACGCACATCCATTCTTTAATAGACCACCTTTTGATAAACTAGCTTTACGGAAAAAGCTTCGATGAAATCTTCAAGATGGCAGACATTAGCAAACTAAATTTTTGAAGCAAAATTAATGTTTCCATTGCATCATAACGTATTATCAACTGCAATTCATTTAGCACTTTCCAAAACAACAAATGAAATATCAAACGACATTAAAACTTACCAATCTTAAAGCAGGGCAAAGATAAAGTGTAACATTTAGAAATGAAAGAAAGTCCCTGAAGTAGACATGAAGTAGGCTCAACTTCGGTTATTCTACTTCAGGTATTTTATATCTTCCAAAGAAAGTTTATATAATATTTGCTCTTCTTTACACAGGAAAGCCCATAGGAAAGTTAGCCTGTTTGAAAGTTCAGTACGAAAATGCGTCAGCAAAAATTTCCACCACTTTGTATCATGACGTAAAACAATCCAGATCTTTGTTCTAATGTTTTCATGATACCCGGAGCTCAATTACAATCGATTTCATGACAATCGATATTGTACTGGTCGACGAACAAGCGTTTGTCTGGGTCTTCACAAAACTTCCGTTTTCCTGGGATTTGT
The DNA here is from genome assembly GCA_964019985.1 of Aurelia sp. 4 Dawson et al 2005. Taxonomy (NCBI): domain Eukaryota; kingdom Metazoa; phylum Cnidaria; class Scyphozoa; order Semaeostomeae; family Ulmaridae; genus Aurelia; species Aurelia sp. 4 Dawson et al 2005. Next base: position 7,821,720 of record OZ026493.1, on the reverse strand, counting down.
TTACCTTGCAGGCTTCAATGAGAAAGCCCTGGCAGGAAGTCCGCCTGTGTTCTCGCTGCAAATTGAGCAGGTAGGTTAAGGCAGGCCAAACCAAAATTCTAGGTATTAGAATTTCCCTGTTGAATCAAACGAGGAGCTTGGTCTTCCACCGTGCGAGAGTATTATTCGCTGTCTGTTGTGGTCTCGTGAACATTTCAAAACAAAGTTTTTAGCAGCCGTTGCAACGTTTTCCTAATGTGATTCAGGCTTCCACTGAAGCGATGAAGCGTGGGCATTAGTTAGCGATAGCTATTTCCAGTATTAAAGGGGAAGTTATTCAAAAAAACCATTCTATCAAAAGACATTTTTATCCTTTTCCCTCTATTTTCGTGTGTTGTTCTCCTAACGAGTGTCATTTGCGACTTTTACGACAGTGCACAAGGAAGCGAAAGAGCGAAAAGTGACAATGCGACAATGAGAAGGAAACATTTTCATAACTGCATTTTTATATTCGCTCCCTCGTTTCCTTGTGCCCTCTCGTAAAGTTACAAACAGCATTGGTTGGGAAAAGCAACACACGATGATAAAGGGAGAAGATGAAAATATCTTATGATAGAACAATTTTTTGAGGCCCCGTTTACACTATACCGGATAGCTATCGTCGCGTCTCGTTGCGAGTGACCTCTATCGGATAGAGCTACACGAGGGAGCAATTCAGTATTGTTATTAATCCTTTGTTTCCATTTTTATTGTTTATTATTGTTCTCAAAGAAAAGAAATGTGCTTGCAGAACGAAACGTATCGGATAGCACCATTTACATCATGCCAAAACCATGCCGGAGTGATTTTCATATTACCTACGAAGCGCAGTGATTTTCGCTCCGATTTGTAGAGCGTCATGTATCGGATAAATCTGGTGTGATGTAAACAGCACCCCTACCCGATACGAAAGTTGCGGCGCGACGATAGCTATCCGGTATGGTGTAAACGGGGCCTGAATGAATTCCGTTTTAATTTGATGTTACATGGGCTTTGTGCTCTGTATTCTTGAAATTGCAAATATGACAGAAAATATCAACAGGGACGTAGAAAGCATCTCAAACATGGGGGGAGCAGGCCACTGCGAGGACACTGTTTTCTTTAACAAAAAAGGAGGCATTTTCTAACAATATAAAAAGGGCACTTCTTTGTATATTGCAAAATCTTAGGGGGCCATGTGCCCCCAGTGCCCCCCGGCTCCTACTTCTATGAATGTCAATGCTTATTCGTGAAGAATGTTAACCTTGTGCTTACCTTTTTCGCAATCATTACATTGATCAACCACAGCTGCATTAATGATCTCAGGATCAGCATTCGTCTTCAAATCAATGATAGATATCTTCAAACACGTCCCACAAACAAGAGACTCAATGAAATCATCCTTTGAGACTCCTGCTAAAACCCATTTTTTCTGTGATAGTATTGGTGGCATAGGATCTAATGAACAAGCACTTGTCCCAACTGGATATGAACCATAGTATGAAATCTAAGAGGAGAAGGATCCAAGTATCAAATCAGTAGTAACGGGTGAGTAAAAAAGGGAGCGATGTGCGGAAGACCACTGCTCAGTTTGCCTTATCCAAATACTACAGGCCTTTAATAATATCTTGTAACTGGCATTCAAGTCCATTTTTAAAATTACTTGACTAAATCGGCTACTCCGTTCTGAAACAATGGAGGATTCTCTCGAGAAGGCGCTTCAAATTGCCTTCAAAACAGGCCCATAGTCACGAACAAATCTTCCCAATGTTTCTGCCTAACAACAATGACTTCTACACCTTTTGGCACTCACATGTTATCCACTGGCGAGGATGAAATAACCTTGAATAATGTTGCTATGCTTCCAAGGACGTACTGTCATCCCCCCGAATGCATTGCAAGGTAAAAGTCATTGCTGTACGGCAGAAAATAGATCTTTCCCAATTTCGAGAAAGGGACTGAGGAGAGTGCGGCCCATTCCGACAGCCGTGGTAACAGTAGGAAATCAGAGGAATTGCCGCTTTGCGGCTCGGTGCACCTGCCTGCAAACTCGAGCTAGTTTCAATATCTTTGCACCTTTCAAGATTCTTTAGATTATTTAGCCATCTGGTCATCCTTCACCCATTTTTGAGTGTATTTTGAACCTCTCTATTGCAAGTAAATGTCCTCGGCTTTCCTGAAGCTCTGTTTAGGCCCAACCGATCAATGCGCCTAACTTCAGACTTGGACGAAGACATGCAATAACGTGGCTCAAAATACACTCACAAATGGGCGGAAGGAAGACAAGATGCCTAGATCATCCAGAGAAAACATTTACCATACTAAAAAAGTATCATTCAACTCTTGAGAGATGTAAATAAATCGAGAATAAGTCAAGTTTGCAGCGACATGCGACCAAGACCCAAGCGGTATGTTGATCACCGAAGCGGTTCCCCTTGGTTTCCTACTGTTGCCAAGGCTGTCAGAATTGGCCGTGCTCTCCTCAGTCCGTTTCTCCAAATCGCGAAAAGGTTTATTTTGTAAAATAAGGATAGATACCTTTGCTGGTGAAGAATCGACAAATTGTCGATACAGAGAATCCAATGCATTGTTATTGGTTGTTGATCGTTGCGTTGTTACCGCTCTGGCCTAAAAAACAATAATTCATGATGAGATTTTGATGAAGGACGTATCATGTATTTTCACTTGAACGTTCAGCCTATTAGCTTCAGTTCTTAAAAAATTGCTTATCAAGGGCTTATCAATGATCTAAGGCCCCGTTTACACGGGATCGGATCCAAATGGATCCGTACCCAAAGTGTAACGGATAGCCCTTGCGTTTACACGGGACTGGACGGATCCGAACCTATTTGGATCTGCTATCCGTACCCAAACGGGATCATTTTCGAAGGTGATTAACTTGGGATCCGATCCCAAAAACGTCTCGTATAAACGGGTGGGAGTGAATCCAAACTGGTACGGAATGGAAGTGACACGATTAAACTGAAATTCCTTCGTTGACATTTCAAAGAGGGGAATCAGAGATGAGACAGAGTCTATTAGAGTGCAAAATTTCAAATGATCTGATTGACATAAGGGAAAAATTCTACTAGAGCGCTGCTAAGAATTCATAAAATCCAAATGGATCCCATTCCGTGTAAACGCCAACAGTTCTGGATCCGATTCCGTGTAAACACCCCTCAAAAAGTGGATCGGATCCAAATGGATCCGATCCCATTTGGATCCGATCTCGTGTAATCGGGTGGCTAAGAAAGAATTCTTCTTTCATTTTCTTCTTTCCATCACACAGATTCACAACTATAGCCTGTATTCTAAACTTTTATGTCAAAATTCTCCAAATTCGACTTTAACATTAGGCCCATAAGTTTCAGAACTTGAAAACATACTGATCAATGATATAAAAAGACTATTGTTTCAACCTCTTATTTTTGTGAGATAAATTCACTACTAGCCTGCATTATAACTATCATCTCTGATATGGTTTTGTTTAAGTTTAGACTTGAAGGAATTAATTTTTGTTGTGCTGGTAAGGCAACTAATATCCAATCTACCTTGATTTGATCTATAACATGTTTAATTTCGTGCGATCAAGAGTCAGCCATTTTGATAAAACAACCTGTCTTGAATGTTTCTCTTCCCACGAAATTAGGCCAATATAAATGATGAAGTACCGCATAGTCATGTATAAAATCAGATACAATTCTCATGTCTTCCGATGAGATTTTCTACAAGAAGGTGATTTCAAGTAAATGAAATCTTTCTTGTTGTCTACCAGTGAAAAGAAAACTACAGGATATTTTGAAACACACTGGCAAAGGTACCGAAGAAGTCTTCTCAAGATTCATAAGGCAGGAAACTTCAAAAACTTTAAAACGAGCAGGAGATATTAATTCATCTGCTTTATAAAGCTAAAAGACGAATCAAAAGATGCCTTACCTCGGAATGTTGCAATCTCGAAGACCAGCCGATAAATATTGAAACCAAAATCGGAAATCCAGGGTATACCATATTTTCTTTGTTTCCAATGTTGAAACAAGTTCATGTTCAATTCTATTTTACATTACTATGCTTATCAAATATTTACAAACTTTTAAATGTTCAAAATTGTTTAACTAAGTTAATTCATGTTCACCTTTCGAGCTATAATTTCATTTCATCGATCGAATTTGCAGAGAAATGTTGTTTGGACAAAACTCAGTGAGCACTATCAAGCTTCATTCACTTGGGCTAATCAAGTCCAAGCAATGAAATCGCGATTTTGAAAACTCTGTAGTTATGTAATGATGCCTAGAAACGGAAAAATTATGTTACCAAGAACAGTACGTAGAAGTAGCCTCAATCAATCAGTTATGGCTGCGACCAGTTAAAGAAGAGTCTTTGCAGTTTGATGACCAGTCACAGGAAGTAGGGCTGAAAAATGTTTTTACAAGAAACCTACCGGGTGAGTCAGAAAATACGTTGGACGGTTAACAATCATTATTTTGGTACAGATATGCCAGAGCAAATTTTTTAAATTTCGTATATCGAAAAAAGATTAAAAAAACCCAACGTACTTAAAAAAATTCTGACACAAGCTGCTTCATATTGATAATATATAATTCATATGTATTTTTCAAAATTTTTGTTGACTTGGTTGCAGAGTTAAAAATAAAAAAATCTAAATTTGTTGTCAGGGCAAAGCCAGGGCTGCCAGCGTTAGTACAAGGTATGCTGCAAATTACAAGCATGGCACGCATCCAACTTCACAGGATTACAGACCAACAAACAATTTGATCAATAAACTGTGACAAAGGGATCCCATGAGTTGTCTAGTTTGAGGAATCCTTTAGTGTTCGTTTCTGATTAAAAGTATAACCTTAATGATGGTCTAGTCATTTTAGAAAAAGAAACAGTGTCTTGGCCAAACTCTTTATAAAAAGGTGCCTAATTTACTATTAATTTTTTAACCAAGTCTCCGAAAATACTGAAACATAGATAAAAAGTTATTCTAATTATTGCAGATTTCAATGAAAATAATTGTTTTTTAAATCTGTTGCATTTTTTCTGGGGCACCCGGTAGTTCTGGAGAATAATTGATCTTTTTTTTTCAAAACATATTTGAAAGTTGATTTGATAAGCAGCAAATCGTTGTTTTGCTGCATATCAAATGGACCTAAGTGATTATGAAGTCGTCAGCTAAGTGCTTTCCATGACAAGACTCGATAAAAACGGACAAGATACTTTCACTGCTGTTAAAATTCTTTTACACTAATAAAATATACAGCAAATGAAAGCTGTATAATAAAGTTTCTGGCAGAAAATTCTCGGAAGAAATTTCAATGAAACAAAAATTTTGAAAACGTCTGATCCTTTTACCCCATCTCCCCAAACGTCCATCGATTGTTTTGCGTGAAAGAATCGATTTGTGTGCGGCATCTAATATGGCTTAGCCACTCGATTTATGTCACTCGAATTTTGTCACTATTAATCATAACATGGACTTGTCAACTTTCTAATTTACGGACTAATACATCATAACATGGATCTTTCAACTTAATTTAATTACGAAACTGATTGAAGTATGAGCCAATCGACGTGATGTTTTTGTCGTCTTACTTGCCTAAGATTAAACTGATTCAGGAAAGTCAAATGACCAATACAAGAAACACTTAGTATTTTAAGATCTACCACCTCTAAGGGGACTATTATGGAAATAAGGTCAACTCGATCTTTTAATGCTATCCCTGCCGCTTTAATTAGGGGTGTCTTTAACTTGTAAATTGTATTGTAAATATCCTATTTATTCATCTTACTACATTTCTTTTTTGACCATTGTAATTTTTTGTTTTTGGATGTGGCAAATGTTTACTTCAGGTAGTTAGGTAGGTAATCATATTTAACGTGGCTTGCCTGCGACAGTCTTAGAGACTTGTTTCCAGCAGGGGCCACGGATGTTTTACCATCAACCCGCCAAAGCTACCAGATTTCCCTCACATGGCTCTGATCGACCCGGGCTAGAGTTACGGACAGCGACCAAACTGTCCAGCGTGGGATTTGAACCGTTCTGAGACCCTTGGTTTACGAGTCAGTCGCCTTAACCACTCTGCCACACGCTTCGTTACTTACTTAAGGGCCTTGGATCCTATTAAGTAAATTTTCTTTGTTATTGTAGTCACAGAGCTCAGAATTGGCCTAAATATAGTACTTATTGATATGATCTCAAAAATGACATTTTTTTTCCAAATTATGCTAATTAACCAAAATGGCGGACATAACAATTGGAGAAAACTACTACTAACATGTGACAAGAATTTTTTTCAACTGTAAGTGCAAGGAGGTTGTAAATTTGCACAAGTAATCAAGAATGATACATCTAATGAATGAGCAATTTTTAGATTGAATAATAGTATGGCTATCGAAAAAATTTAATTTGTATCAGCAAACAGAAAAAAATCAGTTTTCCTTCATGTTTAGATTCATACATTTTTACTTCAGAACAACACAGAGGACCCTAAAGTACCTCAATCACTAGTTCTTTGGTTGTAAAAAATACCCTGAAAATTTCAGCCTCATATGTTAAATGGTTTAAAAAATTCCTTGTCACAAAAGATTGCCAAATGACGGTTTTTGAAATTTTCAAGAAAAGCCAATTTTAGTGAATAGTTAGTTAGACTATCATTAAAATCCCCCAGACTGATATATTATCCCTTCCTTTTCTTTTGTTTTATCCCACAGTCCCTTTCTTATTGCTCTCAACTTTTTTCTCTGCAGTTTTGATTTGGTTGTTGACTCCTTCTCTGCTATTGCTATTCTTTTTCTATCAGCTACACGAAGTCCAACTTCAGTGTGACAGCCAACTGCAAGGCCTAACTTTCTTAGCACAGCTGCAATTGACTTAGAGCCATCATTGAAACTGGCGACAGCACTTGCAGTGCATAGCTCTACAATCTTCTTTCCTTGAAAAATTTTCTTGGGACACCTTTTCCAAATCATATTGTTCAATGATTCGTTTGGATTTTGTGTATGCGAATCCAAACATCTGGTCAATAATGTTGGATCTGACAGATCTTTGAAAATGGGAAGTACAACTTCCACAATAGCTGCTGGAAGCCCCTTCTTTGATTTGTACTCCGTAGTGCCATTAGCTTTGTCTCTTTGCCAGCCACACCAGGAATCTTTTCCTTCTGGGCAGAACTGGTGCTGGGGATTCTCCTGGCTTGAAGCAACATGGTATAAGCCGGCCATTGTATCTTTTATCATTCCCTTAAGATCATTCTTGTTTTGGCGTATTGCTAATCCATAATAGTTCTGCAGGGTGTCTACAATCTGGTCTGTAAGCCTTCCTTTGCCTCCAATTTTTTTCCCATCACTCAAATCTTTCTTTGCAAAAGAAGCCTTCAATTTCCTTAGCCTTGTACCCATACGCTTTTGGACATGCCCTACACATTCCTTCTTCTCTACGAGAACATCACTTCCATAGGGCTTTGCTTCTGACACAGTCTTGAAAGTTGAAGAGTCCCCATCCCCAATAAATGAAAGATAGCGAAGGCCATTCTTCTCCATGGATCTTTTGAAAATATCAAGAACACCATCAACTTCCATTTTTCCTGAAGATCCTGTATGATTAGTTGTGCAGACCAAGTCATGGTCTACTTTCCATACCTGATATTCGTTTGAATTTCTGTCCATATTTTTATGGGCATCACAACTTTTACACTTCTTGGACTTAACTTCATAGTCCAGCACTTTGCCTGTTGATACAGATATTGCAGACACTATGCCATTTAGCGAGGCATGGCCAGGTTTCTGCCAAGATCCATCAAAACTGACTGACACATCTGATTTTCCTTCAAAAGATTTAAGTTCTTCAGAAGCAGCTTTCATGCTGTCACTTGCAACCTCAACATAGGCTTTGTGCATGTTGCCAATTATTTTATTGTAGTTACTCCTAGTCATTGGCTTATGCATATTCATGCATGAAGCAAAATCAGCTATGCCCTCATATCCAATTCCAACCTCTCGAAATGCCATCACAATTCGTACATTCACTTCCATGCTGTTTCTTGTCCTTCCTTCTACAACTGCTTCATTAGATGTAGTAAAAGTCTTTGTCCATAAGCAATTGGGGCATTGCAGTTGATAGCAAATGCAAAAGCCTTGCTTCTTTGAACTCTCTTCTGTCACCCTCAAGCCAGGAAGTTTGCAACTTGGGCAACATAATGATGACAACATCTCTGCTAATATACAAAAATCAAACAAAACAAAACCATTGATTGGTTCTTTAGTTTCTTGCTGACTATTTCCAGGTGTTTCAGAAAGATCGCCAATTTTCCAAGCTGAAGAACTTCCTCTATACGTTCCAGGGGTCAGCTGATTTTCTGTTCCACTTCCTGCTTGTGCTGGCCTAGGCACGTCAATGACAGAAGATTCATCGTTACTCATTTCATTGACTATCTTCCTGCGTTTTTCTGTTGGTCCTTCTTTGATGCGTGTGTTTTTATTCTTTCTTGATGATTTTCTAGCTCTATTTCTTGGATTTCCCATGACAAAACACCAAAATTCTTACTAACAAATTGCGATAATGCTTTCCAATTTTCCTACGAAGCAGTTGATGCTTTGTACCGTCAAGTACTTCATGTATGGTAGCTAAGAGCCTCGTTTGAATACAGTCTCGTATAGGCTCTATCTATCCAATTCAACAAGAGAACTTGCGACCGAAGTTTCTGGGGGCCAAAACCGATAATATTGGGTACTTTTCGTTGCTAGGGGCGTTGCTAAGACACATTCTTGGGCGAAAAGCTATTTAAAACCATTTTATGAATGAGATACCTAAAAATTTGTTACAGCCCTTGAAAGAAAACATGTTGAACTTTAGTTTAAGTGTGTAAAAATATTTCCCTAAAAAAATTTTTTTTTGCTGATTTAATAGGAGTCAAGGGCCTTAAGACTGCAACAAGTAGAAGTCTGTAAAACTTAGCCGAAATGTTAAGAATGCTGTAATTCTGAAAACAATGACGACATCAAAAATGCCCTTTCTCGAAGTATGGCGAGCGACAAAAGTTTCCTTCGATCTATTTCAGTTGAAAGAACAAGGCAATGACACTTAACACATTTAATTTCAAAGTTTTGCAAAGATTCGAGCTCAATGCTTTGCAGATCAGCAAATGCATAGAAAGAAGAGTGGGAACAGTCTTTAGAAGCACTTGTTGCATTAGTTGTTAAACTCCAATCGCGGACAAAACTTGTGACACACTTTGTATTTTGGAGGAAATTTCGAGTTGAGATCCCCCCTCCCCGGTTACCCCTCATTGCAATGTTGAGAGCTGATGACAATGTCATAGATGAGTTTGTCTTCTTCCAGCGACCAACATTGCAGTGGGGGGGGGCATTAGCAGTGAAAGGTAGTAGTTTACACACAGGGAAGGCCTCTTTTAACGCAAAACTCATCTGTACCAACGAGTTTTGTCCGCGATTGTAGTTCCTCTTCAGCCTTGAATATCCAAATCCTGCATTCCTTTGATTAAGAAATTTCATGCTAAAGTGCTAATGAGCATACAGCATGTTAAACAACCATATGATTGCTTATGATGGAAACCACTGAAGCATGCGTGTGTTTGAGAACATAACAATAAACAAGGGGTCTTAGGTAATTCGCCAGTTTTATCTATAGGTTGTTTAGCTATTCTGAAAACAAATCTAAATCGAACGATATTCGTGTACTAATTGAAACAGTTTCGAAATGAACAAAAATGAGAGAAGCGACATAGACTGATAATATAGCCGTAGATAGTTATCGCTATCGAAAGGCTGCTGGACACTCCTGACTACGACTCATAATCAAACACCATTATTATGAAATAATGATATCTGCCTCCTGCCTCGTTTTGATAAGGCCCAGGCAAAAACAGTATCACAAACACTCGTATTTTTCAAATGAAACACATTGATTTGAAAACTTCACCGTAAATGAGTTAATGCTTAGCAAAAGCAACAAAATAGTACCAACGTATAAGGTTTGACATTTTCACCTACTGTTTTCAAAGCATTCTTAATCGCAAGACTTTGTTCTGTCAAGCTAAGTTCCTTCAAACTCAGCTTTGAGCTTCGAGCTTCTGTTGGTCGACATGAATCAATCGAATTTGTAAACAGCCTCGTTCCAAAGGGCGTTCAAAAGTGCAATAGATTCAGTCCAAAAACAATTGCCGTAATATTGTGAGTCCCAGGATGAGCGGTCACGGTTTAGTGTGCTAGTCTCGTTTTGAATTGCGATTCCTGGGATTCATCGTAATCAATCTAGAAGCTACGGCACCGTTCAATCAAACCTCTTCGATAAAAATATTTAGAAAACCGCTCGATCAAGGCTCTTTGTAGAGTAGCTGAGAGGTCAATAGCAGTTAAAAAATAGAAAATTCACTAGAGTTCCTACCTGAGTTTTCTAAATTGCATCTGGTTATTGAATTGAACTTCTGTCGCCTCACAACAACTTAACTCTACTGGGAACGAACATCAGGCAATTTAATGAAACGAAGCGGAAGCAAGCGACTCAGACAATAAGTCTACATTCATACCGAGTGGGTCAACGAAAAAGTTAAAAAGTTTAACCGGATGTGGAATAAAAGATACGAAGCCGAAAATCAAACCTGAAACTTTAATAGATCAGGCGAAGGCCAACTTAAATGTGAAAATTGTGGTTGCTAGAAGTACTCATCATTTTAGACAAAGAAATTAGGAAATTGCTATGAAGGGGGCTGTACCATGTTTGATTCTGGTCAATGATTTACTTACAACTGAAATTTAAAATTCAACACAATTTTCAGTTTCAGAAATATTATCAAAGTGGTTTTTGTAGTTTAATAACGAGATAGTATCCAGCAGAAGTCTGTAGCCTTTATAGTTTACGATTTGGCTATATTTGATGACGTTGCAACTTCAAAACCAGTTAGACGTTGGAACCGGGGGCATTGGGGGTACGTGCCCCCTGAGACTTTGCAATGACCAAAGAAGTGCCCTCTTTGTTTTCAAAAAGGCTCCCTTTTTCTCAAGGAAAAAGATGCACTCAAAGTGTCGTGCCCCCAAGTTTGAGATGCTTCCTACGTCCCTGAATTTTTAGAATACCACAATTCTGGAAAATGATGACATTTTAAAATGCTCCCACTCAGACCATGTCTAATTACATAAAGTTCCCTTCTATGAATCCAATGGAGCCATTGGGACAATAAAATTTTTAAACATAAATTTCAACTTTCGCAAAAACTAGACACCTGTGCTGTCCTCAAAATAAAACTGGAGCTTCTCGGCGGATATTCGACTTTTTGTTTATCAAAGTGACATTGATGAACATCTGACGGGCACTTAGAGAAAGGGTTGCTAATGATTACATAATCATGCAGCTTCCAAGAAATGTGCATTTTATTAACTGTCGATCAGCATGGTACATGTTTTGGCCAATCGCAAACCTCTTCAACTGCATTAAACCTTAACCCTTCTGGGCAATGCTTAACTTTAGTGATGCCTCTAGAGCATTTATAAAACCCTCGGCAGTCACTTTCAAGTGGGTAAAATCCATCAAGCTTCCCTAAACAGAAGCTAGTTCCACCAGTTTTCATTGCTGGTTTACTGTTGTCAATAAGACGCTCAGACAAATCTTGATTTGAAATGCCTCGTTGCACGTCAGGTATGACATAGGAGTCTTTGCTTTCTTCTCCTGATATGCTATATAGGTTCTTCGACGTTTCTTGCGCTGGCATCGGTATTTTGTTTTCCAGAAAAGGCGTTCCTCGATGACTGCAATCAACATAACTCTGTGTCCGGCAATTATGCCTGTACTGGTCATACAGAAAGCCATCCGGACATCTGTATGCATTTGATCCGGTACCATTGCACATTATGAATTTTCTGCAATCTGAAGGATCCGGATAGCGCCCTAGATTCTTCCTGTGTTCCTTGCACCAGTTAACTTTCACTTCATTGTCTTTCATGTCATGTGATGCGTTTGTATTTGTTGTCGTCTGTTCTGTGGTTTTGTTTTGGGAATCATCGTCATTGTCAAACTAAGAAGTCATAAAGTTAAAAACATGAAACCTGCATCTAAACGATTAAAATTTAAAAGAAAATATCAGTCAAATATTTTTGCTCCAGCTCCTCATTTGACGATGCAAAGAAAAAAGGTCCCGTTAGGAAGAGCAAATTTTGTGAAACAAAATATTTAGGCTTCCGAGGAGATTTGTCTCTCAGCAGAATAGATTTCAAACTTTTCAATGCACTCATTCAAATAAAAATTAACAGAGTAAGCAAAGTATTATGGTTGGCTGCATCGATGGTGGAAATTCTTGAGGCTGCCTAATCGCTATGCCTCTGTCAAACCTATATTCTTTGTGTTACAAAATTTTCCCTTGCTGTGTTTGGATTTGATACTGAAGATAACAAGGACAGAAATGTAACCAAATAGCATCAACTGCTTTCGAGTGACACTGCAATTCAAAGCGATTAGTGAAAGCAGACAAAGGTAATTCTCTCAACCAGTAATTCAAAAGAAACAAAGCTGCAAAGCTGCCTTGAATACAGTACGGCAAACTTTCGCCTTGTGCACGCTAAAGGTGGTTTCAACAGCAGTCAAAAATTTAAAACGAAAGAAGAGCGATAATTCTAAAAAGATCTGTGGGGCGGATTTCGTTTGTTTGATTCAGGAGCTGAGAAGTAATGGTTTATTTACACTCTAAATATGAAAGAATAGCGATGCCTTCTGCTTGGCATCTGAATAAAATAAACGAAATCCGCTAGACACCAGTGCTCTCTAAAGGATGTATCAAAACCTGGTTTCTCGGCTTTCCTTTGATGTACTGTTTTTGAAAAATATTTCGCGAAGGAATTCGCAAACAAGAAGAAAGTAGCCATATGCCAAAGTGAGATAAGAGTTTGATGTGAACATCGTTTTGATTTCCCATTTCAGCGTTTGATGAAAGTTGGACCCTTTTCTTCCATTTTTACAAGATGCAGGTAGAGTTTTAAAACGGCAGAATTTATGCCGCCTTGGAAAATGAGCTCCCGTCTACACGATGCCGGTAGAATTTGAAAATAGCATGAAATAATGAGTGAAGATACATAAAACTACGACAGCAATAAGGACACTAGAGAGCGTTAAAAACATTAGCCTCATGGAGAAGCCACGAGATGCCGGCAGAATTTGAAAACGGCAGAATTACAAACATTGCTGTTGCGCTAACAGACACAAAATTCTGCCTGCATCATGTAAACGAGAGGCAAAAACGACACTATTTTATGTCATTTTCAAATTCTACCGGCATGTTGTAAACGGAGCCTGAATCTACCTTTTCTGACTCTTTTTCCGCTTTTTCTTTTTGACCGGAACATTTGGCATTAGCGGCATGGTCACAGTTCTTGATTTTGTCGTTCCATTCTAAACCTTTCGGACATTGCTTTCTGTATGTTTTTGAGTTGGCACATTGAATGAAGTATGTACAATCGGTCGGGTCACCATACGTCCCTGCATCTTTCGTTTTGCAAAAATCATCAATATTTGCTGACGTCCACTTCTCCTCCTGTTTCGCTTCCGGTGTTGGTTTTGTTTCTGGTGCTGGTTTCGCTTCCGGTGGTGGCTTTGTTTCTGCAGACGGCTTCGTCTCTGGCGGTGGCTTTGTTTCAGGGGCTGGTTTTTTTGTTGCTGGTTTGCTAGAGCCTGCAGTAATAAAGAGAGGGTGGAGGGCTGCGGAAGAATAATCAATTATGATAACAAACAAGGCGGCATGGGTCGGCAGGGCGTCGGTTGTTGGGCCTTCTCGTGTATTTTCCTTGCGTCCGGGTCCCTCCTATAACATCTTGTAAGTACCAAACCTGCTTCCTCCACACCGTGCCTTAAATGTCTTTCTGCATCAGATTCAGATAACATCTACATAAGTCAATGTCTTGCTAGATAGGAGATGTTTCCTCCTCGATTAGCTTGCCTATTGAGGGAGCCCTCCTTCGAGATACCCCCCTCTTTTCACTACCGCTCTTCATACTTACCATTTTAGTTTGCCAACATTAAAGACCCATTGCCACCCATGATCCTTCGTGGCGCCAAAGCCGACTTTCATATTATCTGAAAGTCCTTTTTGGTCTAAAGTCCCTTTGTCTTGCGTTTCATTCAGCGCACAAAGGGTCATGGTTAGCAATGGGTCTTTAAGCTTTCACCCTATCAAGACCCTATATCATCCTGTATTTCCTTTCAATGGTACATGTTGTATTTAACTTCAGTTTACCATTATTAGTAAGATAGGTAGGTATGTAGAGTTTAGTGTCTTAGATGGAATTTCAAAAATGAATGAAGTAAACTGAACTGAACTGAGTTATTTTTCTGAAACTTTTCAGATTGAAACATTTGAGTGTCCTTGTAATCACTAGGTATAACCTGGTCGTATCATTTCGGCACACTTTCATTGCCATCTGCTAAATATTTGGCCTGAGGACAGTAAGAAATTCACGACATAAAGATAATATATTGCTTTCTTACCACCACCTCCTGAGGAACCTTGTCCTTGGTTTGTGACATCATCAGCTTTCCCGTCTCGCTTTAATTCTCCTTGTCCATGACATGGAAGTTGCGGAGGGGAACCACCACTTGCTGTTCAAAAATGAAGAAAGAATTTGACATAACAGGAATAAATGCCCTCATTTCGTGCACGCTTTGACGTTGGTAATTGTGTTAACGGTTGACGGCTGGCGGTTGACGGTTTACCCTGCCGATTTACTGCTTAAAGTAACATGTAGATCTCGAACACATTGCAAAGATAAATATGCAGTCAATATGAAGATCTTAGGATGGAGCATGGGCAGTTCGGACACTATTGTGCTGTCCCAACTAACCATAAAACACCAGTAATGATTCAGTACTCACCAAGCAAAGTAGCCTGACAGGCAACAAGCCAAGCAGTGTTTGTATTCTGTTACCTACCGCATCGTGTCTTGGTTAAGCTAGAACTTCAAATTCTGAATCCCAACTAAACTGCAGCAACATTCCGTCTCCCAAACTAACCCTAACGAATGGCCCTCACATAAACGAGCTATGGAGTCCATAACGAGCCCTCGATGGCTTGTTGCTGTGAGAGCATTTTATTCTGATTCTGGAAAAAAGCATGATACACTGGCTGAAGGCACAACCGAAATAAGAATACCACCGAAAGTGCATTGAACAACAATAAAACATGGAATACGAAACACCTTAAATGATCTCTCGTTCTTACCTTCCTTGAATTTCTTGTACTGAAACCCAGAATCTTGGTCTTTGTCGTTGATCAGTTTGGGAATATCACCGCCAACTGTCTCTCCTGCAACACTTGTTAACCTTGTACGAAGAGGGAAGTCTATCTTGCCAACTCCACTCCATACAAAATGATTATCATCTGTTCTTTTAGCACAATGCCATTTGCCATCTTTAAAGAATTCGACTGCAGCAGTAGGCAACCTTTAGTGAAAAAACCTCATTGGGAGAGGATCGATCACCGAGCCTAAATGATAGCATTGCAGGATAGGGCATAAATCTTTGCAAAAATTTTTAATCATTCCTGTAAAATGGAATTGCTACATTCTTATAACTGAATTGAACAAAGGTGACTTCACGTAACTTACCACAATCACAGGACATCACTTTTATATCGTGATAATTTTCAGAATTACAGCAACTGGCATGTAGCATTCCTTTTACTTCGAGATGTCTTTGACGTTGCACTTAAGGCCATTTTCTGGATGTTCTGCAGAACTATTTCGATCTTTCATTCATTTCATTTATTTTCACAGGGTAAATACATTCAGTAACTATGGTATCTACTGTTTTACAATGTGCCCTGCTTTAAAACCCTAACTTACTTAATTACATGAATTAATTAAGATTAAAATCCAATATATAAGAAAGAAAAGTATAAAAAGAAAGGTGACTCTGGAGTCAAAAATGTGGCTGATGTTGATTTCGATCATCAACTTCTTTGATCTTTCAAAAAAGATTTTAATTTCGTCTTGAAAGCAGCTAGCGAAGGAGCAGTTTTTCTTTCAAGGCTTAATTGATTCCAAACAGTAACCCCTCGATACGAAAAGCTTCGCTGCCCATTTGAGGTTTTACAAAAAGGAATCCTGAGGTCAGTGCTGGTATTACGTAAAGTCCGATTGCAAGACTCGGACAATTTTTGAAACATCGACTTCATATAGGGAGGTGCAAGCCCATGCAAGGCTTTATATACCATGCAGGCTGTCTCGAAGTCAATCATCACGTTAACTGTTAACCATCCTAGTTTTGGGATCTTATCATGGGACTAGTATTTTGAAAATTATCAAAACAATGTAGGAAGTACTTCAGTCTTGGAGCTACTAGAAAAGTAATTTTATTGATACAAATGTGATAAAATACTAAATTTGCAACAATGATTTTTCAAACAGGGGAACATTTATTGAGTCATCTGTTATAATGGGAGAATTTCCCGGGGGGGGGGGTAACTTAACTTGTCTATGGTACGGGGTTGTGCCATTTTTTAGGGTACCTTTTTCATGATAGTTTCGGGATTTATGGGTATGGTTTTCAACAATTTGTTGCATCTTCCGGATTTATGGGTATTGTTTTCTATCAGAATTCAGTTATTGGTGAGCTGTTTTGGCATTCCCGGATTTATGGGTATGATTTTTAGGAATTCTCCAGATTTATGGGTATACTTTTGAGAAATTTCTCCGGATTTATGGGTATACTTTTGAGAAAGTTTTCCGGATTTATGGGTGGTACTTTTACGATTTGAATGGCACAACCCCGTATCTTGGAAACTCAAGTTACCCCCCCCCCCGGGGAGAATTTCTGTATTTTAAAAGATAACATCAATATAACCAAAAATCTGATCTTACTTGGAATTAGCGATCTGTAGCTTGAGATACCAACCATTGCTTCCAGTGAAACGATATTGAATATTTCCCTTAGATCCTGAGACATCAGGGCAATCGACGGCATCAAAACTTATTTCCCATTTGCCATCTCCGGGCGTATAAAAGTCCAGGTCACCTGGTAAAAATTGAAATGGAGGCATGTATTAGATCATAATACGATATAAATGAATAGTTGGGAAAAACTACCTCAGTATGCCATTTCATTCTAAAATGAGAACCAAGTAATAACGAAAATTATGTACTAAGAAGAAGGTGGACGCAAAGAAATTGACTGAGGCCCCAGGAGCATATGTTTCGATCAGACTACAACTGTCACAACAAAAATGTCTGAGTATATTGGCATATTTCTCAATAGTTTCAACATTAACTCTTATGCCGTAAATAGGTTGTTTTCGTTATAACTTAAAAATTGAAAAATAAACTTGTGATTTTCTTGTTATCTTGGGCTTTTTGAGGTCTTGCCTACGACATTCTTGAAAATAACTGGCGGCTTGTAACTAAACGAGCCAAGGAAAGAATGCAAATATATTGACAAGTTTCAGCAAGAAATTTGAATTTCAATAGCTTGTACATCAAGGAGCAGAATCCAACGGGGAATGCCCTTTTCCACGCAGACCAGCATTTCCTAATTTCTGGTGACTGTCTGATATGAAAAATAACAAGGAAACATACCTTGTCCACAAGCCCCACATAAGTCGACAACAACCGCATAGTAGGTTCCCTTCAACTCAACACTTCCTCGTCCACCAACCGGTTTCCCCGAAGCTTCAACTTTCAAACACATTCCGCATCCAAGTGATTTCTGATAATCAGGTTGGCCAGCTGCAACTTTGATCCAGCCTTTTTGTGTCTGCACATCAGGTAAAGGATCCAAAGAGCATGCTCCTGTCCCAACCGGGTATTCACCATATGAGCTGGCCTGAAAGGAAACACAATGGTCCAAAAAATTGGTTGTTTTGCGAATGAAATAGGTTGACCGGAGAAAAACCAGTCATTTGAATTTTTGCTACTAAAGGGTGAATTTTGTGAAACGCAGGATAGGGATCCAAGGTTTCCATTGATTTTTGCCCATGGCCCAAAACCCTCGGAACCTCATTTTCACGGATTAATCAGACGGCGAATAAATGAAGCAACCCATGAAGATTTTGCAAAATTTTACCTGCCTTTATAAGATGCAACCATGAGAAAAAAATACCTAAATATCTCATGTTTTGAAGAAATCTACTCTCCTGAAGTTGGGGTTTTACAAACCTTCCTCCGGTCAATGACCGTGCGACCGTAATCTTTTCTGGATTCTGGTTGGGGTATACTTGTATCAACTTCTATTTCAAATATCTCACGGTTTCGAGGAGTTATGTCATCCACAACTGACGAAATCAACTAAGGTTTGTTTATACCACTTCAAGTTAGGCGATCAATCTCTTGATAAGACGTGCTTTGAATTCTATAACATGTTTTGCACCATGCAAATTTGTGCCATGCAAATAGGAGTAGCCTGATTCACACTAGGCCAGATTCGGGCTGTTAGGGTCTCGTTAGGGTCGTGCAAAACCCAAAAGACGAGGACTCAGAGTTTGCGTCCTTTGTCTTTGGATCTTTCTGCACGACCAACGACCCAAACGACCTTGTGTGAATCAGGATTGATACTGAAACTTCCCAAAGTATTGCCACATGATTTGAAAAGGGAACAGACCTAAGCGATCTCTGTCAGAAATATGATCTGGGCCTAGACTTCTTACCGATCAAACTCATTCGTTGCCTCCAAAAGGTTTAGTTTGTAATTTGCATTCTTGGGGCAAATTACTAATGACTCAAGGATCAATTTGTCTCTAAATTTCGTTTAAAACGTCCAGTTTTTAACAACTTCCTGCATATTTGTCTCGTTCCATATTTTCTCTGCAAAGCACCAGTAATATCCTCAAAAACGTTGCATCGATTGGCTCAGGTATTGCGATTAGATACTGTTCATGCACTCGTGAATAGATATGGCATGCCTGATTTTGCTCATTTCATTCAAATGGAAACAAAATGGATAAAACATTTTGGCTGGCTGGTTCACCAATGAATAGATCTTACACAAAACAGTAAAACAACGAAAGAT
The DNA here is from genome assembly GCA_964019985.1 of Aurelia sp. 4 Dawson et al 2005. Classification (NCBI taxonomy): domain Eukaryota; kingdom Metazoa; phylum Cnidaria; class Scyphozoa; order Semaeostomeae; family Ulmaridae; genus Aurelia; species Aurelia sp. 4 Dawson et al 2005. The sequence goes on along the minus strand of OZ026493.1, from coordinate 7,802,726 downwards.
TTGAGCAATAAATGTGTAAAATCTATGCATGAGTCAATACAATCAAACAAAAGGGAAAAACGGTAGACTAAACTTTCAGCGCAAAAACTTAAGATTTCACACCTTCAATGCAGGCTTTCCCTGTCAAATTTTCAAGCAGTTTAAGTTCATTTTGTTTACCCGATACAACAGTTTAATAATTCATGTAAACATAATCTGCAATTGAAAGAACATAACATAAAGTAGCCAAAGCATAAAATTCTTGCTTAAAAATTCGTCTACGTATTCAATTCATTTCAACAAATAAGTAAGTAAACTAATTCAGTTCAATAGATAAGTAGGTAAAAAAGTTTACGTAATTGCAAGCTGGGACGAACCGTAATAAGTCTACTACATACCCATCCTTTAGATCCAGTCGTGTATCTTGAGTGTATAGCCTGTATGTTTTCTTCAGTAGTCGCTCTCTTAGTCACATTAAACAACTGAAAGAAATAACAGGGATAGTTATGCAGGCTTCGGAACTAAAGCAGTAGAAGGAAGCAACAGGAAATCTATAGGAGGTAGGTATAGTGTGTCCCAAGAAAAATTGTGCCCCGTTTGTGCGGCTACTGTGGAGGAGCTGTAGATTCAATTCTCTCTGTTTTTACACTGCTGCATACGTCAAGCTTCAACTTAGGGCTTCAGACATTGTTTGAGTCAATCTAACAAGTGGTTGCTGATTTATGGCAGAGAAAAGGCAAAATAAGTGGTAGTGGTTGCTTCAAAAACAGCACTTCTATTGTTCTCAAGCAATGCCAAAATGAACGAAGTTTTGAAAGAAGGGGTTCTGGCATCGTATCAAAATTTTCACTACACTTTTTAAAAGATAGAAAATGCTCTCTTATGAATAGACAACACTGCTAACCCCTTAAAAGATCTAGAAATAATTCAGATGCGACGTTTAGAACCCTTTCTTTAAAAACTTACGTTATTGTGACGTCGTGGAAGTGCTATGTTTGAAGCAACCAACTTTGTCTTTTCTCTGCCATTAATCAACAACCTCTTGTCAGATTGACTTATGCGAGGTCTCAAACTCTAAGTTAAAGCCTGACCTATGCAACTGTGTGAAGATCGAGATAACTGAATCTACAGCTCCTCCACAGTAGCCACACAAATGGGCACAATTTTTTGGGACACCCTGTATATGCGCGCTGTTGAGAATGCAATCTATTGGTCCTAAGTAGACGGCTGACCAGATACAATACGGACTGAGCAGGCTATTTCATTCTTAACATTTGATATTTGATTCTATTAAGGAAGTCTGCCTTAAGCCAGAATTACGAAGCCTAAAAAAAGCTGGAAATATGATTCTTAACTAATGTAATGAAAGCAACCTAAAAGCGAAATCTGGAGCATATAAAGGCACAGCAGAGGCTCTTGGTTATACATCTAATTTGTTGTTCAGTAACTCGCTGAACCCTTTTAAAGGGTCACAGAAAACAACATAAACAAATAGTGGAGAGTGCAGGTAAGGAAAATCATTGCATGGGAAGTAAAAAAGACAAGTAAATCTTGAGCACATTGTTTTGGGTATCAGTGCTGAAGCATTCGAGCTACATCAAATGTACTTAGATTGAAGCGAATGAAAGAGAATATTATAAAATCGAGCTTTGACTACGACGAACAAAACGAAAGAACTTGAAGTGAATTAAAATGAAGCGAATTTTCAAACTTCAGTTTTAGTTAGATCCAACGTCAACTTTCTGTAGCAAGGTATAAAAGCTGTATGTGTTTTTTACTTCTGTCGCTCGTTCGCATAAGAAAGTAGAAAGAAAATAACACAAGCAAATAACGACGGCTGCCAAATCGATGGAAAACAGCAAGCAAAGGCTAGTATCAGCAAATTATCTTCTTTAATACGAGACAAAATAATAACAGTATTTTGAACAGATAGGAAACTTACTGATCTCGCATCTGTAACCACTGGAATTAACAAAAACAACAGATAACAATCCATGTTCTGCACATCGAAGCTCTTTTGCTCTTCCTGAAAAGTCTCGATTTCACTCTAAGCGACCAATGATTTGTTTGTTGAACTTGCTTAAAAACACTGTTGTCGCATCAGGCACCTGCTTTTGGCCTGGCAAACCTGATATTAGGTGATCATGCACGATGCGCAGGTCGCTAAAGATTCGTGCGATACACGTTTTTTCATAAGAAACTAAGAATTTGGGCCAGTACTGAAAGTTTCTTAAAATTATCAGATTTTGAGTACTCAGAGTTTTTTTACGAGTTTCTCAAAGGTTCCGTAACATTCTTCGTCTTCACTAAAACAATGTTATTCGAAAACTTTCCGATGTTTAGACATCATTCAAGTAAATACAGGAAACAAGTGAAATAAAGTACAGCAGTGTCCCGCATATAAGAAACACAAATTTAAGAAACACCAGCCCCGATTTTCAAAATAGTACTCCCCTTTGATAAGAAACAAGCTCAGGTCTGACAAATGCTTGTTTCCTATTTAAAGGTTATTGACATGAGAATGGTTTCTGGTTTTAGCTTTCCAATTAGGTCAAATTATATCTATTCAAAATGAAAACAAGAGCTTGCCTGCAAATGAAGCAAAAAGCACCTTCCAGGAATAACTGTGGCTTGTCTTTGAAGTGCAAATTCACAAATACAAATAAAAAAGTTTGTTTGAATCAGAGGATTTCATTGATAGTACAACATTTTTCTAATAAGAAACTTAAGAAACTTTACCCTGATTTGAAGTTTACATCTCAGTTTATAAGAAACACATCAGATCTGAAACTGAAAATGTCGTTTCTTATATGCGGGAAACTACTGTACAATAAGTCAAAGATTTCCTTTATTAAAAGTAAATAGTTTCTTAAGTTATCTTGTCCCAGTATGGGAATTTCTTAATTTTATGGCGATCTGAGAGTTGAGTTTCTTATAAGCGGTTTCCTATTAAAAAATACGTGTAATCAGAGGTACCCACCTATCGTGTGGTGATCGTGTCCAGATACCAACGTGCGTGTGATAAGAACAGTGTAGAAAGACTCTCTCTGGCACTTTCTAGTATTTTGTGGGAATATTCTTGCCCTTCCTTACCTTTACTCTACTACATCCCATGCATTGTGCGAATTTTTGGAACAAAAATTCGGAAGGTGTACATTGGCATCGGAAGTGGTTACTTACAGATGAGGAAATGCAAGGAAGTGGGAAGTTCTGAAGCATTTGAAGAAGCTTTCATATGTTTTTATACAAGCATTTAAATCTAATTTTTCTGTTTCTCCAGTTATACGAGAGTAATATCTTTGAGCAAATCTAATAGGACTTCAAATTAGATGGGGGGTTGTGGGGGCCGGCGGTTCGAGGCTTTTAGCCTCCTTTCGATCAGTTTTATTGTTTTTGCCGTGATTTTGCGGCTCTTTTCGCCCTCAATGGTTCGGTAGTTTCGGTCAGCGACCAGCGCGCTTGCCTTGTGCGCATGCTCTGTTGCTAAAGAGCATGCGCACTAGGCAAACGCGCACGTCGCCGACCAAAACTACTGAAGTGGAGGTCGGCCTTAAGGCAAATTGTCAAGAAAGTTAAGATACATCACGAAAAATATCCAGTTCGGTATCATTTTACGAAAAATTCCAATAATTTTGACTTTGGAATAAGCTCTCAGTTTCTGGGGTCACAGAGATGATAGCGAGTCAGTGGTCTGCGACATAAAATCGAGGTTATATATGAAAAGTGCGGAAAGATGTCATGAAGATTTTAGCTGAATTTAGGAGCGGTTTTGCGGTCTTTCTGAAATATTGTTGACGTTTTACACTTTTTGATATCCCCCAACGACCCCTACAATCAGAAACACATCAGGTGCAAACCAAGTCTTTGCAATATAGACAATGTTGAAAATGTTTTGAATCAATCTTCTACTATTTGCCATTCTTTCACTGGTTTCTCTATTTGATTTGGGCAATTGACATAGGCTGCTCGAGAACACGTCTTGATTTTGTCATTCCAAAGAAAATCACCTTGACACTTTTTTCGGGCCGTTTTTGAATTCGAACATTGAATGAAATATTTGCAATCTGCTGGGTCAGCATACATCCCTGAATCTTTCGTTTCGCAGAATCTGTCGAAGATTTCTTTAATAATAGGGTTTGCTTCTGATGGCTTGCTTTCCTGTTTCGTTTCTGGCTTTGGTTTCGTTTCCGGTTTTGGTTTTGTTGTTGGCTTTGCTAGGCCTGGTTTTTGAGAGCCAGCTGCCTTTTCTTTCTGAGATGCGCACTTTACAGAAGCTGGAAGATCACATGCGTTCAACTTCTCATTCCACGATAACCCCATTGGACACCTGATTCTGAATGTTCTTGAATATGCACATAGAAGGAAGTATTTGCAATCGGTAGGGTCACGATAAATCCCAGGTGCCTTCTTTTTGCAAAATTTCCCAATGTTCTCTGGCGTCCACTTCTCCTCAGGTTCATGCACAGGTTTTGGCTTCTGTTCCGTTTTTGGCTTTCCTTCTTGTATTGGTTTCTTTTCTGCATTCGGTTTCTTTTTAGTTTCTGGTTTATTGTCTGCCTTTCCTTTAGTTGTTGGTTTTGTTTCCGGTTTCGGTTTTGTTGTTGGTGTTGGCTTCATAGTTGTAGATGGTATTATTGTTGTTGGCTCCGTGAGTAGTATTGGCTTTGTTTCCGGCTCTGGTTCGGTTGTTGGTATCGCTGTTGATTTTGGCTTCACTTCCGGTTTTGCTTTCGTTCCTTGTTTCGTTGTCGGTTTAGGTTCTGTTGTTGGCTTTCGTTTCATTTCTGGTCTTGGTACTAAAGTTGTCATCAGTTCCACTGTTGTTCTTGGTTCCGTCATTGGTGTCGGTTTCATTTCTGGCTTAGGTTTCTTCTTAAGTCCTGGTTTTATCGTTGGTCTTTTGTCCAGTTTTGGCTTTGTTGTTGGTGCTAGTTTTGCTTCTGGTTTCGGTTTCTTTTCCGGTCTTGGCTTCAGGGTAGTTATTGGTTTCTTTGCTATTTTTGGTTCTGTTGTTGGTGCTGGTTTTGTTTCCGGTTTCGGCTTCCTCGTTTGTTTCCTTTCAGGAGTTGGCTTATTTTCCGTCGGTATGTTTGGCGGTTCTGGTGTGCTGGAACCCATTTTCTTGTCTTTTTGTTTCGTTGTCGGTGTTGGCTTTGCAGTTGGTTCTGGTTTGATTTCCGGAATTGGTTTCACTATTGTAATCGGCTCAATCGTCGTTTCTGGTTCTGCTGTTGGTTGTGCTTCTTCTCCTGGTTCCGCAGTTGGTTTCGCCGTCTGAGTGGGTTTCCTTTCCGGTACTGGTTCCATTGTTGTCATTGGTTCCGTAATTGTTATTGGTTCTGTTGTTGGTTTTGTCGTTGTTTCCGGTTTTGGTTTCATTGTTGGTTTCATTGGACGTGGTATCTGAGGGCCTGCTGTCTTTTCCTTCTGATATGGACATTTCACATTACCTGGAAGATCACATGTCTTGATGTTGTCATTCCACAATAACCCGCTTGGGCACTTCTTTCTGTATGTTCTTGAAAAAGAACAAAGAATGAAGTATTTGCAATCTGTTGGGTCAGGATAAATTCCTGATATCTTCATTTTGCAAAAATCACCAATATTTGCTGAGGTCCATTCTTCTTCAGACTTCGTTTCCAATTGCTTTTTTGTTTTCGGTTTTGATTCCGCCTGGGAAAATCAAGTTGTAAAATTGAATAGAAGCAGGCTTTGCAGTTGCGGGGGGAGGAGGGTTAATGACTTTTAGACTAACGATTACAAAAGATTGTGCAATGAGAATGCAGCCTTACGCTGCGTTCATATCATCGCACATTCATTTGTAAGAGCTTAAACGCTCGTGCAGATTTCCGCCACACTAATCCCTTGCAGTGTTCGGACTACAAAATATTTGCATGCGGAAAGAAGCTTGCTCATACGAAAAAGCTTGTTGGTTAGCAACAAGATTACTTACACGCGCGTGCGAGCGAGATGGATTTTGAGCTTTTCATTTCAGAAGTAAAAACGACCTGCTTGCTATGTGGGATCCAAGGGACATATCAATCCGAACGGGAAGATCCAAACAAAAGCACGTTTACGCAAGCACGTACGCAAAAACAAGCCTTTAATGTAAACGCAGCCTTACAGCGGTAAAGCAACAGTTACAGCTGCGGTAGAGGCACCGCAAGGAATTTTTTCCATTAAAGCTGGAAACGTTGCAGCAATGGTACAGTCGTGCCTCAGCGCTGTCCCGCCACTTATGGCTTATGGAAACCAGGCTTTACACATTTGAAGGAAACAACACAAGCAAATTGTGGAAGCTGCAAAAACTGGTACAAAAATGCAAAAGCAAGACCAGTATGAAGACAAAGTATTAACTCTTTTGCAGGGGAAATTGATAATAATATTTGAAAACAGATTAGAAACTTACCGTTCTCGTATTTGCAACCAGTGGAATAAACAAAAACAGCAGATAGAATTCCATATTCTGCAAATTGAACCTCTTTCGTTCCTTCAGGACAGGCACGATTACACTGTAAGGGACTAATGATTTATAGTCTCGATTTGATTGCTGAACTTGCTTAAAACACTGGTTTCACATCAGGCACCTGCTTTGGGCCACGCAAAGCCGACATTAGCTGTGTCGCAATCACGTGGAGGCCGCTAAAGTTTGGTACCAACCTTAAGTGTGATTAGAGCGATAAGCCAGATAGAAACGCGATAAGCCCTTATATCTGTGACAGTGAAGCGGAAAATTGCTGCATCTAAATCATATTTCGTGATTTCTGCAAGATGCAAAATATTCCTTGTCAAACCAATCAAATCATGCCAAGGCATGTGTTTCAGGAGACATAGGATTTCTTTGGCTAGGCAAGAATTCTACAAAATTTAGCCAGTTATATTTGGGTGAAGTACACGTTTTTTATAAGAAACTGGTTTATAAGAAACTAGTACTAAGATGGCCAAAGTTTTAAGAAACTCTAGTACTATGTCTGAGAAGTACTAAGAAACTTTTCAAAGTTAAAAGCACAAATATCACAGCAAATAGAACGTTGAACCCTTATTCTTGAGCAATATCATCAAACCATTTGTGTTTTCAACATAACAGAACACTGTTTATTCCTTTATGATGTTTTAAATGTCAAGAAACATATCTGCCGCAGTGTTAGCGACCACATTGCTAATTCTGCATTCAAAAAATAAGAAACTAATTAAGAAACTTTTAGTACTAAAATGGACAAAATTTCATGCGAAATTAAGAAACTTTTAGTGCTATGGCCTGATCCTAGTTTCTTATAAAAAAAACGTATAAAGCCTTTCTTGGTGTTTTGTTGAAAATCCCCCTCATTTTTCTGGCGTTGACCGTTGACTGCATGAGCAACCGACGAGAACGGTGGCTATATCGTAGTTATCTTTAACAATTCGAGATTATCGGTAAGGGAAGTTTCGGCAAAAACACAAAGGTAAACTTTATTTCTAGCAAATAAAAATTGATTAGGGTTCGTTGAGAATATATGCCTAGCCTAGGAAATACAATGTTTCGTAGCACCCGTGTATTTAGACATGTAACCGATAAAACTTGATCAGCAATTTCAGACGTTTTTGAAGGTTTCTGAAGATTCTTTTAAAGAAAATCACTAAAAGAAAATCACTTATAACTTCATAAAGACTGACCGATTTACCCCCCCCCCCGCCTCCCCAGTTGAACATTAAAATATATGTTAACACGTCAAATAACAAATGATATGTTTGCCAGTTTCATTGCCTCGATGTCTAGCGGAAGTGATCTTGCAAACAGGGATAGTTTTAGGAGTGTGTCCCTGAAAATCCCATATACTTTCGGAACGGAGTGACTGAGTTAGCCATGACTTAACCCGGCTAAAATTCTTAGTTCTAGTCAGAGTCAAATGAGCACGTCTGCTATTAAACAGGGCAGTTACAATTATCACTGCTTCAATGTCCAGAGAACAATAGTCTTTCAAATAGTGATTGTTTTAACCCCATCACGGCCTAAGTTTGTACCGGGATGTGCCTAAGAAAAGTTTTTTTACCCGGTTCCAGAATTTTTACCTTCAAATTAAATGATACCCAATTTTAGAAGCAATCGGTGAAAAGTATACTCCAAAACACAAAAACTGGACTAAATAATGAGCCAATCCAATAAAATTTCCCCTTTTAACATGTTTTGACAACCGGCTCCAGAAAAAATGCCTTCTTTTGATACCCCGTCCTAGAAAGAAATAGGCGAAAACAATACCCTAAAAAAAACAGCGCATCCCCGTCGGACAAATAAATATACTAAATAGTACCCCCCCCCCCCACCGGGACCTCACCCGGGAGATTGCCGCGCGGACGACTACCGCCACTCGCATTGTATAGCTTTCGCCGGGCTTTCTACTTGGACAAAATCTTCAGGACGAAGAGTTGATAAAGACGGAGTGCTCGGATTCTCTAGCAGACTTTTCAGCTATTCTGAAAAAAGAATCAGATTCGACGACATATTTATAGTGTATAGCATTTTCGAAAGTGCACAAAAGGCTAAAACGCTAACTCAGTTGAGCCTCTCGTATCAAGACTTATAAAAAATATCGCTCGATCCAGGCTCTTCTGTAGGATAGCTAAAAGTTAAGATCTCTTTGGATCTTTTCAGCTGGGGATACACCAAAAAAAATTGCTGCAAATATTGCCGGTGTCGGTCTAACAACGTGTGCATTTGCGATTCATTTCATGTTTTTAGAATAATCACTGCTGCAGGTGAATCGTTTTGCTCATGTCCAGGAATGTAGAATAAAGATATGCGCAGATCACTTGAGAAAGCATTCAAGATAGCAATGTTCAATGGTGGTTCAAGGTTCAATTTGACCGGTCGGTTCTGATCAAGATACTTGTTCTGATGTATAAGATAATTAACAAAATATGTCCTGAGAGTCTGCACGATAAATTTGCTGAAAGATCCTCGATAAGCAAGTATGATACAAGAAACAAAACTGATCTCCAAATCCCAAGGCTAAATCTAGACTTCAGTAGAATAGGTTTCATTTATACTGGTCTAAAACCTGGAATTCTATTCCAACACACATAAGAGAGTCTTGCACACTCACCCGTTTTAAGAATGGGCTAAAAAGTCGTTTTCTAAGCTGAGGAAAAATATGTTTTCGCACGAATCCATGGAAGAACAGTACTGGCTTTTAAATCTATTATTAAACATACTCTCTTTATTATATTCTTTTACTAAACTTAAGTTACACTGAATGGATATCGTGAATAAATAAGAAATTTGAAGAAGTGATTCCGCTCTTTGCTTACGTTAAAGCCTAATTTCTATCAGGTGGAAAATTTGGCACGCAATGAGTCGACAATTTCTGGTGATTAGATTGGCTTGCAGAAAAGTGAGGTCGCTCGGAAAAACCCATGCAAATTTCGAGCGGAATTGCACAAGGAAATAATAGCGACTAGAATTCTCTGCCTAGTGGAAAAGAGCTTCAGGAATTTAGAAGCAAGATGTAGCTAGATCGCCATCAACAATTATATTTCTGCTCTTCACGGCATGAGGAGGTACTTGACTGGACTTGAAATCTCTTCGGCGTCCCAGGAACCTAAAAAGCCTGAATACCAAATAATTACCTCTGCGAAGGGGAGAGACAGAAAGCCACTTTCCTCCTCTTCCTTCTTCGCAGAAGATTCCCTTCTTCCCTGCACAGGGGTAGCTCTTTAGGTGACACTTTTTAAGTTTAAAAGAGGGAGAGACTGGGGCAAGTCAAATACTTCAGTCATTCGTACCGGATCTGCGGATGAAGAAATAACGCTTTCATCCGGTTCTAGGATTTCTCCCTCCAAATGATAGTCAGCTACAAAGTGCATCACAGCCTATTGATCCAATATTTAATATTCTATGGAACGAAAGGTCTGACATAAATGAAACAGGAATTTCTAGAAGCCGGACTCCTAGAAAACCTTTCACTGCCATTATTAACCGTGTTATTTCAAGCATTAGCGCGTTTGGATGACTTGAGAAACCATACGGTTGCTGCGATGCATTTATAGTATTGAGAACACTTCTCCTGAATGTATCATAAGAATAGCAGAGCATGTAAATATTACCATTGCCGTACCTGCCACTATCTTGAGATCAAATGTTTGCAATTTCATTGTATTGTTACGAACCTTTCTTCAGAATTTCAGTTTAAGAAAGGCACAGCAGACCTGTGATAAGATTTAAGCTGAACAAAGAAGATCAAAACCAAGCTCTGATAAGCATACCTGCGTTTACGTTGGGTACCAGACCCTTGAAAACTGAAATTTTAAAATAGAGTCTGGTTAATGTTACCTAGTGTAATTTAAGCTAAAGTCCATGAAAGAAAATTTAATAACATAACATTAATTCATAGCAACGTGCAATTACAGCGATTTTCAAACTAATTAGGTTTCCTAGAAAAGTTGTCATGTTTCAAGAGTTAATGTGGAGAATCTGTAACCTAAATATTTTCCTATTTACTAGATTCTGAAATAGCAGACTTCAAACTAGGTTTTTTTTACATTTCCCCCCTAAATTGATGAGCGGTCATTGAAACGAAAACCAGTTTACTATTTTCGAAAGATAAAGATTTTCATTTGAACCGTTTAAGACTTGTGGCTGCATTATGTAACGAATTCTCTGGTTCCGTTAAGACAAAGTTTTTCGATTCAGCGACTGTATCTATGAAGGTAAGCAGAAGGTTATCCGAGTGTTACAAAAAAATATACAGATTTGGCTAAGCCTGAGATATGAGAATTTAGTTTCAATCAAAGGCTAATCATGTTTGAAGAGTTCCTCAAAAGTTAACTTGAAGATGTAAGCGTTGTTGTTCTATAATGGTGCTTTGAAAGTTTAACTTTATCTGAGAGTTCAAGTCTGCCCCCATCTCCAAACCAGAGCTTAAGCAAACTGGCCTGAGCATTTCCCTAAAGCACATCTAAACTGAAAATAAAAATAAAAGATAGTTAACAACTGCGCGAAAGATGAGTCCTAGCAAATATGATATAATATGATACAAGTTTGCTGAAATTTTTATCAAGGCTAATGATTTATTCATTGTTCTTGAAGAATTTCCCTAAAGTTGAAACGCCAAAGCTCTACTTTGGAGATGACAGCAAATTTGAACTTTTAACATTGATATTTCAACTCTCAAAAGCGCAAATATCGACAAACAACAAGGTATTTATCATGTTCACGTTAACCATCGAGGAACGTCCCAAAAATAATAAACTATTAACTACAGCTAAATTTTCGTCGCTAGGCATGTCAAATCTGTAGGGACCAATGCTATAAGCTCGAAAATATCAGCAGCATTTAAGTTCAAGTTTCTCCTTTCAGAATCAAGTAAATGAAAAATGTGGAGACTAAAGTTTCTCCACAACAATTCTTCAAAAGTAGCAACCTTTTTTGAAGCACTCATAATAAACATGTGGTAGGCCATCCGAAAAGGAAAGTAAATTTCGGGAAAGAAATCTTCCATCGCGCTAATATAATCATGCAGATACACTTTAAATAATCCAATAAATTAGCAAGTGAATGATACATTACTCACAACATGTTTTAAGAACTTGCTGATCGATCTAAAGACAATATGATAACATTCTCGGCAAAATCCAAATGATCTAAACCATAGAGATATATCTGATGAGAAAAACTAAAATAACAATAAAAATCTATAGCAAAAGCTAAAGTACTGTACTTATAACGAAAACTTTGTGGAAGAACTTAGATTTGAAATATTTTGTTGTAGCAGCACAACAAACCAAATGCATTCACATGCAGGGAAAGGAATTTTGAAACATATTTTGCTCGGCAAAATTTCAAGCGTCTGGCAGACATTGAAGAGTGAGGCACAACTTCGTTTTGCTTTCTTATAAAAAATCGTTTTTATTTTGTGCCCCTTACGAAAACACTTTAGTGTAAGTTGTAACGAAAACTTTGTGGAAGAACTTAGATTTGAAATATTTTGTTGTAGCAGCACAACAAATCAAATGCATTCACATGCAGGGAAAGGAATTTTGAAACATATTTTGCTCGGCAAAATTTCAAGCGTCTGGCAGACATTGAAGAGTGAGGCACAACTTCGTTTTGCTTTCTTATAAAAAATCGTTTTTATTTTGTGCCGCTTACGAAAACACTTTAGTGTAAACAGAAGACCAAAACGGAATGATTTCATTAATGTTTTTATTTGAAAACAGTATAGCGCAAAGGAGGCCTAACAGTCTGGGTGATAATGCCTTTCAAAAAAACTACAAAATCATCAGCTTTGAGAAAATTTTGGAGACGGAAACCCTGAAACAAAGATGAGCAAAATATTCCAGATATCAGCTTGGATTTGCAGTTACACGGAGCCATGAGTCAAAACAAATCAAGCTTGGATAGCTTCAAGATAAGATGGGGAACTGACTGTAATTCTTTTGGAAGGGTCTTTCTATACAGAGTAATCACTACTTTGAAATTACAACGAAGAGAATTGAAAAAAGTCAAAGATGTATCTTGACTGATAATGGTCACTTAAATAGCTGCAGCCTACTGAGCATTTTCTTTCTTGAATTGGTTCACAATTTAACATTTTAACAAATATTTGAAAGACTATATGAAATGAATAGTCAAGAAAGGACTCTGGAAGAATAAAACTTGAATAAATGAATAAAATCATAGCAAAAGCATTGATAACCATTTCAAAAATAAAGCAAATTTTAACAAATCTTACTCACTGATCACATGGTATGATTTTTCCATTCAAATTCCCCATCTACATAGTTCAGCACAGCCAACCCTCCTGCACCAGCTGTGGGTACACCTTGCAAGTAACTCAAACAATTCTTGCTGATGCCAAGATCAGATATCTTGTCCTTTTTCATATTTCTTTTCTTGTCCTCTTCCTTTGCTAGCTGCAGATTCAGAGCATTTGAATATGGGTCTAGAGTTGTTGTCATATCGAATGATGAGTTGGATGTCTTGATAATATTACAGAGGTTGTAAAACTGCGTAGGCAAAAGTGGACCTGATAATTCCAAGCCAAACACCTGAAAAATAAAGGATATTTTGTAACTAGACGTTGAAAATGCCCCAAAATTCAATTATCATTACTACAAGATAAGGAGATATTAGGTTTTGTTAAGGATGTACAGGGTGTCCCAATAAATGGTGCCCCATTTGTGTGGCTATATTGTGGAAACAATGCTTACCCTTTAAAACATTTAGCAAAAAAAAAATTTTAATGCGACATTACAGGGCTTTTACATTCAGAAATTAAAGCACCTGACCAAAAACTCACATGAACTGTGTGGGGCGCGCAAAAGAAAAATCAAACGGTACCAAAGGTATGTGTCATACTTCACAAAACCCATTTAGTGAGACACGGACAGACACAAATCAGCAAACAAAAGCTGCTTGAGAAGTCTGACATTTAAGATAGCATGAATCTCAGAAGAAGATGGCCTAAAAATGAGGCTGATAAAATAGCATGAATCTCAGAAGAAGATGGCCTAAAAATGAGGCTGATAAAACTTGAGTGGAATGAGTTACAAGGTATGTTTTCAAACAAAAATCATTTTGTCTACAAAGTTTTCCGTTATGAACTCCCCAATGGGACATTGCTCTCTTCAAGGGAAATGTTTGATTATCAGGTGCACAATCAATTGGTCCCAAGTGAAGGTTTGGGTGTGTGTCTGTGTGCATGCGAGCTATCATGCACCCCCCCCCCCCACTGAAAGCCCTGACGTTAGAGCCATTTCTGTGAAAATTTACTGTATTTTGACATTGCTGGAGAACAATAGAAGTACTGTTTTTGAAGCAACCAATAATCTTGCCTTTTCTCTGCCACAAATCAGCAACCACATGTCAGACTAAGTGAAGCTTGACCTATGCAACTGTGTAAAAACCGATATAATTGAATCTACAACTCCTCCACAGTAGCCACAGAAATGGGGCACAATTATTTTGGGACACGCCGTAGATACCATGTAAACACCAGAAGCTGGAGAACATCTACAAATAAATGTCTTTTGCTAGTACGTAACATTTTGGTTATAGGCAATATTTTTGGCTAAAGGATGCCCCATTCGTACTGCAAGTTAAACCAGCTGCAACAAAGCCAAGTTATCGAATGGGGCCTTCTGATTGGTCAGTCCAACAAATCCAAGCTGATTTAATGAAGCGGGTATTAACAAAATTTGTATTTGTCATTCAATGGCAAAGTTGACATAGTACCAGATGTGGCTTATCAATCAAAACTGGAGGGTATACTTCGGTTTTTAACAACAGGGCACAAAAGGGGCATCGTTTACATTTAGTCCCATTTACATCACAAAATATTTAGCGCAGCACGGAAAGAACAGTAACTAGCACCAAAATTCAAGTTTGGCATCATAAAGAGATAAGCAGTCCCACCCGGATGGGCGTCAGCGACATGTGTAATGAAGCAAGTGTGACTGACACGAATGCATATGCATGGCCGCCCACCGCCCAACCCCTCCCCTGCCCCACAAAGCACGAAGATATCGTAACTTACCGTAAAGCATGAAACCCGACCAGAAAAGTGACAATTTCTTACTTGAAGGAATTACAGTAATATTTTCAGCGGGGAAAGAAATATTCAGCGGGGAAAGTAACAGAAACTTGGCGGGGAACATTATGAAAGTCAAATCTGGCGGGGAAACAAATTTTCTTGGCGGGTCATCATGCTACCTCAGCGGGGAAGCGTTTCAGCGGGGTCGTTACTGGGGGGTGTATTGAAGTGGTGACTGGGTGGATGGAATGTAGTTTACAGATGGCGAATGGGTGGATGGAATGTAGTTTACAGATGGCATTCTTGGACATAAGGTGAATTCGTTACTTGTAGTTTTCATGTTCGTTACAAGGTGATCAAAATATCTGCCCCTCTTGGGGAATTAAACTTTTGGTTATCGATATTTGGTAGTTGACGCTCTGTCCCATAATACAGTCCCGTAAAAACTTATTGCTAACCATGATCCTTTGTGCGCCGAATGAAAAGCAAGACAAAGGGAATTTAGGCCAAAAAGGACTTCAGATAATACGAAACTCGACTTTGGTTCCAGGAAGGATCATGATTAGCAATGGATCTTTACATTCATTTAGCCCCGCCTTGAACAAAATTTCGGTGGCCAGCAAGACGCACGTTCGGTGTCAGGGCAGCCTGTTGGTAACATTTACTGTACCTCTTCAATCTTTGTTCAATTGAAGGCACCTTTGGCAGTAACATTCATATTCCGCTCCACTGATTTGCAGCTAAAACAGCATCAACGATCATTTGGGGTTATGAAAGAATTAATATTCATACGCTCTTATGCTTGCTTAGCCCAAGACAGACTTTGTAATCAGCCAAAAGGATCTTATGTTTTTTGGCAAAGTCTTCGTTAGTATTGTTTCTTGATGTCGTATCATGAGCAAAAAGAAACGAAAAATCTGCTCTCACTAGCAGTGAGCTTTGTGCAAATGTGCTGTTTTGACTGCCCCCTAGGGACTGCCCCCTTAACTGATTGCGCTTGGTGCTCCACACAGGGCTGTTTTAACACAGGGGAACAAAGGAGAAACTACTCAAAATCTCCCAGTGTTAAAATAGTCCTCTGCGGAGCACCATCTACAGGGGGCAGTTAAAACAGCACACTGCAAGCAAATTTCCACTTCTGTTTGCGCATGGTCTTTTCCCACAATCTAGTCCCGCAAACTAACTTAGCCCTGCCCAGGCGAGTTGCGTGTCTTGTAAGACTTTCTTATTTATGAATCAAGTCGCCACTGCCAGATAAACGTTCGGAATTGAAGCCATACCCATTGTAGTTCTTCTGGCTTAATTGTCCGCTCCTGGTTTAGATCTTCAGATCATAAACCTGCATATCAAGTTGCCAGATAAAACTTCGAAATTGCTGCCATTAAGGTCCCGTCCACACGTATACGTTTACGTCTGTAAACGCATACATTCTTATACGTTTACACAGTCTGTCCACACGTAAACGGCGTTTCAAGTTATCCTAATTGCATACATTCGAAAACGCTTTCCAAAGTGGATACTTTTGAAAACGCTGTTTTCACGTCTCCGTGTGCAAGGTCGTAAACGCATACTTTCGTAAACGGTGACGTCACAGACTTCATATTCACCAATCATTTGCAGTTTTTTTAAACACTGTTTTTGCGTTTTCATGTGGACGGTCGTAAACGCATACTTTTGTAAACGATGACGTCATAGATTTAACGCTCATCATTCATTTCACATTGTTTTGGCGTTTACGTGTGGACAGGCTAAAATGCTCAGGGGATCAGTGTGGACGGAAAACATTCGATGCGTTTACAAAACGTAAACGTATACGTGTGGACGGGGCCTAAGTAATACTCCTAGCTAATTGCAATTCTAATGACAACTTCAAAGGTCAAACTATTTGAGGTATGCATAACCTATTGTTACACTTTTGGCACGAAAAGCGTCCGTAGATAGCTACCTACCTACCTACCTACCTCGTTTCCTTCCTATACAGATTTCAGCCCCATCACATAATGTGCTCATTCTTCGCACATGAAAATGAAGCATGACAAATTTTTGCTTGTAATGCATTTTGTAGTTGTGAGAAAACCTGAGTTCAAACTAAAGGCTGATGTCAACAAACAAGACAAGCAGATCGGTAACAACGTAGGTTGTTGTTTCAAGAAACAAAAAAGCAGTTTTGAATCTATCTATACACCACTTCGATTAACAGCCTCGTTTTGGAAATTATTCAAAATTCTTCATAAGAAATTTTGGAGGCCAAATTCGGATTCAGCACCCAAACTTTAGTCTATCCACACGTTTTCATGTTGCTAGCAGTCGTGGTGTTAAGTTTATGGCGACGTAAAGTTTAGAAATCTGTAAGGGATTTGACTGTGAAAATGACTTGGGGTGTAAAGTTTCACCCCAAACAATTTTTTATGGTCAAATCTCTTATAAATCTTTGAACTTTACATTGTCATAAAATCAGCATCACAAATGCCAGCATGTTAAAAACATGTAACTAGACTAATTTTTGGGTGCTAAATCCGAATCTGGGCTCGAAATTTTCATAAGAACAATAGGAAGGAATCTTGACAAATTTCCAAAACGAGGGTGCTTAATCAAAGTGGTGTATTCACCTGTTTCATGCCACCGTTTTCTTGAATCTTCATCGCTCCTTGCATGCACTTGAGAGTTTGAAGAGATGCACCTTCAAAAGCAACTGGTGCAAGGAGGGTAGGAGGGACACCTTGGTATGCACCTGACTGAGCAACAATCACATTTGAATTCAACAGGAAATTGAACAAAGCATTCACATGGCTGCCTCTCGCCAAAACTGTAGATTGTGGTCTATTGTCAACTGCATTCAATTTTGAAATTTCATCTGCAAATTTTTGCTGTTTGATTGAAGAGAAATTCTTCTGGTGAAGACCAATGCTTGACAAGAAATCTTCATCTGTTTCATCAGTGATGGTTTCTGTTTCAATATCATTTGAATCATCTTCATTTTCCAAATCATTGCTGCTAGATACTTTACCAAAATGCGGCATTTCAAATTCAATACCTAAAAGAAGAACCAGTCAATTAAAGTTTAGATCTGCAACTAGAGTGGAAATTCTCCCTTTCTGTTCACGCCATAAAAACAGCTTATAGATGTCCAGCCTTCTTTGATGAAGGTGAAGCTGTGGTTTTCCGCGCCAAGTGCTGGGATTGCAGAAATAGAGTAGACCTAATTGAGTCCACAACCCCAAAGCTCAAGTGGCGGGGTCCTATTGGAAATCAAACCCACTCCACTTGATTTTCTGGCTTCAAAGTCACAGGATTACACCACTGCGCCACAAAACCTTCACAACACCTTCCTTTTGTAGAATAATCAAAAAGCGTTTGGTACAACAATTTTCCAATAGTAAAATTATATACAGTTGGCACTTAGTTTATACGAAAGTTGTACAAAGTTTGTTCAGGGGTTGTTCTGAGTATGTTTCAGATTTAGAAGTTTGTAAATTGTTTACAAAGAGTTTGAATTTTGCAAAAAACCAGTTTGCAATGGCATCACATAAAGAAGTAAAGTAATGCACATACATAGGTCAAATAGGTACCAGGATATCAGCACCCACCCAGGCCAGCCCTGAGCATTTGATATGTTTCATTCTCAATGGGCAAATTCCCTGCTGTTTGGCTAGCAGCCAGGCAGCCCCATCAAATAATAGTCTTGTAGGATAAAATGCAGATTTGGCCATACAGACATAATCTCAATGGCACAATAAGGTTAAAATCCACTAAATTTTCACTTCAATTCAATTACCCCACAACTAAACATCTCCGTCGACATATGATTGGATCAAACTGGAATCAAATCCAATTGGATCCACTTCACTTTTTTGCGAGATGCTACAGGGGAATGGGGATCAGGTTCAGAACTGTTTGTATTAACATGGGGGTTAGATCCAATTGGACTTTAATAAGCTTTTAGTGTTGCTTTGGTACACCTTTTGTCTCATTCCATTGTCCTTTGAAATATTTCTCTCTGTCTCTACATTGAATTATCAACAAAGGCATCAATATTCTAACATCACTGCCTGTCTGATTCATTGGGATTTCATATGATCCCACCCATTTACACAATATATAAAGGGAAAAGATCCAAATGGAATCATTTTAAAAAATGATATCTGGGTAAGGATAGCAAATCCAAATGGTATCTGATCCATGATGTCTCAATTCAACACAGCAATTAAACAAGACAATTTGGGATTGGATCCATGCAGATGAAATCTTATGTGAATGGGCTCTTTGTGATCAAATGCTCAGGGATGGGCTGAGGGGAGAGGTGTACCCAGGCATTGCATACCCTCTTTCTTCAGCAGTTCCCTCACTCCTCTTGTTGTTGGGGTGATGATTGCACTTATATCTGCTGAACCAGCAACGTCTGCACCAATAAATAACCCAACAAACTTTTGGCAGCACATGTAAAAATATGGACAATAACCACATTTGACCAAAGTAAAGACTGATTGAAAGCTATGCACCCAATTGGCCATGATTTCACTTTGCATCACACTGTCCTTGCAAATATTGGTAGCAACTGACTTCAGGGGTTGTGTCAGTGGAAAATTTGGGATGCCAGGTAAACTAGGGTGAATCCAATAAGATAAGTTTTTTCTGAATTCTATTTTCTGTATTTCTTCTTCATCCATTTTGTCTGTTAGACCAAGAAAGTTATCATCATTTTCATCATTGGAGCATCGGACGCATTTGACAACCCCCAGAGATGATTGTGTGCTTTTAAGATTCGTGCACCACGAGAAAGAAGAGTCTGATTTCAATTTCAGTTTTGTTTTTAGAGTCCAGTCAGTTGGAAAATCTTTGCCTGTGTACGAATTCTTGAATTTGTTTTCATTTTGCGGGACGTCTGGTTTTCCATCATCATCACGTCTGTTGTTGCTGTTCACTGCTACAGGTGAATCTCCTGCTAACTCCTTCATATTCTCTTTGCTTATCAAAACATTTTCTTTATCACGAGTTAGTTTAAAAAGTGAATATTCAGCATCTTTATTCTTAACCGTGACATCTTCAATGAACTTCGAGCGCTTGAGGTCTTTGCTATCACTTTGAAACGGGTTCTTTCTTTTGGTTAAACCAGCATCCCGTTTAGGCCTGCTGACGCCATTGCCGATATTCGTTAGTGGCGATAGCGGTTTGCCATCTCCTTTGGCTCTTGGAAAATTCTCTGACAGGCTTTTTCGCTTTTTAATCTTTAGTTTAAGCTTTGATTGATTGTTTGAGCTCCATTTATCATCCATTGCAAGTCAAATATCGAGTAAAACCGAGGAGTCTAAAGTGTCTTGTCTTCGCATTCGACTTGGAAATCTTCTTCGAGTTTCTTTTTGTTCGTTGCCGCGCTTTTGCACAGTTGTTGTTGTTGTAACAAAATCTCCACCTTAACTAAGAATAACAATAATCAGATAATGCCGCGCACTGAATTCTGCTGCAGTTAAATGGAAAACAAAGTCGAATTGATACACGAGTAATTAGTAATTTATCTCAAGGATATAAAGAAAGCCTTTTTGAGGTGATTGATAGGAACTTTAGGTCTATTTGACATTTCTGGCAGAAATGATTGGGAATCGCCTGCGATTTCGAAGCGTAATTGACGGGAGTGTTTGGGTTATTACTTGGACAGTATCCATAATCGCTGAGATTCTTATACTTATGTGTTATTTGTAGCGACTTTTGTCGATATTTGAACGAAGGTCATTATTCTTCGACTGGAGTATTCATGTATTTTCGGCTCCGAATGAAATATTTGTCTTTTTGCACGACTCTAACAACCCAAACGACCTGGTGTGAATCAAGCTTAAATCTACTATGGCTTAAATCAAGATAATGAAAAATAGGCTTAACTGTGAAGCATGGTAATAACTGTCAGGGGCATCCTTTCTACAGTTCCATCGAAATCATTCCATTTCAATTCTCATGAAGGGACTCAAGAATCCACTGCGAACCACCAATTTGATATAACGGGCTTAGAAGGTGGCGAACTGATTTGCTGAATACCGTGAAATTAGATGATGTCAGGTTACTTCAGAAACGAGTTTTAATGCGAACGTTTTGCAAGCAGAAAGAGGGAGAAGCTGACAGGACAATCACTTGTGTGACGAGACGAGAGAGAGAGAGATCTGTAGTAGGTAATGGTCCGTAGTAAGCTCAACCTCGATTTACACTTGACGCAACTTCCTTTTTGAGCAACGCACTTGCTCCAAAGTTGAATTAATCCAACACGAAGAGGCGTTGCTCCAATCCTGGGTGGTCTTTGGGGGGTATGTGATACCACAAAACCGCAAGAAAATGTCCCTTTTACCGCAATACCGCACTTTAAAACTGACGATTACCGAAGATAAACAAAAACTCACTATAACCATTATTGGCCATGGAAGGTGAATGAACAGTCCATATTCTTACTTATTTTGTACAAATTTCTCGTCCCATGGACCCATTCATGTCAGAAAATTATGGAGACAGTCCAAAAGTTTTGTGCCATTTCTTTGCAGCTCAACGGGGAGGGAGTTAACTCCATATGAAAGGTATTGTCTTGCTAGTACATTAGTTTTGCAATTGTTAAAAAACCTTCGAGAAAAATGTTGACAGCAAGCATATTGGCTTAGGCATCGTGGAAACCTCTTGCTGTACCGTCTGGGGCTGCGCCGCTTTAACTGAAATTAATTAGTTGCAAAAGCTTCAAAACCGTGCTGCTAGGATAATAACAAATAGCAGCTTTGATGCCCCAGGTAGACCTCTTGTCGAAGAGATGGGGTGGAAGACCATAAGTCAATGATCTTTAAGTCCCTGAATCAACTGGCTCCAGAATACCTTTATGGCCTTTTCACTCGAAATTCGCTCTGCTTATCATATATCCTTTGTAATACGGGGACCGACCTAAGGCTACCGAAGAAAAGGTCTTCAAATGGCCAGAGATGTTTCTCATATAGAGGTGCAAAATTAGGGAATGGCCTGTCAGCCGAATCAAAGCAGGCAACCTCCTTGTATAGTTTCAAGAAAACTATTTAAAAAGTGTTCCCTATCATTTGTTTTGATTTTAGCTTTGAATTTTTAACTTCATTGTCAATAAGTTTTGAACATTGTAAGTAAGGTTTTATAGATTAATTTATCTAATAGCTTTTTACTTTCTTTCCTAAATTGTAACCAAATGTTTTTATCGGAGGGCCCCTTGAAAATCAACTTGTTAAAGGCCAACCCTCCTTAAATGTATAAAATGAAATGAAATGTAATTTGCACTACTAACCTAAACATTGCTCTGTAATCCGTAGAATCCGCCAAGTGGCGTGTCCATTTGACATTATGCGAGGGAAAATTTTTGGGACCACGCCCTTTACTTTGGCTTATAATGCATTTCCCAATGCCATGCTTGCCATTAGCGACAAGGAAAGTTTGATGGTCTCATAACCGGTTATTCTATAAATCATATAAATCATAGCCTGCGTGCAGAAAATACCCAGGGAAAAGGTATAGTCTGCGCAACACCGCTCAATATCAAGTATTGTATGAGTCAACATTTCATTTCAATTGCATTTTGAATGGCCCTTTGCTCAGCGTTTGTGTATTGTCTGCCGTAGGGTACTTAAAATTCCAGAGTATTGTGTTGTTAACGTAATTTGCTTAGAGCACAAAGCGAAGTCTGAGATTTACTCACATCATAGCCGTTCTCAAATCTGATTGTTTCCTTGTTTCGCAGGAAAGCGATATTATTGGCTGTTCCAACAATGCATTTTGTTTGTTATCACATAAATGCTGAAGCACGTACTACACAACAGCGAGCGGCGTTGCGCAGACTATACCTTTTCCTTGGGTATAGTCTGCACGCAGGCTAATAAATATGAGCAAGAAGAAATTGTTTTGAAGAAACAGCCTTTACTTTGGCTTATAAGTCATCCCCTGATTCCAGATTTACCAGTACTAAAATGGAAGCTTTGAAAATTAGGCAACATATATATGAGCTAATATGAGCCTCTTGCCATTTTGCATTTCTCTCCATGTTTCAAGCGCGTTTTCAAGCATTTCTCGAAAATGTTCTTGCTCATCCATTTTCTCTTCAATTTTAAAGAAATCTTGAGGACAATCTTTCAATAAGATGAGGGGGGGGGGTGATTGCCCCCATATGCCCCGTGACTACGATTCCTGTGAAATCAGACACCTATGGGCTATCTTAAAAACATCAATATACTGTACCTTGAAGAGTATTCGCTTCAGACTGGCCGCTTATTGAATCTTATGGCTCTACCTACTATACCTAGAACATGAGCCAAACAGAAAGTTAGCCGGCGCTCGCTGCCACTTTCATATGGTTACTTCATCACCAGTTCACTGCTTTCATATGAAATACATCAGATTCATTCGAAAATTCCAAAGTTTCTCTGGCAATACCGAATACCAAGCCTCCATGTACTAAAAACCGTTCACCGCTGAATTCTCCAAAACTGAAATACCGCACAATTTTAAGGAGATTACCGAATAACCGACGTCAAAATAGACAAAAACCGCAATACCGTCAACCCCCCAGACACCCCATCCCGAATTAGTCAATTGGTCGAGAACCACGCCTCCAACGTGAGTTCGCCATGAATAGCATCTCTTTAGGGATATGACGAGCAATCTCAAGGCAACTGAGAAAGTTCTTTGTCAATGGTTTTTATTTTCACGCGTTGTTATTTTCATTGAAGCCTGATTCACACCAGGTCGTTTGGGTTGTTTTAAATCTTTTGTCTTTTGGGTCTTTCTGAACGACCTCAAAGATCCAAACGGAGAGGCGCGCTCTCTGAATCTCAAGGGAGTTCTGTGCATAAACTGTTTATTTTGACAAGAAACTCGTCAGTCGATTCGATGCGAATTGTGCAAGAGAGTGACATATCTCTATAGCCAAGAGGACTTTGCCATACCGTTTATCAACAATTTGTGATGGCCAACTCTGTATTCAACTCAACTTTAACAAACATCAAACAGCCCAACTTCTCAGCAACAGAAATCCATCCTGAAAGCAACCCCACGCTTTACATAGCACTAGCATGGCAGATTATACGCATCATTCTCACAAGTAGTCAAAGAACAACTATCGCAAGTTTTTACACAGTCATCATTCTACCAGCGGCCTTACTCAGTTTTGCATTATTTCTCGCATGGTGTATGATAACGGGAGTGGCGAAAGCAACGAAATTCGTCCCGATCTTCCTTCTTCGTTTGTCTTATGGCACAAATGGGCTGGTTAGTAAACCATTAAGCATTATTCTTACGACGAAATTCTGTTACAAGTGTTGCTGCTGGCTGGACATGGTTGAGCATTCGCATTCTTGGTTCTAGGTCATCATGGCAAATAGCGCAGTTCATAGATACAGCAAGGCTCGAGTTGATTGATGCTCTACGAAACTGACAATTTGGCGATGGTGCGCTGCTCTAAATAACTGCTTTTAGAACAATTTACTTGACGCTAGGTAATGTAGCTACAATTTTTTGTTTTATTAATGTCAGGTTCGACTTCTTTCACGACTTTTGTGTAAATATTGAATGATGATGTATCATAAAAATAATTCTTTTCATTAAAAATTCTTTTCACTAAAAATTGTTGCTTCGCCAGATAATCTTACATTTGGTCCTCGGGGGAGGGGACCTTAGTACTTTTCATGGTACGGGGACGTGTCATTTTTATAAGGGTACCTTTTCAAACCGATACGGAATTACAGATGGTATGTCAAACGCGTGATATGAAACGCAATTCAAATGATGTACTGAATGCGCCTAAATAACACCAGCAACATAAATTGCAATTCGAGCTTCCGGAAATCAGGAAACCGCTGTAGCAGGCGTTTACTGCTTGTTTCGTAGTTCTTTTATTTTTTCTTTGGAAAAACAAGGAGATTCTATTGTTTTAAAAACAACAGCCCTCTTTTACGATTTGTAAAGAGTACGTCTTGAACTATACGAGAAGATAGACTACAAAAAGGAGAATCCACTGCAAGCGATATACCATTCATATCAAAAGCGGAAAATACAGTTTTATACACACCATATTAGACTGGTACAGTATTCGGCCAAAAAAGGAACAAAACCAACGATATCCTTTGCCACATGATAAAGCTCTGTAGCTCAAGCCACACGAATAGACGGTTAAACCGAAGATACCGGATGTTGTGGAATCCCATCGCGCGTTATCAATACGTAGTGAATTTTGATGTACATTGTTGTGATGGTTGCTTAGACTCCAATGCTCCTCCAAAGAGACACTGCTCATTCATTCGGATGTCGTGACAACGTGGCATATTTTTATTCTTTAGAAACAGTTTTTCTTCATATTGTTTGCAATGATTATTGACGTAATAACCTCATTTTGAGTATGAGGCATGGCATTAAATTACTAAAGTAGAAGTCATTAGTAACGCAACCTATTGTTGAGCTATTGCAGAAGGATTAATTTTATTACCTTGTTTACCTAGTTGTGATTGGTTGATTTTGAAAACGTATAGAATTTAATGCAGAAATTAGGTAACATGGTTTTGGTTAGACACGCACACTTTGGAGAAATTGATGTAGTATGCAGAAGTGTCATGAGAGAGTTGAATATGAGCAAACTACAAACGTCTTGTTTTTTGAGAGTCATCTTGGTTCATAGCTATTAGAATCAGCGTTCTGGAGAGTAAAATCTCCAACACCGGATTTCTCAAAAAGTACCCCTTTTGACTAAACAAAGGAACGAAACGATAATACATCGAGACTTTTTTAGTTCAAAGGCAAATTTTAAAATCTTCCTCCGATCACCGGAGATATGAGCTCTCACCGTTGAATTTTGGAGTGCACTTGAAACTAAAGATTTGTAAAAGCGACTAGCCATGATCTGATATCAAAGGCATATTGGAAAACCTTGAGCTTTTTCTTATGAAAAGAATTAGATCTTGAAATGCTTCAATTGTTCTACAGCTGATTATTCCTTCGAGGAATCAATCCGTGCATTGCGTTCTATCCCAAGAGCCAGAAGAAAAGAGCACATGCATGCTAATTCTGGAGAGGTGGCATGACTTTATCATTCCTACCACACTTTTATCATATTTGTTTAATCCGGGCGAGGTCCACTAGTCTTTCATTCTTTTCAAAAGCGAAAAACTGAAAGCGAAAAAGTTAAAGGTTGCAGGTGCTTCGGAAAATATCCATGATACAAATCATGGGAATGCCCTCTTTCGAAACCTCTGGTTCCTAGCCTGCGCGAAGACTTTGGTTTCTGCGGAGGAGAGGAAAGAAACTCTTCTCTTTTCTCTCCTCCCCAGTAACCAAAGTCTACATGCAGGGTACTGGTTTTAGGTGCACTGTAAATTTTGACTTTGCAAGCTTCTATCTATCTCCCGTGTTTGGTGGGTAATTTTTAAAAGCAAGGTATGTGAATCTACGTTGAAGATTGATGAATTTAGCTGTCCACTCGGAGAGTAACAATATCTTATCGTTTCCTTCCTATTGCCAGTCAAAAGAGGGTACTTTTCTGAAACATCCCGTAGGGTCCAGAAAACTTTAAAGAGGCATTGTCACTCAAGGTCGTTTGCAGACACGGTGCTTTTCAGACGTTCTGAAAATCGTTTGAAAAGATGGATTCCCACAAAACAGTTTGACTTCAGTTGACTTATCTTTTAGGTATTTCTGCTTTGTGACGACCCATCTTCTCTGCTACGGCCAAATGTAATTTCAGATAGCCTGAATCTGCAGCGTAACCGCAAAGGACCTTGGATGACAATATCTCCTTAACCATGACCCTCTGCGTCTCAAGCTGGAAGCTGGATCGTCCAATTAACTCAGTCGAAATACTTTGAGATGCGAAGGATTATGGCCAAAATTTTCCAAGCACGATCTGTAGCGAAGATGTCTATTGTTTATCTGCTACCGTAGTTACCTCTTGAAATTACGATTAACATATACTGTAGTCACGTCAAATGCCCGCAAAAAACCACAAGTAAAGTACCTTGAATAAGTAATTTTGCGTTATCGCAAATTACGTGACATGTGACACTTAATTTGGAAAGAGATTTTTAAGTAGTCTGAAACAAAACGATTATTTGATCTTGCTGAATCTCTCCAAAGGTGAGTTCGATCACAGAAGATCAAATCGTTAAAAATGGTGCGGAAGGACAGGGAACAGACCAAACTTGGCGAGGATAATAAACTGGCTTTAAAAAAAACGTATATGAGGCTTTTCAACGAGATACTATCATGGGTTAGCTCGAAGTTACCTGCATTACAAAATTACAACGAGAAAGGTATTAATAGCTAACAATGAGCTGCAGTGGAGTAAAAATGTCGTGTACAGCAAGAACCTGCAAATAAAAACCACTTTTTCAAAACAGTATGTTCACAGAAGTTTGCTACATGACGGCATCAGTTCTCAACAAAATCAGCCGAAGGTTTCTGAAAAAGTAATGTTTATCTTGTGGGTTCTGATTGCAACAGAGAGTTTACGAAATCAC
Source organism: Aurelia sp. 4 Dawson et al 2005 (assembly GCA_964019985.1). Lineage (NCBI taxonomy): Eukaryota > Metazoa > Cnidaria > Scyphozoa > Semaeostomeae > Ulmaridae > Aurelia > Aurelia sp. 4 Dawson et al 2005. The sequence goes on along the minus strand of OZ026493.1, from coordinate 7,775,758 downwards.
GACGTCAACGGCAGCTGCAACGCAATGTTGCTTTTGTTTCAGAATTTAAATTCCAAAGATTCCTTGTTTATCGTTCGAATTTGCTTCCCTTGAGAGACTCTGAAGTTGTCCTTTTCAATTTCACAACTTGGAAACTCCATCTCTGGCGTTCTGTAATGCTGATTTAGGCCTGTGAAGTAAAACTCAGTCGTTTTATATCCTTGTCGTCAAAAAGAAAACATAGTTTTCAGTCATCTCTGAGTTATAGGGGGCCTTATTCAGGCCTTTTGGATGATATGTCAAAGGTAGCTTAAGGAAACAATGCTTGCTTTACAGAATTTCAGATGACGTTCTGGCTGGCTGGCGTTGCCGTCCTGGTTTTGTAAACTCTCTAATATCTCCAACCCAAAGGACCTTTACCAACAATACAGCATCACAAGCTTATGCTAGATACGTGTACTCGTCCTTGGTTCCTTGTGACCTTTCGAGGTATTGCTTATCAATTAATGATTCGATGCATTTCTGAAAAGAAAGAATTCAATTCAATTTTATTTGTAGAATACAAGTTACTAGGATAAAATAAAAGAGCTGTTAAAATACTTGCATTCTACGCGACCCAAGAAAAGCGTAGCTTATCTAGCTCGAGCCGCTAGAATTAAACAGATCAATACAGCAGAAACTTGCCAAGGATAGTAAACAGGCTTTACAAACAAGCGTATATGAGGCTTGCCGGGTGAGAGGCCGAGTAGCTTGTATAGTATTCGTCATGTGATTGAAGTTAAGCTCGGTCGAGTGAGGTCAAACTCCGGATGGGTGACCTCGGAGGCCTGACTTCGCAACTCACCTCGCCGTCATTCGGAAGGGACGTTAAACTGGGGGTCCCATGCCTGGATGCGGCATGTAAAGTGGGCCTAAATTAGCTTTCAGTAGCTAGAAATATTGACAAGCCCACTCAAGGCAAATTGAAAACAAATAAACAGACTGTCAAATCATTAGGTCATCGAAATTAAGACCCCGTTTCTGGTACAACTTTGGATCTGCAGCACCCGGGGCAGTGTTACTTAACTAGGGAAAGGGAAGTGTGGAAACCACTCCACACCCTGTACCCTGCTGCATAAAAATTGCCCCAAAAGTATACCCTTTTGCCAAAAGTATACACGATCCATTGTTCCAAAAGATCTCTAAGATTTTACTTTTATATTTACTCTGTTGCATAACTTCTTGCCCATTAGAATACCCTTTCGCATAATTTTTGCCTGAAAGAGACGCCATATCGCTTAATTTTTACCACAAAAGGACATCTTGTTGAGCGGCATATCCTGTCATGTTGAGCATGGGGGTGCCCTCCCTTGGCCGTAACAAAAGTGTTACGGATCAAGATAGGAATCAAATGTTTTAGCTGATTTTTGCTCTTAGTCCATGGCTGAAAACTTCCAAGGCCTCATTTTCAAGGAACAATCAGATGGCGAATGAGCGAAGAAGACAGAAGAAACCTGCGAATAAATTAGACTAAACTATCGGGAGTTCTCGTACTCTCGACAAAACCGCTTCAAAGTTTGGTGCAAAGAGCTTGAACATCGAGAATGAAGCTTTTAGTAATCTTTATATGCATAACGCCCCTTGACAAACATGATTAGTTCTATGCATAAGATCCAAAGTTCTATCATAAAACATCCCAACAAGCAGACTGCAGCTGAAGTGAGCCAAAACAAACGCCCTTATTAACCATTATAGTTTTTCAGTGTTCATGTAACGTGGCATTCGAACAAAAGCATTGACATCGTCCCGCACATCGTCTGGTGGAGATCATCCTTTAATGTCAAACAATGTGGCCATATTTTCGAACATGTCGTTCAAGCGTACAAGTGCTGTCCACTTCAAACAATCACTTTGAATCTAAGCAAATCAAATGAAAAAACTTTACGTGACTAACCTTAATCATAACGACACTGGGAGAAAATCTTGACTGCACTTGTTTAACAATCTGAAATAGAATTTGAAATCATCCCTTTGAAATGCATCTAAACATGCTTTCCAATGCGGGGCAAATCACTCCAAAAAATCTCGTACAAGTTAATTTCGCAAAATACTCTTAAAAAATCTTCAAAAGCCCAAAAAATCTAAAAAAATTGAAAATCTAGAAAATCTTCACAAAATCTTAAAAAACCCTCAAGGAAATCCTAAAATCTTCCAAAATCTAAAAATACTAGAAATCTCCCGCAGCCAGCCTACATGCAGGCTCCGGGGGCCATTTCACTCCAAAAATCTCGTATAAATTTGGCAAAAATCGCTTTTTGTTAGATAAAGTCCATCAAATATCCTTTAAAATCCTGTTTTTCTGAAAATCTCGTACGCTTTTTTTAAGAAAAGAAATGCCCCGCCGGAAGACTGCATTTGTTTCTTTTCAGAGAAGATTTTCCACCTATTTGAGCGGAAGTAAGTGGAATCTACACCCAGGCTGTCCACAGTGGATGAAACAACTTCACAAAAAAATCCTTTGAAAATACTTTCAAATTCCCAGAATCGTTTAAATCCATCATAATCTTGCAAAGTCATGAGAAATCTTGAAAATCTTCGGAAATCCAGAAAATCTCCAGGATTAAAAAAATTTTAATTCTCACGAATTTAAAAATGTCAGAAAAAATCTAGATGAATATTTGAACATCGGAGAGATTAGGCCTACTACATTTTCGAACAGCGGTATTACTGTGGGGCACCCGGTAAGTTATTAAAAATTTTCGTCTGGAGGTAGGTAGCACAATCTAACCATCAGCAATTACGTATAAGAAATAATCGCTTTGGGAGCATTTGACATTCAACGCAAAGTACAAGAGCATAAAGAGCGCGCTAATCATGCAGACAACAATGTGTCCAGATATTTTAACCTTTCTGACCATTTAAAACCAGACACATCAGTACTTGGATTAACCATGACACCTATTTGCAGCAAACGGAAAAAAGCATCAGAAAAGTGCTTAATTCTTAAGTTTGGTACTCCGTTCCCTAATGGACTCAACAAACAATTTTCTTTTTCACAGGCATTTTCACTTTAGCGCCTTTCGTTTTCTCCATTGTAGCTTCCACGCGGGTATTCTCTGGGAGAAATAGAATTCACGAAGATAGAGTCCATGTCTCCCTGGCTATTCTCATCCCTGCAGCGTCAAATTCTAAAAAAAACAAGCAGCAAATCACGAGGATACCTTACCTCTTGCATCAAACAATTATGTTTCAGCACTTTACTATGCTTCATAATCCGCACCACTGTTGCCTGCAAAATCATAAAGAATAAAGGTTCAAATATCATTATAAAACACAACAGAGCTGCAAGGAAATAGACAAAGTTCCTAAAACAGTAAAGAATAGCATAGTGCTCAAATCTTTGAGAGGGTTGGTGTAAAATTCTATTTCATTCTTCTTTGAATTAACGTGCTTGAAAGAGCATAGGTTCCAAATCTTTAAATCTACGAAAAAAGGCGGGTATAAAATTCATTAACCTATTTCTTTGATCTGAATGACTTGAAGGAAACTTTAGCCACTTTTCTAAGATTCTACCGTTGGACTTTTCAGAAATCTTCATTATTTGTCGAAATTACTGCCTATTTTATATTTCAGCTCATTTTATGATGTGACGTCATCAAATTTCTAAATCGCAAACCAGAAGAGTGAAAAAGTCTTGCTTGATACCATATTGTAGGGATCCAAAAACTATGGTTTTCTTCAAAATTACTTGATCTTTCGTCAAGGGGTTTAGAAATTACGATGGTTTCAAGTTTTTTTCGAAAATTTTCTTGAATTCTTAACAAAGAAGAAAAACACTGTAATTCTGAAAATATTGAAGATTTCAGACAAGTCCAACGGCAGATTTACTGTAAAATAGTTCAAGTATCTTTGAAGCCGTTCAGTTCAAAGAAATAGGTCATTGCATTTTACACCCAGCTTTTTAAAGATTTGAAACCTATGCTGCTTGAAAGGAACTTTAGGCAATTTCCTATAAATCTCTCGTGACAATTTTTAGATATCTTGATCAGTTTCAAAATGACGGTGGATATAAATTTTGAAGCAGTGATGTCATTTAGAAATTCATAAATCCCAAACAATAAGAGCTGCAGATTTTTGCTTGCTACCATATTGTAGACCTTCATAAACTATGGTGTTCTTGAAGACTGTATCAATTTTCCTCAAGTAATTTAAGATTACGATGATTCAAAATGTCTGATGAATCTTTACCAAAATAATCAAAATGCCGCCAATTTGAAAATAATCAAGATATCAAAACATTGCCACGATAGATTTACAAGTTGCTTTCAAGATATTCAATTTATCGAAAAATGTGATACAATTTTACATCCACCTTTTTTACAGAGTAGAAAGCATAGAAGTAGGAGCCGGGGGGGGCACTGGGGGGCACGTGCCCCCGAAAGATTTCGCAATAAACAATAGAGTCCCCTTTATAATTTTTGGAAAATGCCCCTTTTTTCTAAAGGAAAAAGTGCCCTCAAGCGTCGTGCCCCCAAGTCTGAGATGCTTCCTACGTCTCTGTTTGAAAGATGTGACTCGGTGCAAACTCTAACCATTTAGCCTTATTTTGAAAGCGTTGAAAAATGTTCGTTTTCATCATTTACGAGTGTTCGAACGATCATAAAAATCTTGTTGCTCCGTGTAATGCAGCTATACAACGATAAACAAGTAACTAATGTAAAATAGAAGCGCTTTAATGCGAATTGAAATTCACTTTTTCACTCGATCATGTTTTCAAAATTTGCCAGTTGGAGTTCCGTTTTCAAAATCAAATTTTTGCACTGCAGAGCAGCAAATTTCTATTCTTGAATTATGGAAAAATCTGTCATAGGCTGAAATAGCGGAACAAATTCTGTATCTTACCTGTATATACATTCTTCTATCTTCATCTACTGCTGAATGTGTTTGCTCTACTTCCTACAAGATGGTAAAAATATCTTAGCGTACATATAATTGCGCTCAGCTTAGGGCTCGAATCTTTGCAAAACTTTAAATGTATAAAATGCTATTGAATAACTCTTTGAACTGAATAGATCGAAGGGAACTTTAGTTCGTTTGCAATTATTCCAGAATGAGCATTTTTTACATCATTATCATTTTCGGACTTACAGCGTTTCCATGTTTTATGAAAGGATTTTGGTGTAATAACGTTGTTCATAACTGATTACTTGATTTTCTTGCAGGTTTAACAGCTTTCTGTCCAGTAACAGGTTATCTTATATCATTGCTGTGCTTTTACAGGAGTTGATTGTGTTTTTCTTACCGGATGCACGTTTATCGTGCGCCCATGGTTTATTCAGATGAGTCTGCTACTTAAGGCCATTTGAAAATTTTGTACCACTAATCATTTATTTACAATTGAGCAATTTGATGACGTCACAACTTCAAAACAAGCGATAATCTTAAATATACACTGCAACTCTGAAAATGACCATGATATCAAAAAACACTTTTTCTAGAATTATGGCAAATGATCTGAAGTTCCCTTCGATCTATTCAGTTGCAAGAACCAGGCAACAACATTTATACATTTAATCTTTAAGTTTTGCAATGATTCGAGCTCTATGCTACTGCCCCTTCAACCTATGCTCAAACAAAATATCAAGAACTCAGACAAAAAAGTAATTAGAACCTAGCAAAAGGAAAATAGGATCAAAAGTATTTACCTGAGTGGTCTCCTTTTGTACAGCAGCCGTAATTTTGAATTTCGTTCTCTTATTTGAAAATTCAGTGTTTAACGTGAAGATGCAATCGTTTAAGTCTGAAGCCTACAAACAAAGAGATAGTCATTGCAATAAAAATGAAAAGTCATAAGAATTTAACCATGCGGCAGCACTTTACCTTGCGGAAAACTAATAATTCAAACAAATTAGAGTATCTTTGTTACCTTAAACAGTAAAACCATGTTTGCTGAATGCTAAGTCAACCTGTATTTAACACACAAAGCGCGTGCTTACACAGCACAAGTTCCGAATCTTTAAAAGAGTTGATTTGAAATTCTATGTTTTCAGGAATCCAAGGAAAGTGCTGATAAAAAACCATAACCAAAATAATTTCCTTTTGAGGAAAAATGGAGACATATTCAAGAAAATCGTAGTGCAAGAATGCAACTATATTGCATAAAGCAAAGCATATACGTCTTTCATTCTTCTGCCTTACAAATCAGAAATCTGTGCATATTTTTGGTCTGATGAGTCGACTGATTTAGTTAAAAGACTCTTAAACCTTTCACTCCCGGCTAAAATCAAGCATAACAGGAAAACTTAAATGTAGATTGTCGTTTTCCAGGGGGTATCATAATCAGTGACTCAGTAAGCAATAGATAAATGCAATGTGCATAACCTTTCAAATCAATCAAAATTCCAAATGCTTTACCCCCTGCAAAATTCGCAGTTCTCAATGAATACTGTTGGGCCATATGGCCCTTCCGGGGGTGAAAGGGTTAATAATATTTGGCATAAAATGGGTCAACGGCGTGACATTGGGGGAGGGGTATTTACATGTGAAGAAATTAGAGTCTATCTTCCAACAACAGTCTTAGCAGTTGCTGAGTTCCACAACCATAGAGACAAAGATCTCCTAATTTTCTAAGGTAGTGATCTCATACCAGTCATACCGGGTTCACAGCACAACTATATTTTGGTTCACAGCGCAATTTTCTAGGACTGAAGGACTGAAGGAACAGGAAGGAAAGCAAGCAGTGTTCTAATACCAAAGGATCTCTCTCACTTAAGTTTTGTTACTGTTGTGATTGTTCACTCATACTGGGCTTTTGAATTACTGAAGAGCAAATTTCACTATTATAGCTCAACGTACTTCGAGAAGTAATGTATCGCTGAGCTATCCCAAAAGCTTTATTCAATAACCATCAGTTGTAGGTTGCTTCACAAATTTTGCCTGTTTAAGTGAATTGCTCTGCGAATACAAACCCTATTTGGACATGCAAAATCTCTTGAGATCTCTTGTAGTAAAAAAACCAAAAATAAAACTTTTTGAATACAAGGCTCCTTTCACAGTAACTGTTCAAACGCTTATACCTCTTTGGGACACCCAGTAAAAACAATTTGGCCGTTGACGCCCATTAAAAAGAAAAGAAATTCGAAGATTTGCATTACAATAAAATTTTGATGCATGTTCGAACAGGATTACTTTGTTTGGTGACACCCGATAGAAGCTCAGTTGATAAGACGTAAACAACAACAAAAATAAAACCAGGGTATATATACCTCTTTTGGTGACTTCATCAACAATTTTACATCGACTAAAGATTGCATAGTTCTCGTTAGTTCTTTATCTGCCAATTGACACTGATTTCGAATGTCCCTATGCACATAAAAAAAATTCAACTGGGAGTCAAGCGTTAACTGAAAGGCAGAAGATGTCTATCTTAAATTGGACGTTACACGTGAACGGGCAACGCAAACTTGGCACAAGGGAGCAAATTTAATTGCTTCTTTTTGAAAATTTATGACGTCTACTTTGAGGTAGACTTCAAGTTCCTTTTTTCTCTTTCTTCTTTTTTTTAATTCATTTTCTACGTAAGGCTGCGGAGTTACCATAGATTTTTGCTCTCCATGGCATTCGTCTTCGTAGTATAGTAAAGTAGTTTGCAAGTGGGGTTAGATAAGTACCTTGTATTGTAAAATTTGATTTAACAAATAAAGAAGATGATTGAAAAATCAAACAAATTCAAGGTGATACAGCAAGCTAATCAATAGACGATACCCTACTCAGTGTTGTTCCAATACACGCTTTTCCATAAGGGACGTGGCTCAGGCCAAAATCCATTTTAGTGCCAAAAGTTTCCTATTCTTTTTTGCCAGTCCATGAATTATCAATGTGGTCTCCAACACTACTGCAGATATGTTTCTTGAGGTTTCAATTATCATATAGGAATAAACAGTGCTCTGGTGTCTTCAAAACAGACGGTTAGCTAATATCATTAAAAATAAAGGTTCCACGATACATTTGCCATGACATCCATGCATTTGACTTTTAGAGGTTTCTTAATACTGCTCAGACAGCACTAATGTTTCTTGAAATTTTGGCCATCTTAGTACGAGTTTCTTATTAACCAGATTCTTATAAAAACTGCACTGCATTCATATTGACGCAACTAAACCACCTTTATCAGCCTTATCCAAACCAGGTTACATTTCAACGAATCAAGCGCATTCCAGGATAGCACTTAAATCTTTCAAATCTTTAAAAATGCGTTTGCAAATATTCTATTACATTTTTCTTTCAACTGAATGGCTTCAAGCGAAGGATCTTAGTGTACTTTGCTGTAAATCGGTCATGGAATTTTTTAATATCATGATTTTCTTAACAATAATATTTTTGAAGAAATTCATGGCAAATGTCAAAGAGAATAAAATTGCAAATCCTAAATCAATATTGGATAAAAGATACAATCTTCAAGAAATCGTATCTTATTACGTCTAAAATAAGACGACAAGCAGAAATCTGTAGCCTACGTGCAGACTATGCCCAAGGAAAAGCATTAGTCTGCGCAATGTCGCTCACTTTCGTGTAGTGCGTGCTTCAGCATTTATTTGATAATAAAGAAAAATCATTGTTGTAACTGTCAATAACATCGCTTTCCCGCCAAACGAGAAAGCAATCAGATTCGAGATTGGCTATCATGTGATTAAATCTTAGTTTTCACTTTGAACATCATGAACAACACAATTCTCGGGAATTTAAAGCATGCCTTCCCAAATGCAGAAAATAAAGAGATGCTTGGAAGAAAGAGCCATTCAAATTGCTATTGAAGTGAGATGCTGACGCATACAATACACAATACTGAGCGGCGTTGCGCAGGCTATATGTTGTTTCCGGTATTGTCTGCACGCAGGCTAAAAAATCTGTGGCTCTATTGGTAAAGGATTTAGATGATGCCACAACTTAAAATATGATAAAAATGCGGTCATTTTTTAAAAAAATTAAGAGATCAAAACTTTCCATGGCAGATTTATTGCAAACTACACAGGTAAGAGCAACAAATAACGTCTGGAACACAGAAGATTTTAAAAGTAAAAATACTTACGCAAATGACAAATTGTCTTCATCATTGTACAGCAGTAAAACTGCCATTTGGTAAGTTGTTACTGTAACAATATACGTCTTTTTCAGAAATGTCATTTTCATCTCACCTTCAAGCGAGAACAAAGAAGAAATATATCTAAAGGGCATATGTGACATCAGCAATTGGTTTACATGACAGACCAGTTAGGAGTGGAGTTCCGTTGTTTCGTGACTGCTTTATTTCTGCTTCATGAAGTTTTATTGGAATAAAAATTCAGCCTCAGTCCTGTGCTTTGTAATAAACAATTAGAGAGAACTGTATTGCAAGAACCAATCAGGTTCATGACATAAGCACTTTAATATTAATGACCTGAGTTAAATAAGAGATCGCATAAGTTTTAACAACGCTTACAGTATCTGATAATCCAACGAGTGGCGAAAGAAAGCAAGGGCAAAAGACACGACGACCTTTTTGCGTCTTCCTCCAACAAAAATGTAGACTGTGTCACTTTACGTGTCCATAAACATTAAGTGCAAGCAAAAACCGTCTATCAACATTAATCGCATTGGTCGAGTGATACAAAGGAGAAAGTTTGCTGAGCAGAAGGGTTGCTTAGACTCAATTTAAACATCATTTTTGGTGTGTTGAATCGAACAGCATTAAAAGCGGTAAAATCTGCTGTGTTTATAAATCTGACTTAAACATCATCTTTTGCGATGCCAGATTGGAAATAAGATGGTTGAAATGGCAATTTTTAAAAAATGTGCAAGCTCAGTGGCTAATTACATGCTTAAACCATGGACCATAACCTAGAATCGATCTGAATTGATTAATGAAGCACGTCAGAAAAACAATGTTTAAATCAAGTCATCTTTCTGCCGCTTGATACAACAAAGCTGGCCAACTCCTGCCGTTTTATCAACCTGAAACGGCAGGTGATCTAAATATTGCTTTATGTCGAATTTAATGGAGACTAGGAAGTTCCTAGCAGTATCTATCAAACTCGCCATGACAAAAACATGATGTTTAACCTGGGCCTTTTTAACAGATAATGAATAGGATGAAGATTGATGATAGTCCTGGCCAAACGAGAGGACGAACGCTTCTGACACTCAAGGTACGTTGGCATGGCAAGCTACGATGACAAAGATAAGTTTAAAATTCTGATCAAATAGTTTACCGTTTGACAGATGTGTCAACCATGTCAGCTTCCTGCCATTGAATATTCCATTGTAAAACATCTCAAACTAAAACATGAAACAAGCACATCAAATAGGCAGAGAACGCAACACGCGCATAAAATAGGATAGAAAAGATCTAAAGTAAAACCGAAAAACCTGACGTAAGTCATGTTGACTCAAGTCAAGTCAAGTCAAGTCAAGTCAAGTCAAGCCAAGTCAAGTCAAGTCAAATTATATCAAAATAAACATCATTTCGGTCAAAGTCAAATCAGGTCCAATGAACACAGGTCAACCTAAGCAGAGCTGAGGTGACCCAAGTCCAGTCCAGTCCGGTCACTTCATATCACGTCAAGTCATCAAAATTAGCATACGGATGCAAGGTATACCCCATCTGTCAAAATCTGCCGACAACACACCAGAAAATAAGAATCTTGATTGGTCAATTTGAATCGATCACATGAAATCATGTGTTATTGTGTTGTTGCATTTGTAGGCTGATTCGGAAACAATACAAAGACAAACTGATATTCATAGAACTAAAACAAATGTTGGTCAATCAAATGAAGCATTTTCCATTTTTATTGTCTTTACATGAAAGAAATATGGTCTGCATCTAAAGATGGCAGAGTAGCCCCTTTGTGGACACCAGCACAGCTCCAAAGGTGCTACCGCTTCCACAAACGAAAAGGTACTCAAACAGAAACAACATCCACTACTGTATATATTGAATATACAAAATATTACCAGCCTACTCACCATCTGCACACTTTTTGCAAGTTCAGGTGGTAACGAAACTGTTGAAGCTGCAGACTGACTTAAAGGCCATGCTCCAGACTACAATAACAAGGCGAATTAGTTATGGCCTCTATGATACTGTGCCTGACATAAAATCCCATGAATGTTTCATTACATTACATTTTCAGTTTAATCATCTTAGGTATGGCAGCCCCAAGATAGGAATCAAATGTTTTGATCGATTTTTGCTCGTGGCCTATAGCCGGAAACCTTAAAAGCCTCATTTTCACGGACCAATCAGACGGCGAATAAGCAAAGAAGACAGAAAAAACGTGAGAAGATTTTTCTAAATTTTACCTACCTTCATAAAACGCAACCCGGAAAAAGAAGTGTTGGAAATTTCCCAAATTTTCTCGAAGATTTCTACTCGCCAGGTGTTTGGGTATCCAGGTTTGGATGCCGGTTTAAATACCTCACGGTTTGGTTGAGATATAGCGTTTCTGATATGCAAAATCGGCCAAGGCTTGCTAGCCCTTGTTTATGCCACTCCAAGTCAGGTGATAAAACCTCCTGATAAAAGCTCCTTTCAATTATATAACCTATTTCACACCATGAAAACTTATTCCATGAATGCAAAGAGTAGCAGAATACTGAAACTTCCAAAGAGTATTGCTATATGACTTGAAGTATGTGAACTAACCTTAGCAAATTTTTTCAGTTCACATAGAAATCGAAGGGGCGTTGAAACTTGAACCATAGAAACTGTGGTGGAAGGACAATGGTAAAGACAATTGAAAACATAAAAATTTGGCGCTCTGGGATCGTTCTTACAACAATCACTATTGTTATTACCAGTGTCTCTAGCCAAGAATTTCTATTGTTTAAGGCTTAGTGCCTCATCGATTTTGAAAATGTCATAACTCCGAGAAACCATGAGATATTCAAACCAGCATCCAAATCTGGATATCCAAACATCTAACAAGTAGATTTCTTCAAAAAATTCGGGACATTTCCATCAGTTTTTTGCCTAGGTTGCGTTTTATGGAGGTAGGTAAAATTTAGAAAATCTTCACAAATTTCTTGCCCTCCTCATTTATTCGCCGCTTGATTGGTTCGTGAAAATGACGCTTCCTTATGGCGACGTTGCGATGTAAAGTTTGAATATCTATAAGGGATTTGACCGTGAAAACTGGCTCGGGGTGTAAAGTTTCACCCCAAAAGATTTTTCACGGCAAAATTCCTTACACATCTTTGAACCTTACATTGTCATAAAATCAACATCATAATTGCTAGCAGTTAAAAAACATGTAGCTAGACTTAAGTTTGAGTGCTGAATCCGAATCTGTGCTCGAAATTTTCATATGAATAATGGGAAGAAATTTTGACAAATTTCCAAAACGAGGGTGCTTAACTGAAATGGTGTATTGACTTTCTTCATTGAAGCTGGCGCTATTTATCGAAAACGGTGAATTGAATGAATGCATTTTAGTCCTGCCTAACCTTAATAATCCACCTTTTCATGATAAGAGGTGCGAAAACGGAAGTCTTTTGTTGTTTGAGATTTCGCATTTTCGAGGCTAAAATCTTGTTCTGCGTGCAAAGTTTAGCATAGAAGCAAATTTTTACTTTCATATCTGTCTTCGTTTGGAAATAACGATGATATAAATAATTAGAAATCATAAGGGCTTTGACCGTGAAATCAGATGTTTGGACAAAATTTGTCCAAACATCTGCTTTCACGGTCAAAGCCCTTATAGCATTAAACTCTTTAAAATCGCCGTAATTTCTAAACGAAGACATATATTAGAGTAAATATTTGCTTCTATGCTAATCTTTGTACGCAGAACAAGATTTTAGCCTCAAAAATGCGAAACCTCAAACAACAAAAGACTTCCGCTTTCGCACGTCTTATCTTGAAAAGGTGGATTCCAGTGCAAGGTCATTTGAATTAATCACAGTATTGGCCACAAAGCATTATCTTGACCTTCTTGTTCTGTTTGCATTCATGCCTCTGCCATATCTTGTTTTTCATCTTACATTTCTCATGACTTGTTTTCTTCTCTGTTTTTATGCTTACCTTACCTTATTTAGGTATTTCTCCCATCCCGCATGACATGTTTCGTTTGAGTTCAAAAGGCCCTCCTCATGCATCCTTGCCGAGGATGATTCTATCTAGAGTCGAAACGTTCTAGTTACGTCGCAATCTTTATAAAAACGTATCTTGGATGTGACCATAACTTATTCATAACAACTGCTGTCCAATTTTTCTTCATCATTATGTAACTGGATTGTCTTATCTTCAGAAGCAAAAAGCAAGAAATGTCTTTTTTCATGGTCGTTCTCATTGTAAGATTCCCTTCAAGCGTTGACTTCCTGTATCCTTAAAAACATGTCATCGATATAAAATGTAAATTGTATACCTGCAGAATGAGTAACGAGACACTAATGCCAGTATCCGTTTTGCTCGAAGCTAGAAACTGAATGAAATTATTGTTGAGATCCTCGCTAACTTTCATGTCTGTAAACATCCTGTGCAACTTGTTTGTGTATTCGTAGCCACATGCAAGCTGGAAAAAACAAGAGACTATGAACGAGCAAGATACGCTTGAAACCGTTGAACTCAGTGCTTATCGCATCATCATGGTATCATTATACGTGTCAAAAAGTTCGTGGAGCTGATTGGATGAATAAGGCAATAGAATAGAATTGAATTACGGTTTTACTAAGCTATGGAATCAGCCAAAACGACCCAAAACGAGCCAAAACGATCCGTGACGAGCCAAAACGATCCATAGCGAGCCAAAACGATCCATAACGACCCAAAGCGAGGCAGAACGACCCAAAATGACCCAGAAAAACCCAAAAGTGAGCTAAAATAACCCAGAACTAACTGGAAAAGAGACAAAATGAATCAAGATGACCTTGACCAATGACCAATATAATCGTTAGCAGAGGCCGGTTTTTCAGGCCATTGCATTCCAACCTTCTCTACCTCTCCTTTCTCTACTCATCTTTCTGTTTTGTGTCTCGTTTTGGTGATCAAAAGAAACTATATCCTTGACTATAAATAGGCCTAAGCTAGCGTAATTTTTGACAGGAAAGCCCACCTGAACCCGGCTGAACGTGGCTGAACCCAACTGAACCTGTAGACAATTCAATCGTAAGGTGATCGATCCCTCGATAGATGTCATTGTTTTCAAGGTTAATCAACAAATAACTACTTGACACATTTTGTCACTTGGGGAAAGCACGCCTCGCACGTTATAACAATTGGGTAGATGTAAAAACATCAGTCTGGAATGATTCCTGCTATACGAGGATAGGCCTACGTAAGCCATAGTTGATGAAAAATCCTGTCTCCATATGACCGTTCACTGACCGTTTCTGTCTGTCCCGTCTCCTATAAATTTTCTGGCGACACGAACGGCGCTAGCAATGGGAGTACTCAAGTTGTTTCCATATGATCACTTCTGTCGTCCCTGTCGCTGTAATTTATGCAGACGCTACACTCCTGTTCATTGATTGAATCAGACTGGGTCGTTTTTGGGTTGTTCTGGGTTGTTTTTGGCTCAGTTTTGGGTCGTTTGAACTGCTATCAAACTATACAAACTGAACGTGTCCATTACTTTCTGCAGCCCAGGAGAGGTAAATAACATATTGAGGGTACGGGTATGTGCAGCCCATATGGATGGGTTTTGGGGCTCAAAATTCTCAAGCAAGGGTCGTAATTTCGACAGACTTTCCTTAAAGGTGATCTGAAGCGAAAATTTTTATTGATTCAAATTAGTGGCACTGTCGAATGATTCGGACTCCTGTTTAAATTTCTTTGATATCTCTTTTCGTTTTCAAGTTATCCACTGATATTAAGTTTCAGTTGATGACGTCATTTTGTTTGCAAATTACTAGGATGATGTACTGGAATATAGCTGTATCTAAGCTTTGAAAGGTTACAGTTGTCGGGGACATTTAACTTGAGCTGAATAAATGTAATAGAAATTGTTTCATGGACTGATATGATGCTTAGAAAGATATGCCAACTTAAGAAATATTCTTGGAGTCAATTCCTTTAAGAAACATAGCCAGCCTCGTACATTTTCATTACTTTTTGCAAACCACATGACGTCATCAGCCAATCATACAAAACAGTGTATAATTTGAAAATGAAACAAGGTATCACAAAATGGTAAACGACATTCTTTATCATTCAAAAGTGCTATCCATTTGCAATAAAAATTTTCGCTTCAGATCACCTTTAAGCATGGGTGGGTTTCGCAGAAATTCGCAAAAATGAAGCTCGCATGAAGGCAAGTTTTGGTAATTAGAAGATAGCTTCTTGAAACGGGCGGCAGACCCTCGTCCATCCACAAGTAATGTACCCCACTCTCGCGGGCTCTGCAGTTTGTTTGGTGGCTTCACCAAGCCGAGGGGTGTATCACTGTTTCCAAAGGCATACGAGACTTCTTACAGCAATAGTATTTCTAGGGCTTATTTACAAATCTTTCTTGAAACATAAGGACTTTTTGCCGAATACGTAGGAGATTTCTACTGAGTGATAAGCCTCTCGACCAAAGCCACCAAAAAGGTAACCGTCAGAAAGCCGCAAAGAGAAATGAAAGTTTGACTTGTTCCACTGCGAAACACGAAGATTCATAATCAACGCTTTCGTTTTTAAAAAAGACGAACAGTCGGTGTGATAATTCCTTCAGAGACTGCAAAGTCACCGCTTCCACAAAATTTTGGAGACGGAGCCCTGTAGTGAGGCCTCGAAAGGGGGGTCACTGGATCGCTGGAGTCCATCATCTTGAAAGCCTAGAGCCCTGGAACCGAAACCATTCCCATCGTGAGATGGAGCCCCTCGAGCTCTGAAAAGCTTGCAATGGAGCCCTGGAGCACGGCTATTTTGCCTTTGGGAGCCCGGAGCCCATTAAGATGTGCCCTGGAGACTCAGGCAATGAAATGCAGAAACTTCATCACTGAGGTTCCACATGGCAAAATAAACTACATAAGAGATAAAGATTTTATAAACGTACTTTTAGGCGATTAATCATGCCTTCTTCAGAGTCCATCGATACAGACATATTATGGACTAATCGTTTTGCCAGTAACTTCGAATAGAACTGCAAGAAATGAATGAATTCAAACATGGTGCTGCCATTCATCCTGATAGAACTAACTTAGGAAGCAGTCATTTTTAATCCTGGGTACCGGGGCGGAGGATTAGAAACTTTTTTCCACTATTTTGTGGAGATACGAAAGTATTAACAGCAATTCTTATGGGGTACAAAACTATTTAGCTTGAAAAAATTGTGGATGAAGTCATTAAGAAAAGATTGAAAGAAAACTTAAAGGTAATGTTTCCATGTAACTACAGCTGCGTATACACTATGTCAAAATATGCTGACAAGACGCTGACGAAGAAACCTCAAGCAGCAGACTGTGATTGGTAGAATTTAACTGATCACATGCAAACTCAAAATCAAATTTCATAGCGATGCTGCCTGCTGTGGTTCAGCTCTGGAAAAGCAATCGCAAGTAAGTCATCACTTTGCTTGCACAAGAACTGGCTATCGCAAAATTTTGCTTGATTCAGTGATCACATGAAATTTCACGTGAAATTGCCACGTCCCCCGCAAAGCTGCTGTACTTACATGGACACAATACCTTCAACAGACAGCTGGAAATTGTGAATCACTTGAACGGCATGAAGATCGCTTGGTACAACTGAGGATCTTTCCATAAATCTGTGTTTTATGCACAGAGACTTCTAGATAGGGTACTTAGCCATTTTTGCTGAAAGATGGTGGTGTACGAAAACTGTTTCTATGTGCAAGATGCGTCATAAAATTTTCTCTGATCGTGCGAAATTATCCACTGCCTTGGTATCCATGATAAAAAGTGACCGCTCCCTGAGCTATAGAATAAAGATTTTGGCATCAATCAATATAAGGTCATTGAGGCAGCAGGAATAGGGTGATTGCAAAAGGAATGATGAATGGAAGATTACCAGATTCAAAATGCTGTCAAAACTTATAAACACATTAGCTTGGATACATCGTCGATTTCATCCTAGATACGTGGAAATTTTAGCAAAGGGAATTTCTTAAAAGATCTAGCCACTGAATAAGAGACGCATAAAACGGGGCCACTGAAAAGGGGACTTTTTTTGGCTGGACGAGCGGGCCATGTCCTCTCTGGCCCTCCCCTTCGTTGATATTTCACTGACGCAAAAGTAGCAAACAATCTACAAACCCATATCATTAGATCTATTTCGGATCTATGCTTATCACTGCTTGTTATTTCTACAGGCGTGTCTGCCACAATGATTTCGATGTTTTAACATAATGGTGTGATATGCAGCAGAAATTTATTATGATCTGCTAGGTGGATCAAGAAGAATTTCACATTTTCGAAAGCATTGGAGGTTAGACTTCTGCCATTTCGTCCCTTGTTTCCCTGTGTTCTTTGATAGGCCAATATCATTTAGTCAACGGAGACTCATAATATTACTTTTAAAAAGTGGACCCACTCTTTCAAAAATGGCCTAAACTATCGGGACTTCTCGTACATTCAACAAAAACACTTCGAGGTCTAGTCTAAAGAGCTTGAGCATTGAAAAAGAAACTTTCAGTACGAAGAATGATGTTTTCCTTACCTACAAATCGCAAAATGCATACCTTTCAGGTATTAATTTTCCTCTATAAAAACAAAATAGATCCATTGAAGCTGCGAGAACTCTGGGCCTCATCAACGGCTTTAATATGAGACAAGAACATATGTCTAAATTGCAGCTTGTGATTGGTTCAAAACTAAATTCTATCAATTTCATTGGTGAATACGGCATCAATGTATGCGGGGCCAGATTGGGCCCACCTTTTAAGAGTAATATTATGAGTCTGTATTGACCAAGTGATATCAGCAAATCAAAGAACGCAGGGAAAGAAGGACAAAAAGACATAAGTCTAACTTCTAGCTTCGTAAGGTAAAATATGTTGCAAAATACCTTCTGGAAAATATCTTTATCGTCGATATATTTGAAGATAACGATCTGAAAGATCAATACGTGATTAAAGCTGATGGTATGAAGGCATAAGATATTTTCTGGTATTATGAAGAAATGGAAAAATACAACATAAAAAACTTTCACTGAGTATTTCCTACATGGCATTTGTCAAAGAAGAAGTCCGGGTTTGGCATGCTTAATGCTACAAAGGAGACTTATCATCTACTGATGCGAATTCTCATCTTTGTTTCGCATCTGCGCATTCCAACGGCTGTCAGTTCCAAAAACGTTTTGATAATTTAGGCCACATCTTGTCTTTATGTCACCTCTTTCTTCCAAGTGCACAAGATAAAGAGGCTAGCAACAATTAAGAGGAGAGAAAACAATTGGACATCCTCGTTCTCCTTTGCAGGAAATAACATCTTTTCGCTCAGATGGCTCTATTGAATACGTCATTACACAACGGGAAGGCGAAAATAATGGTAAAAAGAACAAGGACAAATTTTGTTAGACAATAGCAGCAGTTCCTTTTATTGACACCTAAATTCAAAGAGATTTGCGATTGCAGACAAAGGAAATTCCCTCAAGCGGAAATTCAAAACAAACGAAGACACAAAGTTTCTCTGAAACCCAGGTAGCTATCTCGCTTGTTGTGCGTTCCAGAAATGGTTTTAAGAGCAAACATGAGCGCATATTGAAAGAAGGAACATATATCTAAACATCTACCGAGGGCATTTTGTTTTTGCTTTTCAGAAGCTGAGAAGTAAGTGCTTTGATTGCACCAAAAAAATACGAGAATTGAATCGCCTCCAAATCGGTTCCTATACCAAACAAGTAACATGCCCGTGGTAGATATCTAGATATATCCTTCTTCTTTCAATATGTGCTCATGTTAGCTCTTAAAAACCATTTCTGGAATGCACAACAAGCGAGATAGCTACCTGGGTTTCAGAGAAACTTTGCGTCTTCGTTTGTTTTGAATTTCCGCTTGAGGGAATTTCCTTTGTCTGCAGTCGCAAATCTCTTTGAATTTAGGTGTCAATAAAAGCAACTGATGCTATTGTCTTACAAAATCTGTCCTTGTTGGTAAAAAGTATAAACAGTATTATCTTGTATTTTATCATCAATCATGCCAAACCCAGACTTGCTCTTTAATAGAAAATGTGTTAAAGAAATTGTTTCTGAATAACAAATAAACAGATGTATCGAATTCTATTGCAGGAGATTCACCTGAACATTCAATATACCGGATAAGTAAAAAAAAAAAACGCCAGGCATTTGAAAAATTTGTGCCCCTTGAATATCATAGTAATGATACTGAAAACTTTCTTGTTTTATTTCCGGTACGTCCAGTAAGGTTCAGTAATTTACCCGGCTTTAATCGGCCATTCCTTCCCGTCAAAACGGGAGATTTTCAGCAGAAAGCCCCTTTCGAAAGCCTGCAAAAACGAGCGAAAACAGCAAGCAAAATTTCCTTTTGTTCTAATTCTTAGCACTAATGACACTTGGGCGTCTTCATGTATTTTGTCCTCTTGGGAGAATGGAATACCCCTGAATAAGTTATTCATACTAACGGGGAAGACTTTTAAAACCCGAGGAAAGCACGTGCTAAAGAGTGCTGAAAGTGATCGCCGTGAGGTAAACACATTATGGAAATTTGCTTGTAGTTTTAGCACGTTGTTTAAGGTTTCTCGAAGGGACCTTTTATAGCAAATCGCTTGCAGAATCTGAACGGACTGACTGATTTTAGCCAGGAAAAATTCTAAAAATAATTGAACATTTCGGCTATTCAATCAGATAAGGCAAAATATCGCTCCTTAGATACTCAGAGAGGAGTAGCCTTTCAAACGCCGGCCGTTTTTTGACTCACTCGGTAGCTATGTGAGAAAGTGAGCCATAAGCTATTGAAAACTTCTTCTTTTTGCCTTTGTTGGAATTGTAATAAGACAAACAAAAAAGTGCAGTAAAATGCAAGCACTCTGATATGAATTAAATTAAGCACAACGTTTAGGACACAGTCCGTTATCAACTAAAGAAATATCAGTAGAACCGACACTAATCAAACAAAAAGAGGGGTAGATTCGAAAACGACTTCTACTGCAAGACAATTTTCAACAGCCTCAAGTCCAAGAACAAAGCCTAGTTTCCATATGATCGTGACTGTTGGCGATGCGTCGCCAAGGCAGGCTCAGGGACACATCAGAGATAGTTGCGTCAAATGGAAACATTTTCTGAGTGATGTCTCCGACGTCGCCGATCAGACGGAGAGAGTACGGGGACGCATCGACAGAGTTGAGATGAATTTAAAGCATGGTTTCCACATGATTGAAATAGTGATCGTTTCCATATGCCGCCGATGTGTCGCAGTGGGTCGCCGACTGTTACGATCATATGGAAACCAGGCTTAAGAATCGCATGTAAAATTTCTGGAGATGCATCTTGGTCAGTTTGAGCTATCAATACCTTTCACAAACATGTCTTCAAAGCAATTTCGAAATGCCTTAATATGCTTAAAGGTGATCTGAAGCGAAACTTTTTATTGATGGAAATGAAGGGCCCTGTCGATTGATAAGAAATCCTGTTGAAATTCTTTTGATATCTCATTTCGTTTTTAAGTTCTACAATGATTTTAAGTGTCAGTTGATGGCGTCATTTTGTTTGCAAATTATTAGGATTCTATATGGAAACAAGCTGTATCTGATCTTTGAATTGTTACAGTTTTAGGAGACATTTGAGCTGAGCAGAATAAATGCAATAAACATTGTTTCATCAACTGATGTGACCTTTAGAAAGGCATTTCATTTGAAGGAAAGGTCGTTGACTTTATTTCCCTTTGGAAACGTGGTCATCCTTGTATACTTTTTTGTACTTTTGCAAACAAAATGACGTCATCAGCCAATCGTACAAGTTAGTGGATAACTCGAATATGAAACAACAAAAGTATCAAAAAAATTTTAATAATATTCTTCATCATTCAACAGTGCTATTCATCTGCATCAATAAAAATTTTTGCTTCAGATCACCTTTAAGGAAAGACATCCAAACAAATTAAAAGTAAATGACAACAACATACCACATTATTCAATTTATCATCTATCTCCATTTCACTTAGATGCTTTGTACTTTTTTTCAGCAGTGAATCGCAATATTTGGCTAACTAGTCGAGAAGAATAAAGAACTGGGTTATCTATCGTATATAAGATAAAGACAGGCACATTTTGCAACAAAAATGATTTGAAAGCGAGCTTTCTTCTCAGAAATAACTGAAGATACAAGCTCGGGACAGACAAAATACCAAGTTCTAAGTGACAAAAGAGATGACAAAAAGCAAATCCACCATACCTGAAAATCCTTCACTATTTGTTAAGTGATTACACTGTTAATTAAGGGCAGTTTCCAGTTAGTGGAATTTTCCGAGCGGGTAGAAATTTTATTGCTTACGGCAGGAGATTTCGCCATGCAATTCAATAGAGATTTAAGGTTGATTGACTTTTGATTACACAAATGATTTGTGGTACAAAATTGAAGAGTGTGAGACAAACGCGTATTTGGTGAAATAATTTGGTGAAATAGCTTAAAGAGGTCTATTTATGTATAAAAGTGCAAAGTAGCTATAGAAAAATAAAATTTATCTCACTTCAGATCGATTCTCGCAAAAAGTCGTCATTAGATTGAAAAGATCTTACGCTACCTTTCGTCTATTTACTCTTGTAGGCAGCTGTACTTGTCACATGTAACAAATTCCCGACAGCGTGCATTTAATCTCAAAGGCAAGTATGAAGAATATTGTGGAAACTAACCATTTCTGGAGACCTGCACTGCTTTTTCGGGCTTAATCTATGATTGACAATCTTCGTGCAAGCCTAGAACAATGAAAGAATAACAAATTGAATATAATGGGACAATCTTACTGCCGCGTAGAAAAAGCGACATTGTGCAAGAATCCTAAACGAGCAAATGCCAGTTTTCCAGGAAAGTGACAGCTACCATTTGCCTGCGCAAATATGTAGTCGGTGAGGGACAGCAAACTATCATTTCATTCTCCTAAAAGACCTATATTAATGGGGCTGTCCGAAGGGTCAACAAACATGAAATTAGAAATGCCGGTTTGTCTAAAATGTCGGTTTCGAAAATCCTTGCCAAAAAAAACTTGAAGACAATTTCATTTTGCTGCTTTTTCGTCTGATAGACCTGATCGGCTAAGGTTTGCTTTTACTAATTTCAAGTCATGTGACTATACCCTTGGGAAGTGATGGTATTATGCTACTTTACGCACTCATGGCACAACTTTGCATGGCACAAAATGTGTTATGAAAATCAAATGGGCGTAAACAAGCCGATTTGTTGTATTGACCATCCAGAATACACTGAAAGAAACTCCACTTCACTCTTTATCAGTCCTCCTGCCTCCCTCATGAACAATGTTGGTCAAAAATGTGATCACCAAGTGTGAAGGCAATCAATTCGGCTCTGTTGCCATGTCCTGAAGCACTGAATAATAGCCCAAGGAACCAGGGGATGGGGAGAGAAGAGCAAATCTGTGCGATTTTATCAAGACTTCTGGCAGAGATTATAGTTGAGGACAAAGGAAGTTATGATTTCACAGCACAGTTTCGGTCTCTGGGCGAAAGACCTTTGCGAGCTTCTCCCTCGAAATCGTTCTGTATCCCAGCAGTCGTCGGAATTAAAGGATATTCATAGGCATAAATGAAATCTTCCATGGTTATTCTACTAGAATGCGTTGCTATTTGCTAACACGGTTTTAGTGTAGCTTCAGGAAAAGTACCATATTACGAACCATTTTGTAAGAACTTTTACGAAAAGGTGGCTCACCTTCTTTGAGGAATTCAACCACATTCCCAACAAAAAAGTAGCTTTATCATTGTGGGTGTTTTTGGGGTAAGGCTTCCCCAATATGTAAAACAAATATCTGCATCAAACTTACTTTATCACGTGCACCAAGAAAGGCCTGATCATTCTTAAATGTATCTTCGATCATCTCTGTGTATTTCTTGTGTATTCCAAGTAAAGCGTCTACAAACTGGCCAGTACCCTGCGCAGGTTAAAGAAAATAACTTAAAGCGAGAGATCAAATAAATGGAAATCGAAAGGTTTGTTTTACAGTAACAATTTGTAGCAAATATGATCGTTTCTATATCTAAGTTCCAAAGAAGCTCTTAGGAAGGGCGCTCTAGATTATCGTAATTTCGGCTAAACTTCTGCATTTGTCTTCACATTTAACTTCGGCCTACGTAGCTTACCCGTTACGGGGTGAGTGGCCGAGTACGTTGCGGGGTGAGTGGCCGAGTGGCTTATACAGTCTTTGTCAGGTGACTGAAGTTAAGCTTGGTCGAGTGAGGTCAGATTTCGGATGGGTGACCTCTGAGGCCTGACCTCGCAACTCACCTCGTCGTCCTTCGGAAGGGACGTTAAACTATGGGTCCCATGCCTGGATGTGGCATGCACAGTGGGCCTAAATTAGCTTTCAGTAGCTAGAAATCCTGACAAGCCCACTCAAAACAAATTGAAAAACAAAAAAAACCCACTTAAGCAATTTCTGCTGCTGCTTTTTCTAACCGCATCATAAAGACAACAGTACTTTATCCTTGAACTGAAGAAAGTTGAAATTCATACTATTGAAAGTTTAATTGTTTATCTCTGCGTCTTTTCTCATGCTCCAAAATCATTGCGGCATCCTACCGCAGATAATTTTTCTAAGCAATGACGCTGATATTTGATCTGGGACATGATGGGCGCATCACTCTGCAAAAATCTTCTACACCTTTTGGCAAAATCCTTTTTTTTTCAAAGAAAAAGTCCGTGAAAAAATTTGCAATAATCCTGTTGTTTACAAAAATCTCGTACGCCTTTTTGGAAGGGTGATACACCCCTTGTTGGGGTCTTTCATTACGCTAAAGAATTTGAAGAGTCAAAGAAATGGAGCCTATAACAATTCTGTATAATTTCTCAATCAGCAAGCTTGAAAACTTACGTTCTCGGTGTAAAATGCTTTCACTTTTGCCAGTCCAGTATCGGCTATATACTTTTCAAATTCTTTGAGCATCAGATCTAGGCCTTTCGGTAATGGTTTTAATAACTTGTACATCCTTGATAAATCTACAAAAACAAAGTAAGTGCAATCATGTCACGTAATTCAACTTAGTTTCAATCTAACATGCTGCTTGACATTCACATTTCTTTCAAGATTAAGGACGGCTGTAAAGCAGAGGAAAGAAGAAGGGTTCCAAGCTGAATACCGGGTGTCTCATAAAAACCTTCCCTAATTTAAATCCAAGTACCGTAAAACCTCTATGAACCCCCCGGGGGGACTTATTTAGTTTCGCACACTCTAGACGGGGGCTTAATATGGAAGAGGGTTTATAGAGAGGGTGGCAGCTTATTGATAAAATCAAATGAAACGGATACGAATGATGGCTTTTCAGTTACTTTAATATTTTGTGGATTCACCATACAATCTTACAAGTCAGATGCATAAATTCGAGACAGTTTTATCCCAGACCACATCAAAATAAAGATGCAAGCTTTTGTTTTGCAAAGAAATTGAAAATCTTTGGTAACTTCTACAATTTGATATAGGTGGGGAGGGCTTAATAGAAAGGGGGTTTATTTGAAATTTTGGCTCAGAAGGGGGCTTATTAGAGAGGAGGCTTTTTAGAGTGGGGGAGTTAATAGAGCTTTTACTGTATCTCCTGACCTGCTCATTCTAGCAAAACGAATAAACATTTTTTTCTAAAAGCGTAGTAATGCAGTCAATAAATGAGCATCAATTTGAAGCAATGGAGTAACGGGAACAAAATGGGGGCTGTCAGATCTATATCAACTTTTCACTACCTGCAAGCAACAATTTACTGTATCAAGACGTAGACGATAAAATTTCCATTTTTGCTGCACTAACCCCTGACCTGCTTACAAAACCGAGGTTTTATATGCCAGGGGTATATTTCGTTTGCAGGAGTGTCATTGCTTTTGATATCAATTAAGAATATACGCAAACCATTATGGCATTATTATGGAAAATTATATCCGTTGCTCAATTTGATCAGACTACTGGGTGTGCCAAAATAAACTATGTACTTTTGAAAGACCACGATAAATCGTACATTGGAGGGATTTTGAAAATTTTTGACTTAATCTTTAGCTAAGATTCTCAATTAGATGCTACAATTTTTGTACATTTTTTGGTCTTCTATTTACGGAGCTATAAGCCAGCTTCTTAAAATTTCGATTTCGGAAACACTGAAAATGACCTAAAAAGCGTTGATCAAATTCTCTAAACACTAAACATGAATGGACATTAGAGAACGTCTTTGTGGTGATTTGGTGATTCAGAAGTTGATCAGTAATGCACGTACATCAGATCTTTTGTTGGAAAAAACGTCAAAATGTATTTCTTTTTCAACTTTTCATTGAATTTACACTTTTATGCAAGTACTGCATTTCTGTGTCAAGGGGGTTAAAAGACAAACAGTAATGAAGCAACATTATGAGGTCAAATCAATTTCTGAATTCCCAAATCACCATGAAAGTATTCTCTCCTTGTATAAAATTTGATCACAGTTTTTGGATCATTTTCTATGTTTTCAAAATCAAAACTTTTTTAAGAAATTCAATAAATACAAAAATGCTAGCATCTAATTGAGGATCTTAGCTAAAGATTAACTAGTAAATCTTCAATAAAATTCTTCAATAAAAGTTTTCTCTCACAAAGAGATGATTGTTTTACGATTTCTGTGAAAAGAGAAAATTCTTTTGACTCTTCTATTCTGCCGATCATAATCCGGCTAAAATGGAAGGCCTTGCAAACATCAATACGTCCAAGGATTCTTAAGAATTTCAAGAATTCGTCACCCAAGTAAGTGAGGAGATTTTGTGAAAGATACCTTTGATTCTTCATTTTGGTTGGAATATCAATTGGACCTTTTCAACACACCATGGCCAGCAAAGACATTTTACGTAACATAAAGTGACTCCATAGTAAATTTTCTCCATCTGCCAGGTTACCAGAAAGAAAAATATATTCAAGGAAAATCAAAAGCTTTGGCGCTTGTTGATTGGATTGCTTTGTTTGAGATTAAGCCAATCAGTGGCTCAGGTGTTGACGTTCACGTGATTCTCAAATATCGTTTGTTTTGTTCGGTATAAAAACAGTCCGGTCGTGTAATTTGTCCGTTCTTTGCATAAATCAAACTGAAGAGCTTGTGACGAAACGCGTATTTGGTATAATAACGTTGTTGATAACTGATTACTTGATTTTCTTGCAGGTTTAACAGCTTACTTCTCCAGTTATAGGTTCATCTGATGTCATTGCTGTTCTCTTACATATTTGATAGTGTTTTTCTTACAGGATACAAGTTTATTGTGCGCCCATGTTTTATTTAGATAAGTCCGCTGCTTGAGGCCATTTTAAAACTTTGTACTACTAACCATTTGAAAATATTTTTAGCACATCTAGCGTTTAATGACACACCCTGTGTACAGCAAACTTCATAAAAAGTGACAAAGAGAGCATCTTAAAAATCAATGGCTTTGCTCGTCGATGTTGAGGAAAATCAAAAGTAAACCATCTTGAATACCTATTAATCTCTCACGGTGAACCATATCACGGCATTCACTTTGTAATAGATCGAGTTGTGCTTCTACCAGTTTTTCCTGACAAACATTCATTACTTTTTCAAATGACGATGGATGAAGGTATTTTCTAGCACGAAACGTTTCTTCTTCAAGCCTTGCATCAACCTACATAAAATCAAAAGTTGGAAAACAATTAGAACCAAAGGACAGTTATGCCAAGAAACAATAGTTTTATGAAAAATATCTCTCCTTCTCTATGTGTAGCAAGCATCTACTCAAAAAGCACTTCTTGCTTGTCAATAAAGTTTCTGAAATTGTTCAAAACAACTGTGCAGCAAATTCTGGGTGATTTGTCTTACAAACAAATGTCTGGTGACAAGGCTAACAGGAGAAAACGTCTTGATGGACACAATCTCAAACTTCTCAAAACGATATGCCCTGGTCTGCTGATGTCTATGATAATGCCCCTTTATCAGATTGAATTAAAACTATCACCCGAAATCGCAAAATATAGCTTTTTGGTGGATTTTTCATTCAATACTTTATATTTATATAACCTTTATACAATAGTCTAGAAGCTACGAAATTTATGGTCTCTGTGAAATGAATAAAATCTTCCCAAAAATTAATTTGAAATTTGAAATGAAGGCAGAAAGATGTGTCTGTATGAATGGTAGCATAATCAATTTTTGGAGATTCTGATAAAGTTTCACTTCCATTGGATTGTTTCGTTTAACCGCTT
Source organism: Aurelia sp. 4 Dawson et al 2005 (assembly GCA_964019985.1). Lineage (NCBI taxonomy): Eukaryota > Metazoa > Cnidaria > Scyphozoa > Semaeostomeae > Ulmaridae > Aurelia > Aurelia sp. 4 Dawson et al 2005. The sequence continues at coordinate 7,748,483 of OZ026493.1, read as the reverse complement.
GAAGATGTTACTTGCAAGAAAAATACCTTTTGCATAAACTGGGAGCAATCACAAGACTCTAAAAGACGTGCAGCCTCTGACTGATAATATTGTCTCGTCTCCAGCAAAAGCTGTGATTCGAAAATATCTTGGTAAAGCTGTAAGAAAAAAGTAAAACAGTCACAACACGATTGGTTACAATAAAAAATAAGAAGACACTACAATTAAAGCCTGTTTCCATATGATCGCAAGGATAGCTGGTGAAGCAAAATCGTAATTTTCTTAAAGGTTTAACAGCTTCTCTCCAGTAACAGGTTTATCTTACATCACCGCTGTTCTCTTACAGGAGTCGATAGTGTTTTTCTTACAGGATGCGAGTTTATTGTTCGTCCATGGTTTATTTAGATGAGTCCGCTACTTAACGCCATCTAAAAATTTTGTACCACTAATCATTTCTTTGATTTTTATACACACCATGTACAACAATCCAGGAATTTCTGTCCTGACTGAGGATTTTGTCATCTCAGAGGAAAGGATACTGAAAATCATAAAATCGCTTAATCCTAACGAAGCGCGCGGCTGGGATTGTATTTCTACAAGAATGATAAACTTAGGGCTTGTGAGGAAAACACCTCATCTGCCAGACCCGGGGCTGAGAGGTGAGATTCCACCTTCCAATAGAATCCTTCGCTTTTTCATTTCGCGTTTACATGACAAACGCAACACTACCGGTATAGTGAAGTCTCACCTCGCCAGAAATGGGATCTTACCGTGGTGAGGTGAAATTTTTCCATATAAACGAAACACCACCGGCATGCTGAGGTAAACTGAAATTCTTCGTTGATTCTTATTGGTCATTTCGTTCTGATTTCACGGAAGAGAGACTCTATTTCACCTCACCTCTCAGACCCAGTGCTGACAGATGAGGTAAAGAATCTCATATAAACAGTGGTTGAAATTTACCTCGCCTCTCAGCCCCGGGTCTGGCAGGTGAGGTGTTTCCCCTCATATAAACACGGCCTAAGTGATGCTCCATTAACTACTCCTCTCAAAATAATATTCACCAATTGTTTGTGACGCAGTGTCTTTCCTGAAAATGGAAGCGTGCAAATGTAGTTCCGATCTATATGAAAAATGAAAGGAATTTAAAGAGTAACTACCAACCTATTTCTTTTCTATCAATTTTTGGGAAGATGCTTGAAGAACGTCTGTACGACACTCTATACTTGCATATTGTTTCATGTGATTTACTTAACCCGAATCAGTCAGGTTCTCGTTCAGGTGACTTAAAAGCCAACCAATCAATTTCCATAACGCATGCGATTTTCCGGGCATTTGACTATAATCCTGCTCTTCTGTAAGTTCTGTGTATCTAGATACTTCTAGAGCATTTGATAGAGCATAGCCGAATGGTCTCATTCAAAAATTGTACCGCTTTGGTTCTCATGACAACTTCTTTCTCTTATCAAAAGTTTTATCGAAAACAGCGAACTGGTCTGAACAGACAGTGCGCTAATTGGGGAGATGTTGTAGAAGAGTTGCAGGGCTCTATCTTAGGACCATTATTCCTCAAAAATCAGTTTTCCAGAACTCCAGTACCATAAACTAGGTAGATATACTTCGGTAAAGGATAATTCTTGCCATAATCGCAAAAATCGCCTTCCTCAAAGCCACACTGTGACCAGCAGACGAAGGGGCGAGAGAAACTTGTCACCTTTTGACAATTTTTGCCGTTTTGCAGCTCTATGGAATTAAGGCCCTCAGTGGAGCAAGAACAAAAACAACAATTCAACTCAACGATATGAGAGTAACTTGAGGGTCCTTACGGAGTGAGGCTACCTGTAAACAAATAAACATCAAAATCAAATAGAAAGTTGGAAAAACTCACTTTCAAAGGTGTCCTGACTTCATATTCTTCAACATCAACTACAAGGACAGATTTGGAAAATTTAAATTTGTGACATGTATCCATCTTGGAGAATTACAAATGAGATAATGGCTCTTTTTCATACTTGACAAATACACAGGGTTTCTCAAAAAAAGCAGTCCAACAATTATTAATGATATTGAAAAGTAATAAGATTTGAATGGGTGTAAGAAATACAATCTATCGACTGCACGATGATAGGCTATTTAGATGCAGCTGTGGAATAATTTATCATTCAATTGATATTTAAGTAATCATCATAATCATCATAACCATCATCATAATCATAATCATCATAATCATCATCATTACATTATCATCATCAACGGCATCATCAATCATCATCATCATCATCATCATCATCATCATCACCATCACCATCATCATCATCATCATCATCATCATCATCATCATCATCATCATCATCATCATCATAATCATCATTACATCATCATCATCATCATCATCATCATCATCATCATCATCATCATCATCATCATCATCATCATCATCATCATCATCATTACATCATCATCATCATCATCATCATCATCATCATCATCATCACCATCATCATCATCATCATCTCATCATCATCATAATTATCATCATCATCATCATCATTACATCATCATCATCATCATCATCATCACCATCATCATCATCATCATCATAATTATCATCATCATCATCATAATTATCATCATCATCATCATCATTACATCATCATCATCATCATCATCATCATCACCATCATCATCATCATCATCATCATCATCATCATCATCATAATTATCATCATCATCATCATCATTACATCATCATCATCATCATCATCATTACATCATCATCATCATCATCATCATCATCATCATCATCATCATCATCATCATCACCATCATCATCATCATCATCATCATAATTATCATCATCATCATCATCATCATCACCATCATCATCATCATCATCATCATCATCATCATCATCATCATAATTATCATCATCATCATCATCATTACATCATCATCATCATCATCATCATCACCATCATCATCATCATCATCATCATCATAATTATCATCATCATCATTACATCATCATCATCATCATCATCATCATCATCATCACCATCATCATCATCATCATCATCATCATCATAATTATCATCATCATCATCATCATTACATCATCATCATCATCATCATCATTACATCATCATCATCATCATCATCATCATCATCATAATTATCATCATCATCATCATCATCATTATATCATCATCATCATCATCATCATTACATCACCATCATCATCATCATCATCATCATCATCATCATCATCACATCATCATCATCATCATCATCATCATCATCATCATCATCATCATCATCATCATCATCATCATCATCATCATCATCATCATAACATCACCATCATCATCATCATCATCATCATCATCATCATTACATCACCATCATCATCATCATCATCATCATCACATCATCATCATCATCATCATCATCATCACATCATCATCATCATCATCATCATCATCATTATCATCATCATCATCACATAATAATAATAATCATCATCATCAGCATCACCATTAACAATATGCATCCCGTACATCACAGTTATACTTTCTCCAGATATCAGCAGATATCATGATCAAGAGGTAGGTCTTGTGTCTTCCTCTACAAGGACTTTGGCCATCGATCAAATATGAATACGAATAGGTTGGGGCTGAGCTATCAAAGTTATCTGTATTTTCTCAAAGAAAGGAGAATGGTCCATGGATATTTCAAATGAATTTAAGTGTATAAAAACAGCTACTCAGCAAAATCCATAGCAATGCCAGCATAAACAGGAAGGGATAACCTTTAAATCTTTAAAATTAGGGAGAACACATGGTATACAGAGGCAGTTTCTTGGTATTTTGCATTAACAACCAAAGCAAAATATCGAAAAATGGAGATGAAATAAGCGCTTAACTTACTGAACGATCGTATGATTTCATGTATATCAGTTTCTGAAGGAGGCTCTCCATCTCTGTCTCTGTGAATAGAAGCAAAGGGGAGGTTAGCTTGATATTTCAGTTACATCTTTATATTGACTTAAGGTGATCAATACAGTATATATCTGCATTTAAGAACCTTCGTTTATAGATGGCGGCAGAAATAGTTTCTTATTTCAATGTTACTAAGACTAATTCTAAGATATAAAAGTAGACTGATAACGCGATTCCTTGTATTTGTTCAACATTTCTTAATCTGATGTTTTCAACCTCACTCATAGACTAATTGAATATTCATAGCTATCACTAAAAAAACATTATATGTATCACTACGACTCATGGGCTTTCAATGTGAAAATTGGGACGAAGTGCCCTCCCCAGATATCATGACTAGATATGGAAACCATATCAACACTGTACGAACTCCTGGCAATGGTGGATGGGTCCAAGTTAACGGCTGGAACCTCCGAAACTGAAGCACTTCAAAATTCCAGTTTTCAGTGCTACTTGCCATGAACAAAAGCCGCAGGTATCCAGTTGAATGTTTCCTTGATCCAAGAATCAACAAACCATTAACTGCGAACCAGGAGTTCCACATTTTTCAAGCCAATTCGCTTCCATGAACATCACCGAAGCAATGAAAACTTCCAATTTTCGAGGGTTGCTTGCCTCGCTTCTGAGACTATACCATAGCCTCGTTTCAGAGCACAGACATAAATCTGTTCTTTCCCGTCTCAAATTTTTATTTTACAGTCAATAAATCCTAGTTTGAGCAAAAATGAAAAAAATGCTGCTGTTGTCTTCATTGTTGTTGCTGTTGTCGCTGTTGTTGGGATAATTGGGGACTGTGTCGTACGAAAAATCTGAAGAAACATCGCACGACTTCTAACCTTCGAACTTCGAAAGAAATTCGAACGTCACTTCGAGCGTCGCTTCGCTTCGAAAATAAGAACTTAGAACTAATAAGCTGAACCAAAGCTAACAATATCGACGTGGGTTGACCATATAAGAAATTAACGATCTGATTTGTAGCGCCGTAAACGCAGCGGGCTTGGCGTAAATTAGTCCCTGTTTTGAAACTGTCTTGTCATGAGTTTCAGTCTGAAGCCATAAACATCATCCAATTCAATGCAAAAAACTGAGACTCGAGGCAGTCTAGTATAAAGGTTCTTATTCGGAAGCTGCCTTGGGTACATCTCTTCACGGCCTTTACTGATAATTTTCAGGCTTGTTATCTATTTTGGCAAAGTTATTCTATGGGCCTACAACAAATTCTAACCTTACGACTAGCAGGGGGGGGGGATGACAACTGGAACAAAAATAAAACGAAAATCAAAAATCTGTGTTGCTATCAATGCATCGAGAACGTATTTTCATCAAACTGAAACAGATTCTTAATTACAACATGCATAATCTACCAAAAAGAGCCTATAGGTTCTTATTGTTGTGGGTTCTTATATACGGGGATTTATAGTATAGATTTAGGAACTATAGGGGAACTCATTTTCATTCCAAATTCTCTACACACAAAAGCCCTTGGGTGGACTGAGCGCAGAGAGGTCCTCTTCCTGCATGTTACCAAGTTTATACATTAAAACAGTTTTGAAATTTTGTTATCGATCACTTATCCCCATCTAATAGCGAATTAAGTGGAAGAACGAACGTTCCAGCCAGCAACTATATCCGAAAATCTATTACCTCTAAAAGTAACAAAAGTCACACAATAAATCTATTAAGCTGGAAAGAATTTGTAGCCGTCAAAATCTAGCACTAAATCAAAAATCCCGATGCTTTAAAGTTAAATCAAGGCCCGATTTTGTTTGATGGTGCACCTGTTATTCCGTTCACGCTACTTAGTGTGACACACCCGGGATGGGGGCTACTTCATTATCTAATCATACGGGGCTGTAGGTCAGTTTTGGTGCCATTTGTTGAGGGGTTTCAGTAGAAAAGGGGATTTGCTTTCATTGGAGAAGGTGGAGCTCATAGGAAAGGTGTACCCATATATGTCGAAGTTCATGGAAAAATGGCAAAAGTTAGCAATATCTTTGTTATGACATGATCCTAAAAACTCTCCACCTGTCTTTTATTGTGGTACAGATTATGGAGAGAAGGAACTGAAAGAATTCTATCACAAGAATCAAGAAAATCTATACGCCCCACACAAGAATTGTTTTGCTAAATAGATTATCACACTTGAATCGTTGCAATTGTTGCGCATCCTATTGTTGTGTTCCCAGAAGCAGATAAATTATACACGCTGTAACAAATGCACCCTGTGAGGAAGGTTTATACGGATCTTTATCACGAGTTTCGAAAGAAAATACAGAGTTAAGTTTATAGCTCAACGGAGTTCTGTGTAAATTCCTTACTTCCAAAAATTTGTCAGTCGCGTCGATACGAAGTGGACTGAAGTGGACAAAAAATCTTGCATTTCAAGACCCAAGTAGTCAGTACAACCTTAAATCCTTCATTCTTCAAGAATTTGTGATGGCCTCTATAATAAATCCTACTTTCAACTCAACTTCAAGACACATCGAACAGATCAAATTCTCAGCAAGCAACTTAACGTGTTACACATCACTAGCATGGCGGATAATACTGACAAACAAACAAAGCACAACTATCGCAGTTTGTTACGCTGTTACTATTTTTCCCATAGTGCTACTCAACTCTGCATTATGTTTCGCACTGTATACGACAGGAAAAGTGGCGAAAGCATCGAGATTTCTAATCTTCATTCTCAGTTTGTCTGATTGTATGACTGGGCTGGTTACTATTCCAGCAAGTGTCGTTCTTACGACAGCATTAAGCCACAAACGTAACTGCTGGTTGGAAATGTCTGTAATGTTCTTTGGGCAATCAAATGGGCACTTTTCATTCTACATCACCATGGCAATAGCGATGCAAAGGTATCTCAAGGTGACTCCTTCTCTCAAGTTTATTGGAACATTTCGAGAATCTGTCTTATCATTAACAGGCCTAAAGGTGGCCACACTGGTCTTATTACTCTGGTCGTTCTGTCATGGTCTTGTCTCAACGTATTTCTTTGGCCATGTCAAATCAACAGTTCCTAATATGACAATGGTTGTTGTTCGACTTCTGATTTTGGTCATTGTCTATGTCTGCTACTTTCGAATGTATTGGTCCATAAAACGACACGTGAATGAAGAACCTCTACAACACAGCCAGTCACTACAAAAACATGGCCAGAAGACCTACAAGAAGTTTGTTAAAACAGTGTCTCTAATTCTGATAATTCTGGCTGTCACTTTCCTGCCTGCCCTTGCGACCGACATGTGGACTGGTTACTATACGTTAATCAAGAACACGGCTGCCCCTCGGTTACCAAGATTCCTCTATTATCTCTCCTTTACTGCGATCTATTCAAATGGGATCTTCAATGCAATTATGTTCCTACGTGCAGACAAAGATTTGCTTGTGAAACTCGGAATCAACCAGCAAAAACAGTTGGCAACGAGTCAAATAAAACATACAACTGAGACAAATTGAGACATCCCAAACAAAACCAGCTGCTCAGGGGGGCCACCGCACTATTGCGTCATACGGGGGTGTGCGCTCCAAGAATCCGGTTACCACCAAATCCCATACATAATCTTGGCGGGATTCTAAGACCCGATCCAAGAATATGGATGTGGTTTCTGATCAGTGTTAGCACTAAAAACAACAGGAAAATTGTAAATTATTCCAAACCTAGGCATCCCACATTTAAAGCAAATATTAGACCCCAATCCCAGAATTTTTCTTTAAAACGTACATCTCAATCCCAGAATTTTCGTGCCGAAAACCACCCAAAGCTGGTGAACATCCTCGTATGATTGGATAGCGAAGTACCCCCCTCCCCCCAGACCGGCTGCTGTTCTGCAACTCCAATATCTTACAAATTAACTGGCAAGGACCATGAACTCAACACAGAACTATTGAAGTGACTAAATGTTGGATTTTCTCTCCCTGGGGTGTCATTCATATCGCGAAGGCGTACAAATCGGACTATTGGCTAGCTTTTACACTCGAAAGGGGCTTTTTCTAGATGTTGGCAAAGTAGACACTGTAGCCATAACATTCTAACAAACAGTTTGCTCGGGAATTCAGAATTCCAAGCAAGAGCAGCTGGCAACGAGTTAGAGGAAAAGTGAGACACTCCATGAAAGGTCTACACTGCTTTACTAAGTAGCTGATAAGGCCCTGCAGACTGCACATAAAGCCACTGGAGTAGCTGAACACTAGATGCTCCCCTCTGACGTGTAACTAATACACCGGGAGAATAAAAACTAGCTATTGGCCAGCTTTTACAAACGAAAGAGGCTTTTGATCAGCTGGAACACAGGCTACGTCTCCCGAGACTACCAGCTGGAAGTGATTGCAGGTTTATCATTGTCCGAAGGTAAAACTTGATATCTGAGCGAATCAGATAGGAAGAAAACCTTCTTCTTGCATTCTTGGTTCTGCATTACCGCCTATCAGAGGATCAAGGGCTCCTTTTTCATAAACAATAACAAAGATTTATTGGCACGTAAAATGGGATCTTAAATAATTTTGATTGCTTGTTCTTAACGTTTTTATTTCTACTACCTTTTTCGAGGGGTGTAGAACAGTTCCAAAAAGGCGTACGAGAACTTGTAAAACTATAGAAGTGTTAGACATTTCTTTCGGTTTAGTCTTGAAAACAAATTGATTTTAGCCAAAGGTGCACGAGTTTCCTAGAGGGACAGAGCAGAAACTGCGCACGCATGCGCGAAGACTCGTAACTTTGAACCCCCTTAGCTCCCTGCAACAGATCCCAAATTTAGGCAACACTTGATATTTTCTTCCAAGGGCCTTGAACTCTGGATTTATCATTTCAAAAAGCTTATCTGTCCAAACACTTCCTTATCTCAGATTGGTCGATGACGTCATCTTATGCAGTTTCTGCCCTGAGGCGTTATGCCCTTGTCTTTCGTTTTTCTGTGAATATTTTGTTTGGTTTTCTATAAAAAGGACCACTTTAACTGACTGATCATTACCTGGAAGGCGCCGAAGTGAAATTCCACTTGGGGCCAGAACTGGCTATCTATACCCTTGTGCAACTTAATACATATCGCTGGCGAAATATCTTACCTCCTTATTGAATCTATTATTGCTTTTATCAGAGAATTCTGTATCCTTCCAATCATTACTGTTTTCCATGTGTCTAAGGCAACCTGTAAGAAATTGAGACTAAGGTTAGGATAAGAAAAGAAAAAGGCCAGATAATGCAACTGCACACATCAATCTCAAAGTGTGTATACCGGGTGACTCAAAAATATCCTCCTGTTCGAAAAATCATTGACGCGGTTCTAGATATGTGCCCTAAAATCATCAAACTTGATTTTTCTAATAGATCTAAGATTGAAGCATTTTCTAAATTTTTTCTGCAATCTTCAACACAGTGGTACTGTGGTAAATTAAGATTCAAAGAATTAGTCTAGCATAACACCAAGAAAATGGGTTAAACGCATGCTCAAAGATATCTTGAAATACAAGAAACTAAACTGCTCAGTTCTATTATTGTCAATAACCGTTTCTACAAAGAAATGAGTGAAGACCTTTCTCCAGTAGGCGATTTTCTGGACGATCGTCATGAAAATTCGCGACGACACATACGCAATGGAAAATTTCTGATCGCCACATCGAAAAACTTCGCTGGATGAAAAGTAGAAATGGTTGTTACTTTTCGTCTGACGCTTTTGTTCACTGAATTCTTTGACCAATCAAATCGCAGGATTTCTCCATCCTCGCTCGAATTCTATTTTGGAAAGCAGCAGTTCCTATCCACATTCTTGCGTGAAGGAAGGGCCTATTAAAGTCGGATAAATTACCGAATCTAGTTTGGACATATCGGAAATAAAACAAGACAGTTTTCAGTATCATCACTTTGAAAGCCAAGAAGCAGCATTTTTCAAACGCCAAGCCTTTTTATTAGGGACCTTTAGCAACTAGGACGGCGACTGCAACGACCATGCAATGTGCCCTTTGTTTACGAACTTTGGCTTGAAAAGACTCTTTGTTTTCCTTTCGAATTTGCTTCCCTTGAGAGTCTGTGAAGTTGTCCTTTTCAATTGCACAACTTGGAAATCCTATTTCTAACGTGCTGTTCTTCAGATCTGGATCTTCAAAGTGAAACTCAGTAATTTTAGATGTTGATTATCATGGAAGCAGAGCGTTGCGAAGTATTTACATGAAGAAGGAGATTTTGTCTCGTGTTATTTTAGAATATGTGAAGGTAACGTTGGAAACTATTCTCAGTTTGTATCATACAAGATGACGTTCTGGCTGGCATTGCCGTCCTGGATGCTGAAGGTCCCTATTGACTCAACCAGTGCTACTCTTATCAAAGAATACTTCAATCTTTTGGCTATCAGAAAAATCTGTCCCCATATTTATTGCAAGACCACTTTTGCAGCAATGATTTTTTCAAAAGGGGGTCAGTTTTTGAGTCAGCTGACATAACATGAGAAAACGTTCGCAAATAAAAGCGACTGAAATGCTCTGCATAAATGATTTTGCGTTATCGCAAATCTTACATGATATCTACTCAGAGATAGATTTTGGTATTTTTGCATACTTATACATGCGTTTTGGTACGTACATGTCCAATTTCCATATTGTTCTCTGACTGTGACTGCGGATACATGAGTTGTGTTTGATGCTCACCAAAATCATGCTTCTTCTTTTTACAGTGGTTGTTATTCACATAACTGTAGATGAAAATCACAAAGCAATAAAACTCAATAAAAGAATATGCACCCAAAAGAATAGACAGCCTGTTCACTCAGCTCAATGACCCAGATATAAACAAACAATCTTCCATTTGAGTCGGTAAAACCCAAAGTATCAAATGCGTGCAGACAACCTTACCCGCTTACCCAAGGAAAAGGCCTTTACCTAGGGTATAGTCTGCACGCAGGCTACCCAGAGTAAAGCTTTTTTAGTTGGTAAGAACCCAGGGCCAGGGAATGTTCTAAAGGGGTCAGTTCACGTAACTACGAGCAAACGTGTCACTCTAAAATCTATATTGGCAGACACTTCGCGAAATATTGCGGAGGCAAAACTATTGTTTCGGTTAAAAAGCATTGATTATTTCATTCGTCTTCAAACAAAAGCTCATTGTTCTAGTCAACATTTGGGGCAATTGCACCCCTTGGCTCCCCTCTAGGTGTCCGCCTCTGCAATACTGTTGCCCATACGTGGCCACTGTGCTCTGCACCGATTCTGGTGGATGGGGATGAATCCACAGTAAAGCTACTCCTAAAAATCCACTAACATCTCTGCAATCGTACAACATATGAGTGTTTCCCTTGTTTTTTTTACGAAATTAACACCTTCATTTTGAGAAAAGTTGTGGAACATCTCCGTGATATAGCCTATCAAAAATACTGCAAAGTCGTCATTTTGAAAGAAGTTCGTTTACATCACGTGACGCAGCCCCTTTACGGATGTTGGAGCTCCTTATAAGCTATTCAATCGTAAAAACCATTCACGCCATCTTTTTCAACACGCAGGCTCCTATGCTTCTTAAAAAACAATTTAAACAAACAAATAAAGGCATGAATAATTTTACAACGAACAAGGCTTCATGTGTAACGCATACAAGGAGACTGTTTATGCAAAGCAATTAGTTGGGCACAATTTCTTGAGCCGGGTACTGCAAAATACAGACAAAGTGCTAACCAACAATGAATAGTCGGCAGTTTGCGCAATAAGACTCGGTAATTTTGAAGAACAGATCTTCTAAATTTTGCAGATTAGCGATAATGAGCCACTGAAACAGGCATTTATTCCATTCTCCAAAACAAGGATGATCACAATATGTTTTACTGCAGAAGAATGCAAAGCCCTGGGAATTATATCTTGCAGCGAGTAAAACTGCGAGCAGAAAGGAAGAATAGTTAGAAAGGATACTCCGGTTTCCAGGGATATTGGAGCCACTACATGACAGAGCTAAGTTACACAGAACTGTGCAGAGCTAAGCGTGACAGAGCTAAGCCACTCCATTTTTTGAAGGGATTTCACAACCACCACCTGACACAGCCAAGTTGAACACAACTAGACTAGACTTGTAGCAAGTCCATGCAGAACTATCACAAGAGCAGCAATGAAGTAAAACTAAATATCTAATTGTTGGCTGTGCACAAGGATAGAATCGGAGTCAACTACTCTACTCGTCATCTTACAGATATATTCTTCACAAAAACCATTCCAGTTACGATACAATTCAGTAAGGCTCTGGACAATAAAAAAATATTCATACAACTCCAGGAACGTCTTACTAGTGAGGTGTTAAACTTAGCAAGTAACAGCGTTACCAGTCAATTGCCATTGAAAGAAGGATCCATAGCTGATCGAACTACAAGCGCACAAGAATTTAGAATGGATGCATACTTCCCAGTCAGTAAGTTTAAAGTTTATTCGTCAATTCTAGAGAAAAGGATGTGATGACACTTACAGACACAAATACACGGCTATCGACAAAAATTGTAGGGTGGGTGGCTGATCGGCTTATATAGTTTCCGATAGGTGACTGAAGTTAAACCCGGTTTTGTGAGCATGGGCTGTAGGAAATGCTGGATTAACAAAACATCGACTTTCGGACGATCAAAATTTCGGACAAACTTTTGTTAAAACTTATCGTAGTTCTATCGCAAAGATAAATCTGGTGATTTCCGAAAATTTTTTCGTTCAAAAGTTTTAAATTCATTGAAATTAGAAAAGCACAGATATAAAAAGTCAATCAATCATTGTATTACAATTAGTGCTCAAGTTCCCTGAACCTCTCTGATCTAAAGGTTTGGTTCCTGGAAGGGTTACCTGTAAACTGTTCACGGGCAGCACCGTTTTAATTTGTTTGACAGCTAGTTTTACCATCGTTCAATTTGATAGATATTCATTTAACTTTTTTCGTAGATCTGATGATGATCATACAGTTAAATTTATGTGACATTACAGGTATTTACTTGGCTGTGTATGATGACCTTCGCGACCACTCCTAATACGTGCCTTTTGCTTGCGTCAATTCTCGAAAAATAGAAAGGTAAATACTTTATTTTCGGTTCCATCACGAAGTGATCGATAAGAAAATAAATTTAACTATTCTCGTAGATCTGGTGATGATCATACAGGTAAATTTATCTTTGCGATAGAACTACGATGAATTTTAACACGTATTTTGGAATCGTGTTTGTCCGAGAGTAATTTTGTCCGGTAGTCCCAAAGAAAGAGTCCTTTAGAGTCCTTTACGTCCGAAGCTGTTTTTCCTTAACTTTTCCCTTCGAAACTTTCCATTATGATGTACGTTTGATGCATTGCGACAATCATAATTAATGTTTTCTTTCTGTCTCTACCTCTTCTGCGAAGGTGCTATTTATATCCTCGCGAGTGGCAATTTACATGACCTCGAGGGGTATATGTGGTATAGCTAACACGGTCACATCAATCTGCGACGCACAAGGATTAAAATGGCATTGAAACTGCGCTTCCACAAAACAGGTAGGACAGAAACAAAACACAAATTATGGATATCGCGTTGAATCAAACGTAAACCTATTTCTTTAATTCAGAGTTTCCTACAACCCGAGGTGTGAGGTCAAAATCCGGATGGGTGACCTTCCAGATGCCTGACCAAACAACTCACTCTACAGACCTTCGGAACGGACGCGAAAATAAGGACCCGGCCCATGTCTAGATGCGGCCATCATAGTAGGCCTGAATTAGCGTTGAATATCTTGAGATCTTCCCAGTCCATTGCAAATAAGGCTTCATTTCATTCATTAACTCTCGAGTACCGAATAATCATCCCCCCGCTTATTAATTTTTGAAAAATTTTCCAATTCCCCCCCGCTCTTATTCCAACCCCCCCCTTTTATTAATTTTTGGAAAAATGAAATGATATTAGACATAATTTCTGTATAAACGCAAGAAAAAGTCTCAAGAAGAGCATTCAACAGAACCAGAGTTCTAAAGTATATGTATCAGTAACATCACTGTTCACATAGATATATAACAGATACGTGTTTACCTAAGAAAACGGCTATTTTCTATTCGTCCAAGCACCCCCCCCCCCCCGATTATTCCAACCCCCCCATTATTGTTATATCGAACCATTTCCAACCCCCCCCCCCGATTATTCTCACCCCCCCCCCCGTTTATTCGGTACTCGAGAGTAAGGAGGGTTGCCCTTCAACGAGTTGATTTTCAAGGGGCCCCCCTGGAATTAGGAAAATAATGAACCGATTAGGATGACATTGAAAAACAGTTGCGTGAATGAACGATAAGGTAAAAGATGGCGTCAAGGAACGTTTTACCATGATCCTTTGCAATCCATCATAAATAGTTATGACTGATGAAGGGTTACGCCCGATACCTTCAGTCCATTCAAATCCTGGCATTTTAGCTCAACTGGTACGTAAAGTTATATTTATTTACTACAACTATTGCCATACGTCATTCTCAACATTTTATTACACTGCATCATAAATCGTCGATGTCGTTTTTATAACACTCGAAGAAATGACAAATTATGGCTCCTACAAGGACGCTAACACTGCGGGACTATTCTAAATACAATGTGAAAAGTCACCGATGCTTGAGTCAACTGTTTTTCAGCTAAATCGCTAACGGAAACACTGCTAGCTCCTAGCAGAACCATTTCGCGCACGCTCGGCCTTTGGATTTAAGTTCTCTTTTATGCATACCGCCTATAATTGTTAGTTAATTTGTTGTTTTCGTACCAAACTTCATTGAACTGAATTACCTGCTCGTTCAAAATACGATTCAGAATCCCACTACTCAAAAACCCTTACAACCGGCCTCAGCGTTTCTGGTAAAAGTTAAATACTTCATGCTATTTTCGGGAAAAAGCTGTAAAAACTAGTCCAACGTTAGTCTCCAGCATTTTGCAAACTATTCTCAGAGTAGGGCTGAAGATAAATTTTCTGCATTCGCTCTCACAAACAATCTTGGCTCCTGCCTTCCTACGTTCTTAGGAGAACAACACCATGAATTTGCAATCAAACTAGGCAGCTGCACGATATAGCATAAGTCAATTGCAGCTTTACCTAACGGTAACTAAGTCCCTGTTTCTTGGATATGTAAAAGGAACATTACTGTAAGAAGTTTAAAGCATTATCTTGTTGGTTGCAATTTTAAATCTGGATCAAGTTGTCTCTGTAGAAGAGTAAAATGTCATTCGATCCCTCATTCTCTAACTTATGTTCCGGTGAGTTAAAAAATGTTTACGCATTTGGCGGGTTGTGGAATAACAAGTGCGTGAGTGATATTCAAAAATACACTGTTAATCTTTCATTCAAAGGTTAACTTAGTTAGATGAAAATTTTGTTTCGTAAATCTAACATCTTTAAGACTTAACAATTAGAAAAGTGCCTGTGAGAGGTTTGTATGGGAATCGACGATTCCATGTTCCATTCTGGTCCATGATTTATGTGGCATTGGAGTGTACATTACCAGTTTCAGAAATAAGGTTTCATTTTCAATAACAAGTAAATCATGGGCCAAAACCGAGTGTGGAATCCTTTTTCCCAAATTTACTACCATTTTCCTAACTTCTGGGTCTAAATGAGTGAAAATACGAACAAATTTCTCATCTAAGATAGCCTTTGACTGATAGATTAACATTTCAGTTTTGAACATCGGCCTCATATTCTTTATTTCACAGCTCACCAAAAGCATAAACTTTCTTTTGACTCATCCGGTACATTTTTTTCTCTTCTTAGGAAAGGTTAAACTCATTAAAAAGCTATACCAGTAGATTCATATTGGATAGTGTATCTAAACAAAGAATAGAGGAAGAGCGCACGGTTCCGCGGCCATTTTGTATAAATTTGTATCAAAATAACGCTCGATCCAGGCCCTTTCTGAGAATAGCTAGAAGGTCTATTACATATGAAACATAAAGTATTTGGCCATGAATACCAAGATTAAGAAAATTCTTGAGTAGCCTGCTCCGCAAAACCAATAAGTCAAAGAGAGCTCTGCAAAAAGACGTGCTTGTTGAGGATCTCGACATGCAAAGTTGTGAGCCTCAAGGAATCCCCTCTACAGGGTCCCAGACTGCATGCGTGGTAACGATTTATTTCAATGATGTAATATGCAAATCAGCTTGACCGCTGAGAACAAGAGAAGAAACGACAGCAACGATGCGCATGACATCGTGCGCACCGCCAATGATTTGCTGAAACACAATCGGTTAAAACAAGAAAACAATAGGGTCAGCGCTTCATCTCACCAACAAGATGGGAAGACAACTGGTATAATACAGTACCTGTATAACAAATTGATATAATGAGAGCCCCTGCTGAACTGGCTCCAATGACAATGATAATCTTTAAGTAGGTCAGCTGAGTTGCAAATCCTTCTCTGCCGAAGAAAAATACAAGAAGGATGATTCTAGTAGATTTGCTCTATTAGGGGAAGGGGAGGGTATTGGGCCTTCTCGGATCTAGTTTCGCATAGCAAATCTAACTCACTCTTGTTTACCTCCGATTACCTGTTTCTCATTAGGTATAAATTCATCTCACACCATATTTCAGCATAGATGTTAAATCTTTGAAAGGGTGGGTGTAAATTCTATTGCATTTTTCTTTGAATTAAAGTGCTTGAAAAGAGCTCTGGGTAAGCGCTTTATCTCACGCTTCATTGCCACGGTGCTGTAAATCTGTCGTGGCAATTTTTTGATACCTTGAATTATTTCAAAATGGCAGTAATCAATAATTTTGAGGCTGTGACGTCACAAAATAACTAAATCCATAACCAGAAGAGCTACAGATTTCTGCTTGCAATCATATTGTAGACTTTCATTAACTATGGTTTTCTTGAAGATTGCATAAATTTCCCTCGAATGATTTGAGATTTACCGTAATCTCAATTTGTTCAGAATTTTTGATCAATTTTTGCAAAAATGATAAAAAATGCAACCATTTTGAAAATAATCAAGATATCAAAAAGTTACACACTATACATAATGAATACTTAATCCAAATAATAGTTGTCATTTATCTTGTGCTTTATTGTGGTATTTCTGCCTTCGAATATTTTCACTCTTTCTTCGCTGCAAGCATCTTTCGTTCAAGGAAGATCCGACGCACAGCCTGCCAGCCATCGTGGTTTTTCTCGATACAATTCATTTATCAAAAAGTTGCCTTGGCAGACTTACAGCAATTACCCAAAGTTTCTTTCAAGCACTTTAGTTGAAAGTAAAATGTAATAGAACTTTACAAACAACGTTTTAAAGATTTGAGCCCTAGGCAAGAAAGTTCTCTATTGGAAAAATTTCTGTAGTAAAACTACTTGCACTATATACTAGGTGAGTCAAAAAAAGTTTATGCATTTGGCAGGCTTTGGAGTAAAAATTATGAGGCGATATTCAAAACTGAAATGTTAATCTATCAGTCAAATACCAAGTTAGGTGTGAAAATTTTGTTTGGTAACATCACATATCTCTAAGACCCAACAATTAGAAAAATGCATGTAAGGGGTTTGCATAGGAATCGAAAACTCCACGTTCCATTTTGGTCAATAATTTCTGTGGTATCAAAGTTCACATTGCAAGTTTCAGAAAAAGAATCTTAATTTCCATGGTAAGTAAATTATAGACCAGAATGCAACGAGGAATCCTTGTTCCCAAACATGCCCCTGACAAGCATTTTCCTAACTTCTGGGTCCAAATGATGAGCGATTCTACCAAACAAAATTTTTTTCATCTACAGTAAGCTAGCCTTTGACTGATAGATTAAGATCTTAATTTTGAATATCTTTCATGTACTTTTTATTTGATAGCCTGCCACACACAAACTTTTTCTTTGAATCACCATATAGTCTTAAAAAATGCTTCTTCACTGGGAGTAAGATTGAAGTATTATTTGCATCCTTTTGGTAGTTCTTAAAAGACTTCTTCTAGTAAATTCAAAAGCTTCAAAACAACAGTTTTGCAAAAAGGCCAGGATAGACCAAAAGCACATGAATGAATCCTTCAGATCTATTAGCAAAAGTAATGAAATGGCACATTAAACTAAGACTGCATTCACATGATAGTGGCAAAGTTTGAAAATGGTGAAAAATGTGATAGATACATAAGAAAACAGCACACTCTGCGCCAGCAGCTTTGAAATGGTGAATTTAAAATTAATGCAATTAGCAAATTCTGAAAACAGCATTGTGTGAGCACTTGAAATTGATGAAAACAGAACATTCCATGCTTTTCAAAATGAGACTTATCAACTTATCAACTCTTAAGGCGAGGGTACATTTCTTTAGTATCATTTTGTTGGGAGGACTGCAACAAGTTTGTTACTGTCAAATTTCCTTATCGTTTTCAAAGTGTGACAGTATCATGTGAATGCTAACTCCAACTTAGCTACTGTCACATTTCCGGCCATTTTCAAAATGTGCTCGCATCATGTGATTGCAGTCTTAAACTCTTGATTTATCATTTCAAAAAGCTCATCTATTCAAAAACTTCCTTATCTCAGATTGGCCGATGAAATCATTTTACGCAGTTTCTACTCTGTCTTCTTATGCAAGAATAGTGTTCTGAATTTTTTTAAGTGACCTGGAGATGACTAGCAAAAAGATCTGGAATCTCTTTGCTATGGGATAAATGGGATCATGCTATGGGATCATGATGCAAGTGATTCTAAAAGTGGGGATGGGCATTTTCTTGAGTCACCTTGTCAATCACTTTGAAAAAACATACCTCATGCAAGTTTGTTACATGATCTTTAAAGAATGTCATGGTCTTTCCATAAAGCTGGGGTGTGAAAGGTTCTGGACTTGCAACACAAAGAGCATATATGTCTCTAAATTGCCCAGTTAAGGATCAAAACATCATATGCAATGGAGGCCAATAAGATTGGGGTACCATTATCTTGACTAACTGACACCGTCACATGAATCTAGTCTGCAGCTAGTTGAATTACCTTGGCATGTATAAGCACATATGACATGATTTGACAACTCAGAATGGAAGGTGCATTTTTCCTACTCAGAGACCTAGAAACTGGGGGAGGAACTGGGGCAAGTGCCCCCTAAACATGTTGGATTTTGCAACAAACAAAAAGTGCCCTTTGGTTTCACGGTGTGCCCCTTTTTAAGACTGATGTTGTCAGAATGTCATTGGTTTTGCTATTATCTACTCTGTGATATTGTAATGTTTACTTCTCTCTGTTTTGTCATTGGGGAAATAGGACATTTAACACAATTTGCACTATCTTCTTCTATGTTTTACATTCTTACCAATAGAATCCCTTGAATAATAAAGTGCCCTTCCTATGAAAAATTGCCCTTTAAGTGCAATGCCCCTCCATGTTTAAAATGCTCCCTAAAACCCTGCTCCTGCCGGCCTGCTAGTATCATGGATTAAGGCTGTAATTTTCCATGACACTCTCAATGTTTTCATGAGGTAGATATTCTCAATTCTAAGTCTTTAGCAACACTGTAATGTTTCATTGGAGATTCTATCGAGAAATTTTTTAACTATATGACCATAAAACTTTAAGAAAACAACTGAAAAGAATTTTAGCTGCAGAAGCACAAAAAACAATACGTTCCCACTACATGTAGCTGTTACAATCTACCAGCTTCTGCTGAAAAAGTTTGTTCACACAACTTAACAACTTCTGGAAAGGATACGAGAACCTGTCTTTCCAATCAGCCCTTTTCTGCTCCATTTCCTCTGCACTTGAAGTCTCTCCTAAAGTGATCACAGAGTTCAGTGTTTTTTCTATCTTTTTCCATGTGTCATCAAAATTGACAGCTTTTGGCTTGAGTGACATTTTGTGATTGCTGCCTAAGGTTTAAAGTGCTTGATCTTGGATAAAGTTACTCTGTTTGGCAATACCTTTGAGCATTCCTGAAAAAGAATAGGATCTTTAACACATATATAGCATATGCAGTGGCAAAGGGTGGATAAACATTTCATTAATTCTTTCATGCATAGCATACAATGGACACCTGGGGGCTGGGAGTAAAAGGACGAGATGTGATAAAAATTTGTCTATTGGAATATTTAGATAGTTTTTTAAAAAACTGTGTTTTTGCGTGCTGCATATTTCATGCTAATAAACAAATTTGACCACAGCAAGTGCATTTTGTCCATTCATCATTGTGATCACACAAACACTGCCACATAGAATTGATGACTTCATGATAAATTTGGCCAATTCAAGAAAACAAAACAACAGTATTAGGGTTTCACACAGAGTAAGGGATCGTCTCCAAATATTAGTATCAAATTTGTGTAAGGAATTTGTAGCATTATACGATATTGATACCATATTCTATAAGCTGCACACGAATTAATTCGTATCATCACCTTCTAGAATTCATATAAATTTGTATGTGATTCGAATGCAATTTGTATCAAATTCGTATAAGCAATTCGTAAATACAATCAATTTGTATCAAAATCATATAAGCAATTCATATACACAATTTGTAACAAAATCGTATAAAATTCATATAAAATTCATATCATAATTCATAGAGAAATCAAACAATTTGTATACAAGTCTTAACTCTTGTGCGGCTATACGAATTAAATCATATGACACCTTTCACACATATGATTGAATTCATATCAATTTGTATAAAACTTATACAATGGAGACGATCCCTAAAATCATTTGTCACTAAGAGATGAGACTGAGAGTATTATGAAAATGGCCAGTACCCATAAATGTTTTGTGTGAACCAGCCTGTAATCTTTTCAAAATGCATGCAAAATCTGTTGTATTTAAACAATGACCTGTAGTTTTTCTTATCTCTGAAATCTTAAGCCAGGTGTGTAAAGTATGAAAATGTCTAGAATGTCCTAGAATCACACACCTGTGTGGCAATACTGATCCTAGCTGTATTAAAACCCTATTGAAGTGTGTGTTTCTAGACAAGACTGGTTGTGGGTATTATGGGACCTCTTGCATTCTGGACAATTTTTCAGAAAGTGATGCCTAGAGGCCTAGAAATGAGAAGAAGCTTATCAATTTCACTTGATGCAACTCTTGAAACACCCATTGCCATATTATCATTGAAATTAGGCTGCTTCAGCACTTTGTGTACTCTCTGCATCACTGATGACAAAGGACATCTAACAAACATGATTTCTGGTCACTGTGTTCTTGAAAAATTTCAAATAATAGAGTTCAGAACACAAAAAATAGAAATAACTTGTTTTGAAATACCTGACAGTGTTCAACAATGCCCAACCCAATCAGAGCTCAATTCTTGTCTCCCTTATCAACTCTTATCAACAACCAATGTTTGAGAAATTGAATGTATTGATCATACATTAGAGCATGCTTAGGGCAAACTTTTGATACAAAGTGTAGCCAAATTTGTTGTGAATTAAGCTGACAATTTAATTTTTTCCAATTAAACCCAAAACTACTCTAGCCACAAATGGTTGGTGTGCTCACTGACCTTGTATTTGTGTCCAAAGAAAATATTCCTGCTTCTAGTAGTTGAAAATCAATATATCAGCACAACTATTGTATCAGACAAGTAACGTAGCATTCCAAAATCTGGCCTGTTTCATTTTTTCCTGCAGCTCGCTCAAGTTAGTTGCATCATATTTCACTCATCACAACAATGATTCAGAGTTTAAATTTCTCTCTATGAAGCACTTTCAGCTTTTGTCCAGACAAGATTTCATACGTTAGCCCTTTGTCTAAGCTACACTAATCTTTTTGCTGCATTTTACACCTATTTTACCTGTCTCTTTCGATCTGGCATTCAAAGCCAAATTTTAGGCCCATCAATATGACGGGGAGTCTCCATCCATATTTACAGCTCTTTATTGCTCAACTTTGGAATACTCACAACCAACTTTGTGAACTGTATGCAGACTGCTTCATGAACTATAACTGCTACTGTTATTTCGTCAGCATGATACAATGTGCAGGTTTCCAGTCTCTAGTCTTTTTATGATAATTTTCACCGCCCAAACACTGCAGCCAAAACTTCCTTGCCCTTTCTGCAAATGGAATATGACTGCATAAACGAGGCAGCCCTTTGCCTCCCTTGGATCTGCGCAGCAATGCGCAGCGTTCGCAGCGTATCAACCAGTCGAATCCGTCGAATCGGAGTTCAAAAGCGAAGATAAAATCCTCTATCGTCTATTGAATCCCAAGGGGTTACTTGACTTTGATTTTTTACAGGGGTTTGCCCACCAAAACATTTCCCTTTACCTTGTTCCAAATAATTTTTCTCAATGCGCATGTTAGCGTGGTCTTTTCAACACTTTTTGGTCTTGAAAATGTGTAAGGTGGTCTTGAAATTTAGAATGAGTGGTCTTAACATGAGTGGTATTTCCACATGTATGTTTCCTTTCCTGTAATACAATACTATTACTGTAACACATTTTGCTAATACATACGTCTGGCCTGTCCACTAGTTCTATGTGAATTCTGGATGAGACCCTTTACTTTTGTCACACTTTTCTGGCAGTTTACGTGCATTTCCCTGGTAAAGTGTTCATAGGAACTCGACAGACATTAAAGCAAACGCAAAAATTCTAAAGGTGAAAAAGTATGAAATTGGCATTGGAAGGACTATTTGGATAATCAATAAATGTTGTAAGGGTGGTGTTTCCTATCGTTTAAAAGAGCGTGGTCTTAGCAATATTTGCTTGAAGAAGTCTCTACTACCATATTTCTTCAAATTGTGGCCTTGCCAATTCACCTTAAGGCCCCGTTTACACGATACCGTTTCCATTCCATATCGGATTGGTTTCATATCGGATTGCTCTCCTGTTTAAACACAATCCGATACGCTTTATACACATACCGTTTTTGCGTGCAAACAGAACCCAAATTAGGCCTGTTTGCCAAGGTTTGTTTTACCCATTTTCTATCCTACTTTTTGCATTCATGGCACAACTTTGCATGGCACAAAATATGTTAGAGAAATCAAAGGAGTGTCCTCACTAGATAGATCGTATGGTATGAAATGGGTGTGAACAAACCTTGGCCGATTTTGTCAATCCGATATGAAAAGAAACTGGTACCGTGCAAACAGAAAAATTCTTTGATCGGATTGCCATCCTCAATTCAATATGACATTAAAACGGCATCGTGCAACGGAGCCTAAAAATAGCAATAATTTTCCTTGCATTGTATACGGTCACAAAATTTTAATTTCTCAGATGATGTGTAAATGTACGATCTAGTCATTGATCAGTGCCATCTTCTAGCATTTTTGTGCTTTTCTTTACAAGAACATTTTCATTCTGAGCATATTACCGATACTTGATTCTGCTCTGCTAAGTATCTAGACTGATTGCATATTCGTTGTTTTTGCTATGGAGGGACTGGTAGACACTCAAACCACGACTCACGTCCTTACTCTTTCAGAGAAGGACATGGCCTAAATAACATTCAGTTTTTTCTCAAAACCATCCACCCTAAAGCCCAAAAAAGCAGTCTTCCTGAAGTGATACACTGTAAAACAATTTATCAGTATTAAGATTGATGTTTCTTCGAACTATTTAGCAAAAAAACTCCTACCTACACGATACTTTGCTTGTTTGGGACGCAAAAGATCTCCTAAATTCGTTCGGTACTTCGAGATTTTGAAATATTAGCTAATCCGATCATGTTATTCGTCATCTTCCATACTGATTGGCCGGGTAACACATCTGTGCCCCGAAAGCCCCACTCTTTTTCTATGCATCCTCTCCAATAAGGATCCTCGGGATTTCTTGCAATTCATTCGGAATCTGTCAGAGGAAGCGGAAAGCGAAACCATATCATGCTAAGGAAAGCTGCCATGCCGTATACATAAACAAACATATGCGAGTATAAAGTAAACATTCTCATGGCTAGAATCGTTGACATCGACCAGAGGATTTAATGAATGCATAAATTCAACAAAACACAGGTTTCCTGCAAAATATTACGCCGTTCGTACAAAATATTGCACCATTCTTTAAATTTACAAGAATTCCACAAAGTCTATGTTGGCAAGCACCAGGTAGGTAAGTGCATTTCATGGTTCCATGATGGTAGTTAACTCTCTATCATAATGAGACATCGCCTGTTCCCTGCAGTATGCAGAGCAGAGAATGAAATCTCAAGCATATCTCACTAGTAAATAAGTATCCTTTTTTGAAGAAACTTAGAATTTGGGCAGTGCTGAGGGTTTCTCAAAACTGTCAGATCCTAGGCACTCGGAGCTTCTTACGAAATAGCCACATAAAAGTCTTCATGTTCACTTTCTGTGCCCTACTGAACATTTCAAAACGAAATTTTTGAAGCCTTTAAGCCTTTAAACATTCCCAGCACTGGAATTTCTTCATTTTTGGCCATCTGGTTGAGTTTCTTATAAGCAGTTTCTAAGAGATAAAATACGCGTAGTGATTGCTTATTGGGATTTGGCAATATGTGCTTGCTTGAACTTATGGTGGAATAGTCAGTTCAAAAATATGAGCTAAATCACAGTGAATGTAAATAAAAAATGCGCGTTTTTCATGTCAATACGTCATATCAAAGAAGAACTTGTAGCACTTCCATATTTAATTGGTGGAGCAAGCAAAAGCATATAAACTTCTTTTCAATGCAGCCTTGCCAGCCTTGTGTTTTCTGTTGCGAATTTTGATAATGACGTAATCACAGTGCGCAATGAGCATGCGATGTGAATCAAGATAGGATTTGCAATCAAATATTGCCATTCTCTCGGCCTCGTCAGAAGTACAGAAGAAACGCAGCAAGTTAGGATGTTTGAGAGTAAGGTTTGAGTAAGGTTTGAAGGACCAGAAAGACAATTGCGACCAGCAGAAACCGAGTCATAGACTTCTGTGTCCTACTGGGGTAAGTTGTTATTGTCTTATTTTCAATAGAATGTGGTAAGTGTTGCATTCGTGACAATGCATCCAGGCAAGGTAGACGGAGGCACAAGGGGACATCGGGGGCAGCTGCCCTCGTTGCCTTGATGGTACGGACGGGGGCAGGACGGAGGCAGGAAGTGCCCTTTTCAAAGAAGCCTTTCTCGTATATCCGCTACAACTTAAAACCTCCGACCTATTGAGCTTCTGCAAATGCCCTCCAACCCTGTCAAAAGATGTTTTTCGGGGTTATTTCAAAAACAAGTAGAAAGATTTGATGAGTATATATACAGCAGGTTGGTTGGATAAGAATTTTCCCAAGAGATGCTGGAAATAAACTGGGAGAGTTGTGTGTCATTTCTCCAATTTTGCAGTGTCCTTTTTGATTGGTCGCCCCCGCCGATTCGTCTTCCTTCCGGCGCCATTGCATATGGGTATTTTTATAAGACGCTGCTCATAAGAAGCTTAACTCTCAGATCGTCAAGATTAAGAGCTCCAGCACTGGGAAAATAATATAAGTTAAGAGACTATTTATTTCGATAAAAGAAATTCATCATCTCTTTTCTTTACTGTCACTTATGTTTCCTCGTCAGGAGTCATATTAGTCAGGAGGTACTTGAGTAATTTCTAGCATTGGAAACGAATAAAAAAACTTTGTTCTAAAATGCCCAGGATGGGACTGAAAATAAATATGAATTGTGGTTTGGAATCTTAAGAAACCCGTTTATTCAAAATCTGATAAGACTTTCACTACAGGTTCAAATTCTTACTTTCTTATAAACAATTTGTGTATGAAACACAAGATCCTCCATGGAAACTTGCAGGCAATAGGAAAAAGAGGTTTTCACGGGCGTATTTCCAGCTATTCAACAAGGAATAGCTAAAATCTGCATCTGACCACCTGGAATTTACCAAAAGAGTTTCCAGATTACAAGAGCCTCGCCATAGAACGAGATCTTGCAACAGAACAGAGTCCACAGAGACTTTCCCTGTCTGCTCTTAACTGACCAAAACTGAATTTAGACATAATGCCATTAGCCTCTCTCCTTCCTAGTGGACCCAAAGTCTGCGCACAGGCAATAATGTCATCTGTTACATTTATGGCATTAGAGTAAGTGCCATACCCCGTGATTTTGCATCAAGATAATGACCAGGGAGCGCCGAAGGCGCGGGAGGGGAAACGGCCATTCAATTGATTTCCGATGTTTGATGCAGAATTTGAAAACGAGGCTGCAGTTAATGGCGACAGCGACTTACTAAAGTCACCGCTTCGCGCTCCCTGATTCGGCGCTCCCTGATAATGACACTTCAATGTTTCAAATATACGCCATATGCTACTTTTATGACATCAAGCCAATGAAAGTTCCAATTTTATCAACTGTATAAATTCTCAAAAAATTGTTCAACGTTTGATTAAATACTAAAAAATAACGATGTGCTGAATGGGCACTTGGTTAATTAAACCATCTCATGAGATTTTAAATCAATTTTTGACGCCAAAATCTTGCTAATCCGCTAAAAATTCATGGAGTTGTAAGCCACTGAAGTTCACATTTGTGCGAAAACTGAAACCAGAGGCTTCTAAATGGCATTTTTGGTAAAAGTCCCATTGTCCATTGTTTCTGTCGTTTCTCGATTATTTCAGGGCAACCCAAATGGAATTTGGACAGGTTTTCGATAACCTAATTTTCAAGCATATGTCTGCTTTGAGGAAACAGATTTAGTCTGTCGCCGATCATTTACTATTTATTAATACAGTTTTTGGCTACATTTAATCTTAAGCAAATTTGACGATGATTATTAGGATTGAATTAGCATAGGTTCCAAATCTTTAAATCTACGAAAAAAGGCGGGTGTAAAATTCAATGACCTATATCTTTAAACTGAATGACTTGAAAGTAACTTTAGCCAATTTTCTATGATTCTACTGTTGGACTTTTCAGAAATCTTGAATATTTGTCGAAATTACAGCCTTACTTATATTTCAGCTCATTTTATGATGTGACGTCATCAAATTTCAGAATCACAAACCAGAAGAATGAAGGAGTTTGGCTTGATACCCTATTGTAGGCATCCTTAAACTATGGTTTTCTTGAAAATCATTTGATCTTTCATCAACAGGTTTAGAAATTACAATAGTTTTAAGTTTTTTTCGAAAATTTTCTTGAATTCTTAGAAAGAAGAAAAACACTGTACTTCTGAAAATACTGAAGATATCAGAAAAGTCCAACGGCAGATTTACTGCAAAATAGTTCAAGCTTCTTTTAAGCCGTTCAGTTCAAAGAAATAGGTCATCGAATTTTACACCCAGCTTTTTAAAGATTTGAAACCTATGCTGATTGAATTACTTTAGAAGTTTATTTGGTTTGCTCTGATATCAACGAGCGGTATGACATTGAATGGCCTTCTCTTACCTCGATGTTTGAGCTTTTTTGCATTACAAGTAATGTGGGGGTCTCTGGTTTCAGCTGTCGCGTATTTTTTATCTTTGAGTGCTCGTAACTCAATGAACTTTTATTCGACTTGCAAGATTCTGGTCTGTAAAATTATATGAAAATCTGAGGAACAGGGTTACCTTTCCATGAGCCAGTTCATCTTATCGTTATGTTTCAATATTTGATCAAACGTCGAACAATTGTTTTGAGACAACCTGTAAGGTATCAAATATATCAAATTTGAGGGCCATGTTTATGTCAGGTCGTCCAGCAAAATACCTCAAAACAAATACATATGCTCCTCGACTCAGAAGTCATGAAAACTGAAAACAGACTGCGCTTGCCACTCGACTCGAAAGCTGATTTCCGCCACTGAAGTAGTTCCAAGTATATCACGAGTTGCAAAATTTCTTACTCAGTCATAACCCTTATTTGACTGCTTACTTTCATAGATTAGCATCAGAGGCAGTCGTACAATATCTATCTTAAAAGATTGCATTTCTGTGAGTCCAAAAATACGGAAACCAATCCCGATTAAGGGGCATAAGCCTCACAATCTAGATCACGAGTGACATTAATCTTCGTCAATCTCATGACAGGAGCAATGGATAATCCGGCGACGAAAGATGATCTAAGGCAATCCAATTCAAGTCTGCCGAAAGGGAAAGTCCTTGTTCGAATGGAATCTGCAGTTACGAGTATTACAAGCTCACAAGATCTGATCGAAGACTCACCCACAACGTATTACTCCAGCGATTCAAACAGTGGCAAGTTAAATACGATGCTGTCAAAAATATCCAACAGAATACTCTTTGTTGTTATTCTATTGCTGTCAGTTGGTGTATTGGTAATGACAGCTCTCTACATACTTAGCAATCACAAACACGAAAAATCCTCTGAGAATTCTGCTGCAGTAATATCGGTGAGTATACTAGCTTATGTCATATCATGACCGTCCATCAAGGGCAGATGCCGTAGAGCAAATGCCGGCATCACCTGCCTGATCTGGGGCTGACAGGCAAGATTTGTCCTTCAATCCCATAGAATCCTTTGTAGTTTTATTTCGGGTTTGTATGACGAACGCAGTACCACCGGAACGGAAAGTGCTATCTCACCTCACCAGAGGCTCCTGTGCAACAACGTAAAAACTCTCCTTATAAACACCACCGGTACGGTGAGGTGAATTTAATCATTCGTTGATTCTTATTGGTTAATTCGTTCTGATTTCATGGATGAGAGACTTTACTCCGCCTCACCTTTCAGCCCCGGGGCTGATAGCCAAGGTAAGGGGCTGACAGGTGAACTAAAAACCTGATTTGTGACTAAAATTTACCTCTTCTATCAGCCTTAGGTCTGCTAGGTGAGATGTTTTCCTCACATAGACAGGCCCCAAGAAAAAGTGACTTGACAGCCTGAGGAATAGATTACACACCTTCCATGCAGCCAATCATGGTCCTGCGTCTTCTCTGCTTAGTTTGATTAGAATCCATGCACTCATTGAAGCGTGAAATCTATTATTCTGAAAGGCAGATCGCTTTGTCTCCTCGGAAACCAAAAGATACAGATTGTTGGATAGACCAATCAGAAGGCCGTATTCGAAAACCTGGTGTATGGGGCATAATACCCTTAATAATTTGCAGTATGAATGGGCATGGGGCATAATACCCTATTCACACTTAAAAGAAAAGTCAGTTTAAACTAAACCAGGTTATTGGATGGAGCCTTCTGATTGGACAATCCAATAAATCGAGTGCATTTGAATGCATGAAAGTTAACTTGGTTTAAACGAAGCTGGCTGAACGGTGTCATTGTGAATGCGATATAAGATACAATGTAGAAGACAAGAAGTCAGTCAGTCTGGTAAGACCGCAGGTTAAAGGAACCTTAGCAACCAGCATGCACTTTGAATGCATTCTTTTTCTGGCCTATTTGTTCTCACCATTTCTATGGTCCACGAAAAGATGCGTGCATAGGCAAAAGGTCTGCTCGTTGCAAAGGCTCCTTGCGTGCCAGCAGGAACTCAAATCGAAGTTAACTTCAAACCGACGACGTTTTGGCAGAATGATTGTTACCTACTGTCGAAAATTTAGCCATCTTGTACTTGTTAATCATTGACATAAAGTAACACACGGTCTTCCGTATTAGGTCTGATGTTATTTTCAAGACACATATAATTATCTACATCCCGTCCTTTCTTGCCGGGATGTTTCCATCCCGTCTCGACATGGCGGGATCTCCCGTCTAGCCGGGATGTTTTCTCCATAGAAATCCCGCCTTGCCGGGATGGAATTGACATAATGAGCAGTCTTTTGTTGGGCTTTTGTTATCGTCATTGGTGAAACCTAATAAGCGTGGATAGTTTTTTATCCCGTGCCACCTCTGTTTCTCATGTAAATGCAAGCAGAAAGAAGCGTCCAGGCAAGGCGAGATATCCCGGCTAGGCAAGCTATTACGGCTAGGCGGGATCATGTAAACAAGCATTATAGACCTTTCAAACAATGTACAAGGAGGACAAGAATTAACTCTACATGCATAAAACTTCGTTATGTGGAGATCACTTGAGGCATTGGAAGCAATCAATCTTTGGTGTTAAGGGCTAAAGAATTTTCATGACTTTTCTTCTATTTTTCTGAGCCCTGGCAACATAGGTAATTCTTATCAAGAAAACATTCGACTTTGATATCCCTTGAAGAGAGGCCTCTAGCGAAATTAAAAAGAACCTCATTATCTTAAACATGTTTCATTTCTCTCCACAGCTAAAATAATAAAATTTTGATAAAGCATTATTCCAATACCTCAACAAGACTCATGACGATGAGTCTCTTGTTTCCCTGTGCTCTTTGATTCGATTCGATGATGGCGCTAGTCAACCGGTAAGCCGAGCAAGGCTTACCGCAGGGATACAAGGGACTCATATCGTCATAAGTCTATACCTCAACTAGGTTCTCTGAGTAACGAATTTTCACTCAGACAATCGAACTTCTTCTTGGTCCGCCCTGTATGTCAGTTCTCAACTGGTATCTTGTGTTTTCACATTCAAGTCCGGGAATCCGGAATGTTGAAGCTTTTCAGCATTGAAATTCTTAGTCAGGACTCAGGCTGGTTGTCTTAGTAGATCATGAGTCGTGGTCGTTGTGGTATAGGTATGGATCAGTTGAAAAGCAAATCTTTCATGATGTAACAAATCCAGAAACAAAGCAAGCTTTTGATGACCCATCGCCAACCATAATCCGTTGGACTGACTAGGCATGGGTGATAGGAGCATCAACACATCTGAACATCTTCTTAATCCTTCCCCTAATGCCTCTATTTCTTGCATTGTATAATATTGGATTTAATGCCGAATTGAAGTAAGCAGCGCATAAACACCAATGGTACACTGAAGTATCGATGTCGGAACGCTGTCCTATGAGAATTCTTCTAGTGGTAAGAACTGCCAAAAATGGCATCCAGCACAAAAAGAATGTGACTATAACGATGAGCAAGCTTTTAGCAACATGTATTTGAAAGGCAATTCCCTTTGATCCTTGAAATGGTGCACGTTTGCTACCCTTTGAAGAATTAGGTCTAGGATTTGGTGTCGGAGGTCGATCTGGATTATTCAGACTAGAAGGCCCGTCATCACTGTATGACATTACAGTTCGAGAATGCTTGAATACTGCTCTGAATATACGTGTGTAGAGCCCCACCATCACAGCAAAGCATGTCAGAGCGATAGTGACCAATGCAACATCAATATGACTGACGTTTGTTATGAACATAATGCCAATCACACATGCCATAACCCACAAGCTTGATACAGAGATGATAATAGTGTGCGTCTTCATTACTGAATTGTATTTAGTTGACCGGACAATTCTAACGTAACGATCGAAGCTGAGGAAGCAGAGGAGAAGTACAGATGCGGAGCAGGAAAACGAGACTGCAAATGCAACTGTGGACTCAAACGTGCAGTTACCATGTCTCTTGATTTCGTACCATAGTACATAAACACTTAATGGTTCCGCGACAATTCCAACTAACAAATCAGCTACGCATAGGTTTACAAGCAATAAATTTGACTTACTTCTGAGGCGTCGTGTTCGCAGTACAGCAAATATAACGAGAGAGTTACCAATAGCTGCAAAGATACTGCAAAATATGTAACATCCTCCTAAAGCCCATCGCTCTGTTTTTCCAAGGTTAATCGTTGATGGCCATTTTAAGCAGCTTTTATCGATATTTGGGCTCGTCATGTTGACAACACTGCAGCGTCTGCTTAGAATTAAAAACTTTTTCTCTACGCGAAATTAAAACATATAGTCTGCACTAAGGTCTTCCTTGAGAGCTATTCGATATGGTATTATCAATCACGTTGAGCCGAGCAAATTTATCTTGAATTTTGCCAAAAGTTTTTCCTCTCCAAAGGAAATTGTCGTCACTTTCCAGTCACATATAGCAGCCCGCTAGTCTCACAAGCTTTATCAATCTTCAGAACTCCCTCATCTTTATTTCGTTGGCTCAGTTCTTGTAATCCCTTTCAAAATAAAGGTTTGTACATCAAATCATTGATAGATAGAAGTTCAGGTACAAAATAACTGTGAAATCTTCATTGTGAGACAAAAGTTTTCTTGTAAAAAAAACCGTTACTGTCACTTGTCACTCACGTGAAGCAACCTTTAGACTTTAATAGATCCTTTGACTTCTTTATTGTTGCTCCAATAACAGGTACACTTGAAAACATCATGTACGATTCTGAGAGAGAACAGACTTTGAAAATCAACCTGTTCCTTTTAATATAGTAATGTCGATGGATATAACAAATTACTTTGAAGCTTTTAGTGTGAGACCAAAGTTTTCTTCTTCAGTAACACGTTACCCTCAGTTGCCAGTCACATGAAGGAACCTTCGGTCTTCAATCAATCTTTGGACTCCTTTATATTTATTCATATCATAGCTATTTATATTAACTACAATGCCAGGTTTCCAATTATTTCATTTTGATTGCAAGGTAGATATAGTTGTAACAAATCAATTGGAAACTTTTAATGTAAGACCAAAATATGCTCCTTTCATAAACATGCAACAACAGCCTCCAAAATTTACCTCTCACCAAAACTCCAGTACTTTGACTCCTTTGTGTCTCTCAGTTAACGAAAAAGGCATCCAATTTCGTCTTCTCAATAGTTATGTTGACTTTCCATTTGCATTCAAATTACAGTAAGGTTATTTCTCATAATGAAACCTATAAATAAACTTGAAGTCTCTGTGATTTCTTACAGATAATCAACAGACCAGCTTCAAAACAATCACCTGATCTTGTAAGTTAAGCAAACTTGAATTTTGATAATCCCCAAACGAATTGTATCCTGCTTCTTCAGCTGGTGTTTAAAGTCAACATCAATTCATCCTTACAGAATATCATTCGTTTTCTTGAAACTTCGAACTGATGTTTACAGATTTAAAATTTCTTGATAAGTATCCTTTTGAAAAATGAACTTCGTCTTTGTCTTGAAAGATCGACTTTGGTCTTCCACGTGAAGCGGAAGGACTGGACATGCCCAAGTCGTCTTTCTTCCTTTCATAAGACGACTTGGGGCAAGTCCACGGAAGGACGTGTAGAGGCATGCTGCAAGAGGGTATCAGTATGGAATTTTCTGTGGGAGCTTGAATTTCATTTACCCAACATCAAGTGACGCTGTCCATTTGGAAATATTCCTAGGACAGAAACAGTTTTGATACATTTATATTTCAATGATAGGTTCTCCTTTTGTGATACCCATACACCTAGTGTGTCAAAGATATAATACACGTTTTGTTCATAAAAAAAACTAGGATCAGGCCATATTACTAAACGTTTCTTCAGTCAACATGAAATTTTGTCCATTTTAGTACTAAAAGTTTCTTGATTGGTTTCTATTTATGAATGCAGAATCATCAATGTGGTCGCTTAAACTATAGGCAAATATGTTTCTTGACATTTAAAACATCATATGGCAGATTTAAATCGTTATGATACATTTCACATTCAAATGTTAGTCACACACTCTCACTTTGAAGAGAGCATAAGTTCGAAAGGCCTTAAAGGAAATCGACATGGTTAAAAGCTGGCCCGGGCCAGGTCAAAAATATAATCTATTGTACTTGGCGGTCTCGACGCATCCGGTTTCATTGTTTGGCTAAAGAAACAAAGGATTTGTGGCGTTTCTTTGGCCTATTTATAGCGGCTACGAGATATAGCAATGTCTATTCCCTTTAATGTGCAGACTGAAAGTCTTGTTTCTTTGCCCCCACCTCCTTACAATTTTTTTAGTATTTTACCTACCAAATAAAACATCATAAAGGAATAAACAGCGTTATGTTATGCTGACAACAGAAATGGTTAAATAATGTTGCTCAAGGATAAAGCTGCTATAATATCCATGCCAGTTTTTTATCAAAGGTAAACGATTAGCAATGTAGTCAGACAAAACGAAAGATAATTTAAGGTATTAATTATACCTTGTATAAATAAATACTTTTTTTGAATTTTCAAGACTTTTTCTCTCAGAATCGTAGCAAAGGTGTTAGGACACGGACGTTTTCATTGAGTATCTGGCTACCTTGTTTTGATCACCGTGTCTTGCTTTCTTGTCTTGTTTTCTGCTCTGTTTCTTCTTGAAGCTGATTTGTGCAGCTGGGGTGCAGCTGCACGTAGGTTTAGGTCCAATCGCTCCCAAATTGTTCAAATATTACTTCCGTGTATTTTTGTGTCTTAGTGCTCCTTCGCACAAGAAAGGTTTCAATCCGTAAAACCATACGAAAATCTTTCCTGAAAATCCTGAAAGATTTTCTTTTCTGGCTTTGCGGTTTGAGATCTTAGGCGTGCTAAGACACAGAAGTACAACTACAAGGGAGTAATATTCGAACAATTTGGGAGCGTTTGGGCCTAAAAACCTACGTTCAGTTGCACACATCAAATTGGAGAAGAAACGGAGCAGAAAACAAGACAAGGAAAAAGTCACAAGAATAAGAACAGAGTAAATGAATAATCAATCAAAACATCTGTGTCCTAGCACCCTTGATCGTATATGGGATTTTCAGTATTTTACGTCATTTTCATGTTTGGGATTTTCTAATTCTTCGATATCTAAACTAGTTGTATTCTGTGTTGTTAGTAACATGATAAAAGAAACCTGACTAGATTTCCCGAGAAAGATTCACAAGAGAGGAAGACACGAGAATAGGGACCTTTAGCAGCCAGGACGGCAACGCCAGCCAAAACGTCGTCTTGTATTTGATACAACCGAGTATAGTTTCCCATAAATTACCTTCATATGTTCTTAAACAAGCCAAGGCAAAATCTTCTTCTTCATCTAAATACTCTGGAACCTTCTTTTTCTTTGATAGTATGGCACTTCCAAAGCTTCATAGACTCTCAAGGGAAGCAAATTCGAACGTAAAACAAGGAGTCTTTTCAAGCCGAAGTTCGGAAACAAAAGGCACATTTGCGTTGTAGTTGCAGTCGCTGTCCTAGTTGCTAAAGGTCCCTAATGGTGACAGGAAAACTCTACCACATGACTGGACTGACTACATAAGCCTCAATTCACTTCATTGAGCTGAATGATGGTTATGATTTCAAACTCTGCATGTGTCGGAAATGAGAGGTCAGATAAAAAAGGTGGAGCTAATTCAAGGAGCCAGCCACATTTTCATTCCAACACAGAAGATGTAGATAAAAAGAAACGGGTACAAAAATATCCGGCGATAACTACCTTTGTGGTCGTCACTAGGGACCGCTGGACCATAAATACAGTTCTATTAAAAAAACGTATATTCCAATGGAAGATATAGTGGAAACAAGCTTGGGGCTTCATAGGGGACAAAAGTATTAAAGAACGTCTTCATTGTACTTAACGCAGCGGTGATGCGGGATCGGTTGCATTTGGAACCGTACCCAAATGGGTACCTTTAGGCATTGCGTCTACATGAGACCCCTTGGAACAGTCCTACATGGAACTGCTAGCCGTGCCCAACTGTGTCCACTTACGAAGTCGATCCCATTTCGAACCGTACCTAGAAAGGTCTCGTGTAAACGGGTGGAACGGTTCCAAATGAGTACCGGCAAGAAATGACGCTGCTATTCATTGTTTAAGCACTGTAATAAACAAAACAAAAAACGTCTTAAACGATGGAACCGAATTAAATTCCGTCTTTGTTTTGAAAAACAAAAGAGATGTCGACGTCTTTGTTTTGAAAAATATTTATGATTTAACAAAGCCCTTGGAACTTTTTAACTGTTTGGAACAGATCCCGTATAAACGGGATATAGTGGGAACAGTTCCAGGCAGTCCCAATCAGTTCTATACGGAAATATTACAACATGTCCTGTGTAACCGCTGCCTAAATATTGAAAATGTTCTTAGATAAATCTTCTAAATAAATAAATAAACAAATATTTCTAAACATCATTTATTTCAAACTAGTCATGCCATAGAACTGAATCAACATAAAATCAATACCACAAATGTTAAACTTTCGCAGCATAGAACTAATGCCACAGATATAAAAATTTCACTACATAAAATTGATGTCACAGATGTAAAAATTTCACAGCATGAAATTCATACAATAAATGTAAAAGTTTCAAAGCATAGAACTCATGCCAAATAATAAATATCATGAAATTCACATCAATCCAAATCTACTGTTATCTTTTAAGAGGTGATTTCTCTTCTTTGCTTTCAGGTAGCAAAAAGAATTAACTGTTGGGAGCATCCATCTGATGTCGTTCTTGATTCCATGCCACCAGCAGTGAAGATGTTGCTGCCAAAGATTGAAGCCCAAATCACTGCTCAAGCACAACTGTATGGTGTCAAGGTAAATTTTTGATTCTGAAGAGAACAACGTGGGCCCAAAAAACCTACGTTCAGCTGCACATGTCAGTTTGGAGAAGAAACAAAGCAAAAAATAAGACAATAAAACAAGACACAAGAATCAAAACAGAGTAAATAAATAATCAATCGAAACATCTGTGTCCTAACACCCTAGAAGGATGACTTCGATTTTTTACTATTTTTTACATTGTGGTGAGCCTGATCTCAGGCCTGGTGGGTCAACTCTAGGGGTCCAAGTGTAACCATGCTCATCTACAATTTCTCTGAGAAAGGGGGTAAAATATTCTTTAAACCTAGGACAGAGAAACTAGAAAAAATGGTAGTATTTTGGGAACAGATTTCCCCGATTTTGAAAATAAGGGGTGGAAATATGTGTCATAGCTAGGATGAAAAACTACATGAAACCAATAACTAACTGCAGCATAAATTTCAGTAAAATGATAATCATATTATCTACAATACAGGCCTTACATGCATCCAAACCTCCATCTTTCCTTCCTAGTGATTGTAAGGAAATTCTTTGGAACCCCAATTGGAGATTCCATTTGATGCAAGCTATTGAAAATCAAACACAAAAATTTTGACACAAAAACCAGGAAAGATTAGTAACCAGTTATTCACCATAGGAATAATAAGTGTGTTGTCTGTCTCCAACTCCAACAGCTTCCTTATCACAGTCCCATAAGTATCCAGCAAATCAACTTTCAGCTCAAACTGGTAACAGAACCATCTTTACATAAAACAAGATGTGGATATGGCAACACAAAAACTTCTCGTCATAGGATTAGCAGTGAAAAATCCACTCCAATCTCCTCCAATCAGACACATTAATGTCAGTGCCAAACATTAACATTCGCCAAGCTTATTCTGAGTTCAACGACTTCTTCTTCAAACCAAGATTATTCATATGCGGTGTCATGTATTAGAGAGTATGTTTGCTGCAAATACAAATCAACTTGAAAATGCTACAGGACAGATAAATTGCTTTAGTTCCTGGCTCGTTCTCTTTCCAGAATCAGCACATTCCTCAATCAATAAAAAATCCAACTCTGACAACAACGGGCCTAAAAAAAGTGAAATCCTAATCTGTTTAGAATAATGACACCCAAAAAACTTCAGCTTTCTTCCTTGCCTTTGGCCAGGCTAGCTTCTTCATAGGTAGAATATGTTTGATTGAAACATCGAAAACAAGCCATTCTACCCAAAGTTACAAACTTGTTTACAGGCAACCAAAAAGAGCCATCTTGAGAATGCAAAGGATTCAGGTTTTTCGCGCCAAAAATTATGGTTGTTGTTGTTGTTATTGCCTTCCACGAAAAGATGGTGCTGGATTTTGCACGGATAGAAAATTTTCTTGCAGATGATGCCTATTTGCTTTGGAGTTTGTTTCTGGTCGTAGGTAAGACTTAGTCAATGCTTAAGAATTTGCTTGTGGAGCTATCCATGCCTTGAGTAGTTGATTGCATGGACACTTACCACATTTATCAGTTACTCTTTTTTATATATAATCTTATAAAAATACAACAGCTAAAAACAACTAGATACAACTGCGAAACTACATAATTACACAACTACTACAAAAGATTACAAAAAACGATGCCACAAGGAGAACGGAAATACGTAGCAACCCTGTGGCCATTTAACATATAAATATACTCTTAAGGCCTAAATCATCAATGATCATTTTCCTAACTCTATGTCCTCAATGATTAACTTTTCATGTCAAGACAGTGCCAGATGAGATACATCATCTCATCACCAAATGAAGTCAGGTTTGCCGTATATTTTCCTGGATTTGCTACATTATGTGGCACACAATTTTAGATGTTCGTTCACAGTTGTGTTCAGTAGTATTAGCATCAAGGATATATAACATAAGTGGGCTTCCAAGTGATTATAGCACTGTCTGTCTTTGATACCTTTGGCTATAAGTAAAATGAATTCGTTCTACCTGTGTTCTGTTAATTTTTCAAAAAATGGTTATAATAGCATGCAGGTGTTGTGTTTGGTATCTCCTAACAGCATCATCAGTAGCCATCAGTTAAATGCAAATAATTTGTAGGTTGCTTTTTTAGTAATAACTAAATTAGATTAATTGGAGCATCACATATTTCAAGGTTAATAGCATTATCTAGACCTTGATATGTTCACTTGACTAAAGTATCTGGCTTGCTTCATCTTGTTTTACAAAATATGTTGTCAGAGGAAACCTGTAAATTTGCAATTTATTTTAGTAAAACCTTTGCCTGCTGGACATGTGTCAAGCTACAAGCCACCAATCTTGCTCCATGTGTTTTCCATTTCATAGGGCTGTTATCCTCAATTTTAGAATTCAAACAAGAATTTTTTGCAAAATACTAAAAGTATGTGAATACAACCAAATAATTTGAAGAAGAAGTTAATTTACATAAAGCAATTGGGAAAACACATTCTCAGTAAGATTATTTTCACAATAACAATCAGTTCCTGGAACTTATTCTAGACAGGTACTATGTTTCAGCATTTTCTTCCAGGACAGGGTCTTAAAATTTTGTTCTGGCAGGCACATCTCCCTTGTTTTACTCCAAGGTAGACCCCCCAAGGCTGTCCCATAAGTAACAGTCAACAGGATCTATCCCTTAGAGTGTAATACCCCCTTGGCTAGAAACCTGAGTCACCAGAATAAGACATTGGAACCTAGTAGTGGATGAAATTGGAGTCTACCAAAGGATGTAAACAGTCTACCAGGGAGGAAATGGAACTCACCAGAGGAAGGGAATGGAATCTACCTAATGAAGAGATTACAACAAGAGGATGACATTGAGATTGAAAAGAGGTAGACAGGCAGTCTATCATGCCAGGGGATGAAATCGGAATCTACTGGAGGAAGAGATTGGAATCTGCCTGACGAAGAGATTAGAACACAATACATGCTAGAAACTTGCAG
The DNA here is from genome assembly GCA_964019985.1 of Aurelia sp. 4 Dawson et al 2005. Taxonomy (NCBI): domain Eukaryota; kingdom Metazoa; phylum Cnidaria; class Scyphozoa; order Semaeostomeae; family Ulmaridae; genus Aurelia; species Aurelia sp. 4 Dawson et al 2005. The sequence goes on along the minus strand of OZ026493.1, from coordinate 7,709,478 downwards.
AACTAATGCTGGAGGTCTACAAATGCTTCTGACAATCCTTCATTCTTATGGGACCTCTTCAAATGTAAACCTGTCAACTATAGTCTTAGAGTAAGGATCTCACCTAACTTCCAAATATGAGGACTTTGAGATACGGGAATGATTCATTGCCATATAGAGATGCATTTTCTGCTGTAAATGTTCTTGAATTCACTAACAAAGGTGTTACTTTGAATGAGAGCACACTAGATCGTGTGATTTATAATGAGACAGTTTTCAACCTTCCTGAAGCTGAGAAGAATTAAGATGATGGTAAAGTGACTATATTTCTGCCCTTTTAAGAGCTTTAAGAGTTCTTCCTTTTTCTTTCATCAAAGCTCTAGATTCAATCAGTCTCATGGTATATTTCAGGCTGGTTCATTTGGTATCGCATACAATGGGAAACTGTGGTGGACTTTTCATTATGGTCAAAAAAATTTCTCTGATCCGACTTCAAGATCACCAAATGGTGACACGCCTTACCCAGTGGCAAGTTTAACAAAGATTGTTACGGTAAAGCTCTTTAAAGCGCAATGTTGTGTAATTTAACCTATAGGGTGTCCCAAAATGATTTTGCCCCGTATGTGTGGCTACTGTGGATGAGTTGTAGATTCAAACAGTTGCATCGTTTTTCAAACAGTTGCATAGGTCAGGCTTCAACTTAGAGTTCAAGACCTTTTAAGAGTCAATCTTACACATGTGGTTGCTTCAAAACATAGTCAACAGAAAGGACTAGTAGAAATCCTTTTCTATTAACTATGTTCAAAAACAGCACTCTATTCTGTTGTTCTCCAGCAATGTCAAAAAAGTAAGGTTTCAAAGAAAGGCTGCCTGCATCGTATTAAAATTTTCACATGCATAGACAACGCTCCTAACCCTTTGAAAGATTTAGGAAACATTTTAATATGACGCTAGAACCCTTTCTTTGAAAAGTTACTTTATTTTGATATTGCTGGAGAACAACAGAAATGCCGTTTTTGACGCAACCACTCATGTTGCCTTTTATCTGCCATAAATCAGCAACCACTGATCAGATTGACTTAAACAAGGCCTCAAACTCTAAGCTGAAGCCCGATCTATGCAACTCTTTAAAAACTGAGATAACTGTATATGCAGCTCCTCCACAGCAGCCACATGTGGGCACAAGTTGTTTAGGACACCCTGTGTATCATGTATCCCTGTATCATGGTGCGTGAGTCCAACATGAGTTTACATGTTTGGTGAGCTGTGGAGTAATACGTATACAACCGATATTCAAACTGAAAGGTTAATCTATCAATCAAAAGCTACTTTAGATAGATGTAAAATTTCCTTTCGCAAAATCTTTCATCTTATAGACCCAAACAAGGATAATGCTTGTAAGGGGCTTGCATAACAACGAGAAATCCGAGGGGCAAATCACTGATTTTTTTCGTACACCTCCCTTGAAATCAGAAAAAAATCACATACAAAAATCGCAAAATCACAAAAAAGTCACACGCAGAAAGCACCAAAAATCACAAATCACTGAAAACTTACGGAAAAATCACACGAGAAAATCACTAAAAGGCACTATAATAGCAAAAAATCACAGAAAAGATCATGTGATTTCAAAATCACAAAAATCACGTATGCTATTTTGAGAAGTGATTTGCTCCTCGGAGAAATCCATTTTCTATTATGGTCCATGATTTACTTGCTATTGAAATTTGAAATTAATACTATTTTCAGTTTCAGAAATAGATTTTTCATTTCACTTGCAAGTAAATAATGGACCAGAATCGAAGGTGAAATTCTGGTTCCCATACAAAATCATTACCAGCATTTACCTACTTCCTGCGTCTGAAAGATGACTGATTTTATCAAACAAAATATTTGCATCTAATGACTCTATTTCAGTACTACATGGTTTTTATTCCACAGCCTGCTAAACGTCTCAGTGTTATTTTACTCACCCGATACATGTCGTATTTCTCTGTCATTTTTCTTGCACTAAGATTTCTTTGGTCTTTCGCAGCTCGAATTCTGATGATTCGGATGACATTTGATAACTTCTGGTCAATGCACAGTGAATTAAAGACAAATTCTTTGCTTTGATGCAGTGTATTATTTTGAAGTCAACCCTCCATTTCACATCCGCCTATCTATCTGCTAAAGTTTTGGAATGATCTGAACAGCTTCCAAGTTTTTAACATTCATTTAAATTGATGGATAAGCGAGACAGTGCGATACTATGCTTTATCATTGCGTCATTCGAGGGGCAAATCACTGTTTTTTCGTACACCTTGCTTGAACTCACAAAAAATCACATACAAAAATCACAAAATCACAAAAAAAATCACATTCAGAAAGCACCAAAAATCATAAATCATTGAAAAATCACTGAATAATCACACGAAAAATTCACTAAAAATCACTAAGATCACAGAAAAAATCACAGAAAAATCAAGAGATTCTGAAACATCACAAAATCACGTAGACTATTATGAAGAGTGATTTATCCCTCAGCTTCATTTACCGAAAGTTTGATTTTCCATTATGAATTCGATAAAGTTACCTGCATCAATACCACAGTGCACTGCAGATTCAATGGAAAGCAGCAACTTTTAATCATCCTACAAAATGCAACGTTTTATTCATTTCAGGCAGTAATGTTAATGAAGATGATAGAGCTGGGATTGATCAAAAGTATTGATGACCCTGTAAGCAAATATGAGCCTCGATTCAAGGTCAAAAACCCATTCAACAAGGAACAGATCACTTTCAGGTATTCAGCTACTTTCAATTATAGCCAATGTCTCAGTGGCGGCGCCAGCTCTGAAGAATCCCAAAGAAGTGGGGGGGGGGGTGGGATTTTGACGTAATTTTTCAATCTAATGGTATGCCCAACTAATTTTATGCCATTTTTCTTTAACAATTTTGCCAGCTATTGGGCTTGGTGGGGAAAAGTCCCCCCTGTGCCCCTCCCCCGTGGCGCCGCCACTTCAGTGTTTCACTTATATAAGAGATGTCGGTCTCCCGCTGCATGTAGCTCTTAAACACGAACAGCACGTTTGATTTCGAAAGCAATGGTTGTGGATAACTATGCTACGATGCAAGGCCTCCGACAAAACCTGAAAAGTGGAGGGGCCAAAATTTGGTATGAAAATATACCATAGCCCAATATGGTCAGCTGCCCTCCCAGGGACAGATCTAGAGGGAAAAGTGACTGAGGTGTGCGAGCGTGAAGCGCCGATAAAGTCCTGAAGTATGGGTCCTAACGTAGGGGTCTGGGGGTTGCAGCCCTTGAAAGAATTTTTAGAGTACGCCTTTCACCTCATTGAAAAATCCCCATTTTGAATCAAAGCTGGCAGAATTGAGAAGTAAATATTTGTAAGATACCCTACCAAGAAAGTGTATAGTTTTTAGAAAGTAGCATTTTCCTTGGCTGGCAAGCAGCACTTGCCTTACTTGCCTACTAGATTTGTGCAGTTTCTATAGATTTAGATTTCTTATATATTCATAGTGATTTAATAGATGTAGCATTGATATTACTGAAAATCGTCTGTGATTGTGTACGATAGTGAAGTTGTGACTTTGTTAGTTTCCGACATGAAAATCCCCTTATCAACAGAACAGGGATTAAATCGAGTGGATGCTAGGAAATTTGCTTGAATTTAAATGAGCATAGGGTTTTAAAGAGAATTAAAACGATTATCAACAAATTTCGGAATTGCATTTTTATGCAAAAAAAGTGGAGGGGCCATGGCCCCCCCCCGGCCCGCCCCCCGTCGTCGGAGGCCCTGCGATGAAATATAAAAAGGCGAAATCTTTGTTACTAGCCATTTTCATCTGCAAGACGAGTGAGTTAGCCATAGACTGATAACGATGAGTCCTTTGTATCCCTGTGGTAAACATTGCTCAACCGGGACTCAAAATAAAGCAGTAAAAAACGTGGCCCTATCTTAGGTATTCAATGGATCGAATCAGGATCTCTACCGTAGCTCTGTTCAACGGTCACTCCTCGGAAAGAAAATGCGACAAAAACCAAGTTAAGCAGACGTTTCATCAAAGAAACTTGGTATAAATCTCAAGAAGGACGTTCACTTTACCTGGTTAGTGCAAAATAAGTCTTTCAACGCTACGTTTCCATGTTTTAAGACAAAAAACACCGCTGCAATCCTCAACTACCTGCTGCAGCAACTTCGTTCAAAATCTAGTCAACTGCATCGTTCGAATTCGATTCGACAACATTGTTCTTTGCAAAATCTCACAATCTGATTGGTACTTTAGGAATTGCAAAGTTTGGGCCCAAATAAGGCCAGGTTTTTAAGAGTGATGTTATGAATTTCTCTTGACTGCAGCGCCATCATCAAGTCAACATAAGTCTTACTTAGCCACCTACAGAGTGAGTCAAAAAAGCTCAGACGATTCGCAGGTTGTTGAATAAAAACTACGCTCCGATATTCAAAACTGAACAGTTAATCTGTTAGTCAAAGGATAACTTAGATGTGAAAATTTTGCTTGGTAAAATCGCTCCTCTTTCAGGCACAAAACTTAGGAAAAGCTTTAAAGGGGTTTGTATGGGGACAAGAGTTCCTCTTTTTCATTCTGAACCATGATTTAATCGTCAGTTTAGAATTCAGTGACTAGTAAATTATGGACCAGAATGGAACGTGCAATTCTTGTTCCCATGTAAACCCCTTGAAAAGCAAAGTTTCTCATTCAAGTTAAGCCTGGTTTTCATTAAATCGTAATTCATCGCCGATCATTGTTTTACAGCACAGTGGCCCCTGGAATAAGAAATAATATTTATAGGTATCCAAAACGTAAGACTCAATATTTAGGGTTCTACAAGGAGGAAATAATGGCATGGACTCCCCGTATTAAAAATTAGGGATTACCACCCGCCCCCGAGCACAGTTGCTTTGCTATTTGGAATGATTTTGATCTTTTCTTCATACCCTCTGATTTTTAGGCAATTGATATGTATGAAGTCAGGCCTACCCCGAGAAGCACCTTGTCATCCTGCAGAGAAACTCAATTTTTGCCCACATAATACAACTGACATGTGGAGGAGAATCTCTCAGATTGAATTGCCAGTTCGGCCAAATAAGGCTCAAACGTACAGGTATTTTGTTCTCTATTACTTATGAGCACACTGAACAATGACATATGATGCTACAATAGGATTTGCTACTTCTGATCGACACTCAAACAAAGTACAAAGTAATTAGAGATTGTATACAAAGGCAACTCTTTGCCAACACGTTCAAGTCGCAAGCAAAACAAAGCAAGCTGCAAAAGTTGCTCTATGCTCTGAAACTCAGGTAGCTAGCTCGCTAGTTGTGCATTCCAGAAAGGCCCTGGCAATGAGGTTGAGGGCAGACATGAGCATGCATCGACGATGAAGGATATACCTAAGCATCGAAATCTGGCATTTTATTTGCTTGACTCAAATGCTGAGCAGATAGTGTTTTATTTACACCCAAAAATACGAGAATTGAATCACCTCCCAGTCGGCTTTTAAATCAAGCAAGTAAATATTCCCCAAGCAGAAGTTTAGATATGTCCTTCTTCCTTTGATATGTGCTCATAAATGCACCTAAACATATTTCTGAGACGAACAACGAGCGAGCTAGCTTCCTGAGCTTCAGAGCAACTTTTGCGGCTCTGAAGCTCAGGAAGCTAGCTCTTTGTCTTCTTTTCAATGATTTGGCCGATCGGGGTTTGAATTCCCTTGTCATCAATTCCTATGCGCTTTTTACTTTGGTGTCAATGAAAACTAGACGATCCTATCGTAACATTATCTATCCTTGTTATTGGTACTGCTTGTTGAAGCACGTGCTCTAGGAACGCAGAATTTAGAAAAAGATTATGCATGATACTTCGAGTTATTCCTATTCTAATTCATTATTTCGTCCGTGATATATCGACTTGTTTTCCTTGTGTTTTTTTGTCTCTTCTCCTGATATATCAACTTGTTTTCCTTGTGCTTGTTTGTACTTCTCCTGCGAAGGGCAACATTTTGATCCACGATTGTTACGGCAGATTGAAACTGACCTCAAGTGCCCCGCCAATCAATTCCGTTTGAGTAGCATGATTTTCCAGGGCCCTTGAGATCATGTCAATCTGCCGCCACAAGTGGGCACTTCAGTAGTGGTGCCTTCGCAGGAGGAGTAGAAACAGAAGGAAAACAACTTGGTATATCTCAGAATAGATGATAAATTAGGATAGGAATAACCCGGTGTATCGTTACATAAATCTTTTGCAAAATTCTGCGTTTCCTACAGCCCGTGGTTGAAGACTGCCTGAACAACAAGGGCAGATGACACCTGAATTTAAAGCAATTAGTAATGATTATATAATCATTAGCAATTATTATAAGATTCTTTGATGTGACTGGGGCCTTGCCGTTATCAAAATCGAGATGCGACTATTCAAGGGTTTGTGGAAGTTTTTTAAAAGTCGGAATCAGACTTGATCCTTCTACCTACTAGCAACCAAAACATTGACCAGATTATTGGGACTGACACATGATAAAGATACTGGCGTAGAATTATAAAAGACGAAGTGCAGTACATATGGGTGGCACGTACATATGGAAGTTACCACAGCGAGAGCATAACATGTCTGTCTACAAACATTCTAAAGCTTCGACACACATCAAGACACGCCCGTTTTGTAAAGACTTCCACAAATTTACGCCCTGCTGATCATTTATTGTCATGCTACCACCAATTTTAGTGACAGTTAAGTCAACAATGACCTACTTGAAGCTTCATAAAATATTAAATGCTAAAGAAAGAGAAGTTTTGCGAAATGAATTGGACAGTGAAAGAGTCCAGGAAAAAATATTGCTGTTTTCTTAATTAAAAGACATTCGTGAGCAGCTGTTGCTTATAAACTTGTGCACATTTCCTCGAAAATTGCTCACTTCTTATTAGGAAGTTGAATGAAACTTTTCTGATAAACAAACTTGATTGAAAAAGTGTGGAATTAATTTAAAGAGTTTTGGACAGGTAAGAAATACTCCCAAAGGATTCATTCAATTTCTTTAAGTTTAGTCAATCAGACAGCTCCATCTGACAAAATTTTTCAGAAAGAGTTGATTTTGCTAATTGATGGCAAAAATAGTGTAAACAATTTTAAATTTTCATCAATCTTAGCCTTTGATCTCAAGCATGTTTTTTCTACTTCTAGAGGATCTTTTCATGTATGACATAGCCTGTTTCTGCTTTAGTAGCTCTATGCCCAGTTGAGTTGTGTTCAGCAAGAGGTGGCACCAGCCGCCAGAATGTGGGGTGGACAGGCGAACGGACTGAGCCAAGGATAGGAGTCTAGCGGCTCGTCTCCAGAAATTTTTTATGATCATGTCCTCTTGAACGGCAGAAAATGCCCTTTTGCAAGATATTATAAAATTTGATGTTCATCATTGATTTAACAAGGTAGACTTTATTTGCAAGCCCCGATTCACCTCAAAATATGAACGAGAAGGCAAAATTTTTGAAAATTTGACAACTATCTTAAAATTACCTTCACTCGTATGTAGATAAATGTTCTGAAGATCTAGGAAGTGAAATCTCACTTGGGTCGTTGAAGCTGCAAAAACCAAACAATTACCAGTGATAACTGAATATACGAAAGGAAATAGTAGCGATGCTGGAGAAGGAAACCCCTCCCCCCCCTTCATAAAGAAAACCTTTTTCTATCGAGTCTAGACGAATTAGAAAATCGATGCTCAAAAAAGTGGGATGGACATTTCTGCCCCAGTCCACCCCGTGGCGCCGCCTCTGGTGTGTTCTTTTACAACATTGTTAATTGGTTGAATAGACATAATTCTTTGTTTGACTTATTCTGGCAAGACTAGCTGTTTAGGGGTTGTTGGTACTTACTCTTTTAATTCATATAACGGTACGATTATCAATAAGAGCACCTGACGAGAGAACAACGACGGCAACAATTACTACCGCCAATGATCCTCCCCTGGGGGGGGATTGATTTTGATCATGACTCGACGTGCATCTGGACTTTGACAAAAGGACCTATTTGTATAACAGAATTTTTCAAGAATTCCGACCCCTTTGGCATGAATTCCAGGAAGTTTCGTTGCACTGTCTATTAATTTTGTAAATTTGAGGTTGGAAATTCCATTCAAATTTCTTCAGTTGAGGTGTTTAATGTTAAATACAGACCCATATGTACGGAATCTCAGGTGAAAAACCCACTCATATCAGCAGCCCGTCCAATATTACTAATGATCAAGTACCCCCCCCCACCGGTGATCCTCCTCCAGAATCCTCACTGCTCAGCACACTGCGCATTTGCTGTCTGGTTTGGGATCCTGATTCGCAACATCAATGGTCTGAAACTGATGGTTTCATGGGTACGATTATCAGCTGTCGAAGTTAGCCTTTTTGGTGAAATAATGATTGATGATTAACTGGAATTGATGCAAAATACATGATTAGGCAGTGTGACTCAACAAATTATGCTCTGTTCCTAAAATCTTTGCAGCAAATTCACTTTCACTGAAACCATCAAGTTTGATTTTTCTAATAGCAGCAAGGCTTGAAGTGTTCTTTGACGTATTTTTGCGCCTATTTTGAAATTGGTTAGAAAATCTTTTTTTCTTAATAGCAGATTTCCTCTGAGTTGCAAATTAATTCAGCTATTTTCAGCATTTGTAGGCGGTAGAATGTGACTCATTTTATCGCCATTTTCACGAAAAGATCGAAAGGTGCAAATTCTGCCGCATAAAAGCCCATTTTCTATCAAAACCGTGCCGTTTTGGAACTTGTTTTCATAGTGCTGAATGGAAATGAATTTTTTTAGCTGGTACGGAGCTGAGATGAAAATCAAACATGGAATTGTACTGAATATTACTAAAAGTAGCACTTTATAGGCATATGAGTCTCCAGTATGAAGTAGGCGTTGCCAGGATAGGAAAATTTTGTCCGTCCCACAGTGTCCGTCCGACAGACTGACTGCATGTACTTAATGTATGCACATACCACGTGAATGATCATTTTAAGTAAAGAGAGGGATCGATATGCAATCCTGAAGAGTTGAGCGATTTATAGATACCAAGGCTTCAAAGGCAAATGCTTTTTAGCAGCAAAGACATGCAATGGAAAAACGAGCACCAAAAATTCACTTTCTATCTAGTCCACCCGACAGATGAGCTCGCAGGATAGGGAGGGTAGAATACAGATCCACAATGTTTATTTTGTAGACGTCCAAACATAGATGTAGGAACCGGGGGCACTGGGGGAACGTGCCCCCCAGATTTTGCGATAAACAGAGAAGTTATCTTTCTATTTTTAGAGAATGGCTCCTTTTCTTAAGGAAAAAGTGCCCTCGAAGTGTCGTGCCCCAAAGTTTGAGATGCTTCCTATGTCCCTACTACCAGATGGTTCATGCAGGTTTATGGCTCAGGCATCCATGTGCATTAAGCTCTGGGCAGACAGCAGGTCCAAAGTATGAAATGTCTATCCGACAGATTTTTTTAATAAAAACGTACAATGCCTGCCAAAAGTCCTTGGAACACTTAGGCCATTTCTTCATAATCTGCATTTCTAACCATAGCCATCGGGTTCAAATGCCCCCTCTCCCGCGAAACAATGTTGATTTCTAAGGTTATTGTCCCAGCATTCCAGCAGAGTCGCGGATCGTCCTGTCATCCCAATTTTTTGACCACAAAACAACATTGTTCTAAGGGGGAGAGGGGGAAATCGCAAAATAAGGCAAAATTAGCAGAGGTGTTCCAAGACTTTTGCACTGAAGGCTCGTCCCACCATGATTAAAAGGGGAACGTTTAGATGATTATGATCTGTGTCTGTCCGAGTGTCTGTCATCAATTTTGAATGATTCCATTGCAAAAAAATGTCTGTAACAATTCTTAACTGTACTAGAATATTTCATCATGCCTGTGCTGTGACCAGTAGCGCTGGTAGAGAAGTCAGTAAAAGTGACACAGAATCACCAAAGGGCAGCAAGATAAGTTACAGCCTCGTTTTCATGTTTGGTAAATTCACCCATTTTTCAGGCCACGAAAAGATGTAACATCGGGTTTTCTTTAGAAGACCGATACATAAACTAATAATGTATCAATCATATCCTATTCAAGTGTAGCAAGCTGGACAGATTGATTATTTGACGGATTCTAAGCGTAGTGTCACACTAAAATCGATGAAAATATGGAAAATTGTGAATTATGACGTCACAAATGTGGAATATGAAGTTTTAGTTATGACCAATGAAATCAGCACCATCAAAAACCCTTGGATGCACGACATCGTTTTTTTCTAAGTTACCGTTATCAAAATAAAATTCGGACAATGCCTGCCAAAAGTCCTTGGAACACTTAGGCATTTCTTCATAATCCGCATTTCTAACCATAGCCATCAGGTTCAAATACCCCCTCTCCCCGAAACAATGTTGATTTCTAAGGTTATTGTCCCAGCATTCCAGCAGAGTCGCGGATCGTCCTGTCATCCCAATTTTTTTGACCACAAAACAACATTGTTCTAAGGGGGAGAGGGGGAAATCGCAAAATAAGGCAACATTGGCAGAGGTGTTCCAAGACTTTTGGCAGGCATTGTAGGCCCTTTGATGATTTTTAGGTTGGAAAAATAAAAAGATACAAACAGTTGGTTTTGTACCGGGTGAGTCAATAAAAATGCCCCGCGTTTGAAAATATCCTGACCCCTGAATATCAAAGCAATGATGTTGAAAACTGTCTTGTTTTATCTCCGATATGCCAAATTAAGTTCAGTAATTTACCCGGCTTTAATCGGTCATGCCTTCTCGTCGAAATGGGAGATTTTCTCCAGAAAGCCCCTTTCGAAAACCTGCAAAAACGAGTGAAAACACCGAGCAATATTTTCCTTTGTTCTCCTTCCTGGCAATTATGACTCTTGGATGTGTTCATGTATTTTTTCCTCATGGGAGAATGGAATCCCCTGTTTAAGTTATTCACACTAGGGCAAAGACTTTTCAACCCATCAAAAGGAAAGCACGTGCTACAGCGAGATGAAAGTCATCGCTGTGAAGAAAACACATTAGGGATTTTTGCTTGTAACTTTAATATGTTTTTTAAGGTTTCTCAAAGGGATCCATTTTCGAAAATCGCCTACAGGATCTGAACGGAGTGACCGATTTGAGCCAGGAAAATTTCTAAAAATAATTGAAAATGTTAGCTATTTAATCAGATAGTGCAAACTATGATTGCTTATATATTGAAGGAGCAGTAGCCTTTCAAACGCCAGGCGTTTTTTTGACTCACCCGATAGAGCACCCAGAAAATGATCTGGAATGTACGATCAAGGGAAAGAAAAGAAAAAGAAAAATAATAACAAAAAGAAAAAATTCAACATATCGCTGTCTGTCTCAATTTCATTTTATCATCATTATTTTCACCATTTATCGAAAGGAGCTCGAGCACACGTTTTTTTTGTTAAGAAGATAAGAATTGGGCAAGTTCTGAAAGTTTCTTACAATTTTCAGATTTTCAGTACTTGGAGTTTCTTATGAGTTTCTTAACAGTTTCATAGCAATCTTCATGTTCACTACCTGTCTTTTATGAACGTTTCAAAACAATGTTTCGGGTAATATGATGCAGAAAACAAGTGAAAATAAAGTAGGAAAATGTTGAGGATTTCCTTCATTAAAGTAAATAATTTCTTAAGTTGTATTTTTCCCAGTTCTGGAGTTTCTTAATTTTTGGCGATCTGACAGTTGAGTTTCTTATTAACAGCTTCTTAGAAAAAGAAATACACGTAAACTTGCAAACCACCCATGCTCGAGCGATACACATTTTTTCACAAATTTTTTGTGCTCTCCCAGCAATCTAGGTTACGCAGTCCTCGGCCGAGCCATGGAGAATTTGCTGAATGGAACTAGTTACGAAGACTGGATCGATAAAGAAATATTAGATAAATTGGACATGAAAGGATCTGGATTCAGCATCGGACAAAAGTATGTTTTCCACTGATGTTTTCCTCAGATTTGTTTGGTTCAGAAGGCAAGCAGTGAGAGTGTTAATCACACCCAAAACTACTAGAATTGAACCGCCTTCCAAGCAGCTTTTATAGCAAACAAATAAAACTCCCGAAGCAGATGTTTAGATGTGTCCTTCTTCTTTGGATGTTCACTCATATTTGCTGTTAAAGGCACAATGTCGTGGCGGTGACTGGCTGGTTGTGATGTTGAAATCACTATCAAAAGGCATGACTTTAAGAAAATTACCAAGCTTTTATGATGTTGGGTCATACTTTGTTTTGAGAATACAGGGAGTCAGATCGTCTTCATGAATTTCAGTGTACAGCGAAATTACAAGCATGCCTAATTCTATTCCTTAACATTGTCTTATTCATCCAGTTAGAGCTACGACATGACAGCAAGTACAATGGGCGAGTTCGCTACCTTACTTTCAGAGCAAGTTTCCAAGCACGCTTTGCTGTTCTTTGACTTGACCGACGGGGCGTAGACTTCCCTTAATCTGCCATCTCCAATCTCCAATCACTTAGTACTTGAGTATCAATAAAAAGTTTGTAATATTATCTGTTCTAGCTCTATCTAATATCATGGTAAATTTGTTAGGCAACATCATACCAAAGCTTTGAAGGTAAAAGCAATGATTAAAAGATTCTTTGATATGACTGGGTTCTTGCTGTTATCAAAATCTAGATGCGACTGTTAAAGGGTTTGTGCAAGTTTAGATAGTCGGAATCAAACTTGATCTTTCTACCTAGTAGCTGCCAAAACATAGACCAGATTATTGGAACTGATGCATGATAAAAGTACTGACGTAGCATTGTAAAAGACGAATTGCAGTATAGACTGTGTGTGACTTCGTATTAGAAGTAGTAGAAGAGAAAGCTTTGAAGGTGACGGTGAAGGTGAAGTTGCGGTTTTTAGCGCCAAGCGTTGGGATCGCAGAAATAGCTAAGCGCTAATCGAGTCCACGACCCCCTGTAATGACGCTCCAGTGGTGGGGCCCTACCGGGTTTCGAACCCACTTCACCTGATTGTTCTGGCTGCAAAGTCAGAGGATTACACCACTGCTCAAAAACACCTTCGCTTTCATTTACAAAGAGCAAAACAGGTAAGAACATCCATTCAAGTCGATGCAACACACTAACCGTGAACAATGGATCACCAAGGAAACAATGCTGTTTTTGAATATTTTCTTTGTTTTGTTATTACCATCGCACACTCCCTTAGGTCGCTCTTCTTTCGCGTCTAATTCAAGTATTGAAGGTGTTGTGGTGCAGCGGTGAAATCATGTGACTTGGTGCAGCCAGAACAGTCAGGCTGAGAGGGTTCGATATCCGGCTGGGCCCTACCACTTGAGTGGCCTCACTATCATAAGGACCCTCACTACCATAAGGACCCTATTGAGTTGAATCGTTGTTGTTCTTATTCTCCACTGAGGAATGTACATAATAATGATAGAAACTCCAACATTGCTCAGTCGAACTTTTTTGTGGAGCAGCGGAAAAGTTTCAAATAGAATCAGTACGGAACTTGATCGTTTCGGCAAGCGTTTGGGAATAAGTCGTAGTTGTAGCGATATCAGTTCAGTCAAAAGCGAAACTACGACATGTAATCAGGTCTACCACTTTGAGCGTCACGACATAGGGTCGCGGACTCGATTAGGTCTTCTTTATTTCTTCGATTCCAGCACTTGGTGCTGAAGAGTACAACTTCACCTCCGGGCTTCACCATCGCTATCACCTTGAAATGCTTCGTTCGGTGCATGAGAAAAGCGATATCTAAGTTAGGCCTTATTTGAGTGAAACAAATTGCTTCTTGCAGATTGAATCAAATCCCAGTTTCTACCAATATCGACAAGACCAGAGCACTTCTAACTGACTGGGGATGGCTCAGGCCAGCTGCTGGAGTTTACATGACGTTAAATGATCTTCACAAGGTACGCCATATATTATAACTGCTATGGGATGTAAGACACAAGTCCGGATTTCTTGTCTACAGTCTTTGACACACGGTGTTACGAAAGTAGTGACTTTCCCTTATTTTGAGACTCAGTATCAAAATTCAGTCAACAAGTTAAAGTCCCCCCTCCCCCATCTCAATGTTGGCTTTTTGGGATCAGCAGTCATGGCAAGTATCAGATTTTATGCAATGTGTCTGCTTGATGTCGCTGCTACAACTTAAATGTCGTACTTTTTCACATCTTCAGCAAGCACAAAAAGCATCATTCTCCAAAATTTCGTAATAATTCAATGATTACATGCTATCTATTGAAGATCCGAGAGTTTCATATCCTGCAAATGTAATTAAGCAAATACCAGCATTGACCAGGTGACATCAAACCAAGCTTCATATCACCTGTATTGTCACTAAGATGATGTCATTTCAAGTGTTATTTACCATACACCACCGACTGACTTAATGGCAGCAATCAGAGTTTAAAATCCCGTACATTGTCATCAAGATGAACCATTTCAGATGAAAAATACATATCTTATCTACCAAATCAGTAAATGTTTGATATCACCTTCATTGTCACCAAGCTGGTTACATTTTAAGCGCTGTCAAACACACATCACATAATGAATTAATGGCAGCAAACCAAACTTTAAAATCCCGTGCATTTTAATTAGGATCATAGAATTTAAAGATTTTCCTGGAATATACCATCTGATGACTCAATGTATGAAGCCCACTGTCTGTTGAGGACCATTTCTTGATGATTTCCACAGGAACATTCATGAATGTCAGGACACCATTATATTGCATTAGATCGTATTAGCTTCCTTGCCTACCTAGACTAGCTCCAAGTCTATTCCGAGATATATCAGCACTAAGGAACATAGTTATCTCTGCGGGGGCGTAAACCACGAAGAGGACGCTGCGAAGGAAAAGCGAGGGAGAGGGAAACGTTTCCTTCGCTTTCGCTTTTCCTTCGCATTGGCTTTTCCTTCGCAGCGTCCTCTTCAAGGTTTGCGCCCTCGCAGAAGTAACTATGTTCCTTAGTACTGATATATCTCGGAATAGACTTGGAGCAAGTCTACCTTGCCTATTGCCTACCTTGAAATGCCATGAAATTCTCTTCCTTGCTATCAGCAACCTTTCTTAACGATAATTCTTGGCCTTGAACTGAAGAGCTCCATCACATGTGCTTTCAAAATGTTGGGGCCTAAATGACCTTTGCCATCTCCTGCGCATTACTTTACCTACGCAGTCTCAGTAATGCTCAGGAGATGGCAAGCGTAGGGACATGGGGAAATTGTAGCGTGCATTGGAAAAAGCAAGAAATTTGCTAGTTTCTTTCAAAACTACTTTCTATTAGCTTAGTAATGCACTGATGGAAACGCTGAATACAACACTCATCAAGACATCATCAAAGCGCCAAATTTTTACTAAAGGTATGTTTATTCTCTCGAGAAATAGACGCTATGGGGGCCAAATCTCTACAAATAGTATTGCTGGGTTGTACATTGGTTAATGCATCTTTCTTGGCTTAAAGGAACTGCAAATATTTCAACTTCGTCCCCAATGCCTTTGCCCAGGAGGCCCTGGAGACGAGGTTGCAGACATTGGCTTATGGTGTTCATTTGCAAAGTTTGATATCTAATTCATTTTCAGTATCGCAGCTAAAGTAAAACCCCGTAAACAAGAACATACTTTTCTGAAAAACAGACTGGCTAGGTTCTTATAAATGAGATACTTATGACATTTTCAGGGTGTGTTTCTTATTGCAAGGACACTTGTGACTATGATGAATATGCAGCTACAGTATACAATGTGTCACATAAACTTGAGGGTATAATGACTGCATTTAAATATTAGAGAGCATTGTTGTTTACAAATCAGTTTATATCATGCGGCTTGATAAAACTATTTCCATATCCCTCAAAGCTGTTAGAGGTGGTCAGTTATCAATAGTTGGGAGTAGTGTGGAGTTTGTTTACATTGATATGATGAAATTTCTTCATCAAGTGTACCATCTCATAAGGACATTAAAGTAAATCAGTCTGTTTTTGGTTCTTACCTTCGGGTGTATTTTTCCACAAAATCAGCCTGCAGGTTCTTATTTTGCTATGTTCTTGTTTGCGGGGTTTTACTGTATCGCAGCGTCTTCGTAGTTTCAAGCAGCTTTCTGGTTGTGACGTC
The DNA here is from genome assembly GCA_964019985.1 of Aurelia sp. 4 Dawson et al 2005. NCBI lineage: Eukaryota > Metazoa > Cnidaria > Scyphozoa > Semaeostomeae > Ulmaridae > Aurelia > Aurelia sp. 4 Dawson et al 2005. The sequence goes on along the minus strand of OZ026493.1, from coordinate 7,693,359 downwards.
ATAAGCCTGCTCAATCATAAACTACAAAACCTACAGATTTCTGCTTACAACCTAGTGTTGATGCTGCGTGCAGGCTACTTACTACCTTATTTCAGATCTTCAGAAACTATTGTTTCCTTTGAGATCGTATCAAATGATTATAATATCTTCAAAGCTCTTCGTGATTTTTGTTAAAGGGGTAGGGCCACATAACTGTAAACAAACTTGTTATCTCTATATTCTATATTGTTGCCCACACGTGGCCATTGTGTTCTGCACAGATATTGGTGGATGAGGTAAATCCACAAGAAAGTTACTTCCAAAAATCCGCCAATATCTCTGCAATCGTACAACATATGAGTGCTTCGTTTGTTTCTCTAAGAAGCTCAAGAGTCCATCTTCAAAATAACACCTTCATTTTGAGAAAAGTACTGGAAAATCTCTGTGATATGGCCTATCAAAATTTCTGCAAAATCGTCATTTCGAAAGAAGTTTGTTTACATTACGTGATCCAGCCCCTTTGATAGAACTAAAAAGATAATACTTCTGAAAATAGTTGAGCTATCAAAGATTGCAAATGAACACACACATAACGAAGTACATGGAGCTCCGTTTAAGCCATCAAATCGAACGAAAGACGCATCAAGCAATCGTGCAATGCTTTTTCTAAGATATGATTCTTGTTCAGAAATATACTGGGTATGAACAAGAACAGATTTTGTTGCATTAGCAATAGCATTGCAATAGCATTAGTTTCTTTAATCTACACTTCAATTCAAAGTGATTAGTGACTGCAGACAAAGGAAATTCTTTCAACCCATAAATCAAAACAAGCACGAGCTGCAAAAGTTGCCCCGAAGCCGAAACCAATAGGGCAAACCCTCGCCTTGTGCAAACAAGAGCTGGTTATTTAAGAGAGGTTATTTGCATATGACGAAAGAAGGAGAGTAAATCTGAAGTTCTGTCACGCCGAGGTTTTTTATTTTGTTTAGAAGCAGCCGAGCAGAAGGCATTGTAATTTTCAGGTATTTAGGACTTAAATGAAACAATTGCCACACAGCTCCTGAATCAAGTAAACAATATCCGCAAAACAGAAGTTCAAATTTACCTCCTTCCTTTGTGATAAGCAGACAAATTCTCTTAAAAACCTCCTTGCGCTTGCACAAGGCGAGAGTTTGCCCTACTGGTTTCGATGGGTTTCGGGCTAACTTATGTGATCGTGTTTGTTTTGATATACAGACTGAGAGAATTTCCTTTGTCTGCTGTCACTAATCGCTTTGAATTGAGGTGTCAGTTAAAGCAATGTCAGAAAAAAGAGTGGATTCTTAAGAACTGAATTTAGCAGGATAGGAAACGCTGAATTTAGAAAAAATTTGCGTATCATGAATCGAATCATTTCTATCCTATTTTATCATTTCGTTCGCGATATATCATTTTGTTGTCCTTCTGTTGGTACTTCTCCTGCGAAGACGCCATTTTAATTCCTGCACATGGCGGTAGATTGACATGACCTCAAGGACCCTGGAGAAATTATGCTGCTCAAATGGAAACTCTCACTCATTGCTTCTAACTACTTCCGAGACAACTTCTTAGACCCCTCCGACCTGAAGGGAACTTTCACCTTTACCTTCGTAAGTATATACAGGCTTTGACGTGGTTATCCTTGCTCTCATTCTCTGTGGGATTGTACTCACCTCATATGTGAATCAAACATTTTAAAACAAGTAAATATGATAGCAGTCTGTCTCTTTTTAATATCTTATTCAATTGCCATAACAGGTATACGTATGCATGACATAATTCAGTCTTTGCTCCACTAGGGTGTCCAATGAAGCTTTGGCAACAACAAACCGTGGAAGTTGATGACAAAAATAAAAAAATCTCATTGCAGCAAAACTTTCATTCTGCTAATGGTTTAACACTTGGATATTGTGCTGATTATGGTGTATCGCCTGAAATGAGAATAGGTAACTACCGAGAGAGCTCCTCACACGGGGGGAGGTACTTGATTGTTAAGTTACACTGGACGTGCCGCTCATATGGGTGGGTTTTTTCACCTGAAATTACCTACATATGGGTCTGTTCTTAACCTTAATTCTGCTAGAAGGGGAGCTTAAAGTAAATGAGCAGAGATATATCGACAGTATCTAAATATAGCACAAAAGAATGGCTGGCACAAAAGAATGGCTGGCGTCACTTATTTTCCTGTTGTTTCCATCGATCAAGAACATCAAATAGACCCAGTCCCCTTAGCTAAGTTGTTTTTGTCCCCCTTGATTTACTTTAAGAAAGTTATCTAGACCGTACATCCTCAACTCAGATTGACAAAATTCATGGATATGGTTTCGAAACTCCCTGAAATTCATGCCAAATGATTCGGAATTTTTGAAAAATTCTGTCATACAAACGGGTCCTTTTGCCCAAGTCCTGATTCACGTCGAATCACAGTCGCAATCAAGTAACCTCCCGGGCTCCTCCTTTAAGTAATTCTCTGTTCTTCGTTTCGTGTTTATATGTTGTATTGATTCATTCTTGACAGCATTTGTGATACATCCTGGCTCCCCCCCCCCGTGGACCTGTTTCAATTTTTACATCGTCACAGCATTGTTGCGAATTTATTTTTCTCCAACATGGCTTACTCCACTTAGAGAAGTGCTACTTTTAATTCTGGGGACAGGGGTGGAAGGATTTTTAAGACAAATGGCAACTTTTTCTTACTCTAAATGGTAAGTTTAATGTTTGACTACCCTGGGTACCAGACTCTCTCTCAATTTTTGTTTAGAGAGAGTCTGGTACACAGGGTAATGTTTGGCACACCATTTCAAGAAAGCAAACTATTAATTCTATGACGCTAACAAATCCATGCTTTTATGCATTATTCCGCCTCAAAGTCCTCCAAAAGCATGCGATTAAATTACAAAAGATCCGACAGGGAAGCAAAATTTTTCTAACAAATGGTCTTCTTGGGGCAATCAGCCCCCAGTCCCCCGTTGGCTTCGGCCCTGGAATAGCTACCTCCAGCTACATATTCATATCTAAAATCAACCTGTCGCATTTGTAGATAATGTTACTTTCTTAGATATTGTTTAAAAAGAAGGGCGATAGCAAACGAAGGCGTTTTCTTTGTCCTTTTTTGTTAGCTCCGTCAATTAACTAGGGACCGTCCATTATTTACAAAGGGGTGGGTACTGAAGAGAAATGTTTTGTAGTTCAAAAAATCTTCTTACCCAACTGAATAGGTGACTGAAAAAATATCTACCCAACAATTTTCAGGTTGAAAAAATTTTACCCAACTCCCACCTATAGAAAATATTTCAATGGCAAGACTGTAGATTGTAGATGTCAAATACTGTATGTTCATGACAAAGATGGAAATAAAGTAGACATTAAATGTGAATGGAAAGTGCGGATGATTTTGATAATGAAATTGGCAATTTAGGACTTAAAATTAGTTAACTGGAAAATTTTGTTTACCCAACCTTGAAACTGCATGAAAAACTATTCACCCAACCTTTTATGTTAGAAAATTTCTTTTACCTAACCCTTTTCTCGTCGATACCAACCCCTCTGTAAATAATCAACGGTCCCTAATGCTCTGCATTTCTCTCTTCAGCAACATATGCTTTGATGGCATATGGCAGAGACTATCAACCAGTTTTGGGCATCCTAGCACACAAATTTCGAAATATGGTACTCAGGACAGTAGCAAATGTACTTCGAAGAAAAGAAGAGAAAGTAAGCCACAAATGTCATATTGAACTGATGAAAAGTAAAATGGGGATGTAGCTAAGCTCATTGCATAGTCTCTGCTATCGCAACAATAGCAACAACAACACCAACAACAAAAACAACATTTTGAATTGAAGTGATCGCTCAAACTAGTTTGAATGTCCAACACTCAATTCAGACTATCCATAACGATAACTGGCAACCTCGTCCCCAGGGCCCTTTTTCATAAGATAAAAAGCCCTGGTGAAAGGTTGGATAACTAGGACTATGTAATGAGTCTATAGCCTCGCTATGGAGGCTGTGGAGATTGTAGCGCCTTCCATATTTTACAAAATGAGAAGAAGTAAGTAAACAAGGTTCCTACATTTCATTACTTATTATTTTGTTGCTTTACAAAACGTTTAACTAGTTGATCTCGTTGCTAACAAAAACCGTTGCATTTTGTTTATTCAAAGTCTGCACTGTATACAGCTCTTTTGACATCTTCATAAACCTCACCACACCTCTGTGAAAGAATACTGCAAAATGACAAAGGGACATTTACCTCAACACCTACATGGCAAATATTTAGTCACACCATAAAGGACTGCATCATGACTATTATAGGACAGCGAACTTTAAGGTAAACTCGTGTACAAAGATTTCAATGAGTAACTTAAATGAAAGGAGAGAGTTACAGTGCTCGCTTCGCTCGCGCTTGCTAGGATACCTAGCAAATGTCGACACAGTAAAAACCCGTGTATAAGAAGCTAGTGATTACATGATTAACTAAGTTTTCAAAGAAAGGACTCTGGTATGGTGTTAAAACTTCCACCACATTTTTTGAAAGGTAGAAATGTTCTCCCATGAAAGAAGGCACTGCTAACTCTTTAAGAAATTAGCAAAAATTTTAATACGATACCAGAATCATTTCTTGGGAAACTCACTTGATTTTGACATTGCTAGGGAACAATAGCAGTGCTGTCTTTGAAATAACCACTTATCTTGCCTTTCCTCTCATAAACGGGTTTTTACTGTAGGATAAAGAGCCAAACTTCTAAAAGGAAACTCAAAAGAAGGTCAACTGATGGGCAACTGATGTGATCAAATAGTCTGAAAGGGGCTCTGTCTCCACATTTTTTCCGAAATGGTGATTCTGCTGTTATTTGAAAGATAATATGAAACATACTTTCCAATTTTTTCGAAATGAAACTGTTTCTTTGAAGATACAGTCTTAGCTTTGCATTTCACGGAGGAACAGAGTGCCCAAAAATCTTGTTCAACTTTTGATCAAAAAATAGAAAATAACGATGCAATTAAGGGACTCCATGATAAGATGACCGATTCGTGAGATCTTTTGATTAATTCTAGAGAATAGAATCTTGCCAAATGGCTGAACTTTGATGGAGCTATAAGGCTTTGAAGCTCAAGTTTGTGCGAAAGCTGAATCCAGAGGCCGCTGGATTGACTGTGTTGTAAGGGTTCCATGGGCTTTCTTTTCTCTCGTTTCTCATTTATTCTTAGGGCAAAGCAAATGGAATTTGGAAAGGACTGTGACTGCCTCGCTTTCAAGCGTGTATATGCTTTGAAGAATTCCGTCAAGCAAAGTTTGAAAGTGATTCAGTCTCCTATCAATTGATCTTTTCTGGATGCATGCATTCTCAAGCAAATTTTGACAATGGTTATAAGAATTCAATCACTTTCTAAGTATTACTTGGTTTGCTCTGATATCAACATTAGCTAGCCTTCGTTTACCTCAATCTTGGAGCTTTTTGCACTATAAGTCACCTGCAGGTGTCTAGTTCTAGCTGTCGCATATCTTTTGTCTTTGAACGCTCGCAAGTCAGTGAATTTCAGAGCGTATTTGCACAATTCTGGTCTCTAAAATCATTTCATTTTCATTTCATTTCATCTTTCGTTATTTAACCACAGTTCAATCTGCATAAATTGCTTTGCAGGGCAACGTGCAAAAAATATGATTACAAATCTAAAACCTAATTTACTGCTATTCTAACAGAAATAAAACTAGTTCAATAAACATTCATAAAAAAGACACCATCAACCCTTCACAATTTCTTTTTAAGCCTCCTTTTAAAGGTTAGAAGGGAGGGTGCAAATTTGACATCTGAGCTTAATTCTTTCTAAAGCTTAGGCCCACGAAATGAAATAGATTTCTGCCCATTTGACGTTTTAAAGAGAGGAGCACGCAAGTCAGTTTCGGTGTTTCTTAGTCTCATTGTGGTAAGAGCTGAATTCTGTACAAACTTCTCGGACAGGTATTCAGGAGCAAGACTATTGATTGACTTATACATTGTGGTTGCAGTTTCGCTTAGGTCATAGGGACAAGGCTATGTTCCCATGAGCCTGTTTATGTCATCGTCGTTTTGCTAAATTTTGCCAAGCATGGAATAATTTTTGGGATATCCGGTAAACATTCTTATTGCTTACAATAGACCTTTTAGCTATTCTGAAAAAGAATGTCAATCGAACGATACTTTGCTACATTTTGTAGAATTTTCGAATTAGCACAATAATGATAGAAGCTCTAACGCCACTCGATCGAATCTCGTGTATAAAAATGTATAAAAATAGCGCTCGATCCAGGCTCTTTTGCTGAATAGCTAAAAGGTCTATTGCTCAGGTGGATTTCAACAGTTACTTTTTAATGGCTTGGGTGAAGTCACCAAACAAACTGCAAGAAAGAAAGGAAACATGCTTAAAAACAGTGGTGTTTACAGAAGAGCTGTTTACGACGTGGAGATTGAGCCCTTTTAAGGAAACTGTAGATAAAGGACTGATTCATAGTAATAAATGATGGATATCAATCAGTTGACAAAGTACATTTATTCATTTCATTTGATGAAATCTATGAAATCAATAGACTTTTTTAGCTATTCTAAAAAAGATTGTGGATCAAACGATATTTCATTACATTTTGTAGAATTTTCGAATGTGAACAATACTGATAGAGGCTCTAACCTCAATCAATCGAGCCTCCTGTATGAAAATGTATAAAAATATCGCTCGATCCAGACTCTTTTGTAGTGTAGTTAAAAGGTCTAACTAACTACACATCAGGCAATGTTCAGCGTTAGCACCAATTCATATACCATTGTTTTTCTCTTGCAGTATAAAGTCCCACCAAACATGGATGCCTATATTGGAACATACAAGACAGCCACTTATTTTCCGTTGATCAATAAAAACCTTGTTATTTCAAAGAGAAATGGACGGTTGCATGTCCAGTTTGATTGGTATGATGTTGACTTGACATATATTGGTCCATGGCATCTGAAGACTGTGGCAACGACTAAATGTAAATACATGGCTTATTCTGAAGCAGGGCTCTTGAATAATAACTATCACTTTTTGGAACCCACCGCAGGAACAAATAAATGTCCCGGTTTCTATGTCGATGCAATTAGTCCTATGGGTTACATGTCATTCACTAGGATTTAGGAAAGAAGCAACGGCAAATAGAATTTCTCAAGGTGACTCTGCTTTCCGCTTTGATGAGCACAGAAAGCCATTTTTCAGAAATCATACTCTCTGGTAACTTATTAACTGCCGGAGGTAACTCCTTTAGGGGGCTTAGTATACATGTGTCTGCCCGAGTTATGGGTAAATTTGAGATATTTTGCCCTGGTTATAGGTCATGTTTTGTGAATTTGGCCCTGTTCATGGGTCTGCTTTGCAAAGATTTGCCTTAGTTATGGGTCTTGTTAGCAATTTATAGCTATTTGCAACCAAATGACAAGAAGCTTCCGTAAAAAGGAATTTAGCTCCAAAAATAATACGAATCATAGCCTTTTCACGATACCTGTTGACAATTTTGCCCTGTGTATGGGGAGCTTTGGCATGTCCCCTCCCCTCCTCTTTAATTGCTCTGGAATCAAGAGGTTTATCGAATTTCAGTAAATGGTATTACTCATTTTCTTGGCAATGGAAAGATACATTGTACAAAATAATTTGTTTTCATGGTTTTGGAAATGCTCATTTCAAAATATTTTACTGGCTTCAGAACAACTTCGTTTTCCCCTCCACTATCTAAAGATCTTAATCTGTTCACGGACACACATGCCACATTTGAAGGCAAAAGCCTGGCCACTTTTTCCGCAATGAAATTCTGTAGTTTGGTAATCTACTCGACAACAAACACCAGAAAAACGGGTCAGTCGATTATCGACTGGTAAATACGAAAGAATCAGCAAGACGCTCGCAAGCATGTGTGAAACAAGTCAACATTCTTTCAAGATTGACAGTGGAAATCTATCTCTTTCCTTACAAATTCGCTTTTCTTACACGAGCTATAGAACATGTTTGAGTCCCAATGCGAAGAAAAAGAAACTGGTATTGTTGTAAACCAGGTTTTACAAATAAATGATCCGATTGACCACTTTTGCAAGTGTTTGTTGTCGATTAGGCTACCAAATTTTAGCAGTTTGTTGCAGAAATACTGGCCAAGCTTTGCCTTCAATTTGGGATATGTGTCCGTGAACTTATAATGTGAGTAGTGCCAGTAGTAAAAAGGTTTCATTCAGATCTTTGGATTAGCGCAGTGGAAGATGAAGTTTTCTGAATGCAGCAAACTATTTTGAAAGGAGCCTTCTCCAAAGCCATGAAAACATGCAAATTTCGTTAACATATCTTTCGATTACCAAGAATATGAGTCATACCCCTCGCCTTACAGAATTTCGACAGACCGATCGGTTCCAGAGCAATTAGTTTCACGAGGGGAGAATTTCTGAAAGCTAACCTCCTGTGCTCATCAGAGTGGAAAGCAGAGCCAAAATAAGTCTCTTTGTGAAAAGGAGACTAATTTAGCAGAGTTGCAAAACGTCCTTGACCTTCCCCCAAACCTGTATTTCAAGGTCCGACTTTCCTCATCTCAACGTTTCGTCAAAATAAGGAAAAAGAGCCTCAAACATGTCAATTTTTTGAGGACACGCCTTCTACATTAGCTTAAAATGCCCCCTCTCGAGTGCTAGAATGAAAACTTTGACAGCATAGTTTCCAAATCTTTGAATTGGTGTCAAAAATGTTGAGTGTAAAATTACATTATCCATTTTTTTGAAATGAATGAATTGAAAGAGCCCTGAGCTATTTTGCTATGATCAAGGTAGCCTCAATCCAGAAGGGCCCTCAACTTACTCTTATCTCATTGAATTGAATCTACGTTGTTGTTATCGCTTCAGTGTTGTAGTTTGAGCATGGGCGATGATGCACCGACTTTTTGGGAAAACAAGGCAAAAGTTGCAAAATTTCCTGCCCATTAGCTGCCTAGTTATCAAGTCTGCATAGCTGTTGGTCACTTTGAGTAGAAATGATCAGCATACAACCATTTGTCCTTAATTTTTTGGGGAGCTATGCACTTCAATTCACATGTGGGTCTAAGCAAAACAGAGTCAGACAACTCAAAACGAAGGCAAAAAGTCAAGGACAAATGGTTGTATGCTGATCATTTCTACTCAAAAGTGACCAACAGCTATGCAGACTTGATAACTAGGCAGCTAATGGGTAAGAAATTTTGCAACTTTTGCCTTCCTTTCCCAACAGATCGGTGCATCATCGCCCATGGTTTGAGCATCCATCAATCTATCAATACCGATAACTACGAATATGCAATCAGTCTATGATCCAACTGCTGGACTTTTCATAAATCTTGATAATCTATTCTTTAAACTTTCCGCCTATTTCATATTTCAGCTCATCTGAGATCTGAGGATGTGACATCACCAATAATTTCTAATCATGAACCAGCAGAGCGAAAGGCTTCTTCGTCACGCCAGTTTAGAAACCATAGACTATTTTCTCTCCAAAATCATTCTGCCTGATATATATCAAAAGGTGTAGAAATTATGACGGCGTGAAGTTGTTATCAGAATTTTTCTTTAATTCCTGAAAAGAAGAAAAACTTTCCGATTCTGAAAATACCAAAATAAGAACCTAGAGGCTGTTTTTTCTGAATTATGTACCTTGCAATTAAGAACCTGTTTCAGTCTGATGAAACATATGTTCTTATTGCAGAGGTTTGCAAAGTTGATATTTGATTGCTGTTATCAAGGTCATTGTGGTCCCAGTTGGCTTTTAAAGATTTATTCTCCTCCCCAATTACTTATTATGTCCATAAGAACGCTTTAAAACAAATGATAGGGCTGAACATCTTTGTGAGACTCTCAAGGGGAATACACGAGGTACCCTTCAAATAAGAACCTTTATACCTTGAAATTAGTCTTAGTATCTTTGAAATAAGAACCAATTTCAGCCTGGCTCCCAAAAAAGTAGGTTCTTATACGCGGGGATTTACTGTACTGAAGATATGTGAAAAGTTCAATGGTACTGGGTAAGTCAATAAAAACAAGCCCCATTTGGAAAACTGCTGCTCCCTGAATATCAAAGTAGTAATATTGAAAACTTTCTTGTTTCAATGCCGATATGCTCCATCGCATCGGCTAGGGTTTGTCTGCGCACATTTCGATTCATGTGATCAATCTCTTGTTCAAATTAACTTTTGATCTCTCCTACAAAAAGTCGTGCCATAAGTACCAAAAGTTGAATAATACTAAGATTTCCCAGGAGTTTGATCACATGACTCGAGGTGAGTGAAACAAACCTTGGCCGATTAGGTCAATCAATTCCCCTCTTAGTAAACGTTCTTTCTTTTTTGTAGTAGTTACGTGTAATGAAGTGAAGTTACGTGTAGTTTGTGTTATCTTTGTCTTTCAATGTCGTCACGTGTAGTGCTATGTTTGTGTTTCCTGTTTTATGTTGCCATTAGGTAGACGTTGTTTTTTCGCTCCAAATGGTATTGTTTTAGTAGAAGGGTATAGAATTTTGTAAGTAGTGTTATTAGGTAATATGTAGTGTAAGTTTTTAGCTGGTTACATAAAAAGAAATATGCTCAATTAGATTCAGTAATGTACCAAGCTTCAATCTTTCATTCCTTCTCCTTGATATGGGAGATTTTAGGACGACTGCGTTTTAATCGACCAGCTGTATGTCATGTCTCTCAGGAACTAACCCTAACCTAATCCTACTTACTGTAACATAACCCTATCTTACCATAGATTACCTCAACTGACCCTAACTTACCATAACTTATCCTAACTAACCCTGACTTAGCCTAACTTTCTCTAACTTACCCTAACTTACCCTAAAACCCCTTTTCCAAGACCTAACTCCGACCCTAACCCTTACGCTATGACACATAGTGTGCCGAGTTTGAAAGCTGGTCTGGTAACGTGCAGACTAGCAGAAAGGCCCTCCCAAAAACCTAATTTCTGGATCTAAAAGATGAGTGATTTAGCCAAGCAAAAATTTTTCATCATCTATTTTTGCCATTGACTGATAGACAGATAATTTAATTTTGAATGTCAGCAACGTACTTTTTATTCCATAGCTTACTGATCATATTAACTTATTTGACTCACCCTGTGCATATCTTTTACTTACCCGGTACACAATTCCAACTGCTCTTAAGTCGATGCTAACGACTTGCAGGGTTTCTCATTTATCTTCCCTCATAACATCGTTTTTGACGCACCCGCGCACCCGCTACAATTTTGCATTATGTTGATAAAGCTGTTCTTTTAGACTTAAAACCTGGAGTTCCTTATTTCCCTGTGCTCTTTGACCTGATGATGGCACTTTGGTCAAAGAGGTTCATAATGTTACTCTGAAAAGCCTGACCCTAATTAGGCCCAAGCGCTGAGCTTCCTCGAGTACCGATCAGATTGCGAGATTTGTGAATTAATATGGTGATTGCAAATTTTATGGAACTTACGATTCCACTGAGCAACTGACAACATTCGAACGAGATTCGAGATTAGGGACCTTAGGGATGCAAGGGACTCATCATCATAAGTCTACTGTTCTTCACCATAAGAAGTATATTATATAGTTCTGATATAAGAAGAAATAATTATGATTTATTAACTATCTTTACAGATTATTTATTGCTGACATGCAGCTAACGTCTTCTGTCTGTAGTTTGTCTTCATCAGCTTGATTAGAACCTTCCACCTCTTTGAAATATCATCAAAACTTGTTCATGTAGACAGCAGCAACTGCGAAGGTGTGCAGGAAAACTAGTAACTTTGAGCTCCCAGATCCTTGCAACATATCCCGAATTAGGGCCTGTTTATATGAGGGAAAACACCTCACCTGCCAGACCCGGGGCTGAGAGGTGAGATTCCGCCTTCCGAAAGAATCCTTTGTATTTTCAGTTCGCGTTTACATGACGAATGCAACACCACCGGTATAGTGAAATCCCACCTCACCAGAGTTGGAATCTCACCTGGGTGAGGTGAAATTTTTCCATATAAACGAAACACCACCGGTATGGTGAGGTGAAATGAAATTTTTGGTTGATTCTCATTTGTCATTTCATTCTGATTTCACGGAAGAGAGACTTTACTCCACCTCACCTCTCAGCCCCGGGGCTGACAGGTGAGGTGAAAAATCTCATGTAAACAGTCACTGAAATTTACCTCGCTTGTCAGCCCCGGGTCTGGCAGGTGAGGTGTTTTTCCCCATATAAACAGGGCCTTAGGCAACACCTCGAAAAGCTCATGCATGCTAACGTAACACTTCCTTATGTCAGTTTTCACAGTTTCTGTTCTGTCGTTCATGTAACAGATCATTGTATCAAGTCAAATTAACCAGATCTCTTTATAAACCAGTTGCTGGTGCCACAAAGACCAACTGGAGTGCGCATTTAAATTTTGTTTTGGGGTGTAAATACGCTCTATTTGCAAATTACTAATAAACATTTCTAAAATATGACGATGCAAAAAAAGTTACTTCCGGCTCACAGCAAAGGAGCAAGGGATTTACTTGACTTTACAGACCAATAGCAAAACCAAATTTGGATGATTTTCAAAAAAATACTGAAAGGGCAAGGAAAAGCTCCCGCTCTCAAAAATTCATAACACCAAAAGTTCTTGAAAAATTCAAATTGTTTAAAGTCTGATGAATGATGAAATGCTTATGACCAAGAAAGACGTGATCTTCTCAACAGTGTGAATGCGATACTGCGCCCCCACGGATTAACAAACCTCACAAATGAAACCTTACTTCAAATCCTCCTGTATGGCCACGAAAAGTTATCCTTTGATTTGAACGCAAAAATTCTTGAGGCAACGTTAAACTACATTCACGCCTCAGAACGGTTTCAATGAGTTCGTAAGTTTGCTGTCTCCTCTCTCTTGTAACTTGTACTTTGTTTTTTCGTACATTTATTTTTTTTGTGAATTTTTTTTTTGTCGGAATCATCTGTAATTGTTGTTTTCCTATTTGCCTTTTGTAATATGTTATTTGTAATATTTATATGTAATATCAATTTGAATATCTATGTTAAATGTTATGGTCACAGGGTTGCTATGTATTTCCATGCTCCTCGTGGCATCGTCTTGTAACCTTTGTTTGTTTACTGTAAAATTTTATTGGAATATAAAAAAAAAAAAAAAAAAAAAAATGATGAAAGATCTTTCTCCTGTTTTGATAAGCACTGACAATGTTGGCAAATTCGACTTTATGAAATTTCTTGATTGTGGAATGCCGGAATAGGCCTAAACACTTGATCAAATCTCAAGAAATCTCCTAGCACAAAACTTTGCACTGGGACTTTTCGCCTCTCTCGAGAGCTATGATGTAAGAAGTAACTAGAGTTTCAGACAAAAATACTGGCGTTTTCAATCCTATTGCAATATATATGCTTACGATGATATCTCTCACCTATGAAAAATATACTTTTTGTAATGCTCTTTGAGAGGAATTTTTTCATAATTTAATTAAGTGTTTTAGCCTCTTTCACGCATTTTGCAATCATAGAATGTTCTTAAAGTCGAAATTACACATATTTTTGTGCTCATAAAAGTACCAGAGAAATAAAAAGGAAGATGCTTCATTCTCTCTGCTATCAAGAGAAATTTGATTCATTCCAATCCATTAAGTACTCTTGGTGATATGAATTTTCAAAAGTTGGACCGGATTTCTGGTTCACTCGTTAAAAAAGTTGTTTTACACACTTTATTGTGAGAAATTGGTTAATAAAGAGCTGGTACTAAGATAGCCAAAATTTTAAGAATCTCTAGCTCTATCTCTGAGAAGTATAAAGAAACTTTGAAAAGTTAAAAGAATGGATATTATAGTAAATATATTGTTGAACCTTTATTCTTGAGTAATATTAACAAACCATCTGTGCTTTGAACAGAACAGAACAGTAATTATTCCTATACGATGTTTTAATGTCAAGAAACATATCTGCAGTAGGTTACAGACCACATTGATAATTCACGCATTCGAAAAGTAAGAAACCAATTAAGAAACTTATAGTACTAAGATCGACAAAATTTCATGTTAAATTAAGAAACTTTTAGTTCTATGGCCTGATCCAAGTTTCTTATAAAAAACTTGTACTCACACAGTAAACAGTATCATTGTAGCAGAATCATTTAAGGTAATTAAAAATTGAAACAACAATTTCATTTCTTTTACTACATACTACATCATACTCTTATTACTACTGTGTCATTTATAAGTTAATATTGAAAGCCCCACAGTAACAATCTATTTATGCTCTGATTTCATATTTTGTAATAAATATTTTCACAGTTAAAGCTCAGAGCAAATCAAATCTTCAATTCAGAAATGAAAATTCCCACTTGTAGCAGCTAAATTTTTGCAGTATCTTCTGCCTCGAATTTGTCAGTTTATGTCATTCTGTCAATCGAAATTTATTCTCCATTTCTCGTAGCCTTCTCATTAAAATTGAGTCCTCAATCAGCCAACGTGGAATTTCTTGCACTTTATGTTTCTTTTCTGGAAAAGATAAAAATAGGATAAGTTGTAGATTTATGATTTATATCTCAGTTTTGCTGCTACCACGCTACCTTTTAGCTCTTCTAAACGAGAATCTGAATAGAGCGATATCTTGATGCATTTTGCAGAATTTCGAATTTGCACAATAGCGACAGAAGCTCTAACGCCACTCCATTGAGCCTCAGTCTCGTGTTTCAAAATGTATAGAGATAATGCTCGATCCAGGCTCCTTTATATAGTATAGCTAAGAGGTCCATTGCTTAAGTCAAGGACTGTGTGAAATATATAGATTCACGACAAAATCCCAGTTATCGCAGCAACACCAACACAACAACAACAACAACAACAACAACAACAACAACAACAGTAACAGTAACAACAATGGAGACAACAAAAACGACATCTTCTGTTTTGCTCATACTTTTGGACTTTAATTTAAAATTGAGACGGAAATACAAACATTTATCTATGCGCCTTCCAACGAAGCTAGGGCATTGTCTCAAACGCGGGGCAACCAACATTTGGCAGTTAGAAATTCTCATTGCTGATGTTAATGTCATGGAAGCTAATTGGATTTAAAAGTAACGAAGTCCTCGAGTTAAAAGTAACGAAGTAACGAGGTTCCGTAACAATCTCCATTTTCACTACGCGTTCCCTAGAGAAAACTTCAAAACACTGATTTTAAAGCCTGTACAAGTACTAATACACAAGAAACAAGCAGAAATAAAGTAAAAATGTGTTAAGGCAACCTGAGAGGTGAGTTTCTTATAAGCAATTTTTCGTAAAAAAGGTACGTGTTGTTCTCCACTGAAAACATCCCTTGCTTTCACATGCTTCTTATCCTTGAGAATGTTCGAGATAAACCAACTGCTTTGACGCGAAACAGTATTCAAACTGCACGTGCACTAAGTAAATGTTCAGCCCCAGTTAGAAAAGATTGTGAGGCCGTTTATTCTGAACCTCCCTCTCTTAGATCTTGGAAAGCTGAAAATTTTCTTCGTGGAATAGCAAACCCAGACCACGTTTTCACTGTACCGCTACAGCTACAAATTTGATGCAGTTCAATAGCATTTAGACCGCTACGGACACAGATAAACCAGTATTCTCGGTCTCTGTTTATTGCTTTTTATCTTTTGGGACGCTGCGTGGCTTCTTTGGTTCTGCGGTTTCCTATCTCCCATCTTTTCTCTTTGCATTCCATAACGCATGTACAATTCCAAAATCGCAGTGCTAAAGAAGCTACGCAGCATCCAAACGATAAAAAGCAATAAACAAAAAGGAGAATGTAAGTTTCCCTGTGCTCCGGAGCAAAAATTTTCCGTTTATAGAAGGAGCAAAGGTGCTGTGGATTCAAATAGGGTCTCATTTTTACGAGAGATGACTGAGTTTCAAGCAAGGATTTAATCAGGCTGAAATTCCAGCCCATGCTAGAGCCCTTTCATACAATCAAAAGTGCGTTCAACACGAGTTTGCAAAATGCATCATCTCAATTCTGACCAGAGGCGCAGGAAGGAAGACGAAGCGGCGGGGACAACCAATCAAAAAGGGCACTGCAAAATTAGAGAACTGACGCACAACTCCACAAGTCCAAGTTTATTTCCAGCATTTCTTGGGAAAATTCTTATCCTACCAACCTGCCGTATATATGCTCATCAACTCTTTCTACTTGCTTTTGAAATAACCCCCAAAACCATCTTTTGACAGGGTTTGACAGGGTTGGCATTTGCAGAAGCTCAATAAATCAGATGTTTAAGATGTAGAGGATATACGGGAAAGGCTTCGTTGAAGCACACACTGACACACTGACACACAACAATCCCTGCCCCAATGCTGCCCCCGTGCCTCTGGCGCCCTTGATTCTGACGTGTTTTTACTCCAGTGCGAAGGAAGCTTAAAAAATTCATGCTGGAGAGCACTTGACCCAAAATCTGAGGAAAGGTTTCGCTGTCAATTAGTTCAGCTTTCTTTGCACAGCGTGGTCGAATTAGTGGGGGGCTATGGCAACAGTTCTTGAAAAAACTTCAGTCATCTTGTTTTTTTCTTTTTTGATGAGCTTGTAGATCGAAAATTCCCACAATCCTAGTGAGTTTGGAAAAAGGTGTCTTTGGGAAGTCTTCACATTGAAAAGACAGTGAATATCTTTGAAGATAGTTTAGGTCTGATTTTTCTATCACCGGCCAAAATTCGTCATCCACAGCAATCTGCGATATTTTGTAACTAAGAGACTGGAATCTCAAGAAGTTTTTCGCTTGTTGGAGCTTTGATGACCGGCTTTCGGCTTCCTTGTCTGTAAGGGTCTCAGTGTGGGACAAAAATGGAAACAGCTTTGCTTTCAAATCTTCTTATTTTCCGCAGTCTAACATCGAATATTTCAAATGCTTCAAGTTTCTTGAAGCTAAATTAAGACCTTTTAACCAGAAGACCTAAAAACAAGCTCAGACTCTAACTCGTTGGGCTTTTTCAGTGACAGTAGCTGTAAAACTGCTCACTTGGCCTCATTGAGAAGAGATGAGATACTTTTTCTCCTCGTATGCCCGGCCAATAGCACCCTAAGGTCGACTCTCTTATTCCATACTTCAGAAGACAGCCGTACAACCAGTGACCCCAGTGACTTTGGTACAACGAACTTTCAGTGGCTAAAAAGCACTCAGTATTTGCATAAGCGAAATCGGACATCACAACAATAGTGTCCGGACTGTTCATGGTATCTACTGCTATTTGCCTCTATTAGGGGGAGAGTTTAAGGGTTGCTTGAAGGTTCAGGTTGCTTCCTTATTGAAGGCAAAATAATCTAGGAGACAAATCTTCTTGGCACCCCGTACAACCGTTCTAAACTTATGAGGATGAGTCTCTTGTTTCCCTTTGCTCTTTGGCTTGATGATGGCGCTTTATACGACAGAGACTCATAAAATTGCTTTGCAAAAACCTGTCCTATTTAGGCCCGAACTTCGCGATTCCTACAGTACCAATCAGATGGCGAAATTTTGGCCAAGAACAATTCTGTCGAATATGGCAGGTAGTTGAAGACTTCTCTGGTTTGTTTTGGTCTTAGAAACATGGAAAATGAAGCGCTGAAAGACTTGCTTTGCACTCACCAGGTAAAGTGAACGTTCGTCTTCAGATTTATACCAAGTTTCGTTGATTAGCTGTCTGCTTAACATGGTTTTTATCACATTTTCTTTCCGAGGAGTGACCATTGAACAGAGCCGAAGCAGTCGTTCGATGATGACTCGATCGATCGAATACAGAACACAGGGTCAGCTTTTTCACTGTTTCATTATGAGTCCCTGTTGAGCAAGGTTTACCGCATGAATGCAAGGGACTCATCGTCAAAAGCCTATCGCCGCTCCAGTAGCTGATGAGTATGAGATCATCTTAGTTTACGTAATGAAAATAATTCAAGACATCTGGTCAGAAAAACGTTAACCATCAACGCGTCTGATTTCGTTGCATTTTGTACCGTCTGCGAACACTTGTTTTTAACAATGTAATAGGTTTAATACGCGGTTCTTTCGCAGAATTAGCGCGCATAGTATTTAGTAGGCAGAATTTTCCGAGCCGTAATTGTTCCGGAAAGAAATTACCGATTTGAAATTGAATGGAAATTATTGGCGGAGTAAAACTTGATTGTGTAAACATCCTCGATAATCAGACTCATAATTAGGCCTAAAACGCCGAAATCATTCTTGATTCGATAAAGATATTTTAGTGGAAAGAACTTGGTGAAAGCATTCGGTATTCTAAATTAATAGATTCATTTTTCAAGCATAGTAGGGTTGATTTTGTATCAGAACTGCATCCGTCCTTTTATCATATTAACACAACGAATCTAACTTCCTTACGTTAAAGCAAACTTGATATACGGGTGAGTCACAAGAGTCAGAAAGATTGTCAGCGTTCGCAAAATGACTGAATGAAAAATTTGATAACAAAGTGATGTAAGATTTTTAATTCTTACGCGTTGCGTCAAAGACCAAATCAACGTTGAATGGCACTTGCAAAATACCAGGTGAGTCCGTGAGTCAGAGACCAAATGCATGCAACGAGGACAGATTTTGAAATACAATAGCAATGATCGCTATAATTGACACCTCAGTTGAAAGCGATTAGTGACTGTAGGCAAGGCTATTCTCTCACCTATACAGGAAAACAAACACGGCCACGAAAGTTGCCCGAAACAAGCTGTACAAACTCTCGCCTTATGAAAGCGAAAGGTGCTTTTTAAGAGAAGTTATGTACTTACAACAAATGAAGAAGGGTAAATCTAAACTTTCGTCTCGCAGTTTTGGTTTATTTGATTCAGAGGCAGAGCAGAAGGCATCCGCTTTTGTTGCAAGCCAATAACTTCTCTTGGAAACCCAGTTTCATTTGCGTACGGTGAGAGTTTGCCCTACTTGTTTCAAGGCAACTCTTGCAGACGTGTTTGTCTTGATTTACCTATTGAGAGGACTTCCTTTGTCTGCTGTCACTAATCGCTGAATTCAGCTGTCAATTTAAGCAACTGCTGCTGTTGTTTTACAAAATCTGTTCTTGTTAATGCACGCCGTTTGAAAGGCCCCCACCCTTTAATGAATAAGAAATAATATTTTGTAATGCCTGATTGAAGAGCTAGCATGTTCAAATACATTTAGAATTTTGTCTAGTTGAAATCGATTACGTCATTTACAGAATTTATATGAGATTTTCACTGGAAAATTCCTTCAAGAAACCTTAAAATACTTGCCAAATCAAGACCAAATCTCCCTATTATTTCCACCTTATAGCAATGACATCAACATGCTTTAGCAAAGATCTGTTGACAAATAACTAGAGCGTCACTTGCTTTTGACTAGTGAACTATTTTAAAGACAAAAAGAACTATCTCAAGAAGATGATCGAATGAAACGAAGCTGCAAAGGTTTCAGTGAGAGAATCATGTCCAACTGTCTCCTTTTCCTGGTTACTTGCTTTTGATTGGCACACTATTTCAAAGACAAAGGAATTTTTGTATGCTGCAAGTCAAACAAACGAAGTTTCGCAAGTAAGCATTGAAACCGGCGTGGCTAACTGTCCTCTTGTGCGCGCTGCTTGGTTTTGATTGATACGCCATTTCAAACCAATTGAAAAGAACAGGAGTGTAAAAATGTTGCCCAATCTATTTGTGGTCAAATTCTTGCCTATCAGCTCTCCGTACCTCTTGTTGACGTAGATTCGGTACCCAAATATGGTATGCCACTTGTCAAGGTCTCTTGTTCTTTCAGGCTAATTTTTATCAAGGCTTAAATGCTTAGATTACTTGAAATGGCAATGAAAAAATGGATTCTTTCAAGCCGCAAATAAAACCAAAAGATGCCCTAAAAGTGCATGGCTAACTGTCTCCTAGTGCATGCGAATAAAAGAGCTCTTCCTTAATGGAGAAGTTGGAATGATATATCACGAGCTGAATGATAGCTGAGGTTCTCTTTAGATATCCAAGAAGACGAAATTTGGCAGCTTCGGAAGAAACAGCGAGAAAGGCCATATCGATGTGTAGAACAGCATGACAAATGCATAAATTGAAAAAAATTTTCCTAGCTAAGGCAGCTTTCTTCACTACGAACTACGAAGGAGCAAGGATGAATTTTGTAAGACAAAGGATACATTTCAGTTCTAGCTGGACAAAGCGGTTTGGCAGCCTCGAGAATAGATATCAAAACTTCAACGCAGCAAACCATTATGTTTTGTTTTCTCTGACTGCGCTCACAAGATGCCGGCACATTTTGAAAACGGTGAAAAAAGTGACGGATAGGCCTCCAGTTCACACGAAAACGACACATTTTTGTGGTAGATTTTGAAAACGGTTGACTTTGAACACGGAACTCTAACCAGCACAGTTTGAATAAGGCATAGTGTGGACACCGGAAAATGATAAGAACGGAACATTTTGAACACCTTCAGAACGAAGCTGATCGATTCTCAAGGTGCAGGTGCATTTCCTTGGCTTCGGCAGATTTCTACGATTTTGTTTCAGTCAAATTCCCTACCGTTTTCAAATTATAACTCTAGCTAAAAGTTTGCTGCCGTCATATTTTCCACCGTTTTCAGATTGTCCCTGTGTCATGTGAACGCAGTCTCTGAGGTGTGAAACATATTCTCCTCAGACGCAAGTCGCTTTTCTTTTCAGAAGCCTGACTTACTCCTGTCACAAAATATTTCCTTTGCCAAAGGAAAATTCCCCCAGATCACGCGCTTAGTGCATCTTCACAAAAAGAATGACAACATTGCTTTTCTCGTAGAGTTATAGTTTTATGGCCGGTCGAAAATTTGCTGCTGCCAATTTTCAGTTAAAACTTTCCAAGCAAACAAGTGTTAGTTTCTGGAACTTAAAAAATCTTGTATGTTCCTGTGGAAAATTGACGACATGATGTCTTTCAAAGTTGCTTAGACATTCATCTAATCATACTTGAAATCAGGCCTTCTTGAGTTGTTTTTACCAGCAGTTTTTGAAAGCAATTCTCATGATTTAAGGAGTTAATTGTTCAATGATAGACAATAAGGAATGAAACTTTGGGGAGTTTAAAACAAGACGTGCTGTTTGACATTGAAAAGAATCAATCAACAACATTTAAGAACCACAGGTAATTAATTTCGTTTTAGATTTGTTGAGGTAATTTTTTTGAGGTTTAGATTTAAGGAAAAATCAAGAAGTTGTTTGGAGGGCATGGGCATATATATTTCTTGCAAGAAACTACGCATTTGTCTTGCTGAAGGGAAGGTGTTTTGCCATGCAGAGTGCTTTCGATATCCAGTAGGACCCCATCACTTGAGCATCATGATAAAGGGTCGCGTAGCGGACTCGATTAGCGCTCAGCTACTTTTGCGATCGCAGCGCTTTTGGCGTTAAAAAGTGCACCTTCACCTTCATTTTTCATGTTCTCAATGGTTTAGTTGCATTGCAACCTACCTTAACTTGTAGGTTCATTTTTCGTTTACGTACCAGGCGAGTCAGAAAATGTGTCAAATATTTGGAAAATAGTATAGGAAAATTCCAATTTGTACTGTTTGAATTTCACCATCTTAGTAGGATCTTTACTGATATTTAGCAAAAATTCTAATAAAATGCTAGAACCTTTTCTTTGAAAACTTACTTTATTTTTTTGGCATTGCTGGAAAACAAAAAGGTGCTGCTTTTAAAGCAACCAATTATTTTGCTTGTTCTCTGCCATAAATCAGCAACCACTTATCTGATTGACTCATACAAGCCCTCAAACTCTACGATGAAGCCTGACCTATGCAACTATGTAAAAATTGAGATAATTGAATCTACAGCTCCTCCACACCAGTCACACAAACGGGGTATAATTTTTTGGGACACCCGGTAGACTGCTGATTTACGTGCTAGTTTTTTTGGATCACTCCTGACTCTAAAGACTAATCTGGAGAAATCTCAGATCTGATTCCTTTTTCCTACAGTGGCTGCTTTTTATGCTGATTCTTGTTCATTTACTTTGGACTACTCCGTTTCAAAGTTTGACCCGAAGAACATCCTATGTGAATATCTTATATCTCAGCCCCTAAGTGCGCGACATCCTCTTCCTGCAACGATTGGTAGAAATTCAACTTTTTGATTGCAAAAACTTGCGAAAGGATGCAAATCTAAATTGCCTGTTTTAAAAACCGACAATTCATTGTTGAACAGAGTCAACAGAAAAATTTTTGAAAAAGAAATTTGCGTACTTTTGCGATCAACAGTTTGTTGAGGTTTCTTTTAATACGCAGCATTTTAACATGTACATGAAAATTTCCGCCTGTTAGTACTAAACGTTGCCTAATTTTTTGTCTACAGTTATTTGAAAATCAACTTCAGGGCAAATTTCAGTATCAGAAATAGAGCTCAAATGCTAATGTGTGCATACTAACCGGTTTTGTGTTGTACAGGAAAATATGAAGCCCGAGGTGTTAAAAATACAGACCGAGCTTTCGAGGTCTGTGCACTAAGACCTCGGGCTTTATATATTCCAGTACAACGACAAACCGGTTAGTATGAGTTTTATTACTTGACAGGTTGTAATTTTGGCTCGCATCATCTAATCAAACACATTTTGTGACAGGCATGTCGCTTGAGAACAGACATCTCACAGGCCTAAAGCAGTTGCTGTGGCGACAAAAGAGCGTCCTTGTATCGTATTATGCAAGGCAACGGGAACCCCGCGGGAAATGTGCGATTAATATCTATCAACGTACTCAAATTTCTTGATCGATTATGAGAAATCTGAAATGTTAGGGCACTTTTCCAAAGACTAGGCACTAGGAAACACGTCTTTATTATCTCTCAGGTATGTTGAATCAGGAAAAATTATTTTTGGGTCTATCCTTATGTCAGAAATTATTTTTTGGGTAGATGCTTTTACTCCAGTTTGAGCACCACAATCCTAAATATACCTGAGTACTACCCTGGTTCAGACATATGAATTTCCTGTTGACGCATCGGGTGCGCCAAAATAAACTATGCACTTTTGCCACGCCACGATAAATCGCATACTGGACAGATTTTGAAGATTTATGAGCTAATCTTTAGCTAAGATCCTTGGTTTGATGCAAGTATTTTTTGTACATTTTTAGTCCTCTAAGAGAGAACGTTTGTGTGGTGATTTAGGAATTTGGAAATCGATCAAACTTTATGCTTGTTTGACCTCCTCATTTTGCTTTACTACTCTTTGTCTTTTAGCCCCTGACACAGGAAAGCAGTACCTCCATAAAAGTATAGATTCGATGAAATTTCAGATGGAAACACAATTCTTTTTTATCATCAACTAAATTCTTTTTTACACTCCATCCGACTAACAAAGAGCTAACACTCGTGCATTAGACTATGACTGATCAATTTCTAAATTCCGAAATCACCAAGAACGCGTTCTTTCTTTATCCATTCATGTTGAGTCTTTAGAATATTTGATGAAAGCTTTTTGACCGTTTTCAGTGTTTTCGAAATCGAGAATTTTAAGAAACATTTTAGGAAACTTGCTTATAGCTCCATGATAGAAGAATAAGAAAATTTGCAAAAAATACTAACATCTAATCGAGATTCTCCGATAGATATTAACTCATAGATCTTCAACATCGGTCCACTATACGATTTACTGTTTAGGGCCGCAAGAAGCATCCCAAACTTCTTTGTTTATTTAATTTTTTGGAGGCACCACATGCCCCCATCTCTCCCGGTCCCACGGCTATGCACTTATCCATGAGAAAATTTAGAAATAGAGTTCCCTTTTTACTAGAAACTACGAGGGCTCACACTAGTCTTGTTGAGGGGCATTTCACTCCCCCAAAACCTCGTACATCATTGGCAAAAATCCTTTTCTTCTCAAGAAATATCCATAAAAAATCCGTATAAATCCTTTTGTTGTGAAAAAATCTCGTTCGCTTCTTCCAATGAAAGAATTGCCCCTCGAGTCTTGTATGGCTTATTAATCATTGAAATCATTTGCACCAGTACCTCTGTGAAACTATTATCAGGTGGCTGAACCCAGATACTCAGGATTTCTGCGATACTAGTGGGAGTTTCAGAGAAAACGCAAGCTAATAACAGTTTAAAATCTTAAAACACTGACAAAATTTGAGGAGATCTAATGTATACCATCTGAAATTACAATTTTTCTTCTGTCTAATGATATGCAGTTTGGATACATTTGTGGAATTATCTATCATCAAATCGATACTTTTGTAAGTATGACCATTTTCAAATGCAGCATGCTGGAAAGTCAAAATCAGCCCCTCTTTCCATTGAAAGATTATGAAAAATTTTATCAAAATATTTCAGGTATAGAAGCACTTGAGGTAATCCCTTGAGGAGGAGAAAGACAATTTCATCCTCATGAGATGCAATTTATTTTATGTAGCACCACCAATGCAAACCTGGGGACATTAATGTTTTATCTCATCCTTCTCCATTAATCTTTACTTTTGTTATAACATCACAACTGTATTGTAAATATATCTATGTTACTAAAGGCTATACCAAAACCTGTCCACTTTGCATTTGATCCGGCAAAAGTGATATCTGAACTCCACGATCTGTTTCTCCCATTGAAGGGACCAGTACTTTGGTATAGCCTTTAGTATCTGTATTGTTTTTCGTTAAAGATCATTTAGGGTAGCCATGCCTATCATGCTCCCAATGATATCGTTGATGTAAATATGTTTTGTTAAATTGTAAATTTTTAGATTGTGTATATATAAAAAAAAGATGCAATTTAGATAAAAATATGCTCTCACAAAGGTAGATTATCGTCTATGTGAGGTAGATTATCGTCTATGTAAATTCCCTATCACTCTCCAGCATCTATAATAGGCCATCCGAAAACGGCAATTAAGCAATGAAAAATACAATCAATCCAACCATACTGGATATCATTGAAAAGAAAAAAGATTGTACTTTCAGATGGTATGCCTCAAATTGATTCAAATCTTACTATTTCCCGAAGAATCTCAAATGAAAGTGG
This sequence comes from Aurelia sp. 4 Dawson et al 2005, assembly GCA_964019985.1. Lineage (NCBI taxonomy): Eukaryota > Metazoa > Cnidaria > Scyphozoa > Semaeostomeae > Ulmaridae > Aurelia > Aurelia sp. 4 Dawson et al 2005. The sequence goes on along the minus strand of OZ026493.1, from coordinate 7,668,388 downwards.
GTTGGGTTTTTTTTCTGAAACACCTCGTAGATCAGATTTGGCTCGACCATTGATGAGAACGAACAAATTGACAGAAATCATTTTCTTATCGTGGTGCTAAGACTTTGAGCCAACTGAATGATGATATAAAAAGAGGGAGGCCTGTTCTAATCTCGCATAGTGTGTATTCTTTCAATAACTTATCTGCCCCGTCCACACGTATCCAGATATTTTTGAAAACGCATCTTTTTTATCCGTTTTGGGTTAGCGTCCACACGCAGACGGTGTACTTGATGACGTCACAACTCCAAAAGTAGTGAAATTTATAAATGCTGCAGTTCTGAAAATAATTATGAAATGAAAAAAACTCTCTTTCTGGGACTATGGTAGCTTGCATGAAGTGAAGCCCACATAGATCAATTCAATTGAAAGAAGAGGGCAATAAATTTTTACACGAATAATTTGAAACTTTTGCGAAGATTTCAGCCTTTCACTATACCAGTTATACTTCTCTAACGGTGCCAATAGTGAAGCAGTTGTTTAACTGAATTTTTAACCTGTATAAATTAAGTTAAAAAAGGAAAGGCTGGGAAACCGGGAAACGACAATCCTTCAACTGAACAAAATATTCTTGAGAAAAAATAACAAAATGGGGCTTTAGAAGTTGAAAAAAGGTCAAAATGTTTTACCTCTTAGAACTCTTCTCTTCAAAGGCACACTTCGCATTCTGTCGTCCCTTCTTTGACATCCGCCCCATCTTTTGCTCTTACATTGCCCCTGTAGAAAGCCGTCTGCCCTCGACCTCGTAATTTCTGATAGAACAAGAAACAACACGATCCCACTCATCGATAAAAGAGCAACCTTCATACTTGCTGGCCTCTTGATAGCTATCTTTGCCCTGTTATATGAGCGGTCTGAAAAGTTGCTTGCTTTTAAAGAATGTTCCAAGGCCTTTCATTGAGAAATGATTGGTTTAGACGGCAGGTGAAAAGCCTATTTCTTTGACAGCAAACCACGCCTCTGGCTTCTCCGCTAGATTGTCAGGTGATCATTTGCAAATCGTTTATTCATGAAAATGTCCGGTCGAAATAGGTAACGGACATGCATGTATGAATGAATTACTCCGTTTTGTTTAAAGACAGCTGAGTATAAAATGCGGAATAGATGAAATAGGAAGCTTCTCGGACGCTTGATTGGATCATGTTGAGTTTATAAATACTCCGTGGATCAAAAACAAATTTAGGTGTTTGAAAATTGCCTAAGTTCAAAATCGTACCTGATCATACTAAACTTTTTGAGATCCTTCACCACCAAGGACCCTAGTTCAGTTCCAGTGAAATTGATGCCCAAGGGTACCAAACTCTGAAAAGACGGACAGCAATGTTGGTTGGCCGATAAAAATTTCCGCAATGGACGTTGGCCTCAACTTGGGAAACATGTCTGCAAAAAGTAAAAAATTTCTCCATCATTTTTCACTGGGAATGGTTAAGGTAACGGACTTTCCCCCACTATTTCCCAAGACGGCACTTAAATATTCGTTTCTTTTTATTTCCCAGAGAAACCCAACTGTTTCCTCCTAATGTCCAAAAAGCACTAGAAGGAAATTTGCGTATTTCTTATTACCAGGTATTTAAATATACTATGGAAGTTATTCAAATATAGCAGGATGCTTGCTTTAGTCTCACGAACAAAGGTTATGTAATAATTAAACAAAAGTCAAATGGCATACACGTATATGTTTTATTAGAAACTGCTTATGGACATGTCTTTTTTGAGTGGCAGAAAACTGCCATTCTTGACTATCTAAACTAGATTTGATATGTGAAATCGTAGCCCCTATTTCAAGTGTCAGTGGGGTTACCTTTCAAATGAGAAAAGCTTGAATTTCTGGATCCTTTCTTCTCCATGATTCTACGACGCTTTGTTCTTGAGCTATCAACGGCCAAAGTTAGGAGTAGTTGGTGAGCTATTGAATCCTTGGACCAGGGGGGTGCACTGCACATATTTTGGGTACGGGGACGTGCCATTAGGAAGGGTATCTATTTTCAAGATATTGGTATAAAGAACGGTATCAATTTTCACAGTTTGGTATAAGGAACGGTACCGATTTGCAAGATATTGCTATGAAATATAAGGAAGGATATACTTTCTCGAAAAATTGGTATAAGTTCGGGTATACTTTTTCAAAAAGATTGTACTTTTTCAGAAAAATTGTACTTTTTCAAAAAAATTGGTATAAGGAACGGGCATATTTTTGAAGCCTTGATGGCAGGTCCCTACCAAAATCTGGTCAAGTGCGCCCCCCGGGTCCTTGGATCGAATGAGCCAAACAGTCATCAAGCCATAACTGAATCTTAACTTTGTATGATGTCTGTGAGACATTGCAGGGTGACTGAGGACTCATTGTTGGTGCTATTGTTTTGTGAGGTACTAAAACAAGAGCCGGGAGGAGAGGTAACTTCAATAGGCGGGTGATGGGGGTGTGCCATTTGACGTCTGAAATCACACCCTAGAATTTAAAGATCTTCGTGAAAACGATACCCCAAAATTTACAGACCATTGAAAATGTATGCCCTTATATTGTGACAACTATCCAAACTTTTCACCAAGTAAGTGAAACGTGATAAAACCAATCCCCTAAAGAGTGCTTTTTCTAAAATGACACCCCAATATATAAGGCTACTGGTGATTTTACCAAAATGATACTCTAAAATATATTTTCTCCTCGAAAAAAGGCATCTCTAAAAATGGCACATCCCGTACCAGCATGTATGGTAGTTACTCCCCTCAGGAACAAGAGTACTAAGTGAGCAAAACAGTCCTTGAAATGCAAAATCATCAGTCCTCTTCCTGGTTTGATGTTAACCTACTCTTATTTAACATTGCCAACAATAATTCAGTGTTTGTTAGGACTATCTTCGGACTTCGGAGAGTCTTTAGGATCTCACTTGATAAGCCCAAGAGTGTTGTACAGTCCCGCCTTTAAGAAACTACATTATAGGAAACTCAAGCCAGGTTTTGCTGGATGAGACACCTCTCTACAAGAAACCAGTCGGGCTGATTTATGGTCAGTTTCTTTAACAATGGTACATAGTGGTATCATATCGCTTATCATGTAGTTTAAATGTCTCCAATATGTCTCAGTATGTTTCAGAAATCTCTTAAAAGCTCTTTCCAGTTCGCTCAGGTCACTGGTAGCATCGTTACTTCAGTGTTATTGCTTTTTGTCAAGCCGAGAAAATGAGCAACGTGGAGAAGGATGAAACGTAACTTTTCAGAGCATGCGCAAAAAGAAAGGAAAAATTTACTCTCGCCAACAATGTGTTTTGCAATGTGCCACGCTTAAACTGCCCTCTTAACTGACTGTAGTGGATTACTTTAACCTTTAACACAGGGAAACAGTGGAAAGTCTGGGTGAGAGAAAAGGAGAAAGGAGAAACTATTTAAAACAGTCTTCTGCGGAGCACAATTCGCTGTCAGTTAAGGGGGGAGTCAAAGCATACTGTTAGTGAGAGTAAAATTTTCTTTGTTTCAGCGCATGTTCAGAGCAAATTTTTCAAATGCTATCATAGCAAATGATATGTGAAATACGTGGGAAGAGTCGACATAAAGCATTTCTACCAGCTTATGGCTGAAAAAGTCTCTCACTTAGAGCCTCAAACTTGATGAATGTTAAACATTCGAAGATGGCTTTGTAGAGTGTGATCTTTACATCCTTCAATTACAATTGCAATCAATATTTCATACCATAATTGCAATGCATACTGAGTAAATTCATTCATGAACAACCCACGCCACCTCAACTGCCTTCATCAGCTAGTTTTTGCTCGGATGTCTTACAAAATCGCACGAAATTGTCGATAGAAGTCTCAGATGTTGCTCTAAAACAACTAACGAAGCATATGTTTTAAAAGTGGTTGTGAACATCAGTTTCGTTTAGTTGAATGGCTTGAAAGAAATTTTAGCCGTTTTTATCTGCAGTTCTACCGTTTACTTTTCAGATAGCTCGAATATTTTGTTTAAGATGACATTGTATATTTTGTATTTCAACTGATTTGAGGATGGGATTATTTCAAATTCTAAAACTTGAACAAGAAGAGTGACGACTTCTGCTTGATACCTTATTGCAGACATCCATAAACTATGGTTTTCTTGAAAATTATTTCACGTTTCCTCAAGAAGTTTAGAAATTGCTATGGTTTAAAGTTTTTTTCAAAATGTTTGAAAAAAGAATTCTTGAAAGAGTAGAAAATGATCTAATTTAACAAGGACAGATTTTGTAATACAGTAGCAACAGTTGCTTTAATTGACACTTTAGTTCAAAGCGATTTACAGCTGCAGACAAAGCAATCTCTCAACAAGTAAATCAAACAAACAAGGCCACAAAAGTCTCCTCGAAGTCAGTAGGGCAAACTCTCGCCTTGTGCAAGCAAACATGGGTTTTAAGAGAAGATATGTGCTTATGGTGAAAGAAGAAAGGTAAATATAAAAGTCTGTCTCGCGGAAGTTGATTATTTGATTCAGGAGCTGTGTGGTAATTGTGTCACTTAAGCCCTGAATACCCGAGAATTATAATGTCTTCTGCTCGGCTGCTGAATCAAATAGCAAAATCCGCGAGACAGAACTTTAGATTTACCCTTCCTCTTCCACCATATGCACATAACTTCTCTTAAAAATCACCTCTCGTTTGCACATGGCGAGAGTTTGACCTACTTGTCCGAGGCAGCTTTTGCAGCCGTACTTGTTTTGATTTACATGTTGAGAGAGTTTCCTTTGTCCATATCGCTTTGAATTGATGTGTCAGTTGAAGAAACTGTTGTTATTGTTTTACAAAATCTGTTCTTGTTATATAATTCTGTTAATTCTGTCTTAATACAATTCATCAATTCAATCCAGATTTTGTAATACAATAGCATCAGTTGTTTGTTCACACCTCAGTTCAAAGCAACTAGCGCATGCAGACAAAAGAAATTCACTCAACCAGTAGTTCAAAACAAACACAGCCGCAAAGTTATCCTGAAACTAGCACAGCAAACTCTCACTTTTGCGGATTTTTTTTATTTGATTCAGGGGCCTAAGACTAACTGTTTTCGTTTGAGAAATAAATGTGCAAGAATTGTAATCCCCTCTGCTCGGCTTCTGAATCACGTAAGCGAAATCCGCCAGACGAAACTTTAGATCTACCCTCTTTCTTTCGTCTGAAGCTCATAACTTCTCTTAAAGACGTCCCCTCGCCCACACCAAGCGAAAGTTTGCCGTACTGATTTCAGGGAAACTTTGAGGCTGCGTTTGTGTTGAATTGAGTGAATTTCTCTTCTCTGCATTCGCTCATCGCTTGAAATTGAGGTGTGAAACCAAAGCAACTGATGCTATTGTATTGAAAAATCTGCCCTTGTTCTGCCATACACAATTCAAACGGTTGCTGGCAACAATTGTAGTGTGGCAACATTTGTAAGCATCAACGAGGCTTCGAGAATGAATATATATCACAAATTGCTGCATTTAAACTTCCTTTCAACGAGCGAATGCAAATCTGAGCTGTCATAATAACTGCATGGAATTTTGATATGAATTATTTCTATCAGCTTGAACATAATAACAATTTTTTGAATTAATTATTGACCAACGGTTTGGGAGATTGTACGTTTATGATCCCACTGAGCAATTGGTGCAAATACGTAACATGTTTAATTGATTCTAGCAATGATAAGTTGCTTTAACTAATCTTTAATTGCCTTGAATGGAGAGAGTTTGATCGCTAAGGTTTTAGTTGTGTGTGCTACAAACCAGTGCTTTGATAAAATGGCCTAATCAGTCACTGCAAACGACTGAAGCACAGCAAAATGGTTCGAAGAAGAAGGTGTTGCTTCAGATAACTTTGGTTTGTGAGGAAATAAACAGTAAGCAAAGGATATGCGCTTGATCAAGACAAAGAAAACATTAGAAATAGTGGTTCAAGAAAGTGCTAAAAAAGCCTCACTATAAAATGCAAAAAGACAGAATGGGTGGGCCTGTATGGTTATCTCAAAAAAAGAGAGGCCATCGCCTTGTAAACTCGGAACAAAGGTAAAAAGCAAGTAAATAGTTTCATTCAACTATCTTAGTACGTAGCTGGATAACATCTGATGGAAGCTGTGACAGGGATATCAAAAGGCAAAAGATGCATTGCGCATTGGTATGGCAAAAGATGCATTGCGCATAGGTATGGCAAAAGATGCATTGCATATAGGTATGGCAAAAGATGCATTGCATATAGGTATGGCAAAAGATGCATTTATGAAAATGAAGAATATCCTGATCAACCCGAAAATCGATATAAAAGTCAGAATAAGAATTCTAAATCATCATTCCAGATCTTACTTATGGCTCCGAGTGTTGGACAGTAAGAAGAGTTCGAACAAATCGTAATGACAGGAAAGATTCAAAAAGGCATGAAAGTGAGAAGAAGACAAAGGGCAAATGATGTTACTATCCATGTCAGAAGATTATGGAATGCAAAAAAATGAATGACATGTTTCATGCTGCAAGAGATCGAAGAAGGTGGAAGGCCATAACCACTTATGCCTATGACGGACACAGAGAGAGAAAGCAACTTTGCAGTACAGACTCAAGAATAGAATTCACACCTTCTGCCCAGCCATGCACAATCTTTTGCACTCTCGTATCCCCGTTTGATCAAGACAAACACTGTCCTGGTACAACTATGAATCTGTAACAAAAGTGTAACAGATCAGTGCAAAGGCTCTTGAACCATAACCATTTTTAGCGGATGAAAGCCAGGCGGGGGAGGGGGGGGGGGTTTATCTCATCTGACGATCTATCATCTGACGTGGATATCCCATTTTGCTCGAAAAATTGATACCCATAATTCCGTAAATTCTGGTGGATTTTAAAACCATAATTCCGCAAATCGACTGAAGTTCTAGGCCATAATTCCCGAAACTATGAAAAATCCCCAGGACACCCATAATTCCGTGAAATGTTTAAAAATTGCGAGAATGATATCCATAATTACGTAACGGGAGAATGATATCCCCCGTGCCACAAAATGTACTTAGTAAGGTAGCCCCCCCCCTGAGATGAAAACCCACCGGTACAATGTAAACAGGATGCGTACATTTCTTTTTGAAACTATTCAACAGAAGTGGGGAGTTTATTAGGAGAGAAGGACGATAAATCTAGATATTTTAGGTAGGTTCCCGGGGGGTGCACTGCAAATATTTTGGGTATGGGGACGTGCCATTGGAAGGGTATCTATGTTTAAGATATTGGTATAAAGAACGGTATCAATTTTCACAATTTTGGTATAAGGAACGGTACCGATTTGCAAGATTTTGTTGTGAAATATAAGGTAGGATATACTTTCTCGCAAAATTGGTATAAGTTCACAGGAAGCCCATATTACAGATTATTAGAAAAACATTTTGTTCAAGAAATTATTTTCCGTTCTTTCACATATCACTGTGTTGTTCTCCTTTTGTCCTTTCGTTTACATTCACATCGTCCTTGTGCTCTTTGCAAAAGTTTTTATTTCACGGACAGTAACACGGATTTGGATGTGAATGTAAACGAAAGGACGAAAGGAGAACAACACAGTGATATGTGAAAGAACGGAAAATAATTTCTTGAACAAAATATTTTTCTAATAATCTGTAATATGGGCTTCCTGTGATAAGTTCGAGTGTACTTTTCCAAAAAATTGGTATAAGGAACGGGTATGTTTTTGCATGGTTTTTGAAGCCTCGATGGCAGGTCCCCGACCAAAATCTGGTCAAGTGCACCCCCTGGGGTAGGTTTTTAGCTAGGTAGATTTTCGTTGGGTTATTTGATGCAGAGGCAGAGAATCCTAGTAATCAATCGTTTCCTTCAAACCCGATATATGTGAGAATCGCAATATCTTCCATTCCGCTTCTAATCAGATAAACGAAATCTGCATGGAGGATTCTTAGATTCGTCTATGGTATCCCTATATGAAATGAACGAATAAATGAAAAACGAATATTGCATTATGAAGTTATCTATTGTCTTGAAAGAAATGAGCAATTATTGCCAGTGCTAGCCTGCGTGCAGACTTTACTTAGTAGAGCCAGGGCGGAAATCCACCTTTTCAAGGTAAGAGGTGCGAAAGCGGAAGTCTTTTGTTGTTAGAGATTTTGCATTTTTGACTCTAAAATCTTGTTCTGCGTACAAACTTTAGTATGGCAGCAGATTTTCACTGTCATATCTGTCTTCGTTTGGAAGTTATGGCGATTTAAAAAATTTGAATTCATAAGAGCTTTGACCATGAAATCAGATGTTTGGACAAATTTTTGTCCAAACTTTGATTTCACGTTCAAAGTCCTTATGAGTTCAAATTATTCATAATGCCATAATTTCGAAACAAAGACAGATATGAAAGTGAAAATTTGCCTCTACACTAACCTTTGTATGTCGAACAGAAATTTGGACTCACAGATACAATATCTCTAATAACAAAAGACTTCCGCTTTTCGCGCCTCAACCTTGAAAAGGTGGATTGTTTACAACTCCGCCTTGGCTCTAATTCACAGTCACTAGTAAAGTCTGCAGGCAGGCTATGCCAGTGCACGTCTTTACCTATATTTCTGACCTGAATACACATTACATCGATTTCTGACGCGGCATTTTGCTGCTTGTAGCCGACAGACATCCTGCGATATTTAATTTTCACATTTCTCCAATCAATTAAAACCTCCAAAAACTTATGAATGTGTAAAATCCTGCCGATTTGAAAAAATTTCACTGACTGAAAACTGGCCTTTTCCACAGCAAATATCGCTCACAAGTTGTATAGGACTTCACACCGGCGAACATTTTTCGTGTAAATTTCTTTCGCTCCGAAATGTCCACAATGACTTGAAATAATTTTTTTTGAGCAACCAGCTTTCGAACATTGGTCTTTTGAAATCCCCCAACTTGGGATTTTCTATTGAATCTAAAGGGGGCATTCAGAGGCTTTGGACAGAGTTTGGGTCTTGTAAGAGCAGTTGTCTTGGGGTCAAGAAGCTCTAAGTTTAGAAGTATGTTCTTGTGCTGAGTCTGGAGCTACCCTAGCCTGAAAACCAGACCCGCTTTCAAAATGAAATATTGAAATCTGGTCTATCTATCAGGCTAGGGCTACCCGGACTTGGCCTAGAAACACCTTTCAACGAACTAAAAATGTGTACTGTAGATTAGAAAGTCTCTCTGCATATAGCAAATAGGTTCATAGCTTGACATAGGAGCATTTTGGCCTTCATAAGAGACTAGAGAGCATGTTATTTTGTAGTTATCTTGCCAATTTCTTATAAATGCTTAAACTTATGATGATGAAATACATTTTTATTTGTAAAAGTGATTTCTAATCATTCATATTTGATATTTCAACAAATGAATGGCACGAAGAATGTTTTGTATGTTTTAAAAGATTTCACAAAAAATATGCAACTTTCGTAAACCTTTCACTTTTGTTTCATCAGAACGCAAGGAGTGCACATGGGTTCTAACTAGGGTTCTGATTAAGGGATGGCGAAATGTTAATGAAAGTGCTATGTTTTGAGAAATCTTTTCAAAGTTTATATACAATACTTGTAGGGGAGGCTCATGATTTGTTCTATTTTTACAAGTACTCTGTTTAGTCCCTAGAATTTAAAACTTGCTGTTTGACAGAAGCAGACATTTCATAGGAAAGGAATGTTTCTCACTGGACGTATGAGAAATTTGCCGTCCTCTTGTATAGACATTCCCCAGAAAAAGAAACGACACAGCCTCATAAAAAATTCAAAGTTTCTCGCATGCGGGGGCAGTACCCAGGCCTCTGCGAAGGAGCATCATTCCCCCCGACTTTTCAATGTAAAATGATTGGTATGCTGAAAAATAAAGAAGCGCCATACGTCATCAAGAAAATTTCTATCATGACAAAACCACAAATAATCAAATGAACAGCAAGCAAAAATGAACGCATCTTCCTCTCCTGCATTTTGCTGTTTCATCGACACCAAACAAAGAGATTTTCCATGACCAAGAGACCCATTTCATTGGAAGTAAGTATGGCCAGCATTTCATGTCATTTTAAACTTGGATGATTGAGCGTCCAGACATAATAAATGATATGTCAATTATCAGGCCAACAGTGATGATAGTATGAAAACAAACAACATAGGTATGATGGGCCTAAATTCGTGCCTTACTTGAGTGAATGCTGTTCCCGCAGACTATTGTTGTCACTTAATTCTAATGAAAATATAGGCTATGGAGTACTCAAAACACCAATAATGAGGAAAAGTTCTAACACTCACTATTGTTGATATCATGTTCTGCGAATGACTGACAAGAAAAAGTGTTAAGAAGAGCACAAGAGAACGGGAATAGGCAGCAGTGCCAGAGTAGTCATGGCCTACTCCCTGTGGCGGGGGGCCTACTACAGCTACTACTGGTCCGTAATGACACAATCTGTACAAAACAATCTCCACTCCAAATAGTAAAGGTCCAACACATACCTAGGAAATGATTAATGAGGGCAGGCTTTGCTCCTCAGAAGGTTAAACCGAATTGATGCTGAGATAATCCCAAAGAGTGAAAAAAGCAAAACAGCTTATGAACACAACTGCTACAATGATATAGTGATTTTGGGCCATACACTCTTTTTATAAGATTGACACTCTTTTTAGCTAATGCTGATTGAAAAAAATATTAGTATGCATGGCTCTGATGAAGGCTTTGAGACGAAACACAAAAAACAAAAAATGGCTCCTGTGGTGTGGTGTAAGACTTAGGATCTGAATGACTTCAGCTTTCTCCAAAATTTCATTGCGCTTGAGTGGCGCAGTGGAGTTTTGGAGAGTCTGTTGACACGAAGGTCCCAAGTTTGATCACTGTTTGATCCCGGGAAGGAGCACATTTTAATTTTCCAATTGTGGTAGCCCAACTCTTTTTATAAGAATGATGTTTATTGCAATAATCAGGCTGCTCAGAATCACGCAATTTTTTTAAGAATATAAGAATATTGCTGAGCCTCAGCTCACCTATCTATTCGTGTCTCATTTACAGCAGTTGCCTGTTTTGTGATAACTTGTACAGTTGTTCATAACAGAGAATAATGTGACTGAGAGATTTCATTTTGCAAAAAGCTTTTGGATTCTGTTAGCCTGCATGCAGACTGTATTTTTACGGTAGAGTGTGGAAAGGGCAAAATTACATTTTCTCCTTTCCATGCTCTTCCACAAAGTAAAGTCTGCATACAGGCTACGTTTCTGTTGGAGGGTGTCTATTTCCTTTAGAAACCATTGCATTGCATTTGAATGTGCCTCAAGAGTGCTTTAGGACAAGCTCAGAACAAAAATTGCTTAAAAACATTGAGGCTGGAAAAAATTTGCAGTATTCTTACGGCAAAAGAGTGTAGGATACAAAGTCTCTTTCAGTGGTTGTGCCATAATAGGGGGAGGGAAGGGGGCAAGTCTCAGTCAACTAAGGCTTTTCTGCAATGTAAAGTAAATGGAATTCCCCAGTGATGATGAAAGGGTGTCATAAAAGGGTGTCATAAGAAGTTCCCCAGGGACATATTTCAGCCCCCTTTTTATCCTCTCCAGTTTATTGTAGTTGTGCACTCCTGCACTCACTACTGGCCATTTGCAGAATTCCCATTCATGTATAAATCAAGCTCATAAAGGGGAGTTGGCAAAACTTTTCGACAATTACCACAGCATACTTTTCAGAATCTGCAGAGAATGCTGAAATGATACTGAGATCATGTATTGTATCAAGAAAAGTCCTGAATTACTGGGGCAATACTCTTCATAAAAACCTTGTATGCAGCAAGGAGAATCCTTTTCGTCTCAATAAACAGCCTTGAAAAATCCCTGGATTTTCTTTTGTTTCGGAAAATTCTGTAGGCTGTTTTGAAAGAGTGATACTCCTGGTCAAAAGACATGCTGTTTATGATCGTAGTATTGTGTACACTACAATGGGTAACTACACCACAATGGGTACCCATGAATAACACATGACAGTTTTTCCTTTGATGTGTTTTAATTCTTGTGCCTACCAGTTTGAAAGAAACAGAGATACCTGCTGCTCACTACCACAGGGGACCTTTGGCTCCACCTTTTTAAGTTGTTAACCCCCAGATCCAAAACTTATTTTTTAATGGGTGGCTTATCACTGTGGCTTTGATATTGTTCCCATAATTGATTTCAAGACAAATATTACATGTGATCTTAACTTAGTTTCAATTGTTTAGACTGAAAGAGATGCCTCCCATTGATTGTCAATTGTTCTTTTGAAATCATTTTGAATCAGTTTCCTTGACCTTTCCAATTATTGTGACCTTCATACAACTGATGCTGGCGGGCAAATATCTGTGACGTCATTGGCAGCAGGATTTAGAAGAAGTTGTTTGAGAAAGAAAGTTTCATGAAGTTTGTTGGTTTAGGAAATGGTAAATTATTGACAAACTTGTCCTTTGAAGAAAAAATTCTCGGTTTTATCACTAGGAGTGGCAGGTAGCATGTGCCGCAAAGGACCCCCAGGCTGATTAAATTGGTCAGAGGCCAATGGTTTTGTCCACGGTCAACAATATATTTGAATAACTTTATGTTATTGATTGTGAGATGCACAATGGTATTAAAAGTACTTATCTTCAGATGTGTTTGTTTAGGGCAAGAAAGAGAGACGCCTCATTGGAGCTTTTGAACTTGTTGCCCTGCATTGATGAAGATTGTTTATGTCTTTCTTGTGAAAGATCATTCAATCATTCAGGGCCATGTTTTGCATTAGAATTTAGACCAGTTTGGACTAAAAGGGAAGATAGGCCAAGGTAAACATTTTAGGTAGATAATTAAGTGCCTGGAATTTAGCTGGTAGAGGGGAACCAATGGGGTTGAGGGAAGGTCTTAAGAAACTCAACTCCCAGATTGCCATCTTAACTTTTTGAAAAGTTAAGAAACCCCAATACTGAGAAAATATAACTTAAGAAACTATTCATTTTGATAAAGGAAAGCCTTACTAGGGTATTTTTAAACTATGTTTTACTTTTTCATTGCCAAAATTCTTAGTCTCTAAGAAACATTATGTTATGGAAATTATTGCTGCTGACAGCTGCTGACTTGAGGACTTGTTATGATGTGTGTAAGGTGACAGATGCTTTTTTATTTTGCAGCCTTTTGCATTCTTATAAATGGCAAGGTGTGCCATTATCTCTTAGATTTTGTCCAGATGGCATAAGAGGCAATATCTTTCATTTCAATGAATATAAAATAAATGAGCAAAACAAGGTTGTTTGTTGATACCAAGGGAGCAGTCTTTTCTGAGATTTGTTTTCCATTCAGGAAACTAATGTGACTGCTAATGATCTTGAAGGCCCATGGGATGTTTTTAAATGCATTTCTGCCAATGTATGGCATAATGACATGGAATATGCATCAATAAGGATTTGAATGCACCAAGGTGAGACATGATAGGACATAAAATGGCAAGTGGTTTTGAAAAACGTATTCTAAGGAGAAGTCACTTACCCTATGGTTACATCCTATGGGCCCAGCAATCTTACAGTGCCATCCAGTGGCATACTATGTGGTTGGAAACAAGGCTAGCTAAAACTGGTTCTATCCTGAATTTCTAGTTTCTTTTCATAGACTGCCATGGTCCCATGGTACAGTTTAGGGTATATGCAGTGTCCTACTGCCCATGTTGGTATTATCTTGATCCCACATAACTTTTGTAAAGGAAGGTCGTGCATACATTAAGATCACAAAAATTATCAAGAGTCTTGGAGAATTCTTAAAAATTGTCAAGAGGTATGAAAAAGTGTAAGAATTCTTGGACAAAACAGGTGTCAATGTAAGTACAAAAAAGCATTTGATTTTACTCAGAGCAAATTAAATGCATCTTTCAGTTCTGCCTGCTTTTTAAAGAATGCTTGGAACATGCAAATGTAGTCTAGAACACATTAACCCTTAACTACATTGCCTCAGTGTAGGCTAGAACAAAGATCTTTTGCCCAGTAACCATACAGGGTTAGTAAAAAAAGTTCATGCCTTTGGCAGGCTGTGGAATAAAATGTATAAGGCTGATTTTCAAAGCTGAAATGTTTATCTGACAATATAGACTTCATTGCCTCATAAATGATCAACCAAACTGGAATGTGGAATTCTTGATTCCCATACAAACCCCTTACACACATTTTTTGGGTTTCTGGGTCTTAAAGATGTGTGATGTTACCAGACAAAATTTTCACACCTAACTTAGCCTTTGAATGATAGATCAACATTTTAGTTTTGAATATCAGTCACATACTTGTTATTCCACAGCCCGCCAAATGTGTAAACTTGTTTTTGACTCACCCGGTAGAAAACCCAATGCCTCACTGAAACAGTAGCTTCACCCCAAAAATTTGATAACATCGATATAACTATAAAACATAAGGACTATAACTAGCAGAAATGAATCACAGATTTTTGTTGAGCCCCTCCCAGGGGATCAAGGTGCCCTTGCCCTCCAGTTTGTTTCATTTTGTGTCTTTTGTTCCCTTGCAAGACGAATTAAAAAATCATCTTTTCTTTCCCCAGAAATATTTTCAGGAAATCTCTGGGAGTTGCTGCGATAGATATTGCTTTATCGCAGATTGAATACATAGAACCATTTTGACTCACACCATGGGCTGTTAGACAATGTGCAGTTATGCTTGATTGTCACAACTGCGGTGTCTAACAACCCATGCTCACACTTCTCTCCAAGGCAGAGATTCCCGTCACTGCGCAGTATCTTTTTGCAATCCGAAATGATTTGCAGTGCGAAATGATTGAGAAACTTCTGCATTGGAGAGTATGCTCACACAATATTTCACCAAGGGCAGAAAACTTCGGGTGAATATATCTGACGAAACATTTTTTGACAAAAAATTTTCACATGTTTCGAAATAATTCTTGGACGACAGTGAAGAGGATCCATGTACAGTCTGCATGACTTCAGTTTCAGTTTCAGTTTATGAATTAGATTCCATACATAAAATTCTAAGATGCTACTATACAAACAAAATACAAGACTTAAAGAAATTTAATACAATTGAATACGATGTAAATACAATTTACAGATACTAACATTAAAGGAAAAAAGAGAATTGTATGCAGAGAATTACTTGAAGGAGGAGCCCCTTCAATAAGTAAACTAATCGAGGAGGGAAGTGAAAGTGAAGTTGCAGCTGTTAGCGCCAAGCGCTGGGCTGGGATCGCAGAAGTAGCTAAGCTCTATTAGAGTCTGCGACCCTTTGTCATGACACTCAAGGGGTGGGGTCCTACCGGGTATCGAACCCACTCCGCCGGACTGTTTTGATTGCAAAGTCAGAGGATTACACCATTGCACCACAACACCTTGAAGGGGGGAGTCCCCTTCGGGGAGGGGGGTACTTAGTATATTGTGCTGACGGGATGTGCACGTCTTTCCAGATATCATTTTCAGCGATGTATTCTAAGGCCGGGTATCTGTTTTACTTAACCTTAAGTTGGTAGCCTGAATTTAATCTTTTTCCATAACCGGTTACTTTTTTGCCAACAGAGCTTCTGATAATTTTCCCCAATCCCCCCTATCATAATTAACCATTGCGTGATTTGCGTCGTGATTGGTAGGCTTGTTTGGAAGAGAAAACAACAAAGAAAAGCAGAAATTTCTAGCACGTTTTTTTCTTATAAGAAACTTGGATCAGGCCATAGTACTAAAAGTTTCTTAATTTAACATGAAATTTTGTTCATTTTAGTACTAAAAGTTTCTTAATTGGTTTCTTATTTTTTGAATGCACAATAAGTGTTTTTATTCACAGTAAGCGCAATTTGCAACGATTTCAATGTGATCGCTAACACTGCTGCAGATATGTTTCTCGAAATTTAAAACATCATAAAGGAATAAACAGAATTCTGCTTTGTTGAAAGCAAAAATGGTTAGATAATATTGCTCAATCATAAAGGTTCAACGTTCTATTTGATATAATATCCATGCTTTTGACTTATAAAAGTTTCTTAGTACTTCTCAGACCAGCCTAGTCTAGTTCTAGTCAGAACTAGTTCTTTGAATTTGGATCTGGTTATCAGGCATTTTCATTTTGTCATTTCATTTTAAAAATGTTTACCCTGGGATACCATTCAGTTAAAAAATAGATTAAGCGACTGCTTTCCAAATTGTCCCAGCAAAAAAAATAAATTAGAAGCTAATGAGAAATAAACCTATTTACAATAGTTTCTAATTACATGGCTATAAATCGAGAACAAGAAAGGGAAAATAGCGATGACTTTTTCGATGTAGAACAGCTTCCCTTGAATATTCTCAGTTCAAAGCTTTTAGTTTCGTTTTGAATGACTGAATCAAAGGGGCTAATTTCATTTCCGAGTCGAGTTTATTCCATGCCTTCGCTCCACGAAACGCAAATGATTTGTGACCATAATCAGTTCTCATCTTTGGCACTGCAAGATTGCATTCGTATCGCGAAGGACCCTTGTATGAACATCAGACAATTTGTCGAAAATGTTACCTTGGTTTTCAGGCTATGGCTAGGCTATTCTTAATATGATAGTACTAGAGTTTCTTAAAATTTTGGCCATCTTAGTACTAGTTTCTTATAAACCATTTTGACAACGAAATTAAAGACCAGATTAAAAGAAAGCTCGAGAAACTGTCCGATGGGTATCCAATGGGTGACTTTGGGCGACTTCTGGCAAACAGAATATAGTAAGATCCAACGTGATTTACATTTTATCAGGACTTTCTTTGATTTTTTCGATATGCCCCAAGAATTTTTCTCGTCCAAAAAGGCGAAAACTCCGATTTGAAGGTATATTGGTAGACTTATGACGATGAGTCTCTTGTTTCCCTGTGCTCTTTTACTTTTTGATGGCGCTTCAGTCAACAGAGACTTATAATGTTGCTCTGAAAAACCTGGCTTTATTTAGGCCCAAACTTCGCGATTCCTACAGTACCAATCAGATTGCGAGATTTGTGCATACTTTTGTTACGGTGTAAATGTGATAGAATTTTCGATTCGATTGAAGAATTGATACACTCTCAAGGGATTGAGATGCGAAGCCGTGATTCCATTATAATTCCATTGATGATTGAAGAAAATAGCGTCGAGTTTTTCACTGTTTCATGATGAGTCCTATTTGAGCAAGGTTTACCGCAGGGATACAAGGGACTCATCGTCATAAATCTAGTATATAGACACAAATTTGAACTTTCGAGATTAATATTTCTGCTCTCAAAACACCGCTTCCAACAAACAAAGTATCTATGTTCAAGTTAATTATCGAGGAACAATTTGAGACTGATTAGTCATTGATATGCTAAAGTGCCATCGCTGGTCCCAATCAAATCCGCATACTCTTTTGGGACACTCGGTATGCTAACTGTTGTCTTTTGTCTTATAGCTGATAAAAGCTGGATATCGAAGGTGAAAGTGAAGTAAAACAAGATGATCGACATCAGCAAAAATGTCGCATTGTCAGCGAGTATCCTCGCATTGCTCAGTTTTATTTCTATCTGCTTGATGGTGTGCGTCTTTCTGGTTTTCTGGAGGTATCGCTCAAACGAGAGGCGAAAATCAAAATGGGCGAACTCTCCAAGTGAGCTGAGGACAGGATGGTTGATGAGTGATCGAAAGCTTCTCGTTCCCGGACAGTTCTCTGCAAAGGTTATTCAGCCTGATTTACAGCAAGGAAGTGATGATACTTTGGTATGCTTTATTATATACATACATTCATTTTACCATAACCATTGCTGCAACCAGCTGCGTCGTGGAGATTATTTGACCCTTCTACAGCGATAGCATAAGAATCATATATTCAAAATCATTACACGATTGGTCGATGGATCTTTCGTTCTGTTTTGCTTGACAGGAACTTTATTTACTTCCAGTATTTCGTTATAAATGCTTTTGACCAGTTGCAAAACTTGCAAAACCGTGCTGCACGCATTGTATTTGGCCTTCGCTTTGATACACCGGGCCTGCCACTTATAAACGGACGTGGCTTGACAACCATTGATGAGATAATCAGTAGTGAGTCTAATATCATGGTCTTCAAATTTCTTCATGGGCTTGTTCCTCAAGACATGTTTAAATTGTTCACGAAGGCATCCCAGGTAACCTCAAGGAATCTTAGGAATCCAGGAATCTTAGATTAGGATACCAAAGAAAGGCTCGACAAATGGACAGAAATGTTTCTATTAAGAGATGCAAAGTCTTGGAATGGCCTCTCAGCTGAGCGTAAGAAGGCCTCCACAATTTATGAATTCAAAAAACTTAACGAATAGTAGGTCTACATGTATTTGGAAATCCTTTTACCTCCAATGTATTTTAATTTGTAAGTTTTACAGTGGAGGGCACCTTCAAAATCATCACTGTTGACATTTTTAAAGGCCCACTCTCTTTAAAGATTTTAGGTGACTGACAATGAAGGATATTTATTCATCGGCCGGCTTTTATATCTTTATTATTTTCAAAATTTTTGGGTGTTTATTTCACCCAAGATTTCGCGACAAACCTTTAAATGAACTTCAACCTAATGAGCCAGAAAGAAATACCCACCTTTGAAAATTCATAGCATCAAGACTACATCACTGATTTGAATGATTCAAATTCTAGTTAAAAGCCAAAAGATCAAAGTATTTTTGTGATTTTTCTCGTTGTCTCACGAGTACTAAAAATAGGTAAGTTCAACTTTATGAAAATTTCATGGTTACAAAATGACTGAAAAGGGCCTAAGACATTTATCAAATCATAAAGGATTCCTCGCACAGATGAATAAAGAAAATGCTGTTGTTCATGGTTGAGAGATATTCGCACACATATTGTCATGGACTAAAAATCCTGGGTATTTGTTCGAAAATTGATGTCTTATAAACTCTTGAGAGAGACGGAACGCCCATTGCATCTTGTTCTGCTTAAGGAGAGTCCTGACAATTTGATCAATGTTTTTCAGTCATTTTGCCGCAATTTGCAATCATGAAATTTTGATAAAATTTAATTTACCGATGCTTCTAGCGCTGGTAAGGTAGCGAGAGCGAGAAAACTCTCAGAAATACTTCAATTTTTCGGCTTCTGACTAGAAATTGAATCATTCAGATCTGTGAAAGTACTCTTGGCGCTATGAATTTTCAAAATGGAAACTTTTTTGGCTCACCCGGTGTAATATGGCAGAAGAAATCCGTAGCTTTGTGGTTGACGATTTACCGATCAGATGAAGTCACGACCCGAAAATGTTTTGAACCTCAAGATGCTGAAATTCTGAAAATAACTAGAATATCACAGATTGCTAGTGGCCAATTTTAACGAAATACCTGCAGCTTCTTTTAAGTCATTAAATCAATGACAGATGCATCGATGCTTGTGCCGATTGGGGTTCCTTCTAGGCTTATTACGGTGAGTCCTTAGTATCCCTGCGTAAACCTTGTTCAACAGGTACTCCTAGTGAAATAATGAAAAAGCTGGCTCTATTTTCTACAGTCATCAATGGAATTATGATGGAATGACGGCTTCGAATGTCAATCCCGTGGGAGTGTTTTCAATCGGTCAATCGAATCGGAAATCATATTGCATTTACACCGTAACAATAGTAATTCAGAATTTTCTCAATCTGATCGGTACTTTGAGAATCGCGGAGTTTGGGCCTAAATAGGACCATGTTTTTCAGAGTAATATTATTAGTCTCTGTTGACCGAAGCGCCATCATCAAGTCAAAGAGCACGGGGAAACAAGAGACTCATCGTCATAAGTCTAGATTCCTTCTGCCGTTCGTTTCTGCGAGTTTTTAGCTGAGAATGGGCCTATGCAGGTCAAATCACATGTTTCTTTGAACAACTGCTGATGTTAACAGTAATGTAAGACCAAACACTGTTGCTATTGTTTGGCTTTGCCCTAAGTCTATTTTGTCAGAGAAATTGGGAAGGGAAGAGCGAACTGTCTCATCTTTAACTTTCAGATAGATTTATTACAGATGATGAAATAGACTTTGGTTAAGTCTTGATATTGTTTAACATGTTTTGCTTTCAATCTGTTAACTGGCATTTTACTGTTATCCTCATTCGAACATGATTCCAGTTTTCGAAGTTTTTAGCTGTTCTCAGCGTTTCTCTACTCCAGTATTTTGATTGCAGACATCTTGGAGTTTGGTTTTTTGTATTTATTTTCATCTCTGATGGTTGGTATGTGTTTAAAATGTTTGGGACTAATGTACGCCTTTCATTTGCAATCAGCAACGGAGAGACTGAGCTACGCAGACGTCTTTTTGTGACCAAAATGAATGATTTAACGGTCACATGTAGATGCGTTACGGATCAAATTCAAAATTCTTGCGAATATTGCGGGCGTACAGCATACTATTTTGCATCATTCTTAGAATGCATTGCAGGCAAAAAGCAGGCTAGTATGCAATGGAAGATCCTATTCTTATCAAGAGACAAGTCTTTAATGCTTCTAAGCAGTGGTAACTCGCTACCTAAGCTATTTAAGAAGCCTTGGAGTCATTTTGCATCCAATGCAGCTAAACAACAGGTCTCTGACATCAAAGGTGTCCTTTGAACGGCATACTAATGCAACAGCGATGGAATTCTTAGCTGGTCAAGCTTGCAGGTTTTTAGTGTCCGGCTAGCAGGTTTTTAGTGTCAGGCTAGCAGGTTTTTAGTGCCAAGCGCTGGGATTGCAGAAATAGCTAAGCGCTAATCGAGTCTGCTACCTCTTGTCATGACTCACAGGTGGTGGGGCCCTACCGGTTATCGAACTAACTCCGCCTTGCTGTCCTGGCTACAAAGTCAGAGGATTACACCACTGCGCCACAATACCTTCAAAGACACCTGCAACGCCCAATAACCCTTCTTGCCTCAACACCTGGCAAGGGTCATTGCTTTAGAAACATGTACTTCGTGCCATGATCTTTGCAGAGTCTGCAAATTTAGCAAATTTGTTGATCTTGGAAATGTTTTTATGAGAAGGGGGTGGAAGGTGCTGTGGCGCATCTATGTAATTTTCAGACTTTACAGCGAGAAAATTAAGATGGACAGGATTCAACCCCAGGTTCTGCCTTTTCCACTTGAGCACCATGAAAAGGGGTCGTGCACTCGATTACATCTCCTCTACTTCTGCGACCCCAGCGCTCGGCGCTGAAAACAGCAATTTCACCTCCAAGTGCATCTTCCGTTGTTTCAAGGCCCAAAAAATCTAAGATATATTCTAAAGTTAGAAATGGCCTTGCGTTTGTCATAATCACCATTTTGAAAGGGATCTCGTGCTCAATCTCGTGCTCAATCTCGTGCCCCAATAAACCCCCTTCTCAAAATTGATTTAGTCCTGCTCTCCCACATCGGGGGCTTAATAGAGCTGTTACGGTATGTGATTTTGCAGTTAGTGCTCACCGTTATTAGAGTCGTATCGAATCGACCTTTTAGCTGTTCTGAAGGCAATCAGAATCGAGCGATATTTTCCTACATTCTGTAGAATTTTTGATTGTGCACAGTTGTGATAGAAACTCTAACGCCACTCGATCGAACCTCACGTATAAATGAATAAAAATCAGGGAGAAATAGCTATGTCTCCCTGATAAAAATAACGCTCGATCCAGGCTCTTTTGTAGAATAGCTAAAAGGTCAATTGCTGTATTGAAGCAAGTTTTTTCTACTGTCGCATCTATGTTTTGAAAATTATTTGGTGACTTTTTATTTTTACAGGATGAAATGAAAACTGACAGTAGTGCAGATCGTACAACTAGTTTTGAGGATTGGACACCATGTGGTAAAATATTCTTCATCCTGAGGTATCTTGTAGAACGGTGAGTTAATCGTTAACTGCATACCTCTCGTTGGTAAGAGCATAAGACCTAATCTTTAAAGGCACCTTCAACTCAAAACTCAAACTCAAAAGAACTCAAAGCATGCAAAGATTCATATCATCTAGATCGAGAAGCAGATTATGTCAGCCTTTCGAAATCGTTATCCTTTTGTCGATCGCTCTTCTCAAACGCGAGATATGGAAAAAAATTGAACCAACTGAAATTTTAATACCCTATTCTTTTTCATGCATTGTTGTTAGCGAACAAAGATAGTATATTTTGTCTTGATGGGTTCATAGCGCGTCGTTCGTTGAACTGAGTTTGAGTGCCATGTTCTATTCGTTCATTCATGTGTACACAGTCGACTACGCGCAAGTGTATTGCTCGTCATGTTCTGTCTCCGATTCGAATTCCAGGGTATGGCCGAGTTCTTGGTATTTATTTTGAAAAGAATCTGTTTCCTTTGTGGCCGGAAGTGTGTGCCTTTGTGGAGAAGTTGGAGAAACACCGGAAAATGTTAATAATGGTCTGTATCAACTCATCAAACCAACTTATTCGCTGTTGTTTTTCGTCGTTTTGTGGTGTTTTGTGGGGAATTTGAGGAAACATTGGAAAATGTTGATTATGATCTGTATCAACTCATCAAACCAACTTATTCGCTGTTGTTTTTCGTCGTTTTGTGGTGTTTTGTGGGGAAGTTGGGGAAACATTGTAAAATGTTGATTATGATCTGTATCAACTCATCAAACCAGCTTATTCGCTGTTATTTTTCGTCGTTTTGTGGTGTTTTGTGGGGGAGTTGGGGAAACATTGGAAAATGTTGATTATGATCTGTATCAACTCATCAAACCAACTTATTCGCTGTTGTTTTTCGTCGTTTTGTGGTGTTTTGTGGGGAAGTTGGGGAAACATTGGAAAATGTTGATAGTAATCTGTATCAACTCATCAAACCAACTTATTCGCTGTTGTTCGTCGTCTTTTTGTGGTATGTTTTTTTCAATGTAAACAGTGCAGTTCACCTATTTCCATTTCGTCCAAGGAATACGACTTTAAGTGTGTCGAAAGAGTATGAAATATTTTATATATTTTATCATTATGCAATACGTCTTTAAACTCTCTTTAAATCGCTGAAGTCTCACATATCCAGTCATAGCTTTCGAAATACAATTTACCAAATATTTTTAGTCAATGATGGAATAGACCTTTTAGCTATTCAGCAAAAGAACCTGGATCGAGTGTTATTTTTATACATTTTTATACACGAGATTCGATCGAGTGGCGTTAGAGCTTCTATCGCTATTGTGGACATTCGAAAATTCTACAAAATGTAGCAAAGTATCGTTCGACTGAGATTCTTTTTCAGAATAGCTAAAAGGTCTATTGAAGATACTGATCACTTCTTGGTGCAATGCCATGACAGAAGATCAAATGCGTTATCTTCTAGGCACGATTAACGCAATATTTCAATTACCTACCATCTCAAACCTGCTAAATGTAAATAAATCAAAATTATCTGACAAAAAGGGAATCTGGGATGATAAGCTATTGATTACCTTCGGAAAGACCAGACTGACAGAAAATTTTAATCCTGCATCTCTCATGAAGAGTAAAAATAATCGTTATTTTTAATGGATCTAAATCAAACGTTACAAATACAAAATAGATACATTTCTATGTACCAGTCACAGGGGATAAGGACACTTGGTCATCTAGTCTTCCTTGTGGCTGGCACCTACAATTCAACTATACTTGATATAAAGAGAAAACTAAAACAAACAAAATCAAAGGAATCTTAGAGGTACGTCACTGCGTGCATCGATTTGGGAATATCTGACACCTCCAAAAACTCTTTAAACAAGCCACTTTACTAATGCCAGCCAAGGGGCATTTTATTCTTTTGGAAAAGGAGTCGAGACTTCCAGAATAAAGGTTTATGCTGCTTTTTGCTGTATTTTTATGAAAAACAAAGGGCCAAAAAGCGTACGATATTTTTGTCCGCCGGTAGAATTCTTGGAAAGTAGCGAAAATTCATCTCAAGACATTAAGTGCAGAGAAATGATTCATAGAATTTCAAAACCACTCCTTCCCACCAGTGTAAAGATAATGTGGCCATCTAAATACAGTGCATTTGCCACTTTCACATGAAATTTCATATGATCACTTTGAAAGATTGGCTCATAAATAGGCCAAAGTCAAGATAAGCAGACTAGTGACTTACCTGCGGTTGCTCTTCCAGAACTGAACCAAAGCAGGCAGCCTCGTATTGAAATTTAACTTTCATTTTGCATGTGATCAGTTAAATTCTACCAATCATAGTGCTCTGTTTGAAGCTCTTCGTCAGCATCTTGTCAGCATATTGTGACGATTTATACGCGGCTGTATATACATGGACACATTACTTTTGATAATGTAGTATAGAACCCATTCTGCCACCCAGTAAGTAATTATGAACTTTATTTCATATTTTGCAGAGAGGAGTTGATGGTTCGACTTGTGCAACTCGAAGGTTTCTCATCCGGCGTCGATGTATATAGTGCTGACAGTGCGTATGTGGATGTGCAACTACAGCAAATTGGATCGAAGAGAGAGAAAGCAACAAGCAACCCGCCAAAACTTGATATTGCATTGCAGCAAGTGTATTACTTCATTATATCACAAGATCAATTGTTTTCGTACAAACTTGTTTTCAAAGTGAACACATTCGACGAAGCATTCCGAAGAACTGTGTCCGGAGAAGTTGAAGTGAATCTGTTTGATGAGTTAGGCAAACATATTTTTACTGGTGCTGAAGTTATTTTGTCGAAAGCCATATTGCCGGCTTCACAGGTGTGTATCGTTTGTTTTTCATTTGAAGTTAAAATGCAGCGAGTGGTTTATCCATGGGTGATTCTGACACATGAAGAATGTTTCCTACTCACTAATTCTATGTTTTGAATCAATTAGCATGCTTACCTTGGTGTCTTTTCTTGCGTTTTGACATCTTCTCGCAGCAGCGGAGTGTCCTAGCCGGCCATTATTTTTAACGTTTTTCCAACTGTCAGTTTAGTTGAATCGTTGGTGTGGTTGTTTATGAGCCTTGACCCTTAAGGAAAAGTTTCAGCTTATATGATTGTAAGCAAATGTCAATTATGACGTCATAGGACTGATGATGTCATACATATTTTTAGAACTTCATCAAGGTATAAAAATTTATATATCAATCGAAAGCTCTAATCAAGTTGAATTCAACTGTGTCATTTATAAGTTGATTAAAGATACTTGTGAAAAGCTATGGTCATATTTGTTCTAATAATGTCGGCATTGGACGTCGCCATCACACTTCCGGTCAAAAATAAAAAAGGTACCGGATGAATTCTTGATCCCCACGGTCGATTTGGTAGGAACAGAGCACAAAATCAAAGGTTAGCTTGACTGTAAGATCGTTAGACAATGTTCGCTGTCTAAAAGTTGTCCTTTTCAGTTGTGCAACATGAAAATCCCGTTTCTTTTGCTTTGTGCATCAGGTTTAGGGACCGATTATATGAGAATTTTCAGCCCAGGACGGAATTTCAACCCTGTTAGTCGTGGTGGAACTGGCGTGCGATTATATGTCAGTTGCCAGCCCGGGCTGAATCTAGCTGCTGAGATTGCACCAAAATTTTTCAAGGTTTCAAACTTTAGAATGGGCTTTAAAATCATCAGTTTCCCGCTGAAGATAGTTCTTTGCTTTCATTTGCTTAGCAATAAACTTAGTCGGGCTAAGGAGATTAAATACCTTGGCGTACAGATAGACGAAAAGCTATCTTGGAGTTCTCATATCAATAAAGTCAAAAGTGAAATCATAAAATATTCTTCGATCTTTGCTAAGCTTAGACATTTCGTGCCTAAACAATGTTTGCTAACCTTATACGACTCCCTTGTAACTTCTAAGATCGGTTATGGGCTTGAAGCATATGGTACAACTGAGACTAAGAAACTAAATGAACTCCAAGTTCTACAAAATAGAATCCTCAAAATAATTCACTTCAAAGATCGTAAATATCCTACAAATCACCTACATAAAGAACTTAACATAGTTAAAGTTCATGACCTTTACCGCATAAAACTTCTAAAAATTATGCATCAAGTCCATTTTAACAAAGAAACATTACCAGAAGTATTTAAAAACTACTTCAAAACCAATGAAAATTCTCATATATACGAGACCAGGCAAAAATCAGATTATAAAATAGTCAGATCTAACAAAAAGTGGCGTAACTGCACGATACAAAACGTTGGTGCTCGCATGTGGAATAACCTTCCACCTGCCTTTAAGTCAATCTCAAAACAGAAAAACTTCAGTAAAAAACTTAAAGAGAACATCATATCCACTTATCAAAATCAATCATAAAAAACTCATGATTAAGACCTACAAACCAGTAACACCCCTTACCAACAAAAATATATCTTATCGTTGAATCCTTTGCTTTGTACTGTGATGTAATTTTGTCTTTCTTTTTCGTATAGCCTTTTAGATTTTTTAATTTACGGCCCAAGTCAGATAAGCTCTGCTTCCCTTGGGTCGTGTAGAATACATATATTTTTATCCTTCATTGTATTAGGCTGTTGTATTCTGCGAATGAAATTGAATTGAATTGAATGAATTGAATTTGCCCGCCATCTTTGAGAATCTTTGCGTTACACTGTGTAGGAATTTTATTCAAAATGCGCGTGCGCATAGTAAATTTTCAGCCCAGGATGGAAAAATTGTGATTCTATGAGAAATCTCAGACCGTTTAGCTGGGATGAAAATTCCAGCCCCCTAGCTCAAAATTCCAGCCCGAGCTGAAAATTTCTCGTGTAATCGCAAACTCAGTTTTACTGAGAGACTGCAGAGAGGGGCTGAGTTTTCAATGCTGGCTGGAGTCCCCATTCTAGTGCTTTAACTCCCAAATTTGTTTCTTGTTCATCATTTTTAAGCTTTAATGGATTTCAGCTGTGTGTTTGACGTAAGTGTGACAGTTCCTGGAGTGTAGATCTTTGTGTCTTCTTTCAGATGGTGTGTAAAACATTCATAATTTTCTCAAAATCATGCAAAGTTGCTGGGAAAGAATCATGAACACATGGTTTCAGTTTCATTTCGAAACATGATAATGTCCAGCGTCAGTTCTTAGCAATGACTTTTGCGTGAATTCAACAATGCTTCGCCACCAACATGTTTCTAATGTTCGGAACACGTGCATTTTTTTCTTACTGAAAGTAAAACGCCACAAAATGACATCAATCATAAAAGACGTGAAGTTTACGTACAGCAAGCACATGGTTATCCCGCATGTTTTCAAATGTAAATCCTTCATTTATGCATAAAATTTTCTTTGAAAATACGACTCACTACAATTTGTCTAACAATAACGAATTTATTCAATCAAGAGTGAGATCAGTCAACAACGGCTTAGAAAGCGTCCGATTTAAAGGTCTGCAGCTGTGATAAACTTTACCATCAACGATACGCAGTCCAGAATCCCTTTATCAGCGTAAAACAAAGATGAAAACTGGCACGGAGAAAAACGTCCGTACAGGCTATGCCGCACATTTATTCCGAACTTGGGCTTTTTATGATACACATTTTTAGATATCTGTTTTTATAAAGTTTAATTTTTATTACTTGTAAATATTTTATCCACCATTACTATGCATGTATTTTGTAATGTTTTACCATGGGCGATAGGACAGTTTAAAATTCATATCAGAAGTGAGCCACCTTATATTAGTGTTTTTTGTGTTTTGAACTTATTTTTACTTGATGTACAACCACCTCTCACTGTTTCGTAATTCTGACATTCTCTGTAGTGAGCCACCTTAATTGCAGATCCACCGTAACTGTAACCCTCCAAACGGGAGAAACTAGTTAGTGGCACATTGAGCTGTTTCAAGATGAAAACTAATCGCTAGAATTTCAAAGATACCGGGTCAGTCAATAAAAACGCCCGGCGTTTGAAACAATCCTGCTCCCTGAATATCAAAACAATGATGTTGAAAACTGTCTTGTTTTATCCCCAATATGTCAAATGAGGTTCAGTAATTTACCCGGCCTTAATCGGTCATTCCTTCCCGTCGAAATAAGAGATTTTCTGCAGAAAGCCCCTTTCGAAAACCTGCAAAAACGAGCGAAAACAGAAAGCAAAATTTCCCTTTGTTCTCCTTCCTAGCAATATTGACTCTTAGATGTGTTCGTGTATTTTGTCCTCTCATGGGAGAATGGAATCCCCCTGAATAAGTTATTCACACTAGGGGGAAGACTTCTCAACCCGCCAAAACGAAATCACGTGCTAAAGCGTGCAGAAAGTCATCGCTGTGAGGTAAACACATTAGGGATTTTTGCTTGTAATTTTAGCACGTTTTTTGAGGTTTCTCAAAGAGATTCATTTTAGAAAATCGTTTACAGAATCTGAACGGAGTGACCGATTTTAGCCAGAAAAATTCCTAAAAATAACTGAACATTTTACCTATTCAATGAGATATTGCAAAATATCATTGCCTATATATATATTCAGGGAGCAGTACCCTTTCAAACGTCGGGCGTTTTTATGACTCACCCGGTATATGAAACAAAAATGCAACATCATGCTTGAAGAAATTGAAAATATTGCTGTGCATTAAAATGAACTATAGGTCAGAATCAGCCTTTTGGTTCATCGCAAGGCGTTACAGGCTCTATGATATCATACACTTTTGACCAGATTTGGTTGTGACTGATTTTGCTGACAAAAAATGTAGGCCTACCAAATCATGATTCTTTAAGACTGTGAGAGTCGTCTAGTTTAAATTCAGAGGGGGAACTCTAACCACTCAAATTGGTAGTCAAGCCTACTGCTAGTCCGATGATTTTCGGCTAAGTTTTGCTGCATTAAATTTTGTGGGGCTATCGTTGGGGTAAATGGAGCGAAAACAAGAACTCATGTAATAAGTCTATTCTACTGCCACTGAGCCATCCCAGCTTTTACTTTTGGTTGCTTGGGTGGCGCCACCAATTGTAGTTGCAAAAATAATGGATCTATGCCTAAAAACAATGATGTGTACAGACGTGTTTACAGTTTGGCGATAAAGCCCTTTTGGCGTTATTTACAAAGAAAAGGCTAGTTTTTTTTGGAAACAAGAATTCAACACTTCCTTTTCTTCCAGACTTCAAGTTACGTCAGAACAAGTGAGGAAAACTTACACCAGCCGTTGAATGCCACAATCAACGAAAAGGATGACTTGGACTTCGAAAGATCTCCAGTTTCGTCACCGTTGTCGTGGGACGATGAATGTGATTTGTCAAGTACGAAAAGCAGTGGGCCTATTCCCTACGAAGATCTATCGTCTGGCGGTGTTCAATGGCATCGTCTCTCAGGAGACAGCTGGGAAGAACAACTTTCCGTACAATGGCCACATCTTTCGGACT
Source organism: Aurelia sp. 4 Dawson et al 2005 (assembly GCA_964019985.1). Classification (NCBI taxonomy): domain Eukaryota; kingdom Metazoa; phylum Cnidaria; class Scyphozoa; order Semaeostomeae; family Ulmaridae; genus Aurelia; species Aurelia sp. 4 Dawson et al 2005. Next base: position 7,639,210 of record OZ026493.1, on the reverse strand, counting down.
CTGTCGTCTCCGTTCCAAGTTCGTTCCAGTTCATGAAAAAAAGTATTAATATCGATTTTGATGACGGAAATGACGGGACGAGCTTACCGGATCAGCCATTTTTACGCCGGTCTATTTCAGAAAGCTATATTCCACATTACGGAAGATTGTCACCGCCACCTAAGAATTTTTATCATTTGGTTCCAACATCTCTTGCTAGTAAGCAGCAACGATCAGCAGTTGAGTCTCCCTTCACACCTAATCGACTTAAACCCGGTCCTGAATATCGAGCAAGTCCTACCAGGCTCGAGACAACATTTACATTTGACCGAGTGGAACAGAGAACTGTAACCAGGAAAAGGTCGCTTTCCTTACCTTCAGTGGCTGAAAGAAGTACTAAAAGAACAGACAGTAACTTATCTCCTGGAAATTGGAGCAGTGATGTGATGGAACTGAAAAGGCGATCGCGCCAAACTGCATTATAACAGACCAAGGCAGCACAAAGACTTATTAATTATTACCATTGTCGATGAGTCCCTTGTATCCCTGCGGTAAATCTTGCTCCACAGGGACTCATAATGAAACATGTAAAAAGCTGACCCTGTTTTCTGCAATCAGCAATCGAACTACGGTGGAATCACGGTTTCGAATCTCGAATGTCGAAATGTTGTCAGTTCTTCAATCGAATCGAAAATTCTGTCACATTTGCCGTAACCATAGTGATTCACAAATCTCGCAATCTGATTGGCACTCTAGGATGTTCAGAGTTAAGGCCAGGGTTTAAGAGTAATGTTACGAGTCTCTGATGACCAAAGCGCCATCATCAAGTCAAAGGAGCACATAGGGAAGCAGAGGACTCTAGGTCGTAGGCAGCATATGCGTTGAGTCTTTGGGAAACTTTGGAATGGAATATTTTTTGAATTTTCGGTCCCATTCGTTTAATTGAATTGATCAAGGGGAACTTTAGGCTGTTTTCCATGGTTCAAGGGAAATAATCTGTAATATAATCACTATTTTCAGAAAAGCAGTGCTTTTAAGTTTCATATACTGTTTTACGAGGGGACGCATCTGAAGCATTGATAAATATTGAAAGCTGCATAAATTCTAGACTGATGCAGGAAAATGGGACCAATACAAAAGACTCAGTAAGCAAAGTCTGCAACTTTTTGGTTTTTGATTCAGCAATTTTATGACATCACAACTTACAAATTAACCGAATTTTTTAAAATGCAGTAATTCTGAAAATAATGATGATTTTAAAAATGCTTTCTCTGGAATTGTACTTTACTGATGACGATGAGTCTCTTGTTGCCCTGTGCTCTTTGACTTGATGATGGCGCTTCGGGCAATAGAGACTCATAGTATTACTCTGAAAAACTTGGCCCTTCCTCCAGTACCAATCAGATTGCGACATTTGTGAATTGCTATTGTTAAGGTGTAAATGTGATAGAATTTTCGATTCGATTGAAGAATTGAAAACACCCACACGGGATGGAGATTCGAAGCTGTGATTCTTTCATAATTCCATTGATGATTGAAGAAAATAGGGCCAAGTTTTTCACTGTTTCATTTTGAGTTCCTCTTGAGCAAGGTTTACCGCAGGGATACAAGGGACTCATCGTCATCAGTTTAGAATTGTACTGGGTGATTCAATAAAAACGCCTGGCGTTTGAAAAATTCCTGATCCCTCAATATCAAAGCAATGATGTTGAAAACTGTCTTGTTTTATCCCCGATATGTCAAATTAGGTTCAGTAATTTGCCCGGCTTTAATCGGTCATTCCTTCCCGTCGAAGTAGGAGATTTTCTGCAGAAAGCCCCTTTCGAAAACCTGCAAAGACGAGTGACCCCTTTAGACGAGTGACCCCTTTCGAAAACCTGCAAAAACACGGAAAGCAAAATTTCCCTTTGTTCTCATTCCTAGCAATAATGACTCTTAGATGTGCTCATGTATTTTGTCCTCACAGGAGAATGGAATCTCCCAGAATAAGGTATTCATATTAGGGGGAAGCCTTTTCAACCCGCCAAAACCAAAGCACGTGCTAAAGCGTGCTGAAAGTCATCGCTGTGAGGTAAACACATTAGGGACTTCTGCTCGTAATTTTAGCACGTTTTTTAAGGCTTCTCAAAGGGACTCATTTTTAGAAAATTGCCTACAGTATCTGAACAGAGTGACCGATCTTAGCTAGAAAAATTTCTAAAAATAATTGAACATGTTAGCTATCTAATCAAATATTGCAAAATATCATTGCTTATATATTCAGGGAGCAGTACCCTTTCAAACGCGGGGCGTTTTTTCTGACTCACCCGATAGACAATAACCTGAAGTTTGTTTCTGGGAGTTTGTTTGAAGAAGAGGGCAATGATATGCACATACTAACTGGTTTTGTGTTGTACAGGAAAATATAAAGCGCGAGGTCTTAGAAGTACAGACTGAGCTTGCGAGCTCTGTGCATTAAGACGGAGGGCTTTGTAGTTTCCTGTACAACGACGAAACCGGTTAGTATGAGTTTTATTTCCTGACATCTTCTATTCTTGACTCGCATTTCATCAAACACATTTTGTTACAATCATGTCGTTTGAGTTCACTGCAAATCTCACAGGCCTAGGCCTAATGCAGTTGCTGCGGTGACAAAACGCGTCCTTGTATCGTATTATACAAAGCTACGGGAAACCCGCGGGAAATGTGTGATTAGCCAATAGGAATGGCGGGATTCTGTATTGCATCGTTTTTGAAACTCCAGTCAGGTAATAACGTCTTATGCGACTCATTTTGAAGTTATTCTAAGGCTTAACATCTATGTTGACCAAGTGTAAATGGTGAAGGTATATATTAAGAGCATCGAAGCTCGTTTTCACAGTGTTGTAAAAGTCCTTCTCAAAGTTGGTTTCATGTATGATTTGCAATGAGGCAAAATTTTCCATTCAAAACTTGCTTGATTTGCGAACTTTCGCAGCCCGACGTCTGTTTGCAAGGTACCTGGTTTCCCAAAGAGGTATTCAGAGCTGGTTGGGTCCAGCGATGTAAATGTACCTTGATCAATGGCTAATGACTCTGAAAATGCTCCTCGATGATTAACTTGAACATAGGCACCTCGCTTGTTGGTATTAGTGCCTTGAGAGCAGAAATGTTAATGTCGAAAGCCCAAATTTGTACCCACCTACAAATCATAGCCTTGAACTTTTGGCCTAAGCAAATCCTAGTAACAAATGGAGATTGAAGACTGAAATTAAAGCGGAATTAAGAAACTGCCCCATGGATGGCTGGAGGTAGCGTGACTTCTTGTAAACATAATATAATAAGTTGCAACATTATATATTTAAATTCCATCAAGACTTTCATTGATTTATTCCCTGTTCCTCAAGAGTTTTTTAGGCCAAAAGGCTAAAGCTCTGGTCTGCAGATGGATGGAAATTTGAGCTTTCGAGGTAACTATGCCTGCTGTCAAAACACCAATACCCCCCGGGGGGTAATTTAACTTGTCTATGGTACGGGGTTGTGCCATTTTTTAGGGTACCTTTTTCATGAGAGTTTCCGGATTTATGGGTATCGTTTTCAACAATTTTTTGCATCTTCCGGATTTATGGGTATGATTTTCAGAAATTCTCCAGATTCATGGGTATACTTTTGAGAAATTTCTCCGGATTTATGGGTGGTACTTTTACGATTTGAATGGCACAACCCCGTATCTTGGAAACTCAAGTTAACCCCTCGAGCCAATACCAAAACATTGAGTTATCCATACTCACGTTAATTATCGACGAATATTTTGAAAATGATTAGCCATTGATGCTAAATCTATATTGCAAGAAGTTTTTTGGGAATTGTAAATAGTACTTGTACGCAGTGAATGACACCATTTTCAAAAGACCATGATGACACAACCCTCTATGATGGAGAACATCAGTAACCCCCTCCCCCTACTGTGATAAAGGACAAAACTTCGTGGGAAGAATCCTTCGCGAGTTGGAAAATAACTCGGAATTTTTGTGATAAACTTTCGCAAATCCATCAGAGTGGTAAATTTGGAAGGAATGCAGTAAGACCCGCATTTAAGAAACCACCGAAAAGAAACTTTTGGGCTACTGAAAAATGATTAGCGCCCATACTTATAAGAAACACTTGAAACTCGCAACCGAAATAAAGTTTCTTGTATTTTGATTGACATTAAAGTTCTGATCAGTTGGTCTGGCAGTTGGTCTTTCAATTCATGCAGAATGTATAAGAAATTATTACCAAAATTCCTTACATTTAACAGCTTGGTACCCAAATATCAATTGGTATTCATGACAATCATTGATATCATCCACATATAGCCTGTGTTCCAGACCACTTGAAAGAAAAGTTTTCTTTTCAAGTGGTCTGGAACACATGCTATCCACATATGGCTAATATATCAATACAAGGCCAATGCTATCGCAACTTATTTTCCAGGACTTTCCAGAAAATAGATTAGAAACTTAAGAAACTTCAGCCTAAATGAAAAATGACAAGTATCATACATATAGGTAACATTTTAGCCTAGGGTGTGGAAATGTGGTTTCTTAAATGCGGGCCTTACTGTAGACTTTCGCGACTGCACTTCAAGTGGTCTGGAGCGCAAGCTAGGAGGAGGAAGTTTCTTATCAATGCTCCTTGACTATTCAGTCGCTTTTTCGAATTTTCCATACCTGCACTTATTGCTAGTATAGTTGGAAAGAGTTCTTAGCAAACCAGATCACATTGAATTTTCTTGCATTATATTAAGAATTACAGCAACTAATGCGAAGAAAAATTTCAATATTTAATAATATAGATCTTTAGATTTATTTTTCACGAAACTTCGCAGGAAACAACTCGCGGCAACTTTGGGCTAATACGTAAAAAATGAGAACTTTCCTTCCGGCAAGAATTTCTTTCCTAAGAATAACCATGACTGTCACTTGATACAAAACTTTTCGAAAGATACTTTGGCTACTTGAAACAATTTCTGAGATCATCAAAAGCTACTTCAGCTGCTGTGGGTGCCTATAATAATTGGTCAAGGGAACGAAATTGGCAGTGGCGTTATGAGTTTGGGGCACCTTGGTTCAAAAACTAAGGGCCCCCAACCCCGGGGGGGGTACTCATATATTTTTCCGTACGGGGACGTGCCGCTGAACAGGGTATCATTTTCAGGATTCCGACTCCAGGACAGGGTATCGTTTTTGTAAAAATCGGCTCCATGACAGGGTCCATATTTGTCATTTTTGACTCCAAAAGGTCGTTTTAGGCCATTGGCACTCTGTGAATGTGATTCAAATCGCTTGGATGGCAATATTTCCACATTCTTCGATAGACTTCGTACAAATTTCCTTGCAGAGCACAAATTTGTCCGAAGAAACTAAAGGACAGGGTATTGTTTGAGAAAATTTTACTCCGGGACAGGGTATCATTTTCGGGAATTTGACTCCGGGACAGGGTAGCTTAGATTTTCCAGCGGCACGTCCCCGTATGTTCGTAGGCCAAGTACCCCCCCCGGCCCCCGACCAAAAGGGGCCTCGAGGGGGCCCCAACAAATGATTCTTTTGTGATCTATTTTTGAGCGAGTTTCACGGACGTGGTGAAAGCTTCACAAGACGGTTCAAGTGGCACGATAACCATAGGATCGAGATTGGTCTTCTGATCAGTAGTAAGTGATGTTTTCTCAAAAGTTGGAATGGATTCAGGAGAGCTACTCAGATCCAAAGTACAAGGCATGGCCTGGCCGCAAAATTTTCCTGGGGGCTTTGCCCTCGGACTCCCTCCACTCTTAATGATTCGCCCCTGCTACGACAACACATACGCCAACAGTAGGTCACTGCAATTGTATAATATTTGAAAGCAGCCGTTATTTTCTTCAAGTCTAAACTGGACAGGGCAGCTATTTTGATGTTTCTATCATAGCATTTACAAATGCTTTAGCTGGGGGGGGGGCCCAAGTGGAAAAGTCCCTAAGGGCCTCGACTGTCTCTGTTACGACACTGGAAATTGGCAAACATTTTTTCTGACATTTCTGTTTCTGCAAAGGCATTTTTGACTCTTTCGCTTAATTAGACTATTTATATCTTGGAAGGGCAAATCTGCTGTTTTGCGGTTTCTCGTGTTAGTGGGTTTCTATTTTATATGGTATTTAATTTGTATGCACTGTATCACGGACACCGCCAGAATGAGCTTCTTCGATCAACGTATTTAGGCCATTAGAACATGAAGTCTCCGTTATTTAAGCCAGCCCCCTTGCCCGTGTATTTGCATTACGACTTTTTATACCATCCATTATCATAAGTCTATGCTAATGTACGTTAGCCATAGGTATTCGTTTCGGTACATATTGTATATAATCTGCAATTATTTTTTTGCTAATCAGTCAGTTGTTCTCTTTAAGATGAGTCTCTAGTTTATTTTCACACTCTTCGACTTCTCAGGGTGCCCTGGGTACCAGAGCCTTTAAATTTTTATTAGCCTCAGGTACCCAGGGTAGGAAATAGGCATTTTCGTTTCATTTTTCATTACTGTGAATGAAGAGAAGTCGAAGAAAAAGTCGAAAGATTATGCAGACGCGAAACGAAAAGTTAAGGAAAGTGAAATAAAAGTTGGTGATACCGTTATCTGCACGCAAAATAAGCAGAACAAATTCTCAACAAAATTTGAAGCCAATCCTTACACAGTAGTAACTATTAAAGGTGATCTGAAGCGAAAATTTTTATTGATTCAAATTAATGGCACTGTCGAATGATACGGACTCCTGTTTAAATTTCTTTGATATCTCTTTTCGTTTTCAAGTTATCCACTGATATCAAGTTTCAGTTGATGACGTCATTTTGTTTGCAAATTTCTAGGATGATGTACTGGAATATAGCCGTATCTAAGCTTTGAAAGGTTACAGTTGTCGGACACATTTAAGTTGAGCTGAATAAATGTAATAGAAATTGTTTCATGGACTGATATGATGTTTAGAGAGGCATGCCAATTTAAGAAATGTCCTTGGAGTCAATTTCCTTCGGGAAACATAGCCAGCCTCGCACATTTTCATTACTTGTTGCAAACAAAATGACGTCATCAGCCAATCATACAAAATAGTGTATAATTCCAAAATGAAACAAGGTATCACAAAATGATAAACGATATTCCTTATCATTCAAAAGTGCTATCCATTTGCATCAATAAAAATTTTCGCTTCAGATCACCTTTAAGGGCTCGAAAATTGTCGCTAAGAGAGGAAGACACGATATGAATAAAAACTCCTCGTTCTTCAAGAAAATATCACCAAAGGCAGGTCAGGTAGCCGCCCAGATGATGATGATAATGATGATTACATGTCGCGAAATGATGATGTGAACGATAGAACCCCGAGAAGATCAACGAGAGCTCGTGTACAAACAGGACGTTTTGGAGATCCTGTAAACTCGTCATTAATACACTGACTGGACAGTTTTTTTATATTCTTTTTTTAAGAAAAGAGTGATGTTATGTTCTAAGTGCGAAGGAGCACAAACCAAAAAGAGACGCTAATGACTCAGTGTATATATATATTCATGATGATTGGTAACGCTGTATGGCTTTGGAGTTTTGTTCTGTTCGAAAACATGTAGTTTTCAATCAGCGTGTAACCTTCATAGGTCCCAATATACAACATTTACCCAGGGTAAAATTCAGTCTAAGAACTGTTTTATAATAGGCCAAATCATACAGGGTTTGTTTCAGACAAAACGCAACCCAAATTTGTTGGAGATTCTTCAGGAGATGATAATATTCGAATTAATTTGCTGCACAACATCTTAGGTCCGTTTACACGGGACTGGATCCAAATGTGATCGGATCCATTTGGATCAGATGCACTTTTTGAGGCGCGTTTACACGGGATCGGATCCAGAACTGTTGGCATTTACATTGGATCGGATCCATTTGGATTTTATGAGCTGTTAGCAGCGCTCTAGTAAATTTTTCCCCTTATTTTAATCAGTTCATTTGAAATTTTTCACTCTGATAGACTCTGCTAGCAAGCAAAGCAGTTTTGTGACTCTCAACTCTGTTAAGTTTTCTGAAAGGACTGGATCGAGCAACCTATTGTTCATTGCCCCGTTCTGATTTTGAAGCCCGCCACATTTGTTTTGCAGAACAGAACATGAAGAGAAGTTGCATGCAAGAAAGACGGCCACTGTTTCTGCTTGCTGTCAAAAGAAAAGGGGAAAGAACAACACCAGAGTTACATAAGAAGGAATACGGATACTAACAGTGACGACCAATTGGCTCGTGAGAGGCATTTTCTGTGATGTTTCAACGGTAAGTTATAGTTGCTTCGATCAGACTTAGGCCGGTCCTCTGTGTAGGGGATCTGTATCATCATGTATCTGTAGTAGGGGATCTGTATGGCAAGGAACTGGCGGGAGTTATCAGGCAGCGAGATATATCGGACAATTTTTGCTTTCAGCATCCAATAACTCTCCTCATACGATTCAAAAACAAACCTAAATGTAGGTTAAGCTTTAACAACCATTTTTCCTCCTGCACCATCCGATTGCTTGGTGCTTAACAAAAAGTAGAAAGCTTTTGGCTTCGCTAGGTAGCCCTACTCTAGGCCTACCTAGGCCTACTAGCTACCTGCAGGAAAAGCATAGGACTTGCCGAAGTCGTTGTCTTTGTCACAAAAGACGACTTGGGAAAGTCCAGTAAAAAGGTGTTGTCGTCACGTCGTGATTGTTCAGTACGTCTTGGAATCAGTGATGATTGCACTAGTGGTTAACAAAGTCTTACAATAAATTTGCTTGCACACTGTCCAAAAGATTTTTCATTGCAATCATCGCGTGTTTAGTTTCAACAAGACATAACAGTGCGGTTTTTATAACAGTGACATTACCAGCGACCTAAATGATAATGGTGCAGAATCGAGGAGCTGGTCGTTGAAGCTTCCTAACTAGTAAAGAGACGGTAAAAATTTTGTTTAACGATCTGATGTTTTGAATGTCAAGAAACATATCTTCAGCCATGCTGGAGACTGAATGATAATTCATGCATTAAAAAATAAGAAACAATCAAGAAACTTTTAGCACCAAATGCAGAAGTTTCATGCTCATTTAAGAATGTTTTAGTACTATGCTATGGCCTGCTCCAAGTTTCTTATAAAGGAAAAGATATGTATGCGCCATAGACTGATAAATTCTGCTTGAACAGTACCCTTTGCCTGGGCTAACAATTGAGGATTTGCTTGACAGTGCTAAGATTTTTGCTACATGAATGTGAAACCAAAGTATTGTGGTAAAAGTTTCTTGTAGAGTTTCTTAGTTATTCATTAAGCTGAATTTCACATTAGTCAAAAGTCATTGTCCCTGGGAGCTGAATTTCACATTTGTCAAAATTCAGCTTAATGAATTACTTTTTTATAGGAAACTTGGATCAGGCCATAGTACTAAAAGTTTCTTATTTTTTGAATGCAGAATTATCAATGTGGTCGCTAACACTCCGCCAGATATGTTTCTTGACATTGAAAACATGATAAGGAATAAACAGTGTTCTGTTATGTTGAAAAGACAAATGGTTAGAAAATATTGCTCAAGAATAAAGGTTCAACAACTATTTGCTATAATATTCATGCTCTTAACTTTGAATAGTTTCTTAGAACTTCTCAGACATAGTACTAGAGTTTCTTAAAATTTTGGCCATCTTAGTGCTAGTTTCTTATAAACCAGTTTCTTATTAAGAAAAAAACGTATACTTGGAAGTCCTACAGGAAACTTTTACTACTGTATGAGATTTTGAATTCACTTTCATGCTGAAAAATGTTTCAGCACAATCAAGGCCACCAATTTTTGGACAAAGATTTAAATGAAAGATCAAATCATAAGCAAAGAGTAACAGTTTGCTGCTGCCATACTACACCTTCCAAAAGCACTTAAAACTCCTTTATCATGTATAGATATTAAAAAACATACACACAATTTTTATTTGAAACTGCTTATAAGAAACTCAACTCTCAGATCGCCAAAAAATTAAGAAACTCTAGTGCTGGAAAGATATGATTTAAGAAACTATCTATTTGTTTTGATAAGGAAATCCTTGACACATCTTTATTCTATTTTCACTTGTTCTTGTATCATGTTACTTAAAAGGCACTTGAGTGAGAGACATTGGAAAGGCTTCAACAAACATTGTTTTGAAATGTTCAGGAGGCGCAGGAGGCGAACAAGAAGATTGTTATGAAACCTTTAAGAAACTCGTAAGAAACTTTGAGTACTCAAAATCTGATGATTTTTAAGAAACTTTCAGTACAGGCCCAAATTTTTAGTTTCTTATAAAAAACACATGCACAGCTGTGTCAGAGACCACATCGACGATTCATGCATATAAAAATGAGAAGCAAATTAAGAAACTTTTGTACGAAAATTTTCATGTATGTTGAGGTAAGAAAATGTTAGTACTGTATTATGACATGATTCAAGTTTCTCAACTCGTACATGGCTGGATCTAAGTTTGTCATGAAAAACTTGTATGCAGGCCGTATTACTCCATTCTTTCTAGTTCCCTTCCTTTTCGTGATCAAGGCTACCGCCTGTCACTACGCTCGCTCACTCGTTGGGAACCAAGTTTGACTGCTTCTTTTCTCTGACCCGATCCTTGGTCATAAATGTGCGGAAGAGACTAAGGTTGGATTGGGATCACGTATTTTAGGCGGGTCCTGCAAACAATGCGAGCCAACTGAGAGAGGGCAGATAACAGCACGACTACTGACCTTGACTTCCGTTACTGTAACAAACTCACAATCGCCAGTCACTGTGGGGTGCCATTATTTCATACCGCAATATAAAGATAAAATACTAATTTTTATGCATTCACGAGTCGCTGTTGTCACTGCTCCAAGCGTACGGCCCGTTTGAGCGGAGAGACACAGGCAGGCGTCATAGTTTCCCCTGCCTCCAAGGCAGTCTAAAGGGAAGATGGACGTTGCAATCAAACTCTTACTGCTTTGTACAATAGCCTTCGTTGATGCCCAGATACTTGGCAACCAGAATGGACAATCTCTTCGTAAGTAAAAGTTGAGTTTTGTTTTGCTTTAACTGCAACTGTTTTGGAGCAAAACCGTCGTTAGGTTCAAAGCAAAACATAAATGTGCTGATTTTCAAAATTATACCTCACCAGCAGAACTATCACAGTCTATTCCCCCAACATTATTTCAACCAGCTGAAAATACCATTAAAGCCCTAACGAGAAATACGAAAGGCTTGCAGACATTTTTGGCCTTGGGCAAAATTTGATTCCAAAGGAAAGAACTTGGGCGATGGCTGTAAAAGCCCGAAGGCTCGCTAGCTGTAGTTCGTGGTTTTGGCTCTTCCGTACGATTGGCGATGAAACTACAATGTTTTCCGTGCTTCTGAGTTTAGCACTAACCTCCTCATCTTTTTGGGAGAAATTAAGGTGGGGGTATGAGAGGGCTTTGAGAAAGCTACGCTGAGACCCCAAGATCTTAGCACGCGAACTATTGATTAGATATTGAAATGAATTCTAGAATTTTTCTTGCTTCTAAATGCTCTATTGGTTTTCTGTCTCTAACGGACTTTACGTGGGAATGAAAATATCCTTTGTATTTCATCGGTTGCTACTTTTTTTGCTTTTTGCTGTGAACGTTGTGGTTTGGAACAAATCCACTTTTCTGAAGACTTCCATTGTTTGTCATCAGAATTGTATGCTTCCGGTCTACCTGGCAGGCCATCAACAAAGTTGTGGTTTTCTTGTCATGTCCATTTCCCAAGCCCCTAGTAACGAAAATATACTTGGAAATAATAGTTGCACAGAGTTTGTCCAGTTACAGTGTTAATCCATGTTCTTTTCTAGAATAATTCTGTTTTTCTTCAAGTTTCGAGTACGAAGATGTTGGTACAGGAAGTGATGTCTCACCGAGTGTCTCACGGCGAGATTGTGTGTGCTCTCGCCAAAGGCTCTTGTTCTCGCTAAAACCCCAAGGCGATTTCGTCGTTTAGAGAGCCGTTTGAAGTTTTAGGTCGAACAAGAGACTTGGATGTAATTTTCTGTCGGAGCTTAAGCAAAACATCAGATTGAATTGTCAAAACTAGCAATATTATAATTGTTGATGTCTGTAGCCATCCGACGAAGGTAACACGGCCTAACAAGCAAACGCGAAAAGGGACTAAAGTGCCCTCAGTATTTTGGAAGAAATTTAGGTCTGAACTTTGTAGTGCCGTTTGTAAACTTCAGCCCCAGTTCTTAAACAATGAGTTTCTTATGAAGTTTTTTTAATGGCCATAATGAAGTTTTCATCATTCACCGTAGTTCAATGAAGGCTGCTGCTAATGTAGCTCCTTTATTTGAACCCCAGGGGGGCACATGTAACAATTTAGATAGGGATGCTCGTGTCATTTTTTTGGGTTTGAAACTTATGAAAATGTCATTTTTTTGGGTTTCTCTAAACTGGCGTCATTTTTTGGGGATTGAATAAATTGCAGTCATTTTTTGGGTTCATTGAAAATTTGCGTCATTTTTGGGTTACGGAGCTAAATTGTAGGAAAACTTATTTCCTAGAAGTTCGGAGTCAAAATGAGCCATTAGAAAGTGAAGATGTGATGCAAATGGAGAAAAAAACGTTGGTTAAAGTTGGTTAACTTGGAAAAGTTGGTTATTGAAATACGATGGTTTAGACAACAGAGTTGCTGTGATGGTCTCCAATTTCAATATCATTTTTACTATCTTTGTGCTGAATTGTAAGATGCAAGGATAGTTATGGGGGCCCAAGAATAATTCTGTCATTTTTTAGGGTTTGAAATTTTGGGCCTGTCATTTTTTGCGTTTGAAATTTTGGGCTTGTCATTTTTTTTGGGTAGACAAAAAATTTGTCCAAATGAGCATCCCTATCTTAAAGTTTATAGAGTGCCCCCCCCTGGGATTTGAACCAAAGAATTACAAGAAAGGACAAAAGTCAGGGTTTGTGATCCCTCTCATTTTTTAAAAGATGATCACCTGTGCCAAAATCTGGTAACATATGAAAGGGGAAGGCAGATCAAGTGACCAAACAATGTGTTCTAATGTAGAAATCTAATGTGAATATATGTCAAATGGCATGGGCAGCCCCCTAGATTGTTTCTTCCCGTAAACTTATGCCCATGCATGAACACGTTCAAACTTGGAGTTTTATCAAATATGCCTTGTTGCCTTCAGAGTTGCAGTATGTGCCAATTTGTATGTTTCAAGATACTTCAAACAAACTGTTGCAAACTGGCTTTGTGCAAAATATTGACCAACAGTTATGAACTTTTTGGAATGTGTAGCAAACTGATAAGTGTCTGCATGAGGTTCCATCATTCAGTGCTTTTCCATTCTTCTACTTCAGCAACAATAGCACCAGAGACAGTTCCACCAATATTTCCAGAAGACCAACTTGGGGTAAGAATATCATAGTGGTTTATATTTTGCTGATGTCATCATATTGAGCCCCATTTAGACTGATCAAACACTTCACCAAACATTTATCAAAATTCATATTTTGATTTTGTTCCATGTTTTGGGTTGGTGGTGAAACATAACTTACATTTCACCAAACATTATGCCAAAAATTTTGTTCAAAGCCTGTGAGTAGAAGTCACAAAGATGCTGTGGAGTATGCAAAAAAGAGCATACATGAAAACAAAAGAAAATGTTTGGTGAAAAGTTTGTTGGAGTGGTCAATTAAACAGGTCCAACATTTCACACAACAATGAAAAACAGAGTTGTTTCTGACCTCAATCAATGTTCACCCAACATCATTAAACAAATGTAATGCGATTAAAGGAGGTGGCCATATAGGCCCAATATTTTGTCCAACATTGGTTTTTTTAATATGATGGGTGAAATGTTTAATCATGGAGAGCAGAGAAGCCCTCCTCATCATGGGCAATAACACACTGTTGATGTGACCTGATTATGATCAAAAACCACCTTCCGACCTGTTGTGTTTGCTTCCAAGGGATTTCAAGATAGCATCATAATATTTTCCTTTCTTTCTCATCTCACACAGTTTCACCATAGTTTTGAAAGTCCAGATGGTATTTTGTGCCTTTCTTTGCAGGGTTTCAAACTTCCACTCAATTTAATTTAAAAACGAGAAGCATTGCTGCATAGGTCAGTGGCCTATAAGGGTCAAAATCCATCACAGAAACTCATAAGGTATTAAACGTAACTCACAAGGCATCACCCTGAACTCACAACGAGTTACACAAACTCACAGCAGAAGTCACAAACTCACAACTAATTACACAAAATTCACAATGGAAGCTAAAAACTCAACACATGACACAAAACTCAAAAACAGAACTTGCAAACTCGCAACACATTACACAAAACTCACAATACATCACATAGATCCACAACATATTACAAAGACTCACAACTGAAGTCACAAACTCACTATTCATTACAAGAACTCACAGATGCCTGTTGGTATGAATTGCATGAAGATGGTGAGGGGGGGGGTGTCAGCCTCCCACATAGGAGGGCTGCTCCTCCTCCACATAAACAGCACCTTTGCATTGGTGTCCAGGAGGCAGACTCCCTATTGGTAGATGATTGTGGAGTCAGAAATAGGCTATTTTGTACATATAATAGATATATGTTGGAGGTTTCTATTGAGAAAACTTAATAAGATCAGCTTCAAGCTATTTTTCCAAATATTACAATGCAGTAATGGAAAATTGATAATAACTCTAGTTTCATGTACTATGCAGCATGAGCACATTCTTTGGTGTAAAAGTCTCTCAATTTCAGTATGTTTTTGGGTTTTTCTAACTATGCAGTATCTAAATGCCCCCATTACCTAGCAATAGTGTTAGTTTTGATGATAGTTGATAGTTTTTTGTGTCATTAAGCGGCTCGTACAGTCTCCATCAGATATCTGAAGTTGAACTTGATGATGTGAGGTTAAACCCTGTGTGGTTGACCTCAAGGAGGAGGCCTGATGGGCCTAATCAAGCAACTCACTTTGGCACCCTTCAGAAGGGATGTTGAACTAGGGGGTCCCATGCCCGGATGCGGAAGGCATAATGAGTGTTTCAGGTTTATTGATTCATCAATCAATCCTAAATACAATTCAACACTTGCACTTGATCTAAATACATACAAAAATACTGTGTATACTACACAAAAATAAATCAGACTTAAGAATTACAGAAAAAGAGCTTTACATGATTGTAATTAAGATTGATTGATCAAGAGGGAGCTCCCTAAATATGTTAACTAATCTTGAGAGAGCCCCCATAGAAATGATACAACTACAACGTTTTTCATTAAAATAAAATCAAAACAAAGCACTTCGTTGATTTTGGAAGAGACCAAAAGAATATCAACAATGTTTAGAGATTTTTAGTTAAGGAACAAGGATGAGTTTATCAAATGAGCTCAGCATGAGTCAAGGAAATGAGTTTTCAGTTTGGACAGAAAAACTGCAGCGGAGTTGGCAATACTTAAGTGGAAGGGTGAATTCCAAAGTTTTGAGCCAAAGTATTGAATTGTTTGAAGACTATAAAATGAAGTGATTTGAAGCAAAATTTTTCATCGATGCAAATTAATGGCAGTATCAAATGCCATGGAATTCTGTTTAAATTTCTTTGATATGTCATTTTCTCTTCAAGTTATCCACTGATATTAAGTTTCAGTTGATGACCTCATTTTGTTTGCAAATCACTGGGATGATACGTTGAAATATAGCCGTATCTGATCTTTGAAAGGTTACAGTTGTTGATGACAGTTAAATTGAGCTGAATAAATGTAAGAGAAATTGTCTCATGGACTGATATGATGTTTGGTAAGACAAATCAATCGAAGAAAACATCTTTGAGTCAATTTCGTCTTTGAAACATAGCCAGCCTCATGCACTTCTTTACTTTTTTGCAAACAAAATGACGTCATCAGCCAATCATACAAAACAGTGGATAACTTGAAAATGAAACAAGAAATCACAAAATTATAAACGACATTCTTCATCATATAAAAGTGGTAGTCATTTTCATCAATAACAATTTTCGCTTCAGACCACCTTTATGGGATTTAAAAAGATCACCTCTGGTTGCCTGAAGAGTTCCAGTCTTATAGTAGTTGAGTTTGGTTTGAAATAATTGTGAAAGCAACAAGGAGATAACCTTTTTCTTGTTTTGTAAATATATTTTGGAATATTCAAATGCAAAGTATCCCCAAGGTTGAGACTTTAAATGCAGTCCTTTTCATGAGAAAAATGGTATTGTACGTTTGCAAAATTTTGTGCCGGTAAATCATTTTGGGTGTGTGATCACACATTCTGGGCAAGTGTGAAAAGCGTCATAAATTTCTCATATCCTTTGTAGCATAAACAGGCATAATGTAAGCATATTTGATTGATCAGTGTGTGCAGAGTTTTAAATTTGTGTCAGAGTATCAAGCTCTTTGAAACTCGAAGAAGCCAGTGTAGGCGCTAAATGATAGTTTTTTGTGTGCGACAAAGTGCACACATACCTCAATCTATGTGTGTGTCTGCATGTGAGAGTGTGATTGCACTCATCAAATGAAAAGGCCTATCAATGATTGAAAAATTTGTTTGGAGGAAGCCATAAATTGCTCAAAGTTGATACAGTGAAGAAGTCTTTTCTGTTGAAGATTTAAATTAGGTTCAAAAATAAGTCCCTATGTTGTGATGCCATAAATGAGAAAATAAGAAAACGGGAGTTGTAGAGACAGATAAGCATGGAGTGGACAGTATTCCGTACTTTGAAGAAAAGGCCATAAGTTCTAGATAGCTTTTTACAAAGCTCAGCTATCTTATGCTTCCAAGCAAGATATCTAGCCATGTGAAACAAAGAGTGTCCCCCTGGGTGTGTTGATAGGGACTGAACTTTTCACAGAGTGGACAATTGAAAGTAAACTTTGCACTTGCCCAAAAAAGGTGTGGTAGTTTTCTAAAAATTAGCTAAACCCTCATCTGATCAAACTTTCTCTATAGAAATCCCCAAAATATACTGATTATGTGTAAAATAGGGTACCAAAGGTATACCAGACAATGAATTGTATTGAGAAAAAACCATGATGGCAGGCTGTGCATCGGATCTTCCTTGAGCAAAAGGTGCTTGCAGTGAAGGATGAGTGAAAATATTAGAAGGCAGGAACACCACAATACAATGTGAAAGAAATGATGACTATTATTTGGATTAAATATTGATTATATATTGTATGTAAGAGCTGATATTTTGTCTCCGCATACGAGGCTTCCTCAGAGCTAAACTAACGTAATCACAAATGCACAATAATTTGAATGAAGGTTAACTGTGACATGATTGGCTAAATTGTGCTGCATCACAGAGGTGAATGTAGGTGGATGTGGGGGATAAGTGTGTGTAGCACAAACATGATAATGTGGAGGAGGAAAGTAATATGATAATGCAGAGAATAATGGTGATGTGATGGAATACAAAATGATAGGAGAAGTAGAGGATATATATATATATATATATATATATATATATATATATACACACACACCATACTTAAGACAAACTTACAGACTTCATCACCTTACTTAACTACATACATCCTACCATCAAATTTACCAACAAAACCTCCTCCACATCCATTAACTTCCTCGACATCACTGTTACGCTTAACAATGACAACAGCAGCATCTCTACCGACCTTTACATCAAACCTACAGACATGCACCAGTACCTCCTCAGACATACCAAACAATCCATACCCTACAGTCTAATATTGCGACTTTGACGAATCTGTTCCAACGACATGACTTTCAAGAAGCGCACCAACGAACTACTGACCTACCTTAGGAACAGAGGATACAAATGTAAAACATGACACAACGAAATACGGAGAGCCTCCACCACTACCAGACAAGACAGCCTTAAAATGAAACAGAAACGACACAACAACAGAACACCGTTTGTGGTTACCTACAACCCATGTCTACCACAAATTACAGCCATACTCAAACAACACTACCACATCCTACAAGACACTGAAAGTTGCAAGGAGGCTTCCCCCAACCACCCATACTCAGCTACCATAGACCCAAAAACCTCCGGGATCAAAAAGTGGCGCAGCCAGTGCTCCACGGGAGTCATACAAATGCAACTCATGACGCCACCGCAACACTTGCTCACACATACTGGATGGAGATGACACAGTCACTATTACAAACACCAACAAGATGTTTACAATAAGACAGCCAAGAGAATGTGACAACAGGTAGAAAACAAAGAGAATCCCTTGTGATTTGTTTCTTTGGTTCCTAATAGAGAATGCATCAATACAAAGCGAACAAAAGGACTCCCCTGACACCTTCACCTCTTTGCTAGGATAATCAGATCGTTTCAGGTTGTTTCAGCCTTGATCCCGATTTGGACAGGTCGTTTCAGGTCATTTCAGCTCGTTTCAGGTCGTTTCAGCTCGTTTTAGGTCGTTCAGCTTGTTTCTACTTATATAAATTGCGAACTGCCAATACATCAGACAAACAGGAAGACAACTACGAGACAGACTTAACGAACACCGCAGAGACATCATTAACAGAAAAATTGACAAATCCAGGGTTGCAGAACACTTCTGTAAACCCGGACACTCTGTTGATGACCAACAGATACTGTCACTGCTACAAATACACAACGAACACGAGAGCGTTAGGCGAGCCAAAGAGCAATACTTCATTGGCTTGGCTAATACTCTCACACTGAACGGCAGGAACAGGACCACTGACCGCTAACACAAATACTACTAAGTTGTAACTTACCACTAACAATCACTATATATGGTATAAATATATATCCTCTACTTATCCTATCATTTTGTATTCCATCATATCACCATTATTCTCTGCATTATCATATTCCTTTCCCCCTACACATTATCATGTTTGCGCTACACACACTTATCCTACACATCCACCTATGTTCACCCCTACGATGCAGCACAATTTAGCCAATCATGGTACAGTTAACCTTTATTCAAATTGTACATTTGTGATTACGTTAATTTAGCTCAGAGGAAGCCTCGTATGCCGAGGTGAAATATCAGCTCTTACATATATACAATATATAATCAATATTTAATCCAGATAATAGTCATCATTTCTTTCGCATTGTATTGTTATGTTCTTGCCTTCTAATAATACCAGACACTGTCATCCCAGCACAAAAGGTTTCTGACTCACCCATCATCTTCAAATGGGGAGTGCCCCTTTAGAGCATGCACAAAGGTGCTGTTTATATGGATGAGAACCAGCCCTTCTAGGCAGGAGTGTAACCCCCTGTTCTCACATTATTTATACCAACAGGTATCCTTGACTATTTTGTAATGAGCTGTGAGTTTGTGACATCTTTGTGAGTCTATGTAATATATTGTGAGATCTGTGTAATGTGTTGTAAGTTTTATATAATGTGTTGCAAGTTTGTAACTTCTGTTGTGACTTTGTGTAATGTGTTGAGACTTGCGTGCTGCGAGTTTGTGTAACATGTTGTGAGTTTAGTATGATGTGTTGTGAGCTATTTTTAATACGCTGTGAGATTTTGTGATGCGTTGTGGCCCTGATGGGCCATTGTCCATAGGGGGGGCAGGCACAAGATGCTTTTTGAACTATTGAAACAATAGCAGCTTTAACAGAAATTTGATTCTCGCAATAAGGATAATTGAAAGCAGCATTAAGCTTTTCTTGCAATTCCATGGAAGAGAAACAAACACAATGGGTAAGAATGCATTGTCCATGTCTCACTAGACCGTTTTAAAATGCTTTGGTTTTCTGTCTATCCATACTGGGCCCTTTAAGCCATTGCGAAACTTGGTGGAGGCTTATTCTTTATTTTGAAATCTTTATTTTTATATCTAGTGCAAAGTATCAATGGAAGATCAATGTAATCAACAATTTTCTGTAAACACTTGCTTAACAAACAGATATATGTAACAGCAAGGCAATGTAAACTTAGTGTGAAAGAGCAACATGCAACGCATATCCATCTAATGCTTTTATTTATCAAGAACATCAGTCACAAAAGGTTTTATCTAGATTGACCCATCCCCCTAGTTAAGCTACTTTTAATTTAAGCTTTGGAAATCTTTTCCTTGTAGGAAGAACAACTACCTGAACTAAAACCAAAACCAGCACCAAAAGGACCCAAAGGAGTAAAAGGACAACCTGGTGATGCTGTAAGTACTGTATTTTTGTTTTGATTGTTGTAAGTGGTTGTACAGAAAGTTTTAATAGAAATGAACTAAGAACAGCTGGAGACAGATCTTTCTTTCATCTAGCTGGCACCAACAGAAGAGTTAGTCAGTGTCAAATTAGATGTCACACGAGATTTGTAGTTAATTGATGTTTTCACCAATGGCAGAGCTGAGGGGGGAATGCGTGAATTTGTTCCCCCAATTTTTGCCAAGGTTAATCTTCCAATTCTTCAAATATAATGAGAAGTTTATGGAGTCAGTTTGTTATTCCAACACCTGGTACAATATTCTGAAACAGTTCTTTGAAATTTTAATTTCAAATTTGCTGCTAGTAACAGATTTATTTTGCTAAATATCATCGCCTAACACTGTGACCGCAGAATGAATCAGTATTAGAATGAGTGAATCAGCCACACTCTTTTCTTCAAAGGAACACCCTTTTTCCTCTTAGAAGATACCCATTTTTCTCGAAGGAGATGGCTGTTTATATATTCAGCATAATGTTTATCGGAGCCGTGTAGTCTGTACTATGTTGTCTTGACACAGCAGTCTTCAAGCTGGAAGTCTATGACATTTTCTAAAATTTGCAGTCAGATATCCTGTAAAGCCATATGAATTTATATGCATAGAACTGAAATCATCGATCATTTGTGATGCGATTTGGGACTAGTCATGCTATCTGGATAATCAATCTATTTGACTGAGCATTTAATCCAAACCATTGTACTATTTGGACTTTTTGGCAGGTAGCCAATAGTTGTTTCCATTCACTGCTATTTGAATAGTGATCAGATAACCTAGCAATAGTGATTATAAATTCAACCTTCAGTGGATAGGCCTAAGGTGTCAGAATAATGTCTTCTTCAATTCCTACCCTGTCCCCTAAGACACCCCAAGTATTTCTTAAAAGTTTTGCCCACTGCCAGGCATTTGACTGCAAATTTTTCCTTTTTTTTGCATTACACAATCAGTATGGAAATATGGCATATTTTTGGTGGCTGGCTCAAGAGAATTTACTACAAATATTTGCCCCACCTCCAGGCACCTGTGCAAGAAATTGATATATACCCCCAGCTGCAAGGGTTTGTTCAGGGTAGTAGCATAGGGAATGAACAAAATATATTGAGATAGTGACATCTTTAGAGTTTGATAGAACCAGGGCATTGATGGTTATCTTTAGAGTTTTATAGACACAGGGTATTTTTATGACTGTAAAAAAGGCTTCAAGTAGAAAAATTTGTAGGACCTGAGGAATGTGCCAATATCTCCATCTTGGTTTGCTCCATTCAGTGGTTTGGTTCTGGTTGGTCATGATTTTGATGTGGCTTCTAATTTAAGGCAGTTTCAGTTTTGTGTGTAAATTCTAATTTGATTAAATGCTGTATATAGCATTGAAAGTCAAAGTCAGATTCATCTAAATTTGCACCAAACAATCCATTTGTTGATTGCCCAAGTCTAAAACACAAATGAGGTGGGCGCCTAGACCAGATGAGATTGATGGTCCATGGTCTTCTCATCTGTGTTTTACAATTTAATTTCGCATTGGTTGAAGTCTAATCTACGAAGTTTGCAGATCACTTGTTAAGGGTTTCGAATAAGCCTCGACTAGACATTTTAGGTGCTCTGCTAAAGAGTCTGGATCAAGCAATGTATATATGCATTTTATACAAAAAGATTTGATTCTCTGCATACTTAAAATGGCTTGGTACCCCTGCAAGGAATCTCTTGATGGATGCAACCAATTCCAAGAACAGTATTTTGCAATACCAAAGAACTGATGCAAAGGGACAATGTTTGCACTCATTTTATGGCCCAACGTTCAACATTAGTATACACTTTCATATGTTTTTGCGTGGATACTAAGAATATTCTTGTTTTTTAGGGAAAAGATGGAGCTCCTGGAGATAAAGGTGACCGTGGCGATCCTGGTCCTGATGTAAGTAAACATATACCGGGTGTCCCAAAAAAAAAGTTCCGACGTTTGATGGGACACAGAGGAAAACTCTTCTTTGATCTTGCTCTCATCTTACATCTCTTTCTCTTCAATCTTCGAATACGTTTCTTCTTCCACTTCTCCCTTTCATTCTCCAGCCTCATGCAGCTCGAATTGAGTGGTAAAAAGTACAAACTTAGTATGTTCTCCGAGACCTATTCCCTATTGGATTCGATTTTCAGACTTTGATTTTAATGTTATGAATGAGCAAAACTCTTGTTCGTGGTCTGTTGCTCATTCGGAGATTCCCCCTTCATTGCGATGACGAAGGAAGGTGTTCTCTCTGGTTTTGTCTTGAACATGAGCATGGAGTGTCAGAGCTCATAATTCCATTTTCAGATTACTAATTTCTTCTTACAATATGCCAAACTTTAAGTTGAAATGTCTAGCATTTAACTGGATTGATTAGAAATTGCCAGGTTCAAAACTCTTTTCTCTGTGTTTAATCAATCGCCAGAACTTTTTTTAGGACGCCCGTCAGATGCATTGTTGTAAATTATTTTATATGAATAAAACATATATATGCTGTTGTTAGCAACTCCAATTAGGACTAATCTTAGATTAAACTGCTTAACCCCTGATTAAAATCTAATTTCTGATTACAGTGCATTGCTTGAAGCCTGATTAATGCTAATTAGAGATAAATCTGTGTATATATTAAATCAATCCTGTTTGGTAGCAGGCCTTTTTGTAAGCAAATTTCCAGCGGCATCTTATCGCCCATGAGATCAGATGGCAGGGGCTATCACCCCCATAAAATATTCTTGTGTTTATATTTTGTTTTACTGATTTGCAACGGAACCTTCGAAGGTCTTGTTCTTGCAACAAGGTCTGCCTTCCTTTACCAGACTTTTGAGAATAGACTCAGTCTACTTGAACAAGCCATAAACCTCTTCAAAAAAAGCTGCTAAAGAGTTATTTCATTTGTTTGTAATCTTCTATTCCTTGCTCTTCTGTTATTTTGCTAAAGTTAGGAGTGGGTCAAATCAGTTTGGCCAACCAGTTTGCTGTTGTCCTGTTTGAGTAAATGTGATAGTGATGGATGCTTGAAGAAACAGACTTAGTCTCTTGTTGATTATATTTTGAACCACTGTTTTGAACATATGCAATGTTAAGCAAATTTTGACAATGATTGCAAGGCTTAAATTACTTTGGAAGTTTTATTTGGTTTGCTCTGATATTAATGAGAGGTATAACATTGGATAAGGTTCTTTTACCTTGGTCTTTGACGTTTTTTGCATTACAAGTAAGCTGGGGGCCTCTGGTTTCAGCTATTACATATGTTATCTTTGCAAGCTTGCAACTCGGTGAATTTTCAGCTGATTCACAAGATTCTGGTCTCTAAAATTATATTATAATTTTAGAAGCAGGGTTACCTTCCTATAAGTCTGTTCTTGTTGTTGTTATCTTTCAGTAATTAATCAAACGTCAGCAATTTTTTGAGACACCCTGTAAATTGTTGTCCAAAAAGTCCTGAAATGAAAAGTATCATTCAATTGTGGTATATAAATCAATAGTTGAAAAGTCTAAGCAATTGACTTTGAAATTAATTTTCTATCATTTGCCAGAATGAATTGCCTTGTTATTTTGTAACAAGGTCCTCTAAAAAGTCGTAATTTCTTTCTGGTATGATGGAATTTGTAGCAATAAGGTGCATGAGAAAAGCAGAGTTATATTTCTGTGCCTTTCATTTATTTGCATCCATTCTCTCTTCAGGGACTTCCTGGGGCAGTTGGTTTAGACGGCGCTGAAGGCGATGCTGGTCTGCCTGGCCCACCTGGACCTGCAGGGACCAATGTATCAGTAAGTTGTCTCAGTTATAAACACATACTGTAAAAGCTCTATTAAGCCCCCTCTCTAATAAGCCCCCACCCGATGATCCAAAATTCTGATTGAGTCCCCCACTTGTTAACCCCCACAGGTATCAAATTCCAGATATTACCAATGACTTTCCATAGATATCTCTAGACATACTTGCATGTTACTTTTGATTGTGTTTGGGATGCAGAATGTGTCAAATTCATATATTTTATTTGTTATATTGAATATTGAATCCGTAAAATAGTGGGTAAAGGCACTGTAAAGATATCATATATCTCCTTGTAATTTGCTTTGTGAATAAGCCCCCCCCACCCTCTGTAATAAGATCCCATCTTTAATAAGCCCCCTCTGGACTGTCAAAAATTTAATACAGCTTATATGCCATATTCATCCTATTTCAAGTTATCCTAACCATACAGTACAGGCCCTGGCACAGTACAGTACAGGCCCTGTCTTAGGAACTTGCAAGATTTCTTCATATTTTGATATGACATGTGAATTCTTGAGACGGAAAGACTGAAAATTTTCTTGATCAATAATTACAGTATATATGTACCAGGTATCCCAGAAAAAACACAAAAGATTTGAAAAATACTAACAGCTACTGTTTCATATTCATTATCAAACAATTATTTTTATTGAATCTGCAATAATTACATTAATTTTTGACATATAATCCAGAATTTTTGGAGACTTGGTTGTAAAGTGAAAAATCAGCAAACTTCAAAGTTGCCCATATGTTAAAACTCAGAGCTGCTGCATTGGCCATAGTGAATTATAATGTCAAATATAAAACATGATAATCCCAGCAATTCCCAAAGACTGCTGACAAGCATGCAACCCACAATTTAATTGAACATTTAACAGGAACATTTTATAAAGATTTTGGTCAAGACAGAGTTACTTTTTCTTAAATGACCAGGCCATTGTTAGAGTAATACTTTTAATTGGAAATGAACACTGAAAGCACACTCAAAACTAGATAACTCATGAATCAGCAAGGGATCCCTTTCTCACAGTATATGAATCAAATTGCATGCTTGTCTGTAATCCTGTGAAGTTGCATGTATGCCATGCTTGTAATTTTGCAGCATGCTTTGCCCCAATGCTGGTGGCTCTGGTTTTTACCTGACAACAAATTCATAGTTCATTGATTTTCAACTCTGCAATTAAGGCACCAAAAATTATGCAAAAAAATTTACTAACAACATTTAAACTAATCAATGCAAATTTAGAGAAAAATAGTTATTTGATTATTAATTTGAAACAGCCTGTGTCACACTTTTTTAAGTCTGTTGCATTTTTTGCATCACCCGGAATTAAGGAATTCAAAATATGTTCTCAAATAATTTATAATCAGGAAAATGAGGTAGTGTGCACAAGGCCTGCACTATAATTTGGGAGTTTCATTTATTGATTTTGAAGTTATTTAATTCAGTATCAATGTCACTGCTTTTCAAGCTTGCATCCAGGGTTTTGATGTGTGCATAGGTCAGACAAAATTTGATGATCATATCAGTGGGCTAAAACCTGACTGGAGCATTTGTTGGTATTGTGCCAGTAGTATTGTATAGTTGTATACTAATTTTGTAAAGTATATATTGTAGTTTGCAAATTTTTAGTGGATATAAAAAACAGTTGAACTTCACATAAGGGATCATCTCCAAATTATCACATGGCTTTTATACGAATTGATACTAACTCAATCGTATACATGAAAAGGTGTTATATGATTTAATTTGTATAGCCGCACAAGAATTCTATATGAATTGTTTGATTTCTATACAAATTATGATATGAATTTGATGCAAATTTGTTACAATTTTGATATGAATTGTGTATATGAATTGCTTATACGAATTTGTTATGTATTGTGTTTACGAATTGACTATACGAATTTGATGCAAATTGCATACGAATCACAGACGAATTGTATAGATATGAATTTACACCAATTCTAAAAGGTCACAATACGGATTAATTCGTATGTAGCTTATAGAATATTGTATCGCTATGGTATGATTCTACAAATTCCCTATGTGAATTTGATACAAATATTTTGGAGACAATCCCTAAGTCAGCTTGTTTCTCTCAGTCCAAGAAAATGTGACTTGTGATAGTTTTTAATGACTCATTTCATTATTTGCAGACAGCCATCACTATCTATGGACCTCCTGTAAGTATATATTCATTTGTTGATGTTTTCTACTTTTACAAAAAGCAAAGGAATCAATCACCTTTATGTATGAGTGACAAATACAATCAACATAAATCAGAAAAGTAGTGAATTTTGCTTTTCTGCTTTAAAAGATTTGAAGTGAGAAGGGGCCTTGTTCAGGACATGATAAGGCTCTAGTTCAAGCTTTTTTGGGGGTGTTTGATATAGATAGTTATAAAACCTGATATGATTTGCATAGATGATTCAAAGACAAGTAAAAAATGTGTCTAGAAACATTTCATCAAATTTGTCAGGAATTTTGTCCTCCAAATATGTTCACTGTTTCTGCCGATAGCCATTATTTAGAAGTATGATAACATTGCCAAAGTAGTATGTACAGACTATGGTAGTAGTGATAAATATCTTGCAATGTTGTTGTAGTCATCAAATTACTTTCATTTCGAAGTATTAAGGCCATAGTTTGACCACATTATTGATCAGTTTAGCTTTTCTGTTTTGTACAGAAGGCAAGTTTTGATTTTCTTCCTGTTCTCTGCATGAAAGAGAGATTGCCAAATTACTGATACAACTGCCTTTAGCTTCCTTTCCTGTTTAAACGGACAGAGCAAAAACTGCGCACACATGTGCTAAAACCTTGGAACTGTGAGCCCCCTTGCTCCCTGCAACAGATCCCAAAATTCAGCAACACTTGATAGTTTGTTTCTTGGGCATTAAACTCTTTATTAATCATTTCAAACAGCTTATCTATTCAAACACTTCCTTATCCCAGATTGCTTGATGACATTACTTCACGCAGTTTCTAAATTTTGTTTTCAATCCCAAAGGGCCCTCGTGGACCAGCAGGACCAGCTGGAAAGGCAGGCCCAGCGGTAAGTTCAGTCATGAGTTTGTTTTATATGGACTGAAATACTGAATTTTCGTTTGTTATTTTGTCTTACAGGGTTTTTCAAAAAAGGTCCTCCCATTCAAAAAACCATAGTTCAGTTACCATTTCTATCACAAAATTTTCTGTTGTCTTGTTTTTGTCAATGATCCAAATGTGAACTCTTCTGAAAAGTCCTCATTCTGAGATAAACTCTTAAGCATCTCTATTGTTCCTAAAGAGCCATTATCTTGACCTTCTAGTCTCTACATTTCAACCTGAACAATAGACATATATATATATTTGGAAATTGAATTTAGATTTCAACCGCAAGAAAATCACAGAATAGAATGAAATACGGAGCTCACATTTTCATAAAACCCCCTTACCAGCAGCTTCCTAATTTCTGGGTATATGAGATGAGTGGTGATTCAACCCAACAAGATTTTCACATTTAAGTTCGCCCTTCATTGATAGATTAATTGATCAGTGTTTGACATTAATCACATAATTTTTATTCCACAGGCAACCAAACATTTACACTTTTTTGACAAATTTGGTATATATAATGTTTTCAGTGATCTTTCATCATCTATTTGTAGGGTCCACCAGGTGAGAAGGGAGAGACTGGCCCACCTGGTCCAAGAGGACCACAGGTATGCATTTCCTGATGAACTTAATTCTTAAGGAATGATTTACTGACACAAGATTCCACAGGATTGCTGAGATGATCACATACAGGGTGTGCCAACAATTTTTGATTAAGTATTGACAAATAACAGTAACAAAAGCACACCCATGGGTTGATAGCCCTGCCCCCAAGGTTTGAGGTAACTTTAGACACCAGAATCTTGCAAGTCTTTTTAAAGTCACTGAGTTATGAGCTCTCAAAGATCAGATTTATGCCACAGCTAAAACCAGAGACTCCTTGACGACCTTTTCTGCAAAAACTTCAAAATCAAGGTAAAGCAAGGTTATCCAATGTTATGTGTCTTGTTTAGATTAGAACAAACCAAATAGGATGTGGAAAGTAATTTAAAATTATATGTTTTACTACTATGACATCACATGCAGTTAGTACTGCACAACTTGTTTATAAGTTTGATTCTGATGCAGATGAGATCTTGTCATTTTGTTCGCATCCAGGTTATTTTGTTCACATCCAGGAAATTTCTTTGTTGCAGATTTATCGCAAAATAGCTAAAGTTTCCTTGAAGCTATTTAGTTCAAAGAAATAGGTCATTGAATTTTACACCCACCTTTGGAACCTATGCTGGTAATAACCATTTCATACTTACTCCTAGGGACCCATTGGTCCACAAGGTCCAGCTGGCCCAGATGGCAAAAATGGAGCTGATGTGAGTATTTTTTGCCAAATTTGTACTTTTCAATGATGAAATCTTTCTTGAAGAGTAAGATGTCATGTTTATCGTAATGTGATAAGTGCTCATATATATATTTATATATATACCATAAATTTTTAAATGAACAGAGGTGGACAAAGTGCATAGCATAACGAAGCAGCTTAGCATGCAGCTTGTTTGTCTTTAAGGAGGAAAATGATAAGAAAAGAATAGAAACAAGGATAGGAAGAAAGAAGAAATGAAAGGGAAAAGAAGAGAAGAGAGAAATGAGGGGATGAGGAAGAATGAAACATAGAAAGTGGAAAGAGGGCAGAAGGCTTGATGAAAAGAGAGACTTGAAAATGTAAAAAGGAAAACAAGAAAGAAAGGAGGATATAGCAATAGAAAATGGGATTGTTTGGTTATGTTCCTCGACTGCTCATCTGTGTTGTGCAGTAGTTCAATTTGAAATCTGAATGTGTGCCTCCTAGAAGCCAAAAAATACAAGAGCCTTCCCCTGAATGAGCACCCCTGTAAAGTTTGTTAGAACCACAATGATAGGAGTTTCAAACACATGCCAAAAGGAGTTTGAAGATTTGATGGCTTGTTAAGTCGTAATATGTGATGTAGAACCTTCTCAAGTGTTGAATATTTTACCACTCTCATTTTGGTTTTTGTAAGCAGGCCTCTGTGTAAAACCTTGTTGTGGTTGGGAACATAAGATGATAAGACAAACGAATAGTTAAATGCTAACACAGCCATTTGTCACCCAGGGTCTTTTTGGGGGCACACTGAATTTTTATACGCCAGTAACATCTAGCTATAGTAAAGAAAAAGAAACTGAGGGATCGTCTCCTAATTATCGTATAGCTTTTATACAAATTGATACGAATTCAATTGTATACGTGAAAAGGTGTTATACGATTTGATTTGCATAGCCGCACGAGAGATTAGAATTGTATACAAATTGTTTGATTTCTATACGAATTATGATACAAATTCGATATGAATTTGATTCGATTTTGATACGAATTTTGTATAAAAATTGCATATATGATTGTGTTACGATTTGTGTTTACGAATTGCTTATAGGAATTTGATACAAATTGCATACGAATCACATACGAATTGTATATGAATTTATATATACAAATTCTAAAAGGTGACGATATTAATTAATTCGTATGCGGCTCATAGAAGATCGTATCAATATGGTATAATGCTAGGAATTCCCTATACGAATTTGATACAAATATTTGGAGAAGATCCCTAATTAAACTGTATGAAAAGAAAAATACATGACATGAACAAGAAGAACAATTAGAGCTATATACAATAGATAAAATCTACTCTAAAATTATATACTATATACTAAATATGGCAAGGTGGTGTTATGAAACAAAGTTTGGAATTATCTTCATGAAACCGGCTAGTTTTTTGGATATACTGCAATGTTGATTGTACTATGTTTCTACTAATGCCATTAGAAAGGTCTTTATCGCCATACAATATAAGCTGCGTAAGAACCTTGTTTGAAGGATTAGCATATCTAACTTGTGGGAGTATTAAAAATACTCATCAGGAAGATCATGTTGTGTGTCTGTGCCCCCGGAAGTTGTAGTGGCCTGTTTGTCAATAAAGTTTATCATTTGTTTGACACATGGTAGTCAAATGGAACCAAGAATCCCTCACCAATAAAATTATGTTCTATGGGGTTTTCAAATTTTTATGAGTTCTTGAGAAGTTTTTTCCTGAGTATTTTCGTAAAGCATTATGAATTCTTCTTATTTTGCTAATCATTTTTCAGGGAGCAAAAGGACCCAAAGGAAGGACAGGACGCCAAGGTCCAGTTGGAAAGCCTGTATGTTGATTTATAGTTTCATCTGTTTTATCTTTCATAACAAGAGGAACTCTCCTCTCTCCTTTGTTTGCTTTGCTGCTTCTCAAGGTCCAAACAAATTTCCATGCTCTGCTTGAAATTTCCACAAAACTGCTTCTTGTCATCTTGGTTTGAAAAGTTTGTAACAAATAAACTTTGGAAAGACTTTTTCTGGCAAAGATTTTTTTCAGGGCATTTCAATCATATTTGCAGAAAGTTTAGATGTCTAACAAAGTATATGTAATTATATTTATTTCTGCTTATTTCATAGTAAAAATGACATACATTTGAGGAATTCCCCATAATGATTATTGCTGAGGATGACTGCTGAGACGGATTCAAATTAAGAAAATATATGTAACATTTCTTAATAGTGAACACTCTGACAACATGCATTTGCAATAGACCTTTTAGCTATTCTACAAAAGAGCCTGGATCGAGCGATATATTTATACAATTTTATACGCGAGGCTCGATAGAGTGGCGTTAGAGCTTCGATTGCAATTGTGCTCATTCGAAAATTCTACAAATTGTGATGAAATATCGTTCGATCCACATTCGTTGTGAGAATAGCTAAAAGGTCTATTCAAAGCTTGTCATGAGCGAGACATTACATTGTCAGACTGTGGAAATATCTTGCTGTGATTTTTCTATTCTGCAAAAATCTTGAACACTAGTCATTTAGGAGTACAAAAAATTTAGCACATGAAGATTCTTAGATGTACTGTATAAATGTCCGAACGTATTAACTTCAAGACTCTCTGGCTTTTAAATATAGAAATTTGTTGGGTTAATTTGAGAAGCAGCAAAGTAACTAATAAGAGCTATCTCATAGCTGTAGTGGTGAAACGTGTCGCTTTCAGGGTGGTCTGTTGCTAGATACGATATAAGAGAAAATTCATTTATATACCAAATGAATAGTTCTGAGAGATGAAGGTATTCATTGTTCCGCTGTTGTTTCTTTATGAGAAAAGTTTCTCTCCAAGTTTGTTTATCACTCGTTGCCCTTACATGGAAATTTGTAATCCTTGACTTTTTGTTAGCTTTTGTATGATACAATGAATGAATGATGAGGGCTTGAGTAGAATAGGGCTCTTAGTTAACCAGTTCTGCAATCATTCTAGGGTAGCACTGGTCAAGCTGGTGGCAGGGGTTTGAAAGGATTGAAAGGTGAAGCAGGAGACCCAGGTGTCAAGGGAGAAGTTGGTGAGGCTGGCAAACGTGGAAGAGATGTAAGTACAAGGGTTTTTCAGAAAACACAACCCAACTGTAATTAAAAGGTTTTAAAAATGATAAAGTTTGAGAGATCGTCTCCAAATTATCATACAGCTTGTATACCAATTCATACAAATTCAATCATTTACGTGAAAAGGTGTTTTACAATTTAATTCATCTAGCCGTAAAAGAGATAAGAATTGTGTATGAATTGTTTGATTTTGATTGATATGATTTTGATACGAATTGTGCATACGAATTGCTTATACGATTGTGATATGAACTGCATACGAATCACATAGGAATTGTATGTATACGAATTTATAGGAATTGTAAAAGGGGACAATACGAATTAATTTGTCTGCAGCTTATAAAGTATCAACATCGCATAATGCTACAAATTCCCGATAGGAATTTGATACAAATATTTGGAGACGATTCCTTAGAAGATGTCATGTATGACATCTGGAAGCGCAATCTTCTTTCAAATGATATGCAGTTTGTATAAATATATGTAATTTTGTATCATTTAATTGATATTTTGGTAAGTATGCCCAATTTCAAACTTAGCTTGCCGTAAGAGCAAAATAAGCACGTCTTTGATGGCAAGAAAACTCAAACAGATGAAAATATTTCAGACCAAGAAGTACTTGAGGTGATGCTCTAAGGTTGGAAAAGAAAAATTTATGCACATCAGAAACATTTCATTATGAATGATAAAATAAGCTCTCACAAAGAGGAGTTTTCGTTTGTGTAAATTTCCTGTCACTTTCCTGCATCTAAGATAAGCCATACTTACAGGAAAGGAAGCTAAGTGGATAAAATATTGAATTAATAAGCACAACTTGGATATCATTGGAAGGAAGATAGATTGTACTTTTACATGGTTTGCTTGAAATTGATAAAAGATATTTGCATATTCTGTAGCAAAGTAAATTTGGGAAAAACCAGAATTGAAGGTTTCCAGAAGCTTTTTGCACAAGAATTCTTTGGAGCAGGACTGAAGAAGCCAGTAAAGGATTTGCAACTCTCTTTCTTTGCAACTGCAACTTTCTCTGATTATTCAAAGCATGATATGAAAAGTTGAATGATTAAAGGGATGCTGTTGCTTCAATGTAAACAAATCCATAAATATGATTGTTTTAGCCAAATGTCCATTGTCTTCTGCAGTTTGCGTTAAAAATCTGGTTATTTCCAAGAAATTGTTAAAGTTGTGAATGTTGCTCTTTGCAATATAAGGATTTAGCTTCAAGACAAACATTTAAAGTGTGGTATTCCGTATCAAAAGTTAAAAATCACCATTTTTATTTAAATGTAGAGATGGAGCTCTCAGCTCTACTAGAAACTGCCATTTGTATGCTGCCTTTATATTGTACAAACTGAATTTTCCTGAGCAATTTCCAGACTAAGTTTTCTTCAAATGGCACGCCAAAGTTTGTCCCAAAGCGCCAAAGTTTGTCCCAAAGAATCTTTTTGTTATAAAGGTTTAGTACAGTAGCTTTGTTCTGTCATTTTCATGATTGTTGATTCATCTTTTAGGGAGTCCAAGGTTTGCAAGGCGTCAAAGGAGCAGCTGGAGATGAAGTAAGTTTTCCATTCTTTTTTTCTGTTGCCTTAATGCAGCAGTTTTTTCTGGGAGGAGTTGAGATATTTTTTCCTCCAGATACCTTTCACAATGCTGTTAAGATGCAAAAATCAGACAATTTTTGGGTAGCTTAGCATAAATTTTGATCAATGGTAGCCACGTAATTCAGTATGAATTAAGCATATCAAGATACACAATTACGAATCCCAAAATCCCCTTTTACAAAATTCTTCAGTCTTAAACATTTAGTATACTTAATTTGGTGGAGTTTGACTTAACTCTACTAGCTCAGAGCTCAGAAAACCAGCAGCTCCTTGGTTGATATACCAAGTTTCTAGTTTGATCAGTAATTAGAGTCGCCAGACTTATACTATTCTATCCAATAGCACTATATTTGAGAGCATTGTTTACCTAGATGGCCACAGTTCAATGGTGAATATTCTTTATAATATACAGAAGATCTAAAATCAAATCCATGAGACCCCTTGTCATGAGGCTCAAGTGGTACGGCTCTACCTGGGATTGAAGCCTATCCGCTTGACTGTTCTGGCTGCTATGACAGATGATTACACCACTGCATCACAACACACATACCCTCAACTTCAAGAAAGCAATAACAGACAACATGTTTTTTTCAAGCATTTCCTCTTTATCAGACTGTCTCTTCATCAGTTAGCATCTAGAACCAACTTGTATGTGACAGAGCAGAAACTGTGTAAGATGACTTCATTGACCAATCTGAGATAAGGAAGTGTTTGCATAGATAAGCTTTTTGAAATGATGAATTAACAGTTTAAGGCCCTATGAAGAAAATATCAAGTGTTCACTAATTTCGGGATCTGTTGCAGGGAGCTAGGGGGGCTCAAAGCTACGAGTCTTTGCTCATGCTTGTGCAGTTTCTGCTCTGTCCTTGTGTATACTTTTTTGAATGTTTTTGTTTGCTCGGCTTGTATTTATCTTCTGTGACGTTATTTTTCAGGGTGACCAAGGTCCACAAGGTTATCCCGGAGCAAGAGGAGTGACTGGTGACATTGTAAGTACTAAAGAGCCTTTCTGAGATGTTTCCGATTTCCTGATTGCCATTCAGACAAAATGATTCAGTTTGAAAAATTTACCGTAAATATTGAAAGCATGGTAGCAATTTAAGTGAAAATTTCCTGATTAAGCCATTTTGTTTGTTCTGTTGTTGTGAATTTTTAATGATGAACTTGTACAAAATCAGTTTTGTTGATAGGTCTTTGATCAAGCTTGGGTTTCAAATCTTTAAAAAGCTGGATGTAAAATTCATTGACCTATTTCTTTGAACTGTTTGGCTTCAAAGAAACTTTAGCTATTTTTCTTATAAGTCTGCCGTTGGACTCTTCTGAATTCATCAATATCTTTTGAAATTAGATGTTTTAGGCATAGGTTTCAAATCTTTAAAAAGCTAGGTGTAAAATTCATTGACCTATTTCTTTGAACGGAATGGCTTCAAAGAAACTTGAACTATTTTACAGTAGATCTGCTGTTGGACTTTTTTGAACCCTTCAATATTTTCAGAAATACAGTGTTTTCCTTCTTCTTTAAGAATTCAAGAAAATTTTTGAAAAAAACTTAAAACTATCGTGTATAATTCCTAAACCTGTCGACGAAAGATTAAATAATTTTCAAGAAAACCATAGTTTATGGCTGCCTACAATATGGTATCAAGTAAAACTCTTACACTCTTCTGGTTTGTGATTTAGAAATTTGATGATGTCACATCATAAAATGAGCTGAAATATGAAATTGGTTGTAATTTCGACAAATAGTCCAGATTTCTGAAAAGTCCAACGGTAGAATCATAGAAAAATGCCTAAAGTTTCTATCAAGTCAGTCAGTTTAAAGAAATAGGTCATTGAATTTTACCCCCGCATTTTTTCATAGATTTAAAGACTTGGAACTTATGACGATGTTTTTTTCTTTTTCGAGAATTCAAGAAGAATTTATAAAAAAATGTAAAACTGTCACAATTCCCAATCCGTTTGACCTAACGTGAAATAATTTCCAAGAAAACCATAGTTTATGGGTGTGTACAATATGGTATTGATCAAAAGACTGTCACTTTTGTGGTTTATGACTTTAAAAAGTTTGATGACTTCACACATGCAAATCAGCTGCAATTTTAAATGCACTTTGACTTCAAACAATATAATTAGACTAGTTCTGAAAAATCCAATGGTAGAATTATGGGTACTGTAGGTAGCTAAAGTTTCTTTAAGTCATTCAGTTAGAAGAAATAGGTCATAGAACTTAACCCATCATTTTACACAGATATGAAGACTTGAAACCTCTGCTCTTTTGGAGCCTGAACCTATCATAATAGGTGATGAGTAAACAACCATTCCCAGCATTTGAAAGGCTACTGCTCCTTAAATATGTAAGCATTGGCTGATTGAATGACCCACATCTTCAATTATTTTTCGAAGTTTTCCTGGCTGATATCAATCTCTCCCCTCAGATATTTTTGAGAAAGTCCCTTTGAGAAACCTTGAAAAATATACTAAAATCAGCAAAAAATGTCCCTATTTTATCTACTCGGCAACAGTGGCTTCAACACGTTTTTAGAAGTCTCTTGGAAGATGAACAAGTTTGCTTTTTGTGTGAAAAACTTATTCAGGGAGATTTTATTCACGCAAGAGGACAAACACATAAATACATGTGCCGGCTGACACAAAACAACTTCACGAGCAAGTGCATAGCTAGCTCCTTGGAATCAAAAGTTATTGTCAAATGCTTTGTATCATAGTTCAGTTGAAAGGCTTAACTATCTTTTGAGATGCTGCATGGTCATTTTAAGCAATGATTACCACCCGAAAAACCAGATTCAAAGAGAACTTTGAATCCCAGAATCCTCTTTTTGAGTGAATTCATCGGCACCTTTTTCCAGCCAACATTTTTGAAAAATTCAACATTTTGGATTTTAAGTCGTGTGGGAAAAGTTTTCGTTTTGCAAAATGATCGACCTCTGTTCATCATTCAAATTTCTTGCTACAAAGCAAATTTGGAATTCAATTTTTCACATTCAAGAAATGAATGAATTTCTATATTTTTGGAACTTTTTTTTTCGAACGGTAGGCATACCTCCGACCGAGCAACATCGTAAAAGATAGTTAAGCCTTTCAGCTTTGTGCTGATACATTGTTTGTGTTCCTTTGCTTTCAGGAAACTGCGTGCGATCTTTCTCATGAAGTTTTTCTTGGGGCACCTGGTATTTGCAGGTTTTTGAAAGGGACTCTCCAGAAAATCTCCCATATCTATGGGAAGGAATGACCTGTTAAAGCCAGGTGAATTACTGAATTTTTATTGACCCATGTGGTAAATATTTAGTATGTATTTTTTGTATTTCAATATTCTAACCTGCTTTTTCCCCAGGGACCAAGTGGAAATGATGGTGCTGATGGCCCACCTGGTGCCCAAGGACCACGAGGACCTGACGGCCCCACTGGTGTACAGGGTCCAGCTGGAGCTGTTGGTGAAACTGGCAAGCAGGGAATTCAAGGACCTGATGGCAGAAGGGTGAGTTTTCTTTGTCTGTCGCAGAATAAGGAAGCGTTTTGGTATATACAGTTTCTAGGTAAGATCGCTATAGCCTAACTTCCATCTTACAATGATGATTAGAGGGTTTTGCAAGGTCAAAAGCTTGCATTTACAAAGAACAACAAAATCTATAAAAGATGTTCCATTTAGAATCAGATTGCACGAAGGACAGATTCCTCTGTCAATAGTCAATGTTGTTTGGATTGTATTTCATTGCATTGTAGTATCTCAATGTTATTTATAAGTTTCAGTGCTCTGGCTGACATGCTTTGTACTATGGAAAAAACATCACATAATTTAATCACACAATGCAGAAAGCACTTAAGAGGTGACAAAGCTGGTCAAAAGATAACAGCGAGTCCATCCTTCATCGGGATCACATTAGCCAAACAGGGCATGCTGCATTGTTAAAAGATTTCTCTATTTTGGACCAAGCCAACTATGAGTTTGACCTTCTTATATTCACGAGAGCCTCCTTATTTTATGGGATCGACATAAAGTTCCCAACAGTTCTCTATTCCCATAGTCCTCTTTTGATTTATTCCCACATTATTCACTCGAGACTTAGATCTCAGGTTCCCCAATCAGTAGGTAACTCACGCTTAGATTCACTGAAGATGAACCAAGTTTGGTTAGCAACATGCAAAAAACGTTTTTAAGTTAACTTAAGTGAATTATTTTTAACCATCTATGTCATCTATCTATACCATTCCAGTATTGCGGAATTCATTTATTATATTTTAACAACATAGAACGTCTATAAAATGAAGTTTACAAAAATTTTCGTCGCTTGCCTTAATTTATCATGCAAAAATTTATCATCAAATTGTGCTGCCCACCGTTTGTTGTACTGTACTTGTTCCACTGTAGTTATTTTAATGGCATTTGTGTATAAATATGTATATATCTATTTGAAAAGAACTAACTGAAGTAAATTCAATTCAATTCAAGTCAATTTTATTCGTAAAATACAAGCTACTACAGAATAGAAACTTGTTTAAATGCTTGTATTCTACGTAAAGCTTGTATTCTACGCTTAGCTTATCTAGCTTTGGCCGCTAAAGTAAAGTTTTAAAATACAACATATAAAACTACATCAATAAACTATACGATTAATAAGGAACAGCTACATGGAATACATATATATCAACTGTAAAACTATATGCTTTAAAACTACTGTAAAACTACGAAGGTCAACTGTAAAACTCGTTTTTCCTTACTTTTGTTTATCAACTAACCAAGTTCAAATTAGTATCGATCAAAGTAAATGCCTTCAAGGTTCTGATTTGTCATTTATTTTTATCGTAGGGTGAACGTGGTTACCCAGGAATCAGAGGTCCTTCTGGAGATGCTGGAAGCACTGTAAGTAATTTTGCATTAATCTTTTGTATAGAAAGACGCTTCCATATTATTTGTGTTTAATTCACAAGTCTTGCTATAGAGCAGTTAGATGCAAAGCATAGACAACAAATTCTGTGTGGCATTGTCTCATAAGTATTGGCCTGAATGCCAAAGCTTATTTGCAGTGAAATTGGAGGAAACGTACCATGTAAGTTTGTTGATTATTTGAAAATAGATGTTCATCATTTGGTTTCTTGGAATATTGTTTTGTTATTTTCATCCGTTCAATTCAAATATTGCTACCATTTGATGGAGTGTATGAAGGATTACAACAGGAGTTCTTTTCCTTGGAAGCACAATAAATAACAATGTTCAATGATTTCTTCATTTTGAATATTGACAACATGGATGGTACACTTCTTCCACTTTCACTGTAAAATAGCTTTTTCTTCGTTGAAGTTCCAACGATATTAGTTGGGCAGCTGATCCAGCGTCATTCAAGATAGTCTATTCAACTCTTTAAAACAGAACATGCAGTAAATTTTTGGAGATTCACAAAACTTTTGAAGTTGATCTTCCTTTGTTATGGAAGAATTCTCTAACTGTTGTTTTCTCAACTAGGTGCTTGTTGCTAAAACAGCCTAACCATTTTTCCTGAAAAAATCATTTTTGCTTTAATGTTGATTCCTAATTTTTGATAATTCTTTTTAAATGTTTTAGGGCCCACCTGGTGATGATGGTCCTGCTGGCAGCGTTGGGCAAAGGGTAAGTTTGAAAGATGGGATGTATTTCTTCTTCAAGATTAATCAAGTTTGAAGATACAAGGCTAGTTATGCCTTATGAGAACTGACATCGTGGATCATCAGCGATGGATTGCTGACTAATTATGATTTGATGAAAACCAAGCT
Source organism: Aurelia sp. 4 Dawson et al 2005 (assembly GCA_964019985.1). Lineage (NCBI taxonomy): Eukaryota > Metazoa > Cnidaria > Scyphozoa > Semaeostomeae > Ulmaridae > Aurelia > Aurelia sp. 4 Dawson et al 2005. The sequence goes on along the minus strand of OZ026493.1, from coordinate 7,600,384 downwards.
TTATTTGGTTTGAGAGCATTGTATTTAAAGGACAAGCCTGGCGTTGTTATAATTGTTGATTATTCAAGAGATCACACTGTTGTGAATGGTGTGTAGTACTTTTTTTCAATCTTTTCCTCTTTTAATCTGCAAAACTGCATATTTCAATCTGCTGGGAAGTGCGAAATGACGACATTTTACATGACGTCACTTCCCGTTGACCTGAACGAGGCTGCCAAATGTGTTGATATTATACTACTCACATTGCTAGCCTCCTTTCTACACATTCGCACTCTTGTACAAAATATAAAATGGCGACGATATTTGGCCTAACTTATGAAGATTCGTCAACCAATTTGTGAAAGTTGGAGGCACCAAAACTTGGAAAGAACTCCCAATTGGTGTTCAGCAGTTAGTAAGGTTACTTTTTAACAATAATTTTAACAAACCCTAGACTTGTCCTTTAAGTGTTTTCTGGGAATTCTTGAGCAACTTTGACCATCTTAATCATTTTTCACTGCCGGTTTGCGCAAAATTGGATCTTTAAGCACCCTTATATGTCTTTCAGTTTTCCCTTAAAAACTTATTCGTTTCATCCTCTTTCTTTAGGGTCTACCTGGACCACCAGGCTACAGAGGCAACCAAGGACCAAGAGGCTCCACCGTAAGTTAATGACAGTACAGCATACTCGCTAGATAGTAGAGACTCAGGGAAAAATACTCTTCAGTTTTATTTATAATTTATAAATTATAAAGCATCAGTTGAAAATTTTGAAATCGTGAGGAATTGAAAAGAATCTCGCAAGGAAAATCAAGAGGGAGGAGCTTGCTATGCAGTCCTCTAAACGGATAAATTCAGCAAGTGTTGTTCATATTCACCTCAGGTCAAATTGATTAATCACAATATAGATGTAAAAAATTGTCACTAGAATATAGAAAACCATAATGTTAGAAGCCTATTTACAATTATATATACAATATACATTAAAGAAAGGAAAATGTTAGCTATTGTCAACTTTTTAAAACCGTAAGGCCTTTCCAAATATATATCTTTATCCATGCATTTTCCGTTAACACAAATCTCATCTGATATCAATTGCACGATAGAGTACCAAGAAATACACAAACATGGACGCTTTCCTGGAAAATTAAGAAAGTTCTATATACTGCTGACATCCAACTCACTTGCTCCTATATTGTAAATTTTTGTATCTGTTTAATTTCTCTAGGGACGTCAAGGAAAACGTGGTCCACGTGGCAGTCCAGGACCTCAGGTAAGTCTATATTTATATTTGTGTATTTCATATATATTCGTTTTATTTGCAAAGTTTTGGACTCAAGGTTTTTGCATCTGTTTCGTTCTCTTTTCCAACCGTTTACGTTCAATGAATTGTGCTGCGAGACAAATGGAAACGTTGGCTTTTAGGCGATTAAGATGTTTCCATTTGGTGCAAGTCTCGTTTTGATGAGTGATTTCTGATACTCGTCGTGTTCAGTTGATAAACAGTGACATCGAGTAAAATAAAGCTTTCCGCTGTGCAGTCCGGGGGGAGGGGAGTGGAACTTGAGTCTTGGGATGGCAGGGAAATGCCGCCCAGCATTTTAAAGGAAGTCCTTATCAAGGATTTTCGGTCTATTTTCATACCCATTTTAATCGATTTTTGGGAGACAAATCCAGTTGAACGTCCCAGAAACTGAGTTTCATTTCACTTTAAATGTACAATATAAAGGTACAGTTGCAAACAACTACCTGTCAGACCTAAAACGATAAAAATCCACCGTTCCATTTACCAAACTCGGCAACATTTTTCGTTCCAGGTCAAAAGCTACCATTTCTAGTAGAAAATTTAAATTATAGGACCCATAATCAAGGATTTTCGAGGTTCTAAACCCATCCTTATGGGCGACACGCACCTGATGCCCTTGTATTGTTACCACCCCAGGTGTGCAGTCTTTTCTAATTGCTGCTGTTTATTGAAATTTTAGGGTGAATCTGGTGCAGCTGGTGACATGGGAGCTAGAGGAGCCAAAGGAAGCAAGGTAGGCTCGTTACTTTCTTCGTTTCATTCATTGTAGAGCCCCCAAAACACATCGTTTTAAAGGACAATTCTGGAATTTATAAAATCAATGCTGAAAATAATCTTGAATTGCTGAAGAATAATTGTAACTTTTTCAACAATTTGACATCTGTGACAGCTGCCAATTCGACAAACAGTTTTTATTCAGGTAATACATTTTCACAAACTAAGGGGAAATTTGTTAAAATTTCTTTTTTTCAAGTTTTGGCCCATGACTCAGATTAATCACATAGGTACATGCTGCCACTTACCTTCAGTCCAAAGGAAAATGATTCCCTTAATGCAAATATATTTTTTATAAGAAACTGCTAAAAAGAAACTCATCCTTCAGATCACTGAAAAATCAAGGAATTCCAGCTTTGTACTGGGAAAATGTAACTTCGTAAACTATTTGTTTTGATAAAGGAAATCCTTAATTTGTTTTTGCTTTAGTTCACTTGTTTTCTGTATCATATTATTTGGAAGTTACTTGGGTAATGTCTAGACAAAGGATAGGCACGAGGAAACCTTGCTTTGAAATGTTCACAATGCAACTGGTTGTAAACATTGGGATCGTTGTGGAACCTTTGAAAACCCGTTATGAAACTATTATTACTCAAAATCTAAACAATTATATCTAAGAAACTTTCAGTGTTGGCTTAAATTCTTAGCTTTGTGTAAAAGTATTTTAAAGTATACGTTTGAGCTAGCGAATGCAAATTTAAGGAAGTTAAAAGATGGTGTGAAAGTATTCACTTTAGAATCAAAATACAGTGCATTTTATGGCATTTATTTTTCTCCTGTAGGGTCAACGTGGTTTGACTGGCCAAGTTGGACAGCAAGGGCCAACTGGACGAGTTGTAAGTTTTCTAATGTTGTTGATAACTTTTGGAATCGAAAAATTTCAAATGGAATTGTTAGTACACGCTTAAATCTTTTTGGATAGGCTAATATAGACCTTTGCCAAATTCTGAAAACGGCAGACTTTGCAGAGACGGAAAGACAGTTCCCAATCAAACACAAAGTTCTTCAAAGCAGCAGGTTTCAGATTTGTCCTGGCGAAGACGTGGTTTCCAGTTGAAAAACACCAAGATAAGTCTGATGCTTTGCAGCAAAGAGTATGATTATCGATTATCGTTGCAACTCGAGCAATGTCGCCTTGTTTTCAGAGTTCTGCAAATGAAGTAGAGAATCTTTCCAAAGTCTGCCAATATTTCTGCCTTTTGGAGCAGAAGGCTCAGCAGGCCTGCCAAACCTACCAAACCTGCCGTTTTCGGAACTGGGGAGTCCAATCAAACACAGATTCCGTGTCTTCCAAGTCTACGGTTTTAAGAATTGGTAGCAATCAAACACATGATTAGGTTCGCTTGTGGCAAGTCATTTGAAATGATAGTGCAATAACATCTTACAAACTTGACTTTAAACTTCAAATGCACACCGTTTTACTACACTGAATAGTATGAACATATAGTTATGTTATTCAACATGATAAATAACCACTGTTTATAATCTGTCGTTCTACCTGAGAATACATGTTAGTTTATGAAGTATATATAGAATTTTATTACTCACAGTATCACATACTGAAGAAAAAATCCAGTATGGTACAAGTCATATAAATTTTGGGATGTTGTTAGAAATGTTTCTTCTCAGCGATACATGGTATAAACTTTATGCCAATTTATTAGTGATGACTTGTTCACCTTAAAGTAAAGAGAAAATACCTTCACTATAGAGTCAAAGAGGATACCAATTTTGTATATATGGAAGTGAATTTTGTTGTTATGTAATGTTGTCTCTTTTCAGGGAAATGATGGACGCCCAGGACCACCAGGACCCAGTGGATCAGCTGGCGCAAGGGTACGTTAGTTGTGACTATTCTTTCTATCATTTATCATCCCAATAACATTTAACAGGCTACAGTGACATTTGAACTATCCTGGCAATCGTTTTAAGACCTTGTCCTAGCAACCTTACACCCTGATTCTGGACATACCTCACTGCACAAGATCCTAAACAAATCGACTTTAATAATCGTAGGTTTTTATTTGCCGATTTTTACTTTGCTGACTAAATTCTATCTCAAAACATATGTCATATTAAAATGCCTGCAAATAAATACTGTTGAAGAGTTTAGCATAAGTATTTTTGCATTATCACAGATCTCATGTGGCATCTATCTTTATATGGACTTCATGTTATATTGCAAAGACAAAATAGTCTGCTTTGCTGTTTGTCCAAATAACTCAGCCTTGAGAAGACTGACTTTGGTCATTTGACAGCAGGTCTGACAAAAACGTGGATTGAATTGAATGAAAGTTCTTTTACTGTATATATTTATATTTATTCCCAGTTTTGATCGTCTCTTTGTGTGGCACCCTGCAGCCTTAAGTGATATTTAGCATCAATATTTTTTAGTATCAGTCTTCTTCTACAGGGACCACCTGGAAAACCCGGACCCCAAGGTTTGGATGGATTCCGTGGAATAAAAGGACACGTTGGACCAAAAGGTTATGAAGGAGGATTCGGAGAGAAGGGAGATAGGGTAAATATCTGCTTTGTTGTTTTTCAATACATATATATTCACAAATTATCAGAAAGATCGAGCAAATCAAAGCTTACTACCGCGAGAAATTGAACCAAGGATTTCCTGTTTTCCTGGCAAGCATCTTAGCCACTAGATCACTGTGGCTTGTTTCAACGTCCTTAATTTTCACACATTTTTTCTTGCTGTAGTGAGAAAAAGAGAATTGTTTTCACAATCTGCCAACTTACCAAAGCGGTAAAAATATTTCAAGAAGTAATGATATGGCGGATGACTCCAATTCTTGCCAAAACGAAATGCAAAACAGTTTCTATTTCATCGAGGCTGCTCTGAATGAAACTTTGCTTCACTCATTTTCTGCCTCCCTCTGCTCCACTAAACATCGTTGATTCGCATATCTGGTCAGCAGATATGAAGGAAGGAAGTTACAGTTGGGTTCGTGCCAGGCATCAGTATGTTGCCATTGAACAGGTGTTGTATGAAGGAAAGTAGGGAGGGGGCATTGCTGGAAAAAATATTTGCCTTTCAGTGATGGAAGATCAAACCAGTTCTCTTCCTTCTATTGTTTAGTCCGTTTTCTGGGGTCTCAGATTTCAATGTTGTTGATAATCCACCAGGAACTGAAATTTCTCTGAAATGCTTTCTTAGAGCGCGAAACTGTAGATAAAAAGAGTAAAATCCAAAATTGATTTCTTTTCGTCCTTATATGCCTTCCTTTCCTTCTAAAAATTTTTTCGTCTGAAATTTCTGAAAAAAATTGCCCGAAACGAAATTTCGTTCAAAAATATTAGAACAGTTATTGTCCTTACATGTTTCGTCCGAAGTCTATTCGTCCAAAATTTTTTGGCTTTTCGTGTAATCTTTTTGTGAAGCTTGTTTTGTTTACACCGTATGAGTGTGTGAATTAGAAATCGTCTGACAACAATATTTTTCTCCGTATCATATCTCTCATCTATGGAAAATAAGGAAACTGGATGTTTTTGTTCAGGAATTTTTATCTTTTGCAGCAGGTTTTTAGTTAAGAAACTCCAATCAATTATATACTTATCCTGAGTTACACGTTTTCTCTCTCTCTCTCTCACTGCGCATTCGGCTCACAACTGTATCATTGTTCACCTTGCGCGACACTACAAATTAAATTAGTCAAGTTTTTCCATCCATTACGATCGTCCGCGAGATGTCTCAAGATGTCAAGGTCTTTTCTGGTCTTAAACTGTCTTATTTGCAACCGTTGATGGTATTTTGCTGCTTCTACGATGTCGTTGTCAAGCAATACAGGCAGGGTGATTCTTTTCCTTCCACGGAATTTCTTTGCTTTAGGTGGACATTCAAAGTAGTAATTCATCGACTGTTGACATGGTGTGCTTGTTGGTAATCGCAATATATGACCAAATGTTCTCCATCTTGCTTCCTTCATTTCAGCGCTCAGTGGTTTTTCTCTGCTCTTCTCGTATAGTTGCTTGTTGTGTATTCTCTTATCATTCCATACTTGACGAAGTTGTTTTCGATGGATGCAGTCTAGTTCTTTACTTTCATTTTTTGTGAGTGCTAGTGTTGCAAAATTGTAAGTTAGTACTGGCTTTACGATTGATTTGTAGATCTTTAGTTTCGTTTGAATATTGACTTTCTTGTTCATCCATAATTTCTTTGCCGATGCTTGGGCTATAATTGAGAGTTGCTCCCGCCTTTTCATATCTTGGTAATCACCAAGTAAACTTCCTAGTTTTTTTGTCCATCTCCACTTTTCTGCTTTACCTTGTTCTCGTTTGATAGCAGTTTCTTCTGTTTTTTCTTCATTTACTTTCAAGTTAAATCTTCCAAAGCAGTCTTTTACAATTTCTTTCAATACTTCAGAGCGGGAGTTGTCTTCACTTAAGAAATCACTATCATCAGCGTAAATTATTTCTGTTGGTAAGCTTGATCTTTCTACTTGGTTTTTTTCATTCAAATCTACTCGTAATGTTCGCAAAGCATTCTCTAGAGCTATGTTGAAAAATATTCCCGAAATTCCATCGCCTTGTGGGGATCCTATATTTGTCTTCACATTTTCTCTCCTATGTTTTCCAAACTTTATCGAGATTGATGTGTTACTCAATAATATTCGACTCATCCTTTGTTCGTCTTCGTTTAGAATTGTTTCAAGAATGTTCATCAAAGGCTTTCGTTGTATGGTATCAAAGGCACTGCTCATATCGATTCCAATGATATTAACCTGTAGATCTTTATATAATTGCGCTTTGGCAGCTATAAATCTATGCGTCCAAACAGCATCAGATGTAGATCGACCTCTCCTGTAGGCTGATTGACTGGGAGATATATAAGTGTCAACCTTTTCCTGTATCCTGCCAAGTGTTATATTCGATAGTAGTTTCCTTATTGTATTTAGCAAATTAATTGGTCGTAAGTTCTTCAAAGGACCCTTCTGTTTGTTTGGCTTTGGTATTGGTAGAAGGACTGATTCACCTGTGTTAAGTTCATTTTTATGGGTTTCGAATATTTCATTCAGTATATTTGCTATCTCTTGGTGTAGTTCTTCGGGGCCATATTTTATCATCTCGTTCGCTATGCCATCTTCTCCAGCTGCTTTATTGTTACTCATTTTCATTGCGGCTCTACTGACTTCATCTTTTGTTATTTTCTGATTTAATGGTCTTGCTTCGCCTTGGAATGGCTCGACCTCGATTTCATTTTCATTATAGAATTGCTTCCTAAAATGCTCCTTCACAGCGCTATATTTTTCATTTTCATTCACTATGTTCTTACCATTCTCATCATGGATCGTTACGTTGCTGCTACTGGTTTTCTGCGGTTGTCTGAGTTTCTTAACTGCTTTAAAGAATTTTACAGCACTGCCTGCTTCGTTTATTTCATTAATGATGTTGTCAATATTCTTTTCTCTTATTGCTTTCAGTTTATTTTTGATGCTTCGCATTATTTTGTTTCTCGTGTTTTTTAGTTCTTTTATTTCCTCGGCGTTGACAGCATTGTTGTTGATTTGCAATTTTATTAATTTTTGTTGACAAGATAGTCTTTCTATTTGTTCATCATATTCACTTGGTTTGATGTTTTTGTCCCTCTTTACACGTTTTGCCATTCGTTTTTCAGGGTGTCCCTGGAAGAAAGGGAGCAACTGGAATCCGTGGACCAAGAGTAAGTAGAATGCATTGATATTTGGTTATTTTCATATTAGAATTATGTCTCACCATAAATCTCACCGAAGGCATTTTGCACTAGACATCAATTATATTTGTAAGTATTTCAAATGCTAATGTTTTAGAGATGCTCCAGAATGTGTGGCATAGGATAATTTGAGGTGCAAATCAGTGCCTTTGTTTATGCATTTTGATTGAAAAACGAGAGAAGTCGCTAAAATGTGGAAATTTGGCAAAAGCTTCAGGAAATGGCTGAATCACTAAGTAAGTCACAAGAATGATAATAAAGAGAAATTAAATCACAGGATTATCTTAATAATCACAGAAACATGGCTTGATTTTTGAAAAGTAGTAAACAATCATATACACTATTTTGAGACTTGAGTTGCCCCTCGGGAGAAGAATGGCATGCAAAAGGCGGTGTGACGTTATCTGTTGTTTTTACGTATATCAGGTCAAGCGTCTTTGATTTGAGATTGCAGCAAGGAGCTTTTTTTAAACTCCATTCGTTAACCATGCTTCTCTAGATTCACTCGACATAAAGTAAGAGGGACTAAAGAATTGTCTTAACGTTTAGTGGTCTCAATATTCAAGTTCCACCTGTTTTTAAGGGAGTACAAAGACTAAGAGCCTTTGCCATCGTTTGTTTTTGCCTTTGTGAATTTCGCACAGTCAGTTACTTTGGAAGCTATGCAGAGCAAGTCGTTGACTTCGTGCAAAGCATGCTGGTATTTGTACTCCCTTTAAAGCTTAGTGGAAGATTCAAAGCTTGAGAAGAGTGTATGTCTTATAATTCTGCCATGTCCGTATATATTTTCAAATGATGTATATAGTTATTAACTAATGGTTGAAAAATTATAGAAGTTCATTGAACATGGCCATTACTTTTGCTCATCAAATTTGTTCTTTCATTTCTAGGGACCACCTGGACAACCAGGCCCAGCCGGGTTAGAAGGAAAAGATGGACCAGTTGTAAGTTTGAAGTTTTTTATATATTAATTCCATCCAAAACTTTATATTTTCATGACAGCTTTACTAATTACACTGCTCAAACTGCTTCAAACGAATCTACGATATTGATACTAAGAGAAGCAAATGCCCAGTGGCATCGTCCTCGCAGTGTCGTTATGTATTCTGTAAGTAGTGTAACTAGTAAATTCACATTGTGAATTTTTTATCGGAATTTAGAAAGAAATACTATGATAACCCCAGACCTTTTAAAAATCATTGAAAGATAAATACATCTACAAAACAATTCAAAACTGTTATGAAAAATATAAAAAGCAGTAAGAAAAATAAAGAAAAAACAAAGAGCAGTTTTCATTGCAACTCTTCGTGGAAGCTTAGCATTCAATGGTCTTTTTTCATTTAAAGTTGCAGTGTAAATCTCATATTGTTTTGTTTCTAATGACATATATAGTGTCATAGCTGTATTTTCATTACATCATTTTTTATAGTGGAGACTCGCAAGTGCAAAGGGGTGTCCACATCCCCACTGCTGGAGAAATTACCATAAAGACGACCACCACTCAATTTATACATAGATTAACTCTAAAATGTCATTGCTCATAACTTTTTCAATTCAATTTAACTTTATTCGTAGAATAAAAGTTGTTACAGCATACGATGAGTCATAGGCTGTGGATGAATCTATGAACAGAAAAAAGTACTTGTATTCTATGTGACCCAAGTAAATCATTGCTAACCTAACTAACAGCACTCTCAGTGTTGCCTCTTTATAATTGATAGTAATTTTCATATTCAATTTTCTGCAGGGTGCACCAGGAAAAGATGGAGAGACTGGAGCCCCAGGGCAATCAGTAAGTTGATTTTAATCACTTTAACGCCACAAGAGTTCTACTTGACGGTTTTTCAGTCTACTTCCAGGTACATGCTCTGATTTCTAGATGAATACTATGTGATTCCCAAGTGAATACAGCAAAGTCCTGTCTTTAAGAAACTCGTTTCACAAAAACAGCCTGATTGGTTTCTTATGTTAAGATATACTTCTTCAAAATGGGATGTGTATACCATGGTATAAGAAGCACTTTTATCTTCCAAACAGCTATTAAAATTGTTAAGAAAACGTTTTTAAAGTATGCACTGTTGTACAAGGATCTAATAGTTTGAGCCAGTACTGAAGGTTTTTTTAAAGTATAACAGTTTTGGCTTGACTTTCATTCTTTTTTTAGAGAGTTGAGACCTATTGGAGACATATTCAAATATACGCCTTGTAACATTACTATGTACCAATAGGAACTGACATGAATCAGCTTGGATAGTTTCTTGTAGAGAGATATTTGAGTCAGCAAAATCAGGCCTGAGTTTCATATAAAGCAGTTTCTTAAAGGCGGTACTTTACTATAGTGTTCACGACAAATACATGTCAATAATTTTTCCTTCGTTTTCTTTGATTTATGCAAGGACAGAAATTTTTTCTTGCTTTCAACAGACTTTGTACTAAGTCAACAACAACTTGTATATATTGTGGTTGTTCAATTGTGGGAAGAAAGTGTTATGCAATGCCATTCTCCCATTCTATTGCTCATCCTATAAACATCGAGAGAATACCCTCCTACGCAGAGGTTCACAACGCAGTATCCTTGTGGAACCTCTGCATTGGACAGCATAGGGAGAACCTCTTATTTAAAACGTTATTTTTGGACAAAATAACTATCCATCAACATCAGAACAAAAAAAATTTCAACTGAAGTGGTGCTGAAAAAGTTCAGTTATGACTTCATAGGATCGATGGCGTCATACAGAATTTGCTACTTTTGTCAAAATGGAAATATTGTATTGTATTTAAGTAGTTTCATACCTACTATGAAATTCAAATAACCATAATAAAAGCACACTTACACTCTCTTTATCTTTCTCAGAATTTTCACTGCCCTTCGGCAGCCTCCTCAGTGAGAACTTGTATATGAAAATTGTATATCAATCGAAACGGAAAAATTGTATATCAATCGAAAGGTCTTGTTGCCTGCTATCCAAAAATGTATTAACACTTGAAGTGCAGTGAATTAGATATCAGGACAAAGATATCAGTAGAAATTTGATGTGTGCGATGTCATAACAAAATGTGACTTCTGGTCAAAATCTTAATGTGGACCTGGTTAAATCTATTAGGACACGTCTCAAAGCATCCAATCAGTGTTTAGAAACTCGCCTGTTTTATAGTGACCTGTCTAAAGTGTCAAATGTGATCATGTCGTAGGGAGCACCAGGAATTCAAGGAGAACCAGGCCTGCCAGGTGCAAAGGGAGATCGTGGATTTGCTGGACGAGATGGAGAAGCTGGTATTGATGGGGCTTCAGGAGATACTGTAAGTATTCTGTAACATTATTTCGTATCTTATGATATCTGAATTTAAAAATGAGTAAAAACCAGCGTACAGGTCGCATCCGTTTCTCTTTTCCGTATCTTCATCCCCAATATTAGGGCTGCAACCAGTATGCAGAGTGAAACATTTTAGCCCTGTTGAATTAGAACTGCTTTTTTGGGAAAATTAGAGCCGTCGTCATTGGACCCTCTGTGACAAGATAATGAAATTGTTTATCTGGGACACGCTGTACAAGAACGAATGCAGGAGGATGCTTTTTAAGCTCACACCACCCATTTGTGTATCTTTTTGGTGATTACTTGTTGCCTCAAAACAGGTAATATCAAAGAAGTAAAGTTCTCATGTTTTTCGGTAAATATTTAAGCTGATAAGTCCTTGGGGAGCAAAATCTAAATTATAAGAAATGTTGAAAGAAGAATAGGAGGTTGTCGTATGTCCATACAATAGCGATATCTTGGTAGCAATTTCTCATGAAAACTGCACTGCCTGAATTGGAATGCTCCCAGAACTTCAGACTAGGGCCAAGTGTCAATTTAGCTTGCAAGAAATTTTGTTTTTTGGGTATAAGGCTAGAGTGTATAAAAATAATGGGTGTGTCTTTTTATTTAGCCTAAAAGTTTCTCACAGGTTATTTCTTGAATATGGGCCTTTACTTTACTTTCTTTGTTACATGACGTATTTCCATGGTAAAAGTCCGATTTGTTTACTGATTTCTACATTTATTGGTTAGTTTTAAGGATTAAATAGTCACCTTATCAAGGAGGTTCTTCATATAGAAATTCAATGGATTCGTGCATCTTGACAAGGCTGTTATATTTCACTGCATTTTTAAAAAACGAATTTTATTTTCATTGCAGGGTGACCGAGGACCAACTGGCGCACCAGGAAAGACTGGACTCCCCGGCAAATCAGTAAGTCGTCATATTTGTTGAAAATGTCTCTGCTGTTGTCGTTCAAAGGACCGAAATGAAGTCACAATAAATAGAATATGGCGTGGATTGTAAATTATATGAAGTTGAAGGATGAAAATTCTTAGTGATACTGTGGCACTCTTGTGGGGAAATCTGCAGTATAAAGCCTTACTTTCACATAGCAGCATTTTGCGAGTGAGCGCAAGTAACTTTCTTTTTGGATTTTTTGGCTTGAGCAATAAAATTTCTGCTCGCTTGTAAAATGCCGCTCTTTAGAAATAAGGCTTATCGCTGCAATACTCTAGAGGGCTGGTTAACTTTAGTTGACACTTTTATGTATTCCCATGCCTTAGTCTAAGCGTATGCTAAAATTTTAAAGCATAGATTTAGTTTGAAATGAAATTCTTACTCAACTTTGATGTAACATGAGAAATGCGATAACGCAAAATTAATCATATAAAACACTTGAATTTTTTCTTTTCGCTGACTTTTTCATGTGACATTTAAATAGAGATTGATTCAGTATTTTAGTTTTGATTGCATTTGTACTGATAGCTAAACTTTCGATGGCCAATTTACTGATGTGACTTTCGGGAAAGTCTTTGGACAGATTTCCACCTGCAAAAGATTTATTCCTTTATTGCTTATTTGAGATCTTCTATAATTTCGGTCCTTTGAGATTATAGGAAATCTTCTGTGAAAATGCAACTCACTACAATTTACGTAATAATAACGAATTTGTACAACCCAGAGTGAAATCTGTTAGCAATGGGACAGAAAGCGTCCGATTTAAAGGTCCGCAGTTGTGGCAAATGTTACCACCAACGATACGAAATTCGGAATCGCTTTGTCAGTTTAAAACAAAGATCAAAAATTGGTACGGGGAAAATTGTCCATGCAGATTATGCCGAACTTTTATTCCGAATTTGGGCTTTTTATAATAAACTATTTTAGATTTCTGCTTTTATACTGTATATTTTTAATTGCATGTAAATATTTTTATCCACATGTTTCCTGTAGTAGTATTTGTATTTTAAAGGTTTATTTTGCATTTTAAAGTTTTAGTGTTGGAATTAATTAGCTATCTACTGTAGCTATCTTTTTACAATCCAACGATAAATAAATGAATAATAATAAAAAAAGATAAATGAAATAGAATTATTGATATTGAAACGTTTTATTGTATCACGATCCGTTTAAATTACAATTTCTATTCTATTCGTTTTTATCTTTTGAAATTGATATTGCAATAAAGCTTATAAACTTGTATTTTTTAGGGTGCACGTGGTGACCAAGGAGAGCAAGGCCGAAGAGGCAACCCTGGACCAATGGTAAGCTTTGAAGTTCAACTTATGATAGGGTGTTTGAATGACAATATTTTGTTGAATATCACAGTTTTGTGTCATCCGATAATGAGAGTCAGTCCTTAAAGAACAGAGTAGCGTGGTAGCGGCGTTTCCAGGAATGTAGCTAAAATGCTCAAATTTCCAGGAAGTAGGAGGGGAAAAGGGAAAAAATCTACTCTTTTTACTGATGCAAACGAACGTGTGACCAGTTGGAAATTCAGATATGATTTCTTATTTACTATTTTTAATGAATATGATGCAGTGGTTTAAGCTTTCAATAAAAAAAAATCAATTTTTTGGATCTTCCTTTGACAGTTTTGGCAGCTTTTTAAGGCTAACTTTATTCTGGATCTTAGATTTAGGAAGCTTCCTTGCAATGAAGTGCGTATTGCCTGGCGCCGTAATTTGAAGCCCATTCTAGCAGCATTTTACAGAGAGAGTAAGGTAACGTAAAGTATGTGCACATTAAAGATACTTGATTCCTTTTTCATTTTTTAGGGACCCCCAGGAGCTCCAGGTCCACAAGGACGACAAGGAAAGAATGGAGCGGCCGTAAGTAATGTTTGTTAATCTTATTTACTGATAGATAACTCAGTTCAAAGCATGTTGTCGTGGTGATGATTTGTCGATTCTTTGTCAAAGATATGTTAAATTATCGCCCTGTGATATTGCTGTTTGCAATAAAGGTGCAACAAGTGCTCTTCGTATCTTCTATGAAGACTGCGTATGATTCTTCATTTGAAATATCGCTGATTCGAAGTGGTTGCTTTAGTATATGTATATATATATATATATATATATATATATATATATATATATATATATATATATATATATATATATATATATATATATATATATATATATATATATATATATATATATATATATATATATATATATATACACACACATATATATATATATATATATATATATACAGTTCAGCCCAAAATTCACCGATGACTAATGACTGCCGATGACTAATTATGACCGTACCGCCGATGATGATTTATTCCATCAGATGTCTCTTGTTGTGTGTCTTTCAGCCTTTCATCACATTATTACGAAACTTCAACCACAATAGAATTAGTCCTTAAATAGAAGAATGGAAAATACTCAGAATCTGCTATGGCCATGAACGATGCCGGGCTTAACTATACATACCATGGACTTGTTGATATTGATAACATGATGTTCACAGATTGAAGTCAATGAATTATCTGAATCCTTCTCTCGTTTGGGAAAGTTCATCGATCAGAGGATCGATCAGATTACACATCTTCCACTAATCGCCAGTAATTAAGAATTGAGCTTTGGACTTTAATCACTGTTTCTAGATGTGGTTTGCTCTGGGACACTTTGGATGACCAAATATTGCTTACGTTTCTTCATATCCAAACTACTGCAGCAATGACTAGTTTCTAGTATAATCACGTAGTTTTCAAATCAACAAACTCGGTTGCACAATTTGGTTCTCTTTCATAAAAAAATGTCACAGATGTAATTTTCCATGATATTTTTGGGTGTTTCGTCTATTTTTATTTACTTGTTAGTATCAGTCAACTACAGTAAAGTGAAGGGGAGAGGGGGGGCGGGATCTTCTTTCTTATGCTGCATTCACACAGACACAGTTAAACCAGCTTTATCTAAACCACTTTAAATTTCAACCAATCAAATAACTGGATTTGTTGGAAAGACCAATCAGAAGGCCATATTCAGAAACCTAGTTTAGTTTAAGCTGGTTTAACTTGCAGTGTGAATGGGGCATTAGATGCCCGTTAAAGTTGTTTTTAATAAATTTTCTATATATTCTTTGTCGTTATTGTAAGTGGATGTTGTAGTTGGAACTCGATGATATCATGTCCTTTACAGCTTTGGCAGTCTTGGAATATTTATGTAAGTGTAGTTAAGTTGTTTTTGTTTGTGATTTATGTAAAGTAAACATAAAATCGTCTTTTTCTACAGGGAGCACAAGGTCAACCAGGAAAGGATGGAGCAATGGGTAGTTCGGTGAGTAAAATCCCATTTATCCTATTTACTCAAAGACTATTTAAGCGTCATTAATCACATGAGGGTTTTTGATGGTACCGATATTCATGGCTGCGAAGCTCCATTGATCACAGTTGCAATCTCGTCTCCAGAATGAGTTCATCGCTTTACCTCTTCTTTGGGATACAAGTGGCCGTTCACGTAATTCTTATCCAGGCTCTTTAAATTTGGTTTTGCATATCCTTTACGTAGAAACTACCATCAAAAATCTTTTAGCATGGAACTTGTCAAAAAATATTTAGATTTAATTCCTCATAGATTACTAGATTTAATTATTCACAAGACTTCTATCTATTCTTAGAAAATGCTGCTTGCTTTGTATTCATCATATGTATTTTTATATGATTGATCTATAACCTTCTTGGTGGATTTTGATTGCCACGTTTTGTAATTTTGGTTTATAGGTAGGCCTCTAATTATTACGCATAAGGTTAGTTCTGATAAAACGGAAGCAAGTTTCTATTTTTTAAAAATCATCATATGCATATGTTAATTTTATCTATTTCAAGGCTTCATTATGTTTCAGGGAGAACGTGGTTTCCGTGGAGAAAGAGGACCTGCTGGACCAACTGTAAGTACATTGAGGATATATTTTAGCCTATTTGTGATCATTAGGTTATTCCTCAATTGCGTAGTGGGATCTCTACGGGAAGATACGGTTTCTAAAGTACACCGCTGATTTCTTAAGTTTTTCTTTCGTTCTAGAGGCATACAAAACGCCACTTCAATTAACAGCTACGTTTTTGGAAATTATTCAAAATTCTTCCACATGAAATTTTGAAAACAAATTCGGGTTTAGCATCCAAATTTAAGTCTAACTATAAGTTTTCGTGTTGCTAGGTTAATTTTATGGCAATGTAAAGTTTGAGAAACCTATTAGAGATTCAATGGGGAAAATGACTTGGGGTGTAAAGTTTCACCCCTAGCGATTTTTCACGGTTGAATCTCTTATAAATTTTTAAACTTTAAATTGTCATGAAATCAACACCGCACAGTCGCCAGCAGTTCAGCAGTGTAAAAATGCGTAACGAAACTGAAGTTTGGGTTCTAGATCCGAATCTTGGCTCGAAATTTCCATATGAACAATAGGAAGAAATGTTAGCAAATTTCTAAAGCGAGGCCGCTCAACTGCAGTGGTGTATTGGACGGTCTTTTACATCTTGTTGGCAATATTTGCTTCGTAAATAATGTTTAAAGATTTTATAGTTAATGTAAAAGAAGGGATTATGAAATCGTTCCCAGCGTAGGCAAAGAGAAATTAGCGGCGAAACAAAAATAGTTGGTGGCGATATAAAAGTTTCAACGCACTATAGGGTGCCTACAAAGAAATATTTGAGAAACGCCTCGGAAAAAAATGTGGGAATAGAGCATTTGGCTCTTCTACAAAAGAGTCCGGGTTGAATGAGCGACAATTTTAACATATCCATGCCATAGTTTCTATGGACCTGCTTGAAGTCTCTCTCGCGGAAAAAACAGGAGAAGGAAAAAGCGAGAGAGACTTGTAATACTTGGCATGCTCATTAATATTCATGAGCAATCGAGCCTTGCTTCTATTTTCAAAAATGACGGGGTTGTTGTAAACTGTTTCATCGAACCTTGAGTCTGCCATTGTCAAAGAACATCGCAGAGCCTCGCTCCATTGTATCATTGTCCTTTCTAAGCATATGATTGGATATATATTGTTTGTTTGTAAAAGGATGCTGACTGGACAGAATCCTGTCCAGCCAACGACCCAGGCTGCCAAGTATTACAAGTCTCTCTCACTTTTATTCCTTCTCCCGTTTTTGCCGCGAGAGAGACTTGTAACAAGTCTATAGTTTCTATTGAATGGCGTTAGAACTTCCATCACTTTGTGACATTCGAAACTTCTGCAAAATTTACAAAAATGTCATTCGATTCGAGGTTCGATTCTCTTTCAGAATAGCTAGAAGGTCCATTTTAACAATATTTAGATCGTGATGAAATGATGTGCATTTCCTATAAGGTCTTTTGGATAGCCATGGATCGTGAAATCATAGAAAAGAAGAGAAGAAGAATGGCTGACATTATCATTTATTCTAGATGTGATATGTAGCTCTCATATCGTTGCTAAGAAGGAACCTATTTAGAGTTTTCAAAATTCGATAGCTAGTAATAGATAATTTAGAATTCTTACATGCTAAGATTACAATTAGAGTAGATCATATCAGTGTATTGCAATACTAGCATGTTTGTTCTTTCATTACGAAATTGATATTAATTTGCTCAAACTTTTCCTGCAATGTCGCTCTTACGAAGTGACTGCATTGATTTAGAATTCTTGTTTGCATTTTTACCAAGAAGTATTCTTTACAGTTGATACTTGATATTTTTACCCCGTAGGGAGCACCAGGACCAACTGGCCGCAAAGGAAGTCGCGGAAGAACTGGAGCAAAGGTATTTCATACCTGAGATATATTTCTTTCCAAGACCAGATGCTAACCATGATCATTTGCGCTGTGAATAAAAAGCAAAACAAACAGAACGTCATCAGGAAAAAATTTTGTATCATGATGAACTTAACCGTTCCAGGTTTATAGACAGGATGACACATGATATATTCTTCTGCCCGTGAACAACTCAGCCATTTTATTTTTCTCAGAATAAACCTTCCAATTCATTTCTAACTGCCTATATACTCCGTGGTGTTCTTCTGCTGTCTCTTGGTTTTCCTACTAACTATTCTGCTTAATCATAACAATACTTTAGGGGCAGAAACTTTCGTAAGTAGAAAGTTTCGCGATTTTCGCGTTTTTTTTGCATTTTTCGCGAAAGTTTCGGCCAAGGTATAATCTAAATTCAAAATTCGCTAAAGTTTTTGCTCGCGAAATTACGGAAAATTATCGACTCTCGAAAGTTTTTTCTATCCAATTTTTCCCTTTCTTCAAGTTTTTGTGTTGCTATTCCTTAATCACCCCGATCTTTAGTCTCTTGGGCTATAAAACCTTTTACATTGTCACTGTGACAGTGAGTAGTACTGAAAACGAATAGAAAATTGTGTTTTCCCCTCACTTTTCTTCAGTCGCGAAAGTTTTTTCACGCGAAAATGCATCTTTTCTTCTCGATCGCGAAAGTTTTTGTAGCGAAATTTGCGGGGAAAAACGTCATTCGTCATCGCGAAAGTTTATGCCCTTAATTTTTGGGATTTTTTATTCTCGCGAAACTTTTTGCCGCGAAAGTTTCTACCCCTAAAGTAGTACATTGGCATGCCTCGTCCAAGCCTCTTCACGATCTTTTGGGAATGAGCATTCAGCTAAGATGATTTGGCGGAATAATCGAGCCATGGTGTAGGCTGAATCATTATATTTTGTGTACTTCTTGTTGACTGTTATTGAACCGCTCTATAAAACACCGCAAGTTGTTCCCTAGAAATTTGATTGTATAAGCAAAAGGAATCGACATAGTGAAAATTTAGCCTGGTCCAAGTGTAAAATACATCCTTTTGCATGTGACAACGTGGCCACTGCCTTTATCATGTAGCTAAAGAAACAATGGGTGCGGAGGCACTTTACTAAGCTTATTTTCTAATTCGTTACACTCAAACGAAAATAATTTTATTTACTGATCAACACTGTACACTAATTACGTTACAAATACTAAAGGTGCAACACAAGATATAATTATTACAGTCTAACATAAAGTATAGTAGGCTCAGTCTAGTGAGAGCATGTCAGACGCAGTGTCGAGTACTCCTCTTAACTCTTAACATGCCTCCGCTGTCAAGATATGGATTGATTATGGGATGATATGGGTGGGAGGGGAGGGGTTCTGCAATACGAAATCACTATCGAGCTGTGAAACATCTTGGCTCGTGACAACCTTATCTACTATAAATTCCCTTGGGTCACTCCTAAGCAGTACTGCATTATGCAACACACAAGGGGGAATTTTTCCTCTCCGTAAATCTCCGGGGATCAGTAAATTCATCTATTCATAACGACCACTTGAAGATTTAGTTACGGATGTAGAAATGAGTCTCGACAAATCTCATAACTTTTTATTCTTACTTCATAGTTATGTAAATACTTTTTTGAATTTTGTTTTAGGGAGCTGCTGGAAGCAGAGGACCCCGAGGAGATTCAGGAGCACAGGGACCTATGGTGAGATGTTTTGAACTTTGTATCTGTTGTGGTCTTATCATCAACAGAACTCTATCTTGATATACTTACGACAGAAAGATTGAACAGAAAATCGTTTGGCTTGTTTGTAGTCAAGGCAACATTACAGACGTGGAAGAAACCTTTCCTTTCTGTAAACCTTTTGTTATCGATATATATTTTGGCAAAAATTTTTCCTGGTAGTTGAATTCCCTAAATCTTAATTTTATCTATATAACGGTGGCGCCATAAAGTAAATCCCTAGATAGAATATTTCTGGAAAATGTTCTAACTGCAAAATTTTGATGACATCAATAGGACATCACGTACAATATAAATACACCTACTAGGTAAAAGTCAGTTTATTGTTACATTTATTCACAGAAATGTGAGGGTTTGCAAACAGATGGCCACAAAAACCATTGTAATAAGATTATATATTGATTATGAACGATAACCCACTCATCCATATCAT
Organism: Aurelia sp. 4 Dawson et al 2005; assembly: GCA_964019985.1. Classification (NCBI taxonomy): domain Eukaryota; kingdom Metazoa; phylum Cnidaria; class Scyphozoa; order Semaeostomeae; family Ulmaridae; genus Aurelia; species Aurelia sp. 4 Dawson et al 2005. The sequence goes on along the minus strand of OZ026493.1, from coordinate 7,580,407 downwards.
AAGGATTGTCGATTGGAGATTGTCTATTACGTCTAACAATTCTCTTGAAAAGTTTCTGTGAATATTTACACACAAATAACTTTCTGAAAACTATATACGTTCCCAGTCTCTGATATGATACTCTTTCCTTTTCTGTAATAGTACTTGCTCATTGCAAAAATCTTCTTTTTGTTATTGGGCATAATCCCAAGAGATTCAAGAGTACACGAGTTTATTAGAAGCTCTTTTGTCGGCAAGTTTTTGTTTTGTATTTTCGTAACACGCGGTTGTTTGACATTACTGTTGCCGACCATTTTATGTCCAATGATTTTTTACGTAGACCTCACTTTGTTATTTGATCAATGTGTACATTTAGTTGATTGATTGATTGACTGGTTCATTGACTGGTTATTCGATTCCCTGATTTATTGAGTAGTTCATTGACAACTTTTTTTTCTTAGGGCCAAATCGGAGCCAGAGGCAAGCCAGGTTTAGATGGTGGAGTTGGAGATACTGTGAGTTTACATAACTTTTCATTTACTACAACTTTCAAGCAATATGGAAATTATGATGTAAAAGTGTTCCCAGTCAACGAGCAAACTTTGTTGTGGAAATTTGCAAATTCAGCTTAGAAATATACTAGAAATGCTAAAACTTGATCCATGTATGAGGCATTGGCCTTGATGCATCTTAGATAGTGATGAAATATGGCAATAAGATAAATTTTAATTAGTTCAACCGTTCTACTTGTACTGCTTCAAATAAAGAAAAAATTCGCCACAATGTGCATTCAGTTTTATACTAAAATCTCAGAAAACGCACCCAATCTGCTGTTCAAGACCTATATACTGTTAAAGAACGCAATATTGTCAGATTTGTGTCACTTGCAAAGTATGTGGAAAGGAATTTAGCACTCTGGTATGCTATGAATTGGAAATTTCTTTGTTTGGCGAAACACAGCCATAGAAAAAGGCCCTTAACAAGCTAATTTTTTTTGTTTTTGTTTCAGGGAGATCCAGGTGCACCAGGAGATAGGGGAAGAGACGGAAGAGATGGAGCTCGGGTATGTATGACAAAAGTATATCCTAAGAATCGAGTATACTAAGATGGCTAAAATTTTAAGAAGAAGCTAGTGATAGGTCTGAGAAGTATCAAAATCTTTTTAAAGTTGAAGTTAAGAATATTATGAATAAATATGTTGTTGAACTGTTATTCTTGAGTAGAATTGACTTGCCGTTTTATATTTTGAACGAAACAGAATACTATTTTATGTTTTACAATCCAAGAAACATATTTGCAACTGTGTTAGATACAACATGATAATACATCCTTTTGAAAAATAAGCATCAATAAAAAAGTGCACTGATATATATATCCTCCATAATTGCCCCATAAGGAATTTAATGTCAGTTCTCCTTACGAGATAATAGGTAATTATTTTTGCGAAGAGGTGTGATGCTGTTTATTTTCGAAGTATGCATCGCATTCACTAAAGTGTGCTTTGAAAATCATTTGCATCATTTGTAGAGCTCATTCTTATTTTTACCGATCCTTTGAGGCGATGCAATGAAGGGCTAGAAATCCATTCTTTGCCGATTAAAAGGAGTTCGTTTTTTAGTCTTAGACGCTTCAGTTCACATAAAGAGAACTTTAGTTGACTCTGTGTAAATTCAAAACAGTGCACCGTTTTTCTTTTCATTTCTTTCGTCTTTTTCTTATCTTATCTGACAATTTACTGTGACCTGTGGCAGACAAAATATGTAACAATTACTTCCGTTACCAATCGCATTTCTCAATTTCTTTCATTTCAGGGCAACCGTGGAAGACATGGATTGCCTGGACTCGCGGGACCATCTGGGCGAAGAGTAAGTAGTAGAAACTTTGAATACATCTACAGTTCAGAACAAAGGAAGAAAATATAAATGATTTTACTATTGACAGAGTTTCGTTTTGTACGACGTTTCTACAGACTTAAATAAACTATTATCAAATGTTTTAAAATGACTGAAGGATAGGATGGTTAAGCCTGTAGGATCGTACAAAATCATTTATATATTCTTTATTTGCAGTGACTGACACTAGGGGGCCAAGGGGGTGCTATTTGGCTATTTATTCTCTACATTTTATGTCATTTCTTGTATTTAACCATTTTATCATACTATGGTTATAAACTGTATGTTTGTAAGAAGTTGGCCTTAATCAGCAAATTTAGTATTTTTTACTATACTTAGCTATGTACTAGCCAACTGTAAAGAAATTTGTTATTGTTATGATGATGATTATTATTATATAGGCTAGAACAAAAATTTTTTGGTCATAAACAAACAGAAATAACAATGTTTTTTCCTGAACGATAACCTCCCCCTCGCAGTATTTGGCAAAGTGTCTGCCGCTGATTTTTGTTTGCTATTAATGAAATACTGTGAACATCCATATAAGAATACTTTATAAGTGCCGCTACAGTCGAAAAGCTCTAAGAACCATTTGGTAATTGAACCTTCATATAAGAACCCTGACGTTTAAAAACCTGAACATTAGAATTTTGGAGGAAATTTCTTGAGCTTTGTGAAACTGCATTTAAACGCTTAAACTGGAATGGTGTATGATTTTTGTATAGTAATTTGCCGTCTAATACGCGCCACTTTGAAATATTACAGACCAGAATTAAAACGCCTTTGCTAGGTCAAGCACAATGAAAAACAGACTGTCAGGCAATGCATAAAAAGCAAACCTGTATTGATACAATCACATTTCTTCGTTGAAATCACGATTGATAGCTTCGTTTAGATTTGCTGGTTTCAGGGCTGACTGCAAAAGAGTCTTCAATTCTGTTAATAGAAAAATCAGCCCTCCTGTGTGCTCAGTCACGTTTATATTCTTGTTTTCGAATACATGATGGAAAAGTTTCAGCCTGGCGGGTTTTCACCCTCACTTCAGGCTGCCAGGCCTATCTGAGGTGGAAGTTTGATTCCGCTTGACATCAGATTTGCATCGAAATCAATATTCATCTCTTGCTTTCAGGGAGAAGTTGGTAAGCCAGGTGAAGATGGACTCCCAGGAATACAAGGATCACAGGTATGTATCAGACCAATTAACCATTAAGCTGCACAGGGTGTTCCGAAAATTGTGTCCCTTTTACATTGGGGGTAACGGGGCAGCCAGTAGCCCTTAGTAATACAGCTATGCAGGGGCCCCCAAACAAGAAACGTTTTCAAATTTCGAAAATCGATGCAGTATTTCATTATTGATATCAATAGACGATTACGCTAAAGATGGCGGCAGGGAACTTTTCACTAAGATGCATTGCGTTCTTTAATCGAATTCGTATAGAATCGTTAATGATTTGCAATTGAAACGCAATGCATCTTGGCAAAAAGTTCCTCGCCGCGATCTTTAGCGTAATCGTCTATTCAAAGGCAATTCCGGCACAGCCATATCTCCATAACAACCATTTACGAGGTTTCTTACAAGTGGGTACGTTGGCATAAGAATATATTGGAGAGGGGATCCGAAATTAAATGCGACTGAAGCGAGCCCAGTTTGGAGTCCAAGGCATCTCCTTAATAACATATTCTGAGCCACACTCTTTAGATTGTACTAAACTCACAAGAATCAGCTGCAAGCTAACATTTTTTCTTCAAGGTTAAGACAGTGACAATCGTAAGGGGTCCTTCCAGCGCGGGGACCCTCAAGAGTTCTCTCCAACCTAAACCAGTGTGCGTTACGCTACCGCCCGTTTATGAAGCTGCTGTGGAGGAGCCTTTTTTATTTTGCTGTATTTTACAAAGTTACGTGGGATGGGATTCAACGTAAGAGTGAGTTTTTGTTCTCCAGCAATGCAGTATTCAAGTAATGTATGAAAGAAGGGATTCTAGCGTTATTTCAAAACTTGCAAGGCTTATTTGTATTGTTGATCTTTAACACAACACTATTGGCCCTTAAGAAATTTAAGCTACTTTTTTTAACTCCGCTCGCTTACTTAGATGATTTGTTTCGATGGCTATGGATGGTACGAAGTTTATTTATATTGCTGTTTTTCAAAACTTTGCTTTCAATGACTAAAATTTTCTCTCTTTTACAGGGAGCACCAGGTGACCCAGGATTGCCAGGAGAACACGGCTCAAGAGGGCCACCCGTAAGTTGCACTTTTCACATTAATTTTTAGTCTGTTGATTTCACATGAGCGCCCTTCACTGAAAGGGGCTGCACAAGTCGTTCTCGCTGCTTGGGGCTGTGTATCAAATCATCGAATGTGTTTCGAGTAAGCACTACACAGCTGGTGGCGATTCTGAACAGAGAAAATAAGTATCTGGGAAAATCTCTTTAATTGAGGCTGTTGTGGAGGATTTGTTTTATGTTTCTTAGGCCGAACATGTGAAAGTTTTCACGTCAAAATTTTCACGGATATCAAAGTTCCATTGCATATAGGCTGTTCACCATATCCACCGTTTTGAAGGCGCAGACGCTGTGACCAAATAGCAGTATTGTAGTTGATAAACCTTAACGATCAATCAGATCACAAGCGACCGATTTTAGGCGCTTAGGGAGTAGGATCAAGTTCAACTCCCACCTTGGGCGCTTGCGATCGCTACTGAAGGAAACAATCTTGGTCGCAGCGCCCGTGCGCTCAAAACGCTGGATATTTAAAGCAGCCTTACAATATATATAGACAAGAATCAAATAGCTGTGTAACTTGCGTAGAAGCCGCGATGAAACCACCATTGAATCTGAAGGCTTTAGTCACATGGGTGGGTTTTCCTGTACTCTCTGGAGCAATCTTGTGCAGTCCCTTTACTTCGTAGTGGTCGTCTTTCCATTAGCTTTGTTTTGAGGCATTGCCCTTTGAGCTTGCCCCTCTATTTACTTTTCAGGTAGGAATTGTGAGCACCCACTTTTAATCGTTATTTTGTTTCTTTATGCATATGAATATGGCCTCGTGCTTTCGTAAATCTCTACTCTGGAGGTGAAATGCAGTTTTGTTTCACAACGTCAATTACAACAAAACGTGGACTGTTCTTGAATAGTTAATTGTTGTATCATACACAGGGATATAGAGCCAATCATTATTGGGATAAGGTTTTAGATACTTGAAGAGATGGCTTTGAACTTATGTTAGACAGTGACGCTTTTGAGAAATGCGGCAAATAGAGATGATTGGTTGCTCGCAAGGAATATCAACTCTAATATGGAATGTAGGCTCTCGAGTAGCGAATAATCTTCCCCACCTCACTTAGAAGCAGTCTGTTCCCTCGATAATTTGCTTTATCCAGACAATTCAAAGTCATTCAAACATAATTTTATGGCCACGAAAATTACGCATGAATGACCCTGCCCTCATCGAATAAACGAGATTAGCTTTAATTTGTGGAATATTCAATAGAGATCTTTATCCATCTGCTTCATTCATCAAGAGGACAGGCTGCCTTTAATAGTTTTTGACAATTTTCCCCCAGCCTACCTTTCATTCCAGCCCCCTTTTATGAATTCTTGAAAGATTGCAGTGATAGTGAACATAGTTTCTGGACGAAATACAAAAGACATACGTATTTAACTAAGGAACGTATTTAACCCTAACCCTAACCCTAACCCTAATCCTTACTGGTTGCCGAAGCAATACGTAGTTAATACATACGTATTTAACTAACTAACGACTATTCTCGATTTTCCAACCCCCCACCGATTGCTCTAGCCCCCGATAATTATTTTTTTCTCAAACCATTTCCAGCCGCGCGATTATTCTCGCCCCCTCTCCTGTTTATTTGGTATTCGAGAGTAGAAGATGTTGATGATGACCTGGAATGGCATATAGTTTGGAAATTTCGTCAGGACAGTTGCAGTAAAGCTTTCGAGAAAGCGAAGAAACTGGAAATGATTGGTTGAACGCACATTGTATGAACTTTAATTCGCAATGCATAATTGACAATGATGATGACATGAAATGGCATATACTTTGTAAACTTCGTGCAGGACAGTATGAACGAAAATTCGTACGACCTCCCCGGTCGCATGGTCATGTGGGTTATCATGGCCCGACTTTAGCTTTGATAGGTTCTGTTAGAGGCCATTAAAATATACATGATTATCTTTTATTTCAGGGTGTACAAGGACCAAAAGGAGCCATGGGAGAACAAGGCTTGAAGGGGCAAAAGGTAAGTTAAGGTTATCCATATTGCTATTGTGCTAAAATGTTTCCCCACGTTGAATTGATTCGCTTGTATCCAGTACCTAAGAGCGAAAGAACTCAAATATTTAAATGTTTGGTTTTGATACTTCACCAACTTGATTGGAAAGAAGCAATTCGATTGATAAGAAACAATTTTAGATCTGAATTAGAATGTTTCTTATCTTCAGATGTACCATAGTATATTTCTAATACCAAAAAATACTCCCATTAATGACTGAAATGGAAGGCAATGTTCTAGGAACAGAACGAATATTTTAAAGACTAAAGATCCACACGAAAAAAATTGTGAAATGCTGAAGCCAGAAAATTTCTATTTGGTTGAACTGGAGTACAATAAAACTAACATTTTCAGAACCCCAAAGGTATTTCCTGTGATTTGCAATGAAGTATTGATCTTAAATGCATTAAGCACTTAATTGATATTAGAACATTTTACTGTACAGTATGTATTGTACAATACTACTAGTAACATTCAATACGCATGGATGCACGGTGCTGTCACATACCTTGACTTGACTTTATTCGACTTAATGGTGCTTATATAATGGTGAAGTCTCTTTAAATAAGAAACTTTCAGAGCCCTCAACTTAAGAAGTGGTTTATTATACGCCGGAACTCACTGTACCAAAACCTGGCAATAAATCAGGGATTTTAGGTGAAGATTAAAGGTTAGGTTTAGTTTGAGGCGAAGGAATAGGATTATGTTCAGGGTCTGGCTTAAGCTTAGCGTTTGGTTTGGGATCAAGTTCAGGGTTAGAGATTTCAAAGTTTGATCAAAAGTCCGTCCTCTATATTTGTTCGTCCTATATATTTGTACGCATTTCACAGCTGATGAAATATTTTGTTTTGCTGTAGGGAGACCAAGGAGCTGTTGGAGAACCAGGAAATCAAGGTAGCAAAGGAACAATCGTAAGTATCGTTGGCTTTTCACTGCCATACCACCTACTTCCTTTTTATTTATGCTTGAAAGAGTCCATAAGGCCCAGTTTAAATATCGTATTCTTGCCGTCTCAAATCGAATTGACTTGCCTTCATTTCTACTTTCATGGTGAATTTTGGAGGAAAACTACCTATTTTTAACTAGTTTTGTGAATTTCATCCAAACTCACCCATATTGAAGGAAAATCAGTCGAAAGGGACCCTTGTCTTGAGCATTTTTTGCCCAAAGCCAACCCATATGGGCGCCACTTACCCGTACCCTCAACATGTTTAGTACTTCCTCTTTCCCGTGAATAAACCATGAGGAACTTTACATGACAAACTGCACTACACATGGGATAGAATGGATTTAAATGTGGCTGTTTGTCTACTTTCTGTTGAGTTTTTATGAATGATTGAAATTTGTAATTTATGCTTCACAATCTCAATAATACTGTTCTAGTACCAGCTAGTTGTGATCATATTTGTTGAAGGCTAGATAAGGCAATTAATTCCTCTGTTTCATTGCAGGGACAACTTGGTTCACCAGGAGCCAAAGGTTCTCGTGGAGCCACTGGAATCCAGGTTAGTTTATTCAGAGCTGAATAGTTGCAGTGCAGAGTACAGAAAAAGATCAAATTCCTTGATGCAAATTTCGTTAGTGAAGTTAACTCCTCCCTCTGTCTACAACCCCATCAATTTTATATACCAATAGACCCTTTAGCTATTATACAAAAGGGCCTGGATCGAGCGTCTTTTTATGCAATTTATACTCGATATTCGATCGAGTGGTGTTAGATCTCTTATCACCATTATGTACATTCGGAAATTGTACGAAATGCAGCAAAGTATCGTTCGATTCTGATTCTTTTCGGAATAGCTAAATAGGTCTGTTGCTGCTGCCAAAACAAGCAACATTGTCATGCGTTTCTTTGAAAAAAATTACTAAATCTTCCTCATTCATCAAATATGATATTCAAGAGCCAAACCTTTCTCCGACGCAAAGCAATGGGGCCATCATTTTTTCTTGTCTCTGAGCTATTGTACGAAAGAGTCTGGATCCAGTGAAATGTTTATACTTCTTTGTGTACGACTGAATGGAGTTTCAGCTTCTACGTCCGATAAGCACAATTGCAGGTTCTGTGGATTTTTGTAAAATGTAATAAGGTACTGTTTTTGATCCAGACCTTTAGTAGTAATTTCATTTTCCTTGGAAGTATCTTTTAAGAAAGGAAATGAAACTGTTGTCAACCTTTATCAATGATTAGAGGAACTATGGACATTTTTACATTGGCGATAAAACTGCTTAACCTCGACGTTTTTGCAAAGAAGAAGGGTGGAGAGATATACAAATTCTATGTTGCGATCAGTTTTATCCTTCCACAAATCATTTACGATTTTGTTAGCTTCAAAGTACTCCTAAAATTTATGCGGACCAAAAACATTTTAGACCATAGAACTGTCATGTTATTATTGCAAAATATTGCAATACAGGCTTTTTGGCAACGAAAAGGGGCTTGGTCCCTTGGAAATTAATTGCTTTGTCTTTCGATTTTGCCTACTAAATTTAGTGTTTGATAAATCCGCATTGTCTTCAGACCAGACCTGGAAGAGCTTAAGAGGTGCGCATTTTAGACATATGTTTGAAAGGTGCCATTTAATTTCTATGTTCTTCTTTGTTTCGTATTATTTTGAATTATGGTCTTGTACTGTATGAAAGTTATTCTTTAGCATTAATGTATATTTTCCCCCAGGTCAATTTATGAAGCAGTTATTCAGTTGATAAATTTGCAGCCTGTATAAATATTTCAAATAATACGAATGTTTTATTTATTTTCAGGGACCATCAGGAAACCCAGGACGCCCAGGACCAGCAGGACCCGAAGGACCAGTTGTAAGTATATGCAACAATGACATAGATTATTTTAAAAGCCCGAGCAGACAACTTTGCAGTAGAAATGGTTCAGCCTAGAATGGTTTCGGGTGTTATAGGGCATCGGGTGTTTTGGCATGTTCTTCACAAAATGAAGCCTAGATGCCTGGATGCAAGTTTTCCAAAATCCTTTGGCATATTTTGTCCATGTTAGGCTGCTACAGCGTTTTGTGTATTCTCTGTATCGCTGATCATGAAGGACATTTGACTAACGGACTTATGGCCGCCATCTTCTTGAGATATTTCAAATGCAAACACAAACGATAGATGTGGCTTCTTTCGAAATAACCGACAGTGTTCCATAATGCCCGACTCAGCCCAGGCTCAATTTTTGTCTCGCCTCTCAACAACAACCATTCCATAAACAAAATACATTGATGAAGCATTAGAGACAGCTTAGGCCTGATTGCTGATAACAAATTTTGCCAGATTAGTCTCGAATTAAGCTGACAGTTTAATTTTTTCCGTTAATTCTTCCACAACACCTGAAACTGTTCTATCTGTCCTTAACTATTTAACACGTTGTTCCACAAGTTACTTTGGGGTGTATAGTTTGTTTTGTTTTTCCAACTGCAATGTTATTCAGAAAGTGATCTTATGCTTGAAACAAAATTTGTAAACAATGATTTTCAACTAAAAGAATTGACGTCGCTCCTCTCCAAATTTTAACAGCCAGTGGATTATATAACTGTAAGATCTCAGTTTATCCTCTTCTCTATTTATCCTCTTTAAGCCCCCTCTTTTTAATAAGCCTTTCTCTTTTTAGCGAAAATTTAAAATAGCACCCTTCTCTGTAATCAAATGCCAGAGATTACCAAGAGACTTGCTAATTTAGCCCCCTTTCTAATAAGCGTTCCTCCTTGTTAGCTCCCTCGGGAGTTTCCGAAATTAAATGAGCCTCCGGGGGCCAGATAGATCTTGTTTCAGCACAATCTTTCGCTTTCTTATGCATTTAATTTTGCCAACGAAATATGACTTTCGTGAAATTTCAAGCAAACTGTTTTATCATACTTATCTTTGGATAGATAAGGGCTGCAGTTTCTCTTAAGCATTCAATAATCGTTTTCAGGGTGCTCCTGGAGTGATTGGACCCCCAGGACCTGATGGAAGACAAGGCCCTAAGGGAGACAAAGGTGTTGCTGGACCTGAAGGAAAGCAAGGATCAGCAGGAAGACCAGTATGTATTTCCTAATTTATTTCTTTATTGCCGGTAGAAATTTTCAGCATATGTTTAGATTTGGAAAAGATGAACAAAAAGAATACAAGTAAATATATATTATATATATAGACTGGCTGACGTAAAACACTTCACAACTTGTAAATGAATGAAACACTAAAGGACTTGTGAAATAAGTATTTGATTGACAGAAATTGATCTTTGTATCGTTTGGTATACTTTTTATTGCTTTTGTACAATTCTTATGCGATGTAAGAGTTGATTATCTTTGCTTCCCTTAGGGTCTCGACGGTGCCAACGGAATTGATGGAAACGACGGAAAAGATGGTAGACGGGTAAGGATGAATGTTTTTCATGAAATCTTTTTTTGAATGTGTACTGATTCATTCATGTTTTAAGTTCGTAAATAAGTCTTTTAAATTAGCTTTCACCCCAATTCGAATCGAAGCAGGGATAGGCAGAGAGAGATCCTTCCTTGACAGCATGACAGCATGGCAACATAAGGAAAGCCCATCACAGACGATATCGTGCTTTTGGAACTGCGATGGATGGAGATCCATGATAGCCAACGCTTTGCAGCATGGTACTATATGATAATGATACCACCGTTCTCGCTGACAAGATAAGCTGGCTTAAATTAAACCTGATTTTTAAATATTTCGTTCTAATCATAGCCAATCCAACAAACTGAAGTCATTTGATTGGTTGAATTCTAACCTGGTCTAGACAATACTAGTTCAACTCTTGTCTATGTGAAAGGAGTATTAGTTAACAGAGCTAACCTGTCCCCAACTTTAAAGAATTATACGATTACAGTCATGCTACGGGTTCTAAAATTTGTTTGCTGTTAATTGCCATGGAGCCACCAGTCGGTGGGGAAGTGAGGAATTGACCTTTTCGGTTTGAGTCAATCGTTCGTTTGCAAGATAGAGTCTCTTTGAAAATAATGACATGAAAATAGGTTATGAAATAGTAACTTACATTAATACCTGACTGAAGTTTCGAAAACGAGGAAATCCAAGAACCCCGCAACTCCTATTACATTGGTTAACTGCACATTTCCTACGGTCTTGCCATTTTTTTCCCGTTGCCTTGTATGGTAGAATACAAAGACACGTTTTTGTCGTCACAGCAACTGCTTTAGACCTACGAGATTTTTATAAGCGAGGTAACAGTAGCAAAAATACGTTTGACTAAGTGATGTTATTAAGATTTGAAGCTATCAGGTAATAAAACTGGCAGACTCGGTCTGTACTTCCAAAACCTCGTATTTTTTGTTTTCCTGTCCAACACAAAACCGGTTAGTATGCAATGAATATCACAGACTGATATCATGTTTCCGGAACCGGTTGATATAGGGACTTTGCATTTTGTGAGTTTTATTTAATGATAGTTGAATATCACGTGTCCAAATTTTATCTGTCTAGGGACCCAGAGGACCAGCTGGACCACGAGGATCTCCTGGAATACCAGGATTGATGGTAAGTCGTTGAACACAGCCCTTGCTATTTTCTAATTCATTTCATTGAACTGAAATACCTAATTGCCGTTATTTGTAAAGAGTTTTTCGCAACAGTAGTACCAGTCAGTTTAGTAGTTTGTAAAAAACGAGTGCATGATCCTGGTTTGATCATTATCCTACTAAGGCATATCATTACGTACTGGAAAATCAAGTGTTGAAAAAATATATTAAAATAGAATGATCATTCACCATTTTACATTGCCGCAGCTCTAAAATCTTTTTTTGGAGGGGGGGGGACGAGAAAACGATTCTGATCAGCAAATGAATTATCAACGTGTGACGTTTAGACATTTTATACTGTCACTACTTCATGCACAAGGGATCAGCTTGGAATCACTGGGATTCTTGCATCCCCAACTTTATTGTGACCTAAATATCACCACTCTTTTGCCTCTCTTGGAACTGAATGAATTCAGTTATTTGTTTCATCTTTTGTAATTTCATTGGCCTTTCTAATTTATTTAATTTCCGTTGTATTTCCTTAAAGGTGATCTGAAGCGAAACTTTTTAATTGATTCAAATTAATGGCACTGTCGAATGATACGGACTCCTGTTTAAATTTCTTTGATATCTCTTTTCGTTTTCAAGTTATCCACTGATATTAAGTTTTAGTTGATGACGTCATTTTGTTTGCAAATTGCTATGGTGATGTACTGGAATATAGCTGTATCTAAGCTTTGAAAGGTTACCGTTGTCGGACACATTTAAGTTGAGCTGAATAAATGCAATAGACATTGTTTCATGGACTGATATGATGTTTAGAAAGGTATGCCAACTTAAGAAATGTTCTTGGAGTCAATTTCCTTTAGGATACATAGCCAGCCTCGTACAGTTTCATTACTTTTTGCAAACAAAATGACGTCATCAGCCAATCATACAAAATAGTGTGTAATTCGAAAATGAAACAAGGTATCACAAAATGGTAAAAGACATTCTTTATCATTCAAAAGTGCTATCCATTTGCATCAATAAAAATTTTCTCTTCAGATCACCTTTAAAGGAATTAAGTCCATATGAATACTTGAACGTTAACGCTGTGTTGAATTTTTGCTGACAAACCGCTGACGGCCCTACGTTATCGTACTATATATAGTGTTGAAGTCATTTGCAGTAGTGACCAAAGACTTCTTAATCCTTGCATTGTTCTAAGGAATTCCTTTGGTCTAATTTCAATAGGGCTTAAATGACAACTTTTGTTTCATGATTGAAAAGAAGTTGATATTGGCCATGTGAATGCTATTTATACGGACTCAATGCCTTAAAATAAATCGGACGATCGGTTACTTTAAGTCCACATCCCTCAATAATTCACTTTCCAAGCTCGTATGGATTTGATTTACTTTAGTAAGGATGAGAAAACTCAAATGATCATTGGCTGGTCTTATCAGTCATCATCATTATCTCTTAACCCTGATAACATAATGATATTGTTGGATAAAGTGCAGACAAGCCCGACAAATTTTCTGTCATTATTTGATTTGGAAAATGAGAGAAAGGAGGTAAAGAGTAAGCACTTTGTAACAGAAGTTGTAGAAAGGAATGTCAGAGGTAGAGTCAGGGGAGAATGGAACGACACAAGTACTGCCACATACACACCATTGACATCAGCAGGAAACATTCAAACATTATCACTGATTAGTAGGAAGCGAGAGATTTCTGCAGCACTGTGTGGCGCGAATGAAGGTTTTGGGCTTTGGCCGAAAATTTTTAACGCCGAAAATCATTTTGAAATGTATGCTCAAAGAAGATCCACCACTTATCTTTGTTGTTATATTTTAGGGTAACCCAGGAATGATGGGAATGCCCGGCAGACCAGGACCAATTGGAGTTAAGGTTTGTAATTCTGTTCATTACACAACTATCGAGTGAACAAAATAACTTCATGAGCTAATGATTACCAGCTCTCTGAAATCAAATGTTATTGACGAATACCTTACATCTCTATTTAGCTGAAAGGCTTGGCTACCTTTTGAGATCCCGCATGGTTACTTTCTGGGGAATAAAGAGAGACAAGTGGATACACTCTTTAAAGAAGACAAAGAGAACTCATATGCATGTTATTGTTCCTGTAACTAAATAATAAGGCCCAATAACCACACACACGTGAGAAAGTCATCAAATACAATAGGCTAATAATAGAATGCCTATGCTACGTACGCACCGGGCTTTTGTCTTCGTTGACTCTCTTTAAGCTATCCCAAAGGCCAAACTGTAAGAAAACATTGAATCCTCATTTCTTATTTTGAGTGCAATAATCGCAATGCTTTCTAGTCAACAGTTTGTAAAACTTAAAGATGGATTTGAAGTTGTTTTAGGAAATCTGTTGTTTGCAAATTATTGACCTTGGTTCCTTTAACTGAAAACGAATATGTTGGTAGAAAAGCCAGGTCTACCGAAATAGAAACGAATATGTTGGCAGACATTTGCAAACGAAATAGAAGATTACGCTAAAGATGGTCGCGTGGAATTTTTTAATCACGAATCCTTACCGATTTTTTCTCTAGAAATTCGATTAAAAAACGCAGTGCATCTTGATATTAGGTTCTGCCATCTTTAGTGTAATCGTCTATTCCATGTTTACTTAGTTAAAGACAAATGACTTTATGTATACTTCTCAAATCGGTCTGTATCCTAGCAGTCGTTGGAATAATGAAATGGTTGAAACCATGCACAAAACCATGCATATCCGATCGCTGATCGACTTGAATGTTTTGCTATTGCCAGAAAAGTTATAGGATAGCTTCAAAACCAGAATTTTGATAAAATCCATTTTGCAAGAAGCGGTGACACAGTCGTTAAAACGTTGTTTCTCCTTGTTAACATGCACGAGGAAGGCTCATGAACAAGAAAAACAATGTTTGTTGTTTATCTGGCTTCATATTCAAGTCAAACAAATAACTCGGCGACTGTTGATAATTTTAGGGAGAAGACGGCCTTGATGGACGTGATGGTGAAGATGGTGAACCAGGAGACGAGGTACTTTCTTTGTGTCATCTTGCTTTGATTTGATTGGACTTTAAACTCTTTAGGCGCGGTGGTCACGTCAGTCGAAGGGCTGATTTACAGTGGGCCGTGCTAATGCAATATATAGATTTAAAAGAAAAGCAAGCTATTTTATCAAACAAATTAAAGAAATGCTATCTAGAGCATGAAAGGGAGAATCAGCATCCACCGTTGGCTTAGCTGAATCGATTGTCCAGTATTTCATAACTTACATACGATGATCATAACAAATCACCTTGGATTGTCAAACGCCATTTTGAAAATCTATTTAACGAAGTTTTCTGCCCTTACGCTTAATCATTTGCTTATCTACCTGGTGAGCCAGGAGAAGGTTCCCACTTTTGAAAATTTCATAGCATCAATAGTAGTTATATACTGGATGGCTTGACATGAATCATTATTTGCTTCACAGCCAAGAGATTGATCTTTTTTATGATTTTTCTCACCTTCTTACGAACACTGGAAATACAGATAAATTCATCTTAAAGTTAGTTGACGGCGCTAAAGACAACGGTTTTTTTTAAATAGATTCAATTTAACTCATTGAAATTCAGTAAAAAATTGAACTGACCGGTCTGCGCTTACCTTTCATCACGCCACTGGATGACGAAGAGGGGGAAATCCCTGAAAACGGTTGGAAAATGAACAGACAAAACAAATGCAACACAACAAATAAAATCACTTGCCCTCCTTTTATGGATCTTTCTTTCATACTAACGTCTTCATGGGAACAGCTCCATCTTCCATTTTCTCAGATCTTCTTATGACTGGCAACGATCAGCAGTCGATCGGCCTAACTCAAACTGTTTCGTTTGCAAAATCAATGTCGTTTTTTCTGCTGAAGACTGTCAAGCCTGCAAGAACATAATTTTGTCACTTTCCAAACAATGTTATTACACTAAACTGTTCACCAAATACGCGTTACGTAGCACACTCTTCAGTTTGGTTCATGCAAAGGACAGATAAATGACATGACCTGCCCGTTTATACCGAACAAACAAAAGACATTTGAGTAATTACAGAGACGCTCTTGTCCTGTGATGTTTACTTTCTACTTGCAGGGAGCTGTTGGACCAGCTGGAGACAAAGGACCTCAAGGAAAACCAGGACGTGATGTAAGTATTTAATTTCTTTTTTTTTCGAATTTACGGTTTGTAGACATGTGATAAATTGGACATATTATTATTGTTATTATTATTTGTTATGGTTTATATAAAGTAGGCATACATATCGAAGATAGGTGTAGAATAAGAGCTAATTCAAGCATTCTATCTAACAAATTAAAATTTGTGGAAAAGGAAAAGAATGCAGAATAATTTGCAGATTTGTACAGTGTTTCCAATATTTACAGTTTAAGCTTAACGGTATTTTCAGAGCAGCAAATTTATATCAGCTGTAGAACCCAACCTGAGCCAAGAAAGATCTACATAGAGTGCGACTGAATTCCTTTTCCCAGTCCCAGTTATCACTGCTATCATCTCGCTCTCACTGGTCAAACTACCTCATGACTCAAAACAACTTCACAAGTAAGGTTACAACTTGTTCTCTGAAATCCTAAGTTGTTGACGACGTCGCTGTCGTGACGAAATCATCTTCTACATATGGAATACCAGCATCGATACTAGATTCATGAATCTCATTTTGAATAAAGTTGTGGCGAATATGAACATTCTGTATTTTAATTTTAGGGTGCTCCCGGAAGAAATGGAAGCCCAGGATTACCTGGACCTCGTGGAGATAAGGTAAGTCACCTTGTTGATTTTATTATCTGTTTCAAATTTTGAGCTCGATCATTCTTAACTTTGGGTACTATCGTCGTGGGTTAGAATTTCTGATATTCTAATAGATACAGGTGGTCTAAAGTGCAGATTTTTATTTATGCCGATAGATGTCACTTTTGAATGATAAAGAATGCCGTTAATAATTTGTGATACCTTGTTTCATTATTTGTGTTTTCCACTGTTTTGTATGGTTAGCTGATTACGTCACTTTGTTTGCAAAAGGTAAAAAAACTGTACGTGAAGAGATAAGAGTTGTATACGAATTGTTTGATTTCCATACGAATTATGATACGAATTTGATACGAATTGTGTATTTGAATTGCTTGTTTGATTTTGATACGAATTGTGTTTACGAATTGCTTATACGAATTTGATACAAATTGCATACGAATCACATACGAATTGTATACGAATTTATACGAATTGTATACGAATTTATACGAATTCTAAAAGGTGTCGATATGAATTAATTCGTATGCGGCTTATAGAATATCGTATCAATATCGTATAATGCTACGAATTCCCTATTCGAATTTGATACGAAAATTTGGAGACGATCCCTTAGTGTACCATCATAATAGAGAAGAGGTACAGCAATATGAGAGAGCAGGCATCAGTGTGCTCTTTTGCACATATTTTTGCTTCTCAGTCTGTTCTGCTGACTAGTTTCGCCCACTAGGGCATCTTCAGAGCAACTGATTTATTTTTTGTCAAGAACCGCCATTTATTTCATTGTATCATCCCAGTAATTTGCAAGCAAAACTAAGTTATCAACTAAAACTGAATATAAGTGGATAGCTTGAAAACGAAATGAAATATGGAAGAAATTTAAGCCGGATTCCGTATCATTCAATAGTGCAGTTCCTTTGCATCAATGAACATCTTCACTTCTTGTCACCTTTAATAATGGTTAATAGTTTCATAGCCTCACAGCTTTACAGTTTCTTTTTTTTAGTTTTATTGTTTAATAGTTAATAGTTAATTATGGTTGATAGTCTTTGTTACCCACACCAATTTTCCCTGAATCCTATCAGGGAGTTAGAAAAAATCTTATACCCAATGTACTGGCCATCTATCAAATTTGTTGAATAACCACATCAATCGTAAACAAATTTTAGACCTTACTATTAAAATTAACCAAGGTTGTAAAAATATTTACCTCTGCTCAATTTGCAGATTTAATACAGTTGTATCATCTGCATGTTTGACTCAGCAGTTGTTTTGTTTCAGGGTGCTCAAGGTATCAATGGTCTGCAAGGCAGCAAAGGCAAAGTTGGAAAACCAGGAGTCAATGGTCCACCAGGTGCACAAGGTGATGTTGGACCAATGGGTGAACCGGTATGTACTTTGCTATGCTACATTAAAATCCCTTATAGCATAGGGCTCCAATCTTCATAGCTTAAAAAAGGTGTGTTTACAATTCTCTTACATTTGAACTGAATTGCTTGCAAGGAGCTTCGGAAGGAACTTTGGCTACTTTCCTGTAAATCAGCTGTCGAAATCTCTTGATTTCTTGATTTTTCTCAAAATGGCGACTTTTTAATCCTTTTGAAAGAATTGATTTGATTTGGCAAAATTTTGGAGAAGTTAAATCACTGTAACTCCTAAATTGTCAGAGGAAAAATGATGAAATCTTTGAGGAAACGATGGTTTATTAAGGTCCTTAAAATGGTTGATGCAGAAGTGTGTTACTCTTCGGTTCTGGCTTAGAAATTTTATTACATCACTGTCTCTGTAATAAATGCTAATTGATGCTGATTGAAATATGAAACATTTACATGGCAGAGCTACAGCAAAGTGGCCTAAGTTTCTTTCTAGCCATTCAGTTATGAGGAAACTGTGATAGAATTTTATGATCATCTTTTTAAAAGATTGGAACTTCGTGCTAACCCGCACATTTTGAACTCAGCCTGTTTCGATTCTTATGCAATGAGGTACACTCAGTACGGGGTGTAAGTTCGTGACATAGGGCTAGGCTAGCCAGATCTACTCACATTCTTGCCCTATCTTTTGTAGGTTCTTAATGACAGGCCCTACCCCAATCCTAGGTTCTTAGTGCAGGTGTTTACTCCATCCCATTTCGGTTAAAAGCAAGCTATTTCCAGGAGGTGTGGGATACTCTCATAAATTTTGATTGAGATGCTATTGGATCCGACCACATCAACAAGTTGTGTATTGCTGAATAGTGGGGTAATTTATCTAGGATTTGACAAATTTGCTGCTCATTTTTGTGTTGTGAGAAAACTGCAGCCTTTTGGGGTTCAGGAAAAACCTGCTAATGATTTTTAGGTTCAACGTTTCAGGCCACGTTATTTTTCAATTTTTGAAGACGCTTGCCTGAGATTCCTTGCCATCTTGTATTGCCCTGTGAATATAATTGGCCAGTGGAATAGCTTCAAAATGATAAGAAAAGGAGGAAGAGAGCCTGAAGAAGAAACTACATTTTTAATTCCATATATTTGATATGAGGTACAAAAGTACAAAAGTTTGTTGTTATTTGTACCACATTTCAATACCTGAAGTGATAGAATTGGCTCTATTGATTATTAATCTTATGTGTTACTACTAAAATCTATCATTGTGGGACTTCAGATTAAGAATTTCTAGGAAATTGACAAAGAAAGCTATATACCTCGAATGGGTTATGTCGAATTCGAAAATGCAGCACATTCCTACAGGCTTTCCCCCATCTTTTGGCTCCTCCGCAGCTCCCAGATAAGGCTTGTTCACAACAAGCTAGAGTATGATATAAAAAGTCTTTTATGGTTTCTTTTTGTTGCGTTAACAGGGAGATGCAGGTGAGGATGGAGCCCCAGGCAATAAAGGTGAAACTGGAGACCGGGTAAGCTGCTTGTTTTCCTCTTAGTCTGTAGCCCTAATTAAATGCACAAAGATTTCAGATGTTCTTACCAAGCCAATGTTGTCTGTTTTGCTACGCTGACAACATTTTTATTGTTGTTGTTGTTGTTGTTGTAGTAGTTGTTGCTGTTGTTGTAGATTTATTTTACAGCGTTTAGTTAAATTTACTAGTCTGCTGTTTAAAAATTACACTGTATAAGAAAACTGATCAAAATCGATAGAGATAGATAATCAATGTTTTTGCCTGGACAGTACTTCGTAGCTCTGCTCTGCCTGTGTTGTCATTTTGATTGATTCGGGCCCATTTTTCCTGTAGCTACCGAACTTCGATCTTTTTTCGAAATTCTTTGTCAGTTTGTTGTGACGTTGCAAAAGAGTTGACGAGAATCCATTGAAATGGTAGCAGTTTCATCAACAACAATTCGATTAGGTATCGTCTCCAAATTATCGCATAGCTTTTATGCGAATTGATACGAATTCAATCGTATACATGACAAGGTGCTATACAATTTAATTCGTATAGCCACACAAGAGATAAGAACTGTATGCGAATTGTTTGATTTCTAAACGAATTATGACACGAATTTGATAAGAATTTGATACGATTTTGATACGATTTTGATACGAATTGTGTATACGAATTGCTTATATGATTATGATATGAATTGTGTTTACGAATTGCTTATACGAATTTGATACGAATTGCATACGAATCCCATACGAATTGTATACGAATTTATACGAATTCTAAAAGGTGACGATACGAATTAATTCGTATGTGGCTTATAGAAAATCGTATCAATATCGTAAAATGCTACGAATTCTCTATACAAATTTGATACGAATATTTGGAGACGATCCCTTATCCTAGGAAAAGATGGTACACAGCCGATTTTGGATATTTTGCAGAGGAAGAGATTTTGTATCGATTTATTCAAATTACAACTTCGTACAATTTTTACGGCATATTTCGCTTGGTGACAAAACTGCTGTTGTTTCAAAAGGTTCATGTTTAAACTTCGTTGTGATGTCAGAGGACATCGAAGATGGATTTAAAAATAGCTTCAAAATTTGAAAATCAACTTGAAAATTTGACTCAAACAACCAAGGATGGCAAAACAAGCAGAGCAACTGTACGTTGTATTGTATCGCTAAAAAGTATCACTAGAGTGCCATTAATTCAATTAATGTGAGCAAGTGTGTATATGTTTTGCCTTTGACTACTTGAAGTTATTTCCAATAATTGGCAGAAAGAATTGTGCATGATTCTGCTTATTAAACAATTTTTGCGGTGTTGCCAAACGGATGTGTATTGCTTGGCAATTAAATCTCAAATTTCGCAAGGCAAACAAAAGCCAAAAAGAAATTTCGTTCGACCAAATAACGTAGCTCTATTAATTTAAGAAACAAAAAATTTACTGTTTGTTTTTGTTATTTCGTGTACTAAAGATGTCACACATTTATAGATTGTGCTTCATTCAAGGAGTTTTTGGTAAAATATTTCCATCAATGATTGTTGTTGAGATTGAATATGAATGAATGAAAAGAATTTAAGAAAATATATTGACTTTCTCACCACAGTCCTTTCCAGTTCAAAGAGTTTTGTGAGCAAGATATTACGTTATCAAACAGTGGAAACATTTTGCTGTGATTTTGCTACGTCGGAAGAAATTTCGGATACTATGTATTTCGGACTACAGAAATTTCAGCATTCGTGCATATCTTGAAGCTTCAAAGGGAAATCCTAGTGAGAAGACTGTCTACCGACCCGGGAAAACGCTTCGCTTCACTAGTGCTCTCGTAATACTGGAGCGTTTCATTTGAATTCCTGCGTAGCATGCAGTAGGGGCAGCGACGTATTGATTCCTTTTGTGCTGTGAAAAAATTCATTTTAATTGGGTCTTACCACATAGCATCGTTTCTTGCAGGGATTCGCAGGTGAAAGTGGCGATCGAGGAGATGAAGGACCAGCTGGCATCAAGGTAACGCTTTAGTGTTATTAGTCACACCGATATTCTTGTTGAGGATACATTAGCTATTCCTGAAAAGAAGAATACACAACTAAGGGCTAGTAGAGCTGGCCCTTCTAAATTGGGCTACCGCTGTAAACAAGGAATTACGAGACGAAACTTCGAAGTGGTAGCCTTATTTTGAAGGGAACAAAACTGACGATAACGGTGGTCGAAACTTGGATGGGATATTGTTTTCAATGGAGGAAATATTACTACAAATCTCAATTAATCAGCCAGGAAACACAAAATTGTCCTGTTCGCGTCCGGGTCCGGGTCCGAGTCCGAGTCTGGTCATAAATAGCAGCACTCGGGCCCCAAGTTCAAACCTTTGGCCACAAATTAGCCCATTGCCCCCAAAAAGCTACGTTATTGTGATGTTAACATTAAGTGAAATTTAAAGAATATATTTATCTGCAGGAAACATTTTGTTTGGATTGTTGAAAAAGTGTCTTCTGGTTTCAAACGTTCTTACTTTATCGACAGCTCCTTTTTTCTTTCAGGGAGACATTGGATTTATGGGATTCAAGGGAGATAATGGACTCCAAGGACCAAAGGTAATCAAAATAATTTTTCATGAGAGAAAATGCTTTTCAATCGCTGCAAGCCGTTTCTCGTACTCCACCGTTTGGTAATCTAAATATTTCACATTTTGATTTGCTCAAGGTAATTATAAAGTTTTCTTCGAAACAAAAAGTATCAGATTGCTCTAGGTCTTTTTAATTCTTCATTGCCCAGTAATTCAGATAATTAACACTTTGGTAAGTAATGAACTAGTCAAGATGATGATGAGCTAAATTTCATGACGAATCCGCCAATTTTTTCCAGTTCTTAAACGTAATTTTCCACCATTCTTCAGTAATATGAAGACTTTGCACTTTGATTTTAGCAGCAAAAGTAGATCTCAAAGATATTTTGAAATCATGTCTAATTCATTAATTCAATTTTTGATCTCGTCAGACATGAATTCATGATAAACAAAGGAAGATTTACTATATTTTCCAAGAAATAAGAGGGAATAAGGTTTTCCGGACGGATCACGTAGAATTTTGTTTGCAGACAATTTACACTGGATTCTTATTTTTAGGGCAGTCGTGGAATTCAAGGTTACAAAGGACAACCTGGAAAAAGACCTGAACCAGTAAGTTTTTCGTTTCTTGAAAACACTACTCGTCATTAATATATAGGACCGTCTAGGAGGGAGGGTAGAGAGGGTAAAAGGTCCAGGGCCGGGGCCCAGATGGGGCCCGTAAATATTTTGTGCCATCAACTTTTGTTATTTGCCATAAAATCTCTGCATTGTTTTTTTATAGCGATATATTTGCTTTAAAAGGGTATTTGCAAGAGCCTTCGACTTTGATGACAGTTTTCATGTCAGAAACCAAACCGTCATATTGATATTTCTACTTTATCGAATCTGGTTCTGTCCCAGCCAGTCAGTAGTTGGTGTCGTGTGGTCGTTGAGTTTCCGTTCGCATTCAGTCTTTTCGGCCTTTGAGTCGCTTGTTCCCGTTAGCACCTCCAGTGACTGCAACGACCTGGTGTGAACAAGGCATTACTAGCATAAAACGATGTCCTTGATTCATAGATACAAGTGAGATCTATTTGCAAAAGGCTGCCCAACAGCTACTTGCTTTCTCGAGAATCTCTCACTTTCTTGATACCGAACAACTTAAAGCCCCCAATTATAGCCTTTATATAGCCTTTGTATAGCCTTTGTATAGCCTTTGTATAGCCTTTATATAGCCTTTGTATAGCCTTTGTATAGCCTTTGTATAGCCTTTGTATAGCCTTCGTATAGCCTTTGTATAGCCTTTGTATAGCCTTTGTATAGCCTTTGTATAGCCTTTGTATAGCCTTTACACTGAATGTTTAAGCAATCTTTTAGAATAATTAGTCATAAAAGGGGGTTTCCCTCATTTTCCGGGAGGATATAGAGTGTGGTCGCCAAAACTTTTCTTGGGGGCTTCGCCCCCAAACCCCAAGGGCCCGTCCCTATAGATCACTCCAGGGCACGAGCTGGCTCTCGACGGCCCTGTTAGTCACAAAATACGATATTGCCCCTGGTTATTGTTGCGTACTTTTAAGTCTTCTGATTCTCCAGGTGCTAATATTTAAAGATTCAGAAAATCTCAATGATAATATTTTTCTTTTTCAGGGACCAGATGGTGAAATCGGACCAATTGGTCAAACCGGTATCATTGGACCAATGGTATGGTTGCTTTTTTCTCACAATTATCTCCAAGGTAGCGATTGCTTAGGAAATGTCATCAACAGAGCGAAATTTTCAAAGTTTGCAAGGCTTATTTCGAGTGATAGACAATCAAGGTCATGTGACAAAGAGTTAATTTCGTTGCCACAATTTGATAAAACAAAGTAGGTTACCTCGATTACAGCCTGGTTACAATAACGATGAAAATAGCAAGTAAAATGGACCATAATACAAAGTTTCATATGTGACCATGGGCGAGAGAAAACAAGATTTTATTATTTAATCAAATGTGTGAAAAGATCACAACAGTGTCTCCTTCTTGCAGCCTCACTTCGATTCAAATCATGGCCAAATATGACCTAATTTTCTTCTGTAAAAGCGAGGATGTCCTCGTTTGCAATTGTGTGAAATAACGGCTTCTATTTCTTCGCTGTTATTTCACAAAGCTGGAAACGAGGACAGCCTCGCTTTTACAGAAAACAAAAACAGGCCACGTTTGGTTGTGATATGAATGGAAGTGAAACTGGAAGAAGGAAAGGCAGACGGAAACAACGATAAAGACACAGGTATGATTTGTTTATAAATTTTATCAAATCATAATCACTTGTTTCCCTCACCCATGATGTTATCGGTTTATCGTTGTAATAAAAGGTCAGCGCGTTTAGCTAGCTGTGGAATAAAAAGTGTGCCACCGATGTTCAAAACGGATATTTTAATCTATCAGTCAAAGGCTAACCGACAGAGCAGAAACTGCGCACGCATGCGTGAAAACTCGTAACTTAAGCCCCCTAGCTCCCTGCAGCAGATTCCGAGATTAGGTAAATTTCATAGTTTCTTCCTAGGGCCTTGAACTCTTGCTTTATCATTTCAAAAAGCTTATCTATTCAAACACTTCCTTATCTCAGATTGGTCGATTACGTCATTTTACGCAGTTTCTGCTATGTCAGGCTGAGCTAGATGTGAAATATTTTGTTTGGTAAAATCATTCATAATTTAGACTTGGAAAATGCTGGTCTGTATTTTGTATCGGAAGGCGCATTCCATGTTCCATTCTGGTCCATGATTTAGTGGCCATTGAAATTGTTTCAGTTAGAACTGTTGCTTTGTTTTTTAGGGACCACCAGGAAAGAAGGGTAATCGTGGAAAGAAGGTATTTATTTTCGGTGCAGCTTTTTTATGTCACCCCTGATCAGCTTTATTTCTTTATCTTGGAGAACTTTTCCTAAAAATTGCTCAACAAGTCCTAAGAATTTTACTCGAATACGAATGGAATTTGCTCTAGCGAGTACCAGATGGGGACATTCTTTTCGAAGCGCAGCTAGATAATAGATGTTATAACCAGTGTAACGACTAACGACGAACAGTTTCAGTATGACCATCTCAAGACGAACAGTTTAAGTCACACTCTGATGACGGCGTAAATCAGAATGGCCTCAGATCTCTATACCATTTCAGGATGTCATGTGCAATTCTTTTTTCATCATATCATCCTGAGAGGGTCTTAATGAAATGTTGGTCGTTTCACGGGCTATAAAACGTACGAGATCTTATGGAATGAAGTTCCCGTCAGGTGTGAGGAGACTACTCTTTTATCGTATTTGCATCCATATTTGCGTTCTTATGTATAGGTAGCTCTTCATGCAACTCT
Organism: Aurelia sp. 4 Dawson et al 2005; assembly: GCA_964019985.1. Classification (NCBI taxonomy): domain Eukaryota; kingdom Metazoa; phylum Cnidaria; class Scyphozoa; order Semaeostomeae; family Ulmaridae; genus Aurelia; species Aurelia sp. 4 Dawson et al 2005. The sequence goes on along the minus strand of OZ026493.1, from coordinate 7,555,182 downwards.
GTTTTACACATCAATTTTACATAACGTTTATGTTGCTATGTGTCGCACCTTCGCCTGAACTGATTTCATTCTCTTTCGTTTTCCCTTTAGGGACCCAAAGGATTTGCGGTAGGTTGTGACTTGATCTTATTTTCAAACGCAAAGTTTATCTATGTTATTTTCAGCATGCAAAATATCAACCTGTGGGAAATAATTGAATCTGTGGCTACTGAAAAGTATTTTCTCTTAAAACGTGAAAAGAAGTATATTGCGAATTAGATCATTGATTGACTAGGGACATGCATTTTGTTCTTTCTTCCATGCCAAAAGTCCAATGCTGCTAAATTGGTATGTTGCATACATTATGAGCCTTGCAAATATGTGACGAATAAACTATTACCGGAAACCCACTTTACGTAGTCATTTAATTTCCGACTTAATCTCCCCATCGATGTGCGCGCAGGTACAGAAATTTCCAATGAGCCTGTCATGAAATTTGGGCATCTTTACAACAATAAAGTAAGTTTTCCAACATGTTCACCTTAATGAACTTTTGAAGTCAGGTAATTTCTTTTTCAAATCAATCATTGAATTTTTTCGTCTCGTTTGTATCGAATTTGAAAGAATCCATATTTTATCCTGATCCCTGCATCCTGAACTATTTATAGAATTTAAAATAGTTCCACCATTTGACAGTGGAACATCAGATGGAAATCGCAGTCTCACAATAAAACGGAGGGCAAGCACGACGACAAACAAAATCATAGTTGTGGTATTCTCAGGATGTCAATTTTCAATTTCTCTATTTTGCCATTCTCAAAGATTTGACACTAATATTTGTTGAAGACAAGTCCATGTAATCAAGAATATAAGTTAAACGACAAAACTTGATTTTCTTGCAACTTGTCATTTAACTTATATTCTTGATTACATGGACTGGTCTTTAACACATATTAGTGTCTAATCTTTGAAAATGGCAAAATAGAGAAATTGAAAATTGACATGCTGACAATACCACAACTATGATTTTATTTGTCGTCGTGCTTGCCCTCCATTTGACAGTGGTTCTACTTACCATCATTTTGTTTCACATACTGCGCTATTTATAGGTCTGTTTTTGGCCAAAGTTTTTGGCTCTGAATCCTTTTCAATGACTGACTGGATTTCTTTATCGAGAATTCGATCAGTTTTTTAAGGGAATCGACATAGTTAAAGGGGGTCTATTATAGGGAGTCTATTAAGGGTGCCTCACAACCGCAAAATCACCAAAATTTGCGCTCTTGCCCTTCAACCGCAAGCCATTTTCTCTCATAAACCGCAACCGTCAGTTTTCTTCAGTACGATAAATATTGTTCTCTGGATAGCTATTTCATGTACATGAAGCAGGAGTCCTAAGGTAATTTTTCTGAATCCACAATTTGCGATGGCCGTCCTGTTACAGCTATGCTAAGGCCTGATAGATAATAACGGTTATCTAGTAGAAGGTTCTGCGAAAAACCGTAAACCATTCGTTTAACTTCCAATTTTCCGCAACCGTGTGGCCATACAAAAACCATGTATCGCATTGATTTTCTTGCAAGAACCGTCTTCCGCATCCAAAACAAGGCCGAATCCGCCTAACCGCCACGCTATAATAGGCCCCAGTGAAAGCTGGCCCAGGCTGGGTCAAGAATGTAATCTATTGTACTCGACAGCTTCGATGAATTCACAATTTCATTGTGTAGCTAAGGAACAAACAATTTTGTGGGTGTTTCTTTGGCCTATTTATAACGACTACGAGATATAGCTATGTCTGTTCCCTTCAAAAAGATCTCAGAGGTGATGCAAAAAAAAAACTACAGCTAAAAAAGAATACCAATGGCGTAATCAGTGAAACAAATTAATGACTAGTAGAACCATTTTGAATTTTGTAAATGGATTGAAATTTTAGTTCCGATTCATCGATATTTAACTCTTATTTCTTTCCATTATTTTTGATCAATGTGTATTATCTTTTTGCAGGGCAAAGACGGAGCACCAGTAAGTTCATTTGATTGTTTTTATGTTGTCACTTGCGTATCCAGTATCATCCTGTGTTGGCCTCAAAAGAGAGAGTGTAAATGACCAGGGCGTGAAAAATATTAGATAGTTTACGAAACCAGGACGGCAACGCCAGCCAGAATGCCAGCGGTAACTTTTTTGAGTCATTTTGAATAGTATGCACATGCCTAATCATGAAAAATCTGCAGGTTCTGGACTTTTAGTTGCACATTTGATTAGCTAAAGCTCGTGTGAGATGAGACTGTTCACGTGAAACGTATTATGTAACAGATGACTCCCTGTGTTTGTATGTAATGATACGTTGTCTCTATCATTTGGGTCACACGATACAAGGGAAAGGCTCGGTTCATTTTATCGAGAGAAATGCTTGTTGCTCTTGACCATGGTTATTCTATTGCCCATGTTTTAGCATTACAAAACATTCACATTTCTTTGCATTATACCTATCTGTTTTTGATTGCAGGGACCTCCAGGACCACCAGGAGTTCCCGTGAGTATTTCATTATCAGTTTGAAGACAAATATATCACTGATCGTTAAAAGCTGGCCTGACCATGTTATAGATCTACCCTATTGTATCTGATAATTTTGACACGTGTTGTTTCATTGTGTAATTAGAAAAACAATGGAAACGTAGGCGTTTTTTTGGCCTATGCATAGCTGACTTTTTAGCTAAAGCTGTCTGTCACTTTAAGATGAAACGGGCTTGTTTCCTTCCTGAAATATTATTGTTTAAGTGAAAAGATTTTAAATTTACATTTGCTACCAGCGCTTGATGAACCGTACAATTTTTATGTTACGTTATATCTGCATGAGCAGAAACTGCGAAGAATAACAATATCGTGCAATTTGACAATAGCAATAGTGGTAATAAAACAAAACAGTTAGAATTGGATGTTTCGGTATTCAAATCTTCACCAGTGTTTTTCAACTGATAAAGATTTGAATATCGACAGTTTTGTTTTTCAAGATCTTATCTGTTATTTTCGAAGATGGGTTAGTTTGATTAATAGAAATGATAATAATGATGATGATAATAATAAAAACTTTATTTATAACGGTGTAGTTTGTGCTAGAAAGTTGTTACGAGGAAGTGTCAGGACATGTAACCCTATTACATCGTTAAATTTAGAGTTTGAGGGCTAAGGAAGAAAATACCAAATGCTGACTTTGGTGGAAATCTTGGAAATTAGAAGCAACCTATTAGTTGCATTGATTGTCAGTTAAAAGACTTTAATCAATTTCTTTCATATTTTGATTCTAGGGACAACCAGGACCTGCCTTCCAGGTAAGAATAAACACTTCTTTATTCACCTTTTGGCTAAGCAGTTCATTTTGATGCAGTGTGATGCACATACATATAAGGGGGGGCTGTTTAAATGAGAAAAACATCTTACCTGCCCTACCCAGGGCTGAAAGGGAAATTCTAACTTCCTTTTGAATCCTTCATATTTTTCATTGAAAGTTTGAATGGTGAACGTAACGCCACTGGATTATTGAGATCCCGCCGTCTCATCTGGCTGAGGTTATATTTTCCCACATAAACGAAACACCACCAGTGTTCTGAGATGAATTATTTTATTCTTCATTCGTCATGACTTCATGGAAGTGAGACTTCACACCATCTTGTCTCTCAGCCCTGGGGAGCTAACCAGCCAGGTGATTTTCATCATGAAGGTAGACCCTAAAAGACACGAACTAGCCTGCGTGCTGCCTCTACAATCACTGCGGAGAAAGACGGGGGGAGGAGCAAAGAGCGGAAATCTCCACTACCCTCCCCTCTCACTAGAGTCTGCTCATCAGCGAGCATTTGCTTGTTCCAGTATATGGAAAAAGCCAAACAAAATTTGATTTGTTTGAATGAAAATTTGACGCAATTGCGTGATTTTGCGCGATTTTGCGTGATTTTGCGTGATTTGAAGTATCTCCATGATGGCCCCTCTCATAAGTAGCCCCATGCCAGTAGGCCCATCCTAATGAAAATGAAATGAGGCTAAAGCGAAATTGACAAACGCATCTCAAAGATGGACATCAATCTTTAATTTGTGATGATATGGCAACAATTTCAAGGAGGAATTTTGCAGAATCTGTTGCATAAAGCTTGCACTGAAAAATATGTGGAAGTTAGCCGTTGGGAGAACTCACAACCTGCAAAGGGGATAGAAGATCTTCCTTTCAAAGTGGAAAACTCGATAAGGGACTCGGAATACGTTTGGCACGGCTGTCGAGACCTTCTGCTGAGAAGAAACAACTTCTGAGGTAAAATGGGGATGTTTCCGCTCGTTCCTCCTCCCTTCCGTGTTCCTCCGCAGTGATGCAGGTAAGACTCAAGCGTGCTTGAGGTGTGAAGTATCATTGGTCGTAGTAATTTACTTTCCAAACATACTTGAACAATCGGAATACCATGCTTGTAGCGTATTTCGTTTACATTTTGCCAGTCTAAGCACTTTCCAGGGGCTGCTGGGTCAGGCAACTATGCTAAAGCTGTAACGTCTGTCTTTTGTGTCAGGCACGTCTCCATTGTCTTCCACGTAACATGTTGAGGGTACGGGTGTGTGCCGCCCATATGGGTAGATTTTTGGTTCAAAATTCTCTGAACAAAGGTCCCTTTTTCGGCAGATTTTCTTTAAACATTGGTGGGTTTTCCAGAAATCGCAAAAATTTTGTCAAAAATGGGTAGTTTTCCGCCAAAATTCATCATAAAAATGGGTACGACGGCAACTGTCCGTAATTAGAAGAGGGTAGCTTTCCGAAAACCGAGCAGCAGACCCCGTCCATCCGCAAGTCTCGTACTCCCCGAGGATGAATCCATTCAACAACGACTGTCTTCAGTCGACGTATATTTCTGCACCATATCGATGATTCGTTTGTTCCTCTGTGATGTGACATACGCACAGTTACTTTCAAAATAATGTGATGAAACAGCTCGAACCGCAATTCTGTCTGCTATATAAGAATTGCAAAATCACAATGTTGACAAAGATATCATGACCCAGCCAACTTAACATTGAATTGTACTGCACTTACTTGATTTAAAGTGGAATGATTGTCTGGTTTTGATTTTGACTAGGCTCCATGGGCTGGAGGACACATTGGTGAAGGTGGAAACAAAGGCCCAGGAGAGGACACAACACCGGCTGGAGGAGATGGTGACAACGAGGGTGAAGCTCCACCAGTCAATCCATTCTATCGCTTCTACAGGCATTACTCTAGTGAAAAGAAATCCAAGCCCACACCTGAAATTTTGAACAAATTGAACGAGAAATTCAGATCTCGAATGGACAAAATCAAGCTCTTGATTGACAATATGGAAAAGCCAGATGGCTCAGTAGATTACCCAGCAAGAACGTGCAGAGATCTGTTTGCCTTCCACCCAAGCCTTACAAGCGGTATGTTTTGTGCCTGTTTGAAATCTTTGTTTTTAAGCTTCTCCGGAAGTATGTATGTAAGCAGTTTTCTTCCTGATAGGCTCTCCAATGAGCGCTGCCATTTTTCATTTCATCTCATTTTCTTTCTAATTTTTTGGACATGGTGGCCCCTCAGTTTAGATCATTGCTTTAAAGGGGGCACGGGTAAAAACTTGCAATTAGATATAAAACCACATGAAAAAATGCAATAGAGGATTGCGCTAAAGTTGGCTGCGAGGAATTTTACCGAGATGCATTGCGTTTGAATTACAATTCTTTACTGATTCTACGGGAATTCGATTAAAGAACACAGGCCATCTCGGTGAAAATTTCCTCGCTGCATCGTCCATTACGAAATATTTTCTCGAATGGAATGTTACGTCAGGCTCTTGGACTGCGGTCGATGAAATTTTCTTTTACTCTACAGTGAAAAGTTTTAGAGTAGTAGATGATTTAACTTTTTTATTTACGCCATTCCAAAGCCTTCGTGCACCGCGATGCGAAAAAGGGTGTTGGCCTTACGTCGTCTGTAAGAAAGGGATTCTTAAATTAACTCCATCGTCTCTCGTTTGAGATCAAAATTTTAATTAGGGCCTGTTCATATGAGGCGGGCTGGCCCGTTAGCGAGCTGGCTCGCCAACAAGCCAGCCCGGTTTTATATGAGAGATCCGAAAATGAGCCAGCCCGGCTATTAGTAGCCACGTGCCGTCATTCTTTTGTGTCAAATTGAAAGAACAAGGAAATAGTTTCTGACTCACGGCGCCAAATGTAATACTGCGCGTGCGTAACAGGCGGGCTGGCCCGTTTCTTCTGTTTATATGAGAAGAGTCAGCCCGCTTTAGGCGGGATCCCGGTAGTCGATAACCGAGATCTCGGCAAGGCGGGCCAGCCCGGCATGCATATAAACGTAAACTGATGTTTACAAAGTTGTGACCAGGTCAGCAGGATCTCACCTGAAGGTGAGCCAGCTCGCTAACGGGCCAGCCCGCCTCATATAAGCAGGCCCTTAGACTCACCTCACCTCCATTCCCCACTGTGAATAGGCCGTTTTTGGCCAATATACGTAGCAAGGCTTCGACGTGATTTCTTTATTTGTCCAATATTTTTGATTTGCTCTTTTTGTCTCATATAATTTCTCATATTAGTAATAAGCGATAACCATGCAATTTAATGAGCGATACTGAGACTTAACCATTCAATTCAGCAAGCGATACTGAGACTTATCTGATGCGTCTACCGGGTGTCTCAAAAAGAAGTACTCACGTTTGAAAAATCACCAAAATTTAACGCGCAAGCCTTTTTTAAAATTTCCTTTTTTATCCCTTTTGTCAATGGCCCAGAAATATGTGGAGGGGATCAAATTTTCGTTTTCGGTAATGAAATAACGCATTTAACAGCCTCATTCTGAACTATACTCTTCGAGCAATATCGTCAATCTGATCTAAAGAGCCATTATATTGAGATTTTCAATTGTCTTCTAAGTCTACAATAGTAGTTAACGTTTCTTTCTGGCATGTATGACCAAACCAGAGGCTTAACATGCAAGAAGGAATTAATTTGGTAATCATCAGTATTTTTGCAGTATACCTCCAAATAGGGCGACTCTGAAGGGAGCTTAATTAACGTTAACTTTCGAAAATCTACAAAAATGATTGAAAACGGCGAGCAAAATTCCCTTCGTTCTCCTTCCCCGCAATAATTACCCTTGCATTCACTTGTTTTCTCGTCTTGAAAGATGGAATTGCCCTGAACAAGTTATTCATGCCGACGGAAGACTTTTCATTGCCCCAATAGGACAGCACGGCCTTCAGCGTGTTCAAGTCATTGTTTTTAAGGGACAAGTCCGGGGTTGATGAAATTTTGTTAAAAAGCACCCTTACCAACTGCTGAAAACCAGTCGTGAGTTCTTTCCAAGTTTTCGTGGCTCGAACTTTCATAAATTTGACCATTAATCTTCGTAAGTTAGGCCAAATATCGTCGCCAGTTTGTAGTTTGTACGAGTGTGCGAAGGCCCGAGAAGGAGGCTAGCGATGTAGGTGGTATAATATCAACACATTTGGCAGCCTCGTTCAGGTCATCGTGAAGTGACGTCATGTAAAATGATGTCATTTCGCACTTCTTAGCAGATTGAAATATGCGGTTTCGCAGATTAAAAGAGAAAAAGGTTGAAAAAAGTACAACACACCATTCACAACAATGTAATCCCTTGAATACTCAACAATTATACCAACCCCGGACTTGTCCTTTAAGTAAACATATCGGGGAAACTTGCCTGTGATGCCTGTGACTTGAGCACGTTTTTTAAGGCTTCTCGAAGGGACTTTTCGGAAAATTTCTTGTCAAATCTGAACGGAGCAACCGATTTCAGCCAGGAAAGATTCTGAAGATAATTGAATATGCCAGCTATCCAATCAGATATTATGAAATATCATTGCTTACATAAACTGCGAGCAGTAGCCATCAAACACCGGGCCTTTTGTTTGACTCACTTGGTATGAAGAGTTCCAAGGTTATGGCAATGCTTTATAGTATATTCTCTCATTTCGTAGGATTCTACTGGATCGATCCTAATTTGGGATGCAAGAGTGACGCAATCAGAGTCTACTGTAACATCTCCGATGTGGAAATTGCAACCTGTGTAACACCTTCAGCTGACATGGTATGTGATATTTATATGTTTGGAATGTTTTCGCCTGAGGAATGGATTCAATTCAATTCAGTTCAATTCTATTCGTAAAATACAAGTTACTACAAATGAAAACTCGTTTAAATGCTTGCATTCTACGCGACCCAAGAAAAGCAAAGCTTATCTAGCTTGGGCCGCTAAAGTAAAATTTTAAAATGCAATATATGCTACACAGCTACAAGTCAAGAAACTATAAGATTGATAAGGAACAGCTACATGAAATACATATAGATCAACTGTAAAACTACTGTAAAACTACAAAAATCAACCGTAAAACTCGTTTTCCCTAATTTTGTTTATCAAATAACCAAGCTCAAATTAGTATTGATCAATAATGCTTTTCTTTAGTTTGATAGCAATAGTTGGATGACATCCCTAACCAGGATGACTTTAGATAAAGAATAGAGAGCAAGAGAGAGGTTACGAACCAATGCCGGCAACGCCAGCCAGAATTTCATGTTGATCCTGTAAAAATGTCTGAAAGGGCCTTTGCCTGTTACACACTACTAGAAAGGCCAAGATGAAACCTCTTCAGTTAACCCTATTGCACCCGGGGGGGGGGGCAAAAAATGCCCCCCCCCCACAAACTTCTGATTATGAAATAGAGAGTAAAAAGGAAAGAGAGTTGAAACATCCATGAAATTTCCTAATTTTTAATTGCCAATTAAATTTTAGGTCTTTCATTGTTATAATTTCAGTCACGTGACCAGCAGATATCCATATTTGGACAGTAGTCACAAAAGAAATCACAAAAACAACCATAACTTCTGTGATTGAACTTTGATTAAGTTGTGTTTGGTATCAAACGATTGCCCTTAAAAAGTACTTTCATTTGATATATACATTATTCATATTTGCTGACATCAGCAAATTATAAGTTTTATGACATAATTCAAATTGATGACGTCATGTTTCTAATGAAGAATGATGAAATTTCAAAATTTTGATATAAATCGATGGATAGTGATCCTTTCTTTACTTTTAAGTACTTTATTCAGGTTACAAACCATATTCTCAGAAATAATTAGCAATTGCTGCTTCTTCAGTACAGAAGCTTATAGCAACATGGTCCTATTATTTGGTTGCCTGGCAACAAACCACGTGACCAATCAGCGCCAGATTCTATAATTAGACTTCTAATAGATGTTATTACTATTGTACGAAGTTACAATAACATACTAATTATGGTTTTAGAGATAATTTGGGGGGCGTTTTTGCCCCCCCCCCGGCAGTTGTCTGACCCAAAGAGCCCGGGTACAATAGGGTTAAGCTACAGGGAACCTTCATTGATTTGCGCTGCAAGCAGCAAATCTTTGAAATAGGCTCGAAATCAGTGAACCAGAGTCTAATTCGAGGTTGTTGATTGGAAGATTGCTTTGTACAGGCTGGATATAACGTACAGGTTTGATGTAGCTCTTCAGACAATAAGGATTGCTATTATAGCCAATTAAATGGAGCCCTGTGAACAATGGAACAAATATTGTCTGCGTCAACCTGAGAGTAACTGCGTCATAGCCAATAACACCGGCAGTCTGTAAACCACGGAATCACGAAACGGCGGAACGAAATGAGGAAACGACGGAATAATATGACGGAGACACATTAGTGTAATATTTCTAGTGGTAGGCTCCTCCTAAACGTATTAACACGATACGAATGTCCTAATTTTCTTTTCTTCTAAGTGGAAACCAAAACTTTCGTAACGTGGCTTTACAAGAACAAGAAAAGTAGTTGGGGATTCCCTGTGTGTTAAGCACGGCATGAAGAAACACCTGTCCCCATATCAGTACACGAAGCGTTAGTGACTTATTTATACACGCAATGGCATGAGTTTGATTCTATCCACTCGTGAATTCGTGATCAAAAATTACTTAGTGCAGTTTGATATATTGAAAATAAGGGCATCTACAGTAGATTGGAATGGGGTGGGGATAAAGCCCCCCTTTTGCGAAGATAAGCTGAAGAATTTAACGATTTACAAATCAGTACTAAGTTTCATTGATTTTTGGGAGCAGACCTAGAGTTTATTAAAGTCGGAAGAATTTGATCACTTGGGTGTTACCCAGGGTGTTACCAAAGTTTTGGTTTTCCATTGAGAAAAAAGGCAACTTGTAGCATTCGTATGTCGTTAACGTATAGTCAGTAGGGGCCTACGAAATAGATATCTTACACTCTTGTATAACTTCGTCAGTTGATTCCGGCATTTCGTCGTGTCGTTCCGTCATTTCATTGTTCCGTGGTTTACAGACTGCCAATAGCTCCTGTTGTTGTGCCCCTAAAAGCCAATATACTGATTTGTCACGCACTTCGATTCAATGAACGTAAACATCGGAAACACGGAACGAAAGTCCACAAAGATTTTTCTACCCTTTGCGAGTAAGCCAGACTATCAAGCGTCCCATTGACTCTTGTAGCTTGATATAGTGTCTCTTTACGAATCATTGGAGGTTGTCCTATTTTTCCTTCTTTGTGAAGGAAATAGCGTGTAAGACATAGAACCTATTTCATCAAAATCAGCTCGCTAGCCTATACATAGTATAATCACTAAACCGTAGTTTTCACTTCTAAGTGGCGATTTTTGTGCATTGATTCAAATTCATATCTAAAATTGAATTTGACCAGAGCGCAAATCATCGGATAGTTATATCCCTTGTTTTATCTTGAAAACTTACCATTTGGAATGAGCTAGTTTTACTTTATAGGCTGGCTCTGAAGTGCAAACGGCAGAAATAGAATTTGCGTGTTTTGCAATTGAAAAGAACAGCTCCATGGCAACTGTTGGTTGCCGTTGCAGTTTACTTTGTGCCTTAGTAAATTCCCTGATATCAGATGGGGGCGGGCGTACAGTAGGATAAGTGGGGAGAAAAACTTACTAATATCACAATGAACTGGGAAACATCAAGCGAATTGGAAGAATGCATTTTTGGAGAAATTTTGCATTGTGAGGTAAAGATGCACTCTCGGTCGAAGCCGCAAGCATCGATTTGAGCATGGTTACCATTATCTCTGCTCCTATAATTGCAATCCTATTGCAATTACATTTCAGGCTGTTCCAAAGGCTAGATGGGCAAAGAAGATGAGAACCAGCGCACAGAAATGGTTTGGAGAAGACCTCGAACTTGGACAAGTAAGCACTCTTATTCATATATTTTCTAATGATGCCATCTCTTAAACAGTCATCTGGTAACTACGGGGCGTTTCGCGCAGTTGCTGTCCCATAATCCATTGTGAAAGGACTAGCAGTTTTTCTTCAAGTCTACGAATTTAGGCCAGTGTTATGTTTTTAGATTACTCCTTTCATAGTGAATGAAAAGTCAAGTTGCAATAAATATAGCTGTCGAAGACTTATGTATATTTCATATATGCATATTTCATATTTTATTCTTTTGAGGAGGGTTGCCCTTTAGCAGAATCCGTTTTTCAAGGGGCACTCAATAAGAACTTAATTGCCATATACAGTTAAAAAAATATTATCACAAATTGGTAAAACCATAGTTTAGAAATCTATTTACAATTATTCAGTATACAGTATATTCTTTGAGGAAAGTAGAGTGATCTATTCTTTGTGTCATCTAGCCGGATCGTAGAGCCGTACTCAGTTGCTGTCTCGATTGCTAACTTCGTATTCGTTTAGTTTTCTTATGCGCTGCACGGTTTAGTTTGCTTATCCGTGGCACGCAGAGCGTAAAGCTGGATTCCACTTGGCGTTAAATCGCGTTATTTCAGCGCGTCAAATTCTGTGAAATTATCGCTGCGCTAAACTGGATTTTGAAATCAAAAGTTTTCATTCCTAGACCGAGCGTTAATTTGCGATAAACTGCGTCAAATTCTTCGCATTAGATTGGAAAATGCGTTTCCGTTAGAGTTGAAAAGTAAATGCGATATAACGCCTAGTGGCGCCAGAAAACTCAGGCCTTTGTCAGCTTGTATCACTTAGAGTATTGGATGGGTTGGATTGTAATTTTGTTTGTTTTTATGAATACTGAAAACATAGGTGATTCGACTTTACGAAGATATCTTGGTAATGAAATGCCTGGAAAAGGGTCCAAAACGCTTTATCAAGTGGTAAAGAATCTCTGCACACAGAATAGTACAAAAGTACATTTTGCCTTCCCCAAAGGGAGATTGATCCTTCTTAAGTGTATTGCAGCATTTACAAATTTCCGAAGATCTTCCACTAAATTTTTAGCTTAATGATTCTTTGGGGTTGTGGTTTTTACATATATCTTGTTACTGTTCCCCAGAGGCTTCAGCGACGACAAAATTTCACTTTTTCAAGACGACAGTTTGTAGAGTTCATTCTGATTTAAACTCTCTTTTTTAGATTGAATACAAAGCTGACGAATCACAATTGGCATTCCTTGGTCACTTGAGCAAAGCTGCCTACCAAACTGTTACTTATCATTGTCAAAATTCAATTGCCTGGTTCGATAAGACCAACGCTAACCACAAGAAGTCTCTTAAATTCAGAGGTAGGACTTTTTTCAATTTAGGGACCTGTCGTAAAGTATCTACGACAAGGGGTGGAAGAAATATGGCTTCCGCAAATTTTCGCAGCTTGTACACTCCTGCAACGAAAGTATCCGGACAGCAGAAACAAAATGTCGTCGAATATAACCATTGGCCCCTCGGCCCAAAATAAGTTTAGCGGTTATGCGGCCATTTCAGGAAGTGGAAACCATCAATTTTACCGGCAATAATTTGTTTATCGATCAAGTATATAATCAAGGAAGAATTAGAAATTGAAAAACAAAGCAAAGTAAACTTGCTTTGATAGCAAAACATGGCGTTAGCTGTGAGGGAATAAATCACCCGAAAACAAGACAGTATTCTTAAGAAATTGCCGGTATAAGAAGGGAATGCAAAATTCGATGGCTCGTTATGAAAAGACAAATAGATATTGGTGCTTTACAGTTTTGATCCGTTACAAATTTGTTAAGGATGAAGAGCTTTTACATTGCTCCTGAGCAACATTTTTCTTATTATTGGAGAAACTAAAAAGTTACTTGTTAGCAGGGGCAGTATAAACGGAAGGCCGATTTGTTGCCCTACGGGGCCACACTTATATTGGTACAGTGTAAATGGGGTTTTATATTTTGAGCTTGCTTATAGCATAAATCGTTCTACTATTTTGATTTCCATAGATATCATTATAGATTTCCTTGTGCTTAACAACTGTGTCCACAGCAAGCTAGCCCTCTTTTGCTGTGGGTGTTAACGAAACGATTACTTTTCGTCTTCATGAAGATATTCTGTAGCAGGTAAAAAAAAATGCCAGTGAGTTGCATCCATAATAATTAGCAACCCCCCCCCCCCAATCTCTTCCCCATAGTGACTTACTTGCTATACTTCTACTCAGGGATACCACGGACCATTCTGCAATTGGACAGGCTATTCGACAACAATAGCTAATATAGATCATTTCTCGTAAGCCTCATAATTACTCGAATAACATCAATGTAATCATGTCACTAGTCACTAAGGATGAAACATTACGATGTTGCTTTGATGTTTGGGATGGAATTCGCATAATTAGCGTTGCCCTTCAAGCTGCGAATCCATGATGGCTGCTAATCTGCCGATTTTGTGGGCAGATTAGATCCAGTGTACTAGGGTGTTCATTCGGCTTCGTGATCAGCGTCAGACTTAAAAACACCCTGGTAACGACGTTGAAACATTCAACCTTTTTTACTCACCCTTTACAAAAGTTTTGTGAAGCTCACTTGTACGACAGGACTGCGAATTTCTCTCTAAGTGAAGTTGATTTCGATTTTAGGAATGAGCAAACAAACCTTTGATGTCAAGAAACCCATGAAATTCCAACCTAAAGTAGTGGAAGATGGATGCCGAACAAGAACCGGTCAATGGATGAAATCAGTCTTCAGATTTGAATCAAGGAAATTCATCAATCTTCCAATTGTTGACTTTGCTACCGGAGATGCATCCGGAAAAGAATCAAGCTTCGGACTTGAAGTCGGACCTGTTTGCTTTGTGTAAACAAGCTTACTTGACACTGTATTAGTACTTGCTACTGAATTGCATTTGGTTAATATGGTTGTTACATAGTAATTATTGATTAGTTTTTATAATTATACGTAGTTCCCCGTCCACTGTATTTTATGGTCCTCCCAAGCGCGCGCATCAAAAATTGGGGAAAATCAATGTCTCTTTTTGTGTTGTATCTTTGTTTTGCAAAAGGAACTACTTTGTGACAAACTTACAGCAGACAAGAACGCTTAAGATGGCGATGTGGAGTTTCTTGGGGCTTTTTGCCTGAATGCATTGGGTTCTTTAATAGAATTCCGAAAGAATCGTCAAAGATTCTTGATTAGAACTGAACGCGTCTGGGTAGATATCTCCCCGCTGCGATCTTTGGTGTTGTTGTCTGCCATATAATAAAGCCTTCATACCAAACTATTCAAGAAGTTAACACAATTGGTGGGCTTTGGAACAAAAGTATGTAGCCAATATTCAAATCTAAATTGTCAATCACTAAGCTAGATGTGAAAATTTTGTTCTTTTAAATCACTGACAATGCCTGCCAAAAGTCCTTGCAACACTGTGGCCATTTCTTGAGAAATCCTCCTTCTATCCATTGTAATCAGTTGAAGCAGCCTTTACCCCCCCCCAAACTATATTGATTTCCAAAGATTATTGTTGAAAGATTCCACCGGAGTCGTGAATCCGCTCTGTATTCCACAATTTATCTTGACAAAACAACTGTTTTGAGGAGGAGAGGGGGAAATCGCTATTGTAAAACAAAGCAAAACTAGTAACAGTGTTCGATGCATTTCGATCAATCGTACCAAAATTTCCGATGTCGATTAATGGAAGGCCTGAATGTATACTGGGCAGAAATAAGCAATGTAGCAGTGGAGTAAAGTTCCAGTGATAAAGGGTGGTCCATTATGGCAAAAATAATCCAATTCTGTAATATCATTCCGGTTTCCCAGCAATAGTCGATTGTTGATCAGAGTCGATGGTCTATGGACATTGATTATTTTCTCATAATCGATCAGTGACTCAGAATCGATCACTTCTCGTCGATTATTCCTTGCAGCTGATAAAACAATTTTTTGGTCCCAATCGAGTAATTGTTTTTTTTGTTTTCAATTTGTTTTGAGTGGGCTTGTCAGGATTTTTAGCTACTGAAAGCTAATTTAGGCCCACGGTAAATGCCGCATCCGGGCATGGGACCCCTAGTTTAACGTTCCTTCCGAAGGACGACAAGGTGAATTGTGAGGTCAGGCCTCCGAGGTCACCCATCCGGAGTTTGACCTCACTCGACCGAGCTTAATGAGCTACCTGACGGAAACTGTTTAAGCCACTTGGCCACTCACCCAGGTCAGGTCATATGATCATTTATCATTCTGAACTCGTCGATTAATTGACGGTCGATGGACAGGCCTAATTCTGTGCAACCATCTGTTTTGTGCCTTGTGTGCATTTTGATTTGAACCAGTGCACTTAGAAGTCTCTAATCTGTTGTTCAGAAATGTAAATCGCTTTGTAGTTTTGAAAACCTATATTTTACTTCGCAAAATGCAAAATTTACCCTTTCGACGTAACACAAACCCAAAGCAAGCAATAGAAACTGATTAAAAGAGTTGACAGTGACCTAGTTATGGCTAAAATTACATCTTTACTCAGTGTGTTATTTCTCTTCTGCATATTGCGAGCAAGGCTTGAAAACCAAGGGGGGCACTCAATAAAATTTAAGATAGGGATACTCACTTAGACAGATGTTTTGTCTACCCAAAAAATGACAGGCCCAAAATTTTCAACCCCAAAAAAATGACGGAATTATTCAATCCTCGAGCCCCCATAACCATCCTTGTTGTACAACAAGTTAGATTGAGAAAATTGCACCTTACAATTCTGCACAAGAAGATAGTAAAACTGATATTGAATTTGGAGACAATCACAGCAACTCTTATGATTTGTCTAAATCATCATATGTTAATAACCAATTCCTTCCAAAAACTATACATATCAATGAATTGACAGATTGAGTAGGTAAAACTTCTGAATGAGCATAATTGGGAAGAAAGAATTATTCAACAAGCTATAGCACTTCCATTAATTGATTGAGAATATAATTTTCTAAATACAAAGTTCAGCAACCCAATAACATTACGCAAATTTTCAATTAACCCAAAAAAAAGACCACAATTTTTTCCACCCCAAAAAATGACCCCTATTTAGCAAAACCCAAAAAATTACATTCTCTAAATTTCAAACCCAAAAAAAAGACACAAGCATCCCTATCAAACTTTTCACAAGTGCCCCCCCCCCCGAGCTTGGAAATGTTTTCATTGGTTTTATTTTTGTTCTCGTTAGATTGAATGATCCGCAATCATTCAGATTAATTTCAGTTTTTTTGCACCATTGCTTCTATTATGCAGTGAAGATTGTCAGTTCAACTTTCTTAGTTAATCAAGCCATTCACGCTGTCCCGTTTGAAGAGAAAAGACCCAATGAATGCAGTTATGAACACAGTTTTGATTTCAAAGTAGGCCTTATCATATCAGTGGTGCATCATTGCCTGTTCTGAAGAAAATTTTAACAGATGCCCGTTAGACTTGCTTCAAGTTTCATTATTTAGGTTGCAACAGATATGTCAGGGAAGGAGTGAATGAGCCAGTGCAGGGAGATAAGCTTCGCGTGGATTTGCGCCTGCACCCGAAGAGCTTCACGTCTCTGGAGCGATTCTTTTGGATCGTCGATCAAAAGGAATTTTTCATCCAGACACTTCACCGATTCACTGTTACCAAAAGCAACCATTTCGCAATCATAAAGGGGCTGGAATATAAGGAATATAAATACTTAGGAAGTTGGATCACAGACAATGCAAAATGCGAAGAAGAAGTAAATAGAAGAATTGGAAAAGCAAAAGCTGATTTCTGGAAGTTCAAAGAATTTCTCAGACGAGACATAAATCTCAAGTTAAAACTAAGAATTCTCAAAATGTATATTTTCTCCGTGGTTGCCTAGCGAAGCTTGGATTTTCAGTAGTAATGTAAAAGAAAAGATCAATGCAATGGAATTGTGGTGTTATAGGAGAATCCTAAAGATTAGTTTGAAAGAAATGATTTCTAGTAAATAAGTACATGATATGATCGGGAAAAGAAAAAGCTTACTTCAAGACCTCATAAAAAGAAAGATGAGATTTGCAGGGCATATCATGAGAGGATCATCCGGGTTGCTACCTAGGCTTGTCCTGGAGGGAATGATCGAAGGGAAAAGAGACAGAGGGAGACAGAGAAGAGCTTAGGGAGATGATGTAAAGGAGTGGAACTGTTGCCAGAGCATTGGGAGTGCGAAAAGAATGTCTGAGGATAAGAGGAGAAGGAGAGTCATGGTGATCAACCTTGTGATAGAAGATGGTACCTGATGATGATGATGAACGGGGCTGGGTTACGTAATGAAAACAAACTTCTTTTGAAAAAAAACGATTTTGCAATATTTTTTGATAGGCCATATCACTGAGGTTTTCCACTACTTTTCTGATAAATATGGTGTCATTTTGAATATTGACTCTCGTACTTCGTCGAGAAACAAACGAAACACTCATATATACGATTGCAGAGATATTGGTTGATTTTTAGGAGCAACTTTATTGTGGATTTACCCCATCCACCAAAATCTGTGCAGAACACAATAGCCACGTGTGAGCAACAATATAGATAACAGTTTTGCTTACATCTTGATTGCAGCCTTGAGCCGAGCATGGAACAGTATCCCACAATCCATCAAAGATGCTAGGTCAGTAGTCGCATTCAAAAAAGACTGAAAACTCATTTTTTTGAGCTGAAAAAGAAAAACTCTAACACACGGATTCATGGAAGAGCAGTATCTAGGTTTAGCTAAATTAGATTCATAATATTGTCGTTTGGTAACCAATTCCTGTATGTAGGCCTGCTACTTTTGTTATAGTTTTTGTTTACTGAATGAATCTTCCGTGTATAAACATGTTAAAGTGAAAAAAATGAAAGCCTGCCTGCAAAGGACCCTGGATATCAATGACTTTAAGACGGAGGCTGGGATCAAGTCAAACCTCGCATCAATTTGGTCGGCGCGAAGAAGTAATCAGGTCGCTGAAGCAAAAACATTTCAGAACATATGAACCAGTCTTACGTCAGGAGATGAAACAAAACTGAAGTCATTGATTTTGATTTGAACATCAGTCGATCGATGTGAGTTTTCGCTGTCATACTTTCAGAATGCTGGCTCCGCGAGAAGAAAAACATAATCATGAAAGCATGTTACAGACAGAGTATTTGAGGGAATACTTTGAAATTCCCGGAGATGAATTTATGAAGATATTCTCTGACTTACCCTTTTCATCATGATGCTTTTACTCATCACTTACCTTTGATTTGAGCATTACATAGGTAGCATGAACAATAGATATTGTCCTTTGGGACTTTAGAATCAAGAAATGTTGGCACAATTTTCATGTGATTCGTCCTTGGAGACTTAGGCGGAGTTTTGCTATTGGTGTTCATCCGTTGAGGAGGACTGGGAATATTCAAAAGTTAAGGAGGACTGGATGGCAATCTCCAGTAGACGATCGGTATAAAATTTCGTGACGACACATGCGCTGTAAACCATTTTTGATCACGGTACCAGAAAAAATTTCCCTGACGAAAAGTTAAAAAAACGCCTTTCTTCTTCAAATTGACTCTAAATCGAATCAAGTTAAATTGATTCTAATATAAATTGACTTCGCCAGACGATTTAGTTCGCGGACTTTATTGGCCAATTGACTTTGAATCGCAGGATTTCTTAAGCCTCATTCGAATTTCAAAGTTTGGAAATTTTTGAAAGTAACGAAAGCAGACAAGCAACGAAAGCAAGCCAAGTGGAGATCAGACCAGCTTTTTCCCTGTGAATTTTTTAGATGATTGTCCAAAAGATCGTTTAATGGAGAAATTTGTTGCGGGGGGGGGGGAATTCTGAAATGGGTTAAGATTCTGCTGTTTGTGAGAAAACATTGCTTCGTTATTGAATATAAAGTAACTTCTGAAAGTGTAAAATTTCACGTAAAATGAAAGTGTAAGAATTCCAATGACTGGAAACTGACCTTTAGAAGGATTAGCAGCCACAAAGCCCCTCTGCCCCCTTATCCTTGCTGAACAAAAAGAACGCGAACTTTTTTTATAAGATTTGGATGGAGTTAACCCTATTTTACCCGGGGGCCATTATGGCCCCCCATTTGATTATCAACTATAGCTCTCAGATGGAAGAAGCTAGAGTGCTGAAACTAAAGTGACTTTTCCTGAAATTTAATAGCCTATCAAGTTTTAAATGTTTCATTGTCACAAATTTGATCACGTGACAATGACAATACCTTATTTGGAGAGTGGTTTCAAAGAATATAACAAAAACTGTAACATTTCTCTGGTTTTCAATTAAAATGTATCGAAATTGGCACCAATCGATTGGTCTTTGGGAGAGCTTTTATTTGATGTATAATTTTTCTATATTTGCTTACATCAGCGAATAATAATTTTCATCCATGTTTATAAGGAATGATGTCGGATCTTTGGAAAATAAATTTTCTTCATATTGACAGTATTTTATGAATTTCTAGCCATTAAAATCCAACATTATCAGCACTGTCTCCGTTTTCAGCACTGAAGCTCATATATCACCACTGGACACCTTTTGGTTGCCTAGCAACAAACCACGTGATCAATTGAGACCAGACCATTGAACTAAATAGTTCAATGGACCAGACTTGAGAAGGGTTAACTTTCGCGAATCGGCCAACATGGAAAGTTGCGCGGAGATAAAACTTTCGTGAATCTCGCATTTCAGAAAAATCGCGAAATAAGCTTTCGCGAATTTCGCCGAAAACGCAAAAAACGTGGACCCCAAATCCTCGCTCTGAAAGTCCTCGTTGCGTGAACGAGGCGATCGAAACTCAGAGAGAAAGAGAAGAGACAGGAAAAAGCGGCGGAAGGAAATTCATCTGATAGTATCTGATAAATAATGTTTACTGAATGTTGTTTTGAAAAGAGAGATGCATCTTTCTTCAGAAGACAATCACACCAGGTAACTTATTTAATAAAGCAAGATTTTTATTCATATGTTATATGCTCTAGTCAACAGATTTGAACTTAGCAGTATCACTTTTTAGGCCGGTCTGTCTCTGCCTCCGCTCCTCTGTATCACAGTTCAATTCAGTTCATCCGTTCATTGATTTTGAATACCCAAATAGTTACAACAATTGACTACGACACAAATTAAGAATACAAGGATACTTACAGTACACATAAACTAACAGAAAGAAGGCTCGGCAGTTCGGCGAAAGAGCACAGCACATATCCTTGTCAAATCAATATCTTACTCTCAATCGGAAGATGGCTTCAATTTTGGTAATTTCATTTAAACTTTCACAGCACAATAAACTAGAAACCAGAAAATATGATTCTATTGAAAATAAGAGTGAAATGCGAGGACAAACTCAATATTGAGGGACAACATCACAAATATCACGGTAAAATCAAGGTGTCTTTGTTTTGACGAAAGGTGGACTTGAAGCAAAACTTTTATTGATGCAATGAAAAGCACTGTCAACTGACAAAATATACCTTAAAGTTTTTAGATCTTTTCATTTTCAAGTTTAACGCTGATGTCAATTTTCAGTTGATAATGTAATTTTGTTTCAAATTATTGGGATTGATATGGAAATATAAATCCACCCTGGAAAACATTTTGGCACAGAGAAACATCAAGAACAACAGGAGAACAATAGGTCTATTGTCTTTAGACAATTGGCATGGCGTAGACCTTTGGCGTAACAAAGATGAGCTTTCCACACTGGATGTAAATAGCTGTATCTGATCTTTGAAAGGTCATGGCTAAGCAGAAATGTAATAGACATTGTCTCATGAATACACTACTTCAATGAACAGCTTTGTTTTGGAAATTATTCAAAATTTTTTCATTATGAAATTTTAGAGGCCAAATTCGAATTTAGCACCCAAGCTTTAATCTAACCACAAGTTTTCATTTTGCTTCAGGCTGTAGAGTTAATTTCATGGCGATGTAAAGTTTGAAAATCTATGAGGGATTTCACCATGAAAATTACTTGGGGTGTAAAGTTTCACCCCAACGATTTTTACAGTCAAATTCCTTATAAATCTTTGAACTTTGCATCATCATAAAACCAACATCACAGCTGGCAGCCTTTTAAAACCATGTAACAGGACTAAAGTTTGGATGCTAAATCTGAATCTCGGCTAACAATTTTCATATGAGCAGTAGAAAGAAATTTTGACAAATTTTCAGAACGAAGCTGCTTAATTGAAGTAGTGTAGTGTTAAATAGGTCTTTAAGTTGATTTCCCTTTGGAAACAAGATGACATCATCAGCCATTCATAAAAATTTGTGGATAACTAAAAAATGAAGCGAGGCATTAACAAAATTTCAAATTAGATTCTTCATCATTGCACAGTGCTATTCCTTGGCATCAATGAAAGTTTTCACTTTAGATCACCTTTTAAGGTTTGCATAAAAAGGCCTTTGGGAATTTGTACAAATCAGTTTTTGATGGGTATTTAGATGAAGGAGAGGTGGAGAGAACACATTGTAAACAATAGACTGATTTCACAATTAAATTCAATTGGAGGTAAGAGATGTGATTCCCTGTACAGCAAGAAATCTATATCACATCATTATGTTGCAAATGCAGGTACAGAAGTATTTCATGCGTTGCTCAGAGCAATACGCACTTTTGAGATTTAGATCCACATCATACATAACAAGGCAAGTGATGTTCATGGAAGTTTCAAAGAATTGATGTCATTGTGAAAGTGGTCTATTAAGGTCTGCAGCATCAACAGCCAGACATAATGCCTCTCATAGACAAATTGGCCAAGGTTTTTTTACACCCATTTCAAGCTCTGTGATCCATCTCTTGATAAGACATCTTTTGATTTTTCCAACGTATTTCATGCCATGTAACATTGTGCCATGAATGCAAATATAGAATAATACTGAAACTTCCCCAGAGTATGGTCACTTGACACAACATGGGTAAAACAAACCTTAGCTGATTAGGTCTATTGGTAATAGCTCATATCTTCTTTGGAGCAACAACAAAACAACGAAATGAAGGTGTTGTGGCTCAGTGGTGTAATCCTTCAACTTTGCCGCCAGAACTGTCAGATGGACAGGTATCAATATGTGGTAGACCTCCAGCACTTGAGCATCATGAAAAGGGATCTCAGACTCATTTAGCACTTAGTTTCTTCTGTGATCCCAGCACTATACATTTTACTTCCCCGCAATCTGGGGGCTTTTCACTCATTCAAGAAGCTGTTCAAGATTTTTTCTGAACAAAATGGTTTTTATGGATCTTTTCGTGAAAACAAAAGGACTTTTGCCAAGTTGTGCAAGGTTTTTGTGAATTAAGTGTCCCTTGAACAAAATCATCTCAAAATGAGAATGAAGATAATGTTGTAACTAAGTTATTTCTTTAGCATATCAATCAGTAAGCCTGGGGATGGGGGGTTACGTGGTATATTTGTCCTGATGGGGAGGTGCCATCTGCAGGGTACCCTTTTGTCCTATGTTTTCTGGAACGGGGTATCAAAAGAGAGCAATTTTTCTGGAGCCTGTGGTGAAAACATGTCAAAAGGAAAAATTTTGTTAGGTTAGGTTTTACTTTTAACTGGTGGTGGTGGTGATGATGATGATGATGATGATGATGATGACGATGTTGATGATGATGATGATGATGATTATGATGATGATGAAGATGATGATGATGATGATGATTATGAGGATGATGAATCTCAAGGGGCATTGCAGTCCCAAAAAATCTGATGAACTTTAGCCAAAGCTCCTTGTTTTCAAGAAAGATCAATAAAAATTTTTTTTGTACTGAAAGATCTCCTACGCTTTTTCGAATGATTGAAATGCCTCTTGTTGAATCTAGAGTTTCTGTTTGGCCAAATTTGATTTTCAGAACGCCTGACATTGTAGCGTGCTGCCCGCAAAAGACCGTGGGTAACGATTGCTCTTTAATATCTCTGTGCATTGCCTAACCCCTTTGAAGAAAAACAGAGATCAAACGATTTCGATCCATCGTTATTCACAGCCCCTATAAACCAGCAAACAGGCTGTGTTTGCTTTTTTATGTGCTCAGGATTAACAGTGGAATGATTTATGTTCTAAAACCACAGCCCTTTGTTTGATTTTCATGCTCCAAAAGTCATTGAAATTTAGATTTATTGAGCCTATGTTTATCTAAAACACATTTATTTTCAGTGAAGGCAAACTTGCCCAGAACTATTTATTCAAGAAGTATAATTGTTATAAGATTATATGAATGTATTTAAATCGGCAAGGACTTTTCAGAATCTTTTCGAAGGGGTTTGCTGTCATTGGCGTTGGTACACGTTTTGCCAGAGGAGCTTTCTTTTGAGGTGAGTTTTCAGGCAAAGGTTGACCAAGGTTATTCGAAGGGTTATTATTCGAGATTGCCTTCTGCGTTTCAAATGCATTTGGTGAAACGTTTGGCATACCACGGCGTGGTTTGTTTGGTAGAGTCCAAGTTGCTGAGGCTGTTGGTGGACTGCTGTATTTGGTATAGGCCATCAAGTCGACTTTAAGTAGTGATTGATGTCTGTAAAGTGATTGGGACTACCTGGTGCCCCAGAAAAAGTATACAGATTTTGTTGGTTCCAGCGATCGGAGTTCAGCTCCAATCAGTGGCTAATTTCTCTCAAAAATGTTCCCTGATCGTTAAATTGAACATTGACAGTGGTGGCGCCAGCCCCGGGGGGTGCACCTGACCAGATTTTGGTCGGGGACCTGCCATCAAGGCTTCAAAAACATACCCGTTCCTTATACCAATTTTTTGAAAAAGTATACCCGAACTTATACCAATTTTGCGAGAAAGTATATCCTGCCCTATATTTCATAGGAAGATCTTGCAAATCGGTATCGTTCCTTATACCAAAATTGTGAAAATTGATACCGTTCTTTATACCAATATCTTGAAAATAGATACCCTTCCCAATGGCACGTCCCCGTACCCAAAATATGTGCAGTGCACCCCCCGGGGCGCCAGCTCTCAAAAATCCGAAAGAAGTGGTGGGGGGGGGGGGATTTTCACGTAATTTCTTAGTCTATGGGGATACCGAGCTAATTTTATGTCATTCTTCTTTGACAATTTTTGTCGAATTTTTGGTATCGGGGGGTCCTCCAGCCCTCCCCCCATGGCGCCGCCACTGAACATTGCTATCATGTTTGTTTTAGTGCTTTGAGAGCTTATATTTTAATCTTAGGTAGTTCAAATTTGCCTCCACATTCAAACCAGAACTGTGGCCATTTGGCTTCATCACAGTCTTGAAGAACATAAGAATTAAAACTGAAATTAAAGCAAAATGAAAAAACGGAACAACGGTTGACCTATAGTTAAACAGAATTCAAATGTGATATAAATTTTTGTTCAGATTTTATCTAGGATATTGTTGTTTCATTTGCTGCGCTTGCTGCATGAATTCACAAAAGCCAAAACGCCAAAGCTCTGTCTTGGATTAGAAAGCTATTTTGAGCTTTCAACATTTTGATACCTCATTTGTTGGTATTGGTGCTTTGACGGCATATATAACCTCGACAGCCCAAATTTGCATCTACCTGCAAACAAATTCTTCAGGCACTGCGAATAAATCAATGAAAGTCTTGATAAAATTAAAATAATGTTACCATTATGTTGGCAAGAGGTCACCTTCCCTCCGGCCACCCGTGGGGGAGTTTCTTTTGCTATAATTTCAGTGTTCAATTTCCAAGAATTTGCTTAGGCCAAAAGGTCACAGCTCTGATTTGCAGGTGGATGTGGACTTGCCCAAGTCGTGGATGCAAATTTGAGCTTTCGGCATTAACATTACTGCTCTCAAGCCACCGAAACAAACAAACAAACAAACGAGCGATCCATGTTCAAGTTAACTATCGAGGAACGTTTTGAAACTGATTAGCCATTGATTAAAGGTTGATTCTTGTCGCTAGACTCTTTAGTGTCTGTATGCTTTTCTGTGACACCCGGCTCATGGTATCGAATACAGTAAAGTTCCTCCTTTCAGAAACTCCTTTCACAAAACAGCCTGATTGGTTTCTCATGTTAAGATATACAGGGTGTCTCAAAAAAATTGTCCGACGTTTGATTAAATACTAAGAAATAACGATACGCTGAATGTACCCTTAAGTCACCCTTTTCCTGAGATTGTAGATTAATTTTTGACACAAGAATCTTGCAAATCCGCTAAAAATTCATGGAGGTACAAGCGTTTGAAGTTCAAATTTGTGCGAATGCTGAAACCAGAGGCCTCGAAATGGCATTTTTGGTAAAAGCTCCATAGGCCGTCGTTTCTGTTATTTCTCAATTGTTTCAGGACGAACCAAGTTGTATTCAAACAGTTTTCGATAACCAAGCTGTCAAGCAGATAGATGCTATGAGGAAACAGATTCAGTCTCTCGCCGATTATGTTCTGAGCCACTGTTTTTGGACTTATGCAATGTTAGGAAATTTAGAGAATGATCGCAAGAAATAATTTACTTTAGAAGTTCTATTTGGTTTGCTCTGATATCAACGAGAGGTATGACATTGGATAAGCTTCTCTTACCTCCGTCTTCGAGCTTTTTGCAATACCAGTAATCTGGGGGGGGTCTCTGGTTTCAGCTATCGTATATTTTTGATCTTCGAGAGCTCGTAACTCAGTGAATTTTCAACCGATTTGGACGATATTAGTCTCTAAAATTATTTCATAATCTTAGGAACAGGGTTATCTTTCCATGAGCTTGTTCACGTTGTCCTTATTTTTCAATATTTTATCAAACGTCGAACAATTTTTTTGAGACACCCTGTACTTCTTCAAAAAAGGGTGTGTAAATTTGGGCTTGGAACTTTCATTCTTATTTCAGGAGAATTGAGACCTATTCTAGACATATTCAAATATATACCATAAAATATTACTAGGTACCATTGTAAAAGAAACTGAACATGAATCAACCTGAGTGGTTTGTTTTGAAGAGGTACTTTATTCAGCGAAATCAGGCCTGAGTTTCTTAGCAGTTCCTTAAAGGCGGAACTTTACTGTATTCGGTAGATTCGTTGGCAAATGCTAAGAATGATAACAGCAACTGTCACGAAGTTTACAAATATATTTTTGAAATTATTTTCCTTTTTAACAAATGTCCATATATTGATATATTAGCAGCTCACACCGTCGTTTCGTTCTGTGCAGTGTAGTTAAAGTGCGATTCACATGGAATCTAGGCCATTGAACGACCAGACGTAGTCGCAAGAGTTTCGATAGTATTCACCGTCCGAACTTTAGTAAGTGTAGCGCAGTTCCTTATAAGTGATTTCTCTTATGAAGAAATGAGTTTATGCAGATATAGCAGCAATTGTGAATTGCCAACAATTAGTTCTCCTGTTCCAAGGAATTTTATATTTTAGGTGTTGGGGCACTTGAAACGTTGGGCATGTCAATTTGAATACGTAGGTCTACCTGTGTAACGTATAAGGGCTGGTTGACGTTGTTAGTTAAAAGATTAAGTCTGCTACACAAGGAAGGCGAATTTTTGATTCCTTTGAAAAATTTTTACCTGATTAGTATTGTTCTGCTACCGGCTTAAAAGTCTGAGAAGAGTGGACTAACTCTGTTTTCGTATTTCATTCCTAGTAAGACCACTAGGCGACTGCAACTGTAACTAGGAGTCCCACTGACATGAAAATCCTCGAAATTTCGTTGATTTGGTAGTCACAGTCAAAATACTGTTAACAACAGAAGAAAACAGCACACCGTAGAAACATTGCACAAGAATATTTATAGTTCTGTGGCTTTAAATCCATGCAGAGTTGACAAAACATTAGTCTTTTTGTTAGACCACATCATTTCGATTGGATTGTAGGAGTTAGTTACTTGCAATATTTTACTTGTACTGTGTGTAGTTGTTCGATGTATCCAGTGACTAAAACAACTATGAATTTCAATCAATTATCTAGAAAACTTATCCCCGTTGCTGATTTGGCGGCAGATCAGAAATGTAAGAAATAAGAATGTTCAAACCATTAGCTTTTTATTTTTCCGACAACTTTTACTTAATTCGGGCTTACGGGGTGCTCTCTTTTCGATTAGACTAGCTACTGAGAGAGCCCCTCCTTAAGAAATTCCTCTATGCAATTCCTTTGTCTTCATGATGTAATCACGTTTTCTTTTAGATTTCTGCTGTAGTATCTGTC
Organism: Aurelia sp. 4 Dawson et al 2005; assembly: GCA_964019985.1. NCBI lineage: Eukaryota > Metazoa > Cnidaria > Scyphozoa > Semaeostomeae > Ulmaridae > Aurelia > Aurelia sp. 4 Dawson et al 2005. Next base: position 7,527,810 of record OZ026493.1, on the reverse strand, counting down.
TTGTATTAATTAGTTTTGCATGTTGTATTTAATTGTATTTAGTTTTTGTCGTTTAGAATTTTAGAATTTTATGAAACTGAACTGGGTGTTGTGGGATCGTCTGAGGATAGGTCAGGTTTGTGATTTGTCTTTGACTGTCGCGAGGTTGGATAGACTGTAATCTTATATTTTATATTTTCATTCATTTTCTTCTCCACATTTTCGTTGTGTACCCGATTACCTTGTAAGCTAGATATTTTTACAAAAACCTTCTTGTTCCGTGTAGTACAGCTGTGCAAAGTTAAACAAGTAAATAGGCACTTAGTTGTGAATTGAAATAGTCATGGCGCTTCGAGCATAACCCGTTTGGGATTAGCTATTATTGATGTCGGGTAGGAGGCTGGAAGATATTTTGATAATGAAAATTTTTCATAACCCCTTCATCTTTCCATAAGGATTTTCAAAGGCTCTCATTTTCTAGCTATAATTTTTCCAAGCCCCGTCTGCATCAAAACTGATGACATGTTCCAACTAAAATGTGGTTGTTGTGTTTGCTTAATTGGATGGTTGCCATAATTGTTAAGTTGAAAGACGGTTGGGTAATATGGCGTAGAATACAATGCGTTCTGTCAGCAGGAACCCAGTAGGACATTTACCCTAAAAGTAGGGTCAGTCTTATGATTTCAGGTCCACTTGTATTTACTTCTACTTATGGATTTGAAGGAGACCCGGATGTAGACTGATTACTAAGTCCCATGTATCCCTGTGTTAAACCTTGCTCAGCAGGTACTCGCCATGAAGCAGTGAAAAAGCTGCCCCTACTTTATGCATTCATCAATCGAACTTTGATTGACCCACCCCTAATGCCCTTTTCAACAGACAGTCCTGAACAGGGTCGCGTTTTCTGAGTAATGTTACATTTCTGTGTCGACCAAAGCGACATCATCAAGTCAAAAAACACCAAGGAACATCGTACTCGTGTCACGGTAAATGACAGGTAAGTTTACCTTGGCAACTTGTTCAACTGTCTTCCTTGCTATCACTCCAAATAGGGCTTATCCGCCAACCTGATACAACAGTCATGACATTTGATCTTTTTGTTGTGCTGCGCAGTCTTCTGCCTCTCCTCACAGTGCACAGCAGTTGACTTGGGTACCCGGTTATCCTATAATAGCTGCAAAGTTTTGCTTGAAAGAGCGGGCCAAATTTGACCCTTCTGTTAGGTTAAGGTAACCCTATTTCCTTGTAATGTGGCCCTCTATACCCTTGGAAAAGGTCGTCCAGGTGGAATAACGACTGCATGTAATGAGTTTATGTTTCCTGCTCCATTTACTTCTTGTTTTTGACTACAGGTACTTAATTTCGTTGATTTGTTGTCTGTTTTTCCTATCATTCCTTATTTTATCAATCAAGCTCGGGGACATTTTTCGCAGACTTCGAAAGCATCATCCACATAGCATAAAGGCTGTGTTTAACCGAGTCAATGTTTTCTTTTCTCTCTGAAGGCTTTATTCATTGTTTGTGTGTAGTTTACCTGATTACTTTTCATTTCGTACTTGATTAAAGTTGAGGAATGTTATTGTCAAGCTTTCTCACTGAAAATCGTCCAGGTAGCACAACTTTCTTAACGTCCTCTGAATGCTTCAGTTATTGGTGATCTGGAGTTTATCTACTTTACTTTTCATTTTGCACATTTAGGCCCGGGGAATATTATGGCAGGCTTTCTCACAAATGCATCGTTTAGGTAGCATAATGACTGTGTTTAATGAGAACATATTCTCAGCTTCGTTTGAGTGCTTTATTTGAAGGTTATTCGTTGTTTCTGTTTTAATTAGGGCACCTTTGACCATCTGTTTTGCTTTTCTTTTCATATCTTTGTTAAGTATGCAATTATATTGACCTTGGTAAGCAAACACGTGCTCAAATTAGCTTCTTTAGCAGCTGCAGGTATGAAAGGATGAACAAAATAGTACCTTCAGAGAACTTTCACGCGAAAACCTTTCGCGAGTCGGAAAAGACGCGAATGTTTAGAATTAATTTTCGCGAATCGGCCAATTGGGACAGTTCGTGGGAATAAATTTTCGCGTTTTGCGAAAATGATATAATTTACGCGATCAAAATTTCCCGAATTCTGTGTTGTATTCTAACTTATTATTGAACATCATTTTCTTGTCATTTGCAGTTAAGGCAGGCAGGTATTTAGGAAAGAGGTCACAGAAGTTTTATCCAATAGAGTATTAATCATAGTGCAAGATCAGTTATATTGAGCACCAAGTACTTGCAGTTCTTGAGAAGGGGTGACCTTTCGTACGACGTGAATGCCGTTAGAGTCTAGGGAAAAGGAAAGAAGTGTCATCTCACAAAGCTGTAATCGTTTGTTTGGAATCACTGTCAAGTCAGGTGAGGTCTTAGGGAAAGAAACCCGTAAAAGAAGCAAGAATTGTAATTGAAATTCACTTGTCGTCGCTTTGTGAACTGCTAGTTGAATTACTTAGGGAGCCAGTTATATGAACTGCATTTCCAATATTCACTTTTCGAGTGCTGTCGATGCTGACTTGGAAACCAGAAGGAGAAAGTTGACGGGTATTTTTTCTACTAAGATAACCTCTCCCAATCTTGTTTTCGTCTTACAAAGCTGCACTTTTATTTCTAACCTTATATGTTGTATTTTAGCTATTATTAGATTGTAAAAGTAGTAAATATATTTATTTTTGGTGAATGATACATCAGAGATCATTAGTCGTAGGGAAGCAGTTTCATCTCTCAAAATTGCAATCCTCGTAAATATTAGAGTACAAATTACAATCCTCGTAAAAATCCAGCCAAGTAAATATATCGAGCAGCATTGTTGCGGCAGTTCAGTGGCAGTGGCACTAATTTGCCATAATTATGCAGCTTGTTCACGGAAATTCATTAGTAGCAAATGATTTAATGGCAAATAAATTCAGGTGTTAACAATTTCTGACATTTCAAACGTCCAATAATCAATGAACTTCCCTGTTAATTTTTTTATGTAGTCCGAAGTATGTAGTGCACGAAAATTCAACCGCTAAGAATCTCAATGAAGTGTGTCACTGCTCTAAAACTGATGTCTTGCTCACGATACAGTTTGGATAGATAGAGAATATGCTGGGAGAGCTACTTTGTGAAATGATTGGGTAGTTAGACACGACAGTTATGTTTTCAGTATATATGCTTCCGCGGAAGAAAATGAATATCTTTCTGCGGAGGAGGTGCTGGAGAGTCTCTCATGTTGGCTCCTGCGTAGTAGTAAATAATGTTTCCTCCGCAAAAGAACAAAGTGGTGGCTATGAAGCACCATTGCAGTGTCTAACGATCCGCGGTGATACATCATCATAGTTGTTTAACAAAATTAATTTCAGCAATAATGCTCATCTCATTTTTTCGTTGTTTCAAACTCGGCATTGGTTTCTCAATTGATTTGCCGTCAATTGCGTTGAGAAAACCCCAAGCTGCACTCCCTTAACTTTGTTAACAGCTAGTTTCAGCAATAATGCTCATCATCCCCGAGAATACTTCGGAACCTCCGCAATGAATCAGGAGTCGATTCATTGTTTCCTTGGTCAGAAGGACCATAGGGGGCCACAGGGGGGCTCTTCCATAAGTGAAGGTGCAGGTGAATTTGCAGTTTTTGGTTTCAAGTGCTGGGATCGCAGAAGTAGCTAGCCGCTAATCGAATCCTCGACCCGTTGTCATGACACTCAAGTTGTGGGGCCCTATTGTGTTTCGAACCCACTATGTCTGACTGTTCTGGCTGCAAAGTCAGAGGATTAAACCACACTGCGCTGCAACACCTTAGTAAAGGTACTTGGGGATGTGCCGCTCGCAAGGATATAATTGTTCGGATTTCTGGTCTGGCAAAGGTTATGCTTTTAGCAGTTTTTTAAAAAATGTCAAATTTTGATAATTCCTGTTTAGAAACCCCTAATTTTGGTGATATTGGTCGACAGAAGGCAAAAATTTGGCAATTTTGGCTAGAAAATGCCAAATCATGGCGCTTTTGATGTAGAATTTAGTCTAGCCAAGGATATCATTTTCGCAACAGTTGGTCCAGCCAACCGCACCATTTTGAGACTGTGGGGGCGGCACACCCTTACCCGAACTGAAGCCGAGAACCTCCCTCTTACCAGAGGCCTATTTTGAAAAGGTAAAAAATAGATCTAAGAAACTGATCAGGGGGCAATTGCTCACCCAGGTGTTATAACCGTAGGCACCAGAGCTTGAAATTAGAAAACAAAATGAAATTGAAAAAGAGAGAGAAAGAGAGGGAAATGGGAACGAGTTATTAATTTATTAATGCAGAATGTGGTGTTTCCTTGACCTTAGTAATTGCAAAACATAGATCTTCCATGCAGCAATCTTCCTCTGCAGCAGCAAATTAAGTCAATCGTAGCCTGCCTGCAGACTTTAAAGTGATGTCAACCAGTTTTGATGCAGCATCAACAATTGTCCAGATAGCAACTCCGGATTGGTTAGAAACCTAAATGCACTCATGTCATGACTGTGACTTGCCAGTTTTGCTTCCGGAATAAAGGTAGTCAGATCGTTATACTAGTGAAATGAAAAAAACTGTCATCACCTTCATGAATTTCAGTGTACAGCGAAATTGCTGAAACTTGTCTAATTCTATTCTGTTTTGTTGTCTTCGTCACCCAATCAGCGCCATGACCGTGTGCCTTCAATTATAGACGATTTTGGGAATTTGATGAATTTTTGGGATCCATTCTACGAAGGCCTTATGTGTGTGTGCCCGTGATGCCATGGTTATGAGTCCTAGCGACCAAAATGATATCAACAAATCAAATAACGCAAGGAAGCAAGGAGCTCAGTACCTGCGAACCTCACAGCCTCTCCCAATGAATGCTTATCATTTCTCGCAAATACTTAGCTGCACAGGAATGCACTTAAATACGTGACTTTAGATCGGCATCACGGCAAGCTTTCCGTACCATTATAAAACCACGCAGGGGTTATCTATAAGTTGCTTAAAAAGCATCTAAGGCGCACAGAATGTGAAACATGCATGAGGTTACATAAAACGAGATGTTTCATTATTTGAAAACATGGCATCGGTTGAATTTTTAATCTGCCTTCTTCTCACATTGATAGAGCGACGAGTGTGTCCTTTTCTTTTCCAAGCAAAATTTCTTGTTATTCAAACAAGTTCTTCAACGTTTTTAGCAGTAATTTTCCTTTGCAAAGAATTCATACGTTTTACCTGCCAAACATGCATGTTGTGAGCGTCCTGCTTGCGTCCTCAGGCCAGTGTGGGCGTTTCTCTTACTGCACAGTGCATTCGATCTTTTCTACCCATACGGCTTGTTCTTGCGCATACAGAAGAGTGCGCTGGCCTGTCTTGCACATTGTTTTGCAGCAGATAGCTCGTAGCATGAGCAGCTCAACAGCGTTAATACGAGACTGCCCTGGCCTTTGATAAGATGTTGTAGTTGAAGACTGCAAGCCTTATTCGCAAGAAAAACAAGTGAGGAATAGCGTGAAAAGGGCTGCTGTCTGACTTCACCAAGGGAGTGACGGTAAATCACAATTCAAGTTAGATTTAAAATTTTGTTTTGACTTCGCTTTGTTCTAGCTACATATTTTCTCACAGTTTCGATAGGAGTATAAATTGTTTGTTTGTACGCGTGGCCATATTAAGCAGTTAATACACGAAGTAGCTTTAAAACAGAACCTGGAGTTTATAAAGCTAAGTTTCGGGTTTAGCCCTTCGTAGTAACGACACTTAAAGGTTAAAGCGTATGAAGCAAGATTAGAACGATTGAGAGAACAGTGTATTTGTAGAATGATTAATAAATTTTCGACAGCAACATTGCTGTATAGTCGTTATTTTCTCCGGCAATGTGTTATTTTAAAGCACTGGAAACTCTTTCGTCCGAGTTGGATGGAAACATTTTCGTCGCTTTTGCCTGTTTTAACCGTGTTTGGGTTTTACGGTTACGCGGTTTCACCCATATTTTGACTCGGTTTTCCGGTGTTGGTTGTAAAGATGCACGGTTTTTCGGTTTTTGCAAAAAGTTTGACCGGTTGTACGGTTTCTGGACCCCCCAAACACTCCCTCCCTGAGGTGTTCGAAGTAACTTTCTGAAAGGAAATCAGACCGATGAAGGGAATAAAGGCAATGTCGTGAGGAACGTGGAATAGGATAAGTATTTTGATCCGAAATTTGAGATTTATCTGGCTACTGATCAATTTGAACTTTTTGCCTTGGAGGGGATTTTTTTGCAATATGTTCATGTCCGGATCACAGAAAAGGCTGCTTTCATAGTCATTTTGGTAATTTTTTGTTTAAGGACCAAACGTCATTTTACAGCAGACACTATGCACTTAATCTTGGTCATCGGAAAGGAGGGGATTGTAATCGCAGTGATGAACGGAGTTGGGTTTTTGCCTTATCTTTAAACTTGTTATTCTTTATCAATTGAGGTGATGACGTCATTTTGGTTTGCGGTCATCTAAGTTTCTTATACCAACGACGAATTGTTTCGCCATTCGTTGTTGCCAAATTCTTCACGTTTTTAAGAAGCTTAGAGACCCTTGTTCTGAAGATCAATTTCAATCTTAATTTCATCAATAGATTCTCAGCTATGGCTATATGATAAACAACATATATGATGATAAAATATTGCAGAAAATGAAAGACGCGTGAAATCTAGTTATCATGATACATCTAAACCAAAAATGCTGAAGTAGACACACGGAAGGATGTTTTTTCACAATAAGGACTTCTAGCCCGGGGGGGGGGGGTAACTTGAGTTTCCAAGATACGGGGTTGTGCCATTCAAGTTGTAAAAGTACCACCCATAAATCCGGAGAAATTTCCGAAAGGTATACCCATAAATCCGGAGAAATGTCTCAAAAGTACACCCATAAATCTGGAGAATTGCTGAAAATCATACCCATAAATCCGGGAATGCCAAAACAGCTCACCAATAAATGAATTCAGACAGAAAACTATACCCATAAATCTGGAAGATGCAAAAAATTGTTGAAAACCATACCCATAAATCCGGAAACTCTCATGAAAAAGGTACCCTAAAAAATGGCACAACCCCGTACCATAGACAAATTAAGTTACCCCCCCCCCCGGGACTTCTAGCCTGGCCAGGTGTATACTGTTGAAAGTTTTAGCTGGACAACGGTAGACTCTTAGGCAATTTTGGTCACAGAAAGGTCAATTTTTATAATTCCTGTATAGAAATCCAAAATTTTTAGTGATTTTGGTCTAGAGAAAAGACAGTCTGGCAATTTTAGTCTAGAAAACGCCAACTCGTGGCATTTTCTATGTAGAATTTAGAGTGAATTTAGTCTAGCCAAGGGTATTCATTTTCACGAAACTTGTTCTAGCCATGGTTTAAATAGTCGGTTGTTTTGACAGATTATATCATGCGCGTGCCATCTTGATATTGCTATTGTAGAAGTATGTTTGTACGAAAGCCCTTCGATCAGTGGCAGCGCCAGCTGCCGAGGACTTGGGAGAGTGAATTAGGATGAGGTTTAGGGGAAAAGGCCGTAGGAAAATTTTCATGGCCAGGCAATTTTTTTGCCGTAGGAAAATGTCCTTTTTTGTTGTCAAGGAATGTCTTTCTTTGTACTCAAAATTCCAGATCTAGCTACCTAGCCCCTCCTTTTGGCAATTTCTCTACGAACCTGTACGCAGTAGAACATAGACCTTTGGGATATATGTTGAGACAAGTTGAAAAGCAGGGTGAATCTGAGCACCTTTTTTCGGAAGATCTTCAGAGAAGAGAAGTAACTCATCTAGTTTTAGTGCACACTTTGGCCCAGAAAGAAGTCTTAAACATTAGGAATAGAACATTGGTGCATATTGATGCACAAAATTAATCTCATCATTTGCCTAAGAAATATTTGGCACTGAGCAACACCGAGATTTGCCATGGGGATATGTAACGCAGCAAACGCAAAGGTTCCCTTTGTTTCCAAACTTCAATTTGAAAAGATTCCTTGTTTTTCATTCGAATTCGCTTCCCTTGAGAGTCTGTGAAGTTGTTCTTTGCAATTGCACAACTTGGAAGTCCTATTTCTAACGAGCTGTTCTTCAGGTCTGGATCTTCAAAGTGAAACTCAGTCATTTTAAATGTTGATTATCATGGAAAAAGAGCGTTCCGAAGCATTTAGTTGGAAGAAGGAGATTTTGTCTCGTCTTATTTTAGAACATGTGAAGGTAACGTGGGAAGCTATAGTCAGTTGGTATGATGCAAGATGATGTTCTGGCTGGCGTAGCATAGGTTTCAAATCTTTAAAAAGCTGGGTGTAAAATGCTATGATATATTTCTTTGAACTGAATAGCTTCAAGAAACTTGAAATATTTTACAGTAAATCTGCCGTTGGACTTTTCTGAAATCTTCAGTATTTTCACAATTACAGTGCTTTTCTTCTTTTTTTAAGAATTCAAGATAATTTTCGAAAAAGATTAAAGCTATTGTAACTTCTAAACATGTTGACGAAAGATAAGATAATTTTCAAGAAAAAAGCAAAAGTCTTTCACTCTTCTGGTTTGTGATTTAGAGATTTGAGGACTTCACAACATAAAATGAGCTGAAATATGAAATAGGCTGTAATTTCGACAAATATTCAAGATTTCTGAAAAGTCTAACGGTAGAATCATAGAAAAGTGGCTAAAGATTTTTTGAAGTCATTCAGTTTGAAGAAATAGGTCAATAAATTTTGCACTGGCCTTTTTTCATAGATTCAAAGATTTGGAACCTATGCTGGCTGGCATTGCCGTCCTGGCTGCTTAAAGTCCCTATTATCTTTTTGCAGGGGACGTAGACATTTGAGCTAAACGAATCTGAAGATGTCAAGCTTCGTACTTCCAGTGGCAATGACGTCTGTTCTTGCCGTCATGTTGACCATACTGGCAGTGGTGGTATTCCTGTTCTACAGAAAGCGAAGGAAAAGCAGGTCAATGGAAGGGATCTTAGAACCAATGACAAGAGCAAAGGAAAGAAGTAGTTTCAAACGAAATAGTTCCAGGAAAGGCAGAAAGAATAATGCTGTTGCAGAAAAACAGGCAGTTGTATGTATATTATCCTGTTAACACTTACATTTTCATATTTTGACTGCATAGGGTGCAAGGAAAAGTCTCTTTTGAAAATATACCTATCAGCAACACTAGGCGAGGTGTCAGTCAATGTTGCTTCCTGTAAGCAGTACTTGTTGATGTGACTGCAACTAGTTCTCAGGTCATAATTCTCAGAGTGCAGTACAGATTGAACTTTAGGCCCATTTCAAATTTCGAGACCAAGCAACCGGGTCCAAATCAAGAAAGAGAATATAGACAATGAATTGAAGAATAGAAAGGTAACGAAAATACATTTATTCATTTAGGATCATTTAGGCCAGATATTATGGACTCGATCAACTCCCAAATCATGTCCACAACACCCATGATAAAACTAAAATACCTCTGCTTAAACAAGATGTGCTGTTTTTAGCACAGTTTAGTAACTCAGCACCCGTTATAAAGCAACGGAAAGCAAACAAATGTGGCCTTCACCCATAGAAATGCCTTCACCTAACTTATGCAATGCTTCACAGTAGGATTCAAATTTATTGCTGATTACCCAAACGTTGCCGTAAACCTGATTTCTGTAACTTTGTTAATCGCATCCATCGTAGGCCAATGTTATTAAGCCTCTCGGAGAGAAGATTAACGAGATTGAAAGACGTAGTTATTTTCCCTCATGATTTGAATCTCATTAGGAGACAGCCACTCCTACTCCTTTTTGAATGCAGAACATATCTTCTCGGAGACAATCTTTGATTTGAACAGTTGAAGCAGAGGCGGTTTAACGGCGTGGTCCCAACAGTTAATTTGGTTACCGTTGTCGCAGGTCATTCCATGGAAGAATTAGCGAGAATGGAGGGGATTTTTAGCCCAGGATCAGACAATTTTTGAGCAGGAAAAATATTGCTCCATTTGAATACAGATTTTGTGTCATTCGGAAAATCCAGAGCAGAACTTTGTCTTTTGCAAACAAGAAAGTAAAAAGAGGGTGCTCCTGTTTATGTTTCAGCATTGATCGAACCTTGCCGAGGTTTCAGTGAAGCAAATGATTGCTTCTAATATGGTTCTGTTTGCAACTGTACCCAAATTTTAGCACCAAACAAAAGTAGAGGTCATTATGATTAATTTGCCAAAGGTGCAACTCGAAGGTCGAAAGAAAATAGATCTAAGACAGAAACAACAAAAGAAAATGTTTTATATACAGTTTTCAGATTAATTCCACTCAAATCAACCCATAGAGAGAAGATAAAAAATCTGTAAAACCAATGGGTAAGAAATCCCAGGAAGTTCTGTAAGTTATGTCTTCCTTTCCCAAAAAAAGATTGGTGCATCAGTGGCCATGCTTTAATGCTATATCATTCGCTTTATCTTTCTTGACCTACCAGGTGATTCAATAAATCAGTTCCCGTTTGGAACGTCTACTGCTCCCCCTGGATATGAGAGCAATTGCATGTGCAAATGTATAATTATACAATAGGCATGATCAAATATATCCTAAGATTTACTTGGCTGAAATCGGGCATTCAGTTCAGATTTCACAGAGGGTTTTCTTTAGAAAGTCCTTAAACGAAATGTTTAAAAAACATGCTAAAGTCACGATCAAATTGCCCCATTATGTCTATCTTGCAGCAATGACTTGAACACGCTTTAGTATCTACTTTCCTTTCCAGAGGATGTAAAATACTCCCCCTTAATGAGGAAAACTTATTTAGGGGGATTCCATTGTCCCAATGGGCAAAATACATGAATATATGTAAGTGCCATTATTGTGATTAAGGAAAACAATGGAAATGGGACACTGAACTTCTGTCGATCAAAAAACGTCCCCAAGAGTTCAGATCGATAACACAACTCCTTGAACGCATCGTTCACTGATGGCGGCCTAATTTAGTAGATGCTCTAATCATAGCCAACTCTGCGTAGCAGCATTGCAGGTAATTCATTGCGATAACAAGACTTATTAATTGTCAGATTCATCAGCTTGTTTGAGAAAATCCATCAAAATATGACCTTCATGTGGATGGCAAAGAAAATTTTATTTCTGGTTCCTCAGCAAACATGCAGAACACGCCTTAAAGTTGTTGAAGGACTGGGAACTAATAGGAAGTATTCTTGCATGGCCTTGTCATGAAAACGCATTTACGCCTATTTACGCTGGCGTAAATGTTTCAATGTCCACGGGCAGTAATGGCCGATTGAAGCCAGGTAAATTACTGAATCTAATGGAAAATATTGTCAATGAATCAGGACAGTTTTCAATATCATTGCTTTTGTATTTAGGGAGGCGGGAGCAGTATCTATTCAAACAGGGATTGTTTTCATTAACTAACCCGCTGCAATTAGGCAGCATGTAAGCTTCTTCAAAATCCAACTGTTCCTTTTCGCTAGAAGCTGATGTGTTTTTCATTGGTTGTCCGGGGATACTGTGATTTCACTTTGAGCTAATTTTGTAGTTCACTATGCTATAGCTTTTCCAGGGACTATCTTTCAAGATGAAATTAATTATCTTAAATGTTTGTGATTAACAGCCTCCTGCGAAGACTTTGTCGGTGTTTTACCAGATACACTTTGAACTCGACAAGGAGCCTCATGATATTGATGGGAACTCACTTTGAGCCTTCCTAAATCTTGATGTCTTTACATTCGTACCCTGTATGTCCTGATCTACACTTCAGATTTACTTAGCAACCGTGCGGAGGCTTATCGGATATTTTATCCGTTGTTTACCAGCGTTAAAAGTCCAGTAAGCAAACCATGGAATATTTTGAGTCACATCCTCCTTGCAAAAGCACCCTAATAGTATTTTTGGCCATATAGCAGATCAGTTGGCCAATCATTGATCGAGGAATGTTAAAAACAATAGTTATAGGGCCTTACTGCCCCTAGATAAAGGGAAGTTTTGCTTTTGATTTTTATTTGATTAAAAAACGAAGAGCAATTTTTAGTAAGTAATAGGAAGTCATAGGAAGTAATAGGAAAAAACGGATTTGTATTTGTAAAGTTGTAAGTGCCGTTCTTGGTGTAGGCCAGATGACTTAGTGTCTGCTGACACCAAGAGAGGTACAGTATTAATATATTTAGATTACTTTAACTTTGATTTATTTTGCACTGAGAAAAAAGTTTTGCTTTGCCTTTGTAGCTAACTTTAGAAGTGCTTCTTAAGAAGTGCCTCTTAAGCTAAATGAAAAATGCCCTTCAACTGTCAGGTGCACCCAGTTTAAGATGCTTCCTACGCTCCTATTCTGAGCTGTGAACTGTCATATCTTTCATAAGGTACCAATACTTCAAGATTCCCAGTTTTGGGTGCCAGAAGTTTACTCATCAATCATTCAGCCCCATCAAACACCACCAAGGAAAGTGAGTCGAATGCAGTCAACGTTAGATCGTGAAATTTATTCACGAACGCAAGATACTTCATACTTGCAAGCTGCTGAAAATGATGTAAGTCACTTGAGATATTTATATAGATTTTTCTATGAAACTTTCACACGTTCCTTCACCCATTTGTACTGAGAAACGAGAGAGTTGTACAAGAACGAAGAAAGTTAAAATGTTTGGCGAACTGTGGAATGCAAAGTGCGTGGCTGACTAACGTAGATGTGCAAATTTTATTTGGTAAAGTACTCATCATGGGTGGAAAAAAAGCGGATCACGGCACCAATGGGCCCAGAACTTTTTTCAGGTTTCCGGAAAGAATGAAAAGGAGAAAGGAAATGGGATAAATACAGAAAAGTGAAAAAATGGAAAGTAAATTTTTTTTCCAGTCCGAAACGTCCTTTTAATCAACAGGCAATGTCAAATAGATTTAAGCTGTTACCAGACTTTGGAAGTTCATAAAAAAGATGTTGTTTACAAGTCTGGATGTGGCCTGCCGATAATTCAGACAAATTTGCCCAAAAAGTGTCATTTACGTTTGTGATTTGATAATCAGTCTTAGAATTCTGTCTGTTAAAGTGATTCTCGTGGAAATTTTTTCAAGACTTGATTTGGTCCAAGAAATTAAAACATTTTTTCCATCCCTGGTTCTCATATTCCAGACCCAGAACTTAGCAAAATGCTGGTAATGGGTTTGTATGTCAACGAGGATTTCATGTTCAATTTTGGACTTTGATTTACTTCTCATTGAAATTTAGTAGGAATTTAGTACAGTTGTTAATGCCAGATTTAAGTGTCAATGGCAAGTACAGTAAATCCCCGCGTATAAGAACCTACTTCTTCGAGAGCCAGACTGAAGTTGGTTATTATTTCAAAGGTGCTAAGACTAATTTCAAGGTACAGAGATCCCTATTTGAAGGGTGCCTCATGTAGTCCCCTTGAGAGTCTCACAAAGATGTTCAACCCTATTGTTTGTTTTGGAAGTGTTCTTATGGACCTAATAAGTAATTGGGGAGGAGAATAAAACTTTCAAAGCCAACTGGGACCACAATGACCTTAATAACTTCAATAAAGGATCAACTTTGCAACCCCTGCAATAAGAACCGATGTTTCATCAAACTGAAACAGGTTCTTAATGGCAAGGTACATAATTTAAGTAAAGACAGCCTCTTGGTTCTTATTTTGGTAGGTTCTTATGTGCGGAGATTTACTGTACGTCGTGAAGCACAAGCGAGCATGAGATCTTCATTCCGATACAAACCTATCAGCAGCTTTTTCTTTATTTCTTTGTCTTAGACTATGAGTGCTTTTACATACCAAAATCTTTACTTCTACGTTAGCCTTTGACTGAAAGATAACACTTCACTTTTGAATATCGGCCACGTACTTTTTATTTCACTGCTCGCCAAATATTTTAACTATTTTTTGCTCATCCTGTAAACTAAAACATTTTCTGTGTTATTAAGGTGTTTGAAGGTGAGTCAGCTGGAAGAAGGCGATCAAGCTTACAAAGTAGATACACTGGATTACAGAAAGCAAGATTAATGAGTGGCGATTATCGAGGAATGTTGAATTTTTCACTGCAATACAGGCAGGACAGGTATTGCCTTACCTTTATCTATTCTCCTGATTTAGGCCCCGTTCACACGAGAACGAAACGGAACGGAACAGAACGGCACGATATGGAGATGTTCCAGAAAACAAAAGAATTTTTGCAGGTGTTCACACGGGAACGACTGAAAAGGTTCTGTTCAGTTCCTAAAAGTGGACGGCTCTGAGAAGTGAGCCGTAAAATGGAACGGAACGGAACGGAACGATTTAGCCCTCGTGTGAACACTTTTTTGGAGCGTTGCGTTCCACTTTGCGTACTTTTTTCATGCAATTTATACTTGACGTAGTTCTAAAACTGCAAACAATAGGATTGTTTACGAATAAAAATGGAAAAACTTAATGGCGAGCTTAGAAAATTTTTGTCTCTAGGGAGGAAGATATTAACACTTCAAATCGATCCATTGCCATGTGAACACCCCTTAAAAGTTCTGTTCCGTTCCGTTCTGGTCCGCTCTGGTCCGTTCCGTTCCGTTCTCGTGTGAACGGGGCCTTAAGCAATCCGAAAGGGGCTTGGAAAACTATCCTACCAGTGTAATTTTTGGCTTTAGAAGAAATTTCGTAGCCCAAAGTGATGAAACAGGGACATTCTGTCCACACATGAAGCATACAGGCTGGCCTAACATTTCTCTTCAAGCGTATTTTGGCATCTGGCGGCTACTGTGTAGCATTTATTCATCGTATAGTCACCGTAAAGAAAGTTCTTGGAAGCAAGTAGGCTGGGTTACCAAGAGAATGGCGTGTTTTAAAACCCTGCTCACGTGGAATACTAAATGAGTTGGAATAAACTGTTGATAGCCAGATATAAAGGGTGACACTGCCCCTTTAATGTAATCCTTGCTTATCTGACACTAACTTAATTTTGATTCCTTTTTCAGGGCCCTTTTAATGGTTACTGTATTAAAAGCCGAAGGATTACCACCAAGAAAGGATGGAGAATGTATCGACCCATTTGTGGACATACAATTACTTCCTTATTATAAACGAAAAAATCACTCTGAAGTTCATCAAAAGACTTTAAATCCTATTTTTAATCAAACTTTCGAATTCGAAGTTCCACCGTATGAAATACGAGGACAGCAAATTCAATTCACAGTATTAGATTTTAGTCAGCAGTTGAATCATAACACAATTGGCAATGTTTTGTATGATGTAGCTGGTTTGGATTATGACGCTTTAAAAGCATCAAAAGAATTTATTTTATGGCAGAGAATAGTTAAGGTATGTATCATTATATCTTTCGAATATTTTAGCTTTCCTACTCTGTTTTTCCCGCTTTTCCACATTCCCTTTTTAGATCTTTGGTGAATTTTCAGCAGGAAGATATTAGTAGAAGATCAATATGTGCAGATACAGAATGAAATTTAGGCGTTGCATGATATAGATCCCTGCTTGAATTTTTATTGAATAACACCCTCCCTTGGACCAAAAAGCAGCTCCAAGCGCGAAACTCATTTTTGGAGATACCGGATATATTTCGACCTTTTTACGTTCAACCATCAACCACCACAGTATTATTCATCTGTGTTTTACTCGTAGCAAACATCAAAGAACCTATTATTAATAGTCTAAGCATGACCGATAGGATACCCAGTGTGTATGCAACCACTTTTCACTGTTTCGTAATTTTAGAATTTTTCGGTAGTGAGCCACTTAAGTGCAGAGCCACCTTAAATGTAGAGCCACCTTAATCGTCTGCACTTAAGGTGGCTCACTGCCGAAAGAACTGAAAATAATAAGTTAAGGTGGCTCGCTTCTGATA
Source organism: Aurelia sp. 4 Dawson et al 2005 (assembly GCA_964019985.1). Taxonomy (NCBI): domain Eukaryota; kingdom Metazoa; phylum Cnidaria; class Scyphozoa; order Semaeostomeae; family Ulmaridae; genus Aurelia; species Aurelia sp. 4 Dawson et al 2005. Next base: position 7,512,019 of record OZ026493.1, on the reverse strand, counting down.
TAAATTTCAAACTGCTAAACATTGGATGTCCTATCCTCGGGGGGGGGGGTAACTTAGTACTTTTCATGGTACGGGGACGTGCCATTTTTTAGGGGTACTTTTTTCAAACCGTTACGGAATTATGGGTAGCGTTTTCACAATCTTTAGAAATTTAACGGAATTATGGGTGTCTTTTTCAGGGAATTTTTCATAATTTCCGGAATTATGGCCCAGATTTTCATTCGATTTACGGAATTATGACCCTAAAATCCACCAGAATTTACGGAATTATGGGTACCAATTTTTCGGACAAAATGGCACGTCCCCGTCAGATGATAGGTCGAGATACCCCCCCCCCCGTGGTCCTATCGCTCGTAGTCTAAGCCTACTATCATTGCCCCAGGCCCGGTGAGCAAAGTAGCATGATAATCATTTGGCTTCAGAGTTCACCAGTTTTTACAAATGTCTTCTTTACATTTCAGCCAGAGCAAGCTGAAAGGCGATTAGCCCTGAAAGCAACATTATCAAAAGAAAAAGAAACTTCGGAAAAAGATGATAATGCCATGCTCATTTTATTATCTCTGACGTATTTAAAGGCAGCTGAGAGATTAACTGTTGCAGTAAATCGAGCAAGAAATCTTCCGTTGGCTGACAGAAAAGGTAGATTAGGTGAGTGGCTCTTAGATTTATGACGATGAGTCCCTTATATCCCTGCAGTAAACCTTGCTCAACAGTGCGCCATAGACAGAGCAGTAACTGCGCACGCATGCGCGGAAACTCGTAACTTTGAGTCTCCCTAGCTCCCTACAACTCTGCAACAGATTCCAAAATTCGGCAACACTTGATACTTTGTTCCTTGGGCTTTAAACTCGTGATTTATCGTTTCAAAAAGCTTATTTATCCAAACACTTCCTTATCTCAGATTGCTCGATGACGTCATTTTACGCAGTTTTTGCTCTGTCTTCGCCATAATGAAACAGTGAATAAGTTGACCCTGTTTTCTGCATTATCAAACAAATAATGCTGGAATCACGAACTCATCTCCAAATCTCGTACGAATGTTATCAATACTTCAATCGAATCGAAAATTCTATGATGTTTGTTTCTTCTTCTTTCAGAAATTCTATGTCAGTTTGAAATATTTCCTATACGTTTTTTAGCTGTCATGTCATTTGAATTACATATGATATGAGCCAGAAAAAGGTTGTGACTTTTGAAATGTCATATTAGGACTTCATGCATTTGGACTCGCCGAATTCTCCTTAAGAGCCGAAAGACGACGATATGTTTGGTATATCAAGATCATGGCAATGATCTTGCAGATGCTGTCTCTTACCTGTGAAAATTTGCAACTTCTTATCGTTCCATGCGTGTATTTTTGCTGCCAATTGAGTACGCTTTTTGGACCCTTTTGTATGCATTTTGCATCAAAGAAATCTTCGTAAAGTTCAATTGAATTTAAAAGTCAGGGCTCATAAGGCAAGATACTTCAATCTTATCAGGCAGAATTTGATTCATTAATCTTGTTGCCATGAATTTTCAACAGTTGGAACATTTTTCTGGCTCACCTGATGCAATTCTCTGTTTTTGTAGATCACCATTATGTATCAGTATCATTACGAAAGCAAGGCAAGAACGTTAAAAAGCAAAGAACCTCAGTTGTGAAACACGACCCAAACCCAACCTTCGGTAAAAGTCTAATTTTCGATGTCGCAATAACTGAAATTGAATATTGCACGTTAGTTATTAAAATACGACACCATGGTGAAATGAACCGAGATCGGACGTTTGCAATACTATGTGTTGGGCATAATGCACAAGGGAGTGAGGCGTCGCATTGGAGTGATATGATTGAGAAGGATGAATGTGTCTCAAGATGGCACCGAATGGTACGGATTGAACCAGCTGATAACAGTTCTAATGATTAGTTAAGGAATTAGCTATTTTAGTTGGATACCTAGGAAAAGTGCAGAACAGAAATACTCCTCTTCGCTATGGTATAGCACGGATTGAGCTGGCTGGCAACAATGCAAATGAGTAGCTTAGCATTTCAACTATTCTACATTGATGCCCCGGGGAAGGTACAGAATGGAGACGATCGGTCAGATAATCCTACTGCTGCCCGGGAAAATCCTCCCGCTGATTATTTACAGATGGATCTAGTCAATTTTCAAAGAGCCAGAGTAAACTTTTGAAAACCATTCTCAGATGGTATCTTTACGGATGACTCTGGATATTGGTTCGTGGACCTGGAGTTAGGCAATTTTATAACATCTAGTAATAGAAATTTTTTGCTGTGTTTCATGATCTTCTACTGTAAAAACTCTAGGGAGCAAAGCAAGAAAATATTATGGCTGCAACTATTAGCCCGCATGGAGACTTGACCATTTTATCTTGCGGAGCAGCCTACTGTGTTAAGATCTATCACTGGAGATCGACCTTGAAATACCCCCGAGACTAGACTTATGCCTTTCGTCCCTTGTTTCCCTGCGTTCTTTGATTGGCTAATATCTCTTGGTCAAAAAAGACTCTTAAAGATATTACGCTTAAATCGCAAAATGCTTGTGAAAATAACAAGAAAGACTTCGCTTTGCTCTTCTTCTTAGCAATGATGATACTTGAATGTGCTCATATCTTCTGTCCTCCAGGGAGAATGGAATCCTCCTAAACAAGTCATTCATAGTGGAAACTCGATGACTTTGTGTCTTTTTTCGCTATGAATGGCATAGTTGAGTTCACTTGTAGTTTTTTCATGATTTGATAGAAAAAAAACAAGTCATTCATACTAGGAGGAAGACTTCTTCATCCCTCCAAGATGATAGCATGGTACTAAAACGTGCTCAGGTCATCGCTTGCTTGTAATTTTAGCACGTTTTTAAGGTTACTCGAATGAATTTTTTCCGAGAATCCCATACAAAATTTTAACGGAATGACCGATTCCCGCCTAGAAAAATTCTAAAGTAATGGAACACGTTAGCTAATCAATGAGATATTGGAAAATTTCATTTCATATATACTCAGGGAGCAGTAGCCTTTCAAACCCCGGGCCTTTTTGAGTCACCCGGTATTTGTAGGCAGGCCTGTTTACCACTGCACATTCCGTTTATAGTTTGCCTTGTGCTTATGAGATTTTCCGATTGACATCTTGCAGTGCGATGTGTCACTTATTTGCCGCTTCTAAGTTTTACATAAAAAGACGGACTGCTTGTTTAGCGCCAAAATTTTCATTCTTTAATTGGTACAGTCTTCAAATCATATTCGGTCTCATGTGTGTATTCATGACAGGGCTCAAAAGTCCTAAAATATCGGAGAAATTTAAGCGAAATCAGCTCTGTAATGACGCAAGATTCATAGCCGTACAATGTGAAAAAGTTGCTTGAATTCATAGGGAACAAGAGTCTTCGTTTCTTGGCTCACAAGTCAACAACTCTAAAATTTCAAACTTTGCACTCTTTAGTTTGATGCTCGTTTGACAGCGCCTTAGAGGGCAGGTCAGGGGTTGACAACATTATTGTTAAAAAGCAACCTTACCAGCTGCTGAACACCAATCTTGAGTTCTTTCAAAGTTTTGGTGCCTCCAACTTTCATAAATTTGTTTGTGAATCTTCTTAAGTTATGCCAAATATCGTCGCCATTTTGTATTTTGTTTGAGTGTGCGAAGGCGCGATAAGGAGGCTGGCAATGTAAATGGTATAATATCAACACATTTGGTAGCGTCGCTCAGTTCAATTTGAAGTGACGTCGTAGAAAATGACGTCATTTCGCACTTCTTAGCAGATTTCATTTCATTTCATTTTATCATTGTTTAAAACACACGAGATCCTTTCAGCAAATTAATATCCTATTAACAATATTTCTATAAAATAATATGAGAAAAAAAAATTGGAACATTGCTGCTCTACCAAGGGGTCGTGTTTGGGTCCTGTGAAAGGTTCAAAAGATAATCTCTAAGACCTGTTCTAAAACGAGCGATTGAGTCTCTTTCTCGAATGTTGTCAGGGATATCATTCCAGTTTTTGACACCAGAGAAGTAGAAACTTCGCTTTGCATATTCTAACCTAACTTTAGGAATTTGCAGATCTCCATGGTTTCTGGTTCTATACTCTGAAATCATGGATCTTTCAGTGAACTTATGGCGAAGATTTTCGGGACAGAGGTCATGCAAGATTTTATATGTCATGACTCCTTGGAATATGAAATATGGAATTGAAATATGAAGTTTCGCAGATTAAAAGAGAAAAAAGAATTGAAAAAAGTACTACACACCATTACCCATATATTGCCCAGGTAATGTTTGGGAGAACTTTAGCTGAGCCGAGAAGTCCATTTAAACAGAGCCCATAGAGGGACATCGCCCTAAATGGTCGGGTTTCGAAACAAAGTTAGTTTAAATGTAAGGGAATGCATTAGGACTGAATAAATTATGATAGAAATGTTCACAAGCTCTTTCTTAAGGCCGAACTTAAATGTAACGACTGTCCAATTGTTTGTTCTAGTAAAGTTTTCGCCCAAACACAAGTTGGTCTGAACGGCCTAATCTTTGGCATGACGTCTAATTTGGACGTACCCTAAAGTCTTAACGAGGCCTCGGCAGTTACTTTGTTTAGCCTATCTCTCGTCGCTGAAAACCTAAGCAGAATTATCAAATTTGAGTGCTGGGGAACGTTCAAGGATGTGTACATATCTTTTTAACAATTCTAACAAGTAGAGGAGGGGTTTGTAAGGAGTATGGAATAACATAGTTACATTTCAAGATATTGATTGATGAAATGGTGAAATTGACAACATGGCGAAGTTAGTGTGAATGAAACCTCTCAAAAATGAAACCAACAACCCAGTAACTGACAATAAATTCAAGATTTACTATCTTACCATTATCTAGGGGTTTTTGACTTGACCTTATGACTTCTAACAATGTTGTTGGTTGGGAAATCGATAAGAGAATTCAGGATTCATAGGCTGACCAATAGGGGCGACGATAGGCCAGTCTGAGTACTACCGAGAGACGACGCCCGGATTCCAAACCCAAAACACATTTCTGTGATGATTCTTCCAAAATTACATCTCGAGAGTGGCAGCTTCTTATAAAAAAACCGTGGTTTTACTTTACAAAACATCCTGCGGCAACACGAAGAAAACAAAAATTGGGCTTGGAAAACAGCAACGACATAATATGCTCCAACCTTTATCCATTTCAGGTAAGTGTTCTTTAAATATTCTTTGCGACAAGGATATGCGATACAAAACGAAAACAACAAGGCAGAATCTCAGAAATGGCATCAGCAAATAATTTTCACTCGCTTTCCTGCAAAAAAAAAATCGGTACAAATTCCTTCTAAAGCGAAGTTTTAGCGTGCGGTCACATATCACGCAAAACGTTACCCGACCATTTAGGGCGCAGCTTCTCTATATGTTGGTAATCTCGGTGTTTTCGCCATTGATTCCCTTCAGTTGGCTTCTTGTAAAGCGATTCAGAATCCTTTATGAGGAAGAAACACTCGATAATTAACGTTTTAGTTCTTACCTTTGCTAAGGTATAGACGTGGCGTTGTTACACGCCCAAAATCTGTATTGAGCCCAGACCAAATAGCCTACGAGTAGACCCATTATTCAAAAGAAGAAAGGCTTCTTGGAATAACAGGTCTATGCGTAGGCCATGACCAAAAGCAAACAGTGTTTGCCAATCATCATAAATGTTCCTCTGTGTCGGCAGGTCGAAAAACATAGCTTTACAAACATTAATCTTTTCGGGAGAAGCAGAAAATGTTCTTGAACATTTTGCGACCTGGCTAAACGGGGAAACGTTGCTTGGCAAGCAAATCGGGTATGCTTGGCAGAACATATTTGCTCGTTTGGCCAGGATATTATTCATCAGCACAAGACGACGAGACATTGGAATTTAGAATGTCATTAGTAATGCAACTGTATTGCTTGTAGAATTGTTTTGTTTGTATATACTGTCAATGCGCAAGATATAATATTTATACATACAAATTTTATATCACTGTATTTCAAAGACGATTTTCATATTCAGTGAATATTATGTCAATGTCTTGTAGCCAATGTAGCTTGTTTTTAGCATGTTATATGTATCAGTTTAAATGATGGGCTAACACATTTGGTTTTCTTTTATTGACATAAGGGAATGTTCATTATTTACTGGGAGCATGAACGATAGGACCCACCCAGTGTGTAGCCATTTGAAATTTATATAAGAGGCGAGCCACCTTAACATATTGGTTTTTTGTGTTTTGAACTTATTGATTTGCGCTGCAAGCAGCAAATCTTTGAAATAGGCTCGAAATCAGTGAACCAGAGTCTAATTCGAAGTTGTTGATTGGAAGATAGCTTTGTACAGGCTAGATGTAACGTACAGGTTTTATGTAGCTCGTCAGACAATAATTATTGCTATTTTAGCCAATTAAATTGAGCCCTGTGAACAATGGAACAAACATTGTCTACGTCAAGCTGAGAGTAACTGCGTCATAGCCAATAACACCGGCAGTCTGTAAACCACGGAATCACGAAACAGCGGAACAAAATGACGAAACGACAGAATAATATGACGGAGACACATAAGAGTGTAATATTTCTAGTGCTAGGCTCCTCCCTAAACGTATTAACACGATACGAATGCCTCAATTTTCTTTTCCTCTAAATGGAAACCAAAACTTTCGTAACGTGGCTTTACAAAAACAAGAAAAGTAGTTGGGGATTCCCGGTGCGTTCGGCATGGCATGAAGAAACCCCTGTCCCCATATTAGTACGCGAAGTGTTATTTGGCTTATTTATACACCCAATGACATGACTTTGATACTATCCACTCGTGAATTCGTGATCAAAAATTATTTACTGCAGTTTGATATGTTGAAAATAAGGGCATCTAGACTGAAATGGGGGAGGGATAAAGCCCCTTTTGCGAAGATAAGCTGAAGAATTTAACGATTTACAAATCAGTTTTTGGTGTGGATTAAGTTTCATTGATTTTTGGGAGTAGATCAAGAAGTTATTTAAGTCGGAAGAATTTGATCACTTAGGTGTTACCCAGGGTGTTACCAAAGTTTTCGTTTCCATTTAGAAAAGAGGCAACTTGTAGCATTCGTATGTCGTTAACGTATAGTCAGTAGGAGCCCACGACATAGATATCTTGCACTCTTGTATGAATAACAGCAATAACAGCGGTAACAGAAAAAGGAAAAGAGCACAACGTACAGATTACATCTAACTCAAATAAAATCGCAAACCTGATCACCCGCCAAAGCAAAATTGAACTAGAGGTACAAGAGATACCACAATCCATCGATGCAAAATTACAATCTATAGAAATAAGAATTGAAGAAAGTGTAACAAAAAAACTAAACGATGAATTCGAAAAAGCCTTCAAATTTTCGACATGCAGAAACACTGAAGTTTCAGAGAAGAAAACAGACCATCGAAGTCACCAAATGAAATATGAACAACAACGACAACAACAACAACAACAACAACAACAACAACAAAGTGACCGAGGAGCTAAGTCTTACAGCAACATTGTTAAATCACCATCACCATTCCACCAACAGACAAAGTCACGCACCCAGAATCAGCCTCAGCAATCCTCCTACAAAAATCCCCTTCTCGCAGATCAAAAACAAAACACATGCATAACCAAAGTCAATGATGAGAGCTTTGGACATGGTCAAAGCTTTGATGAATCACCAAATCAAGATATTAAATATTTCAAACAAGAAAATATTCTAATTGGAGACTCCAACATTAAATACATCTCAGCCACGAGGTTCGATTCACCAATTGGGAAAATCAGATGCGGATCATTCAAACAATTGCCAGAAACACTAAAATCAATTCGTCTGCCAAATGCAAAGAAGATAATATTACATCTTGGAACTAATGACATCGAAGATTCTGGAAAAGAAGATTTCGCTTCATTTGTTCACCAGTCGATAGAACTGATTAATTCAGAATGCCCGAATGCAGTGATTATCTTCTCACAAATCTTGCGAAGATACGACAACCAAAATAACAAAGTTGCAATGGCGAACAAAATCCTGGAGGATATTTGCGATTACACGTCAGTCGATGCACCTGTTGTAATGTCATATCACTCGTTCATCGATGAAATGATGCTGGTAGATGACAAGCATCTCAACAGACAAGGACTTAAGATCTTCATCAGTGACTTAAAATCAACGTTTTTTGGCGCCAAACGTCGCAAAGAATACACAGAATGGTAATCAGTTTTCACTTAGCAATGTCCTGATATTTAATCAACAGTATATTATGTATTTGTGAAACAAACCTAAATATAGTAATAAAAACCCCTTTGTTTGCCCTGTAGAAACAAAACTCAAACTATCCGTTTCAAATGAAAACGCATTTATCCCTATCAATCAGCTATTTGAATATACATGGCTTACATAACACATTAGGATGCAAAATCTCAGATTTTAATGACTTCCTTATCAATGATATTAATGTAATTGCAGAAACCTGGACTTGCAATCATGATAAAAACATCCCAAACTTTGAACATATTACAATCGAACCAAATAAACTTAACAAAAACAAGAAAGGCAGGAGTTCGGGTGGACTCTTGATATACTACAAATCACATCTAAAAAACTACCTGAGCGTAATTAAGAAATGCAAAAATCATATTTGGATTGATATTGATAAGAGTATTTTTCACAGCACAAATTCCAACACAAAGGTTTGTTTCACATATATTCCACCACATGATTCACCCTACTATTCTGACAATATTTACGAAGAAATCGCTGAAGACATCCTAGAATTTACTTCGGAAAACGAAGACATACTTCTTGTTGGTGATTTCAATGCCCGTACACACCTATTACGAGACAATATTCCTGAAACAAAATACTCAAACTGTGACAATGACCAGCTTAATACAATTAACCAAAATTATTTCATACAAAGAAACAACTGTGACATTGCCACGCCCAATGAGCACGGTCAAAATCTCATCAACCTATGTAGATCAACAAATCTTCGCATCCTTAATGGAAGAAAACTTGGTGATACAATTGGAAATTTTACCTGCTTCACTCACAATGGTGCTAGCACAGTTGACTATGCTCTATCCTCGCAATCCTTATTTGACAAAATCAATCTATTTCATGTTAGTGAACAAATGCAGATCTCAGATCATTGTAAAATCACAATAGAAATTCCAAACGCAAAATATGTTGAACCCCAAAATTGCCCATATCAATGGAAACAAATAAAAGATAAATATATTTGGGATGAAGAATCAAAAGATAACTTTAAGGCAGCGCTAATATCCGAGGACATAAAAACAAAGCTAGCAGAACTAAGCTATCAAATAGAAAACAATGTTAATATCAATACGCTTGGAGAAAATCTAACCTCGTTATTTACTACTGCCGCCTCAAAATCATTAAAAACTAAAAAAACTAAAGTTAATTTAAAGAAGACGGAAAAAAGACACAAAAAATGGTTTGATCAAGAATGTAAAGACAACAAATCTAAGCTACATTTAATAGCAAAATGGAAACATAAAAATCCACACAATGAACATCTGAGGATAGCATATAGAGAAAAAATGAAAGAATATAAAAAATTGTGCAAGCAGAAGCGCAACTTCTTCTGGGATACCCAAATTACGAAACTCCAAGAAAATTTTAATAAACAAAACTTTTGGAATGTCTGGAAAGAGTTTGATGAACGTATAACAGAAGAATCCATAGCTATCAAAGATGGTAAAAAATGGGAATTACATTACAGATCATTATTCTTGGCTCCCCCCTCCAGTGCCAACAAGTTCGATAATGATAATATCCAAAATAGCACGTTCCACACACAACTAAATGAACCAATCACCAATTCTGAAATCATGAAATCAGTTAATCAATTAAAAACTAATAAAAGTGCTGGAATAGATCGTATTAGTAATGAAATGATTAAACATGCTACACCCGATGTATTAGCAACAATCAAGAATATATTTAACATCTTTCTTGATAAAGCTGCCATACCACAATCTTGGTGCCAAGGGCTAATAACACCCATATATAAAAAAGGAAACAAAATGGACCCAGGTAACTACAGAGGCATTTGCGTAGCTAATGCAATGCTTAAATTATTATGCATAATCTTGAACAACAGACTTACAAATTACAGTGTAGATAAAAACATAATTCACCCAAATCAAATAGGCTTTCAACGAAACTGTAGAACAACAGATCATATATTTACCCTGAAGACACTCATAAACAAACATGTGCAAGATAAATCTAAGCAAAAAGTTCATGCTGCTTTCATAGATTTTGCAAAGGCGTTCGACACAGTTTGGCATCATGGTTTATTCTTCAAACTTCGAAATAAAGGTATTAATGGCAACTTTCTCCAGCTCATTCAAAGTATATATAACAGCACAGAATGTGCAGTTAAAATAGGTTCAAAACATACAAAATTTTTTAAATGTTCCAGAGGAGTCCGTCAAGGATGTCCCCTTAGCCCAACGCTATTTAACATTTATATTAATGACTTAATTGATAATCTAGAAAAAATAAATCCTACCCCACTAACATTACAGGATAAGAAAATTAGCTGTCTCATGTACGCAGATGACATTATCATTCTTTCCAGTTCACATAAAGGCTTACAAGATTGTCTTGATACACTTGCATCATTTTGCAATAACTGGAAATTATCCATAAACAAATCGAAGTCTAAATGTATGACATTCTACAAAAGAAAATGTAAATACAACAGGAATTTCTTCATTGACGATACACCATTAGAAAATGTTACAGAATATACATACTAAGGATTGACTGTAGATGCAAAATGTTCTTTTAAAGAAACTTTGGAAATGTTGAGCTGTAAAGCACACAGGGCAATCTACGCCTTAAATAGTCGTTATCAACTTAAACATCTACCAATCCAAGCTGCCTTAAAACTCTTTGATAGCACCATTGTACCCATATTACTTTACGGTTCTGAAGTTTGGAGCATCTATGAAAACGTCGATGATAAAGAATGGGATAGCAATAGGATTGAAAAGATTCACACACAATTTCTAAAACGTATTCTAGGAGTCAACAGATCCACAACAAATATAATGGTGAGGGGAGAACTTGGGCGCTATCCTCTACGCATTCAAACTGATTCAAGGACTATCAACTTTGCAAAACACATATCTGAAGAATGCAAGCCCAGTGCACTCGTTCATTACTCAATGGAATACGAAAAAAGCATCACCAACCGAAAGACTATCATATCTTACATCAACGATCTCTCAGATAAACTAACCAAAAATGAAGTCAGCAAAAAGTTAATAACTGAGCATTCAAAATCCAACATCAAAAAAATCTTAGAAGCAAATTACCAACTATCCTGGAAGTCAAGAATAAAAAATTGTTCCAAAGCATTAACTTATGGAAGCTATAAAAATAGGATCAATCTCGAAGCTTACTTATCATTAATAACTAACAGAGCCGACAGACGAATTATGTCAAAACTACGACTTAGCGACCACTGCCTCACAATAGAAAGAGGACGCCATTGCAAACCTCCAATAGAAAGAGACAAACGGTTCTGCTTAAGCTGTAAAGACAAAATTGAAGACGAGACGCATTTTATTCTCGAATGTGACATGTTTAAAGAAGAACGAGTAACCTTCTTACATTACACAAAAGATATCTATCCAAATTTTGAAACAATTCCAACCCTTGAACAAAAGCTCATTTTTCTACAAACCAATGAAAACTGTCACTTTTTAGAGACATTTACAAGATATCTTAACACAACTTATAAACTTAGATCGCAAAATGAAACCCAGAAAATTGATGATGCATAGCCTAGAACAATAAAAAGACACTTTTTACGTATACTCGCTGATATTTTGTTAGTAGCTCTTAATTTGTAGTTTATAGTTAGACCATGTATCTTGTAATGATATTGAGTCTTGATTGAAAAAAAAAAAAAAAGTATGACTCCGTCATTTTATTCCGGCATTTCGTCATATCGTTCCGACATTTCATCATTCCGTGGTTTACAGACAGCCAATAGCTCTTGTTGTTATGCGCCTGAAAGCCAATATGCTGATTTGTCACGCATTTCGATTCAATGAACGTAAACATCGGAAACACGGAACGAAAGTCCACAAAGATTTTGCAACCCCTTTGCGAGTAAAGCCAGATTATCACGCGTCCCATTGACTCTTGTAGCTTGATACAGTGTCTCTTTACGAATCATTGGAAGTTGTCCTATTTTTCCTTCTTTGTAGAAGGAAATAGCGTGTAAGACATAGAACCTATTTCATCAAAATCAGCTCGCCAGCCTATAAGCATTAAACCGTAGTTTTCACTTCTAGTGGCGATTTTTGTGCATTAATTCAAATTCATATCTAAAATTGAGTTTGACCAGAGCGCAAATCATCGGATAGTTATATCCCTTGTCTTTACTTGGTATACAACCACCTTTCTCTGTTTAGTAATTTTGACATTTTTTTCGGAAGTGAGTTTCCTTAAGTGCAGAGCCACTTTTAAACGTAGAGCTCACTACCGAAAAATTTCAAAATCACGAAACAGTGAAAGGTGGTTGTATTTTTTCAAAACGAAATTAACAATTTTTTTCGGTAGTGAGCTACCTTAAGTGCAGAGCCACCTTAATCGTAAAGCTCACTTCCGAAAAACCTCGGCTCTTGCTCACTCGGTAAACTTTTCATTTTCTCTCATTCCCTCATGCACAGAGTACGTGCCAGGCAAATAGGCCCTCAGAATCAGCGCAAGACATGATACGGTGTTAAATGCAAAAAATGAGAGGATTATTACGAAAATATGCGTTACGATTAGCTACTCAATCAAATAATGACATCTCAAATTATTAGTGCGGTGTGAGTAAAAATACAGTAAGACAAGATCTTCGAGCTTCATAGCCTGCAGCAAAAGTTATAACGCCTGCTTCACAGATCCTCAATAACAACCAATTTACAATAACAAATCAAAATTTAAAATCCAGTTAAGACAGCATCACATCACATTATCAGTTTGTATGACTTCCATTTTAGTAATCTGGTCCAGATCTTTTTATGTTTGAAGAATGAGAACATTATGGATGGGCTTTTGCTCCAACCGGAAGGAATACACCCATGTACCTATATCTTGAAAAGAAATCTTCACAAAGCGCTATATTGGCTTCCCCGTCTATGCTATTCGTCTGGTAAATGTCTTGTCACAAGTGGTAAATTTTGTAACGGTCAATCAGGTGGCATTTTCAGCAGCCAATCAGAAACCTGATCGATGACGTCACTTTAATGGAAATTTTGTGGCTTTTGAGCTTAATGTCAATCAGGCTTCATTTCTTTTGACCCCTTGTCTTCTCTATTCATTTTCCATTAAGAATTTTTATAAGAACTTGTATTTCAATAATTCCTACCTTCAGGATAATTGAAACATGGACAGATAATGCTGCGTTAAGACTGCGTTCACACGATGCCGGCACAATTTGAAAACGGTGAAAAATGTGATGGATAGGCTGCCCGTTTACACGAAAAGGGCACATTTTGGCGGCAGATTTCGAAAACGGTAGATTTTGAAAACGGAACTCTAACCGGCACATTTTGGAAACGGCTTTGTGTGAACGTTCGAAAATGATGAAGACGGAATATTTTTCAATGCTTTTGGAAGGAGACTGCTCGATTCTTAGAGTGCAGGTACACTGTTTTGGAATCAAAGTCATGCAGCGAGTTTTTACCATCAGATTCCCTACCGTTTTCAAATTGTACCGGCATCGTGTGAACGCAGTCTAAGTGACAGATAATTCAATTTATAATCAATGGTCCCTTAAATAATTGCAATTTGACGATAAACAGTCGATAAAACAGCTCAAATGCCGGCACTAGCATGGTAAGATATTTTGCTATGCCGAAAACATAGGGTGTGTTTGATTGGTACCAATTCTGAAAACGGTAGACTTGGTAAACTCGGAATTTGTGCTTGATTGACTGCCAGATTCCGAAAACATCAGGTCTGGTAAGTTTGGAAGGCCTACTGAACATTCTTCTCCAAAAGGCATAAAGTTTAGTAGACCTCGGAGAGATTCTCGATTTCATTTCCAGAACTCAGCAAACGAGGTGACTTTGCTCGCGTTGCTACGGTAATCGGTAACTCTACTCTTCGTCCCCAAGTACCAGACTCGTCTTCGTGCTTTCACCTTTTTTCCTGGGGTAATCTGAAACCTGCCGTTTTGAAGAATTTCGTGCATGATTGGGAACTGTGTTTCCGTCTCTGCGAAGTCTACCGTTTTCAGAATTTGTTAGGTTTAGAATTACCAATCAAACACACCCATAAAGTACCGTATGTTGCGGCACACTATCTAGAAAAATCGGATTTTTTCAGTTACTATCTAGCCTGCGCACAGACTAAGGATCCACCTGGGAGAATGGGAAAGAAATTGGCCGTCACTCGTTAAAAAGCAGAATTTGCTTGCCAAATAACTGATTTCCAATATTTTAATGTCCGAATTTTGAAATTGAAGATAAATTTACTTTTGAAGAATTCGGTTAAAAGAACAGCCGACCAATGCGGACGATCCCTTTTATCTACTGACAACCATTTGCTTTAATAGTTATTAGATTTACTTCGCAGTAACGGAAAGGGATGTATTTTCTCTCGGACATCCAGCACTGTGTCTGCTCATTGATTTTTATGCACGATAGAATTTCTTTACAACATTGTAATGTTTTTGCGAGAGGAATTGTGTTATAGATTATTGAAGGACCGAAGAATGGAATACTGTTAAAAACTATAAACATTTTACAATCTACAAGGTGTTTCAGAAAAGCGAAACCCAACTTTAATTGAAAATTTTCAAAACATGGTAAAATTTGAACAGATGCAATGAATGTCATCTGAAAGCACAATCTGTCTTCTTTCCAATGATATCCAACTCGGGCTTTATAATTGGACTATTCATCATTTAACTGACGTTTTGGCAAGTATGGTTTATTCTAGACGTGGAAAGTAGGAGAAATTTTCAAAGGACAAAAGTCATCTTAGTGGTAGCTTATTTTTTCAGCTTCTATGAATGTTTCCACAAATCAGTTTTGCTACTACTTACAATAAAAATACGGTCTTGATTTGCTTCATTTGAAATTTTTCATGCAAACTGAGGGCCTGTTTATATGAGGAAAAACACCATAATTGCCAGGCCCGGGGCTGAGAGGTCAGATTCCACCTTCCAATAGAATCCTTTGAATGTTCATTTCGTGTTTACATGACGAACCCAACACCACCGGTATAGTGAAATCCTGCCTCACCAGAAGTGGGATCTACCCTGGGTACCAAAGCCTACTGGGGAACAAGAATGAAATTTGGTTCTGGCACTCAGGGATCTCACCTGGGTGAGGTGAAACTTTCCATGTAAACGAAACACGACTGGTATGGGGAGGTGAACTGAAATTATTCGTTGATTCTTATTGGTCAGTTCCTCCCGATTTCACGGAAGAAAGACTTTACTCCACCTCGCCTCCCAGCCCCGGGGCTGACAGGTGAGGTGAAAGATCTCATATAGACGGTGGCTAAAATTTACCTAGCCTCTCAGCCCCGGGTCTGGCAGGTGAGGTGTTTTTCCTCATATAAACAGGGCCTAACGAAAGACGTATATAAGTTAATGATAAATGATTCCATTGATGTATCCAAACCTCGTATCATTGGATAAAAGATGGCTTGTGCTTTCAAGTGGTACAGTTAACACCAATTCCAATCCAATCATTTTTTTAAATATTCAGTTAAAGTTCGACTGCCTTTCTTCTGAAACGCACTATATAAACCCAGCGAGCCATCCCATGTGCCTTGGAATTTTATCAATGATTTCAAGTGTAGTCCTCAAATAAGACTGCACATTGTACTTTTGCTCATATACAATCTCCTGATCTTGACACCATCAACATTCCTTTCTGTTTTCTTTTCTTTCTTGCCATTTTCATTCTCGTTCTCGTCCTCACTTGACGACGATGATGATGATGATGATGCACTCGAATGTGAACCACGTCTTTTGGGATCTGACTTAACAACAGGGGTCACGAATGCTACTGCTTTAGTTTGGTTGTTGCTGTTGGAGGCCGGGGCAGGTTGACTGCTGGTTTCAGTGGAAGTTTGTGCATGTGTCGTTATCCCTAAAATTCGTCGAACTTCAACGATCTAAAAGAAAGGGGAAAACAAGTTAACAAAACATAAAAAAAAAATGCAATATAAACTCGGGGGGGGGGGTATCTCGACCTATCATCTGACGGGGACGTGCCATTTTGCCTGAAAAATTGGTACCCATAATTTCGTAAATTCTGGTTGATCTTAGGGTCATAATTCCGTAAATCGAATGAAAGTATGGGCCATAATTCTGGAAATCATGAAATATCCCTCGAAAAGGACACCCATAATTCCGTGAACTGTCTAAAACTTGTGAAAATGATACCCATAATTCCGTGACGGTTTGAAAAAAGTACCCCTAAAAATGGCACGTCCCCTTACCATGAAAAGTACTAAGTTACCCCCCCCCCCGAGAATGTAAAACAAGTTATCAAAACATAAAAACTGCATAATAATGTCTTTTTACTGATATCTTGATAATTAACTCTTTGTTCCTACACTCGTCCTTTGTGCTCAAATAAGGTTTTAGATCCCTGATGTATAAGGCTTCCAAAGTTAGCAGGTAACTATAATTTTGAACTTTCATTCCCTCGCCCCCACAAGATACAAACGGTCATTATATAACGGTCATATACAACAACAACGATTATTCGTTCGCGTTGTGTCATGCCCATATCAAAGCTTTTATGCCGTTATAAAACCATTACCCAGCCTCGTTATAACAGTTGTCATTAAATACATTGAGAGACGGTGCTCCAATCCCTTCCTTTTGCCGAGATTATGCAAAGTTACACTCCGCTAACTCGAAGAGAAACCCCGCTAATCCCAATGACCGTCCTCTGCAGAAAAATTGCACGACTGAGTACATGTCTGTTATCAGTAGAGCGCGCTGTATATTGTGAGATAAAAGCTTAAGACAATCAGGTTGACCCCCTCCCCTTAACGAAACTCACACCAAAGAGAAAATTTGTCACGGTTCAACCAGAACTCGTACCTACACCAAAATTCTTCCCTCTTGGAACCTGCAGCAAGCAAGACCCGGGTCAGATAAAATCAATATGCATGACGCATACCAAACATGGCTGCTCAGCACAGTGAAAACTCATAATGCATAATGCAGTTCTACATTAAATAGTCATTTTCGCACCCCAGCAAACAATATCCGTGCCATGTAAAAATGTTTAGTGTAGATGCTGTAAAATATCTAAAATTAACTTTTGCGTTTTTACACTACCACGTAAGGTCACCACTTCGTGAACAATAATGAACGATTCCTCGAAGTGATGTAAATTTGGAACGATAAAAAGACATTTGCCACAAAATGTTATCTGGCTAAATTCTTGTAAAATTGTTAGCTGGTATTCACAATGTAAGTCTAACGACATTTAAATTAAACCAGACTTTAAGCTGGATTTAACTAGACTAAATTGCGTTCGAAAGCCTATTTCGTTCTAAAATCATCAGCAATATTGTTACGGAGCAGTTTTCGAGCATGCCTGATAAAGGCTAGGAAATGCTGGACAAAACTTCTCAAATATTCAATTCATAAACAGTGACAACGAGCAAAAATAGCCTCTAGGGTGGAAAACAAATGATACAGAGTTCATCGCACTGGTATGGATTATCATTAGCTTCTCACAAAATCTAGATGCACTTGTCATTACCTTGACACTCAAAATTTGCAAATTTTGTAGTAGATCCTAGTCATTTCTCAAGTTCTTCTAAAAACAACTTCCAGGCATGACCGGCAATGATTCCAGAAAGATATTAAGAGATTATAGTGGAATGAATTCCGAAATTCTAAGATAGCTTTTCTACTAAATAAAATGAGCCATAGTTCGTCGGATTTGGAGAATTTTGCTTGACTGTATGTTTGTCAAACGGCTATGATTTTCAGTATTAATCGGATGGTGCAGTTACATTGTTATCAACGAAAACCATCACCCTTTCTTATTCTGCTTACAACAAAAAGGAAATTGGTAAGAGTATTTACTTACATGTTGTTAAGGTGAGCTTGTTTCCCTGCTATTTAAGGCCAGCTAACAAATCACTTATCTGTAATTGATAAAACAATTTCTTTTGTAAGAAACGAATTACAAACACAGAACGAAACTGGATGAAAATTTAGAGCAAAGAGGAGATCGTTTTAATCTGGTCATAGCAGGGAAACAAACCGTAAACAAATTTAAGATCAAAGTGCTACAAAATAATTTTACACCTGATTATAATACAAGTCATTTTCTGGTTTCAACGACCTACTCACTGCCAAGGAAAATGCAAGGGGATACTCGACTGTGACCGTGACTCGACGTGAATCTGAACTTTGCCAAAAGGACCCATGTGAATGACATGACAGAACATTCAAGAACTCCGAACCCTTTTTTGCATAAATTTCTGGAATTTTCGTAACCATGTCTATGAATTTTGGCAATACGAGGATGCAAGGTCTATTGAAATTTGTTCAGTAGTGATAACAAGTCTGAAAAAGCTAGCCACCTACCAGAATTTATGTTAAAAGCAGACCCATATGTGGGGAATGTCATCACTTAACAATCAAGTACCCCTCCCATCCTCCGGGGGGGAGAAACGACAATTACTCGAATTGATTGAAAAAAGTAAACCTGCTTGACGAGTCAAACAAATGTATCAACTCTTTGGAAAGTCGTACAACAAAACACACATGGATTTTCAAAACTTTTGAATCCATCATCTTACTGAGGCTTCAATTCAATTTTTGGAGACTTTTCTTATAATTTTTGATGTTATTTTCGTCATAATTTAGGAAGTAGCACGAAATCATACTCTTCGAAATGTGCGAAAACAACGAAACAGAGACCATTTACTTTCATACCGATTTTGGATGAAAATTAAAGTTCTGTGCCTAGCACTCAATACCAAGTACAGGTACGTTAATAGTTCCCATATAGTAAGAAAACGGTGCCTGAGCTGAGAAAATCGTTATTTTACCATTTGATTATTGAAAGTGAACTGATTTTTCTGGAGAAGAACCAAGTCATTCTTTTTTTGAAAATTCTCCACTTGAGAGTAAAATATTGTATTGAAAATTAAAAGTGAATTCTCAACATTAGGTGCCTCCGACCGGCTAGATAGGCTTTGTGTGTGCTAAAACCTTTGACCAGTAGATATATTCCTTATTCATCATCAGCACTCTTTTGCATCACTTTTTACAAAAACAATTTTAGTCTGAATAGATTTAGATGTCACGTGAAAATTCCCGTGAATAACAACTGTAGTGTTCTGTATGAGCAAGTTTGCGTGATGGCAAACCGTACGTGACGACCCAATTGAGACGACGTTTTGCGTCTGCATTTCAAGCAACAAATGTATGATCCTCCTTTACAAACAAGATCAGATCAAATGAAGGCAAAGGTGAAGTTGTGGTTTTAGCGCCAAGCGCTGGGAAGGCAGCAGTAGAGAAGATGTAATTTTCATGAAACTCAAGTGGTATGGCTCTGGTTAGGATCGATCCCAGGCCACCTGATTGTTCTGGCGAAATGTGAGAGGATTACACCATACACCACAGCATCTTAAATGGGAGTAGAATGACACTGTTGAGGAACGTGGATTGTTTTTGCCGAAACTAACTTTACAAAGTTTGGACGAGATAAAGGAAATCACTTACTGATACTGTGCTGCCTCCATCCTTTTCTGATTTATCACAAAGCTCTTTTATTTGATTCTGAAAAATAAGCGAAAAAATTAGAAAATCTTCTGCAACGCTGATTTCTTGATTCTAGAAACTTCAAAGCGAAGGTTTTGATATCAGTCATATCGACGAATGCTTTTATGAATTTTGCCACAGTGAGAAAATTATAGTTTAATTTATAGTTCACAGAACTTGTAAAAGAATCGTCTCTTTATGTCAGAAAACGTTTATTGAAAAATTTTGTGGCAAAGCTGAAAATTTTCTGGGAACCCAGTTCCTAGGTTTCGATACATTTTGCAGCTCTGCACCTTTGGTAATAATTTGTGTAAGAACGTGCTTCAGTTGCCAGACTCAATGGTTCTTTAATACAAGTTGTTTTGTTACCCGAAAATCGGCCTAGAGGTTCTTGATAAACAGTTTCCTTTATGCGGGACTTTTCTATGATCGTAAACGAAGAAAATCGCACTAGATGCACCAATACCTTGGTGAGAAAATGGTTCAGGTTCATGATCTTAAAGCTAATGTGCAATGGTAAATAGGCTCCTCTATAAATAGAACAAAGAAGTTACTCCGACACAGCATTGTTTCGTGGCGAGATGAAAATCTTATTGTGACACTATCCTTTGTTGACTCTGTGTGCAAGCTCGATTTGAATGAGATATTTTTAGAATTTCTGCTCTGTGCAAATGCAAGCTTTTAATCTTGCACAAACCCTATAAATTCTCAATGATTAAAGGGAGTGTGCAATGGTAAGTAGGCTTCTCTATAAATAGAACAAAGAAAATGCGCAAACACAGCATTGTTCCTTAGCTATCGATTATTAGCAACACGTATGTGCCATCAATTTCAATGGGCTATTTTTAGATTTTTCTGCCCTGTGCAAATGCAAGCTTTTAATCTTGCACAAACCCTATAAATTCTCAATGATTAAAGGAAGTGTGCAATGGTAAGTAGGCTTCTCTATAAATAGAACAAAGAAAATGCGCAAACACAGCATTGTTTCTTAGCTATCGATTATTAGCAACACGTATGTGCCATCAATTTCAATGGGCTATTTTTAGATTTTTCTGCCCTGTGCAAATGCAAGCTTTTAATCTTGCACAAACCCTATAAATTCTCAATGATTAAAGGGAGTGTGCAATGGTAAGTAGGCTTCTCTATAAATAGAACAAAGAAAATGCGCAAACACAGCATTGTTCCTTAGCTATCGATTATTAACAACACGTATGTGCCATCAATTTCAATGGGCTATTTTTAGATTTTACTGCCCTGTGCAAATGCAAGCTTTTAACCTTGCGCAAACCCTTTAAATTCTCAATGATTAATTAACTCTGCAATCGAACTACAACATCTCGTGCAAATGAAAATGTACTATGAATAGGGAATTCGATCATAATTCGAAAGTAGAAGGATTTTCTTCATTTCAAAGGTTGCTGTTGCATCAAAAAGCAAATAAGATACCAATAACAGTATACTTACCAGTCGACTTTGTAGTTTCTCCAGTTGTCTCTTCATAAGCATATTTTCTGCAACCTTCTTCGCTGAGTCTGGACTATGTTGTGGCTAAAATCATATTGATACAAATTCAATTAATTTGTTAAAATGAGCATCAGAGTTGGTGATTCTTCCTTGAAAGTAACAAAAACTTTTTCGCAGTGCTGAAACATTCCAATGATATTAACTGATGAATAATATTAAAAATGATATTAGCAAACTTTCAACAGTTCCCTTACTCTAATTAGTAACAACGAGGACTCAGGTTTTATACCATACTGGCTTGCCCATAAGCTTCTGTAGGATTAATTAAACTGAAGGTACACAAGCTTTTAAAAACAAACCTTGTTTGATTGCTGTTGAGCAAGGAATCCTTTCTTTAATATTCTTGCAGCCATGATATCTTTAGTGCTTTGCCCTTGTTTTGCTGCCCTATTTACCGGCTTCTTCTTATCTGGTGTTTGCTTACCCCAGATTTGAACAATTACGGGTCGTTCAGCCAGGAAGTCAAGTACCTGGAGAAAGAAAGTAATAAAGAGATTGGTTCATGGATAAGCTAGAAGCTGATTTCTCCACGCGAAGACAGGATTAATTTAGCAAATATATGACTTAATAATGATTCAATATGTTGGAAAGCATGCTTCATACTGATAAGTTTTAACATTGGCTGTAGGAAACTCTGAATTAAAAATGTAGATTTACATTTGATACAACGGTAGTCACATTTACTTTCTGTTTCTACCTCTCCTTCGAAGGCGCCATTTCAATCCCCGCGTATGGCAGACTCACATGACCTGGAGGGCCCTCTGGAGCAATACCACAGTTGAGCAGCATAATGGCTCTGTCTGGGCCACTTCAGTTTGCCATGCGTAGGAACTAAAATTGATACTTGTTATCTTGATATATAAAAAACGAAATAAACTGCAAAGACTCCAGTGTATCATGCAGCAATCTTATTTCAGTTGAGAGTTTCCTACAGCCCGTTGTTTAAAGACCCATTGTTAAGCATGATTCTTTGTGGCGTCACGGTCGGCTTCCGTTTATTTGAAAAATGTTTTAGCCTTGATTCTCTTCGTGTTGCTTTTCTTTCAGCCCTCAAAAGGATCATGGGTGACACTGGGTCTTTAATGTTGTAGACCTTTTGGAGACATACAGTAAGGCCCCGCATTTAAGAAACTACTTTTTCACACCGTAGTCTAAAAAGTTTCTTATATCTCTGATACCTCTCATGTTTTAGGCTCAAGTTTCTTAAGTTTCTAATTTAATTTCTTTGAAGTCCTAGGCAAATAAGTTAAACCAAAATGGGACCGTCTATGGGTATATCATCCATATTCAGCAATACATGTATGTCAACAATGATTGTCAAGGACATGAATTAAAATTTAGGCAAAAATATGTTAAATCCAAAATATCTCACTAGTAATTTCTTAATGAATCATGTATAAAGTGTAATGCTCTCACTCTATCAGACCAGCAATCAATGTTACTCAAAATACAAGAAACTTTATTTTGGTTGCGAGCCTCAAGAGTTTCTTATAGGCAGGGGGGCTGATCATTTTTTAGTAGCCTAATAGTTTCTTTTAGGTGGTTTCTTAAATGCGGGGCCTTACTGTACTTCTACCGGGTAAATTTCAATATCATCATGACGTATTCACTAATTTCATTGAAACGAAACAAATAACCAAATAACCACTAAACACTGCAAGGAACAAAGATACAAAAGGCAGCTGAAAGTTTTGTTTTTGGCAGATATGTCTTCACTAAATACAGTAAAAACCCGCGTATAAGAACCTAGTGATTAAGAACCTACAGGCTGAATTTCTGAAATTTAGACCCCCAATACATAAGAACCAATTCAGCCTGAAAATTGAAATAGGTTCTTATTTGTAGATATCACCAAATAAGATACAAAAACTCCAGCTGCTTTGTCATCGAGGCTATATGGACTGATACTGTGATATGTCCAAATTGCAAAGAACTTTGAAAGCTTTGAAAGCTTTTTATTGCATTCTGTAAAAGTTCTGATATTTCCATGGACTGCCGTTATGAATGAGGCCTCATGAACCCAGATGCCTCTGAACTGACAGTAAATAATGGTCTTGAAGTTTCAATCTGAACAAAAGAAATACCTGAAAACCCTGAATGAAAATAAGAACCAATGTAAGAATCCCACTAATTTCCCACTAAATACTCAATATTTAAGAACCTATTCAGGCTGACTTGCAAAATTGTAGGTTCTTATACGCGGGTTTTACTGTATATCTTAAAACTAACCTGGTTTCTTGTAGAAGAAAGACGGGTAGTTACTTGCATAATAGAGCTCGCATACAAAGCTATTCATTATGAAAACTAGCCAACAATCAATCAAAATGTAAATCAAAACAACGGGACGCGTGTTTCGCAATAGCAAAGACCTAAAGAAAGGGCGATAGGAAATGCGCTTTTAGGCCCGATCACGAGAGCAAGTGTCTCTAGGCCGAATTCGCTCACATGTATCGGTGCTTGTTTGCTACGAGAAATAATTCATACCTTACTGGCATTACCTTCAAGCTTTCCATGGTATTTATTGTCCTTACAGCTCTGTAACCTCACCTTTCTTCTCTTTTAATGGCCCAAAGTTTGCTCTCTGAAGACAGTTTCTCTCACAGAATTTTCACGTACTTTTTAATCAGAACCACGCATTTCATATCGCCCTTGCCTAAAGCTGCTTCGATGATAAAAGGAACGTTCTGAGATCTGGCCCTGCAAACAATTCAACTGACTGCTATCTACTGTTTCTACAAAACAACTACAAAACAACTCTATCCTCTTTCTGTAGCAGCCTAAGGGAAGGGCTTTTTAGGCAAGCTAACAAACGATTCACCGATTAATTCTTATTCCACATCTTTTAATAACTATTCATGTTTAATATTTCAAATTTCTTCATTTTCAATTTCAAGATTCCTTTAGCATGATTATAAACATAGTAGACTTGCCCCAAATCTATTTAAATAGACTTGTGGCAAGTCTATAAACATAGGGAACAAAACCTTTTCCACGGAGTTGCAGAGCCAAACTTTAGTTGTGGATATGCTCACAAAAAGCACGTATCAATGCATAGTATTTATAGCAAAAACTAAATTCATAAAAGACTGACCCTTATTGAATACTGTTGATGTCTTTTATGGTACTTAAGATCATGAAGAACTTATAGATTCCTCAGAAATCCATGCAGAAATTTCTCAACTTTGAGGTTTGTTTTCATTGGCAACCTTCTGAAACAAACATACCTTTCGTGAACACTTGTCAATTGTAATCTGCTTTGAATATTTGAATTCTGGATTGCGGGTTCCAGAAATGACACCACTTTTCACATCTTCATAAGTGAAAACATCGTATTTACAGTAAATTTCCTGTGAAAGTAAGTTTGCAAGATAGTGTGAGGCAACCCAGCAAAAAGGACCGAGATCAAAAATATTTGAAAAGAATTCTAAAAAATAATGTGATTCTTGACAGTCCTGAATTCCTTCAAGCTACAGATCGAGATCAGCTTTTGCAAGAAACAGTTAAAATCTTATTCTTCTGAAGCCAACCTTTCCATAGCGTGACAAATGTATAAAATGATTTCATTTCATTCTCTGTCATCTTAAAGTAAAAAGATAGTTCCCATAATTTTGCATTCGTATCTTTCAAATTCGCAGTACTCTGATAGGCATCACCTTTCCTATTGAACCTTCTCAAACTGCCATGAACCATATCAAACCGCTTGTTTACCTTGGTTCGTTAGTTTGATCTGATCGACCAACTTCCTTTGAAAAAGGCGAATGCTTCCCTACAAAGCTGTTTGAGACGAGATGTCCATACCCTTGTCTTTACGTATGAGGCACACGACCCGTACGATATCCTTTCGGCTTCCTTTCAGGTAAAGATTTTTTGGAGGGAAATCATACGTAGCAGGTCCGTGGGAGCCATTTACCAGACTTGTTACCCCCTCTTTACCAAAAACCGCCCTTCCAAGTCTTTATCTTTAATTGTCGAAGTGGTTTACTCCTTACTGCTAAAGTATTCAAAAAATGCCAATGGAGCTCTGTAAACAAATTCAAATAAACATGGATACATAAAAGATATGGACATGAAACATACATTAAATCTCTTTGGAAGTCCAACAGCGCTCTCGATATCAATCGTGAAGTCAATTCTTTTTCCTTCCTGCAAAAAAGAAAACAGCATTAATGAAAGAGACCAATCATGATTAACAAGGACAAATGTTTGAACCTTATCCGCCGGCTTTTATTGCACAGCATAAAGGCTTCATGGTAGGTCTCCAAACTTCCCTCAAAATATAATCAGAAGCAAATTTGTCGCAGTTGAATTCTGTTCATGAAAAGTGCTTTTTTATACGACAGAGACGTGGGAGCCCCCAAGATTTGCAACTTAACAAAAAGTGCCCGTTTCAGGAGGTGTCCTTTTTCAAGACTGATGCAGGCAGAATGTTGCTTAGTTTCATTATCATTTAATTTGTAATTTAGTTATGTTAAATTTTTGTTCTATTTTGTTGTGAAAGAAATTGAACATCCATAAAGGATTAATATACATCACATCTTTGCCGTTTAACTATACATATATTCAAGTGTCCTTCCCTTCAATTATACATATATTAAAGTGCCTGTCGGAAGTGTTGTGCCATGCCCCTCCAAGCTTATATGTTTGCTATGGCTGTGATAGGACTTGATGTCAGAAAGGGTCATACATATGATAACGATGCTGCAAATGGGCGGGTGGTCCAATGCCAGCTCGACCCACTACTCCCTTTTGTAGTCGAAATATTTACTAAGTTGGCTCATCCCGGGTAACAAAAATATGCCATCTTGGTCAGAAAATGTTGCCTAACAACACGGCCACATAAGAGGGCAGCCTGGTCAAGGTGAAAATAAACTTCTGTTTTAGCATCAAGGCCTGGAAGCACAGATTGAGTCCACTAATTGAGTCCACGAACTGACGCTCAAGTGATGGGTATCTAGCCCTGTCTGCCTGAATGTTTTGGCTGCAAAGTCAGAGGATTACATCACTGCACATAAATGATTTAACTATAGTCTCAATTAAACTATGGTGGGACGAACTAATGGTGGACTCATTTGATCTGATACATTCACGATCGACTGCATAAATTACGAATGCTTGAATGTCACTAATATCAAAGCTTATCATGCACTTCAAATCTGAGTAGGCGTGATCGGAACTTTACCAGTTGATCTGGTGTCTCGATATAGGCACTATCTTCTGGGATAGGACTTCCTTTGGGATCACATGGAACAACTGCTACCTGCAAAAGAAAAATACATTGTTTAGAACCAAAGAAGCTCTTTAAATTCTTAGACGAAAATTCTCAGCGTGTGGAACGGCTGCTATCAAAACGGGGTTCCAAAATGAAGATTTCCATTTCTGTAAAAGATCTCAATAAATGTTCGACGAATCTTCCAAGAATAACAATTTCATAGCCTGCGTGCAGATTATACCTCCTAGCACACAGCCAAATGATTTCCTGGGCTTTCTTATCTTTCTGATTTCTGAACATGCGATGTGCTTCTGGGGATGAACTTGAAAACAAGTTAACTGCTTAAGAACTGCAAAGTATGAGAATTACTTGGTGTAAAATAGGGATGCTCATTTTTAGTACTACTATGATATTGTTAGACTGACAAAGTCAGCATCGCTGCGTCGTACCTGACAGATAAAGAAGGGCGAAAGGCAGTTTTGATTTCAATTGAATAAATAGTGCAGTTTAGGTCCATTCAAAGGTAGGCAAGAAAGTAGGAAAAGCTACATTATCGAAGCAAGCATTTATATATTGGTTCTATCATATAAGGACGGTGCATTGTTGGGTGTGGTCCCATCAACAAAAGAGAGAAAAGCTTATCTTCAGGTCTTTTATTTGGAGCAGGAAGATAGAACACTTACATTTAAATGTCCAACTTCTGATCCTTGATAATCAACAACATTAAGCTGCTCTCGTAGCTCAATCTGCAATAAAAGTGATCCGATTTCAGGGAAACGCAAAAGCTAAGGCGCATATAAGTTCGTAGATGACGGTCTTGAGTTCAAGCTGTGGTATTTTCAACTTCAAAATTGCTTCTTAGGAGGACAGAGCAGATAAACAAAGAAGAGAGTGCGCAGCTATAAGGAACACGACAGCATGCATCTCGAACTCTTCGTTAGGACTCTGTAAGTTTGAGTAGAGTTCCTGGAAAAGTGCTGACAACCTCACATACGAATTCAGCCTCAAGCTGAATTCACTTCGATATTATTCTTATTGCAACTGCCCAAGTAAGAGTGGTATGTGCCAAAGTAACGCTCGATCGTCAGAAAATGTGAGCCATTGCCTTGGCAATATTGAGAAATATGTTGCAAGTGTGACTTCAACTTGTGAAGGCTCTTTCTTCCAGCAATCTAAGCTTTAGCTAACTGATGAGAATGTACTTTGCACTACTGTATTCCAAGTACCCAACATTTTTCTGAGACAAAAAAAGATAATACAGCAGAGTTGGTCTTGATAGGGATGAAAAATGAAACATTAGGCAGTGCGTTGTAAAAATTAGAAGGCCGCTATATCTGGTTCTTTACTGATTTGTACTCATCATTCCTGTAAGGCGGGGGAAGTCTAAACTTCAGAAAAACATTTACTATGTAAAAGGAACACATTTCATGTAGACTTCTACAGCGCTATTCATGCATTCGGTTTCTGGTGATTCAAAGAATGGATCTCTTTCCGCCAATCAAGGCTTGGTGTCTATACTGTGCACTGATCATTACGTGAATGAAAATAAATCTACGTACTATATATGAAACGTTTTACGTACCATGTATGCAACGCATTTCAAGTACACTTCAACTGTACCAATTAAGCATTCCGTTTCCGGTGATTCAAGAAAAGGATCTCTTTCAGCAGGCACATCCCATGAACCCACATCTTCAAAATCTTCATACATTTCTTGCATGACGTATTTCCGGTTGATGAATTTCTGCCTGGTCCAAAACCACTCATATCCACTTTCCAGTTGCTTCACCTTGACAAATACCTTTGAAGCAGAATTCAATTTTAGACACTTGCTTTCGATAATTCGATCCACGGAAAGTTCTTACAATAACCAGAAGAAATCAGCATTTATAACCAGGTAACAATTGATGTAAGGCAACAACAAAAGCCAAACAAAGCGGAGCTGCAGTACCTTACACAAACTTCTAGATATATTTAGAGAAGTGGGGGGGGGTGGGGGGAACGAAGGGAAAGAGAAAATATGGCAATAGACACAAGCGTCTGCAAAACTTATGATAAAGAAATTCCCATGCAATGGCATTTAGCGAAGAGATACCAATCGTTATGGAGTTGGCACATATGACTTATTCTAATCAAATAAAGATAAATTTGAAAAACAGAAACAAAATGCTGCTTCCTTTGGTTTAGGGAAAGATGACCTTATTTCCCGTCCGGGACTAGGAGATGTTACACGTCAAATCATGCTTCCAAACTATTGCAGATTATGCTACAAAGAGGAAGTGAGAAGAATAGGAAACTCCAGAAAAAGTATCTCAATGTTCTGCAATGCAATGATTTTTCCCTAGGCCCTACCTGTTTGCTTCCTGACTGCTTTCCTCTTGCTTGTGCAGTTAACACAACAACTTCAAATTCGACCTGTTGATGTTAAAGAGAAGTAATAAACATCAGAATATAAAAGAAAATGATTATTTCTATCATTTAAGTATCAAAGGTATATTCTTTGAAAGGTAAGAGTAATTTGGCAAAAGCTATGTTAGAAGAGCTTGCTTAGTCGTTAGAAACAGCAGCCTTCTCTGAATAGGTGTCACAGAGGCAGAGAAAAGAAAGTGGAAAGGGCACTGCAAGAAACTACAACAGATATTTCAAGGGGCTTTATAATTCGTAGCCTTTCGTAGTTGTATTTTAGTTGTCATTTAGCTGCATGTCTTCATGTGAGAGATTTTATCACACTATCACACAAACTATATGATTGGAAATTCCAGTAATCTGCTTTTTCCTACTCTGTAACAAACGCTGCTCCAAGAAATCATAGTCCAACAAAACTTAAAGCAACCATGAAGTAATTTCAATAATTTTTACCAGTACAAAGATAAGAAATTGTGTGAAAAAGCCAGTCATCATGCACCATACATATTTCGTGATAGTTTTGTTTTCCAGAAATGAAGCAGTCATACAGTGTCAAGGTAAAAATTACACATTAAAAAGAGGCAGTAAAAAGGTACCTTTTTGTCAAGCTCTTGACTGATATCATTTGCTTGTTCAATGTGAGGCAGCAAATCTGCTAAGTCTTCTTGTATCAACAAGTCCTCTGAAATGTAAATGTGCACAAACAGTAATTGGCTGCCAGTGAATATCCTCTATACAACTTTCATGCACAAGATAACTAGAATTCAAAGGAGTATTATGGCACGCCATGGCCTACTCGTGGTTGCTCTAAACCCCTAGGGGGTTACTACAATACTACATGGTAAGGGGCTAGTATAATTTTCTCGGGCACTCTTTTTACGATAAATCAGGATCTATGGATATGATTTTCAACAGTTTTCAACGATTTTAGGACTTATGGGTATCATAATTGGTAACAAATATTTAAGAGCATTGTTTTTCAATACAGTAAGGCCCCGCATTTAAGAAACCACCTAAAAGAAACTCTTAGGCTACTAAAAAATGATTAGGCCCCCTGCCTATAAGAAACTCTTGAGGCTCGCACCCAAAATAAAGTTTCTTGTATTTTGAGTAACATTAATTGCTGGTCTGATAGAGTGAGAGCATTACACTTCATACATGATTCATTAAGAAATTACTAGTGAGATATTTTGGATTTAACATATTTTTGCCTAAAGTTTAATTCATACCCTTGACAATCATTGTTGACATACATGTATGGCTGAATATGGATGATATACCAATAGACCGTCCCGTTTTGGTTTAACTTATTTGCCTAGGACTTCAAAGAAATTAAAGTAGCAATTTAAGAAACTTGAGCCTAAAACATGAGAAGTATCAGAGATACAAGAAACATTTTAGGCTACGGTGTGAAAAAGTAGTTTCTTGAATGCGGGGCCTTACTGTATTTCGGATTCATGGCTATACATTTTTGCCTTTTTCAAGGAATGTAGGTATGTATGTATGCTTTAAGTAGTAACCTACAAAAACACGGCTACAAGAGAACAAGAGATTAGATAGCTATCACTCTAGTGTTTTCATTTTACAACAATTGGCAATTTAAATCTTAGACAAGATGAATAGGAAATCTAGAAAATAAACGAAAACTTACCATTAGACTGTTCCTTCTTCTTCATCTTAAAACCAGCGTTCTTTGCAATTTCCTCTTGTGCACTTTCATAAGAAACCTCGATCAGTTTCCCCTCAGCTTTCAGCTTCTTTGCTTCTTCAGGATGGTAAAAGACGTACAAATGACTTGAACCGAACATAATCCTGCAAAGAACATCAGTGATAAGAAATATTCTGTGACATACAACTTCTGGGACCACATTGTATGAGTTCATAATAGCGTAGGATGTAGCACGGAATATTTAATGATGGCTATGATCAACAATCTTTTAAGCTATCACCGATCTACATGCTGAGAAAAATTGAGAAAAACAATAGAGAACCAATTAATGAATTTTGCAACTCAAAGACACTATACGCAGGGAGTATTTATTTGATGACCTCAAGAAAGACAGTCATTTGAGAGGGGGCGCTCATTAAGGAACAGAAGTACACTCGGTCAAGAGGGAGCTTTTATAACAGAAAATACGGTAAATTGTGCAGAATGGTCGAGGGGTGAGTGGCCGAGTGGCTTATACAGTCTTCGTCAAGTAACTGACGTTAAGCTCGGTCGAGTGGAGTCAAACAACGGATGGATGACCTCGGAGGCCTGACTTTGCAACTCACCTCGTCGTCCTTCGGAAGGGACATTAAACTATTGGTCCCATGCCTGGATGCGGCATACACAGTGGGCATAAATTATCTTTTCATAGCTAGAATTCCTAACAAGCTCACTCAATACAAATTGAAAAACAAAAACAAAAACACAAAAAAAGTAAAATAGCGCATGATATAGTAAATTGATAATAAGTTTAGTTTACAAGTCACACTCTGGTGATGAAATAAATACAGAAAAGCTTTAATGTGCTACAGATTAATGGGTCCAAATTTCTGTACCATTATCATGTCAGCTTTATTGACCTGGAGGTCGATTTCAAATCAAAAATCTGTTTACCTGTCTTGGTGGTGTAAGACATTTTCTCCAACTACAGGTTCTCCGTTGACTAATACCTTTGCATTTGAACCTACAGATATGGTGCAATTCTCTTCATTTCTTTGAAACCAAGCATGATCATCTTTTATGCTACGAGAATGGAAACTCGATCTTACCATCAGTTGAAAAATGACCAAGAGTTATTTATTTGTTAGTGAATACTTAGTTTTAAGATGAAACTGAAAAGATCGAAACAAATGACGAATATTAATGTCTATTGTTATAAATTGGTACTGGTATAATGTTGATGACAAAATACAAGATTATACTGTTATGATAGTGTATCGTGCTTTTTTTCCCGCTATTTTGGGGCTTCGCTCTGCATATTGCGTATAGAAATAAGCGACCAGAGGACAGTGACATCATACATCTTAGATAATCTGTGTCATGCTCAACAAAGACGCTTCTTAATCACTACTAGCCTCTTTAGCGTGCTTTTTAGCCGGGAAGTGGCGGGATTCTGTACTGCTTCGTTTTTGCAACTTCAGTCAGGTAATAATATACAGTACACTATACTGCTGGGTAACTTTGCTTTTACAGTAATATTTTGTGACGGAGTCAAGCGAAAAAAATTGAATGGTAAAAACGTTTTTAATGCTTACCAAAAATAAATGCTGGCAAGGATCACACTGAAATTTTAGGATGAGCTCATTGTTTAAGGTAGGACACTTTCAGGAAAATCCATTTTGATGAAGTGCTAAAGTATATATAAAATATAGCAGCACTTACTTTAAACCAACGAGAGCAATATCTGGCTGCTTTTCCTGCTTTGATTTTCCGACTCTGGATCCACCTGACATAAATAAAAAGGCAACTGATTACTAAATAAAGCAACTGAGAAAGACAAAATGATTCATTTACATCTCATGATATGAACACAATATTAATTCTAACGCCGGGAAATACAGGTGAATATTCCTTCCGCGGGAGGGCACGTTCATCCCACGGGAAATAGTATGCAGGATATTTCCTGAGCCGTTAAGCAAGTAGGCTCCAGAAATACCCTGCATGCTATTTCCCAAGGGAGGAATATTCACCCGTCTTCTCGGCGTTGGAATTAACATTGCGCTTATCTCTACCAACCAAGGCCTAAGTCATCATTCGCATGCCCCATAAGAGCTGCCGGAAAATAACATGATATTTCCCGGAAGATAGGGAAATTTAGGTGGATATTCATCCTCATAGGGAAAATATTTCCTATTGAAAAGGTAGACTCTCCTTCTTTTATGAGAATGACGTATCGTCAACAATTACAGTAAGGTAGAAAAGTATCCAATTCTTTGCACTCTCGAATGCAGCTTACATAGAAATAAAAGCAACAATTCCCAATGATACATCGAGTACCTCTAATAGACTACTTTATTCCTGGTATATCGAGCGTGCTTTCCTTATATTTCTTATTATTTCTCCTGTGATGGCGATAATTTTAACACCGGTGCGTTGCAAAGTAACATGACAAATACTGACTATACCGGTTACGTGTTGATAAAATGAAGGAATTTTGACCTGGTATTTATTCTATTATCAAAGGCATGATAATCTATTGTCATAACATGATACTTTTTCATACCTTCTTTGAGAAGATGAACAATCATTCCGGTAAGCATTGGGTCGGGATTGAGATTATAAATATGAGGCGTTGACATCTTCTCTTCTGCTTTTTTCCTCTCCACTTCATCTTTTTCCTGCAATAAATTTAATGTCAAGAGTGAATGGAGAAATGAGATGGCGGAGAAATGGTTCAAAGTCAAACGTCAATTTTAAGCTGAGCAAAGGTTGATAAAGTTTTTAAACTCCACCTTCATCTTGATGATCGAAATCAATTTTCATCTTTGGGATAAACGCACGTTAACCAATATTGTTTTAGCCATTTTACATTAAAAAAGAACACTCCAACATCATATATGATTACTCATTATTCTTTCACCAGTTTGCTCCTACTATTTTTTCGTTATACACTTTGCCAATACCTAGGATGTTTTCGTCCTCAAAACGCCTCCGACTAGCTAAGCTTTGCTTTTTCTGTGTGATACAAGTTGTAAGCTATAGTTGGAATTTCTAATAAACAGAACTTGAATGGAATAGAATCTTTTGGGAGGGCAGCATCATAGTAT
Source organism: Aurelia sp. 4 Dawson et al 2005 (assembly GCA_964019985.1). Classification (NCBI taxonomy): domain Eukaryota; kingdom Metazoa; phylum Cnidaria; class Scyphozoa; order Semaeostomeae; family Ulmaridae; genus Aurelia; species Aurelia sp. 4 Dawson et al 2005. Next base: position 7,478,328 of record OZ026493.1, on the reverse strand, counting down.
GTTGCAGGTACGAGGAATGTATTTGAAGTAAAAAGCCAGCATAAAAGCAATCTATATGGCCAATAATAAGAGCGGCTGCGGTTTACCTTATTCTCCTTCTCAGCGTCCGCAAGACGATCTGCCCATTGTTTTTCCATTTCTTCCATTGCTTTTGCATTTTCCGCCATCTAAGATATCACATAGATATGAATAAATTTATATCGTTCTGATGTCAACTTCCTTTCTTTACATTAAAGGAAGTGTGCAATGGTAAATAGGCATCTCTATAAATAGAACAAAGAAAATGCGCAAACACGGCATTGTTTCTTTAGCTATCGATTATTAACAACACGTGTGGGTCATCAATTTCAATGGGAAATTGTTAGATTTTTCTGCTCTGTGCAAATGCAGGCTTATAGCTGTGCTGATAGCCTTGCACAAGCCCTTTAATCCTCGGTCAGTGACCTTACCAATCAAGACCTAACAATATATTCAAAATCAATTTAGTCTTTGCACACATCACAAAGGACAATTCAAAGATCGGAAAGGAATCAAATTTTGATTGGTCAAAGTCAAGCCAGCAAACTCCTAATATCATTCATTCAAAAATTAAATCCTTCTGTTCAGACACTGTATACCGAAGCTGACTTGAGATTCCCATGAGAAGGCATTGTGTTATGGAACATCAAATTCTATTGTACCTACAGAGATCTAGCAAACTCAGTTTGACAGAGTCGTAGAGACCTAACATTTCAAAGCGGTTTGACGCACCCTTGACTTTAACAATTACCAATAAGGTTATCCAATTGGGTCTTTACTCACCCTTGCTTGAAGTTCTTCTTCGACTCTCTTTTTCACTTCTACATTAGAAAGAATCATATGATTTACAAACACAGTTTGACGGAGAACTTGTCGTTCTACATTGTCATATATTTTGGAATTTAAGTTATTACGTTACTTGATCTTGGCTATATGTCACAAATTGTCTGTATGTGGGAGACCAACAACCATCTAGACAGCGTTCACATGATACCTCCCAATTTTGAAAACGGTGAAAAATGCGACGGATAGACTTCCCATTTACACGAAGACGGTATATATATTTTTTTCTGGCAGATTTTGAAAACGATACATTTTGAAAACCGAAGTCTAACTGGCAAAGCCTGAAAACGGCATCGTCTGAACACTTGAAATAGATGAAAACGGAACATTCTTCAAAGCTTTTAAAATGAGGCTGAAAGATTCTCAAGGTGTAGGTACATTCCTTTGGCATCATATTCTTGGAGAATTTGTAGTACCAATTTTTGTTACATCAAAATTTCTATCGTTTTCAAACTTTGCTAGTATCGTGCGAACATTAGCAAAGATTTTGCTACCGTCACATTTTTCACTGTTTTCAAAATGTTCTCGCACCGCGTGAACAGTGTCTGAATTATGCCAAATATTTCTTGATCTAAATAAACAATGAGAAATTCTTCTGATTTGATTGCTTAACAAATATTCATATGTGAACAGTAACTCTAAACAGCGAACACAAGTTTTTGACTTGACTAGCCTGCATAGAATTAGGAGTTAATACCTCATTCACATTAGCAAGCAATACAACCTTTAACTAAACCAGGTTATCTAATGGAGCCTTCTAATTGGTCAATCCAACAAAAACAGAATGCATTTGATTGGCAGGGGTGGAAAAAATATTTTAATTTCTGGGACCAAACAAGCCTTGAAATATATTTACGTGAGAATCGCTTTAAAAAGTGCCCACTTTTCACAGGTCACGATATGTGAGGAATACGACAGAACTGAGAGGACTGATTATCAGTCTTATCACAATCGTAAATGATACTTGTAGGGCAAATTTAGTTGGTTGATTTTCCTGCTGAGCACTTCAAGACTTATGAACAAAATCTTTCTTATGATATTCCTAGGTCTAGCAACAATCTATATGTGATAACGGCTATCAATTAAGACAGCCTTTGTGATCGATCTTGACAAAAATTGACTTTCCTTTTTTTCACTTCTCTGAATTTATTTCTCTTCCTTTCTCCTTTGCATTCTTTCTGGAGATCTGGGGACCATTGGTGCCATAGTCTGCCATTTTTTCCACCCCTGTTGATTGGTTGAATCTAACCTCGCTTAGATGTAGCTGGTTTAGCTTGCCAGTGTGAATGGGGTATAACTGTGCAAATATAAAAGCTGAAGACAAGCTTTGTTGAAATCAAAATATTACGATCTTTTTAAATGCTAAATGTTCAAAGTCTGCTTTCAATTCAGAAAAAATGATCGGGCTGAAACAATACCTTCTTCAGATAATCCTTCGTTATCATCGTCATCATCATCATCATCATCTTGCTTTTCGTCAATTCTGCCGACCTTTTCTCCTGCATTCGCCTTTTCCAGCATTTCCTTCAATCGATCATTTTCTTCCTTTAGATTGCGGATCAATTTTTCGGTGGGGTCTTCATTCACACTTGCAGTTGTTTTGATTTGCTTTGCACGATCAGCTATGAATGTGAAAATAGAAATAAAGATTGAGATTTCCAGAATTACATGCATTCACACCACCAAGTGATGCATATAAACAAGGACAGATTTTGTAAGACAATAGCATCAGCTAGTTTTGTTGACACCTAAATTGAAAGAATCTGCGATTGCAGACAAAGGAAATTCGCTCAAGTAAAAATTCAAAACAAACAAAGCCGCAAAGTTTCTCTGAAACCCAGGTAGCTATCTCGCTCATTGTGAATTCCAGAAATGGTTTTTAAGAGAAACCATGAGCGTATATTGAAAGAAGGAGAGGATATATCGCAACATCTACCACGGGCATTTATTTTTGTTGTTCAGAAGCTGAGAAGTAAGTGCTTTGATTGCACCCAAAAAATACGAGAATTGAATCGCCTCCAAATCGGTTCCTATACCAAACAAATAAATGTATCTGATAAAAGCCATAAATAAGATCAACGCACCGTATCGTAAAGTTGAAAGCGTCTCCTCATAGTTAATATCAGCAGGACTCAAAGCAGCGATCTGAAAACAAGATTATATCGTAAAATAACGATACAATGTAATTCATATTTCAGAATCTATAACAAAAAAGGAAGGTGAAGCGAAATCAGGTGATGCCATCCTGCTGCAAAGACAATTAAAGCCACATTGATGGCTAAATTACCAGTTAAAGTAAATTCTCGTAGATAACAAGAGAAGATAAGTACTAGTAGATTAAGCCTAAAAATCTATGGGATAATGTTTGAATTTCTTTGTTCTTTGCAACTGCAAGTTTTTAACGTTGTTAAAACCGTTTGATAATGTATAACATTATTCTAATATTAATCTTTGAAAACAAGCCACATGAATAACTTTTGCTGACTCATCAAACATGGAAAAGCGTAAGTTGCATACCATAATAGTTTTGCTATTGCCACCAAGAGCATTCTTCAACAACATCGTCAAAACAGAGTTCCTGTATGGTACTGAAAGTGTAAAAACGGTCAGTATGACAGCAAGGGAGATACCAGCGACAGAAAAAGACGCATCTAGTTTGAAAGGTTTCATTCCCTGAATACTAAAGGTTGATATGGCAAATGTTCAGTCTAATAGCGGAAAGGTAAAATTTGATTGAAAAAATTGCTTCGCTCAAATCGATCATTGCCTTTTGCAGTTATGGAAAATTTTCTCAAAATTCCACTTCAAAACAAAGAAAAACTCTTGAATGAAGATAAAATTCTGTAGACTTTCCTGCATCACAGCAATTAGTTTCACGTGTGTCAGTACGCCATATCTTCTTGGGAAGATGAAATTTCCCGAATAATTTGTTATACTCGTATGACAGGCTTGTTCACGTTCCTGAGACGAAAATGATTTAAACTTTCTCACTTTCCAGAAATTTTGATCGAACGTTTAGGCCACATCTGACAACTTTGAAAGAGACACTCTCTACAGAACTCCTGATAATTTCAGAACAAAGTCACCTATTTCAGCCAGGCATTCTTTTAATATTTATTTCAGCATGCGGTCGGCTATTCAGTAAGGCGTGAACCAACATCTTTGCGTTGATATTCACGATGCAGTATCCTTTCAAACAGAAAGCCCGCAGTTCGACCACCCAGTATAATCATTTCAAGCAAGCGATTTCTCATCAATTGAATGACTTAACAGGTAACAGAGCAAGTCCATACGGCTACTAGGGTAGCTAGATTTCACTTTGAACATCACACATTTTGCGGGCAAAGGTTTTCATCACATGTTAGTTGCATTATTCACTCAAACTGCAGTCACTCCAGTAGTTCCAAATGAGGATTAGTAGTCAAGTCGTTGGAAAATTACCCGCGTTGTTAGGGTTGCTAAAATGAGCAGACAAATGAACAAACGAGTGACTGGGACGTCACAGTCCTTCATGTCATTAACAATTTAAGAGAATGCCATATGCCCGTATATACATTTGAGGATTTTGGTCTTTCGCCCACGTTCAGAGCGCTCCACCGACAGCAACTACTATACAGATACTAGGCTAAGATTTGTTAGTAAAATAATGCAATTCAAGAGCAGCAACATTGTTGTCTTACTTACCTCTGACTTTCTTTCCTCCAGCCTTGTCGGCTAGCGCTGAAACATGAAAAATCTCAATCAAGAGACAGCAGGATGCAATGCTTCACTTTATCATACCAAAATTCTATAGTCTGTAATTGCGGTAAAGAATTTATTATTTTTGGTATATCAGTCTTTCAGAGTCTTTTAAGCTACATTTCAAGGCATGACAAAGCATCCAGTCCAATGATAACCTGCATATATGGAATTGGTGGAATTTCTTCTCGAGAGAACTTGTCTTCAGTCTTCTCTTCTGGAATTTTGGAAGATTTTAGGACATAAATAGAAAGATGTAATTCATAAATACATTGCTGAAAATAAAAATTCTCCTGTTTGGCCTTTCTTGGGTCTTGAATACGGGACAATGTGCTTTATTGAAGGGTTTGTGTCAGCTCATTGTTTTCTGGACAAAATATTGATTTTGATTCTGCTCTTAAGAGACAGAACAGAAACTGCGTGCGCATGCGCGAAAACTTGTAACTTTGAGTCTTCTAGCTCCCTGCAACAGATCCTAAGATTCGGCAACACTTGATATTTTGTTCTTTGGGCCTTAAAATCTTGATTCATCGTTTCAAAGAGCTTATCTATCCAAAAACTTCCTTATCTCAGATTGCTCGATAACGTCATTTTACGCAGATTCTGCTCTACCCTCTAAAGCACCTTCTTCCAGTCGATGATTCCTAGCTATTGCTAACAGTTAGCATCATTCTCATGGGTAGCCAACAAAACAGTCTTATTCGCTGTTAAAAATTTGTACTTTAAGGCCAATTTCACACCAATAAAACGGCTTAAAAGGGCTGTGCAAGCTAAAAGTCTGAAGAAATCCATGACTTTTTCTCCCTTATGCAGGCAAATACCAGCAGATATATTGCAAATAAAGGTACACTCTACAGGCTTAAAACTGTGTAGAGTTCACCCGTGTGATCAGATTTTTTCATACCATCACATCAATCATTATGACGATACAGCTGGACTCTGAGTGACAAGTCTCAGTGTTCAGCCTAAAAACACGAAAGACGCGTGCTGTTTGTTTACTGAATTCTTGTACATCTCCTTTACGTGAACAATTTCGCTAAAAATTGAGCGAATATCTGGTCTTCTCCTAATTTGCGCCACTCAGCATGTGACCAAAGCAAGTCTCCCCATGTACCTTTTTTCATAAAGAGACCCTTGCTTGTTACAGGCTTGTTTACAAAAGCATTTGTACTGTTAGTACATGGTACTTATTTACCCCTTTTTTCATTCTTTCAACGTTAGCGGCTCAAGCTGGATAAGCAACGCTTTACTTGACTCGCTCAGAATACAATAGTTTCTTTATATATGGATTTATAATAAATTATGCTTTACTTGTATTTGTGAATAAAATTGAATTGAATTGAATTTAGTTAAACGAACCTGATATTACGTTGCCAAGTGACGACAGTGATTGATTGATAGCAGCTCCTTCTTTCAATCTGTCACCAGTAGCTCCCGTTGAATCGGCTCTCTCGCTGTAAAATATCAAAAATCATCAGCTAAAGCAATGACTTACAGAGTGGATCAGTTCATACATTTTAGGGCCATGGAAAGCACCTCAAACTTAGGGGGACAAGACACCTCAAGGGCACTGTTTCTATTACACGAAAGGGGCACTTCCTTAAAATAAGAAGGGCACTAGCATGTTTACTCCAAAATCTTGGGGCACCTGCCCCGTGAACCTTGATTCCAACGTCTATGATACAGTTACATAGAGAAGTTCATGTATAGTAACGATTCACACAGTGGCCTAATCAAAAAACATTTTATGCCTGCAAGCAAGTAGTTGGGGGAAGCTGTCTGCAAGCAAAGAATGCTATAACAGTAAATAATTTTATGCATCATCCGCACCACATGCCATGAACTGATGTATCATACATGCCTATGAGCTGATGTGAGTGTAACAAAAAAATTGATGAGTTACGAAGTTCAAAATAAAGCACTGTAATGTTCGATAAGTCAGAAAAAGTTTACATTGTTTGTTTTTACCTGATGTCGCTTTTCGCGATTTCTTTCGTAAGCCTCCTTCCCCTTCTGATCAATTCTACCGTATACATCATACAATAAAGTAATACGTACATTTAAGTACAGTACAGGTTCTGAAGGTGTATTGGCACAGTGGTGAATCCTCTGACTTTGCAACAAGAACAATCAGGCGGACAGGTTTCGATACCCGGTGGAGCCCCGCAACTTGAGCATCATTACAAGGAGTCGCAAACTCGATTAGCACTTAGCTGCTTCTGTGATCCCAAAGCCTGGCGCTGAAAACTGCAACTGCACCCGACTTCACCTCCACCTTCACAGGTGCCAGCAACCAATACGTAATGATACTGTGTGCGTGTGGGCCGTGCTCGCGGAAATTTATGAGACCTGCTGGACATTGAAAGTTTCATGATTAAATGGAAAACTTTTGCGTGGAAGCCTGGGACTTTAAGTGTCAATTTTTGATCTATACTTGGTAAAAACTAACCTTCCTGCAAGATCTACAAGGTTCACCACTGAAGATTTTGCAGTCTCTTGTCCAGCATCATTCTTTGCTTTTTGAGTGAAAGTTATTCCGACGATGGTGTGAGCGCGACTAGAAAACAGAAGTATGAAAATTAAAAACAGTTCCCATTATGTATGCAAGCTGTTTGAATAGCTCCAGCCAAACTAGCTAAGGCCTGCCCCACATCTCACATATCTGGTGATATTTGAGACAATGACCTACCCGTTCACATTGCTCCGCTTTTGCACAAAAAGGGGGGAAACATCCGATCTTGTCCATTCACAGAGATCCACATGAGTAGAAATACGCAGCCAAAGATATCAGCTTTGTACGTTCATAATGTTGCGGTTTTGTGAAACTCATAGTTGCGCTTTCAAGAACCTCTGCTTTTGTGCGCTCGCATTGATCAAGTGCGTTTTCAAAAACCTCCGTTTTTTGGATATCCATTTTTGATAGCGTTTTCAAAAGCCCCCGTTTTTGTAGCGTTTTTGTGTGGATCAGTGTCAACACTTTCACAAAAAGGGAGTGTTTTCTTTCCCTTTTTGTACAAAAACGAGGTAGTGTGAACAAGACCCGAGTTGCAAAGAACTTTTATCACTATTGTGCACATTAAAAACTATAGTTCGATTTGGCCTCTTTATCAAGACAGCTAAAAGGTTTGTTCAGCAAATAAGGCAGAGCAGAAACTGCATAAGATAACGCCAATGCGCAGTCTGACAAAAGGGATTCTCTGGTTACTTATGCTTATTCACATACCTGCTGGTTGCATTCATATTAGTAGCAGCAACTGTTCTGTTTTTGGTTCCTTCGTCCATTCTCCTTTCAATATCTGCGTAATCTTTCACAGGCTGAACAGTCAAACCGTCTGCATAGAACCCTTTCTTTGGGTGCTGCCTCACTTTCAGACCACGCTTTCCGGAAGATGAATTCAACAGATCTCGAACCTTTTCGTTGTATATCTCAAGCATACTAAACAAAACCTGTAGAAGGAAGAGGCAAGTGATAAGTGAGTTAAGTAATGGCGCAAATCTCTCACAAAGATTGGACATGTGGTTATAGAATCTTCCATTAGATTTAATGATTCGAAGAAAGTATAGATATTTTGCAATAAAGCCTAGTTTCCATATGATCGCAAGGATTGTTGGTGACGCAAGGATTGCACAAATTTGTGACCAGCAATTGTCAGCAATCCTTGATTTGGCTTCCATTCATCGCAATGATCGCACATTTTTTAAACTCTGGAGGCAAAGTCAAATTTTAAAATAGGCGGAAACAGATGACGTAGGAAAATCAAACGAAAGAGAGGCCAAGGTCGCTGAAAGTCATGCTCAATCGGCTTCCTTAAAAAATTTCTCGACGGAAGGATAATTGCGATCGCTGAGATTGAAATTTTTTGTCCCCAAGGCAACAATAACTGGCCATGAAAGGATTGCCGATAAACTGAACAGAACGTTTCCATTTGGACGCAACGATCACTGGTGGCAAATTTTTTCAGATCATTTCGATCTTGGCGATCATATGAAAACCAGCTTAATTCTACTTTGCAGTTGTTTGATTTCTTGCTATTTTCTAAACAAAAGCGTTTTTTTTCTTTGAAAAACATCATAAGCAATTTTTGCATGTATACTTTTTAAAAGAAAAAATTTATTTTACATTAATTTAAATATCTTTTGTTTGCGTATATTGTTAGCTTGTTTATTGTTGCTATACTCCAATCGTACATTGTCATCAATCACGTCCTGCACTTTCTACAGGGTGAGTAAAAAAAAACGCCCGGTGTTTGACAAAATTGTGCTCCCTGAATATCATAGTAATGATATTGAAAACTGTCTTGTTTTATTCCCGGTACGTCCAACTAGGTTCAGTAATTTACCCGACTTTAATCGGTCATTCCTTCCCATCTAAATGGAAGATTTTCTGAAGAAAGTCCTCTTCGAAAACCTGAAAACGAGTAAAACACCAAACTAGATTCCCCTTTGTTCTCGTTCCTAGCACCAATGACACTTGCATGTGTTCATGTATTTCCCTGAATAAGTTATTCATACTAGGGGAAAGACTTTTCAACCCGACAAGTAGATAGCACGTGCTAAAACGTGCTGAAAGTCATCGCTATGAGGTAAACTTGCTTGCAAATTTAGCACATTTTTTAAGGTCTCTCCAGGGGAATCTTTTTAGAAATCGCTTACAGAATCTGAACAGAGTGACCGATTTTAGTCAGAAAAATTTCAAAAAATAATAGAACATGTTAACTATTCAATCAGATATTGCAAAATATCATTGCAAACAAGCCCAGGAAGCACTACGCCAGGCGTTTTTTTTTACTCACCCGGTAGTACAAAATGAAAACATGTCTTCTTCTTTTCGATACCTCTATCAATAAGAACAACAGTATATCAACAAACGTCTCCCTTAATTTTTGCAAACCCTCGTCAAAAAAGGACCCCGCCCAAAACTACACTTTTACCAGCAAACACTCAGGGGTCTATTTATGAATTTATGGTGGCCATGTCATATGTCAGATCATAAAATTCTGCTGGTATAGAAATTGAACCACCACAGCATCACTTCCAAATCATTTCTTTTCTTTCATGGAATGATAAATGGATTAGGAAGAGTCATTTCTAAAAATTACCTTTCTCATATCCGTACAAAAATTTTCAAAAATTAGCAATATTCCGACAATTCGTTTTCTGAAAATATTTACTCTGAAATATATTCGTCCGAGACAGTTTAGATTAAATGCATTATCTGATCACCTCATATTCAGCAGTACTGCCTTCGTCTTTCTTCTTGGCAATTCCATTGAAGATTTCTTCACAAAACATAGGAACAATGCCTAAAAAATACAAAATGTTTTCTTTGGAATTGATAACATTCGGACAACATTCGAGATTCAAGGCCGTGATTCCATCATAATTCGATCGATGAATGCAGAAAATTGGGTCAACTTTTTCACTGTTTCACGTTGAGTCCCTGTTGAGCAAGGTTTGACCAAAGGGACACGAAGGACTCGTCGTCATCAGTCTACTCCGTATGTCTCATGTAACGATTGATAAGATTGATAAGGAGTTAACATGTCCTTTCTCTTTCCTTCAGGACGACTTGTGGATGCCCAACCATTAAGAGGTTGTGTTATTCTTACCTTTATTAGCTCCATAACCAACTACTGACCAAGATTTTCCAGATCCCGTCTGACCATATGCAAATAGTGAAGTGTTATAACCACTCCACGCATTGTTGAGAACTCCTGTGCCAACATCGTTAAACAGCTCTTTCTGCAAAAAACACAACATAAATCATTCTTCTTTATCAAAAACTTACAGCAGATAAGTAAGGGTCGTACGAGTGCATCAAGAGCACGGAGCTGCCAAAATATTTCTGAAAAGAACAAAAACCGTCTCTAAATTCAGCTAAAAGCCATCAATACATCTTTCGGTGCTACGCATATACAGCATCGGTTCCGTATGTCAAACGACTGCCTTGTTATCATTTTTTTTTTATCTCAAAAACTGAAAGCTGACTCCAATGCCTTAAAAATCCAATGGTAGAGGTGAAAAAAGTGGAATTCTCTCCCAATTTTATCGAATTGGAAATTTTTTCGAAAGAGGTATATCTTAGATTTTGTAAAAATTCTAGAGGGGAAGGAGCCTTAAAACCGTCATTTTTATGATAAAAAACTGTAAAACGGTCTAAGAAATATGCTAAAAACCACGAACCCCCTCATGAGAATATAATTGAATGAGTATTGGCGGCTTCGCGTCAAACCCTCAAAGGAATGTAAGCATCTCTTACAGGCCACCATTTATCGTAGACTGGGTTGATTTCGAAGATCAATGCTTCAAAATCTTTCGTCAAAATCTCTAACCAATATCTGGCGACTTACTTCAAGAATTATGTTAAGCGATCACTTGATAGCAACTGTTAGTTTAACAAGTCTTTCTCGCCACATTTATACTGATTCCACAAAAGAATTATCAAGAAATTGCTAAATACTGCAATTATATAAAAACACTAAATAGGCTGCCAAAAAAATTGACGAAAAAATACACAAGCAGGATTTAAAATTTTGACTTAAGATCAAATCATCAGTCTTCAAAGTTGGCCTTGTCTACGATTTATCGCAACCTGTCTAAAGTTGGAACTTGCTTTATGGCGGACCTGGTATGTTAATGTACCAGGTGAGTAGAAAAAGCTTAAAATGTGAGAGTTACTTGCAAATTTCTATTGATGCGATTTACTTTGTAAATTTATCTCTGAAACATTTGTTAAATTTTGGGAAGAAAGTTCACTTAAAATACGATCACAAAATCGCAAAAAAACACAAAAAGTTTTGTGCCTGGTAATGTACACGAAAAACTTTAATTAGAGCCTGGTTCGCATCTGATGGAAACCACCCATCATCTTGAATTTTGTTGGAAACATGAAAAATATTGACTGGAATTAACAAGCTTCTCTTCTATATCCTTCTTTTAGCTTTAAACGTCTATTAAAATAATGTTGATTGCTTTTCTCCAAAATACGGCCTTTTACACATCTGACAGTTTCTTCTGGCACATCTGGTAGGTTGGATGAAGGGCAATGCACTGTTTCAATAATGATGCATCTATGCACTATCTCAAACTTCAAGATGTGCTACACACAAATATCTTAACATTCATCTATAAGGTATTCAACAAGCTGTCTCCTTCTTGCTTTCATGATTACTTTCAGCCAAATGCAATGGTTCATAGGATTGGTACTCGCCAGGCTACCAGAGCAGAGGTGACCTCTTTAGTACTCTTAAAAATACTACCTTGTATGGTCTTCAAACTATTCAACATTTTGGCTCTAAACTTTGGAATACTCTTCCAATCTACATTCGCGTTGTCACATCCGTTGCAGCTTTTCGGTCAAAACTGAAGTCTTATTTCATAGATTCATACAACACATCGTAATGTTCTCCTTTGCAACTAAATGTATTGAAGTCATTCTTTCATTGTTGTAGTACCTGGCTACTGGCTGTTGTTTGTTTGTCTTTTTTATGTAAGCTTTATTTAGTGTTTGTTTTTCTTTTCGTTTTAATGGGGGGGGGGCTCTCTCTTGATTAGTTAACCTACTTAGAGAGCTCCTCCTTAATCAATCAATCTTATATACAAGTATGTTAAGTAACTTATCTTTTATTTTTAGTCAGTATTGTTTTAATTTCTAATGTTGCAATGTATTTAGTTGTAGATTGTATTTGTTGAAATTGTATTTAGGATTGATTGATGACAAATGAAAACTGCACTTGAAATGGTATAATTTAGGGTTTTGACTACTCTCAAGTGCCAAATAAATGGGGGGGGGGATAATCAGGAGTTGGAAATCATTCAGTGCAAAAATAATCAGGGAGATTGGACCTTAGAAACATGCATCTTTTAACATTTATTCAAAAATTTGTGCTCACTATCTTTATTTTTCAAGAATTGATAAAAGGGAATTAGAGTATAAGAAGGGGGACTAGAAAATGTTAAAAGATTAACAGACAGGGGACTGCCATTTGATTATCAAAAGTAAGAACAAATCATCAATCTTTGGAATTAACCTTGTGGAACCATTATTGGGAAACCCTTCATGCTGGAACAAAACAACAGATGAGGAGATACTGTATGACTTAAAAGCAAATGGACCTTTTAGCTATTCTACAAAAGAGCATGGATCAAGTGATATTTTTATACATTTTTATATGCAAAATTCAATGGAGTGGTGTTAGGGCTTCTATCGCTATTGTGCACATTCGAACATCCTTCAAAATGTAAACAAATGTCGTTCGATTGAGGCTCTTTTTCAGAATAGCTAAAATGTCCATTGCTTGTTCTCTACATGCAAACTTGAAATATTGTGAATTTACTGACCTGCCCAATATATTTAGAGCCTGGTCCATCAGGTGCAAAATAACCATCTTCAAGTTCCTTGGAACCATCATGAGACCAATAACTATAGTCAAATGTAAAATCTCTGACATCATCAGGATTTTCTGGATCAAAAATTGTAGTAGTTGGTCCTTTCATACCAATAATTAGCTTTGCATTGCGAGCACGCTCCCGTTTGTTCTTTAAATCATTAAGGAAAATCATGAAAAACAAACATAAACAATTTTATAAAAAGTTATAATAATGACGAATGGTTCACTCTAAATCTAATATTGCGAAAAGGCTTTACTGACCAGTGCTTATAAAAGTACCTGTTTTAGACTGAGAAAATGAAGCTGTCTTTCAAAGTTGCCTCTGTCTATAGAGCAGGCCTTGGGCATTCAAATGACAAGAACTCATAAGTAAGAATTCTCAAAATATATATGAACATTATGGTACAAATGCTTGAGCCATTGAAAGAATGCCTAAATTTTTTGTGAACAAACATCTGAAGAGACTGAAAGGATGATGTGGCAAGAAAACCACATGGGGTGAATTTTAGTTAACTACACAAAGATTTGATTACAGTTAACACAAAATGGAATTAGAATGTTGCAATTAATTATCTTAGCTTACTTAATACTGGGGGGTGTTTTGTCCCCTTCTCTTTCTCTCTGAATAGAGATATAACAATAAGACCTACTCCTACTGTTCTTTAGACAATAGGCTTTAAAAATATAACAAATATGGCAATTAACAATTCACAATGATTGATTGCTAGGCAACCAAACAAAAGAGAAACACTGGCAATTTTATACCTACTTAACAAGAAAAATTCTATTCAGTTATATGCAGTAACTGTTCAACCCCGTGTCTCGAAATTTGTTTTGAATTATAGAAAATATGTTTTTAGATTCAAAATACAATTACATTCAACAATTTTCAGCTTCTATTTTTGGCATAATCAGCTCTCAATCAGCTTGTTTCATGCACTCATCTTCTTTGCAGTATTTTCCAAGTATTATCCTTTTATCTGCTAGTAAATATGGCCAGTGTCAACTTTTGAGCAATAGTCTTCTTTTGTGACAACTTTTCTTTCAAATCATCTCTACAGGGACCATTACGGAAACAAGGTTCCCCAAGTTTTGCCATAGCTACCATTTTAAACTGAGGGTGTTTTCAAATTACACTTTTAACTTTTAAATTTTTATCATAGTGTAAATATTGTATGGAATTAGATTTCTTATTGTCGTCAAATCTCATGATATTCCAGTGTGGAAAGTTCGTTTCTGTTACGCCAAAGGTTTATGCCACACCAATTGTCTAAAGACAATAGACCTATTGTTCTCCTAATGTTCTTGACGTTTCTTCATGCTAAAGATATTTGGCACAACATACATGTTTTCCAGCATGGATGATATTTTGATATGCTTAATTGTATGGTAAAATTTCACATATAAATATATATACATAAGGCAACAATTTTTTATGATGTAGGCCCTGTGATGACGCTAGAGAAGTACAAGAAGACCAGAGGACATGCACTCAACACAAAAACAATTTCAATAAGATCATGTGACAGAGATTCTTAAGTACAATGATTTTGTTGAATAGCAGGAACAGCCTTCCAAAAGCAGTTCCAGAAGCTGCATCATTAAATATATTCAAGAACAAGCTCAATAATCATATTGGAAACTTAAAGTATTCTTCTGATATTGACACGTTTTTATTAGAGTAGAGTTTATTCTTTTTTCTTGGACCTGTAGGCTCTAAGCCTACATACAGTAATTAGTATAGTATATAGTATAGTTTATTTGGAAAAGCCTGAAAAGATTTTTCTGGGCTCCAAAAAAGCACAGTGCAATCCGTTGCACCTGCAATGTTGAAGATGATGGGAGTACACAGTAGTCTCTCTGTTATTGTAAGTTCTTCTCATTGTGAAGCTAAATATGGGAATATAGGCCCAGGCTTCAAAAGCTTGGTAGTTGGACTTGCTAATAGTTTATCTTTTGAAGCAAGTCCCATTTTTGAAGAATATACATGAAGGTTGGTCTTATTTGGGTGAGGAGCAGTCAGTAAAAAGGATACGAATGGGCGAACACGAACTGCAACTTTTACACTTTCTTCCGACATCTTTGTAGTCAGTTTTTACAACGTCAACAATGAACTGATCCCCTGAAGAATTCTTTTGAAGGTGAAGGTTTTAGCGTGGTGATTCTTTGCTTGAGCTCGACTGCTTAATGGCGCTCCTTCTTGGCCTTGATTTTGTCCACTTCCTACTTTGTTGCTTTCTGCTTGATGATGTTAGTTCTTGCAACTCAAGTATGACTTGAATTCCGCCTTTTTTGCGACCAGCGCAATCAAATTCGTGGATAATCCAAATCTTGGCAGCAGAGGTTTTCAATATGGTTTCCAACCAACACTCAAACAAACTTTTGATTGCGTTGTTGTCGTTGTTGTCGAAGAAACCATTGATTGAAGCAGACAAAAATCAGCCAATGAAATTGTTGCTTTTATCGTCTACGGAATTTGCTTCCTCTGTTACTATGACGACCAATAACAACAGCAAATGGAATAGATGCAATCGGCTTTTCAGAGATCTTTGCGGATGTTTCTTGAAATAAAAGGAGTTCTACCAAAGATAATGGTTCTACCTTAGGTGCACGAGATGTTCAGCGCTCCTTGGTTACAGGTGATATGCCCCTTGCTGCTAAGGTTGCTTGCTCGGAGGGGACACAGTCAAAGAAACAGTTTTCGCCTACACCTACACCCGGATCCAAAATTTTCCTGCCAATGAAATCCGACGGTAGACAGAAGAAAAGAACAGAAGTATACTTCAAAGTGCAAATATTAAACCGATACCAGCTCTGAGAACCGGCTCTAGGAACATTCCCTTTTGCCTTCTGTCGATGTAGTGTAAAAGACAATAGACGAAAACAATGCCCCTGAAAAACGGTAACGAAGCACACCCAGGGCTGTCCCAGGCTGTGTCAGAGAATGAATCAGATTCAGGATGAATTTCTTTCTGAAAAAATATTGTCAGGATGAATCTATAAAGAGCTACAATTCATGAAATTCTTGATTTCCTTCAATACCCAGGGGCACTCCTTATTACTAGGTGACGGGGGGGGGGCTGGAACTTTTTGAGTTTGTGAAACGTTGTAACCTTTGGGTACGCTTGTTGGTGCATAATCAGTAATCGGTATCTTTTTGGGAATGCTGATGAGAAAAGTTCACAAAGTGAGCACTGGGCTGAGTTTTTCACCGACAAAAACTGAACCCCAATTGCCGAAAAAGCTATGATATCTATCTTTTGATCTCTACCCCATTACAATTTTCATTACTTCACGCTTCTTTTTAAATATGCTCAACGACGCAGCTCGGGCAAGAAGATAAAATACCCATAAATCATAGAATTGACTTAGCATATAAGTAACGCTTGTGGGTAAAGTCAGGTTCACACACTATCTACAAATTGAGGAGTTGAAGCGCAATATGTTCTAGTTCAAAACAGTCATTCTGCCATTTGTGACCCATTTCGGGCGAGTTATCAAGATAGGTTCATCGTCTTCATTGCTTGCTTGTATTACTTGTTCCTCAATAGTATATTCTCCAAATAATTCACAACCAATGTCAAAACGATATTTCCCAGGCCCTTTGGGCAAGTCTTCTTCGAAGCGACCTACAAATGAGAAAAGTGGCAATAGAGTAAAGTTGACTCAAAGATGTATATGACTTTAGGCTGAATGTTGATTATTCCGTGAGTACAAAATGATTTAGAAGTAAGGCGAGAAATCATAAACGAGCAGTGGCGGATTTAGGGGCATGCAGTTGGGGGTAACTGCCCAACTTCATGGTGATGAAAACTCCGCTTGGCGCCCCATTTTCGACAAGAAGGGCGCCCCTTATCCTGACCCAAAGTCACTCCTTTTTCGTGTTTCGTTCTGGATGTGGGAAACATATCAACTAAGGCGTTATCCCATAGAAAAACCAGAGAATTTTTCCTGAAGAAAGGCCCAAAAATTTCTTCGCGCCTTCGGCGCACTTTCTTTTCACTGTATTTTTGGCACCCACTCTGCAAATTGCACCCCCTTCAACTTTGGGCTGGATCTGCCCCTGTAAACGAGTGATATATCAATCCTTACAAAATTTGTACGCCTTTAAAAAAATACTTTTTGTATTAAAAAATCCCAAACGACCCAAAAAGTCATATTTTTCTCAAAAAGCAAGTGCCCTGTTTCGAATGAGTAAACACCAGTACACACCATCATTACTTCAGAAATTCCATTTGAGATGAAATAGATCAAGGCAGTTTCCAGCGTGAAAAAGGTGATAGCAACCCTTAGAGGGAGCCAGCAAAACCAAGAGGGTACACAAAAATTTGTGGTTTGTCCACTGAACAATGAAAATACAAAGTGATGATACCCTGGGGGGCACTATGAATATCATGGATATAGGGGGCGCTTTTGGGCAATAACGGCATCCATTTCTGTGATTTTGGATAAAGAAGAAATAAAGGGAGATGTTGGAAAGTTGATATAACGTCGTGTAAGTATTTTCCAGTAGTTGATACAAGGGACGGGCATGTTTTTGAAAGTTGAGATTGAGATCCTTCAATGGGTTAGGTTTGAGGGATAACATTTCGGCTTTGAAAGTATGATATGCAGTGGTGGCGGCGCTATGGGGAGGCTGGAGGGACTTGTTCCCCCAAATCCCAAAAGTTGACAAAATTGTCAAAAGTTGGGTATACCTTTATATTGAAAAATTGTGTCAAAATCCCCCCCCCCAACTTCTTTCGGACTTTTTAGAGCTGGCGCAGCCGCTGATATGCAGTGCAGTAAGTCGGAGGGTATTCTGAGCTGAGGGAAGAATATTGTAAGGGTAACATGCATTAGGCGGAAGTTATTCAGCTATCTGGAGGGATAACAAACAGTGCGACTGAGACCATTGCACAGACGTTCCACAAAGCGGGAATATCCATAACCAGAAACTAGTCTACTCTTGAGTACCGAATAATCGTCCCCCCCCCCGCTTATTAATTTTTGAAAAACTTTCAACCCCCCGCTCTTATTCCAACCCCCCCCCCTTTATTGATTTTTTGGAAAAATGAAATGATATTAGACATAATTTCTGAATAAACGCAAGAAAAAGTCTCAAGAAGTGCATTCAACAGAACCAGTGTTCAAAAGTAAATGTATCAGTAACATCACTGTTCACATAAATATATGACAGATACGTGTTTACCTAAGAAAAGGGCTGTTTTATATTTCTCCAAGCACGCCCCCCATTATTCCTACCCCCCCGATTATTGTTATATCGAACCATTTCCAACCCCCCGATTATTCTCACCCCCCCCCGTTTATTCGGTACTCGAGAGTAGTGGAATCCCACTCCCCCTTTACATACCACTGAATTTATGATTTGCGTGAACAATGTCTCCAGGTCCCTTTTTTCTTCCTGCCTCCCACATTCCACGATAGCTTGTTCCTGTCGCAGCGTATGTATAGACACCATATCCATGTTTTTTATGCTCGTACCAGTCTCCTTCGTAAGTGTCACCATTTGCAAAGCGATAAACCCCATGGCCATTTCGCTGATCATCTACCCAACTGCCTTCGTATCGAGATCCATCTGGATACGTGAAAGCACCTGCGTTTTGAACAAAATCAATGTAAAACTTCGCAAGGAGAAACATATATGGTATCTGGATCAGTAAAACAGGAAAACTCGTGGGGCCTAAAATAGCCTATTGTATTGCCAATCTGACGCATGGGCAAAGAGAGGCAAACTGGAAGAAACAGTGGCGTGTATAGGTTCTTCTTTCTCCTACTCATAGATTCATAGCTCATCTGCTTGAAAATAGTCAGTGTGCTTGCAGACTCGACCGGTTTCTTTTCAGAGAGGCTGTCTTCTCTCTCTGAAAGAAGCCAACTGTTTGAACGCTCGTGGGTGATGGTGAGTGGTCAGATCTTTGCCAGGGTACTGGCGATAAGAAAATAATCAAATTTTCGCTGTGAATCTCCAATTTCATACCAAAGAACAGCATGATTATAGACGGGGAAGAGTTTACACGTGCAAAGAAATTCTCAAATTTTGCAAGTTGTAACGATGGGTTCACCAAGACAGAATCCGCGGGAAGGGTCACTTGAGCTTCCAAGATAGGGAATTGTGCTGTGCCATTCAAATCGTAAAAGTACCATCCAAAAACGAATTTTTACAAAAAAACAATGCCCATAAATCTGGAAAATGTTTAAAAATTGTTGAAACCATAACCCATAAATCTGTACTCGATGACGAAATAGGTACCCTAAACATTGCACAACCCCGTACCAGGGCCGATACCAGCCATGACTGTGTACGGGGGCGAAAAACCAAAATTTTCCGACGAAAAAACCATTCACAACAACAGCAACAACAACAGTTGTAGGAACATACGTTAAATTTATGCATTATATGACCGATCTAGCTCCTCGGTAACTAAAATTTGGCCACATTTCGCAATCCAACGTTGAAATCAACACAATTAGTCAATATCAATCAAAAATATGCCATAAAGTCAATAATTTCTTTTGGAATTTATGTTTTAACACTAATAAATTCATGTTTTAAGCATTATTTCTCGTCAAACTCCTCCAGAATTAGTCATTTAAATCACTAAAATTTCCGACAAGAGAGCAAAATTTTCCGACAAATGGTCTCCTGGGGGGGGGGGCGCTCCGCCCCCAGCCCCCCATTGGCTTCGGCCCTGCCCCGTACCATTGTCAAGTTGAGTTACCCCTCCTGGGGGCAAAATCTGCTGTGACACTTGGATGGTGGGTTAGGATCTAGCCAAAGAATGAGGACCATTTGACGAGTGGAGTCAGAGCTACACCTTCAAGTGAAAAAACGGAACTGATGAAGAATTAAGCAATTCACCTTGTCCATGCTTCTTGCTATTTGTGTATTCTCCAACATATTTGGCCATGTTCTTGAATCGATAAGTTCCGTGACCATGTCTCTTCCCATTCTGGTATTGACCCTCATATGTATCTCCATTTGGAAGTGTCGCTTTTCCGTAGCCATGCCTCTCCTCGTTTTCATTCCTCTCCCCTTCATAGTCCTATAAAAACATAAAGCAATCATTTTCATAAGACGGAAATTTCACTCTCAAAAATCGCTTGCACATTTAGCAAAAAATTCTTTTGATTCTGAAGAAAATCCGTTCAAAATTCGCAAAAAAAGATTGGTTCAGGACAAATCTCGTACGCTTTTCAAACGAGTGAACTGCGAATGAGAGACAGGAATTTCTGGGAAGGAAGAAAAATTCAATAGAACTGACAGTTAATAATTCAATAAGGCTCAAGTTTGCTCTACCCTGGGTACCAGACTCTCTCTAAAAGTCTGGTACCTAGGGTAAGTTCGCTCGAGAGCTGAACGAAACGTAACGGACCAAAACGGAACGGAACTTTTTTTGTGAAAAATCGGAATGAATTCTGCGTTCCAAGTCTTGAGAAAATGTCCTAAATTCCTTAGACTCTGTACCCACCCAGTACCAAAGGTATCAAATCGAACAGCGAATTGCATTATGGCCTAGCTTCACAACGTTACCAAGTAACAGTCAACTCCATCAGACGAAAAACACGAACGCAACTGGAGGCTTTATGCTCCTGTCAACTACTCTGCCATAAAAAACTTTCAATTGATATCTGCAGAGTGAAACAGATAACTTTATCTTGAAAGAAGCTGTGATGCTATTGGTAAACAACAATTAAGGCATGCGGCATCATTGTCTGTCATTGCCATTTTAGGCCACAGAACACTGAAAATCGGGAAAATACATCGATTCGGAAAAACGATAGATACATACCCCTAAGTGAACACCTTCATCGTCATCGAAATCATCTGAAACTTCCGACATTCTTTCACAGAAGAATTCAAGTTCAAACAAACGGCCTAAAAGCTTCGAGTTTTCTTCCTCTCTTGTTGAATCAAAATTACAGCAACTGGTGGCGAATCTTGTGAAGGTGTCTCAAGAAAGTTGTTGCGTTCCCTAGTAACAATTCTTTGGTGATAAACAAATTCAATGGCTGATTAGCAGGAATAATAGCGATATTGAATTTATTTCGAATCACTTTTATTCTTATTGCGTTCTTAACAATACCAGTACAAAAGTGGTTTACATGCTCGAGTAAGAGTATTATGATGTTCTATTGTATGAAAAATGAATTGAATTTACAAATTCACCTTATGTGGTTTGCTCCATGAATTATAGATCAAGTTTTGAAGAAATATTCTCGAAATGCTCGAAACTGGGATTATCATGGTTTATCAGCTCATCCAGTATGAAAAGTGTTGAAATAGTTCGTTTTATGTTTGAAGAAACAAGCACCTTAATACCAAAACCGTTACGATTTTTGGAGAGTGACCGATGCCTGGCCGCCTGACCTATATTCTGACTTGTTGCAGCGAAAAGGTCATTGCCGCATTGACAGCCTGGTTCCTTGCGTCAACTCGACCGCGTTCGTTTAAGGGTACTGGGTGCCAGGGAAGCGGTTTGTTGACGCCTGGATAGTCTGGTACCCAATTCTGGTACCTAGGGTAACGCCTGGACAGAAACCAGCGAAGCTTCACAAACTTCTCAATCCTTATTTGCAAAACAGGTTACGCGTAGTGCTATTGGCATGGCAACAAGCTTTTTCACATGAGCAAGCTTCTTTCCGCATTGGAATATTTTGCACCGCTTCGGAGCCCAATCCCCTAGTTGAAAATGACGTCAGGGAACCAGACTGCCGCAATAACACGTCGTGGATATGGAGGTGCACAGAACGCAGACCAAATCTCATTTCTTCGTGCATGCCCTATTGAGCTCACATTCATTGCGCCTCCTTTTGGGGGCTTGCAGTGGTGTGGTGGCAGGGGAGGTAGCTTGCGCGCAGACTATACCCAAGTGGGTATTGTCTGCACGCAGGCTACAGGGGAGGGCCATGACAGAAACATTTAGGAAAGCGGCAAGCCAATTCTGTTAACTATGGTGCAACTCTTCTGTAAGGAGAAGTCAGAAAAGCACAACGATTTGTACACAACGATGTGGCCTCGGTGGCACAGTGGTAAGGCGTCCGGCTCACGATCCAAGGGTCGTGTGTTCGAAACCGACACTGGCCATATTTGAGGATAGCATCCTTGGGCAAGGTGTTAACACAAATTGTGCCTCTCTCCACCCAGGAGTATAAATGGGTACCTGGTCCGTAGTTATGAGCGCCGTCTGTGGCTGCACCCTGCTATATGCTACAAGTATAGTGACCAGATTGTAAGGTGTAAAGTTGTTTGAGTAGCCCCTGGCTAGATAAAAGACTATAAAACTACTACTTACTTACTTACTAATGGCAATATGATGCATGTCATGTATACATCAATTATTTCCTAACAACAATGTCGATCTTATTAAATCATGAACAGTTCGACACTATTGTTGTACTGTCTGAAATGATCATGAAAAAATAATGATTCAATACTCACCCAACCCAAGCAATGTTTGTATTCCGTTGCAACATCGTACTATGGTTAGGCCCAGGCTTCAAATTCTAAATCCAAACTGCAACAACATTCCGCCTCCAGAACTCACCCAGCGAGACAACATTCCGCCACAGAATCTCCAATCTTACCCTCTTATCGCTGCGAGGGCATTTCGTTTAGATAAAGTTTGGAGGCAGAATCTTGTCGTAGTTGGAATTCAAAACTTGAAGCCAGGGCCTTACAAGTACGATGTTGCAACGGAATACAAACATTACTTAGTTTGGGTGAGTATTGAATCATTATTGTTTCATGGTTAGTTCGGACAGCACAACAATAGTGTCCCAACTTGCCATGATTAAGTTCATAGATTTAAATAAGTCAGTGTTATGTAAATGCTACAGTCAATGATTTGTCTTGAGGTCTGAAATATTTGAATAGATACTTCTCGCAACTCCTGAGCACCATAATCCTGAGGAAAAATGAGAATACGTAAGAAGTTCTCTGCAAAAAGCTCGAACTATATGGAGTTCAGCAGCGAGAGTTGTCTTGGTTTAGGTCTTACCTATCCAACCGCAAACAATTCTGTAGGGTTAATGGTGTTGATTCAAATGTTGCGGAAATAGATGTGGGAGTCCCACAGTGTTCATGCCTGGGCCCTCTTCTATTCCTCATTTATATCAATGACCTTCCCCAGGCCGTCCAAGATTCCTCTGTGACAATGTATGCCGATGACACGAGTCTTTGTCATCAGTCTCACGATTTGACTCAGCTGAATGAGGCTATTAATAGCGATCTCAAGAAACTGGAGACGTGGCTGAATGGCAATAAGCTTTCATTGAATGTGGCAAAAACTCATTCAATGCTCATATCCACCAAGCAGAAAGGCAGCTCTCTTACAAGTCGAAATGAAGCTTTGGAACTGAAGATACGCGAAAATGAGCTCGAGGTAGTTCAAAAGACAAAGTACCTTGGAGTGCAGATCGACTGCAACTTAGATTGGAAAGAGCAAATCAAGGCTGTTTCTACCAAGGTCTCCAGGGCGATCGGCTTTTTAAAACATGCTAAATCCTTTTTACCTATGGCAAGTTTAAAAACTCTTTACACAGGTATTGTCGAGCCCCACTTTCGATATTGTTGTTCTGTCTGGGGTTGTGCTGGGTCTACAGACATCAACCAGTTGCAAAAACTTCAAAATCGTGCTGCTAGGATCATAACAAACAGCAGCTTTGATACCCCAAGCAGACCACTTATTACAGAGTTGGGCTGGAAGACCGTTGAAGAACTCATTGGCAATGAGTCCAAAACAATGGTCTTCGAGTCGCTCAATGATTTGGCTCCTCAATACTTGTGTAATCTCTTTACCAAAAACTCAGCATGCTCCTCCCGCATCCTCCGGAACACTGAGACTGATTGGAGGTTGCCAAAGAAAAGATCAGCAAATGGACAAAAATGCTTTTCTTTCCGGGGAGCTAAACTATGGAATAGCCTTCCCGCTGAGTCTAAGACGGCATCCTCCTTGGGTAGTTTCAAAAAATCAATACAGGGTTGATTATTTCATTTTTATTGTAAATATCATATAGTTGTAAATTGGTTTTTAATATTATGGGTTCTTATTTTTTGGCATTCTAATTGTATATTGTAATTAGTTTTTAATTGGAGGGCCCCTTGAAAAACAACTTCGGTTGAAGGGCAACCCTCCCTAAACAAATGAAATATGAAAATATAATAAATAAATATGAAAATATATATGAAATATAAGTTTTGAAAGTTAATGACATGAAGAGATGAATATAGAATGCTAGCCCATAGTAAATAGTAAGATGAAGTTGCATTTCGTCTGCAGCAAATTTGTAACTCTTTTAAAAGACAAGGACAGACGAGAGCATCTGGCATCAAATATGTATTCTATGATGCAGAAGTTAGGCATTTAGTACTTGAAGTGCAAAAATATGTACAGTTCACTTCTTCCTTAATTTATAAAGCGAATTTCATAAGTAAGAATTCTCCTGAAGTTGCAAGGATTCGTGCAATTTTTTTCTGAATTCGGAGATGAATTCAGATGAATTCGTAAAAACAATCTTTACGAATTTTCAAGATCTTGTAGAATAGCTCACGAAGCTGTAAGCATCACTGTTACAAATTGCAGCGAATCCTTTCAACTTCGTACGAACGCTTTACGACTACAAATCCCTCTAAAAATTCAAACTAGCCCTGACGAGTTTTCTTCTTTAAGGTATGACGGTAATGGACGACTGTCCGTGAGCCACAGATTTCTAGTTGCGTGTTACATTGGTTGAAGTCTTCAAAAACCCACACCTCCAGTATCACTTAACAATTCCCCCCTCCCCCTCCAAGGAAACGTTCCCAACGAACAATAATGTGAAGGATAAAAATCCAAACAAGTTCTAAAACAAAGATTTTGTCGAAGGATTACCTATCAGCCAGATTTTTGCGAGTTTTGAGGTCCTCTTCTCCAGACTGCACAGCCAGAAGGTGGACACCATTGCAATGGTCGTCGGGGTGCCACAGGAAAAACAGGTCGTTTTCGAGGAGGAGATGTTGGTTCAGGGGGAAAAGTAGGCGGAGGAGGAAAAGTTGGCAGTGGTCTTGGTACTGCAAAGATAATAGTATTGTCATCAACTGACTATGCCGATACAAGAAAACTCCACATAAATGTAACTCGCCCCCCGGGTTGAATTTTATCAGTTAATTGACCGCCTTGACCGAGTGTTCCAAACAATGCATACGGATTTGGTCAGATCCAGCGACGCAACTGTAGCTTTTCGATGGCTAATCGATCTCAAAACATTATTCGGTAGTTTATTGAATTTGTTATTACTAGAATCATTACAGTCAAAACGGAAGAAGCCTACCACCTATATTTTAAACATTCGAAGTAGAACCGTTACGTTTTTTTCTATACTCAATTAAAAATTTTACAAACATATCACTAATTGTAATACCTACAAGATACGTTACAATACTACAAAGAAGTTGCTACAGGGAACAGAACACTATGTCTTCCCTGCAGTTACTCTTAAAGTAATTAAAAGCTTCACAAAATTACATATAACCGTTACAAAAAAGGAATCATAAAGTACAAACCAAAAATGAAGATACAAGCGAAGGGAGCCTGCAATAGCCTGTGTTCCAGACCATCTCCTCCTTGGTGATGGTCTGGAACACAGGCTAGCCTGCAACAAATACCACCAAATGCAGTAAATCCACAAGTGGGTTTGTAGGTCAAAAATCGCAATGTCATAAGACATATAGGACTGTGACATCAAAAAGACAAAGCTTAAAAGTACAGCAGCAGGATAAGATATCCGGTCCCGTCCCAAGGACAACAACGACTCAAATGAAAACAACGAAAACGAGGCAAAGAACAGCAGCAACATACGGTGACATGTATATTTTTACCTTATAAGGACAAAATGACACTATTAAATTAGTAGACGTCAATCAAATTAATTTTCAAAGGAACATGTTGAAATTGATTAGCCACTGATTAAAGCTAAGTTCACATCACTGGACCCAGCTGGACCCAATAAAATCCATATAAATTTGTGGCACACCCGATATTTTAAAGCCACCTCAACCTTCTTTTTTGAAAATAACTAAAGATTGAGCCACTCTTGCAAACCCAGTCATATTTGCAGGATCATTAAAATACATGTACAGCGGTAGAGAACAAAAAGTCGATCATATTCAACTAATTTCGTGAGTGTAAAGCCCATGTTTTCTTCCAACCTGTACTTCCACATCCATTGAAGTTACTTAGATACTACCAGTTACATTATTTTTGCTTCGACGTAGGGAAGTATTTTCCAAAACAAGTCATTTAGGGTTCTCTAATTTCAGCTTTCGCAAATTTTGATATTTAACAGCAAATGACTTGGTGATAGTTTAACGGATTGCAAAAACTTCGTGTCAAAGATTTAATTTACGATCTCGGGAACAGGGTTATGGTATCAAGGAGCCCTTACTTTCTTCATTGCTGTTAAATCTAAACAAACATCAACACTTTTTGAGACACCCTGAAAAACAGACCATAAAACATGCTTACCCCAGTTCGGAGAACACTTTTTACAGCAGGAATCTTTGGTTTCGATCTGGAATGCTTTTGGGCATCCTAATCTGGGATTACAATAAATGTGTTCGTGGCAATAAGCTCTTTCGATGCCATTTCTTTTCTTACACCAACATGGATTGCATTGACCTCCAGTCTTCCTATAGTCATTGATAAATTTACTTGGGGCATGGAACTTTTGGCCGTTGTGGTCCTCACAAGCTGAAGGTAGAAATATAATTGGGGGATTAGATTATGTCTTTCTGTAGTTTATTAATTAAACGTAGACTAAATCACAGGAAGAAACCAGGAAACAATTATTGGAAATAACTTAGTCAAGCGTGCTACCAGTGAGCCATCACCGCACATTCAGAATCAAGACCATCGAGAAGAGGGTAGCCAGGGTAGTTACCATGAGGCCCGGGGCCTTAAAGGACTCGTTAAAATATACATTATGTATCATTTCCTTGTTTCCAATCTTCCTTGAGGAACCTTTCTAGGCACGGAAATCCGCTGGCATTCTCATTTTAGTCTTTAAATAAAAAATTTAAAAATTTCGATCCACACCCACCTCTGGGACCCGGCCCGTCTCTCGACGTTCCTGTTCAGAAAGAACATCTCTCCTATAGTGGTAGATAAACCTATAACATGGTCTTAAACTTTTGGCCTTAAGGGTCCTCATAAACTGCAAAAATAAATGAATTGAAGAATCATTGTTCAAGATGATTCTAGTAGGGCCAAAAATTTTCTTCCTAAAAATTTGATATCTGGGAAGATCTTTGATGCCAAGCAAGTTTAACAGTTTAACAGAAGCTAGCATAGGCCGGTATGAATAACACGAAACAGGTAAACTTACCACATACAGGGCAACACTCTCCTTTAGGAATAAATTGTTTTGGGCACCTTAGCTTCCTGCACTTTGCATATTCATACTTGCATTTATTTTCTGTGGAAGAATATCATAGAATAAACAGTACCACACTTTATCAGATCCCATCCCAGCATACCAAGGCAATAAATGTGCGGATCCCAATCCCATCCGATACCAGTGCAAAAAGTATCTTTTTATGGCGTTCGATGATAAGCCGGATCTCCGCTGGGCGGAGAAATGTCGAGCTGCGAAAAGTAGAACGTATTCCTACTGTTCGCGGCTCGACATTTTTGCGTAACATTTCGATTAGCCAATTAGATTGCCGGGAATTTTTCCGCCTCGATATTTTTCCGCTTAGGAGAGCTGCAAACAAGGGATTTGAGTTAAGTGGGAGCAAGATCATCTTGGTCGGAGTTGCCTTCCATCCTTAGTGCATGAGCGCTAGGAAACCCAATGTGTAGCAGTTTGAAATTTATGTCAGATGCAAGCCACCTCAGCTCATTGGTTTTATGTGTTGTGAACTTATTTTTACTTGGTATACAACTACCTTTCACTGTTTCGCGATTTCTGAAATTTTTTGTAGTGAGCCACTTTATGTGCAAAGCCACCTTAAACCTCTACGATTAAGGTGACTCTTATTAAAGATTTTTATCGATTTTTAATATATTTGGATCAGAAGCAATTAAAAAGAAATTTTTATGATATTTCATCCATTTCTGTTAAGAGAAACCCTCTACTTTCTTGCCATTAATCTCCAGTGGTCACAGACAGGCCTAAAAAACTTTGTTTTGAAGTGTTCACATGCACACAGGCAGTGGGAATGAAAATTGTTACGGAACCTTGGGCCTTCTGAGTACAAAAATCTAATAGTTCCAAGGAACTTTCAGTACTGGCTCAAATTCTTAGTTTCTTGTTTAGAAACTTTGCTAATTATTGTTTCCTTCCAATTCTAATGAATAGTTCTTCCTCGATGACAGTTTCTGTGTGGTTGAGGGTGAACTTCAAAGAATAAGTATTCAGTTGGCTAGTTGGTAACTGCGAACAAAGAATTATTACTATTATCATTACCCCATAGCTGTGAGCATTTCTTGGTACAGCATCCAGTTTTTGATTCAATCTGAAATTCTTTTGGGCAGTCACGCACTAAACATTCCACAGAGCGGCAAACAGCTTTAGTTACGTTGAGTGAGATTCTACATTGACATTCGTTGCACTGACCCCACGTTTCATACTGCTGTCCCTGCGTCTTCTTCGTCAACCTTACGTAGAAAGTGTCTCCAATGCTATAGTTTCTACCTGCATCATCTCTGCAAGCTGTAATGAAGTTTAGAAAAGTGAGCACATAAGGGACAAATAGACTATGAATTCCGAACCAACCGATGATTAAAAGCGCCTGCGTTTGGAAAAGAACGGATGAGTCGAGAAAACATTTACACTTTTGGCGTGGAATAAATATAAAAGTTTGCAGCCGATATTCAAAGCTGAAATGTCAGTCTATTAGTGCAGGGCCAACAACTTACATGTAAAGATTTCACAGATTTCTTCTGTCTTTTCTCTTTTTTGCGATAGGTCCGTGAAAATGAGGCTTTGGATGTTTTCGCCCATGGGCCAAGAGCAAATTCGGTAAGAGCATTTGCTTCTACCTATCCCAAAATCCTAAGTCATGGAACTTGAGAAGAAAAAACCAGTAAAATTCCCATATCGTAGAGTAAACCAGGATTGTAGCTAGTGAAGTGGCTTGGCAATAAATGTCTTATCAAACAAGTTAAGCTAAAATCGACTTACGGCAAATGGGACAGCATGTTCCTTTTGGAATAATTTCTGGACAAGACTTCCAGCCACTGCTTCCATGACAATATCTTTTCATGTAATTGCAGTCATTGGCTTGAAAAGGAAGAGCAGAATAGTGTTTAGAGTGGATGAGCCAGAGAAAGTTCCCACTTTCGAAAATTCACAACACCAAGTTCAGAGTATTGGACGGATTTAATAATTATAAAAACCCTGGGTAAAGCCTGGTTCACACTTGGGTCTTTTGAGTTGTCAGAGTCATCATGCAGAAAGATCCAAAAGACAAAGGATTCAGGCTCTGAATCTGCGCCTTTTGGGTCTTTTGCACGGTCCTTACGACCCAAACGACCTATTGTGAAGCAGGCTTTAAGAAACGGATGCAGTTTTTTGCTTTAAAATACGTGTACTACGATTACAGCCATTTGGCGGCCATGACATTTTCGTAGAATCAAATTTACCTAAATTCTCGATGTCTGTAACAGTGCTGGAAAAAGTCCAAGAATGCTTCATTGTCTCAACTATCAAACAGGATTCCATTCATTCTAATACATCAAGTACTCTGGCTACTATAAATGTACAGAAGTGGAAAGACGAAATAGACTTGGAGCAAGTCTAGTTTAAGTCCAGATGCAGGTCTAATCTCGGTGACAATTAAGTTCTCCCTTCGGGTGGGTGGTTTGAGTAAAATGTCCCTTCCATGTACTCAATACAGAGTAAGCATGGGATAGCCCAATGTCTCATCTTCTGTTTATTTTGATTTACACTTTTTTTATAAGAAACTGGTCTATCAGAAACTAGTACTAAGATGGCCAAAATTTTAAGAAACTCTAGTACTACGTCTGAGAAGTACTAAGAAACTTTTCAAAGTTAAAAGCATGGATATTATAGCAAATAGATCGTTGAACCTTTATTCTTGAGCAACATTATCTAAAAATTTGTGTTTTCAACATAAAAGAACACTGTTTATTCCTTTATGATGTTTTGAATGTCAAGAAACATATCTGCCGCAGTGTTAGCAGCCACATTGCCAATTCTGCATTCAAAAAATAAGAAACCAATTAAGAAACTTTTAGTACTAAAATGGACAAAATTTCATGCGAAATTAAGAAACTTTTAGTACTATGGCCTGATCCTAGTTTCTTATAAAAAACGTGTAATGAATGAGATCAGACTTACAACTCTCAGAGTTGTACAACATATTTCTCTGAAAGAAAAATCGGTTTGTGGTTTTGGAAGCCTAAATCTATTGGTTTACAATATTCTCTCTTGCTGTAGAGAGAATATTGATGGCATATTGATGCGATATTGATAGATGTGATATCATTTTGATGCATCTCTGAAAAATCTACTGAGGAGAAACAATTTTTAATTTTTTTGCCTACCAAATTAAGGTTTCCCCGTCCCCGTTGAATACTTCCAGAAAAACAGCCACTGTCTCGCTTTGAGCGATTTAAATGGCAAATTCTCTCTTGAAGGATAGCTTGGGGATCCATAAAGGAATAATTTTTCCGACTTTTTGAAGACTGGGAAACCTCAAAATATGGACCTTCCGACAACCTTCTTCTCGAAAATATCTTGATAAAATATTTAAAGACTTTACTTACCTAAATGAGGGGGAATGTAAGTTGGAATCATCTACGAAGGAAATTAGAACACCTCACATTCATATCAAAGGACTTAAAGACACGGGGGAGAAAGAATCATTGAGAGTGTTTGAATTTTCGGCATTTAAAGAGTCGAAAGTACTTTCTTTTAAAAAAATCAAATAAAAATTACTGATGGAAAAGGAAGGTATCGATTAGACGTCTTTCCACAATTTTCTCATCTTATTGAACAGAGCTGAATTAAAGCAGGGGATCGATTTACAGCCATTTCAGATCTTTCTTCAAAACAATCAGCTTGTTTTAGTTCAAGATGGGAATAGGACACAATGATCAAAGGGGGGAAATAAATAAGCAGTCTAAATATCCATGTCCTAACACCCTCAATTAGCAGGGACAATGCGTCAAGAGAAAAATCTTAAAAATAAAGTTGAAGCCTCAGTAAGGTTATGAATTTAAAAATTCTCAAATCTGTTGCACAGGCAATCCTGTACGATTCTACCCAGTTAATACATTTGGTCTGATTCTCTCTGTTGATTATTCGATGCGCTACAAATAGTCATAAAAGCGAAATCATTTCGTGCTAAACTGTAGAAAGGAAAGAGAAGAATCTCATATTTCACATGCAAGGAGTGCATCAAAATTAAGTGAAAAGACTCACTATTGATGGTTCAACGATTGAACGAAAGCCAAACAGAACTGCTACCGTCAGAAACCTCATTCTTGTAACTTATTTCTTCGAACGGATGAAGTCGATGTCTCTCTGCCCCTCCTTCCTCTATCTCGTCTTCAAGATGTTGTGTTTGGCTCAAAAATTTATCAAGGTACTCTTTTATAGCGAATCTCCTCTACTTAGTACACTTTAGAAAAGAAGCCGATTCCAGGAGGTAACGCCAGGTGTGTCAAAACGAAGTTCACACGTTTGAAAATTTGTTGATACAACTAACTTGAAAGCTTGGATGAATCAACGTTAGTTGATACCCGAAATGCTAAAACATGATCATTTTCTGAGCATTGAAACATATCTAGAAAGGGGCTCAAGTCTTTAAAAGAGTTGGTGTAAAATTCTATTGTATTTTTTCCGGGGAATTTATTAATTTTGAGGCTGTGACGTCATCAAGCTTTTAAATCCGAAACTAGAAGAGCTACAGATTTTTGCCTGCCACCATATTTTAGACCTTCATAAACTATGGTGTTCTTGAGGATTTCATCGATTTTCCTCTAGTAATTTAAGATTTACGATGACTTTCATCATTTCAAAATTTGCGATGAATTTCGGCAAAAATAATTAAAATGCCACCATTTTGAAAGTTGGATTAATCCTGGCTTTTTGGAGCGGGAATGATCGATTTTTAGGGTGTAGGTACATTTCTTTGGCATCAAAGTCTTGCAGCGAGTTTTTTTACCATCAAATTTCATACCATTTTCAAATCATTCCGGCATCTTGTGAGTGCCAGCTCAAATTTTGCTACCGTCACATTTTTCACCGTTCTCAAAATGTGCCAGCATCGTGTGAACGTAGTCCAAGTCAAGCCTATACTAATAATTCTACCAGAAATGTAAGCCTCAAAAGCAATGAGAAATTCTAGCTATAGTCTTTTTTAGAAGAAGGTGGGATCAGGCCATAGTACAAAAAGTTTCTTAATTCAACATGAAATTTTGTCCCATTTTATTACTGAAAGTTTCTTAATTGGTTTCGTATTTCTGAATGCAGAAGTATCAATGTGGTCACTAACATTGCTGCAGATACGTTTCTTGACATTTAAAACATCATATAGGAATAAACAGTGTTCTATTATGCTGAAAACACAAATGGTTAGTTAATATTGCTTAAAATAAAGGTTCAACGATATATTTGCTATAACATCCAGACTTTTAAGTTTGAAAAGTTTCTCAATGCTTCTCTGACATAGTGCTTCAGTTTCTTAAGATTTTGACCATCTTATTACTAGTTTCTTACAAGCCAATTTTGCATGAAAAATTTGTAGATTGATGTCAAAAGCTATGAGCCCCCGTTTTTTCTTTTTCACTTATCAAAGTAGTTTCATCGCTGTGAGAAATTTTATACAGCTACGTGACAACTTTCCTGATCGTATTACCATTGTCAAACTCTAAGAAATATTTGTTTTTTATATCAACCAGACAAGTAGTTTCATTGTAAAATTATTTACTGAGAATACGAGATTCATTGAGTTAATAAATCGAAATGTCAATAATTAAAATGAAATTTGGAAAGTTTAGTTTTCATGTTAGATTAACACCACATAATTTACTTGGTGGTATTCCAATTGGATTAAAATTTTTGAACAGCTTTAACTTCCTGTTGCATTTGTATGTTGCAGAATTTTTAATTTTGCAAGCACTTGATAGTTCATTTCCTCTGAGCACCTGTGCAAACAAGTTTAACAAGTTTCAGCATAAGTCTTCTCTAATTTTTGCCTCTTTGCAATACTTTTATTTTCCAACAGCGTAAGTCCAAAGTTGTTTGCTTTCTTGTAATTGATTGTATTCTTCATTACTTTGCTGTTAACTTGCTATTAGGGATATTAATCCTGATAGCAGTTTCCCAGTTTCTCATGTAATTGCTTCCACGTTGACACATCATGTAGAATCAAACTTGGCGCACGCAACTGAAAAACAGCCAACAAATATTGGGCAATGTTCAGCGGAAAGCTTGGCTCCCTGTGACTATATACGCACAAAGCAACTACCGACAAATGTTGGGCTAACCGCTTTTTTATCAAAGGCATTCTGACGATATGCAAGTGGCCAATGAATTTGGTCGTCCTAAATTTTTTTCAGTCGGGTATCACAATAAACAAGATGGCTAAAGTGTTGATTACCTTGATTAGTTGAGCCAGTTGACGGTGTTTCTCTGCTTCTTCTTCTCCGTTCTCCTCGATACAAAACAGTTTATAACCACTGATGGAGAAGCAACGACCGCCATTTTTCTTCTCACTCGAACATGTAATTAACACTTTAGCCATCTTGTTTTTTGTGATACCTGAATTAACAAAATTCAGGACGACGAAATGCTTGGGCCACTTGCATATCGTCAGAATGCCCTTGTTTTTTATAAGGCACTTTGATCAGACCATAGTTAGTATTAAACGTTTCTTGTATTGTTTCTTGTCAGATCAGCTTATTATTTAGTCCAATTTCAACCTCGTTCCCAGGCCCGACCAGGAAGCTGGCCCTTGGAACCAGGTAAGTCCAATTTTTGTATTTTAGGGTACTTTTTTCACAGATGCGATTTTTTCTACAATCGGGTATATCATTTGAAGGCAAAAATTCTGGAGCCGGGTAAAAGAAATTTTTTCGTAAGCACATCCCAGTACATATTTAGGTCAAGTACCCCCTTCCGGGTTAAAAAATTCAAGTATGAAGGTTGGCCTTTATCTACTGCGCAATAGATTATCTTCTCTTTCTTCGTCCCTAATTTTTTCAAGTGAAATAAAAGTTCTCCTTGAATAGTTTCTTCTTGAAACGGTGTTCTTGATTATTTGCATCAGTTTATCGATAATCCACTGACCAGGTTCACTTTAGTTGTCGAGAAGGCTACCAAATTTCAAAACTTTATTGCAGAACATCTAGCAAAGCTTTTTGCCTGCAATGTTTTCTATCGCTACTGGTTATTTTGGACCAGGCTTGCCTTGTCGAGCCTGCGGCGCTTCGCTAGCCCACCGTCGTAGCGAGTAAGTTTTGATTTTTGGAAATGGAATACTTGCCTGTTGGCACTTTAAAGGTGATCAAAAGCAAAATTGCTGTTGATTCAAATGAGCGGCACTGCTCTATTCGAAGATTACGTTTTGGATCAAATGTTAATACCAAACGTGAAAATGGCTTTGAGGCCTGGAAACCTAACCTAACCCTACGCTTGAATCATAACTAGCATAACTGACGCTTGAAACATAACTGGCGTAGTAATCAATCTGCTTTTGATGAGAGAGATACAAATTCATCTCAAATGGCTGATGTATTTCCCTCATAGTTGATGAACATACTTTTTTTATAAGAAACTGATAATTTGAACAAATATTGACAATTTCTTGAAGTAGCCAGACATTAAAGGTGCTCCGAGGAGAAATTTTTAATTGTGTAAATGATTGGCACTGTCTAATGATAAGGAATCCTCTTTAAATTTCTTTGATATCTCATTTCATTTTCAAGTTATCCACTAATTTCAAGTATCAGCTGATGACATCATTTTCTTTCTAATTACTAGGATGATATTGATATATGGAAATATATCTGTATCTTATCTTTGAGCGGTTATATTTGAAGGAAAGATTTCAGCTGAGCTGATTGAAGTAATAGATATTGTCTCATGAATTGATACCATGTTTAGAAAGGCATTTCTATTGAAGAAAGCTTTCTTCAGTCGATTTCCCTTTGGAAGTGTAGTAAACCTTGTATGCTTTCTTTTCTTGCTTACAAAACGATATAGTCTGGCCTCTGACGTCCAGGATTTCAACAGTGGGAGGCCAAAAATCTGAATGGTGATTTTGGTAGAGTTCGGCCTCTACCGGTCTTGATGCATTTGGTCAAGAAGTCAAGTTTGGCAGCTGACTGTTGTAATCTTCAACTGCAGGAGAAAATTTGGGGCTGCCCCCTGGCTTCTGACTATTTCTGACCGTGAAAACTCATATTTTCATGGTCAAGAGATCGAACTCTACCAAAATGACCAAAATCACAATTCAGACCTTTTGATCTCCAACTGTTGAAATCCTGGACGTCAGAGGCCAGACTAACGTGATCAGCCAACCGTCCAAATAGTGGATGACCCGAAAATGAAAAAAGAATCAAAGAAGTTTGAACGACATTCTTTATCATTCAACAGCGCTATCATTAAAAATTTTCACTTCAAATCGCCTTTAAAGCAAGTGCCTTGAGCTACCATTATTTTCTTTGTCTTTGTTTTCTTTCGCTACGCGTTGGATTGTCAAATACAAAGGGCTGTTTACTAACCTATGAGGTCTCATCTTTTAACTCAGGCTATTCACTTTAAATACGCAGAGTCAGAGTTTCATGTGAGTATGTTGCAAGACCTAAGTCTCAGGGGTTGTGGATTCGATTAGGTCTTGCTCTTGTTCTGCAATTCCAGCGCTTGGCGCTGAAAAACGCAACCTCACCTTTACCTTCGTGTTTGCCTAAGTTTTGTGAAACCTTAACAAATATTTAGACATCTCTCCATGGGCAATAATGCACTGTGTTTGTAACTAAGAAATTAAAGCTTATTACCCCGATATTACTGTTTTACTTTGTTGCTTTCCTTCAGCTGAAGCCTAACCAGTGCTAGGAATCAAATTCAAATGGCTCCTGCATATCTGAACAGTTAGCTCCTACACAGTAATCATATTTGTTTTAAATTTCCTCTTACAATAAATATTATTTCATAATTGAAGTGATAAAAATTTTCATATTCATATTATATTAGAGGCAGTTTGAAATGAGAATGAACGTTGTGTAGGAGCCAACAGTTCAGATGCGCAGGAGACTTTTGAATTTGATGTCTAGCACTGGTTAGGTTTGTGCCAAAGGGAATACTACAGTGGAAAACAACAAAGAAAACTATGATACATCGAGGTAACAGCTTTAATTTCCAAGCTACAAACGTGGTGAATTATTGCCCTTGATCTCTCAAGTAGACTACCTTTCGATCCATAAGATACAGAAAGCAAGTGAAAATAATGATAACTTCTTATTTTGTCCTTGACAATAACAGATGGTTGCTCGAATAACATTTTGGCCGGTACTGGAGTAAATTTTAGCGATCTAAGAGCTAAGCTTCTTACAACTAATGCTTTTATTTGGAACGAAGAGAGATGAAGGCAGAGAAGAAAACAATTTGCAATTGCAGTAGGATATACATCAATTTGTTTCAAGCTCAAGAAGCTCTATAAAATTAGATTCATAGATCAAAAGAAGTTAGAGTTAAGTTTAAGATAAAGTCAATAATAGTCTTGAAATATTGGCACAGATGATTCTCCAATCACTTGCGCTTCTTAATCTTGAAGAAAAATGAAAATATGTCAGAAGTTAAGAGTCAATGGCAAGAATAATGCAGAATGCTGATGCATGCAACTTATCAAAATCGTCTTAGGCATTTAGCCTGAAATCAAAATTGCAATTATAAGGAATTTCCATGAAAGATCTTGAAAGAAACTACCTACTTTTCTCCTAGGATCTTCCAAAAAGTATAAATGTTTGAAAACTTTCTACAGGGAAGCCTCATTTCCGATCAATTGTTAGTTGAATGCGATGTTATAGAAGAGATCTTAACTAGCAGTTTGGAATCTCGTACAGCCAAATCGGCTGTGTATTTAGGTGAGTAATTCACTTAAACACGCAGAATTTCCGAGGCAGCCGATGACTGAACGATTGAATTGTGCCATAAAGGTAGAAAAGCCATTAAACTTCCTGTTCTTGATTGCTTCTTGATCAATTAAATTATTGCATTGATCAGAAAAAGGCATTAAGAAAAGATGCAGTTACTCTTAATCAATCATAAAGTAAATTTCTACGAATGTGTGAACTTATCTTATAATGCCTTCTAACACCAAAGGAATTTTGTTCTCCAACAAAATCTTTAAATCTGTCTCTTGTTTTGTGCAATGTCTGTTGGTCTCATGACCCCATTTACACGATGCCGATAGAAGTTGAAAACGGTAGAACTTCATGCCGCCGGGAAAATACGCTCCGGTTTACACGATGCCATGCCCGGGGGGGGGGGGGTAACTTAACTTGTCCATGGTACGGTGTTGTGCCATTTTTTAGGGTACCTTTTTCATGAGAGTTTCCGGATTTATGGGTACGGTTTTCAACAATTTTTGGCATCTTCCGGATTTATGGGTATAGTTTTCTGTCTGAATTCATTTATTGGTGAGCTGTTTTGGCATTCCCGGATTTATGGGTATGATTATCAGAAATTCTCCAGATTTATGGGTATACTTTTGAGAAATTTCTCCGGATTAATGGGTGGTACTTTTACGATTTGAATGGCACAACCCCGTATCTTGGAAACTCAAGTTACCCCCTTGGAATGCCATGCCGGAAGAATTTGAAAACGGCATGAAAAAGTGCCGTTTTGGGAATCCGTTTACGCGATGCCTGTAGAAGTTTATGCTTATTCCATAGACAATAACAGCTGATGTCAATAATCAATCAAGATCGATGAAACAACTATGACAATAAGGACAATGGGAAGCATTAAAAATTAGCCTCGTGACAGCAGCGGCATAAAATTCTACCGGCAAAGTGCTTTTACACGATGCCGGCAGAATTTGAAAACGGCAGAATTAAAGACTTTGCCATTTTGCTAACCGGGGGAAAATTCTGCCGGCAGAATTTAGAAATTCTACCGGCATCATGTAAATGGGGGGCCAAAGCGTCACCTTTTATGCCGTTTTCAAGTTCTACCGGCATCGTGTGAACTGGGTCTCAATAGACCCATTTCACAAAAACATTCAATTCGAGGCAAAAGATGTGAGTCCCTGTGCAGCGAGAAATCTACATCATATCATTATGTTGCAATTACACATACAAAACAATTTCATGCGTTGTTGAGAGCAATGCACACTTTTGGGATTTCGATCCACATTAAATCGAGACAAGTGATATTCCTGGAAGAGTTTCAAGAGAAATGACGTCATCGCGAAAGGGCCTACGAAACGCTTTGAAGTTACCAATTCCGGATGAACAATCATTTCAAAAACCTTGTTTAATCTAAGCTGGTTTAACTTGCGGTGTGAATGGGGCATAAGACTTGAAAGATTTGAGTCCTACGCCAAGCCTACCTGTTAGTCTAATCAGTTGCATCTTCCAGGGCCTCGTCTCCAGCAGGACAGCTTTTCCACGGTGGACATTGTTGCCCTGGTCTTGGTCTTCGGCGTCCCGCGGGAAAAGGAAATGGAGGTCGATAAGCAGATGGACGTCGTCGAGGAGGAAAAACTGGTTGACCAGGAAACTTTGGTGGTGGAGGAAAGGTTGGTACTGCAATGACAATAATATTTTGTGTGCATTTCAACTGGATGGCAACTCTTAATAGTTTAGGCTCTCTATTCTATAGTTTTCAAAACTTTGTATTCATTGAAGATACCGTAAACTCTTAACAACATATTGTCAACCATGATCCTCTGTGGGTGGAAAAAGACACAGGGTACCTACATTCCCCCAATGATAATGCATCGAAACTGTGGGATTTCGGGGGGGGGGGGGATTCCATCCCCTTCCCCTACAGTCAAATTTGAATGGTATGTCATGGTGTGACTGGATGTAAATTTGCGTTGAAAAGATTTCTTAGAATGACATCATTAACTGAGGAGGAGGCGATTTAACATTTGACAAGACAAAACATGTTTCTGTAGTAGAGACAAGGGAATAAGAAAATGTTAGGATTTCAAGGACTGTCCAAGGAAATGTTTTACTTAAAGAATATTTTCCTTTTGCTGAGGTCAATTTTTATGTCTGTTTAAGTGAATAAACTAAGTGTCATTTGAAACAGATTCTTTAAGTCATAAAAATAGTGTACGGAGCAGGAGGAAGCTGGGGAAAAAAGGTTTGAGTTGTTTCTTGAACTTATAAAATTTTGCTGGTGAATTCACAAATCAAAGCATTTTGTGGTGTGATGTGATGCAGTGCTAGCGGCAAAGTTGAAGTATAAGATTCAGTCGCATAGCATTGCAGCACTTCCTTGCCATCTGGAGTTAATACTACAAGTGTGAATTCATTGAATGATTTTTTTCTTGCTAGCCTGCTTTGACCTCCATCCTTCAAATTACTTTCAGAAGCATTTTCATTTCTTTCAAAGTTCAACATTTCTTATCAATTAAGAATGTTTAGTGCGTTATCATGTACGTCACCACATTGTTACCTTACGCCTTACCATAAATTGTATGCATAAGGATTATAGTATGTCTTGTCAACGTGTTACCACGTGTTACAATCATAAATCAAGAACATTGGCCCATTCATTGATTTATTGATATCAATAAACACTTTTTAGAACTTTGGTTAAAAAAATTACCTTGAAATTGAAGAGATCTGGCACTACCCCCAGGAATAGGTAAACTTACAAAATAAAAAAGTGTTCCAACTTACTAGGTCTACTGGGGCATCGTTTACAACAGCTACCTTGGACATCCACTTGCATTGGTGTTGGACATCTCAATCGTGGGCAGTATGTGAAGCCACAGCGCGCCTGTGCAGCGCCGTTTATGACTCTACAATGACACCCAACAGCACACTTAAATACGTCATATTTGCTCGGAGCACTGAATTTTCGTCCTTCGATGTTTTCACATGCTGAAGATTTAAACAATATAATTGAATCATTTGCTACTAAAATCAGTCTAAAGTCATTAGCGATAGGACTCCGAGAGTATATCAGCATGTAATATTCATCATTAGCCAGCCACTTAACCAATTTTTTGTATTTGAATTTATTTGTACTTGGTATTGAGCCACGTTATTGCCCTTTTGTGAATTTAAAATCTTTAGTCGTGAGCCACTTTCAGGTCGGATCCACCTTAAACTAAGATAGAGATAATGCTTTTCACAGGATTCCTAGTCAACTGTCTTGAGTTAATTGGTGAGATATCTTAAACATTTGTTTCTTCACTACAAACAGAGAGTCAGTTTGATGCCAAAATCCAAGTGGAGATAACAATCTTATTTTGGCATAAGCAGTGATTTTGACTTTCGTTCTCCATAAATCAGCAACCACTTGTCAGATTCACTCAAACACAGTATCAAACTCTAACTTGAAGTCTCTACTGTTCATAAATGGGGTTCTATTATAGGGTGCCTCAATAACGCAAAAACCGCCAAAATTTGCGTTCTTACCCGTCAACCACGAGCCATTTTCTTTCATAAACCGCAACCGTCAGTCTTTATCAGTACTATAGATTTTCTTTTTAGGATTGTTATTTATAGGGGCTATTTCATGTAAATGAAGCAGGAATCCTAAGGAAATTTATGTGAATCTACTAATCTCGATGATCGTACTTTCACAGCTATGCGAAGCCTCGATAGATAATGACGTTTATCCAGTGAAATCAACGCAAAAGGCAACGTCTCAGGGACGGAACCACACGCTTTCCGCCACTGAGTAGCCGCAAAACCGCTAACCGTTCGTTTAACTTCCATTTTTCCGCAACCGCGTTGCAACAGAATAATCGCTTACCGCACTGATTTTCTTGCAGAAACCGTATTCCGCATTCAAAATATGGCCGAATCCGCCTAACCGCCAAATCATAATAGACCCCCATAAATGTGGAACATTGGATTGATAGATCTTTTTCAGTAGCTTGCTATCCCGGGAGGAGGGGGTACTTGGCCTACGAACATACGGAGACGTGCCGCTGGAAAATCTAAAAAGCTACCCTGTCCCGGAGTCAAATTCTCGAAAATGATACCGTGTCCCAGAGTCAAATGTTCTTAAACAATACCCTGCCTTTAGTATCTTTGAACAAAATTGTGCTTTGCAAGGAAATTTGTACGAAATATATTGAAAAATGTGGAAATATTGCCATCCAAGCGATTTCAATCACATTCGCAGAGTGCAAATGGCCGAAAACGACCTTTCGGAGTCAAACATGACAAATATGGACCCTGTCATGGAGCTCATTTTTACAAAAGTGATACCCTGTCCCGGAGTCGGAATTCTGAAAATGATGCACTGTTCAGCGGCACGTCCCGGTACGGGAAAATATATGAGTACCTCCCCCGGGCTTGCTATTCAAATGGTACACATAATTTTTGAAAGACTTGTAATGACTCGTAAATTGCCAGACATGCATGGTTACGCTTAGAGCCCAAGAGTTGACCTGCCGGGCTTGTATAACAATTAAAACTGAGCTCAATAAAATTGTATGAAGAAGACTGAAGCTGTTGCAGTCATCTCTATATGATGCAACCTGTATCAAAGACTTACCGCAAACTGGACAGCATTTTCCTTGTGGAATGTATTTCTTGACACAGAGTGGAAAGGGTGGTAACCTTTTGCAATGCTGACGCTTGAACATGCAGGCTTTAAGAAAATAAGATTATTTGTTGTTATTGATAAAAATGTTTATTTGTCACGGACACCTAAGGGGGAGGACGGCTGATGTCCATATGCTTAGTAACATAGCATGCTGCCCTCAAGGGTCGAATTTAAGCCTCGAAAATCCCTAAATATGGATCTCAAAATTTCACTATTCCATAATTAGAGATAAGAAGCTTTCAAGTTGCAACAAAAACCTTGCAGACGTTTTATTTTTAATGTTGGACCCTTTTGTCTTAGTTCTGAACCTTGCTTCGTGGCAACATAACCTTCATAGCTGTACCGGGTGAGCTAGAAAAAAGTTCGCACTTTTAAAAATTCATAACACCAAGACTACTACACGCACAATATTGTACTATTGCGCAAAATTTCATTGAAAACAAACAAACAAACAAGGTAGAAATGAAATAATTTTGCTTCAAACAGAGTTTTTACACGACGTTTCGGGCTTAACAACGGAGTTCAAGCCCGAAACGTCATGCATAAAAAAGCAATGTTCGAAGCACAATTGTTCATACGTATTGGGTTACCTCTTACCCACTTTACCCCTGTAGATCTTATAAAATGAAATCATGCTATCGTGAGCAAAAAGCAAAGCTCCTTTGAAATGAAAGTCATGATTTTGAGCAACATATTGAAGACAAGAAAGGCAAAATTATTTGGCTTGGTATCGGGCCATGCCTGAAGCGTCGTGCTTATTACAGTTCGCACCGAAGATCTTATATTTTACTTTCTCTACTTATCTTTGTTCAGTTGCACTACACGCAATGAGAAGATATTTTGAACATAGATTTTTTACTTACGATCAATTACATCAGGTGGATTCGTTCTCATTACCTAGAAAAGAAAATAACAAAGTTGTGATTTTTCTCAGTAAAGTGCTTGAAAGTGAAAACATTCCTGTGAGTAAGAAATCTTTGAAAAAGCAGCAACTTTAAAGGACAGAGGAATTATCGTGCAAAAACGAGCAAGAATCTTGAGCTAAACATCTTGTCCTTTGACAGCACATGCAGCTGCTGGTTTCTAAAAAATTAATACAAGTTTCAAACATCAATACAGCCTTGTTTGTTTTGACTTACTGGTCGCGAGAATTTTCTTTCTCTACAGCCCCTGGTTGATTTGAATTGAGGTGTCAAGAAGGATTGCGGTAACATTAATACAAGAAGGATTGCTGTAACGAATAAATTGTCAATGAAATTGTTTGGCTGCAGGACTAATATGCATTGGCAAGAGATGCAATTTGAAATTTTTGTGGGATGAAGAAAGTATTTGAAAGACGAAATCTTTCGTTCAACTCTAGCGCCCTCAGCACTCAAGGCCGAGATTCGAAAGCTGTGGTTTGGAGGTAAAGACTAGAGTTGATTCATTTATATACATCCATTTCCACAAAAGAACGAACTTATCCTTAAAAGAAAAAATTTGTCCTCAACCATCAAGGAAAGTTTTAAAAATAACTTGAGATGGAAGGTTAAAATCAATTGCTAGCCCTGTTTGAATCAATAACCACTTATTCTGACACCTGATGGTGAAAACCCAACTGTCGAGGAGTCGAGGAATATCTAAAAAATCATTTGGGATTGATCGCCAGCCTTTATCAACTCAATCACCACCTTATGACATCTGGTATTGAAAATCCAACTATCAAGAAAAGTTTCAAAAATCATTTGGGACTGATGAAACATATAATTAGACTCGCTTGCAGCTTGCCCTGAGAAAATCAGTTCCCTTTTTGTCACACCTGGTAATGAAGGTCAAGTGTGTTAAGGGTACTGAATGAAGACCAATATTGCAATGTCTTATCACTGGGAAGGAATTGTATATTGCTAATAACTCACCCTATAAGATCCGATGATTGAACAAGTGCCAAACAGTACTGCTACTGTAAGGAATCTCATGTCTGCACCCAGATTGTTGTT
Source organism: Aurelia sp. 4 Dawson et al 2005 (assembly GCA_964019985.1). Classification (NCBI taxonomy): domain Eukaryota; kingdom Metazoa; phylum Cnidaria; class Scyphozoa; order Semaeostomeae; family Ulmaridae; genus Aurelia; species Aurelia sp. 4 Dawson et al 2005. The sequence continues at coordinate 7,434,611 of OZ026493.1, read as the reverse complement.
TTGTAGATGGCTCCTCTCGCTCTCTCTCTCTTCTCCACGAAGTTGCGTTTGGCTCAAGCAAGACGTAAAGATGCTCTTTTATAGTGAATTTCCTTTACTTGCAACAAAAGAAGCCGATCCAGGGTGCCCCACGCGATTTCCACTCTACATGCTTACTGGTTTGTGCCCCGTTCCTACTTCTCTATGCACCATTCAAACGACCTCTAATAAATTTCTCAATGTCTTTCATATTGAGTTTTTGAGATTCGGTAGCCATATTTTTTAAGAAAGCACAATTTACCAATGACAATAATTACGTATAGCTCAGACACATACCAATAATTCAACTAGAAACTGCGAATACCAAATGCAAAAATGATTCATAGTGAAAATGAAATGAAATAGATCAATGAACTCTCCCCCCCCCAATTTTCTCCTTTTTCTTTCATTTCAAGCAATTTTTATCTCAGCGAGAAACTTTCGATACGTGTCAACATTTGAATTCCTATTACTATTGTCAAACAAGCATGTTCTTTATAGTAACTGAACAAATGTTTATTACAAAGCTGTTTACTGGGAATCAATTTGCTTTCAAACAATTCGAAATCCAAATTATCAAACTGAAATTTAGAAGGTTTTGTTTTCTTGTTAGATTGATAGTTTGTCGTCCAGTTGATGACATTCCAATAAGATTCAGATTTTTCCGTAGCACTGACTTCATCATGCAGTTGAATTGGGCTTGTCAACGAAAACATTTACTTTCAGAAGCGTATTTTGAAAGTTGTTTGTTCTCTGTGATCATTGATTTCTTTCTAACATTTTGATGCTAGCTCGCAGTTAAATATCTAGATCCAAATTGGAAAATTCAGATAGCTTGTTCATATTTGCTCGTTTCTGCTTCTGAAAGCGTCATTTCAAGATTCATTTTTACTTTCTCTGAAACCAAATTAAATCTCGGCATTTGAAAATTTGGCTTCAAAATGCCACTTACGTCACTTGTTTGTTATCATTCACCTTACAGTTTAACTTGTTCATCAAATTCTCAGCATCTTACCTGGGTTGATATAATTGCTATGCTATTGAAACTTGTAAAAGGGCGTGTATAGAACGTGTAGATTAGTTCCTTTTCAAATAAGCAAATCCAATCCATTTTAGAAAGTTGAGGAAAAAACTTTTGAGTTTGATTTTTATTACCAGTGTTATGCTATGTGAAAATTAAGAATTTGGCATGGGTCTTAGATTGTTCTTATTTGAGAAATAGACTCTCTTGAAGTAAATCGATGAAGTTGAAGGGAATGTGCAAAAGCTAAATGTGCTGCCCATAAATAGAGCAAAGAGACACCCAGAAACAGCATTGCTTCTTTGGCGAACTATTGTTCACGGCGTGTATACAACTTCACGTTGAGTGGGATTGTTTTAGATTTTGCTGTTCTTTGTAAATGCAAGCTTTAATCTTGCACAATCCCTTAAAGGCACCTTTGCTGGGTGAAAAGAGTAATTTGGCAATCTGAATATAGCCTATGGTATGTGCTATAAACGAAATAGGAACGTAAGTGACACTTGACCCTCTCTTGTCCTATTCTTGGTTTTGATATCATCTCTACATCTCCGTTCATTATATACACATAACTAACAATGATCCTTAGCAGCTCTAAAGTCGACAATTTTTTATACATTCTATTAAAAAGTCGACTGTCAACTGTCATATGGTATGAAAGTCGCTACTAGCCTAGGTTTTTGTTTGTCTTGTTTTTATATTCGACGCACAAAGAATCACGGTTGGTAATAGACACCCTTTTAGCTATTCCACAAAAGAGTATGGGATCGAGCAACAACTTGATGTATCTTTATACAACAGACAAATTTTCGAAAGTGGACAATAGTCAGCAAACCTTTCCATCCAATGCGAGTTTATCGAAATAGCATTTGATTCAAATTCCTTTCAGAATAGCTGGAAAGCAGGACATAGACTTATGAGGATGAGTCTCTTGTATCCCTGCGTGGTTACAAGTCTCTGTTGACCGAAGTACCATCATCAAGTCAAAGGCTCACAGGGAAATAAGAGACTCTAGGTCATAAGTCTAGATATGATGGTCATGATAACGGTGTGTGAAATTCAACGATGTGTCGACTTGCATGATTGTTTTGCCCATTCGCAATTTTAAACGGCATATTTTTGAAGGTAATCTGTTATCATTCATTTTTTCCTATGAATCAAATTGCAAATTCATGAGAATTCTTCCTCAATCATTCGTTTCATCTTACAAACATGTTATTTCAAGTGCTTTGAAAATTTCATATTTGCTTACCGTCAAATAAAATTCAAATTATTAAGTCACGACATGTGAAAATTCAACTTCAAAACAACAAATACGTCAGTTGTTGTTGTTCTCCTTTGATTTTAACTTTTTCATCAAACTCTCAGCATCTGATCAGGGGTTGAAACATTCAGGCCTTCTTGTGTTTTTTTTAATTATGTACATCTAATTCATTCTAGAAGAAGAATATCTTTTTGGTTTGGTTCTCCTAAGGTTGAAGGTACTTCTTACTCGATTTTTTCATTCGTTTGTTACAACTATTTCTAAATGTATCGACCAAGTTGAGAAAATTTGTGATATCAGTAATGTCCTTAAAGCGAAGCAATTGATTACATGCATGAGCACAATGACATGGAAGGGCATGGTCTTTATTAAACTTTTCACATCATTGTAACAAGGACAGCTTTTCAGCAATGCAGAAACCCAACAGAAGGCACATAGGCGTAGCTGACAGGAGGCTGGGGGTTACAACCCCCCCTAACTTAAGAAAAAAATTCAAAGATCAGCCATAATCGGGCAGAAAATTGGCCTAAAGTCGGGAAAAATTTTCGTAAACAGTAGATCTTTTATCGGGCAGCCCCCGTAAACTTTGTTTCGCCCCACGCTTATGAGAAGGTATTATAGTTGTCGGGTATTTAGGGATTAAATGAAAAATTACCGCACAGCTCTTAAATCAAATAAGCAAAATCCCCCAGGCAGATCTTTAGATCTTTAGACTTGTTGTTATTCTTTCATTATAAGCATATAACTGTTATTAAAACCCACCCTTCGCTTGCATGGCGAGAGTTTGTCTTTCTGGTTTCGGGAAACTATTGCAGCCGTGTTTGTTTTGACTTACTGGTCGCGATAATTTTCTTTCTCTACAGCCCCTGGTTGATTTGAATTGAGGTGTCAACAAAACAACTGTTGCTGTTGTGTTACAAAATCTGTCCTTATTCATTGTAGCTAATAAACATTATTCAAACATTAGTCATTATTAGATAAATTCAAATCTTTGACAAACCAAAATTTGATGGTACGTTTCATTATCGAGTTTTCGTGAGTTCGCAAACGGGAGCATTTTTTGAAACATCCAGTGGATGGAGACATCGTCACCAAAAATTTTACAAAACTGAATTTGGATCCTTTCAAAAGAAATTTGTTTGATAAAACATATTATTTGAATGTTTATGTAAAAGATTTGTTGGAAGGAGTTACCCACCTGCCTGGTCGAAAATAGATTTTCGAAAGGAACTCGACCACAGAAAAACAAAACAATTCAAGTACCCAAAAGTATCTTTAATTTACTATATAGAGCAACATACAGCTTACTGATATACACAGGGGGATAAAATACAAAGTTATTTCGAAAGTTCAAAATTCCTTTGTTATTTAAATCTTCTTCACTTCTCTTCGACTTCATTTTCTTCGGCTTCATTTTCTGGAAATTAGAGCAATTGCTTGTGTACAGATCTGGATAGTTTCCAGCCGCCATTTGAACAAAATTAAAGGAAATGTAAGCATATCAAAAGACTCTAACCTATCAGATATCAGATTGTCCTGTTAATGGAGATCAGTTGCCCAAATATTGTGCAGCACTTGTCATGGCCATTGTTTCTGTAACGTTTTTTTTGCCAAATGCTTATATATGCTTGGATCCCCCTTTAAGCATTGTTACTGGAGGAAAACTTGTAAACTAGAAATATCTAAATTTCCCATTGGTTTTTGCACGGAAATTTAGGGGAAATGGACAGTTTTCTCTGGAAAATTGAAGGGAGATGGAAATTTCCATTTCATTCTTAAGAAACGATTTGGAAAGTGTCCGTTTCCCCAAAATTTCCAACACAAATAAAATGGAGAAATTTCACTATTTTTTGCAGTGAAGGAACTGCTTTCAAGACACTCATCTCTCAGATCACCAGAAAAATAAGAAACTCCAGAGTACGACAGTCCAGGGTGTGTCAAAAAGTTGTTCAAAGTTTGATTAAATATTGAAAAATAAAGATAACATGAACAGGCTCATGGGAAGATAGCCCTGTCCCTAAGATTATGCAATGATTTTAGAGACCAGAATCTTGCAAATCGGAGTTACAAGCATTCAAAGATCAGAAATATGCGATAGCTGAAACCAGAGACCCCCAGATTACATGTAATGCAAAAAAGCTCGAAGACCGAGGAAGCAGAAACTTATCAAATGTCATACCTCTCGTTGATATCAGAGCAAACAAAAGAGGACTTTTAAAGTAATTTAGTCCTTGCGATCATTGTCAAAATTTGCTTAACATTGCAACTCATTGCAAGAAGCCAAAAACAGTGGCTCAAAACATAATTGACATGAGACTGAATCTGTTTCCTCCTAGCATCCATATACTTGAAAGCTAGATTATGGAAAAACTGTTCTGATCCCATTTGATTCACCCTGAAAATATTGAGACAAAACAGAAACGATGGTCTATGGGATTTTTACCAAAAATGCCATTTCGAGGCCTCTGGTTTCAGCTTTCGCACAAACTTGAACTTCAAAGGCTTGTAACGCCATGAACTTTTAATGGATTTGCAAGATTCTTGTATCAAAATTTGATTTAAAATCTCAGAAAAAAGGTTACTTGACCAAGTGTCCATTCAGCGTCTCGTTATTTTTCAGTATTTAATCAAACGTTGAACAATTCTCTTGCGACACCCTGTATTTTTACTTCCTTGTTTCCTGTATCTTATTACTCTCGAAGCACTTGAGTACACGCATCTTTCTAATAAGAAACTGCCTAAAAGAAACTGAATCCTCAGCAGGGGTGTTAGGACACGGATGTTTTGATTGATTATCTATTTACCTTGTTTTGATCCCTGTGTCTTGTTTTGTTGTCTTGTTTTCTGTTCTGTTTCGTCTTCAACTGAGTGCAGTTAGGTCCAACCGCTCTCAAGTTGTTCGAATAGAGCTCCCTTGTATTTCTGTGTCTTAGTGCGCCTTCGCACCAGAAAGGCTTTTAAAACCGCGGTTAAGACGAAACAGAACAGAAAACAAGACAACAAAACAAGACACAGGGATCAAAACAAGGTAAATAGATAATCAATCAAAACATCCGTGTCCTAACACCCTTGCTCTCGGGTCGCCAAAAATTAAGAGACTATTTTCATAAAGGAAATCATTAATCTATTTTTACTTTATTTTCACTTGTTTCTTGCATCATATTACTCGCAGGGTGCTTGAGCAATGTCTAACCAGCAGCTTGGCTCGAAAAAGCCTTGCTTTGGAGTGTTCACGAGGGAACAGGTATATAATGAGAATAATGCTGTTATTGAACCTTAAAGAAACTCGTAAGAAAACTCTGAGTACTCAAATTCCGAAAATTTTCAGAAACATCCAGTGCTCGCCTAAATTCTTAGTTTCTTTGAAAAGTACTTGTGATGGCTAACCCCTGAGAACCTTATTTCGGGTTACTGGCTAAGTACTGTTGCATTAATCAATCGTGAATGATATTTGTCATACCATGGGTTTTGGGAAAATTAGAAGTCCCTATTAGATTAATTATCGTTGTAAAGAATATGAAATGTCAGGCCTTACTTGTGTGTTCTCTGTTTTTCCATCCTCTCCGTTGTCCCGTCGATTTAGCATCATCCTCATCTTGGCTGGCCCAACAAGACACATGGCTTATCTTGTCTTCAAGAGCACGAGAGCACAGCCTCAGTTTGGTCTGTGAGCTCCTTCAATGAGAGTGCGGAGCCACAGCGGAGCGAACGCAAGATAGGCCATGTTACTTGTTGGGCCAGCAGCCAAGATGAGCATGATGCTAAATCGACGGGACAACGGCGACAACGGAGAGAATGGAAAAACAGAACACACAAGGTAGGCCTGACAGTTCTTATTCTTTACAACGATAATTAATCTAATAGGAACTTCTACTTTTCCCAAAACCCATGGTCATATGAAGATCCTTACATATAACAAAATTAGCAGTTTTAAACTCACCATAGTCTTCCCTCTCCTCGTCATCAAATTGTTCATCATTCATTGCCTCATCTCCTTGAGGTGGTGGAGGGAATCCTCTTGGGGGAAATCCTTTTGGAGGGAATCCTTTTGGGGGAAATCCAGGGAATGGAGGAAATGTTGGACGAGGTGGAAATGTTCGAACTAGAAGAGAAAGGGGAGCTTTAGTTCAAAGAAATCAGAAACTTTCACAAAATTTCCAAGTGCTGATTTCCAGCTGATTTTGACTTGTGTCTCTCATTTGTCTCATATTTTGGATAAACTTACTATAGTCTACTCCGGTTATAGTCACTCCGCTTATAGTCATACTCCTGTTATTATCACCATATTGCTGTTTCCCGAATTTAGTTGTGGTCAAACCCTTATAAACGAACCCCTGTAACAGTCACTCCGCTTTTTGTCACACTCCGCTTATAATCACTACTTTCTTCCTTCCTAAACAACACAATACTCCTTATACAGTCACATATTGGGAAAATGTTGATGAATTTTTATATCATTTACATTATTTCTGTTTTGGGAGACCTACTTCAATTCATGCAACAGCCCGGGACCCCTAGCAATGTGTGCAAGAATCACAAGGATTAGGAATGTTTCGTGGAATGAGTCTCATGTAAGATTGTTTTGAGCAATCATCGGCTATGAACGGGCTTATGAAGTCTTTTTTGAAAGAAGAAGATAAAAACATTATTTATTGCTGTCAAAGTCCTTGAAAAGACTTCATACGCCCAAATTAGGCAATAAAGATCGATTTTCTAGCACTTATACAGCTAGTTTGGGTAACTCCACTCAAAGTCACACTGTGCTTATAGTCACATTTTTCTTGAAGACATTTGGTGTGACTATAACTGGAGTCGACTGTACTAATGAGTTGTTATTGGAATAGAGTGTGAGGAGAAGAAGAAGGAGGGGGTCTTGGCTGAATTCTTGATGGGGGCATGATGGGGGTGTGCCACGCACTTTAAAATGGTACCTTTGACTGGACCAATATTTGTGAAAATGATATCCTTGGCAAGACTCATTTCTAGATCAAAAGAGCAAAAAATAAGTATCGTCAAAAGTTCGGCTTCTCGGAACCAAACCAAAGGCGCAAAAATGGCCACAAAGCATACCCTTGGCTAGACTGGGAGTCCGAAAAGGTATGCCCTACAGAGGAACACATTCCCAGGTACCTTAATTGTTGAAGATCCAAATATTTTTTCCAAATATTGGCCCAATCGCCAAAATGTTATTTGTCGATAATTAGGACGTAGTTTGTGCCAAGCAACTGTGCCATTTTTGTGAATAAATTTTGAAAGTTTGTTGCCAGATTCGAAATTAGCAAGTCAAAAAAGCATACCGCAAAATTGGAACAAAGGGGGTGACTTGTATTTTTGGTATTATTTTTGGTGTGGAGACGACCGATGGGGCCGCAGAGGCAAAACGGTTTGAATTCGAGAATTTTATTGGGTGCCAACACTGACATAAGTTTCTTGTAAAACGCGTGCACCTCAACTTACCATATCCAGGAGGACATCGTTTACAGCAGCTACCTTGGACTGTCTCTTGTATTGATGCTGGGCACTTCAATCGAGGACAGTACGCGTGATGGCATACAGCTTGAGCAACGCCATCTATAACTTCGCAGGTGCATACAGCACATCCCCCTTTGTGCACTGTATATGTGTCTGGTGCATTGAATTTGTATCCTTGTTCGTTCGTACATGCTGAAAAACACATATCATGGTAAATCTACAGTATTTGCAAAGCACAAATTAATGCAACAACTTACATGCATCTCTTTCCTCGGGATGGGGGCACTCTGCACACATACATGCGGGGGGGCAGTCGAAGAGATTTTCTGGCAACCCAACAAAAATCAGTTCAGTTACATTGCAACCCAAAATATCTGCTAATCTTATACTTAGACACCGGTGAACGCACATAAAAATCCTAAGACAACGTAAGTTAGGGCAAGGATTGCTTTCTACAGAACCCAGAAATATCGGTCTGATCATGTTTTATGCTCCAAAGAGATAATGGTTATAATTTCAGTTTAGTTTAGACCCACGAATATCACTTCTGGCAATATTCAAACCCAGAAATATCGGACTTACCTGGGCCTACGTAGACTTGCTGAGTGCCCCCTAACCTGGGTACCAGAGCCAAGAAAATAATTAAAAGAAGAAAGAAAAGAAAGTCTTTCTTCTTCCTTTTAGTACTTTTTTGGGGCTGTGGAACCAAGGGTTTCCACATTACCTTACAGTTCGCAAGACCAAGTCTAGGGCCCCCTAGGGTTTCTTCATTACCTTACATTCCCGAATTTGGAAAAATTTCGTTTCAGAATTCATACAATTCCAGGAACATTCGCGAGAGTTCTTATGAATTTTTAATCGTTTTGTATGGATTCGTAAATGTTGGAGTGAAGAGACAAATTCAACTAATGTTCTTTACACCCACTTCAGATCGCGTGATTGTTCTCATAAGGATACTTTCTCTTTATACAGCTTAAAACAAGTACAATGACCAGCAGCCTTTCCCAATCTTTTTTTTGCCTTTGTGTATTTCGTCCAGTCAGTTATTCTGGAAGCTACACAGAGCTAATACAGAGCAAGTCACTGACTTTGCACAAAGCATGCTGGTCTTCGTTGTCTCTTTGAAAACTTATACTGATTGCATATTCGTATTTATCGCTATTGATAGACTGATGGACGCTCAAACTATGGCTCATGGACTTTCACATTCAAAAATTGGGATGAAATTTCCTCCCTTGATTTTCTGACTAGATATGGCAACCATAGCGACCCTTTACGAACTCCAGGCAATGGCAGATGGGCCTAAGTAGCCGGATAGAGCCTCCGGTGCTAAAACACCTCAAATTCAAGCTTTCAGTGATACTTGCCATGAGCAAAGTCCGCAAGTATCCAGATAAACGTTTCTTCAATCCAAAAATCAAACCTTTCACTGCAAACCAAGAGTTCCTCATTTTTAAGGCCAATTAGCTTCCTTGCACTTCATCGCAGCAATGAGAATTTCCCAATGAGGTTTGTTTTGCTTCTGAGAATACGCCTTAGTCTCGTTCCTGAGCGCACAGATAAATCTGTACATCTCTGTCTCAATATTTTTACGAAAGTCCATCATATCAGTACCAGATTGACAAAATATGCAAACAATTTTGTTGCTGTTGTCATTGCTGTTATTATTGTTGCGATAACTGGGACTATGTCGGAGGATGATGCTCATTTGAAACAGGAGTACTGTTTGTTGAAAAGATAAAAAGATAGTTCCAGCCATAAGTGCCAAGGCAAGAAAGAAATTCAGTATTCAAAAACTTACCACAAACGGAACAACATTTTCCTTCAGGAATGTATTCCTTGATACAAACTTGATGGGCTGGTATCTTTTTGCATTGTTTTTGCATAAATTTGCATCCTGTAGAAAATAGGAATATTCACTCACTGCTTGCAACTTTCCCATGATTTTATCATGATAAGTTCAGCAAAGTTTAAAAGATAGAAAGGGAAACAATCTGACCATTTCAACAATTAAAAGAGGGACTGCGACAAAAAAACATCTGTTGGTCTGGCAAAATGGCTGCACAGGACATCTTTAAATAAAAATGTTGGGTCTCAGTACTACTACCATTACGATGCCGCATTATTAAAGGTCAGATAAAGGCAAAAGACATTTTTATTGATTTCGATCATTTACGGCCTGGAGATTTCAAAATTTCAAACGAAATTTCGATATGAGTTCTGGAACCTATCGAAATCGCCTGTCGAATTCCGTTTTTCAGTCAAATTTTCCAAAAAAACCGCGCGAGCAAAAGAGCCTGGATCTAGCAGAGGCGTGACGTGGAATGAGTCGATCGAGTCATTGCAAAGCTGTGAGGGAATGGAGGAGTCTGTTTGCAATCACCGATTGTCAAGTCACGAAAGTTAGAAATGACTACTTATTTCAACTATCTCAAACAAAAAACGCCGGGAAAGTAGGTAGTTTATCGTCGTAGCACGTCAGCTTGTGCAGAGAAGAATATATATTCCGAACTTTGGCGCGGACAGACTTGTCGCAGCAGTGAGCTGTGGACTGAGGGAACCCGTACGACTTGCAACAACGAAAACATTGGGGGTCTGCACAAGATATTTCAATCCTAACGACTTTAAACATTCATTGGCTGCTACAAGTGCATTAGCTAGCTTCCACAGCACCTTTCTGAACTCTTCGACGTGCAAAACATGAAATTATAGTTGAAATCGAATAATGCACTCACCCACTCTTCGAACATGATGACATCGGATTTTGCCATATCAGGACTAGGCCATGTTATCACATTCATGGATAAGGTAAGGGCAAGTTCTTTCCCCACATTTATGTTTCCTTTTCTTCGATAGCTCTTTGGTTCTTTGCAAACTTTTTAGGTGGCCAGTGGTGCCTCTTACAATATATTTTGTATTTACAGACTATTCGTGAAGCCACGCAAATGTGCCTTCGATAGGTTCTTGTCGGTCTAATGAGGAGGAAGAATCCCAACCCTGGGGAGATCAAGGCTTGTTTTTCCATAGTCTTTTGAAACATCACAATAGTTAAATGTTTGATCAATACCATGGTTTGACCCAGCCATTCACAGCTAAAGACAATCAATATTTAATTGCTAATTTGCATCAAAATAATTCAAATGATGTTTTTATGTTTCCATTTCAGAGTCGGTCCCACTTGAGGAGAGCAGAACACAGGAAGCTTGGTCTGACTGTGTTCAATTCATTCTTCTGCATCGACGGAAAACTATGAGGGTGTGGAGCTCAATACTCGATCTTTGGAAATATCAGAGAAGCTATTGGCCGCCATCCAAAACTTATTTTGTTTACTGTTCGATGTGTATCTGCCACGCGGCGTGTGTTCTTCACGGTTACTTCTTCAAGTGCCTTGGGCCTCTCAAGTGATGGATTTCTTGTGACTCATTCCACGTCATGACTTAGCTAGTTCCAGGCCTCTATCATCACGCGGTTTTTTGAAGGAGTGCCCTTTTTCAAAACCCCCAAACTTATCCTTTTGCATCGCAAAGCTAAAAAATTCTATTGCCATCGGATTCCCCATAGTTTGAAATTATGAATATAAAAAAATCGCATTTGCCTTTATCTGACCTATTATTAAGGAATAAACGCATTAACTAAGATTTCCTAAACGCTGAAAGTGAGGATGAAGTTGAAGTTGCGGCTTTTAGCGCCAAGCGCTGGGATCGCAGCAGTATCTAAGCGCTAATCGAGTCCACCATCTCTTGTCATGACGCTCAAGTGGTGGGGTGGGGTCCTACCAGTTGTCGAACCCACTCCACCTGACTGTTCTGACTGCAAAGTCAGGCGGTTACACCACTGTGCCACATTACCTCAAAGGCTGATTTCCACTCAGTAGAATTTTCCGAGCCGAAGGAGCTCAGCTCGATGAAAGCTTGTCACGCGAAACATTCTCTTCATAGTAAGGGAGATACGTCCTCTCGTAAAGAAAAGATTGCTAGTCCGCTTGGAAAATTCTACAGAGTGGAAATCAGCCTTAATGCCCTGCTGAAATTGGGTGACGTTTTGTCTAATCTGGACATCAAGTCAACCTACTTTTATGGGATATTTTCAGTTTGCTCCTCTCCTCTGTTTTTCTGTCTAACGAGTCAAACCAAAATACGACAAGGTTTGGAAATGAAATGTAGAATAAATCTATTGTCTATCGTAATCACGACTTGTGACTACATACCATTCTTCAAAGTCAGATTATAATTTAGAGGCTGTTTTTGAAATGGTTGATCACAAGATGAAAAATCGAAACTGGTTAAAATATTTTAGTTTGCATGAATTATCCTCGCGATACACCTACTGCTTCTGGTATAATGTTAGCTTTATCAATCTGACCGATGTAACTTCCAAAAAATCAACGAAAGCAGTTGTCAGTCATTGAAAATCATATGTCGGACGGACAATTGTTTTTCAAGAAACAAATTAACTCCACTCACGTAGCATGAATTATCTTTCTTTTACTATGTAAAGCTTATCATTCTTAATTCAGAATTGAAATATCTAGGTTGTAAGTTTTTCTTCAGCAGAGAGATGCAGTGCCAAAGCAGCATGATGTCCGTCCGACATAAAAAACAAAAGGGAAAGTTGTCATTCTAGGACGCTGATGGCATTCAGCATTCAGTAGCAATTTTTATTATCTCTAAATGTGGCTGCCTTTTCATCAAAAACAAGGAACATTGTCTACGGAATTTCGCACAAGAATATTTTCATTGAGAAAACCTATGTCCGTCCGACATGTATTAACAGCATAGCATATTAAAGAAGAAAATGATGCCAAGATTCGATCCGATCACGAAGCATTTAGATACCTAAACTTAAAGCAGTGTCCATCCAACGCCTAATCGAATAACAAAACCTAACACACTAACAGTGGTGGCTGTGGAACAAAAATCTGGCAGAAGTCATAGAAAGTCATGAAAGCCCCAAAGATACCCGCGACATTGCAGGCACATAATGTTGAACATCTTTACAACAAAGATCAAGTCTGTTTGCTTCGGTTTTACCAGACAGCATCAGATGCTTTTCCATTTCACACACAATGGTACCGAAAAGCAAATGATCCAGAAGTGTCCGGTCACTTGGACCAAAACCTTGGGGATGATCATTGCAATCATTGCCCTGCTGCCTATGCAAGAGATGATGGCTTTCGATGGCTCCGCCGTCCCATCTGCAAGTGTTGGTTTCTCGAGGAATGCTTTCATCTTTAAGGAAAGGACTGACTGTTGATTGTTCTCATTTCCATTCAAGCATTGTTAGAACTATGACGTTTTAATTTCCTCTTCCCTGACCAGTTCGAAAATATGTCGGACGGACATGTTGGTTACATTGCTTAGTATCTTAGCATATCGGTATCCTGCATCGTTCTATGGTAATCAAGTGAATAAATATCACATGTTGGTTTTGCGTTGCATTTTGGTCCTTCCGACATGTCCGTCCGACACACCTGTTTTGGTTTCAAATATTTAATTATAAGGAGTAATATGATTCTGTTAACATCTTTTTGATTTGCTGTCAGTATGTCGAATTTGTGTCTTCGTTCAGAAATTGATTGGGTGTATTCTTGATGTTTATAGTTTTGATAGAATTTTACGTGAAGTAAGGTTTTCCTTCGAACGCCTACTCTATCTCTGTCCGTCCGACTCTGCCTTGCTCCGTCAAACTGTGGTAACACAATAAAGTGCTTTGAATTCTGCATCTGGGCTTGCTACAGAGCTTACTGAGCTCTGCATGTCAAAAGCAGGCATTTACCACCCAACGTCCTGGAAACTTTTAATCAAGGCTCAAAGTATCGATTGTCCGTCCGACATAATCGCTGAATTAAAAAATAGCCTCTTTACCCCGAAGCTTCGCAAGAAGAAAATTCCCAAATACATCATATAGCCATATTACGGCAACTTTGCGAAAATTGATTCATTTACTCACCAATATGCTCTGGTGGAGGTGGATTGATTGCCTGGAAAAGAAACAGAGATATGAAATATTACTTTTTATTGAAAAGTACAGCGCTATACTTCTTACCGTGAACTTGTCTGGTTTATTCAACGCACAGTTAATAAAGTTAATTGCCCAAACGTGGCTAGAGTTTGTGCAGATGTGCTTGTATTTGAACAGCTCTATACATTTAGAAAGTATCGTTTTCCAAATGATCGAGTAAAAGAAATCGCATGGGAATATGGTACACGTATCTTGGAATGTATCTTAATATGGAATATGGACCAAAATTGCCACAAAGCATACCCTTGCCTAGTCTAAACTCGACTAAGATTGCCAAAAAGTATACCCCTGGCTAGACTAAACTCGACTAAAATTGTCAAAAGTATACCCTTGGCTAGACTAGAAGTCCAAAAAAGTATACCCTTGTGGGCGGCATATCCCCAGGTACCTTTACTATGGAAGAACCCCCCCTCCGTGGCTTTTGCTTTATGTCAAAAAGAGTATCAGAGGGCGAGAAAAGTATCCTGTTACGACACAATGGCAAATGACATCTTGAGGATCCCGTACGGCAATACGCCACTTCGATTAACAGCCTCGTTTTGGAAATTATCCAAAATTCATTAATATGAAATTTTGGAGGCCAAATTGGGATTGAGCACCGAAACTTTAGTCTAACCACAAGTTTTCATGTTGCTAACAATCGTGGTGTTAAATTTATGGCGACGTAGAGTTTGGAAACCTGAAAGGGATTTGAACGTGAAAATGACTCGGGGTGTAAAGTTTCACCCGGAACGATTTTTGACGGTGAAGTCCCTTATAAATCTTTCAACTTTACGTTTTCATAAAATCAACATCACAAATGCCACCAGGTTAAAAACATGTAACTAGGCTAATGTTTGGGTGCTAAATACAAATCCGGGCTCAAAATTTTCATAAGAACAATAGGAAGGAATTTTTACAAATTTCCAAAAGGAGGCTGCTTAATCAAAGTGGTGTATAGTTTCAGCAAATAAACATAAATTTCTTTATCAGTTAAACTAAAATTCTAGGATTTATATACATCAAAAGTATCGGGTAAAACCCTTTATCATGTGTCTGCTGATAAAGAGCTATGCCTGAAAGGTTCAGTGTACTCAAATCCTGGCATTTCAGTTTCGACCGATACCGATATTTATGCGTACACATTTTTTTACCATAAGCTATGATCAGGCCACAGTACTAAAAGTTTCTTAATTTAACATAAATTTTGTCCATTTTAGTACGAAAAGTTTCTTAATTGGTCTCTCATTTTTGGAATGCAGAGTTATCAATATGGTCGGTAACACTGCTGCAGAGATAGGTTTCTTGAGATTTAAAGCACCATATACGATAAAAAGTTGTCTGCTGTGTTGAAAACACAAATGGGTAGTTAATATTGCTCAAGAATGATGGTTCAACGATACATTTGCTGTAATATCCATGCTTTTGGTTTTAAAAGTTTCTTAATGCTTCTCAGACATAGTACTGCAATTTCTTTAAAAAACCCATCTTAGTACTAGTTTCTTATAAACCAGTTTCTTATAAAAAACTTGTATTTGCATGTTAACTTCCCCAGTATCTTGCATGTTAACTTTCCAAGATCAAATATGCATGTTAACTTTCCAAGATCAAATCAATACCACCATCCAGTAAACTTTGATCAAGTTGATGCTTCCAAGCACCAACAGCCCTATTACCACCCCCACACAACTACTGCAACAACCAATGCAACCACACGGATCGGAACTACGATACTCCCACACAATACTCCCACACAACTACTGCAACAACCAATGCTCCTACCAAGAACAAATCAATATCACGATCCAGTAAAATTTGATCAAGCTGATGAGCACCAACAGCCCTATTACCACCCCCACACAACTACTGCAACAACCAATGCTCCCACACCGATCAGAACACAACCAGGGAAAGAGCAAGCGTTCATCATTGGAGACTCCATGGTGAAAGACTTAGAAGGACACAAGATGTCTAGAAGGAAGAAAATTACAGTACACAGCACATCAGGTGCTGACAGTGCAGCCTTCAAGCATTACATAAAACCAGTCATTCCAAAAAAACCGAAACAGATTGTCATACATTGTGGAACGAATGACTTGGAAAACCCAAACATAGATACAGTAACAAACATTAAAGATATCATAGAAGAAATAGCAAGAAGTACACCAGAAACTATCATTGCAATCAGTTCCATCATATCAAGATATGATAAGCCACTTCTCAATAGAAAAATTAAAGAACTTAACAAAGAAATTCAGCAAATGTGTACCAATCTTGGAGCAGCATTTATAAACAATGACAATATTGGATTCCAAAGTCTGAATGGAAGTAGACTTCATTTGAACAAATCAGGTAATATAGCATTTGCTAGGAATATGATAAGCTTCTTACAAGCTCATTGACATGATAGAAATAACCCAATAGGAAATAACACAACAGAAAACGCTCATCCATCAGCATACACACAACTTAAGGAACTCAGAATTAAATTCCCCAAAAAGATCATATTGGGTCATCTGAACATAAACTCAATTAGGAATAAATTTGATTCAATTATGGATATTACAGCAAAAAACATAGATGTTTTCTTAATTTCAGAAACAAAGATTGATGATTCATTCCCAAATACACAGTTCCAAAAACAGGGATACTCAAACCCTAACAGGCGAGACAGGACTGCTGATGGAGGGGGACTTCTACTGTACATAAACCAAAACATCCCATCTAAACCACTTCGAATGCATACAGTGCCAGAAGATATTGAACTCATATGCACAGAATTAAACATAAGAAAACAAAAGTGGATTATTATAGGAACTTATCATCCTCCAAACCAAAATGAAGACTTTTTTCTCAATGAGCTTGGAAAAGTAATAGATCTCTACTCACAAAACTATGAAAATATGATCATCATAGGAGATTTCAACATGGAGCCCCAATAAAAAAAAATGGAGGATTTCATAGAATTATATGACTTCTATAACCTTGTGAAAGAAAAAACATGCTTCAAAAGTTATCCAGGCAAATGCTATGACTTACTACTAACGAACAAAAAACATAGTTTTATGCAAACCAGCACTATTGAAACAGGTCTATCAGACCACCACAAATTAACAGCCACAGTACTCAAATCAGAATTTGTTAAAGGGGAGCCCACTGTTGTGACATACAGAGACTACAAAAATCTCAATGCAGAAAATTTTGCCTCAGAAGTCCAAAATGTTATGTCAGGCTGTCCACCTTCTAATTATCACACCTTTTCAACAAATTTAAGAAACACTTTAGATAAACATGCTCCACTAAAACATAAATTAGTCAGAGCAAATAATGCACCATTTATGAATACAGCAATTCGCAAACAAATAATGCTTAGATCAACTGCCAAAAACAAATTTAATAAATGTAAAACACCAGATAACTGGAATAAATACAAGAGGATAAGAAACAGCTGTGTCAAACTTATAAGGAAAACAAAAAGGAATTACTTTAAAAACATTGATATTAATTTTGTATCTGATAACAAACGCTTTTGGCAAACCATAAGACCAGCATTCACGAATAAAATCAAAGCACAAAATAAAATAATATTAGTAGAAGATGAAAATATAATTTCAAGTAGCAAAGTTATAGCAGAGACCATGAATGACTACTTTATAAATATAACTAAATCATTACACATAGCAGATTTTCAAAGTAAACAGCTAGATATGAACTCAGATAAATCTGATAGAAGTGTAACAAATGATACTAACTCACTGGACACAATAATCAGCAGCTTTAAACATCACCCAAGCATACTTAAAATCAAACAACATACAAGGAATGTGACCAAATTTAACTTTAAGAAAGTATCAGTAAACGAAATCAGGGCTCAAATTAAATCCTTAGATGCCAAAAAGGCTACTGGACCTGACCAAATTCCACCAAAAATACTCAAGTTAGCAATTTCAGAAATTGAGCAGCCACTTACAGATATATTCAATAAAAGCTTAGAATCAAAAAGTTTCCCATCCAATCTAAAAGAAGCAGATGTTACACCTATATACAAAAAAGACTCACCTACCAGCAAGAAAAATTTTAGACCAATCAGTATCTTGCCTGCTACCTCAAAAATATTTGAGAGAATTATTTTCAACCAACTATATGCTTCTTTCTATCTTATGCTGTCGCCATTTCTTTGTGGCTTTCGAAAAGGTTATGGAACACAGCATGCTCTTATAAGATATATTGAGGATCTCAAAAATTGCTTAGATAGTAGGAAAATTGGAGGCACAGTCCTTATGGATCTCTCCAAAGCATTTGATTGTCTCTCACATGAACTCTTACTAGCAAAATTAGAAGCATATGGGCTAAGTAAAGATGCATTATTACTAATCCAAGACTACCTGCAAGGGCGATTCCAAAGAGTAAAGATTAATTCTAAGTTTAGTGAATGGAAAAGAATAACCAAAGGTGTTCCCCAGGGTTCCGTCCTTGGTCCCCTTCTTTTCAATATTTTCATAAATGACATATGCCTAAGCCTAGATCAAAGTAAACTGTGCAACTATGCTGATGACAATACAATATGGATTGAAGGTACTGATAAGGAAGGCATAACAATTAAACTAGAACAAGAAATGAATCTCATAAACCAATGGTTTGAAGACAATGCTATGCAGCTTAATGGAGACAAATGCAAACTTATGATGATCTCCACCAAGCCAAACAATGTTGAAAAATGTAGTGTTAATGTAAACAGACAGATAATTAAAGAAGAAGATAAAGTGAAATTGTTAGGTGTAACAATAGATAACCAATTAAAATTTGATGATCACATTAAAAATATGTGTAAAGAAGCAGGCAAAAAGATAAATGCACTTGCAAGGATAGCACCTTACTTAAATGAAGATAAAAGGAAGCTTTTAATGAAGACATTTGTTTTGACATTCTTCAACTACTGTCCCTTAGTATGGATGTATTGCAGTAGAAAAAACAATAAACTTATTAATAACATTCATGAAAGAGCATTGCGAATAGCTTATAATGACTTTTCATCAAACTTTGAACAACTACTGCTTAAAGACAACACAGTTACCAACCATACAAGAAACTTAAAACAACTTGCAACAGAAATTTACAAAACCATTCATCATGAAAACCCAAGATTCATGGAAGAAATTTTTAGCATAAATGAATCACCTTATAATCTTAGAGGGGTCACTTTCACTAGAAATAAGCCAAATACAGTAGCATATGGACTAGACACAATATCCTATAGATGTCAAGAAGTATGGAACTCAATTCCCACAGAAATTACCTCAAGTCCAAACATAAACATTTTTAAAGCAAGTATTAAAAATCTATCTACAATTTCTTGCTCATGCCGAATATGCAAACCATTTATAGGACAGATAGGCTATATAGAATAACAGGAAACTTCTATGGACTGATGTAGTTAGCTATTTGTTTATTATTAGTTGCTATTATTTCATTTGGTTTCTTAGATAGTTGGTTTTAATTAGCTGTTGACATAGCTATCACGTGTTATTCACCAACTTAAAATAAAGTGAAGAAAAAAAAAGTATCTGAGATACAAACCGATTTAGAACTATGCTGATTTATTGTTCAACCAGAGCTCTAGATTATTCTTTGGCTTCTTTATATTTCTTGTCCAAGCTTGGTGTTTTGAATATCATTATGGAAATAGTCTAAATCAAGCATGAGATATATGGACCATATTTTAAACCATTGTAAAGACTGACTATGTTTATACATGGAATGGAATATACATGATTCTTCCGCAAGTGCCTTGATACAAACTCTAAATTGGCCTACCGTAGCGGATATGATACATGTCGAGACAGCTTGCATGGTTTACAAATCAATAAATGACCTGGCTCCAGAATACCTGTCAGAAATTTTTACAAAGAACTCGGCATGCAGTAGGAAAAATTTGAGAAACACTGCAACTGACCTCCAAGTCCCTCTAATGAAAACGTGCAATGGTCAGCGAGCTTTCTCATATCGTGGTGCTGGAGTCTGGAACCATTTAGATTCAAAAGTCAAGCAGGCATCCTCTTTCAAAGCATTTAAAGAAGGTTTAAAAAAATGATTTATTCTGGTGTATCTTTTTTATTTATCCATTATTGTAATTAGCTAGGGTTTTATATGATGTAATTTATTTAAGTTAAGATTTTAAGCACGGCCCCCTGAAAAGCAGTCTTTCTTGATTGACGGGGTAACCGTGGGTAAAGAATTTAAAATGAAATGAAAAGAAATGAAATGGAACTAGATAGGACAACGGGAATTCGGATAGGTCAGCATGAGCATATAATTTGACAAAATTTCTTTGCAAAATGCTGCTCCAGGACTTGCAAGAAGTTAGATCTTCACGAACATACAAGAACGGTGCAGGAACATACAGCATACATTCATTCATTCATTTTTACTTATTTAGGCACGGTAGCCCCCTCAGTCCGTGGGAACTGCTTTTCAGGGGGCCGTGGCAATACATTTACAAATAGGAAGATAGATACTACGAAATAGGAAAGGTCATCATAGTTTGTTTTTGATTCTTCTCTTAAAGGTGGCAAGGGAAGGTGCCTGTTTGGCGTCGCGTTCAAGTTGATTCCGAAGCTTGGGTCCACGAAAAGAAATAGCCCTCTGCCCATTGTTGGTCTTTCGTAATGGAAGCGAAAGATCAGTATCAGTATTTCTCAGTTTTCTAGCATATCGAGTCGAAGTTTTACTAAACAGGTTGGAAAGGTACTCTGGGACGAGGCCATTTAACGATTTGTACATAGTTGTCGCTATTTCGCTCCTAATAATATCATCCACTGTTGGCCAATTCAAACTGCGAATTATTGGCATAGCAGGCGCATCAAAACTGCTTTTAACCACAATTCTAGCTGCTCGATTCTGCAACTTTTGCAACGTTTGCAGTTTAGTCACCCCACAGCACCCCCATACTGAACAGCAGAACCGAAAATGGGGCTCAACGATACCCCGATACATTTCACTCAACGTGTTTTGAGGTAAAAATTTTCTGGAATATTTCAAGAACCCGATTGCACGAGAAACCTTGGTACGAATACAGGAACATACAAGTCCCTGGGTCTCTGCCTTACAAAGCTCTTGGAGAGCTACCAGCCTGCAGCAAGGTAGCTTAG
This sequence comes from Aurelia sp. 4 Dawson et al 2005, assembly GCA_964019985.1. NCBI lineage: Eukaryota > Metazoa > Cnidaria > Scyphozoa > Semaeostomeae > Ulmaridae > Aurelia > Aurelia sp. 4 Dawson et al 2005. The sequence goes on along the minus strand of OZ026493.1, from coordinate 7,413,691 downwards.
CTTGCTACATAATCAATCGGCAAGGAATAACTAATGGAAGTTTGTCGTACGTAACTCAGTACTTTTTGCTGCTCCCAGAAGATAGGAAAGAGGTCAAACATTGTTTGTATCTATTCATATGAGGTGATATTTCCTTAGTTCTATGACCTCGAACTTGAATAAGCCTCTACTCCAATCCTCTCTAATTCTAAAAATTTTGAAGATTCAGAAAAGTCGAATGGTAAAATCATAGCGTAACAGCTATAGTTTCTTTGAAGCCATTTAGATCAAAGAACCAGGTCATATTAAGCATTGACTTTAATAGTGTTCCCGTTTCTGTATAATACTTAGCTACCAGAAATTAACGGTTTCCATAAAGGCTAAATAACTCATTAAGGCTCATTAAAGTGAATATGACGCGAAAATTTTTATTGATGAAAAACGTCAATTTGAGTATGCTGATTTCGAATTTCGACATTAAACTTTCCAAAACTGAACCGTTTTTTAGTTACAGCCTTTTGAAAATCAAATTTCTTCACTAAAAAGTGTCCGGGGATCTGGGTCGAGTTTTTGGACTTGTGACGTAAAGTGATTGGGTAGGATGACAGGAGATACTTGCATATCAAAGGATAGTACTGTAGTCACAAGGGTTTTAGGGTTTCATAGTTGCCCTACAGAAAACCTCCACACTCATATGATTCAAATGCCACGGAATTTATATTCTCACACTATTTTAGCAATTAATTGATATCTTTTGAACACCTGAATTCCACGAATTGGCACTCAATTAACGGTTTCTTTGATGAAAGAAGTGGTATCATATTTAACCACGGGGATATTGCATTGTGACTAACAGGATGACTCAGAGAAAACAATGAAAGTACAATGGGAATGAGCTCATCCTTTCATCACAACTGCTCGCTTGGTTTCCTCACAATTTCAAGTTTCAAACCATTGCAAACAGACTACAAACAGACAGCTTCGCTCGAAGAAGGACTTCAAACTTCAAACATTGTTGTACAGTGTCCCAAGTGGACAGGTTGTTGGAAGGGAGGAAAAGAATTCAGGCCAAAAGTAGTTTGACTCTTGTTTGGTCAACTATGGCCATGCTGTGAACGCGAGGGTCTACGTGTTTAGGCCATGTTCATTCTGTCTGGTGGGCACTCGACTGGAATACATTTATTTCGCTGTAATCGCTGTAATTTTTCATGAGGTCCAGAGATATGCTGATACCAAAGAAACTTTGATTTGGTAAGTGCTGATTTCTTTACTTAGCGCTATCAGACTAAATCAAGGACAAGTCTCGTAGTTTGGTGTCTGATCACTCTCTTAGGAGAATTGAGAACCGCGTAAAATCACAGATATCATAAGTCTGGTCAAGCTTCCTTCCCCAGAGTGCAGAACTTCGTCCCGTGAAATGCCACCATTCAAACAAATGTCTGAAATCTTTGCAACATAGACTATCATTTATTGTTATTTCAAACCCGTGAGTTAGATATGCAAAGGTTGCTGCAAGATGACATGGTTTTGTGACATCCAGCTTGCAAAAAAGCGTTCTTTACCACATTGACGAGAGAAAAAAATATTTGAAAACATTGTAAATTTAACAGTTGAAGTTTTCAAGAAACCAGGAGTGGAATTCCTTAGTTTTGATCGGTTAAAATGGTGAATAAACAATCCAAACCTGGCCACTTATCAAGGTTTCGTAATGGTTTCATGTATGAAGCATTGCATGGTGTTCTCTTTCCACAAACACTTTACGTCACAGAGGCCTGGTAATCAACGGTCTGACCGCGCAGAGTTGCCGCCACTTTTCGAAGCAAAGTGGGGGCTGCTCAACCCCATTTTCTGAAGAAATAAGCGTCTGAATTAAAAAATAAAGTACACCAGCGTGACGAGCGATGTTTAATGCATGATATTAGACAATAAAAATTTTCGCGTCATATTCACTTTAAGGCTAAAGCCTGGTTTCCATATGATCGTAACAATCGGCGACCTACTGCGACACATCGGCGACGTTTCCCCGATCAGTCAGCGACATATGGAAACGATCACTGTTACGATCATATGGAAACCAGGCTTTAAACTCATCTCAAATCTTTTGATGCGTCCCCGTACTGTCCCCATCTGATCGGCGACGTCGTCGACGTTGTTCAGAGAAAGTTTTCATTTAACGCAACTGTCCTCGATGTGTCCCCAAGCCTGTCTCGGCGACGCGTCGCCGACTGTTACGATCATATGGAACCAGGCTTAAGGGTATTGGTTGTTGTGGATTTCTGCATTCCACATAGCGCCTTTATCCACGCGAAGCGAGCCCTCTCAATCTTCAGCATGAGCATAATTTTACAAAATTTCACTGCAAAATGCTGCTCGGCCAATTGCAAGAAGTTAAATTTTCGCGGAGTTTTTGAGATACAAGAACGGTGCATTATTGTCCGTCGTTTACCGCAGTCGCTGCGTCTCTGAACAACTTTACTTGGTGATTCACATGGGGAGAGGTGCTCTCGAGAGATAAGTGGTCGGATGAGCGTAGGGCAATTAATTTCAAAACTGGATTAACGATTAAGGAAATGGGTGATGACTAGTACAACCGGCTTGAGCTAAGCATTAAGTAAGCTTGTGGGATTGGTATTTATTGACCTAAAAAAGGCATTTGATACGGTCGACCATGATATTCTCTGCAAAAAGCTCGAACTATATGGAGTTCAGTAGCGAGAGTTGTCTTGGTTTAGGTCTTACCTATCCAACCGCAAACAATGCTGTAGGGTTAAAGGTGTTGATTCAAATGTTGCGGAAATAGAAGTGGGAGTCCCACAGGGTTCATGCCTTGGCCCTCTTCTGTTCCTCATTTATTTCATTTCATTTCATTTTCATTTATTTCATTTATTTTCATTCATTTTCATCCTTTTTTATTGTAAATATCATTTATTTGTAAATAGGTTTTTAATATTATGGCATTTTTTGGCATTATTTTTTGGCATTTTAATTGTATATTGTAATTAGTTTTTATTGGAGGGCCCCTTGAAAAACAACTTCGGTTGAAGGGCAACCCTCCCTAAACAAATGAAATATATAATATATGGAATATGAAATATGGGTCAATTGAAGTGTAATAGAGCTGGCTCTCTGAGGTTTCTCGAAACAAATTATTGCCTTGTCGCTTGTAGCTTGTAGATGGTAAAATTCTTCTTGAATTAGAGACTTGGCAAAGTAACATAATACATTTTTCACATTTTGAGGTATTTCGAGTAGATCTTCGAGGGCTCTTGGGGTAACTGAAAAGCTTGAATTTCTTTGAAGGACTCTGGAAGATTAGGAAAAGTTTTAGTTTTCTAATTGGTGAACAGATGCAATTTCTTTCGACCAAAAAGACGAGGTCCAACTTTGAAGAAACATAATGGTATCAAAATGGCATATTCAAGAAATGAGAGAGTCAAAGTAATCCACCTTTTCCATGTGCTACTGATGGTCACGTGACCTCTAGAGTAGCGCGCTGTGATTGACTGAGGTCTCCTCTTTGTAAACAAAGCGCCAAAAGACGAGGACAAATTTAATTCGATAACTTTAAAACATGGGTAGTTTTTGCGACTTATCACACAGGAGCCTTGTTATCATCAGACACTCTGACAATAACATAAGTTTGAAAGGCCTCAGTGAGCCAATTACTTAGACTTTTTCGTTTCTTACAACTGCCACTTTGATACCATATTTCATCGTACTACCTTCATCAAATATACATTTGAAGAAGTCAAAGGGCAGTAGGCTACAGTAGATGCCTGCCGAAGGAAAACACATGATTTGTCCTGGAACTTGGAAAGAGGTCCAGAAGGGGTTGCTATTGAACCTCTTGGACATTTGTAAGAACTAAGAAAATATGAGCTATTAGGATAATTTTCTAGTTTATGATGAAAAGAAGTCTGTGCACGTACCTCCGTCTCAAATGGTAGGTAACGCTGTGAGAAGAGTTTACAAACACTGTTCCAATGAGAAAAAATATTTTTGTAGAAATTTAAGTCAAGAATGTCTAGGAGTTCGGTATTAACACATCCATTTTCAGAACAGTCCTGGAATTTGCATGTCTGGCGACACATTCAAGCTTGAATGCAAAGTTGAAAAATGATCCGACAGTACGTGGTCCTGTGGGGGAGGGCACTTCATTATTGGGTCATATGGGTGTGTGCTCACCAATAATTTCTGTTACATCCTAATCCCACAATTCTGGCTGGATTTTGATACCCAATCCCAGAATGTGGATGTGGTTTCCGACCAGTGTTAATGCAAGAAAACGATAGAAAAGTTTGATTATCTTAAACGTACGAATTCTCAGAATTCACTGCAAAAATTGAACCACAAGCCAAGACATGTGTTTGAAAGAGTATGTTCCATATTTTCGTGCCATGTACCACCCCAAACTGGCGCACATTTCTGTATGATCACATACATGTATCTTTAGAAGAGACTGTTTATAAGAAACTCAACTTTCAGGTTGCCAAAAAATTAAGAAGCTCCTACTGGGAAAATGAAACCTATGAAACGATTCTTTTGACAAAGGAAATCCCTGATACATTTTACTTTATTTCACTTGTTTCTTGTATCAAGGGTGTTAGGACACGGGTGCTTTGATTGGTTATCTATTTACCTTGTTTTGATCCTTGTGTCTTGTTTTGTTGTCTTGTTTTCTGTTCTGTTTCGTCTTCAACTGATCGTGGTTAGGCCCAACCGCTCTCAAGTTGTTCGAATAGAGCTCCCTTGTATTTCTGTGTCTTAGTGCGCCTTCGCACAAGAATGGTTTTTAAAACCGCAAAGTCAAAAGAAAATCTTCTTTTGAAGTCCAGGTAGTCCAAAGCGTGAATTCAGTATGCTGACAACATCAAAGAATCAATGTGGGTTTTATCATAATAAAGAAGTGATGTTTTCTTATGAAATCGGTAACTTCTTCTGGAACACCAGTTTTTCTGTTTGCATGAAACTTTTTAGTTATTCTGTTTGCATGAAATTTTTCAGAAGCAATGAGATCTCAGTTTGATACTTGACTGGTAAAATGAGCCGTTGCTAGATAACAAGGTTAAAATGAAAGCATGCACTTTTCCCTTGAAAAATCACAAATTCAGATTTGCAGCTTTTGTGCAAGAGAGTAGACTGATGCGCCCTTTGAAAAACTGAGGGCGAGCGCACCGGCAGCATCCAACTCAATGAACGAAGCTGAAACTGGGACTGAGGTAGTTAGTCTACAAAGAGGGCTTATTATTTGCCATGTCGACTGGGAGTTAAGTGATGTGGATGCAAGATTATGAAAGCTTTCAGTGACTACTAAGGTTGCCAGAATACTACGGTTCATTCTTGTTTCAGGCTATATCATGGAGTTTCTTGTCATACATTAGGTAGCAGCTTCTTTATCTTGTTTAGGGCTGGCCCGGCCTAGACTTATGACGATGAGTCCCTTATATCCCTGCGGTAAACCTTGCTCAAGAGGGACTCATAATCTCATAATGAAACAGAGAAAACTTCGCCCTATTTTCTTCAATCATCAATGGAATGATGATGGAATCACGGCTTCGAATCTCAATCCCGTGGGAAAGTCTATGTTGACTGAAGCGCCATCATCAAGTCAAAGCGCAAAGGGAAATAAGAGATTCATCGTCATAAGTCCATGGCTACCAGAAGCCGTCTCGGTTTGAAATTACTTACACGGAACAGCTGCTATAAATAGGCCAGATAAATGTTCACATGAAGGGCCACAGAGGCTCATATTACATCATACTCCAGATAGTATTTCATCAAAAAATCATTCTATTAAAATACAATGCCATCTTTTCCCTTCTGCTACCCTGTGTTGTTTTCTGCTCATCAGCCTACCCAATGAGTGTTATTTGTGATTTTTATGAGAGAGCATAAGAAAACCAGCGAGCGAAAACACTTCTCGAACATTTCAGGATTTCTTCATGAAAAGAAAACCAAATCCAGTAAAGATGCTGTTGGAAATAGTGCACTCTTGTCAAACATTTTCTGGAACATTCCAGAAATTTCGAGTATAATTACTAGAAGTATTCCAGAGCATTAAAGAAAGACATTTGTTTAATCACTTTAGTAAACAGTACGTTCCATGGAACGGTCAAGAACTTTCCTTGACTTTGTTTACATCATTCTGAATGGAATCCTTCCAGTACATTCTATTAGAACTTTCCCAACGCTTTTGAAACCATATTTCAATTCCTTGTTGTAAATACTTTTAACCAAGTTTTAGTTGGAAAGCAATAGCAAAAGTCAGAAGTATAATTCTTCTTTCTTGACATTACTCTCCTAATTTTCAACAGATACGACTCTATTCTGAATATTGAAAATGAAAACATTGAAGGTACGCTTCTTCCGCTTTGACTGTAAGACACTCGAGAGAAACTCTCATTAATCAAAGTCTAATAATCTTAAGACACTTTCAATAATGGGTCAACTTCCAAGCTTTAAAAAATACGTGTACGCAGACAGCGAATAGTCTGCTAGATTTGTGGCTGCATTTCCTATTAATGGTGTTGTCACGGAAGATACAATTGATAATTAAGTTTTAAGAAATTTATCTTATCATGTAATGTCTTTAAACGACCAAAAAAATGACAACTTCAAGGAGAATTACCTTCAAATTCAATAAGATTTGAAATTGCTCATAGTTTTACAAGGATGCAGAAATGAATGGAATGATACACTCATTCTTCATACGAAACTTCGATCTTTTTTATGCAAATAAAACATCGAGGCTAGGCAACAACTACTTCATACGGTGCCATTTATAGAGGGAAAGGACACAAGGTCATCGAGTTCCCTCTATGGCACATGAAATAAATTTAACTACTTAGTCACTCCAGCGAAACAGATGGGCAAAGAACAAACTAAAAAGGAAAAAAACAAAGCAACGAAACTTCAATCTTGGCTAGCTACAAAGCTTCAGGGCTTGAGAGCATTTTTATACCAAATGTTTGTTGCCAGTTTCTTAAACAATTTCGTTTCATTTTAGTCCAGTTTTTTCGTATTTCATTAAACCTTATGTAGTTGATAAATGGAGGATCATAAAATCCAAAAGGCTAATTTTAAACTTGCATATGCAGTTTTGAGTTAACTATTTATCTCTGTCAACTAACTGTCAGCTATATCTTGATAAAATTATTTCCAGGTACCTTTCAGGATAGCTAGGCATTAAGGAAAGGGAGCGCACTTAACCTAAGCTATGGTTGAAGTTTCACTGACGGCAGAATGATGCATGATATCAAAATTTTGAGTGACTCGGAAAGTCAAAGAGAGTTTCTTTACGTTCTTCAATTCAAGATGTTACAGTTTCTCATCCTTGTAAAACGTTGGCGTCAGTTTCTAATCAAAAGTAAATTCATTGAGAATACATAAAGAAAAGGAAATGAATAACTTACTCTGCTTCCATATGTTACTGAGAACAGTATCGGCAAAATCAAAATTGTGTATAACAGCATTTTTGTAGATTTACTCTTGCTACTGTAAGAGTTAAGTACAGTATGTTCTCTTGTTTCAACCAAACCACTTTGTTCTTTGAAACCAATCACTCAGAATAAGAACTACAGCCTATTTATAGGTTTCCCCACAGCAGTGATATGATTATTTCCAGGGGGTAACACACTGCAACCCGCAAGAGAACCTTTGACAAATTTACTCTATTCGTTCGGTTCTGATTATATTCGAAGGTCACCAAATAGATTTTATGGCACCAGCTTCCTTTTTAATTTTGAAATTAACTCTGTTTGATTTAGGGCGTATTCTTTGTGTAATATGAAACTAAGAAACCTGCTAAAAATGTTGATTGCAAGTTTCACAAGAAATTACGATCATGTAGATTGATAGAGACATTCTTTTTAACGAAAACAGTTACATGCTTTTTGACAAAGAGATTTCATGATCACAAATTTTGTTTCCTTCCAAACAAGCTCTGCCAAAATGAAAGAGATTACTTTAGGGGCCGAAAATTTCGCGGCCAGAAACTTTCGCGAGAAGAAAAAATCGCGAAATTGAGGACAAACTTTTGCGAATGACGCTTTAAACTTCGCGACAAAAACTTTAGCGATCAAGAAATAAGTGCATTTTTGCGTGGAAAACTTTCGCGACAGAAGAAAAGTGATGTGGAAAACTCAATTTTCTACCAGGTGTCTCAAAAACGATACCCCCTTTTAACTAAACAAGGGATAGAAGCGATAAAGCATCGAGCCTTTTTGACCTCATAGGCATATTTGCTGATCTTCAACTTAACTTCACATACCTTGCATTTCAAAACAGTCCTCCGAACACCAGAGACATGTTCTCACAAAGTCAAACTTGGAGTGCACTTGAAGCCAAAGGTTCTGTAAAAGGGCCTAGCCATAATTTCGCATCACAAGCATATTGTAAAAGAAAGAACTTTCGCGTGTTGAGAGTTTTTCGTAATTTCGCGAGCAAAAACTTTCGCGAATTTTGAATTTAGATAATGCATTGGCAGAAGCTTTCGTGGAAAAAGTCCAAAAAGACGCGAAAATCGCGAAAGTTTCTGCCCCTAAAGCAGCCATCTAGGACAGTGTTTTTGTAACTTTCATAAGCATCAACGTTGCGACTGTAGATCTGCTCTGGCCCGCCTCGCATTAGCTACCACGCATTCGCATTGGCTAGCATTGCTCAAGGAATTTGCTGGCATATACCAAGAACATGGAATCTCTAACTGATTCATACACTTTGTCTCACACGCAACAGCTGCACAATAAATGAAAATTCATAAAAACGTGATTTTGGATAGTTCTTTATTGTCAATGATGAGTTGCGTTCATAAACTGGCCAAAAATGGAACTGCAAGAACATTGTCCACTGGAATCTGCCGAGAACGAAGCTTGCATTTGCATAGAGTAGAACATCAATACTGCGTTTAATGAGTCGAATTTCTAGTATTTTTGATAATTTGAGTGCTTGGGCAAATATTTGCAGAATTCGAAATTAATATTTTATGCCAGGGTGCCAAGATATGGGTTTGATATCTCACTAAGGAGTGATAAAATTCAGTCTTGCGATTTCATGAGCCTCAGATTGCCCCCTTTGAACTCATAAAGATACGTCATGAATGAAAAATCTTGAATTATTTCATCTTCGGACCAATATCGTGTGCATAAATTTTAGTGACCGAAATTCTTCGATTTTGCAATTTTCGTATAAGTTCATTCAGTGGCGGCACCACAGGGGGACTGGGACAGGGGGCGCCCGGTGTTCCCTGGATTGGGGGACTTATCCCCCCAAATCACAAAAGTTGTCAAGCATTTTCAAAGAAAAATGGCATAAAATTAGTTGGGTATACCTTAAGATTGAAACATTTATGTGGAAATCCCTCCCCCACCCCACTTCTGTCGGATTTTTCAGAGCTTTCAGATACTTAAAATACTTGAAGATAATTCATTGTTTCGATGACCCTTTCAGTTGTTGTAGTTTGATAAATTTTATGTCCAGATTTCGTTTCCTAGTGTTGTGGAGTATGAAATTTTTCGCTCTCTTGATATGGGGTGTCTAATTTGATTGAACTTGAATGGGGCAAGGAAATTTTCCTTCTTGTCTAAATAGCTCGTCAGTTCTTTTTGCCTAGTATTAAAAACGACAGCTTCCTAAGTCTACCTTTTTGTGTCCGATTTTTAAATCGATAGAGAAATGGAATAATCCAATTTTTGTGCTGAATAACTAAATCACCATCAGTGCCGGATTCAAGGAGGGAGCAAGCGGTAGCCTGTGTTCCACACATGATCATCATTGTCTTCCCTCCCTCCTTATCTACTTTTATATTGATGTAGCAGCTATTACAGTTGCTTTTTTTAGCTCAACATCACTGCTGAGAAGTTCAAGAATTTGAAGTGAGTGGCCTTATCAGTTTTTCACGATCATGGATTCGGAAATGTAAGTCAGTTTAGTCAGATTTGTTCGTTGCTACAGTAAGGCCTTGCATTTAGGAAAGCACTCTTTCACACCTTAGCCTACAATGTTTCTTATATCTATGATAGTTCTCAATCTTTTTAATTTCTTGTTTGGAAAATCCTAGAAAAATAAGCTACGACAGAGGGGGGCTATTTACAGATATATTGGCCATGTTGAGCCATATCTGTATAGTATCAATGATTTTCAAGGGCGGGCATGCCACACTGAGAACGATGGTCCTACCTTTGTCCGAAAACCGGTAGCTCAGGGGAAATTATTATTATTATTATTATTATTATTATTATTATTATTATTATTATTATTAGTATTATTATCATTATTATTATTATTATTATCATTATTATTATTATTATTATTATTATTATTATTATTATTATTATTATTATTATTATTATTATTATTATTATTATTATTATTATTATTATTATTATTATTATACATTATTTATACACGAAAAATCCCTTCAGCAAAACTTCAAATGCACAGGCATAAAAAATAAATGCATAAAAATTCATTGGGTGGGGCTGATCTTCCAGGGAGTCGTGTTTGAGTTTAATTCAGCTCCTCAAATGTATCTTGAGGTGTTTTTTGAATTGTCGCAAGGTAGAGAGTTCCCTGATGGTAGTGGGGATTTCGTTCCAAGCTTTTAGACCCGAATAGTGAAAGCTTTTCTTTGAGTACTCAAGATTATATCTCGGAAGTTGAATGTCCATGCAGTTTCTTGTTCTATAACTTGAGTACATATTTCTTGTCTTATATCTATCCCAAAGGCTTTCAGGGCAGATCTTATTCATCATCTTATAGGTCATAACATCTTATAGGAAAATTTTCCACCATCTTTGTCCCAAAAACTGGTCTTTTTTGATGACACATTTACGCTGTTATTTTTCTTCGATTTGATGGACAATTATATCACTGGCAATGTCTGTCCCGAAAACCGGCATTGGTACCCAAAAAGTGATATCCGTAGCCATGAAGGCACAAGTGTCCCAAAACCGGTTTTTCTTGCTCACCAAAACTCCATAACGTTCGCAGTGAATCCAATGTTTATCATGCAGGCATCATTACCATCGTGATTATATTTATAGAGCAGCAGTGTCCAAAAACTGGCAGTCTTCAAGTGGCAATTCCGAGGTGGTCCTAAGTTCTAAGAAATTTGTTGATATTTCTTCTGGTTTGTCCCAAAACCGGTCTTTTTATCTTCATTTGACGGACAAAGGCAGAACCACCTTAGTGCAAAAATTGAATTCCTGGTCTTTCTTTGTAAATTTTGGCGGACAAAGGTAGAATCGCTTATGTGGAAATTCGAAATACTGGTCTTTTTGGCTTACGTTTGGCGGAAAAAGGTGGAATCAGCTCACAGGTAAGCTTTAGGTTTGACTAGATAGGAGGTGAGAAAGCTTGACTTTTGTGAGAAATTAATGGACAAAGATGAATGATTTTAAAATTTGACCTTTGTCCCAAAAAACTGGTTGTTTTGGGTAGGAAAGTCATACTGTGTCATAAAAGAACCGGTTATTTTTTTCCAATTCCTTCGAAGAAACGTGGGGTTAAATTTTTTACAGTACTTGCCCACCCCTGGATTTTCAAGAACATCACTGAAAGTTAATTAAAATTATGTTAAAATCCGAGATATCCTGCAAACTATTTCTCATCAACCTTTCATGAAATAGAAGTTTGGGCTCTAGTCTTGACAAGTCACTTTATTACAACGGTCAACACTGGGAGCTTTTGGAGTTACCTTAATAATTTCACTTCATGGGGAGTTTATTGTTCTTCTCTTAATTATACTGATATTTTCCAACAATGTTCATTGCTTGTTTAATCTGTATCTTAAAGCTACAGAATATTTTTTGATATTCAATAATCCTCTCTCACTCTTTCTCTGTTTGCAACTTTCATTTTAATAAAGTTGAAGTGATCCCTACACTGGAAAGGCTTGTATCTCCTCTATCACTGCCAGGACTTACTTCAACTCTTTTATGGAGTAAGGCACACGAACAGAGGTTCTCAGGTATCCTATTGAAATATACTTAGACACTATCGATTGTAATTTGTAATTCATAACCACTGCTGGTTACCCTACATCATTTTTCAATTTCTAGAAGCCGTGGGAAACCATTCTTGGACTTCCTGTCTTCAAAAGCTTCACAATAACTCTGCTTTCAGCTAAGTAGCAGTGGATAATGAAGAAGTTCTTCTGAGGAGGCACCAATTGCAAACTTTGAAATCAAATGTGCAAACATTCTTTCAACTGAACTGACCGAAGAGAGCTTAGGATTGTTTACTATATTTATAGAGAGTACAGTTTTTGGCACCCTGGATTCCAGAGCCTAAAAAATAACAGATGGAAGAAAAGGTTTTCTTTCTTCTTTCATTAATTTTTTGAAGCGCTGGAAGCGAAAGACTTAGATGAGGAGATTTAGAAAGTGTCCCGGGCGAGTTGTAAAAGTTTACACTTTTCGTGGGCTGTGGAATCAAAGTATGTGGCAGATATTAAAAACTGAAATATTGATTTACCATTCAAGGATCGACTTTAAAGTCGCACAATTTCGTTAGTAAAAATAACTCATCTTTGAGCCCCAACATGGAAATTTTCTGTAAAGGGCACTCCCGAGTTCCCTTCGGGTCTATGATTTACTTTTTACTTACACTAAAATGCTATCTCTCAAACTGGCAATTGCATTGATTTAAATTTTAGTGCCAAATTAATTACCGGGTGAGCCAGGAAAAAGTTCCCACTTTTGACAGTTTATAACACCAAACTTCACGGATTTGAATCATTCAAATTCTAGTTAGAAGCCGATAGATTAGCTTTTAGACCTAAATTAGCTTTAGTAACCAGAAATCCTGACAACCCCACTCAAAACAAATTGCAAACAAAAACAAACAAACAAGCAAACAGATTTAAACGATTCATATTCTAGTTATAAGCTGAAAGATTGAAGCATTTTTGTGATTTTTCTTGCTGTCCTTCCAGCACTACAAATATAGGTAAATTCAACTTTACAAAAATTTCATGGTTGCAAAATGAATAAAAAATGACCCAAAACATCGATCAATTCATAAATGACTTCTCGCACAGAATAATGAAGGAAATGCAGCTTCTCATGGGTCAGAGATATCCTCTGTGCATTGATTGCCATGGGATTGAAAATCTTCCGTGATGTCCTCTAATTCTTGAGGTAAGTGAAACGCCCATGGCCTATTGTTCGATATGAATAGACTCCTTACGATTTGATCAATGTTTTAGGCCCTTTTTCCGTCATTTTGCAACCATGAAAGTTTTATAAAGTTGAATTTACCAATACTTCTAGTGATGGTAAGACGGCGAGAAAAATCACAAAAATACTTTGATCTTTCGACTTTTAACTAGAATTTGAATGATTCAAATCCATGTAATAGTCTTGATGTTATGAGTTTTCAAAGGTGGGAGCTTTTTCCTTGCTCACCCGGTATGGACCAGGAGGGGGGGGGGGGAGCGCGGAATTATCAATCCCTCAACACAAACACTTTACCATAATTTTCCTAATTTCTGGGTCCAAAAAAAAGATGATTGATTTTACCAAACAATATGCGGACATCTAAGTCTACCTTTGACTAATAGAGATAAAATTTTAGTCTTGAATGTCGGCCTCATACTTTAAAGTCCACAGCCCTTCAAACCTGTAACTTTTTTGAGTCACCAAATGCTCGTCGGTCTTATTTCTTCATTTGATTAACGAGTTCGGAAAGATTGTTTCAGTTTGAGGAAGAAGATTGTTTGAGAAAGAACTTTGAGTGTACCCCCTGGAAATCCATTTTTTGGAAGTGGAATAATTGATTTCAAGGGGAACATTTAACATCGTTGTTCCAAGAGCGTAGACTTCCCCGATTACACACCCGTCTCGATTGTCTGGATAGTATTTCTTTTGATTTCCCAGCATTATCTATGCTAAAGGCAAACACTCTTTGATTCTGTATTTAAAACCTGACATATGTCTATAGTTGGCGAGCGTAAAACAAATACCAAACAGGACACAAATCAAGATTTTTCTGAATGTTTTGTGTAACTGAGCAATAGTTCCATTCAAAGTTGTTTGTTTAGATGTTCAGTGAGAGTTGACACTGTCTAAAATTAATCTCAACGCACTCAAACTTTTTCATTGACATTGCTACTGACGAGCATCACCATTATCTCTTATTTTCTACTCAAAGCTTCGTTTTGATTGAAACCTGCCAGATTGCTTTAGAATTCGTGTTTAATAAGCATGAATTTATTTCTTTACAGTATCTTGACAGTTTAATTGGAGAGGAAGCTGTGCACAGGATGTGAAAAATTAGTGTTCTTTACATTTCTGCTACCGTATAAAGCAATCAACCGCTAAACAGATGCATACTCAATCTGCAAGAACTGCTACGAGACTGTGCTGTAGTAGTAACAATCTGAAATCAATTTGAAGTATGAGGTAGAAAGTTTTTTGACAAATCAGCAACGCAAATGATACCAAAAAGCATCATTTCTATCAATGATTAGAGATTTCCTTGTGATTCTTGGTTAAAAGCTAGATCAGCGATCTTCAATGAATCACGACAAAAATGATTTTCAACTTTTAATGCAATTATGAAAAACCCTTAGTGATTAGAAAGAACTGGGTTCAAAATCAAGAAACGCTGCCATATAAATCCAGACCAAAGTTACTTTGTTAAAGATCTGAGTGTATTCCTAAGAGTTATCGTCACCCAGGATCCTTTGCGGGCATACTGCGATTTTTGCTTAACAATAGAATTTTGCCATGAGGAGATATCGACCTAAAATCATGGACAAAAGATATCTGGACTATGTGTGATTGACTTTGACAATAAATTCCCCCCTCCCCCACCTATCAATGTTGTTCAGTCGTAAGATTTTTAGTGAAAAAGATTTCTCCTCGCTTCAAGGCCGAATTTTTAGGTCCATAACAACATTGATCTTGGGGGAAGGGGGGATGGAAAGATCCAGCAGAAGTCCGATAATTTATACCCTGGGTTATATCCAAGATTGTAGCATGATGCCTTTTCATCCCTTGTTTCCCTGCGTTCTTTCAGTTGCTCATATCACTTAATCAATAAGGACTCATGCTATACTCTTAAAAAGTGGGCCTAGTTTAGGCCCACGTAAAGTGATTCTATATTCACGAATCAAATAGCAAGAATATAGTTTTTAACATAAAGAGGCACTAATTAGACAGTTGTTGTTATTGCATACAAAGAGCGGTTGATGACCATTAGACTTCTCGCAGCAGCGATGGATCTATTTTGTTTCTACGGAGGAAGATTACTGCTTGAAAGGTATGCATTTTGCGGTTTTTAGGCCAAAACAAAACATCATCCGTTTCACATAAAATCTCTGTGTCAGTGTTCAAGCTCTTTAAAGGGAGTACAAAGACCAGAATGCTTTGCTCGAAGTCAACGACCTGCTCTGCACAACTTCCAGAATAACTGACTGTACGAAGTTCACAAAACCAAAACAAAAACAAACGACATGACCAAGGCTGCTGGTCTTTGTACTCCCTGTGAACCAGACTTTGAGGCGATTTTGTTGAGTGTAAGAGAATTTCCACTATTTTAGGCCATTTTGAAAGAGTGGGCCTACATTTTAAGAGTAATATTATGGGTCTGGGTCCCTATTGACCAAGTGACATCAACAAATCAAAGAACGCGAGGAAACGAGGAACGAAAAGGCTTTCGTCTAACATGGATCCACAGCGTTGCAGGTGAACTCATAGAAAATTCAAATCACGCAGACTGTTTATTGGCTAAACTACTAAGCGTCGATCCATATTTTCATTTTGGACAAATTTGATTTTCAGACTTTCTGAAATTGCAGTATGCCACAAAGGACTCCTGATAAAAATGATTATTTAATGCCGTACGTAGGAATCGGCCAGCTTAGAAATGAGCATGCTATTACGGAATGACGTACAATACAATGAACTCTGGGGTACTTGTGGTATGTTCTTTTGCCCTCCATCGCGGCACAACTTTATTTTGCATTTCACGCACACATCATTTTCATAAGCAGGTGAAAATATTGTCTTTTAGCGTATCGCATATTGCAGAAGTCCGACTTTCTAGCCGAATGGAGCAAAAATCCTTAAACATGTTCTAAAGGAGCGCGAGATTGTGTACTTGACATAAAAAAGAATAGAGTCATGCAGATCTGAAACTCAAGCTTCACAATAAAGTGTGAAATGCTATCAAAATGTTTATTTTCTCATCTTTCATTTTTTCTATTACTGATTTCCATTGCCATCATGTTGTTGCGCTTAGCGAATAAAGTTCAAAACTTGAAACTCATAATAAACAAATCAGCAAATCTCTTTGAATGTTTCAAGCTCTGTCATTCAAAATCCTAGAATCTTTCAGCCAATCAAAAAACTCACTGATCTACCTGTCACCTATGAGGAGCACAACAAGCAAAAATTCTGCTGAGTGATTTGAAAACGTTTCACCGTTTAGAAAGTCACGAAAATTTGAAATTTGTTTGAATATGATACTTTTATTTGAGGCGTAGAATCAAAAGCTTAAGTAAATTAAGGACACGATAATGCTACAATCTTCGCTTTAGTTTATCAATGGGTTCCCAAGGTATCATTTCCAAGTCTTAAGCGCAGTTTCCCATTATTTGTACCAACGCTTAAAATTATTTGATCTTTTCCAGGCCAGACGAAGGAATGCAATTTCAAGATGAGCAGCAAAGCAAAATTTTTGGACTTTTCAAAGACAGAAAGTTTTGACTCACCTTGTTGCTAGACATGACATGACACATGTTCTATTTGTTAAAATTAAAAGCGAAGTAGTTTAATGATGCGTGGTATGGTTGCATGTCTATAAAGGCCTTGGTTATGCATGCATGTGAGTACCTATTGCTGACAGCGCTAGGAAAATGCTGATAGGGCCATGAGCGATAGGACACCCAGTGTGGAGCAGTTTAAATTTATTTCGGTAGCGAGCCAACTTAACTTATTTTTTTGTGTCTTGAACTTGTTTTTACTTCGCATACAACCATCTTTCAATGTTTCGTTATTTTAAAATTTTCAGTAACGAGCCACCTAAAATTAAGGTCCACCTTAACTCTTAAAGCTCTCAAGACTCAAGACACAAAAAGGACACTAAGTTAAGGTGGCTCGCTACTGATATAACATTAAACTGCTACACACTGGGTGTCCTATCGTTCATGATAGAGCAAGGAAAATGTTCCAATCAATTTTAACAAAATTTTATTATTCAGTTCTTCACTTAGTCTAACAGAGAACGAGGGCACAAATAGAAATGGGACTTGTGTGCCAGAAAGGATTGTACCCTGAGTACCAGACTCTCTCGAAAAGAAAGTGAGATCATGAAAACTGAATGAAAAACCCGGGGGGGGTACTAGACCTAAATTTGTACGGGCATGTGCCCACGAAGAAAATTTTTTTCACCCTGCTCCAGAATTTTTGCCTTACAATGATACCCTGTTCTAGAAAAAATCTGTGAAAAGTATACTCAAAAACACAAAAATTTGACTAAATAATAACCCGCTGTAACATAATTTCCTCCTTTGACATGTTTTGACAACCTGCTCCAGAAAATTTGCCTTCTTTTGATACCCTGTTCTAGAAAAAATGGGCGAAAACGATACCCTGAAAAACGGCACATCGCCGTCGGACAAATATACTAAGTACCCCTCTTAGGATGAAAAAAATGAAATCATTTTCTTTTTCAAGAAAGCCTGGGGTAAACAGGACTTTAGATTTTTTCTGCTTCGGCGTAAAAGCGAGCACGTGTGAATTTGTAAATTGGTAATTGTTCCTTCTAGAAACGAAGTGAAACTCATTTATAAACATTTGCGTTGATGAGTTACTTCATTTACTTACGTAAGTACTATAAGATTAATGCTAAACTAACGGGTCTTCTTTGGAATCCTTTGGCGTGGATTAATCTAATAGAAACATTGCTCCACGCAAAAATTGTTTCAACGTGGTTTGCACGTAACTGTGGAGACAGCTGTATCACACATAGATTTTTCCGCGGATTTTTCATGTAATGAGTCACACTGACCATTAAAATGGCGTCTCGTCGTCTTAGGAGTTGCTTCCTTGTTCGCTTTTCTCGAGCAGGATTGATTTTGAATATTTATAGGCGTAGGAGATAGGGGAGCTAGGGGGAGGAGGCTGCAGCCCTCCCAACTTTGGGAAAACTTGCAAAAATAAACCATAATGGGGCAAAAATCAGCCTAAAGTCGGGCAAAATTTTCGTAAACAATGGATCGCCCTCCCAACTTTTGGAGAATTTGCAAAAATCAGCCATAATCGGGCAGAAAATCAGCCTAAAGTCGGGCAAAATTTTCGTAAACAATGGATCTTTGATCGGGCAGCCCTCTAAACTTTATTTCCCCCTACGGTTATATGAATATTGCCCTTAGCTGTACTCCAACCTGTCACACTGCTCTTCAATGACATCATCCAGCAGCAACCATGCTCAAAACCACATACACATATTTCTTACAAGAAACTCTTTATCAGAAAATCAACTCTCAGATGACCGATAAATTAAGAAATTCGAGTACCGGGAAATGTTACTAAAGAAAGTTTTTATTCGTGTCCTTCTATTGCTAAAGATCAAAAGTTTGCTTGCCATTACTTATCAGCTCAAGTGAGAGGTTGCTGTGCCGGTTTCAGGGCAACTTTGCGGCTATGTTTGTTATGAATTACGGGTTGGGAGGATTTCTTTTGTGTGCATTCGCTAATCGCTTTGAACTAAGTGAATTTGAACCAATAACTGTTTTCCTTTAAATCTCTAGCTATTCAAACTTCCACTGTATACTTCATTAACTCGTTTCAGTCGACGGAAGTTAGCTATTTTCGCTCTGACAAGAGTTCTTCTCAATGATGAAGCCTGATTTCCATAAGGCCTTCCCCCATTAGCAAAGTCGACAAATAGTAAAAAAGGGGGGATGAAGAGCAAATTCTTCGCTTTTCTAGCTTTTTCTTGGTTTTCACTGAATCCTGGAGACAGCATAAGGGGATCAGATCAGAGATAGTCAATATTCGTCAGCTTACTTCCAATTTAATTTTAGCGATCGTGCATCTTTTCAAGGTAAATTGTTTATAAACTAAAAGATGTTTCTCGGAAAATCAATGTTTAGTTAAAACATAGTTTAGATTTGAGATGCAATGTTGACCATGAATCATGATATCCAATGCCGCAATCGATCGTTGCATGATAAAATATTTGCCGCTAAAATTATCATATGTTTTGCGCCTTCGGTACTTGATAACGTTAGTTCTTTGCTATTATCGTTTTTAGGGAGTTTATGAAACCACGAGAACAAGGTCAGATTTTGTAATACAATAGCATCAATTGCTTTGGTTCAAACCTCAATTCAAAGCGATTAGCGAATGCGCACAAAGAAATCCTCCCAACTGGTAATTCGAAACAAAGATAGCCGCAAAGTTGCTCTGAAACCCGCACAAAAAACTCTCACTTGGTGCGGGCGAAGGGTTGTTTTTAAGAGAAGTTATGTGCTTATTACGAAATAAGAAGGGTAAATCTATAGTTCTGTCAGGCGTATTCCTACCCTGGATACCAGAGCCTCAAAAAGAAATTATAGAAAAAGAAAGAAAAATTTTTTCTTTCTTCTTTTACATGTTTGAGGCTTTGGTACCCAGGGTAGCGTATTCCAAACGAGACAACGGGTGTTTCTCTGGGTTGAAACGGGGGAATCTTTTTTTGGGGACACCCAGTATGCTTTGGAAAATAACTTTACCTTTGACGAAATTTGAAGAACGATCTTGTGGTTAAAATTTGGTGATTCTTCACACGCACATACTTTATTTGAGCACCCAATGTTCTTTGTAATGTTACCTTACATTGAATATACAAGCGTGAGATTAAAAAAAACTGTCCTTAAAAATTGGAGTTTTATTGCATTAGTTTTAAAGCTTTTCAAACAAATTGGTCACATCACTCAGTCGTCTTTGGTTATTGGTGGTATTTGGCCATTTTATTTCATATTGACGTTATAAACATGCAGTTAGTTTGACAAATAATATGCTTAAAAAGGATTGAAGTGCGTCAGTTTTAACGCTTTTTGCTCCGTTGCCATTGTGTCGGCAAACCTGTGTCCATGACTCAAGAAATATAATCAAAAGATATCAAACAATTGAATTTGATTTTGTCTTATTTCTTGCAATTTTGTTTTATCAAAGTTCTTTTTAACTGATTGAAAACTAACATTTGGCTACTCATTTTGCTCCAGATGTTAGAATTTTTTTATCAATTTGACACAGATTTTAATTAAAACGTCAAAACTATTCGGTTTATTGCTAGTCTAAAATTAAATTAAAATTTAAACTGCCATTTGAATCATAGACGAGCATAAGGCTCATATATCTAAAAAGATGGGTGTAAGATTATATTACATTTTGCTTTGAATTAAAGTGCTTGGACCATCCAAATGCTCTCATGGTGCTTTACTTCCATCGCCATTGTGCCGTCTAGTTGCGATGTGATATTTTGGGTCCAAATAAAACTGAAACCATGTTCACGATATTTTTTACACCAAACATCGTTATACTAATATTTCTGGGTTCGTTGGAAGCAATCCTGACTTCTATTTGCAATGTTTTTGGGATATTTTATGTTCATGTACAGGTTTCTAAGTATAAAATGAGCTGATATTTTTGGGTTTCAATGAAGCTGAGGTGATATTTGTGTTTCTCCCCTAGGGTCTTGTGTGATGTTTCGTTTTTTTTGTTTTGCTTCGTATTATTCCTTGTATTGCTGCTTTTTCCTATTTACGCAGCTTTATTTGAAAATTAAAGTGCCGTTCTTGGTGTAGGCCTTGACTTGACCTTGTGTCACACCAAGAGTGGTACAGTATCAATTTAGAGTAGCTAAGTTTTCTAAGAAAGTAAATGATTTCAAATATTTAGGAGCTTACATATCCGATAATGCTAGATGTGAAAAAGAAATTAAGACCAGATTGGCAATGGCATTAGCATCTATGATAAAGTATAACAAGATATGGAGAAATAAAAAGATCACGGTAAACACCAAAGTGCGACTGTTGAAAGCGGTAATAACATCAATTGCATTATATGGTTGCCAGTCCTGGACGCTGAGTAAAGAAATGGAGAAAAGGATAGAGAGTTTTGAATTCAAGTGCTACAGACACATGTTACAGATTCCATATACTGCACACGTCGCAAATGAGAGTATTAAAAATCAAATAGATGCAACAACTGGTACATCAGAAAGGTTATTGGGAACTGTAAGGAAAAGGAAGCTCCAGTGGTTTGGGCACCTTGTTAGGCAGGACAACAGCTTGGCCAAAATGATCATGGAAGGGATGGTAGAAAGAAAAAGAGGAAGAGGCAGACCAGAGAAACAGTGGATAGATAACATAAAAGAGTGGACAATGCTGGAGATTAGTGAAATTATGAAGAAGGCAAGAGACAGAGAACAGTGGAGGCTGATTGTTCGGAAAGCATCTATATGCCCCTACGGTCATGAGACTATGGGTTGATGATGATGATGAAGTTTTCTATTCTTTTCACTTGCATAGAATCTAGAAGTGGCTCAAGAATCTATTCATAAATTATCATTATGAATAGAAAAAAGTTTTTGGAAGGAACTTTGGGTAATTTGCTGTAAATGTGCAGAGGCAATATTTTGATCTCTTGACTTGTTTCAAAATGGATCTGTGATTTCTAAATCCGAAACCAAGGCAACAGACTTCTACTTACCTCCAGATTGTAGACCTTCAAAAATCAAAATTGCCACAGCAGATTCACTGCAAATACACCACTACGATTAAACAGCCTCGTTTTGGAAATTTGTCAAAATTCCTTCCTATTGTTCTTATGAAAATTTCGAGCCCAGATTCGGATTTAGCATCCAAACATTAGTCTAGTTACGTGTTTTTAACCTGCTGGCATTTGTGATGTTGATTTTATGACAATGTAAAGTTCAAAAACTTTTATAAGGGATTTGACCGTCAAAAATCGTTCGGGGTGAAACTTTAAACCCCGAGTCATTTTCACGTTCAAATCCCTTTCAGGTTTCCAAACTTTACGTCGCCATAAAGTTAACACCGCAACTGCTAGTAACATGAAAACCCGTGGTTCAACTAAAGTTTGGGTCCTAAATCCGAATTTGGCATCCATAATTTCACATGAACGCATTTTGAATAATTTCCAAGGCGAGGCTGTTAATCGAAGTGGTGTATTACTCAGAGCTCCAATCAAGTCATTCAGTTCATAGAAAAATGTGATATAATTTTACACCGACCTTTTTAAAGGTTTGAGCCCTATCCTTCGTAGAGGATACTTTTGAAGATCAATTTCAACGTTGCGAGAAGAGGGTGTGTCAAAAAAGAAAACTCTAGTAAGTAATTATGTCTCTAAATAACTGATAATCATTCCAAGGTGGCTAAAGTGTGAACTGTGATAAAAATATAGCCGATCAAGATCAGTAACCAGCCAATCAGATATCAGTACTTCTAAGCGATGTAACGCAGTTTGGGGCACCTTGGTTCAAAAACGAAGGGCCCCCGACCAAAAGGGGCTTCGAGGGGGCCCCAACGAAAGATTTCTCTATACAATTTCCTGATTTCTCTATAAGATTTCTTCATAAGGGGCTATTACAGGGATTTCCTGTAATAGCCCCTTATGAAGGCTTTCTTCCATGCAGATATCTATGACTATTTATTACTCCATTTTCAAATGTCTCCTTTCGTATCACTTCATTTACGGATGATATTGAACCGTCTCCTTTACTCCCCGTTCATGAAGAGGGCCTGGCACAAAATCGGACTTCTTCCGGATACTGCGAATTCCCGCTTTGCAAATCACAAAGGAAAATAAGTTGACTCTCATTGGCTGTTCAATGGAACGAGCAAAACCTTTTAGGGCATTTTGTCCTTGCTTGGTACAGGCCACCTAGTGACCTTGTTGCTTCTTTTGATAAGCTAGAAAAGGTCCTCTCCTATTTGGACAAGGAAGGGAAAGAGACAATCCTTCTCGGTGACACGAATTGTAATCTCACCTCAAAACAAACTGATCAGCCCATTAACAATAATTCTAGACATGTGGGTAGTCTGTATGAGCTGTTCAGCTTCAATCAGCTCATCAAAAAGCCAACCAGGGTCATTTTGGAGACCTCTTCCATGATTGATCATATAGCTACAACTTGTGCCAGGAACATCATCAAATCTGGAGTGCATGTAGTTTCTATGAGTGATCATTATATGGTATACTGCATCCGTAAGTTTAATTGGAGCAGTATTAATGAGCTGGTATTCCTGTCTGATTTTGCTGGCATAAACTGAGTAGAAATGCGTAACGAAACTGATGATATTAATGTGCTTGTCAACCATTGGACTAACATCTTTTCTCTCATCATCGACAAGCATGTTCCATTATGTGAAATACGTATTATTATTATTATTATTATTATTATTATTATTATTATTATTATTATTATTATTATTATTATTATTATTATTATTATTAATTCTTTATTTAAAGTAGGCTAATGTAAAATAGCTAATTTAAAGCTAATTAAGGCCTACTAACGAAAAATAATCAAGAGAAATAAATTTATAATAGGAAAAAAAAATAAAATACTAGTTACAAGTTCACATTAAAAACCCTAGATTTGCTACAAAGATTCGACAAAGCCTACAGTTGCACTTCTCCCCTTTCCATGTTTTTATTCGGTTTTTAAAAACAGCCAAAGAATTAGCAGTTTTTATATCATTTGGTAGCATTTGCCAAAGTTTGTGTCCTATAAAAGGTGTGGTTTCAATCCCAAAATTCGTGGTCCTTACACTTGGTTGCAGAAGACTATTGCCACTTCTTAGGCTATAAGGCATATCATTAGTTATAAATATGTCCTTCATAAATTCAGGGTTTAAGTTTTCTTTTGTCTTATAAATTTCGACCATTAGCAACTGTAGGTTTCGTTGATGGACTGTCATTGATGAGTACTGTCCGATAAGTATCTCAGATAAGTACTGTCCTTGGATTGATAGAGACTTAAAGGATCTTATGCGGACAAGAGATTAACTAAAAAATCTGCTGTCAAGCGTCAATCTGCACTACTGTGGGACTCACATAGACATCTTAAGGCTTAATGAAATCTTAAGCCAATACTTGAATTTAAAGTGTAAAATACATACTTCTTCTGTACTTTTTGCTATCATTAATTTCAAAGTTCACTTCAATTAAAGTTGAATCGATTTTCCCGTTAAATGAGCTGCGATCGCAATCAAAAAGATCCACAGAGACGGACAATAGACCTTCCTGCATGAGTTCACGAGAAGAAAAATCAAACATAAGACAAAAGCAAGTCCATGGTTTACCAAAATGTTTGTCCGACTAAGGGCAAATTTTTGCCCCATTGTACCCTGGGTACAAGAGCCTAGAGCCTATAGTGTGGGGAATTTTTCCAACGTCGGGGGCGGGGGCTGGGGATCCCTGGTCCTCCACCACGATCGCTTATACTCCTGGACTTGTTCGGCAAAGCAATACTTATAAGTCAATTTTGAGGTCTCAGGCTTCATGGGTGGCGCCAGAAATTTTCCGACAGAGGATTGGGGATTCCGACAGGGTAGCTAAAATGGCTAAAAAAGTAGTTTTCATGATGCATCATTTTTCCAAATTTCCTCCGACAGTAACTTAAAATTTCCACCGACAGGGGCTAGGTGCTTCCGACAGGGTTGCTGTAGCCAGGGGCGCAAATGCAAAAATTTTTCAGGGGGGTGTGCGTTCAAAGGACCGAGTTTTTTCCACGAGGGACCGACTTTCCAAAACAGATTCTGTTGCCAAAACGCCATCATTTAATGAAAATATAACTAAAATAACAGGCATAATTTTTTTCAGAACTATCGACACGAACCAAACATGATTCTAACTAACCCTAAGTTGTCTCTGAGTAGTATCTTAGCCATCTCCCCTGAACAAGGACACGCCCGTTGAGACAAAACTTGGGATGTTGAAACTAAATGCGAGCGAAGCGAGCAAAAATTGGGTTCGGGAGCTTGCCCCGAGGGAAATTTTTTGCTACCACACACTTGAGATCGTTGGAAAATGCCCCATTTTGTGAAGAATTCGCCTTTTAAAGGTGTAATAGTAATCGACCAACAGAAGGCTTTCCCGGTAAATTCTGAAAAAAGAACTTAAAATCACTTAGAAATAGATTGGTTTTTACTGTAGTTCTATGAAGTATACGCATGATCGTTTGATATTTCTAATACGTTCCTTGCAGCTTCATTTGCTTTAATCTTCTTTTCCACAAGTCTGACTTGCAGAGCCTTCTTCCGTGAAAAAGGAAAAAACCTAGCGAATTATTTTGGGGACTGCGACGGGCCGAAAGGAATTAGGATGGTCCTATCGAAACCTCAAAAATAAGTATGCATTTTAGGCATGCAAGGAATATCCTTTTTGTTATGTTGACCACGACTTTGTGTTGGTCCTGGTGCAACCACCAAATTCCACATGTGGCAGCACCACCGGGAAGATTAATGTGCCACGGTCCAAAGGCATTTACGTGGTAGACTGAAGTCCGAGGCCCACCGTCCAAGGGGATGGGGAGGTGTGCTCCTCTGCTAACAATTCTTAAATCAAGGTGACTAAATTGTAACCAAAAACTGTGTAGAGTTATGTCGACTTTGATTTGTCGAATTCGATAAAGTCTGACCGTGAAAAGGCAAAAATCGGATGACCGATGCCATGGCGAGACTGTCGAATTCGATTTTTCAGGAATTGGACGTGTTCTATCTATTACTTTCGATATATCGAACGGAAAATAAATGAAAATTTTTTCCTCACCCACGCTGAAGGTCATGGTTCCGCACTGCAATGCTTTGGAGATCACGTAATTCTTTGTGATTCATTGTGATTTCGTCAAAATCTTTGCCAGTCATTCTCAAGTAATTATTATGGTGCTTTTCCTCCGTGAAACGCAAGACTTTTAACAGAGCATCGTAAGTCCCATGGACTGCTCGTTGTAACTGCCATGCCTTTGTCCATTTTTCTCGATTTTTCTTCTATTTTTGAGTTTTTTAGGCACCAAACCGATTATAATTGCTGCTGAAGCAACTTCTTCGTCCATAGCTTGCTAAATTTACAAGGAATCCATTTCGATTAAATCTGACCATGTAAAATGTCACATTCGAGACGACAAATCTGAAGGAAAAACTGATTCGACAAGTCGAATTCGACAAAATCTGACCGTCAGCGGCTTTAAATGGTTTTTGGCCAAAGAACTACCATTATTTTACAGAATAATGCAAACTAGATATCATTTGAAATAGCTTAGTGAGCGGAACTTGATTCTTGCAAGAGTTGTAACATTTTGTCTACTTAAGGGGGCTTTTGGATCTCTCGATTAGCCATTATGCAGAAGCAAAGGTTCGATATGATGATAACTAATAAATAGCCACGTTATATTCTACAAGTTTGTAAGGGCATCTTTTCGGGTGCTGCTCAAATTTCTAATTACAGCACTCTGGAGAAAATTGAATTTACTGAGTTTCAGTCTTTAGAATTTTCGAATGCAGGAAATTTGTTCTCTTGCTCACCCGTTCCATGTCAATCGTTTAGTTGGTTTCTTTAACTGCTACTCCTTATCACTGTCTCCACCCCTTCTCGATTTTCAGTTTATCATAGCTAGCTGAGAAATTCTTGGTGCTTCATTTTCGATCACGGACTGTGGTATAGAGACCCCTCAGTCATATTCTGAAAAATGCTATGGTCTTAGAGGAAGACTTTGGCAAGTCCAGGGCCCCTATGGCTATGAGCTACAGTTTTTGAACTCTCTCACCCCCTCTCTCGGCCCTGCAAGCGTGCCCCGGCCAGTCTTGGTTATTCAACTCCTTCCTTCCAAAGAAGCAGAACTACTGGACAAGACCACTGTACGTTAACGCAGCCGCATTGACTGGGACCGACTCCCGGACATTGTTCGTTAATTGGTCCTGCTAACGAAACAAGATCACTATGGCTCACTTCGATACAGCACGGAATTAAGAGCAGAATCGGGGCCGAATTCTGCTGTAACACAGCTTTGTGGTACAACTCTGTTAGGAACCATTGACAAACATTAAGCGGTTCAAGTTCAGAGCCGGATCGGGACCGACTTTTACACCACAGAGTAGCGACTGGGACCGGATGGTGAAATTATTAGGGGGGTGTCACACCCCCCCCCACACCCCCCCTCATTTGCGCCCCTGGCTGTAGCCCCCTTTAGACTTCCCCTGGCATCACCACTCTCAGATTTGGTCGAGTCAATGTTATACACGCTTCAACCAAAACGTCAAACCTCACACATGATTATGAATTTTGATTTAATTTTAGTTGTAAACCATGACATATCAGTCAAATTGCCCGGGGGAGGTACTTCACTATAACTTCATACGGGGATGTGCGACGCAAGGATTTCTGCTACGACCCAATCCCAGAACTTTGGTCCGATATTGATAACCAATCCCAGAATTTTTGTCAGATATTGATACCCAATCCCAGAATTTTGAAGAAGTAACGAAAACAATTCGACGTCAAAGGGATAAGGGATCAAGGGCTGGGAACGACAAGTTTTGCCCCAAGTGGCCATTAGAAGGAAGTTCTGATCTGAGCATATTTTTAAACACAAAAATACTTTAAATCTGTTCACCTGAAACTGACCACGTGTTGCTCGAAAAATTATCCAGTTGTACTTTCATTCAGCACTCATAACCAGAATTTTGAGTATAAAAGTAAACCCCAATTCCAGAAAATTCCAAGTGAAAGTATATCCCAACCACAGAATTTTCAGGCCAAAAACTGCCAAAAACTGGCGCACATTCCCGTCTTACCCCATATTGAAGTACCCCCCCCCCCGGGTCAAATTGCTTATACTCAATTGTGAAGCTAAAATGAAATGCATTTGACTTGTTGCTTTAATCAAACCTGCGGTATAAGAGGGTTCTCTTTAATCGTGTCTTGCTCTTCATTCTTGTGATCTATCATTACCCAATTCACACTGGCAAGCTAAGCCTGCTTTAATAATAATAATAATAATAATAATAATAATAATAATAATAATAATAATAATAATAATAATAATAATAATAATAATAATAATAATAATAATAATAAAAATAATAATAATAATGATGATAATAATAATAATGATAATAATGATAATGATAATAATGATGATAATAATGATTTTTTTTATAATAATGATAATGATAATAATAATACAATTTATTTACAGTTGGCTAGAAGAATAGCTAATACATGCTAATAAAGGCCAACTCTACCTTATTTGCATGCTCGAATTATGTTCTACCCTATTCAAACCATACATATGCGGCAGTTAATCCAGATCCCTCTTTGTATATGTCTGGAAGCCGATTCCAAACCATGTTACCCCAAAATGAAAGAGACTCGTTTCCATATCTACTAGTCCTGGTTTTGGGAAGTTGGAGGAGGTCATTTATTCTTAAGCTATATGGAAGCATCTTTCGATTGAACAACTCCCACAGAAAAGAGGGGTTGCCAGAGGTAATGCACTTTATCTAAGCGAGGTTAAATTTCAACCATTCAAAATGCAAAAAGCATTCGATTTGTTGGACTGACCTACTAGGAAGCTCCATTTGGTAACCTGGTTTAGTTTAAGCTGGTTTAGCCTGCCAGTGTGAATGGGGTATACCTTTTCGAAAGCATTTTCATCTATGTTTATTTGATTGCTGAATCAAGTCAAAATCATCTTTTAAAACATTCATCAGTTAAATTTACAATTTCTATCAGCGGCGGATGTAGGGGAGTGCAAGTGGGACGACCAGGGACAACTGCCGCCTTCATGTTGAAAATTCAGCTTGGGCGCCCCTCATCGCGACTTAAGGGACTCTTCTTTTAATTTTTTCTATCAGAAGGTGGGGGAACATACAAATCAGGACGTTATTCGGTAGAACACCAAAGGATTTTCTGAAACGGGAACCCGAAATATTCTTGCTTCCTTGGCGTGCATGTTTTTGAGGGTATTTTCGGCGCCGTCTCTGGAGGTTGTCCCTCCTTCAATTTTGGGTTGGATCCTCCTTTAATTTCTATTCTTTTGAAATTCTAGTTCTGGCTTCTCGTCGACTGTGTCTTTACTTAACCGGGAACTGTACTCAGGTACGTCAAAATTGTTTTATAAACTGATGATTAATTTACTTTAAAGTTGATGTTTTTTGCCTTGCTTACCATCTCTGTCTGAACTTCGGACATATTGATGTGGTAAGCGAGGCAAAAACAACAACTTTAAAGTAAACTAATTAGCTGTTTATAAGACAATTTTGACTCACAGTTCCTGGTTGAATAAAGACACAGTATTGTATTTTAGAAGCGTAGATTCGACGAGAAGCCAAACTCTGAAGGTGGTAATGTGTGTGTGTGTGGATTTATCTAAGGGTGATTCCTGATTCAAAATAGCCTTGTGCAATGCTTATCAATTAAATTACGAATTTCTCTAGCTCAGGCAAAAATTTGCTTTGCTGTTGCTTCGTTGCGTCTGAAGGGAAACTTATGTTTTTATTCAAGTGTCTAGTCCAACTCAAAGTGTTATTGTAAAATGCTGTTTATCACATTACGCACTGTCCTATTTTACTTCAGTTTCAAATTTGCCTTCTTGCTGCAATATCATCTTCTTTGTATAAATACAGTGTCTGTTGTGGCTACTAAAGCGTGAAAGTCGATGTGTTATATTGGAATACTTGTTAATCAAATCAATGCTCAGTTAAGTCTGTTCCTTGTTCATCCCGTATTTCAACATGCACCATCATGTTTACTCAACCGTGAAATTTAAGTCGAAATAAACTTAAATAAGTTGTAGGTTATGTTATCGATTTTCCTTGTTAGAATTAAATGTCAAATTGGTTTCCTCTTGCTTTTTCTTTCTTAAAGCTTGTCCTGAGAGTGCTATTCATCCACAAAATGCAAATCAGAACCTTTTTTAATATCACTCTTTGATAAGATTGACGATCGCAATATGTCAGCAAATCTTTGGGTTTGTACCAATGTCTAAACAACGAGGACATAATTTATAATACTACAACAGCAACAGTTGATTTGACAAACAGAATTCTCTCAACTGGTAAATAAAAACAAACACGATCGAAAAAGTTGCCCCTAAACCAGTAGGGCAAACTCTCGCCCTGTGCATGCAAAAGGTAGTTTTAAGAAAAGTTACATGCGTAAATCTAAAGTTCTGTCTCGCGGATTTCGTTTATTTGATTCAGAAGCCGATGAAAAACAATTTTCGGGTATTTTTGGCTTAAATAAAACAGTTACCACACACCTCCTGGATCAAATAAACAAAATTCGCGGAACAGAACTTTAGATTTACCCTTCTTCTTTCGTTGTAGGCACATAACTTCTCCTAAAAACACTCTTTCGCTTGCACAAGCTGAGAGTTTGGCCTACTGGTTTCGGAATAATTTTGCGATCGTGCCTGTTTTGATTTACCGGTTGGGAGAATTTCCTTTATCTGCACTTGCTGATCACTTTGAATTGAAGTGTCAACTAAAGCAACTGCTGCTATTATATTACAAAATATATCCTTGTTTATCTCAATAAGATGTCATGTGTGATTTGCGACAACACACCGGATTAGCTAGCCTGTGTTCCAGACCCCTTTGAAACGAAAGGAAAGACTTTCCTTTCGTTTCAAAGGGGTTTGGAACACAGGCTACGGATGAGCTAGGAAAAATTCCCCGCTTTCGAAAATTCATATAACGAAGATACAAGGCGAATTTGAATGTAGGTAAACGCCGAAAGTCCAAAGTTTTTATGATTTTGCTGCCGTCTTTATAAACATTTCAAGGTCGCAAATGCCCGAAAGAGGGTCCTCTCGCACAACAACAATTCTGATGATTTTCGATCAAATGGCAATAAATGTGCAGAAAATCTGTGAAGAAATTTTACGGCTTTTTGCGGTTCTGCGTACAGAATGTCTTTATGATTCATCAAGTGTTTCGACCTATCTCCGGCAATAGACCTTTTAGCTATTCTAAACAAGAATCTTGATCGAACGATATTTCATAACATTTTGTAGAATTTTCGAATGTGAACAATAGCGATTGAAGCTTTAACGCCACTCAATCGAACCTCGTGTATAAAATTGTATAAAAATATCGCTCGATCCAGACTCTTTTGTAGAATAGCTAAAAGGTCTATTCGCAACCGTTACATTTTCGTAAGGTCGAATTAAGCATATTTCCAGTGCTCATAACAAAGCAAGAAAATCTGCTAAATGCTTCAATCTCTCTACTATCAAGTAAACTTCGATTCATAATCCATTAGGCATTCTTGGTGCTATGAACCTTCAAAAGTGGCAAATTTCACGGTCTTCATCATTTCAATTGATTGCCTGGTCATTGAAATGCTATTGTCTGTAATTGCTGATCACTTTGTGTTGACGTGTATCAGTCAAAGACAGCCAATTTGACAAGCGTACTTTTTTGAAAATCAGGTCGAAATTGATTGATTGAATGACACATGTTCAAAATAGCTGAATGTCTTTCTAGTCTTGTGTAAAGTCAGGTTTCCAGATAACACAAATTTCGATCGGTACACATATATTTTTCTTCTTAGTTGACAGTAACATTTAAACGCTGATTGAAAAAGTGATGAAATTCTAGTCAAATATTAGAATACTCTAGTGAGCTGGCAAAGAAGTTTTTTCTTGCAGTCAAGGATTAAACGTTTACAATAGAAACTGGAAAAGATATTCCCAGAAATAAACACTTAGCAAGAAATCAGAAAGTTGTGACAGCAAAGATTTGGTTTAGAAAATATACTGTGTTTACTTTTGAGATTTAAATATCAATCTTTGTGCAGATTATATGATCTCAATCATCTCTTTAGCTAAACGTACTCCATAAAATCAACCCATTCATGTTACTGATGGAAATTTAAGCACACTTGTATGTTTGCGTTTTCATTCAATTCAACCTTAGACTTGATTACATGTCGTAGTTTCGCTTTTGGCTGAACTGATATCGCTACAACCAGGGAGATATATCTCCCTGGCTACAACTACGACTTATTCCCAAACACTTGCAGAAACGGTAAAGTTCCGTGCTGATTCTATATGAAACCTTTCCGCTGCTCCACAAAAGAGTTCGATTGCGCAGTGTTGGAGTCTTTATCACTATTGTGTACATTCGAACATTCTACAAAATGTATCAATCTGTCGTTCGATTCGCATTCTTCTTTAGAATGTAGCTGTGGGCCTAAATCATCTGCTACTTTTTCCTCACAACCACTGGGTCTAAAATGCCTTAAAAATCAGTTTTCTAGAGCTGCTGTATCATCAAATTAGGTATCAGTACTTCGGTAAAGGATCATTCTTGCCACAAAAGCAAAAACCGCTTTGTTCTAAGCCACATGCTGATCGGTAGACGACGGGGCGACAGAATCCTGTCGCCGATTGAAATTTTTTGCCGTTTTTACAGCTCTATGTCCATAAGGCCATCAGTGGTGCGATAACAACAACAACAATTCAACTCAATGAGATGAGCGTAACTTGAGGGTCCTTATGGTAGTGAGGCTAATTCAACCTATGCGTCTGCAAAGTTTGCGTTTCTATTTGTATGAAGCTTTAACACAATGTAGGAATTTAGCAAAAGGGTGCAACAAAAATTCTATCAATAAACGCTCGTGCGGCGGAACATAACTCCTCAATTTCTAAACTCCCCCAAATCACCATAAAGAATGTTCTCTACGTCCATTCATTTCCATTATATAAAGGCTTTAAAGAATTTGATCCAAGTTTTTTATCTTTTCTGTTCGGTGTTTAAGTAGAGAGCGAAAATTTTAAGAAACTTGTCATAGTGTCATAGTGTCTAAAAAAGAACACTGACAACTGTTAAAGATCAAGTCATAAATCTTCAATATCGGTCCAGTGAACAATTTATTGTGTCCTGTCAAACGTGGATAGTATTTTCGTGCATCCCGTGTTATCAAAAAAGAAGTTATTACAAGAAGATACATTTCATGGTTATGCTGCTAGTATCTAGGGCCTGCTCAAACTTCTCTTGCAAAAATTGTGAATTTAGCAAACTGATCATTGATAAGATGATGTGACGGTAAACAATGTCTGACACTGAGGAGAGGTGTTCGAAAAGGGTCGTGCCCAGAGTCATTTGTCATTGTGTGCTACATGTTTCTT
This sequence comes from Aurelia sp. 4 Dawson et al 2005, assembly GCA_964019985.1. Lineage (NCBI taxonomy): Eukaryota > Metazoa > Cnidaria > Scyphozoa > Semaeostomeae > Ulmaridae > Aurelia > Aurelia sp. 4 Dawson et al 2005. Next base: position 7,380,562 of record OZ026493.1, on the reverse strand, counting down.
TACTTTGGACTACAGTGGTTAACCTTCTTTCACAAACCATGTCTGACACCAAGGAGAGATTTCCCAATGAATTCATGCGGAACTTCATCCGTCAGGATATGCTAACGTTTCTATTTCTGGTGGAATAGCTGATAATGAAATGTTGAAGTCTTCTGAAATATCCCGGGGGGGGGGGTACTTGACCTAAATTTGTACGGGGATGTGCCCACGAAATAAATTTTTTTCACCCTGCTCCAGAATTTTTGCCTTCAAATGATACCCTGTTCTAGAAAAAATCGGGAAAAAGTATACTCAAAAACACAAAGATTTGACTAAATAATAACCCGTTGTAACAAAATTTCCTCTTTTTACATGTTTTGACAACCTGCTCCAGAAAATTTGCCTTCTTTTGATACCCTGTTCTAGAAAAAATAGGCGAAAACGATACCCTGAAAAACGGCACATCCCCGTCGGACAAATATACTAAATACCCCCCCCCCCCGGGGTGAAATATTCAGCTTCTGCCGCTCGATAGTTTATCTGGAAAGAATCAACGAAGAAAAGCAATTCTGCATTGAATGTGTGTTTATTTAAACTTGCCCGCTATGTATAAGGATCTCACCCATCTCAACACATAAATGTACAGTCGACTGTATTGCTAAAGATGGCATGAGTAGGCGTTTCTTAGACTGGTGAGTTTTGTCTAAGTTTTGCTCCATTTAATTGAATTGTTATTTACTATTATAGTCATTCCGCTAAAACTTCGTTGCAGCGGAATGGGTATTGTGGGGGGTATCGTTGGGGGTAAATGGAGCAATAAACAAGGGCTCATGTAATAAGTCTAGGCGTTTCTCTGGTCCTTTGTACTGGGTGAGTCAAAAAAGTTTACCCCGTTTGAGAGGCTGTGGAATAAAAGTACCTAGCCAATTATTCAAAGCTGAAATGTTTATCTATCACTTAAATGTAAACTTAGACGTGAAAAACTTTCGTTGGAAAAATCACTCATCTTTTAGATCAATAAATAAGAGAAATACCTGAAAGGTATTTGTATGGGGATTAAGCTTTGCTCCTTCCATTCTGGTCCATGATTTATTTGGAACCAAAATTTAAATTGAATGCAATAGTCAGTTTCAGAAATATAACTTTAATTTCAATAGCATGTAAATCATGGACCCCTCATGGACCACAATGGAATGTGTAGTTCTTGTTCCCATACATTTCCCTTACAGACAGTATTCTAATATTTGGGTCTTTGGATTTTACCAAACAAAATACTGTATTCACATCTAAGTTGGCCGTTGACTGATAGATATAAAGCCCAGTTTGGATATCATCTACCGGGTGAGTCAGAAAAAACGTGGAGGGTTTGGCAGACTATGAAATCGCTGTTGTGAACTAAATTTTTCCGTGTAGCCAAGAGTCTAACTTAGATTGTAAACCTTTTCCCATCGAAATCGGTCATTTGATGCATTTTTTGAAAAAGATTTCTTCGTAAGACCTTGAATGGGAGTCTGGCAAACTGATGAAATCTTTTCCAAGCCTCTTCCGCATTTTCTTCCGAAGAAGTTTCTTTAAAGCAGATCAACGCTCTGTAAATGGCAATGGGACTTCTTCCAGACAACACTTTTTCTTAAAGCCTGGTTCACACCAGGTCTTTTGAGTCGTTAAGTGGTGCAGAAAGACCCAAAGACAAAGGACTCAAACTCTGCGGCTGTGTCATGGGTCTTTTGAAATGATCATAAAGACCGAGAATTTGAACCAGGCTTAACTTTTTCAGTATCCCCTGGCAACGTGTACCTGCAACTCTGGCAGGGCTAAAATGCTGAAGGGGCTCCGTCACAATTTCACCAGTTTGCCAGAATCTCATGCAAAGTCTTACAAGGAAAATCTTTTTTAACAAATGCATTAATAAACTGATTACATTGGGGAAAGCTTTATGATCAAAGTAAGACTGTTGGCTGCGTGAAAAATTTAATTGACGATGATCATCTGGTTCAATTCGAGACCACAGTCCGACAAATACACATGTTTTTTCCAACTCACCCAGTATATACTTTTTATTCCACAGCCTGCCAAACAGGTAAACTTTTTTGACTCACCTGGTATAGACTATTCAAGTCAGTCCCATTCCCTCACCATGACTAAAAACATCTCAGCTTTCCAGACATTTGATCATAATTTGAATAACCAAACTACAAGCATTTCAAACGAGATTTAGAAAATGTTTATATATTTAATGAAATTTGTTTTGCAAACCATTTTTCAAATGGCTGGAATATTTTCTGGCATTCTGCCATGTAACTTTAATATACATCTATTTCAATGAAATTTTGCCTGTATGTGTTCAATCTTTTCTAAGAGCTCAGTTTTCCCAAGAGTATAGTAACTTTCCATCCATAGTGCCTTTAACTCATGCAATATCTTTCCAAATGAAGGTCCAGGCTTGATACCAATGCTCTTCAAATCATTTCCAGAAACAGGAAACTGGGGTACAGGCCAGCTAGAAAGCTCCTCTGCAATTCCTTCCAGTCCTCTGTAAAGCAACACCTGGTCAACATGTTTTTGTAACTGACAAATAGCTTTAATACTCACACACGATGCCAAAATGTCTTGATATGGCTTTTTAGGGTCTTCTTTATCTTCTAAATTCCTGTGGGTCACAATGAATTTTCCAAGGTTTCTCTCTGCTGTAGACAGCTTCATTGATCTTGCTAAATTTTCTGCTTCTTCAACAGTGTCTACAAGACTCATTAGGATTGTGACAGGCTCCAACTTGTGTGCATGACCATGATTCCACACATATTTGAATTCTTCAAGATGTTCTTGTGTGCATGGTGGAAGACCTTGAAACAAAAAGAAAGTTCAGAAAATACCTAAGCAAAAAATCCTGAACCTAATAGTTTTCAAGGGAATGTACCATGGCATAAAGATAGAAAATGAAGTTGCTAAAAAACTATCCATGCTTACCAATGTTTTCTGCAACTCCAAGCTCATACATGAGTTTCAATAAACTTGGTGCAAATTTTGCTGTTATAATTTTGGCAAGCTCAACCCAGACTCTTTCAACTGCAATATTTTTCAAGCCAGGGGCACATTTTCTTATCACTTCAAGTGTTGTCTTTTCATGATCATCAGCATTCTCTGATATCCTACCATAAAATCGAAAATATCTCAAGATTCGTAAAAAATCCTCCTTGATTCTTTTCTCAGGATCCCCAACAAATCTGACTTTCTTGGATTTAAGATCATCAACTCCACCAAAATAGTCATGCAAATTTCCATCAAAATCTAGGCTCATAGCATTTATGGTCAAATCTCTTCGTTCTGCATCTAATTTCCAATCATTTGTGAACTCCACAACTGCTCTTCTTCCATCATGCTCTGTGTCAATTCTTAATGTTGTTATTTCATAATTGTGTCCATTGATATGGGCTGTTAGCGTACCATGCTGCAAACCAGTTTCAATGTACCTGATTTTGTTCTCCTTAAATATTTCTATCATTTCATCAGGAGTAGCTGTAACTGCAAGATCGATGTCCTTTGGAATATGTCTTGATAACAATAGATCTCTTACTGCCCCACCAATTATACGGATATGATGCCCTTTCTCAATAAATGCATTAGCAACGGTCATCAGTTCCTCAGTCAGAAGATTTTGGAAAAGTTTGTGTGAGGACAGATTTGGATGGCCTTGACAGTATTTACAAAATGAGCTTGCTACTTCCATAATGTCGTGGTCGGTACTGATCGCAAAATTTACGGAAGATGTCGTCGTCCAAAATTCCTTTGCTGATTTTCTGAAAGAAGTTCTTGTTCTAGCTTCAACTAGCTTCGAACGATAATTTCTCGGCAACGTTGTACCAGATGCAACACCATCACTGGTCCTATCACTAATCTTCTTGCTAATGCAAGCTCTCCCAGAAGCCAGCAACGTCTTAGGCCGCAAATGTAGGCCACCGACTTTGTCCGTGAAAAGATGATCGAAAACAGTTGTTGGACTTCGAATAGCGACAAATCTTCTGAAAAAACTAGCAATTCTTCGTAATTCCGACCTTCTAAGTGCTAAAACACAACGGTTATAAAGCATCTGCGATTGAGGAGATTGCAACAATTTCGCTGTGGATTTCTTGGAACGGCGAAACAAAAACATATGCTGGCACCCTCGTACTCGTATTTGCTCTTCAAAATGAGTCCGTTTGAGTTGGGTCATATTTTGCGGAACACAGAACGGACAAAGGATAAGGTACTTTGAGGTGCGTTTTTGAGTGAATTTTTATTCAAGGGTACACTTTTCAGCTTTCTCGATCTATGGGTATGCTTCTTATTTGCCATATTTATGTTCGACCCATATAAGCGACACATGCACGTACCCTCAGCATTTTATGTAACTCCCCAGGGCATAGGCAATGACGGCAAAGAACTTACCTGATTTGGGGATTGTTTAATCGGTCATCACAAGTGAACTTCGACGATGCCTTTCGCTTCAAAGATCAACAACTGAATTCTGGTGTTCCATAGTGCTCAAATCTTGGACCTCTTACAACTGAAACAAGCATCATCAAATGTGCAGATGATACTGACAATTACTTTGCGACTTATGGTGGTCCGAATCTAAGCGAAAGCCTCCTATGAGCTTAATATCAGAATCCTAAGCAATCGTCTACTATCGATCCCTTCTCTTTATATGAAATGTTATCAGATGTATTTGCTATGAATTTTCCAGAAAATATTGCAGAGGATTATTTCTTTTGCTTTGGCGTAACATTGACTGACAAACGGGCAATTTCCTCGCCAATATACAACCCGAGAAATTCACCACTTTTTAGCAAACTCAAAAACAAGAAAAGATCAGGGGCGAACGAAAGTCAAACAAATAATTCATCTCTCCTAGGGAGTTACGGAATCATATATCAACAAAAAGCAAGGTTTCTACATACGTTACGTAGTCATGCATTTCACTTGGCCTAAGAAGAATTCTTCTTGAACAAATGCCTAGTAAGAATTTATATGAATCGTGGAAATTGAGTCCAGAAAAATCATTTAAGTAAATCAAGTATGAATCCTCAACTTCTTGAGCCTTTTTTGTTTTCGCGTCTTTATTAGACATTTTTTCTGTCTGATTTGTTTTCCAATGGCATTTACATGAGTCACTTCCAATGTCACTCCTTTCTCTTATAGGTACTTTGTCGTACACAAAGCTGCTTGGTGGCAACTTTTGGAATTCCTTAGGCCTTTCACCTTCTAGATCAGAGACTGCCTGTTTCATCATCTGTGCGTATTCCTCTTTTGCTTCAGTCATACATGCCCTATATTGTGAATGAATGTTTCCAGGTTTTTGTTTACTCGCACGACGTCCTGGAGCTTCCTTGTAAATATCTTCTGAACAGAAGGTAGCGTAATTTCTGAAGTCGGTTATGTAGCATAAATCACGTTCACTAGTTGGGTAATTGTAACGAATATCTTCTGCCTGTTTGTGTTCAAGTCGGACAGCGATACAGTTCCAACATTCCAACTGCTCCAGGGGCTTGTCGAGAAACTTCTCCAGAATTCTTCCATCTCTATAACAAGATATGAGGCCTTTTTAAGATCGACTGATTACATTTCAAAAGAAGTAAGAGGGTGGATTACAAGTGGATTCCAAAACTGGTGACTGAAATGACATTAAAGTCTTGGCTGCAGAGCTACATTCCTATTGAGCCAATTCAATTGTTTGTCTTCTATGCATATTTTCCTAGAATCCTAGGTAGATTCAGAACACTGAGAAGCTCATGGAAGCAGTGTCCTTTTCATTCCTCTCGATTTGGCCACAACTCGCGATTCCTTCGGTCTGGAATTACAGGAAGTTGATGATTCGCCTAGCTCTTCAGAGTGCTCCAAAAAACAATGCCCCTTTTGTGTGGCTGTTGTGGAGGAGCTATAGATTCAATCATCTCGGTTTCTACACATTTTCATAAGCCAGGCTTCAACTTAGAGTTTGAGACCTCATATGAGTCAATCTGACAGGTGGTTGCTGATTTATGGCAGAGAAAAGGTAAAATAAGTTGTTGTTTCAAGAACAGCCTTGCATCGTTCGCCAGCAATGACAAAATAAAGTAAGTTTTCAAGAAAAAGCTCTAGCGTCGTATTAAAATTTTGCAAAATCTTTTTAAAGGATTAGCAGTGTTTTCTGTTCATAGGAAAGCACTTTCTACCTTTTCACAAAATGTAATGAAGATTTCAATACGATGCCAGAACCCATTCTTTGAAAACTTACCTTTATTTTCAAACTGCCGGAGAACAACAGAGATGCTACTTTTGAAGCAATCAGTAATTTTTGCTTTCTTCTGCCATAAATCAGCAACCATATGTCAGATTGACTCAAACAAGGTCTCAAACTCTAAATTGAAGCTTGTCCTATGCAACAGTGAAAAAACCAGAAAATCGAGTCTATAGCTGATCCACAGTAGCCACACGAACAGGGCACAATTTTTTGGCACATCCAGTACTTAATAGGCTTAGCAGTATTGGGACTCGAGTCACCAGCCTCTAGCTTGGTACTACCGGACACGACCACCGCGCCATTTCCTCTGACTGCTTCATGTTTTCGTTATTTTTCAATAATCAAACAAATTGTGAACGATTTTGTGGGGAAACCAGTGCATTTCTTGTCTTACCTCGTGGTACAGCTTAACATCACAGTAGGAAATGTCAATTCAGTTAATAATATCATTACTGAATGTTAATAAATACCTTACCTTTCCTTGTCTCCATCAAGACCATAAATCAATTTTAGGGCCACAATAATGAAAGCCATAGCCATTTCTTCGTAATATTCATTATTTTTTGCCTCGTGGTTTCCTCTGAAGTTCGTTCTCGGAGTATAATCACTCGCTTTCATCAAAGAGATGGTTAGTCTATGTATTGCAGCTATCAGAAAAATATAAAGAATAACTATCGCGGGTAACGCTTACGATAAGGAGCAGAACTGTCACTGAGTTGGTGATATAAGGAAACCAAGCCACAATAATTCCCATTACTTCTCAAAATTCTGAAGGGAAAATCCAGGGTGTCCCAAAAGAGTTACCCAGTTTGAGCTGATATTTTAGCAAAGTGTGTAGTGTTTGATTAAAATTATAAAAAATGGATTATACGATGCCAAACTTACATCTGAGTATTTGTTTCATTTCTGTACCTGCACCTGCACCTTAGATTTATGACGATGAGTCCCCTGTATCCCTGCGGTAAACCTTGCTCAAGAGGGACTCATCATGAAACAATGAAAAACCCGGCCCTATCTCATGCATTCGATCATGATTCGATCGATCGAATCAGGATTGAACGATTGCCGTAGCTCTGTTCAACGGTCACTCCTCGGAAAGAAAATGCGATAAAAACCACGTTAAGCTGGCGTTTAATCAAAGAAACTTAGTATAAATCTGAAGAAGGAAGTTCATTTTACCTGTTAAGTCCAAAATGAGTCTTTAAACACTACATTTTCAATGTTTTTAAGACCAAAACAAACCAGAGAAAACTTCAGCCACCTGCCGTTGCAACTTTGTTCAAAATCCAGTCAACTGCATCATTCAAATCGAAAATTCGACATCATTGTTCTCTGCCGAATCTCGCAATCTGATTGGTACGTTAGGAATTGCGAAGTTTGGGCCTAAATAGGGCCAAGTTTTTCATGTACTATGAGTCTCTATTGCCTGAAGCGATATCATCAAGTCAAAGAGCACAGGGCAACAAGAGACTCATCGTCATCAGTCTACCTGCACCTATTGATTTTCTATAAACATTTTCCAGAAAAACAGAATACCAGAAATATCTACTTTTTCCTCCACAGAAGCAAATACACTGAAAAATAACTGCTGTGTCTAATAACCCAATGTATGAATTTTCGCTGGCAAGAACTCTTTTCTGGTCTATGACCGGTGCTCAACAGATAATACATACCAGGTAATTGAAAATCCAGTACTAGCTTTGCTATGATAAGAAAGATGTCTGGTTCTGGAATCTTGGGCAAATCGAGAAAATTGATGAGAAAACTGGTTCCTGTATGCAGCGGTGCTATCCTCAAAGGGCGAATGAGAAATGTAGTACGTAGATCCTCATTTGACATTTTCATATGACTTGGTAACACTTGTGTTATTCTGTGGTATGGAACAAGTCCCTTGTCTATAAATCTAAAATTTAAATTTTTGATAGAATTAGATTTTGGAACTAAGATTGAATAATAGTTTGTAAAATGAAAGCGAAGCAACAAATGTTGTAATAGTTAAGCGCATGCAACCTAACATGGCCAAACTTTCCGAGCGTAAAAGAAAAAATTTGGGTGCCCCAAAAAGGTAACAGATTCGATCCCCCCTGGGGACAATAACTTCAATATGCGGATAACGGGGGTGTGCCATTTGACGTCTGAAATCACACCCTGAAATTTATAAAGTTTTGCGAAAACGATCACCTAAAATTTACAGGCCATTGAAAATATATACCCTAAAATCGTGACAACGATCCAAATTTTAACCACATAGGTGAAATTTGACCAAAATCAATACCCTAAAGCGTTATCTTTCTAAAATGACACCCCAAAATTTATGAATACTTAAGATTTTACCAAAAATGATACCCCAAAACTTATTTTCTGCTCGAAAAAAGGCACCCCAAAAAATGGCACATCCCGTGCTAGCATATATGATAGTTACCCCCCGGGGGATGCGAGTAGGGCTTGCGGTAAAAATTTAGCTCGAATCAATAGAAGTAATCCTCGAACTTGAAGAAAGATACCCTATTTGTTGATATTGGAGGATTGAGAGTAGACACCTCTATCCTGAAAGCCTAGATTTGTCTCCAGTTCTACATTTGGCCTAAACCATAAAAGCGCAGTTTTGGGGAATCTCCTCAATGAAAGACAAGGAGTAAAAATTCTGAGCAAGGATCTGCGTGGTAAGGTGAATAGAAATGTGAAAGCTGAAAACCAACAAACATGTCAACGAATATATGCACCAAAAATATCTGTCTTTAGTCAAACTGAATTCACAAAAAAGCATCTTGTCCTTTTGGCTTTTCCATGCTTTGGGTATCTGCAATTGTTTTGTTTCGTAATAATTCCAGTGATAACTAAAGCATTTTATTCAAACGATTTGATAAGATGAAAATTGTATCTATCTCTGTTAAAAAACCTAACAAAGCAACCCTATTACATTTCCATTCTTTCTCTTTCTTAAGAGGTCATTCCTGCGATGGTATGTCTTCATATTGCAAGATGTGCTTCTTCTGTGGCATTTTGTAGTGATATCCTTTCCTTCGTACTCTTATCGATTGCATCACATGGGAGATTCTTTCATATCAAATTTTTTCACACCAGCAACTATTTCGCTGATGAATAACTTTTATTTGGCAGATGTAATGCACAACTTATGTAGAATGAATAGAGATTTCTCTTCGGGACAAACTTTTCGAGAGTTTGATTGTGACGCTCGATCAGAAAGAATTCTTCCGAAGCACGAGGCCTCTTGTGCGTACTTCGCTATGATTCAGGAGATTCCACAACAAACGCGTCAACGCAAAAATTGTTGGTTTGGAGATGGAGGCAAATCTACACTTCCAATATGAAAATTTCTACTCTCAATGCTATAATATAAACAAACAAGGCATCTATCTTCAGGTCAATTATCGAGGATTAGTTTAAAATTATTTCCGACAGATTCAAGCTCGGGGGGGGGGTAACTTAGTCCTTTTCATGGTATGGGGACGGACGTGCAATTTTTAGGGGTACTTTTTTCAAACCGTTACGGAATTATGGGTGTCTTTTTCACAATTTTTAGACATTTAACAGAATTATGGGTGTCCTTTTCAGGGGATTTTTCAACATTTCCGGAATTATGGCCCAGATTTTCATTCGATTTACGGAATTATGACCCTAAAATCCACCAGAATTTACGGAATTATAGGTACCAATTTTTCGGGCAAAATGGCACGTCCCCGTCAGATGATAGGTCGAGATAATGGGGATTCAAGCTAAATTCTTAGCGCTAGCTCTGATCAAATCTGTTCTTTCTTCTGGGACACAAAGCATACATTCTTTGAGAAATCGTACCATCATCATTATGACACCTACTTAAAAAATTACAACTCTGTTGCTTGATTAAGGGTTCAACTTGATTTTGAAAACCTAGTCATAATTTGAAATGCACCATCCTAATCTCAGATGAGGGATCAGCTTCTGTTGGCTGTTCCTAAAGCCATCAGTGATTTTCTCAATTTGATCCATGGGTCAACAAACAAAATGTTTCGTTAGGACAGGCATTGCATTCTAACGGTATGTTAAGATGCAATTATGCTTTCCCATCAATGCTAGGCACCAAAAATTCAAAATCTACATAACCATGAACAGGCCATCCTTAGCTTGAATACTATTGGATTGAATTATTCAGTGCTGTCAAGTTTTAGCCCGTTCCCGACTTATTAAACGATAATATGCGAGTGAAGGTGACCATGGCTCTGAGGGTGGCTTTGGATGAAGCTGAAACATAAAACGGGCTGGATAGCCTGGACCAGGCTGTCGACACACTACGGTATTTGTTGACTACTGGTCTTTCAATCCTCTTATTAGTAGTGTGGTAGGATGATCGTTGGACAAGTGCCGCGTTAAACCGAGTTCGAATCCTTCCTGGTGCAGTAAACTTTGAATTTTCACGTGGATTAAAACACTTAATGCTGTCCAGTGGCAGCCTGTGTCCGAATGGGCATATGAAGAAAAAGGGCTTTTGGCTAATTCCTAATTTTGGAAGGAAACAAAGGATCAAACCTTTAAAGAAAAATTTTGAAAATTAAGTTGAAGCCTCAGTACCATATCATAATTACAGTTTTACAAACTGGTTGCATCACTTTTCCTATAAGACTTTTCAAACAAAGGGTATATTTTGCTGACTCACGCAATATTTCATAAGATTTACTTTGATTTTGCAGCAATTGAGAAAAGTCACTAAAATTCCTGTTAAATGCACGCGAGAGATCAAATGTTCTGCAGGGTGGGTAAAAGACAGAAGTATTTTTCTTATATTTGAACATAAGCATATTCGACGACAACCACGAAAAGGACATAAAACACTTGATCAAATGATAAAAAAGAAACTCCTCGCGCAGGACAATGAAGAAATTACAATTTTCAAGGGAGAGAGATATCGTCTGCAGATTCATTGCCATGGGATTGAAAAACTTGTTTGAAAATTCTCTCTTTACTTTTATGTAGGAAATGTAATCACGAACTTCATTTTGTTGTTTGTCTCCTTAAAGGCAGTCTGTCACGTATCTGATTGGCCGCTACAATCAGAGCTCAACACAAGAAATTTCTTTGTGAATCTGTGTATTTGAAACAAAGGAGGGCTAATCTTCTTGACTTTCTACGGCCGTAGAAAGTCAGAGGATCATCAGCCATTCAAATTTCCTATTCTTTGTATTGTCATTATCACCCAATCAAATGCGTGACAGACTGCCTTTAAACTGTCTTCTGAAGATGAAGCAAAGAATTTGCTTGGAAACGTCAAACAAGAACATGGCTTATAGTCTTAATAATCAATTCTTTATCACTGGACCACTGGATTCATCTGCCAATGGATTTGTCTACTCAAAATCTTATTGCAATTTCAACCTGAATTTGACTCTGTCTCTGCTTTCTGAACTTTTGTCTACTGTGATTGGGAATGGGAAAGACTGAAAATGAAATTTAAAAGCCTTAAAATGATAATCGTCGCAAGCTTGGTTTTGCGATTTTTCGTGAAATTACGGTTTCCTGGCAACACCTCAATTTGTTTGAAATCCATTTATGTATCACTCTTGAAAGAAATGGAATGCGCAGCTGCATCAAGAACGGAACAACGGTAAAACATAAGCCTGGTTTCCATATAATCGCAAGGAGTCGCAGAGAGTCGCAATGAGTCGCAGAGAGTCGCAAGGAGTCGCAAGGAGTTGCAATTATTGTGACTTGAAAAAGTGGTTTCCATATGATCGCAAAGGATCGCAAAGAATCCTAACTAACTTCACTTTCATCAAATTTCAAACCAAAATTGTGATCACGGAAATGAGATTATCCCCCGAAACAATTGAGTTGTTATCACAAGGAGTTGCAAAAGTTGTGAACAGTGGTTTCCATTAATCGCAATGGATCGCAACGAGTCGCAGTGAGTCGCAGAGATAGAAAATTTTCTATCTCTGCGACTGCCTGCGACAGCGATCGCAAGGAGTCCCTAACAAAGTTTTAGCCGGTTTCCATATGAGCGCAGAGAGTCGCAAGCAAACTTTACCACTTTTATTGCGACTCGCTGCGATTCCTTGCGACTCCTTGCGATCATATGGAAACCAGGCTATACAGTTCTTTCGCATTAGCCAAACAAATGAGACAACGTTCTTTTTGAGACAACTTCGGGTAAGCTTTACAAACCTTACTAAGTCAGCAAGAGTGATGGGTTCTTTTTTGTACAGTAGGCCGATGTAAACAATTACGATAGTTAATCTTTGCTGCAAACGGCTCCAGCTCTTGCTCCCATCATGTTTGCACTTTAAAGAGCCAATGTGCTCTTTTGTCTCGATTTCATCACTATCAGATGATTGCTGTGATTGGTCAGAATCAGAATAATTTGATTCATCAGACATTGCCTCGTATGCATCTTCATCTGGACTAAACAGCATGTCAACTAGGAAGGAACGCAATTTTTGAAAAACTGAAGAGATGGATTAAGAAAGAAACGTTTGGCAATGTACTGGGTGAATCAAAAGAGACTTAATGCGTTTTGCGGGCTATGGAATAAACACTATGTGGCAGACACTGCACAAAATGGTGAAATTTCCCCATGCTCTTGTGTTGGAAATTTTGGAAAAACGGATACTTTCCTAACAGTTTCCTAAGAAGGAGACGAAAATTTCTGTTTACCTTCAATTTCCCAGAAAAAAACTGTCCATTTCTTCTAAATTTCCATGCAAAAACTATTGGGAAATGTAGATACTTCTTGCTATGCGATATTCAAAATCAGAATACAATCTTTCATCAGGCTACATCGGGTTATTCCACAGCTCGCCAAATGAGTAAATTGGGACTCATCCGGCAGATTTTCGGCCTAACTTCGAAATCTCATTCGTCCGAAATTTGAGGAGGCCAAACATTTTTCATGACAAAATCGTTTGAATTGAAGCAGCTTTTGCTTCAGTAATTCAAAAGAACTTAAAGAGGATGATGATACCAGGTGACCAACCAAAGAAGTGAAACTTTTTGAAAAACCATGAAACCCCGATTATGGAACGGACATGATGATTGTTCATATTTCATATATTTATTTCATATTTCATATTTGAATCTTTTAAGGAAGGTAGCCCATCGACAGAAGCTGTTTTTCAAGGGGCCCTTCGATAAAAACTGAATTACGACATACCTCGAAAAATAATGCAAGTATATAAAACCATAATTTCAAAGCCTATTTACAATTATACAATATATACAATAGAAAGAAAAAGTTAACCATTTATTGATTTATTAGAACCATTTTGGGAGGATGCTGTTTATACTCAGCAGGAAGGCTATTCCATAGTTTAGCTCCATGAAAAGAAAAGCATTTTTGCCCATTTGCTGAATTTCTCTCTGGCAACCTTAAATCAGTCTCAGCGTTCCGGAGGTTGTGGGCGGAGCAAGCTGAGTTTTTGGTGTAAAGGTTGCAGGTTTCGAGTGCTATGTGTCCCTTACAAGCAACCTGGTTTTGAAGCATATTAAGCAATGACAGGAAAATCATCATCGAGTTGGATCCTTTGCCTACCCACCCACTCAATATGGTTGAAGGTTGATAAACATCTCTGACGAAGGTCTTCTGTCATGTATGACTCGAACTTTTCCCGAAAATTGTAACATATAGCTTTGCGGTTAAAGACCCTCTACTAACCATTAGGCTTTGCGCTCGTTCTTTGTTATGGACAAACAAATAACAGGAGACGGCACGTGTGAAGTATGGGAGGCATGTCCGTTGCTTAGGCCCCTTTTGAAATTGGAGAAAGAGCAATATCAAAATTTGGACTCTACACCTTTGTCTATGCTCAAGATCCATTCTCAAACATGATCCTTTGTGCGCTGAATGAAAAGCAAGGCAGAGACCTTAGGCCACAAACGACTCTCAGATAATACGAAAGTCGTATTTGGCGCCACAAAGGATCATGGTTAGCAGTGACTCTTTAAACTATGATAGCTTTTTAAATACTTTTGTTCCCTGCTGGCGCATTCAAGCAACCTTAAATTGCCACTGTTGGCAGAAGCCACACCACAGTGAGCCATGGAATAACTGGCAAACTTTAAAAAAATTATGAAGGTTTGCAAAGCCTTGAAATCATAGCTGCGTAGGAAACTGCGAAGGATTCATGGCTCGTAGACCTGCGAAGGAACTGCAAAAAACGGAATTGCGAAGAGGAGAAAAGCAACAAGGAGAGAAGTGTTGCAATGTCCGACGCAGCTATTATTCTTATTATTCCTGTCAAAATCTGCCAAAATTTGGCATCCGGTGGTCCCAAGGGTATCTGTTGAGGTCTAGCTTCCTATCGACAACAACAGATACCCTTTGGGTGGAAATGCTGTAAACGATGCCCAAAGTCTTATAAGAACTATCGTCAATCAAAATAATTCCGTCTACAGTTTTCAGCAAAATAACATCTTTCATAAGAATTTCTTATAATCTCTGCTCTGAACGCATAAAAACGTCTTTACTGCTACTTGAAATCAGTTCTTTGTGCACACAGTTGCAACATCATATCGTCAGCAAGTGACGCTAATAGGCAAAAGACCTATTTGATTTATTCCATTTCCTTACTTAACCTTTCCTTTGCAAGAAGAATTGAAAACATTTGGACAACATTACATCTTGGACATTTAAGATTTCGCACAATGCTTTGTTCCATGCTTTTATCACCTTAAAATCAAATACTTATAAGCAACCCGGTTTGGTGTTTTAAGAAACGTTCACGGTTCTTTTGAGTCATGTGGTAGTATAAGGAGGAATGGCTCTCATATTATCACAGCAAATCATTTGTATGGTAAATCATTTCATCAATATTTGACAAATCTTCTTTCCTATACATGCCGTTGCAAGAAAACGTCTCTTGCTGTTTGCAAAACTGAGGCATACCATTAAATATAACAGGCTTGTTTCCACGTATTATTCATCTCAAACCTCAGGTTTTTTAATCTTTAAAGTAGCCGAATTAATCATATCTAATTCTATATATCTTTCTACTACCAAGAATGCAAGAAAAACAACATGTGAAATTGATAGAAACGTGGCAGTTCTGGTAATTCTGGCAATTCAAAGTTTGCAACTTCACTGAAATCTGTCTAAAATTTGATGTCATGTGAAAATGCCTGCAAACAAATCACTGAGGAGTTTGGCAGGGGTAATTCTGCGTTATCGCATCTCTCAAGTGACACTGAATTTGAGAAAGAGTGACCCATGATCCATTCTTATTCTCACCTTCAGAATGTTATCAAAATGAGATCCAAAATTTAGTACCGGTACCTTGCTGTTAACATCTGGTAATTTCATACCTTGTCCTTAAAACTGGTCAAATGCTGGCTAGATTTACTATTTAAGACTATATGTATTCTGTCAGTGATTGGCACTAGAGCCAGTGATAACGATTGAATCTCAAATTCGAACTGAAATGACTCTTGGAAGTTATTTTTCTGGAAGAACGCAAGTATGCAAAGAAAATCCTTTACCGAGGAAGAAATATATTTTCAAGAATCCAAGAACCAGATCTCTTTCAACTACCAAGACTAACAGCCAGGTCTGGGCTTCATTTCTCGGTAAAACTAGGCAGTTTTTTTGGCGCATTCTGACAAAGAATCTTACTTTCCTGTTATTATCCCGTTTCTATATTCTTTCATACGCCTGTTTCACTCTCGCTCGCATAGTTCCAACGAATATCCATCAAAGTACATATCAATCTTTACAATTCAAAAAAAGGTAGACAGTCATCATGAACCATTGGCGGTGCCTTTAGGGATGGGGACTGTGGAAGCGGTGATGAGGTCAGTTGTTCTCGTTGTTGATCTCTCGGCTAGGTTCCCGAATGGTCATCCTTATCGCTTATGTTTTGCTTAATGTCCATTGTGTAACTGGATCCACTATTTATCCATGAAAATTATTGTTTATAGCAATTCATATCGGTATATTTAATTACATGTTAGTTTCATATTCTTCATGTGAAAGCTTGGGGTACATCACCATTTCATTTTTCAAAAATTAATAAAAGAGGAGTTGGGATAAAAGTGGCGGGCTGGAAAATGTTTAAAGGCTGATCCTTTCCAGTCAGTAGAATTTTCCGAGCGGGCGGAATTTCTGTTGTTTGCGAGAGAAAATGTCGCTCTGAAATTCAATAGATAATTACGGTTGAGCAACTTCTTATTGTCTAAAATTCCGCCCGCTCGGAAAATTCCGCTGACTGGAAATTGGCCTTAAGATTAATAAGCGACGATTGTTCGATACTCGAAAGTAGGTTTTGTTTCAGGTAACTCGCTATGGTAAACTTTATACATTGAATATGAAAAAAGGATCTCAAAATTATGTTACCTTCATCCAGGTCTAACCTATCTGTTTGCTCGATATCTTTTTCTCCTTGAGTAACATCATCTTTTTCTTTCTTCAGCGTTAATGTCGAATGTTTATGGGTTTCACCTGACTGTAGATCTCTCTGTATTTTCATATTCTCAATTGCAATTGTACTTCCTTCTTTTGCACCAGTAAATGCAACTTTCTTTCTGCTTAAATAGCGAAACCAAATTTGGCACACAATGTCCTAAGAAAATATTAAAGCATTTACTAAAAGTGACCAAAGTCACACCACAAATGAGGAGGTTTTGAAACATGTCAAAGAAAAGGGATTTAATTATTGTTGGCAAGAAGAGTATTTGCGAAAAGATCTACGGCACGTCCTCGTAAAACGTTGATGAAGAACATCATGGATGGGGCAAAGCTAAATTTTGAGTGATGGATAATAGGAGCTAAAGACTATCACTACTGGAGACAAGTAACGGCGAATCTCCTATATTGAAGGAGTCATCGAATGATGATGGTGATAGATGATGATGATGATGATGATGATGATGATGATGATGATGATGATGATGATGATGATGATGATGATGATGATGATGATGATGATGATGATTTTGATGATGATGATGATGATGATGATGATGATGATGATGATGATGATGATGATGATGATGATGATGATGATGATGATGATGATGATGATGATTTTGATGATGATGATGATGATGATGATGATGATGATGATGATGATTTTGATGATGATGATGATGATGATGATGATGATGATGATAATTATGATGATGATGGTGATAGATGATGATGATGATGATGATGATGATGATGATGATGATGATGATGATGATGATGATGATGATGACGATGATGATGATGATGATGTTGATGATCAAAATTATGACTTGATGACCTGGAAGAAAATACTCCGAAATGGATGAAGCAACTTAAATTCTATTAAAAGCAAAATAACGTCAAAACTCTACAACTTTTCAGCACAGTGGACATGGCAACACAAGAAAATGAATCCGTTGGATTTTGGCTACTCTTGCGCCAAGCAAAACTATCAGCTTTGACAGGCCACGAGAAATCATACACTGGACCTTTTTTGACACTAACTTAATATCAAATCCTCAAATCATGATGAAAGACTTGTCTTTTGTTCATTCATGCCGAATCTTCAGAAGATTTCTTCGACATTTTCATTCGCTTCTAGTGTTCTCGAAGCCGAAAAGTTTAGGAAACGGAGGACTAAGAAATTTACAAAATCCTATGACCTAATTCTGGATTTTGCCTAGAGATTGACAGCAATGTGTCGAATCGGTCCAGTGTACAATTTATCACGGCATACCATAAGCTGATAGTTTTTAGCGCACCTGGTGCAAAAGTGGGCGACCGGGTGAAAAAATCCCACTGTTTAAAAAGTCATTGCAGTAAAATTAGTTCAGCTATAATCATAGAAATTTGTTTTTCTAATAGCTAAAAGAATGAAGTATTTTTCTTCTATTTCTTGGTAATTGCCAAAGTAATATTCCCTTAGTAGATTCGAAAGGTTGAAGAAATCAGTCTTGCAGAACAGCAATGGCCCAAACCGCATGATCAAATCATTCGAAATCCCTCTGTGAATTAGCATAACTAATAAAGTAATAAACTCAAACTAAACAGAAACTGAAACCAATACCTCATTTATTGCACTGCAAATAGAAGTACTAGAAATGATAAACTGACAAGTTGCGTTTTCTTCATTTCAAGATGCTTTTGATCTTAAGTTTTAGGTCATTGTCTGTATGTTCTGCAAAACTAATGTTTTGAATATCGTGAATTTACCGAAGTACTGTTAGTTTGAAAATTACCAAAACTTATATAAAACGTTTCAGTCCTTTAGCTATCATGAAAGTTAGTGTCTGTGGTTATAGCCTAAGGGCGTATTCTTTTGGGCATCTGAAGTCTGCGAAGTCTTTTGAAAACGGTAGGCTTCGCAGAGAGAAATTTCAGTTGCCAAAAGAAAGGGAATTCTGAAAACGGTAGAGTTGGCAGACTGCGCAGAGAAAAATGCCAAAAGAATATGCATTCTGAAAACGGTCTGGTTGGCAGGCTTCGCAGAGAAAAATGCCAAAAGAATGGGAATGGAATGCTGAAAAAATGAGAATTCGAATGTTGTTATTCGACCGAGCGAATTGAAACCATTGCAATGCAGCAGTTCTCATGGACTGACGGGGCTACCGTGCCTAAATAAATAAAAATGAAATGAAATGAAATGAAATGCAATGTACTTTTGTTATGCCAATCGCAAGAGAAAAGAATCTGCGAAGTGTCATTGTTTTTTTGAATGTTTTTGAAAACTTTCATTCACGAAACAATGCTTTCTGCGATCTTTCAAAAGTCCGCCAGCTCAGGAGCAGAAGGTTTCCGAAGCCTCGGATATCTACCGTTTTCAGAAGAGCCTAAAAGAATACGTCAAAAATCTCTCGAAAGTCTACCGAAAACAGAATGACCAAAAGAATGGGCTTTTATAAAAAGCGATCTGAAGTCTGCGAAGCCTACCATTCTCGGTAGAAGGGTACCAAAAGAATGGGATTTTATCTTCTACCAACTCTACTGTTTTCAAAAGATGCCCAAAAGAATACGCCCTAAGTACTTTGCGGCACCGAAGTTTCAAACAGAGGGGCAGATCTCCGAGTCACCCAGTATTAAAAATGTGGTTTTTGATCACCAAGGACAGTGTTCCATCTGCATAACGTGTGCACATATCAACGCGAGTAGGATATATAGCAAGTGCAGATTATTGCCAACTTTTTCATTATCTGTAGATGTTGGAAAAATGTTAAGATTGGCTACAAGTAACACCGGCTGCGCCATAATAAACAATGCACTTTTGACAGACCACGATAAATCGTACACATGACCGATTTTGAAGATTCACGAGTTAATATTTAGCTAGATCCTCAACTGGATGCCAATATTTTTGTACATTTTTTAGACTTCTATTGATGGAGCTAAAAGCAAGTTTCTTAGGATTTTCGATTTTTTCGAAAACAATGAAAACGGTCCAAAAACGTTGATCAAATTTTCTAAAGACTCAGTATGAATGGATAAAGACAGAACGCTTATCGTGATGATTTGGGGATTCAGAAATTTATCAAAATTCCATGCTTGTTTGACCTTATCATGTCGCTTCACTAATGTTTGTCTTTTAATCCCCTTGACACTGGAACGAAGTATCTGTGTGACAGTATAAATTCGATGAAATTTCAGAATGACACTACAATATCGCACTCCTCTGTGAGTCTCGCTGATCTTCAACATGACTTAAACCGCATGGAAACAAGCTTTCATTAAATGTCGTTAAAACCCAAACTCTGATTGTTGGTTCAGGCCCAAATATCCGTTAGATCCAAAGCCAGCCTGATGCTCAACCATCGTTTGAAATAGATATTGATACAATTGAGATCGTTCGTAGTTTTAAATATCTTGGTGTTCACGTTGCCAATCAACTCAAATGGGATGACCATATTGATAAGGTAGAGAAAAAGGCATTCCGAGCTCTTGGACTGGTCAAATATTCAAAGATATATCTTTCTTCAGAAGTCCTAGCAAAAATGTACCGGGGCTTGGTTGAGCCCCATTTGGGTCATTGTTGCTCCGTATGGCGTAATTGCAGTAAGCATAAAATTGACAGCTTGTTGCAAAAGGTACAAAATCGGGCAGCGACGAGATTAGTTATGAATAGTGGATATGATGCATCAACGGCCCCACTTATCCAGAGTCTAGGTTGGCCAATGATTTCTAATCTTATTCATAAAGAAGCAGAAACATTGATTTATAAATCTTTGAACGAGCTTGCATCCGAAAACATGCGAAAGCTGTTCACAAGATGTTCAGAAAGCAACAGTCGTGTACTACGTTAAACTGATGCAGACCTAAAATTGCCACTTTTAAAAACTAGTGCTGGTCAGAAGTTGTTCACGTATCGAGGGGCCAGACTTTGGAATAGCTTGAGTAGGGAAGCTAAAGTGGCAACCTCCCTCAGTGCCTTCAAACGGCTATCAAAAAGCGATATTGATACACTGAGCCAGAGCTAATGTTTTCCTTTGTCTCGTTTTCTTTTCCTTGTCTTATTTAACAATTGTATTAGGGCTACTCTGTTTGTAATATTATATCTATTAATTTGTTTTTAACACGTCAGTTTAAATGAAAAACAGTATTTATAACTTATACTGAAACTGTTTACGTGTATGAATGTTAGAAAATGAAAAAAAAAATGAAAAAATGAAAGAAGAAAATACACTTCTATGTATCATTAAAAGTATCTTTACATACCTTCGAATAAAGAACTAGCTCTCGTGCATTTCTAAACGCCTAAATTAATATGAAAACGTACCTTCTTTCTCCATTCATGTTGCGTCTTTAGAAACTTTGCTCATCGTTTTTGGGCCATTTTCAGTGTTTTGAATTCGAAAATTAAAAACAACTCGCTTATAGCTCCATCCAGAGAAGACTAAAAGATGTACAAAATATACTAGCATCTCATTGAGGACTCTAGGTAAAGGTTAACTCATAAATCTTCAAAATCAGTCAAGCATACGATTTATCATGGCATGTCAAAAGTACAAATTTTGGCACACCCAGTAAGCTTTAAACAAATATTGAATAAATGGATCTTGAACAATGAATACCAGGGAGCACCGAAGATCTGATGAATACAAGAAATCCTTCAGCACTCCCTAATGAATACAGTAAATCCCCGCATATAAGAACCTACCAAAATAAGAACCTAGAGGCTGTTTTTCCTAAATCATGTAACTTGCAATTAAGAACCTGTTTCACTTTGATGGAACATAGGTTCTTATTGTAGGGGTTGCAAAGTCGATCTTTGATTATTGTTATTAAGGCCATTCTGGTCCCAGTTGGCTGAGCAAGTTTTATTCTCCTCCCCGATTACTTATTAGGTCTATAAGAACGCTTCCAAAACAAGTAATAGGGCTGAATATCTTTGTAAGACTCTAAAGGGGATTACATGAGGCACCCTTCAAATAAGAGCCTCTATACCTTGAAATCGGTCTTAGTACGTTTGAAATAACAACCAATTTCAGTTTGGCTCTCAAAAAAGTAGGTTCTTATATGCGGGGATTTACTGTAATGAGATATCGAATCAAATATTGAATAATGTCAGATATATTTGAGCAGCTAACTACTTACCTTCAATGCAGGATTAACACCAAGTTCTATGAGACTTTTTACTTGTGCTTTTAGGAGGCATTGAAATGCTTCATAAGTTAGCCATGGCTTGCCAAAGTCAGTAGCTAAAAAGAGAAAAGAGAATATACTAATCTGAAAGTCTGAAACTTCCGAGAGTACGAGCGACTCAACAACGTCTAAAGTCGTTGTGGGAAGAAGAACATTTCCCTTAAAAGTTTAAAAGTCTATTTTATTCCAACGTTCTTCCATTGGTCAAATCAACACAAAATTGAAGTATTTCAGATAATTGACGTCGCAAATCAGAAACCCTGACCTGACAGCATATGCACAGTTTGTTGAGCAGTGGGAACCCTAGAAGGGGATCAATGTTAGTAGCAATTGCTGGCGTTCTTGTTCTCACGTCCAGGGTTCTTATCGTTTGGCATCATTCTCCTATACTGGTCTGACACCCAAAGTGAAACGGATTCTTGTATTGGGGTTTTTTATTTAGTTGCTGTTATTCGCATGTCTTTGTGTAACGATCATGGGGTAGTCATTGTCTTTGCTCCTTATGGTCCCATCCATGTAGTATTGTATAGTTGTATAGTTATTAGAAAGCATAGTAGGATTTATTAGAAATTTATTAGTAGTTATTAGTAAGTATATGTAACTTGTATCGTAGTATTTTATATGAACATCAAAAGATACACGATCACAATCCCCCAAACTTTCGAAATTGGCGATGTATTATTGCTATTTCTTATTATTTTCGTACAAATTCTGGAAGACGCTCTTCAGATTCGCTCTATGTCACCTGCTACCCTGATCCATGCATTTCGATAATTATACACAGTGCTTTTCTAAAAGTTACCCTGGTCGCAACAAATTTATCGATGTTTCAAATACCAAGATTTTCTATTCCTTTCTTAACGACCCTTGAAGATGCTGTTGAAGTTGGGTCTATTCTTTCCATGATATAAGCTTCGAACAACAGCAACAAAGTTTCTCTGAACACTGTCACGGAATTACGGTCTCATTTCTCAATACAGTACTGTCTCGCATTTAAAAAACAACACTTTCAATTTCAGGTCGGATGTGTTTCTTATAAAATTAGATATAAGCTTTGAATCAGGGTAAAGTTTCTGAAGTTTCTTAATAGGAGAATCATATACTATCAATGAGCTACTCAGACAACAGCTCTATGATGGTAATGTAAAACACACTATTTTGATTTGTATTTGTAAATGTCACTTCCAAGAAAGGCCATAATTATTCCTGGAAGGTGCTCTTTGCTTCATTTGCATGTAAAACCCTCACTTTCACTTTAAACTGAGACACTTTGACTCAATTGGAAAACTGAAAATATAAACAATTCTTGTGTCAATAATTTTTCAATAGGAAACAAACCCTTTTCAGACCTGGGCCTGTTTCTTATCAAAGGTATTATTTTGACAAACACTACTATACATTGCCCTTGTTCTCTCAACTCTTACATTACATGTGTATCTTCCAGCCATAGGACATCCTCTTGTGTACATTTTCCTCCATACCCATTTCGAAAGCCTATCAACAATTAATGGAATAAACAAAACAATTATTAAAGGGTCTGTTTCATCCAGCATGCCTTGCATGTGCCATGTCTTGGTTTGCCTTTGTTCCATGAAAATGGCGACAACAAAGGCAAACCAAGACGTGGCACGTGCAAGGAGTGCTTGATAAAACAGGCCCTTTAAATTACATTGCATTGGCAGTTGATCAAGCTAAGTGATAATGAGACTTTTCAGATCAAAGGCTGACAAATAGGTGTTCTGGATGAAACAGAAACTGCTCCCTTCCGCTGGTGACTTCGTCTATACTCTAAGAGCAAAATATGCTAAAGCGTGAAAGAAACAGTTGAAGGTACTTACGAGGATACTTAGCTTTTGGTCCAGTTTTCTTGCGTTTTGCTTTCATTTGTCTTTGTTGTGAATGTCCAAAACCAATATTATCAACATCTTCTTCGACTTCAGCTTCATTTCTAATTTCCTGTAAATTAATTACACTCGGTATTAGAAACTTGAAAAGCACCCCTCAGAGTGAACTGTGTCTCCACAAAAAGAGATTCGCTGCTAGCCATCATTAGGAAAGTGATCTCTACAAATAAGAACCTATTTCAAATTTCAGGGTGAATGGGTTCTTACATAATGAAGATCTAATTTAAGAATTTCAGCCTATTGGTTCTTCAGCACTAGGTTCTTATACACAGATTTTCACTGTATGAAAAACCGTATTCACTTGACGGATCTGAGTAAGAGGATCACACCACTGTAACACAACCACCTTCATGTTCAACAAGACACCGCAACATGGCTGCAGCACAGCCCTTGTAGTCCTTGATAACCTTGGCTCATACATTGATCATCAAGAAGAAACTCAGTATTGAAAACAAAACAAGTTCAATTCATAAATTTTGTCATTTTACCCAGGGCTGAGCGGAGCGCCCCCCAGGAGACCATTTGTCGGAAAGTTTTGCTCTCTTGTCGGAATTTTTGTGATTTAAATGGCTAGTTTTGAAGGATTTTGAGGAAGAATAATGCATAAAGACATGAATTTATTAGTGTTAAAATATATAAATTCCAATAGAAATAATTGAATTTATGGCATATTATTCATCGATATTCACTAATTCTGCTGATTTCAAGATTGGATTGCGAAATGTGGCCAAATTTCAGTACTAAGGGAGCTATATCGGTCATAGAATGCATAAATTTAATGTTTGTTCCTACAACTGTCATAATTGTTGTTGTCGTTGATGGTTTTATCGTCGGAAAATTTTGGTTTTTCACCCCCCCCCCATGCAGTCATGGCTGGTACTTGAGTTAACGGGTCAGTCTCAAATCCTTATAAATTGAAACATATCAGATCAATGGAGAGCGTACAAAGAAGAGCAAAATTATTGGTTCAGGCTATAAAAGACCTTCCGTTTGAGGATCTTTTATGCTCCCTTGACCTACCAACACTTGCATACAGACACTTACAAGGAGATATAATCTCAACGTTCAAAAGTTTTATATATATTGACATTGATCCAAACATATTTTTCAAGCTTAACGACAATATGACAAGAGGACATAGCCTAAAAATATACAAGAAAAGATCAAACACTACAATTCGCCAAACTTTCTTTTTACAAAGAATTATTAATCAATGGAATGATCTTCCAGCATCCATCATTAATTCAACAACGGCTCTTGAGCTCAAGAAAGTATATGACAGACACATGAGTGACAACAAATTTATAATCATTTGAATAGTACAAGAAACTTAAATAGGGCTACATAAGCTATTTAGCCTTTCTTACCCTTAACCCTATATATTACATTATTATTATCATGCAATTTCTGATACCTGTTTTGTATCTTGCAGCTTTTTGCATCTTTAGACAATGGAAAAAAATCTTTGCAAATTACATGCGCCTACTTGACTTGATCAGGTGGAAAGCAAAGAGGCAAAAAGAAGCCTTCATTTCATTTTATCAATGCTTATACATTAGCAACCATCAGCCAAAAAACAACCCATAAACAACATTTGTTTAATAATAAGAAAGGAATAATGATGACAATATCATGAATTCCTGCTCTACCAAAGGGTCAGGTTTTGGTCCTCTGCGTTTAGGTTCAAGAGATACTCTGTAAACTCTCTTTTAAAATGAGTGATTAACTCTCTCTCTCTCAGAAACTTCGCTTTGCATACTCTAACTTAACTCCGGGAATTTGTAGATCTCTACAATTCATTGTTCTATAGTTTGAAATCTGAAATCCTTTCAATGAACCTATAGCAAAGATTGTCGGGAGAGGGTCATGCAATATTTTATAAGTCATGACTTCTTAATCAAAGGAGAAAAGACTTTACTGTGAGCCACTTACCACTTCATCTGTCCTTAAACTTGGCCTTCCAAATAAATTTTTCATAGCATAACTTACCTGTGACTGTGTGCCACAATTTCCACAGTAGAAATGACCATCAAATTCATCAAAAGTTTCACCACCACACAAGACACAAGGTGGCATATTCTATGTCAAATTAGTAACTAAGAAGTGAAAATACTTTATGATCATTTTACTGATTACAAGACAATAATCATAGTAAGAGCAAAGCCTTTCTTACATTTTAGACACAAAACAATATGGCAGGATGAACAAAGGTGTGAAAATTGTATGCAGTTTGAGGCTTGGTTGAATTTGAGTTATGGCTGAATTCTCACTAGGCCCACACCCCCACCATAAAAAGAATCATTGCCTCAACGACTTTGTAATAAACATTATTTCATTATTAAAAGATCAAACTCTTACCTCATGTTCACTTAATTGTTCAGAAAACAAAAATATTCTCCTTGTGATCAGGATGTCATTGTGTGAATAAGGGCATGGGCAGAAAATTTCAAATCTAGTTTATATCAAAATTGCCTGTCTCAGTGGAAATTATGTCTCTGCCCTACAATGACTCTATGACTCTAGGTGAAGGTGATGGGGAAGTTGCGTTTTTCAGGGCCAAGCAATGGGATTGCAGAAATAGAGCAGACCAAATCAAGTAAGCGACCCCTTTTCATGACGCTCAATGAGGTCTTACCAGGTATTGAACTGACTACACCTGACTGTTCTGGCTGCAAAATCAGAGGATTACGCCACGGGCATGACATCATAACACCTTACATTCACACAACTAGGATGAATCAACTGAGTATCAATTGCGATTAACAAAGGAAGGCAAGATTTGGAAAAAAGGGTGCTATCCTACAATCCCAGGGTGAATCTCTGTGCTACTCTGCACCAAATATTTTGGAGCACAACAATTTTGCGCCCCAAAGATTAATCTATTGTTTAATGCAATCCAGACTGGAAAGTTTGTACTGTGCATGCAATATCTCGCGTGCGCAGGAATGTATGCAGTTTTTAACCTTGGCCGGGCAGTTGGAAATAAACAAAGGATTTATTGTTTTAATCTATTGCTTTCAACCGCAAATTTTCACAATTTTCGTCACAGTTAATGGAATTGGGCCGTTAGGGGGGGGGGAGGGGGTCCAGCTCAAATCCGTTAAAAGTTTTACTTTTGTGACGAAAATTGAAATAAGTAATATTTTGCTATCAATCCTTAAAGAATAACTCGTAGCAGTAAATTTCTCAGCACTGCACAACTTAATTTTGATGTTGCGATCTGCACGAAGAAGTTGAGGTAGGCTTAGGCCACAATTCAAACATAATGGGCCTATAACAAGAGTTTGTGGGACGTCCGCGGCAAGAGAAAATCTAGCTTTAAATTTAGTGGTCCGTTAAGAGGGGGGAGGGGGGGTTGAGCCGTTATTGGCCCAGTTCCATTAACTATGATGAAAATTATTTGTCGATGACCCCTTAGACCATCTCAAATTGCCCGCGCAAGATACAAACATTCCAGTCTGGAATGCAATGAGACATCAAACGGCCCATTGTTGTAAGGCCTCTTTCTGTGCCAAAATGGGCGCCAAAAAAGTTCTTTCTCTGCGCCAATTTTCTGGAAATAGACACTAGATTCATCTTGGCTAGAATCGCGCACACCTGTTGAGTACAAAGTGGCTATAGTATAGGCTTTTCTAATCCTAACTGAACCTGCCAAAACCTTATATAAATAAAGAGTGTAATTCTAGACCAGTCCGAAAATATGTTGCAGCTTTGTGAGGATGAGGCTTTGGAAAGTTTGTAGAAACGCCATGAGCAAAAATAATCTCACTCAGTCCCTTGCCATTCAGTTTCAGTTTCAGTTTCATATATTAATAATTCACTACATACAATTTAATACTAACCAACAAAACTACAAGGAAAGAAGATGATATGCAAAAGAGATTAATACAATGATACAATATAATTAAAATAAAAAATAAAGAAATACAAAAGTGGGGAAAAATTGTATGCAGGGAATTACTTAAAGGAGGAGCTCTCTCAATTCCTCGAAAAATTCAGCCTACCTTTTTTACTTACGAAAAAATTTACCGTTAAAAGGTAAGGATTAACTGTAAGGAGGTATTGATTCGTCTCACCTTTCCCTTGCAGTGCTTCTTCCTTCTTGAATGGCCGATGCCGTGTTGATTAGGCCCTTTTTGGCCGACGGATTGCTTTCGCCCAACGTGTTGTTGTGGTTGTATTCGCGCGCAAGAAAGATTGCTACGGTTGCTGCTGTTGTTGGGTGCTGCAGACATCCAAACCTATCCAAACTCCAAACCACCTTCTTTAGGTTAGGAGGCATAAACTTTCACGGGCGGACAGTTTCGCGATTTTCGCGTTTTCTGGCATTTTTTGCTAAAGTTTCTGCCAAGGCATAAACTAAATTCTAAATTCGCGAAACTTTTTGCTCGCAAAATTACAGAAAATTTTCGAATCGCGAAAGATTTTTCTATCCAATCTGTTTTGTTTCTTCAAGTTTTTAGTCTCTTTGGCCATAAAACCTTGTAAATTGTCACCGTGACTGTGAGTAGTACTAGCCTGAGATCAGGCTCACCCTGATCTCAGGCTGGAGTAGTACTTAAGAATGAATAGAAAATTGTGTTTTCCCTTCACTTCTCTTCTCGTTTCAAGTTTTTCACTCGAAAATGCATCTTTTTCTCGATTGCGAAAGTTTTTGTCACGAAATTTGCGGGAAAAACATCATTCGCGAAAGTTTATGCCCTTAATTTCGTGATTTTTTCTTCTCGCGAAACTTCCTACCCACGAAAGTTTGTGCCCCAAAAGTATTTGGCAGGAGACTTAAGGTCCTAATAAGGTAAGGCACGTCCAGAGACAACAAGGGCATCTTTCTCAGGATCCCTCAGTTCCTACATCTTCTCTGATTTATGGGAACTTTCCCTGTGTGTCTGCTAGTTTAGCCTGGATGTCCTGGTGGGGTACTTTGTATACTTCGCTGACGGGATGTGCACTCCTTTCAGGATATAGTATTCGCCATTATTCCAACGTGAACGGGAGACAGTTTTTCCATGATTTTCCTAAGGCTGCATTCACATTGCACTGCACAATCTTTTGTAAGCGAGTAAACGCTCTTGCAGAAATCTGTCATACTAACCCCTTATAGCGCAGAGTTCAGATTGCAAAATATAATCTGAACACTTTTGATGTATATCCTTATGACCTTCCACTTTCACCTGATAATGCCAAGTTATGTATGCGGATGATACTAGCATCTCTTATTCCTAAATCAGTCGATGCAATCAATTCAGCAATCAAGTAAGATATGTCCAATCTCAAATTATGGTTAAAAGGCAAGAAGTTGTCTCTAAATGTTTCGAAAACTCAAGCCATGTTTATCGGTAGCAGGGCAAAACTCTAGAACATTTCTAACGGTGATGATGACATTAGACCTAAGTTTGTTATTAATGACGAAGTTGCCCCGATGATAAACGAATCTAAGTATCTTGGAATACCAATAGACAAAACATCAAGTTGGAAGGAACATATCAACATTATTGCCTTGAAGATTTCGCGAGGTATTGAGATATGCAAAGAGGTACGTCCCTCTCAGTACAGTAAAAACCATGTGCAGAAGCATAGTCGAGCCATATTTACGATACTCTTGCACGGTATGGGGATGTTGCACTGAGACAGACTTTAAAAGACTGCAGATTCTCAAAATGGTGCAGCCCGTATTGTGACAAATAGTGCTTGCTTCTAATGCGCACTCCTTGCTTCTGATTAAAGGGCTGGGCTGGCTAACAGTCAAAGAACTGATCAGGTCACTGCAAAAAGTGATGAAATTTCGCCACATTTTTTGTTGGGGAAATTTTGGGGAAACGGACTCATTTCCCATAATTTCCCAAAGTGGAAATGGAAATTTCCGTTTCCCTTAAATTTCCCTCAGAAACTTGTCCATTTCTCTTAAAATTTCCATCGAAGAACTATGGGGAAATTTTGATATTTCTTGCTGTGGGTTTGAAACGGCAACTACTGTTTTCAAATCTGTGAATCAACTTTGCCCAGATTATATGGCCCAAATGGTTCAAAGATACAGCGTGAACAGGCAAAAAGGACGCTGAGAAACACAGAAACTGATATGAAACTTCCTTTCTTTAGAACAAACAATGGACAAAAGTCATTTGCATATCGAGGGGAGACCAGCTGGAATGGTCCAGATCACCAAATCAAGCTGTCTCCCTCGCAATCAAATTTCAAATTAAAACTAAAGGAAGGATTATTTCGCAGCAACTGAATGTTTTTACCCTGTATAAATAAGTTACAATGAAAATGAAATGTAAGGGATTAGTATAGCGGATTTCTGCACGAGCGTTTACGCGCTTACAAAAGATTGTGCAATGTGAGTGCAGCCTAAAGCTAGTTGCCAAAAGTATTATTTCATTGTTTTCATATGATTTGTTTACATTTTAAGCTCCGGCCAAACGACTCAACAAAGTTGAGTGAACAAAGTTGAATGAAATGTTTACTCGTTTGGCCACCTGGTTGAGCGTTGTAGAGCGATGTTGAGCGTTTTGAGCAAAGTTTGATCTTGGTCAAAAATGTTGAGTGAAAAGGATTAAATTTCTATTGTTCTAACGTGTTGTTGAGCGAAATTCAGTCGTTTGGCCAGGCACTGATAACAAAGTTGAGTGGCGGCTCGCGCAGAAAAGCTTGAACTTTGCCGCCGAAAGCACTGACACTGAGCTTTATATTCATTCCAAAATTCTCTTGTTTCGCTCCCCCTGCTGAAACAACAACAAGCGAAAGTTAGAGGAACTTACGTCATGAGTCTTACTGAGCTTCCCAATATTGTGAACTGTCTTTTGGAGCCAAAGCACATACGAAGAATGGATTTTGCCGAGGAAAGAAAACGGCGTTGTGACGATGAGAGTGATCAGGTCACAGAGAGGACAATTATTTGGAGGATTCTGACCCTTGTACTTTGCCGTGGGGAAGAAAGATGGCCTATTAGTCTGTGTTTCAGTGAAGGCGACATTGTTCTCTGTTTACTTTTAAATGTTAGCCTTAGGCCCAAAAACAAAGTGGCAGACTTTAACTTTGATTTGCAAACTGAGTTCAAGACCCCCAACTTGGCTCCAAGCTCCAACCGCGTCGCACTGCGAGATGCTGAGTCAAATGTTGAGTGAAAAGTTCAGTCGTTTGGCCACCCCCTACTCAACAACGCTCAACAACACTCAACGTGACTAATCATTGTTTAAGGCCTGGCCAAACGACTGAACTTTTCACTCAACATTTCACTGAACAATGTTGAGTCATGTTGAGTGTTGTTGAGCGTTGTTGAGTAGGGGGTGGCCAAACGACTGAACTTTTCACTCAACATTTGACTCAACATGTCGAAGTGTGAACGCGGTTGGAGCTTGGAGCCAAGCTGGGGGTCTGGAACTCAGTTTCCAAATCAAAATAAAGTCTGCCTCTTCGTTTTTGGGCCTAGGGCTAACGTTTAAAAGCATACAGAGAAAAATATCGTCTTCACTGACACACGGACTACTACGCCATCCTTCTTCTCCACTGCAAATCCGTTTGCGAGGGTCAGAATCCTCCAAATAGTCCTCCTCTGTGACCCGATCACTCTCGTCGTCATAACGTCGTTTTCTTTTCTCGGCAGAATCTATTCTTCGCACATGCTTTGGCTAAAAAAAACACACTTCTCAATATTGGGAAGTTCAGTGTCAGTTCTTTTGGCGGTAAAGTTCAAGCGTTTGTGCACGTGCGCGCACTCAACTTTGTTGAGTGCCTGGCCAAACGACTGAACTTCGCTCAACAACACGTCAGAACAATAGAAATTTAATCCTTTTCACTCAACATTTTTGACCAAGATCAAACTTCGCTCAACAACGCTCAACATCGCTCAACAACGCTCAACAAAGTGGCCAAACGACTAAACTTTTCACTCAACATTTCACTCAACTTTGTTGACTCAACTTTGTTGAGTCGTTTGGCCGGGGCTTTAGTGAAATGTTGAGTGAAAAGTTCAGTCGTTTGGCCTTAGAGTACACTTTTCACCGATATTTTCCAAGCCAGGGGTCAAGAACTTATTCCTTAGAGTCAAGTAGTACCCCAGGCCAGGATTGAAAGTCAAGCAGCCCCCGCGGGCCAGGATGGCAGTAGCCATAGCCTGCTGGGACCAGGCTCAGGCCAGATTTTGGCTTGATGTCGTCACGCACGTTGCCGTACCTCTGCGGCCTCGCAGCGTCTTGGGAAGGTCAAAGGATGCCATCTGGAAAAGCGCGGCGAAAACAAACAATGTTGTGGAACACCGTGAAGCCAAGACAGTAAATAATTTATTTCATAGACTTAACCCCCTGAATAATGCAGGTACATGTGCGTAAAGAGACTTTTATCAAAAAAGTTCCTAATGCGTGTGCGCAAATACATTGAAGCGGGGGCAAGCTGTATGAAAATAGACAGCATGGAAAAGCAAAGCAGGAGAAGCATGCAGAAGAGAAGATACAAGGGTGTTTCTCATTGACTTGTTATGATTCATAAAGAGAGAGAAAAGTCTACCGCAATGAAGACAGGACGAGGTGGCTTTTGAATGACCAAGAAACACATCCGCTGACGTTGGTAAATGAAAGAAATGGTCGCTATAACAAGCCGAAGATACGAACAAACTAGAGGAATCCGCCAAGAATCACGAAACCAGAAGCACTCATCAACTCCAAAGACACAGAAAATAAGAAGCAGTCGCTGAATACGTATGATGGCAGCATCAGTTGGCATTTGGGATCGACTGTCACCAGGTGAATTCAAGCAGCTGCAAGAGTACACTAAATGTGAGTTAAACTGATTTTTGCAAAGGAATAGTCGCCCTTCCGTTGTTTGTATTGCACAGACGAGGAAGGAAGAGCCGGGTCAAAAACACTGCCAGCCTTCCTTCCTTCGTATGTATCGTCGCTTGACATGCTAATTCCCAATTGCAATGATTTCATCCGTTGATGGCAATCCAACATAAGTCTGCCAAACTCTCCTATATAATTCATGAAGCCCTGAGCTGTAATATTACAGAGATGAAAGGATTTAATTTTGCATGAGATGCAGCCAGCTATTATAGGCCTACAGTCCTCCTACGCTTCGAGTTGGAAATGATAAAATGTTAGCCAGCCAGAAAGCGTTCATTTCGGTGAGAGTGCATGCAGAGAATCGAGCTCATATGCAGTGTAAAAGCCAATATGGGGAAACTGGTCTGAAAGATCTTTAATTTATCCCCCAAAAGAGAATCTAGTGGACTTTCTATTCTTTCTAACTATTGAAGTTGTCCTGTTGCAGTATGGTCAAGAAGTTTGTTTATGTGAGATACTAAATCTCTCCAAGGTTTCAGCTGCCAGCAGCCTGATCCCTTTGAAACAATGCAATCCTTAATTGCTTCACAAGATGGCAATGACTTGCAATGCAGATTTGACATATAATCTTGGCTGTATTGCCATGTACATGAATCCTTTCAAAGAAGTTACAGTTTGATGGAATGCAGAAGTTTACTTCCTTTCAAAGTGATACTTTGAAATATTGGAAAATTTTAAGGAGTATTTGTTTTTGTATGAAAACTGATGTCAGCAATGTTTATCAATTAGTAGGAGACAGCCCCGCAATAGTGTGCTGGTTCATTGCATGGAATTTCATTTAAATGAATAGAATACTCTGAAGCAATTTCACTTCAGAAGTTGTTAAATTGACACATGAATTATATTTTGACAGTGTTTAAATACAGGCTATCAAAAATTGTTTGCCTAAAAATCATTTTTTGGTTGTGTGAATCCTTTGTAAACTTTGCATAAATTCAATGGGAAGCTATCATTAGGTACATGTTGTTTTAGTTCATTATTAAGAATGAATATATTGGATTCACTGTTTGCCCAAGGCCATGGAAATCAGGTTATTGATAGCTGGAATGCAAGCAGGTCCTATTTAGTCAGGTGATAAAGAAACTATTATGATTATACTTGCCTTAGTAGCTTGTTAAACCAAAGCATTATGAAATATTAGTTTTGAAGTTTAAACTTAGTTTGGTGGTGTATGTGTACATTGTGTGATAGTAGTTTTCTGTTTGGCACAGCTGGGTAGGCGATCATCAGGTTTAGCAACAATAGTAGTTGGATAGCAGGGGCTAGAGCCCTTTGCCACCTTGACAATGGGTCACAAACTTAATTTAGGGCTTACCTTTACCAACAGTTGTTTGGCCATACCAAAGTGATGGTACTTCCCACATAGAAGTAACTTAAGATTGCAAGAACATTGCATGAGTATTTTTCTACTGTCAGAATCTGCTAATACATACATTTTTAAACTATGTATCTGAATGATACTCCTATACATATTGAACAATCAGGGAGATGAAGACAACATCTTCAGAGAACAGGCATCAACTTGATCTTATGCGCTATCATTTTTTGAGTCATCTGCTGATAACTGATAGTCAATGATACTCCTGTAAATAACAGAAATAAAAAGCATTGAAACAGCGGCATAACGCATGGTCTGCACCTTTAAGGACAAAACTAAAAAACTAAGGGCCCCCAAGCATTTGGGCCCCCCCAAGCATTTGGGCCCTGAAGGGGCCCCCACGTAATTTGGCAAAAAACGGGTTTTTGGATGGAAGCATGTGTTTCAGCATTCACAACATTATCAAAATGAGTGTAAGACTGGATATGATTTGTGAGTAAGCACAAAATAATGATGTACAGTAACAGT
This sequence comes from Aurelia sp. 4 Dawson et al 2005, assembly GCA_964019985.1. Lineage (NCBI taxonomy): Eukaryota > Metazoa > Cnidaria > Scyphozoa > Semaeostomeae > Ulmaridae > Aurelia > Aurelia sp. 4 Dawson et al 2005. The sequence goes on along the minus strand of OZ026493.1, from coordinate 7,346,175 downwards.
TTTAACTCACTTGATTCTCACATCAAAAAAGACAGAGGAAAGAGATGATGCAAATATCCTCAAGAAAAGTTTCAAATTGTAAGTTTAGAGAAAGAGGAGAACCATTTCATTTTTCCAGAGAAATTTTTAGGACCACGCTCTTTACTTTGGCCTCAAATTCATCTCCCTACATAATACTTGCCAATGGGGATGAGGAAATTTGGATAATTTTGTGACAGCTATTCGGTAATTAAGAGTGCGGGGAAAATTTTTGAAGAAACATCCTTTGCTTTGGCTTTCAGTGCACGTCCCAATATCATGCTTGCCATTTGACGCAGAAGACATATCCGAAGATCTGCCATTAGTGACAAGAAAATTTTGATAATTTTGTGACAGTTATTCGGTACATGAGAGTGCGAGGAAAATATTTGAAGAAACGTCATTTACTTTGCCTTAGAATGCATCTCCCAACGTCATACTTGCCATTGGCGACAATGATAATTTGACGATTTGTGATACTTATTCCATGAACAAGAGTGTGAAGAAAATTATTGAAGAAACGTCTTCTATTTTGGCGTGGAAGGCATCCCCTGATTCCATATTTAGATCACATTACAATTATTCGAATCAAATGAGCAGTACAAAATGTCATCACGAAATTCTACAACAGTACGCAATCTCCTCCTTGCCTGTAAAAAGCCATACACCACCAACGTACAAAACTTCCGCAGACGACTTGAAACAAACCACAACCATTCATTTCAAAATATCAACGAATCGTTCAAATAAGTAACACCGTCCAGTCAGTATCCCAGATGGAATGATTCGTTTCTACGATGTATGAATGAAGTTTGAACGAGTGGAACGACAAACACTTAGTTTGTGCCAAAAGCCAAAAAGATACAGAATTCTGAGAAATTTCTGAATTTCCGAAAATTTCCCAAATTCCAATGCTAGGGGGGGGGCAACTGCCCCCTGCCCCCGGCCACTACGCTTCTGTATTTAAGTATTAAAAGCATCTAACCACTATTTTCACTAAGGGCCCCACATGGCTCCATTACACCACTGATTGAAAAGAAGTTATTTTAAAGTAAATGGTAATGAGCTTTTTGTTAGGCGAATGTGTACTGAAAAAAATCATTGCCTGGCTATTTCTTGCTGGTAGCATTTGTCTCAGCTCTTTGTACTATAAGCCTGCAACCTGACTATAACTTCATGTTCACTTTTGCATCAAATGACACACACAAACATATGTCTTTATATCTTATATATTCTCATAAGCTCATTCTATAAAGTGTCTAACAAAATTGAATAGAAATTCAAGAGAAACACTTTTGGTGAATGTTTGGGTACAAGCCAATTTTGTATTGATCTTAGAAATGGCATGAATTTTATCACCATTGAAAATGAAACATCGTTGTATTGTGCAATGTTGCTGAAGATCTCAGTTCAACAAAAAGATCAAGTCCAAAGATCATGAATCTGGGACATTACTTTCATTGTGTGTGAAATATAAGTTTTCTAAGTCTTACAGATAATTTTTCATGAAGTATTATCATTTTGGTTTTGATATCTGTATTTCATAATTGTTGAAAGGAAGGCACACAATGCAATAAAATACACAAGTTGTGATGTGGTTCATGGTGGTGGTATGATGCAGTATTTAAAATCTCTTGATGTTTACATATGTTGGTTTAAATCCAGGGGTCAAGTGCAAACAGCAAGTCAACAGCCGGCTGAGCTGTCCTTCCTTCAAGCCGTAAAATAAGTTTGGTTCTGACTCATTTTGTGGCTTTGTAAATTAAAACTGTGAATCTGTAAGTGGGGAAAGTGTGGATTTGAAAAAAGGCAAAATAAATACTTCTCCAGGTTCCACATGACTCCATCCCAGTCTGATCATATGTTTTATAACAAGTTTGGCTGATTTTACGCAGTCATGCCTTGAAGTTGTACAGATGATAGAACTTAACAATTTTGACCCAAGGCTTTTGCTAAAGGCCATAAAAGGAGACAAGAGCACTAAGTCATTACATGTGGCTTGCTAGAATTATTGCAGCAAAGCCACAATCGGCTGATGTAGAAAGGTTTATATATCTCAACATACAACAAGATCAAAACTGATGGTAGAAGCAGCATTTCACAAGGAACACTTTGCAAATACATGTTTATTGCAGTAGATATGCCTGTTCTTGCAAGCTTCGATTTCCGCTCACCTGCAAAGTTTTGGCTCGGAAAAAAAATGAAGATGTTTCAATCATGCTACTGAAATGGCTGGGAGGCAAGATTGGTTCAAGAGAGTGTTTGAAGGGGTAGGAATGCAAGAAGAAAGCCCTGAAGAAGATTGCAGCAAAGCATTTAAACATGTTTCTTTTAAATAAAGAAAAGCCAGGCCAAATTTTCAACCTTAAGTGCAGGCCACACCCAACTTTCAAAAGTGTGCACTGGTAAAAATTTGTTATTTTAGGGCCTGCCTTCCTTTGAGATTCCGCTAATCAGTACTCAGCCCAACACTCTAAGGGCAAAAACCCTGGTGCTGCAGGCCCACATCACCCACATCAATTGTTCACTGTAGCTGCCTCTAACCCTTACCCACCTTAGCAAACAATGAGTGCTTGTATGCACTTCTGTAACTGTGAAGTTTTTACCATAAGTTGTTATATAGGCAAGCCACATCTGGTATTTTTTAGCTATGTATAGTAGAAAAAATTCAGAATTATTTGCAAAGTAGGCTCAAGTAGATTCAAGATACAAATTTGCTCATTCAACTTAATGACCAATCCCAGTTCATAAAATGCTGATTGCTTCTAATACGTATTAAGAGGCAGTTTTTAGTCTGAGGTAGACTTATGAAGATGAGTCTCTTGTTTCCATGTGCTCTTTGAATTTATGATGGCACTTCAGTCAACAGAGACTCATAATATTACTCCTAAAAACCTGTCCCTATTTAGGCCCAAACTTCGCAATTCCGACAGTACCAATCAGACTGGGAGATTTGTGAATTACCATTGTTACAGTGTGACTGTGATAGGGCTTTTGATTCGATGAAAGTGGAAAACACACCCACGGGATTGAGATTTGAAGCAGTGATTTCATCATAGTTCCATTAATGATTGAGGAAAATAGGGCCAAGTTTTTCACTGTTTCATTATGAGCCCCTCTTGAGAAAGGTTTACCGCAGGGATACAAGTGACTCAGTGTTATTGGTCTAAGTCTGAAGCAAGAGGCCCCAACACCAAGAGGCAGTACGTTGCAAACAAAAGAGATTGAAGCTTCACTGAGTCTTGAATGGTTTATGTAGTGCTATTGGTAATGCATGCAAGAGGGAATCACTCTTAACATTCTCGAAGGGAGGCAGTAGGCTGCTTTCTCTGAAAATCATTGTCTGGACCGTTTCTGTTACCAAAAATGTCTGCAGGACCTTGTTATTAACCCAGAACTTGCAATCTTTTGGGATTACCGCATCGCAGTTTTGCTGAATGCAATAATCTCAGGGATGTGACACAACAGTTCTTACCAAGTACAACATTTGGAATTTCCATGAAGGAAATTTGCTTTGTTGCAGGATATTTGGTGTTTGATAGATTCTAGCCCCATCAAATATAGGTTAGCAAAAGGTAGCTCTTTGCAATAGACGATTACGATAAAGATGGCGGCAAGGAACTTTTTACCAATATGCACTGCTTTTTTTAATCGAATTCCTATAGAATCGTTAAGGATTCTTAACTCGACCGCAATGCATCTTGGTAAAAAGTTCCTCGCCGCCATCTTTAGCGTAATCGTCTATTGACCAAACACCTTGTGTTAAGGTAATGTTTTGTAAACGTGGCAGATATCAGTTATCTGTTTTTGGTGGTTCATTATTAGCAAGTTGATTCTTGTCAAATATGGCACGTGAGAAGGTAGTATACATCGAAATTAAAACACCAGATAGGAAGTGCAGTCTGATCAAGAACTTGGCGATAAGAATAGAGACAGCAATCACTGTAAAAGAGAGACACAGTTCCATGAAATTATTTTTCAACAGTCCAGTATGTTACAACAATCCAGTGTATTAAGGCATTCCAGTGTATGCTAAGATGTAAGTGGTTGGACTAGGCCATTTACTCTGAATTGACTCTGAATGAAATTCTCAATTACATAATGTTTTGTACTTTTGGAAGGCCTTCTGAACCTTTTACTCCAAAAGGCAAAAGGTTTGACTGACTTACGAGAGATTTTCGCTTTCATTGCCAAACTGTTGTTGGTTTGACTGACTTACGAGAGATTTTCGCTTTCATTCCCAAACTGTTGTTGGTGTAGCATAAATCTACTGTTTTGGAGGTTTTTTATTTGTTTGAGAAACAAGTTTCCATCTCCGTTTCCCGAATTTGGCAGGTCCGGAATTACCAATCAAACGCTATAAAGCATGCAAAATAGTGTAAGATTTTGAAGAAACACATTGCCACTTTGCATTTCAACTTGCTTTTTGCTACCATTGCATCTTTAGGGCGGGTTTATGAAAGATTTAATCATATTATGTTGAAATACCTTAAATCACTAGAAAATATCGTACGCTTTTATCATATGTCTTGCAATAGCTAACAAAAAAAGCCTCTACACATCTTTTAAAAATAGCAGCATAGCCATAACAACTGCCAAAAGTGTTGACTTTTCATGGTGATTGATGCTACCTGACTCTACGATTCAACAATTCTTTTGTCAGCTGCTGTGAAAATATAACAGATGCATGACCTTCTCTTCCCATGAGATTCAAAATTTCATATCCTTTAGATATTGAAATTGTCATCTAAAGAGTCAACACTAATGTATTCAAAATGTCTCCACGAACATTTTGCAGTTTATTCTGTCCTAGTGTTAAAGTTTCTCAAAGGCTTTACTCGAAACAGAAAGTATTTCAGGACTTTGTATCTTGTTTCTTTGGTTCATAGAGCACTGGCATCTGTCCAGTCGAAATCTTTTTAGTTTACTAATAATCCAGCCGCAAGGGATACGGAGTGGTTGTGGCTCTGTTGAGGCCGCGTTCATTGCTCAACCCTGACGAAATGATTAATTTTTAAGTGACCCCATTGATAAGTTGATTACTTACCAGATTGTTACAAATGGTTTGTCACTGACACGGTGTTCATGTACGAGTTGTAGTAAATTTTAGTTCCAGCTCTACTAATGCTATTTCTTGTGATGGGCCTTCATGATGAATTTTTCATGTAAAACCTGCTTAGAAATCGTAACTGCAGTGCGAGACAATTCATGAAGAGCTCATCTTGCAGCGGTACCTCAAAAACCAAAACTATGTGATGTAACCTTTGAATTGTGATTTTCAAGGCAAATAAACATAATTTCTACTGATTACAGAGGCCAGAAGAATCGATCGAAGGATTTGGCTATCTGAAAGTCCACTTGAACCTTGTGTTGCTATACCCTACAGCACGGATCTACCAGAAATGTGCACTCTTTGGAGAAGCCAGTGACGAAGCTTAAACCGAAAACCATCATACGAGTTTGGACTATTTTGTTTCAATTCTGACCATAAAAATGCTTCAATATTAAATCTGATCTGTTCCGCAACGCTATTTCAAGCGAGTTAAGTTTCATGTGAAGTTTGTCATCTTATACACCGTTAAGTATATACCGTGCAGATAAATGTTTCATAATTTGGTGAATGCTGCTATTTCACAGACTGTAAAAAAATTTTGGTAATTTCATGTTAATCATCCTGTTTTGTCTTGGCTAAAGACATTTCACTATCTATCTTCTTACTTCGCCGATTCTACGCTCATATTTCTCCATAGTTTAGTCGGAAGACGTGGGAGTAAATGTCATAATGTATTCTATTGGAAATAAAGAACTGCTGCTTCTTTTCACGTGTCTTCAAAAGCCTTCTTTAATTTCTTTATTTTCTGACTTTATTATCACTGCAACTGTAAGCTTCTTAACAACGAAGCTTCGACCACCCAACAGCGATCTTTCATTAAGTTGAAAGTGGTAACAACTTTCTACATTGAATGAACGTGAAGATGTTGAAAGGCCCTGCCCTTTGCGGTTTGCGAATATTCACTTGCTTCATCCTACGAAGAAATATCTCATATTTTCAAAACAGCACAGTGTCGATGCAATGAAAAACCCGTGGGCAACACAAGAACACATTCAACATCGACCACACATTCTGAAATAGTATGCTAGTTATTCTTGTAGCCAAAGATACTGTAATCTTTTTTGATAAATTTTGTGTATTTGAAGCGAAGGCTTGATGAAGTTCAACCATCTGTTTCACCTCTAACAAGCCAATCAGTTTTCTATCAGCAGGATAGCATAGACTTTTCAGCCTTTCTTTCACTGACTATTCTGCAAAGGTTTTATTTACGCCCATTATTAGTCCAGAAATCAATCCCTTTGTAAAATAATCTTTTGATTTCTTTAAATTATTTCGTGCTATGAAAACGTGTGCTTTTAATGCAAAATGAGAAGGATGCTAAAACGTCCCAAGAGTTTGGTCACATGACTTTGATAAACCGGCTTGCAACCTGAAAGGGTTTATTCACCTGCAGTCCAAGTCAAGTAATCAGTCCCTTGATAAAGCATCTCGTAATTTCTATTACATAAATCGTATCATGAAAACGTGTGCTTTTAATCCGAATGAGAAGGATACTAAAACGTCCGAAGAGTTTTGTCGCATGAATTAAGCTTACAACCTGAGACAGTTTGTTTGCCTTCCGATCCAAGTCAAGTAATCAATCTCTTCATAAAGCAACCCACTTTGCTTTAGTCGTTTTTTGGCTTGATAACGGGCTATGCTCGAATCGTCGCTTCTTTCAATTCGCATCAAAGTGCTTATATATTTTATGTTATTTACTTGTTTATCTTCATAAAGCAGACTCTGATTTCTTTAAGATAGGAATCAAATGTTTTAACCGAGTTTCCTTGCGTTCCTTTGGCAATCAAAACAATCATGATTGTATTGTTTAAGATCTTAACATTGTTTCGTTTCAAAGAAATTAGATCCAGCTGGCTGACTTTGAATGAAATTATGATCGTTTCGATCGCCAAAGGAACGCAAGGTTTGTCTCGTGGTCCATCGCCGAAAACCTTCAAAGCCTCATTTTCAGCTACCAATCAGACGACGAACAAGCAAAGAATACAAGAAATATGTGGAGATTTTTCTAAATTTTACCTACCTCCATAAGATGCAACCAGGATAAAAAAAACTGCTGGAAATTTCCCGAATTCTCTTATTCGCCTTCTGATGGGTCCGAGAAAATGAGGCTTTGAATGTTTCCGGCCATGGACCACGAGCAAAAAATGGCTAAAACACTTCATTCCTATCTTGATTTCTTCAGGATATTCTCGATTTGTTTGAAGAATTGATCACATTCAGACGGGATTCGAGATCCGAAGCCGTGCTTCCATCATAGTTTCATTGATGATTGCAGAAAATAGGGTCAGCTTTTTCAATGAGTCCCTGTTTAGCAAGGTTTACCGCAGGGATACAAGGGACTCACTGTCATAAGTCTAAGCCTAAACAATTTAGCAACAATAGACGATTCCGCTAGAGATGGCTGCAAGGAACTAATTACCAAGATGTGTCGCGTTCTCATTATGAATCCCGAATGATTCTATAGGGGATTCGATTAAAGAACGCAGTGCCTTTGTTAAAAGTTCCTCGCCGCCATCCTCAGTACTCTCGAGTACCGAATAAGGGGGGGGGGTGAGAATAATCGGGGGGCCTGGAAATGCTTCGATATAACTATAATTGGGATGTTGGAACAACTGGGGGGGGGCTGTTTGGAGAAATAGAAAATAATCGTTTTCTTAGCTAAACATATATGTTTTACATATTTATGCGAACAGTGATGCTACTGATACATGCACTGATGAACTCTGCTTCTGTCAAATGCACTTCTTGAGACTTTTTCTTGCGTTTATTCGGAAATTATGTTTACTATCTTGAAATTATGTTTTGTGTTTACTTACATTTTTCCAAAAATTAATGAAAGGGGTTTGGAATAAAAGCAGGGGGGTTGGAAAAATTTTCAGGAATTAATAACCGGGGGTTGGGCGATTATTTAGTACTCGAGAGTATGATCGTTTATTGCTGACAGACTGACAGGTAATGTAATTGACTGCTTATGGATACTGCCAACAATCAGGTAAATCAGCTTTCTACACACGGGACAGCATTAACAGATCAACGATCCATAAGTTACTTGAAATATTGTTGGGGAGACGAAGTGCTGACCCTGGTGTTTTGACACATTGTTTTTCAGCTTTCTTGATAGGAAATTAACGCTGGGGCTCACATTGTCATGCGCATCGGTACTATTGTTTCGTGCTCTTGTTCTCAACGTTGGAACTAATTTGCATATTACGTTATTGAAGTATATTTTTAGTGCGCAATTGATCTGGAGCCCCTTTTTAGGGGATTCCTTGATGCTTACAACTTAGCCTGTTCATATTCCCAACAAAAGGCTCTGATCAGCGATCGTTAGATTGCTCCAAGAAGGCCTACAATCTAAGGGCCTGTTTATATGAGTAAAAACACCTCACCTGCCAGACCCGGGGCTGAGAGGTGAGATTCCAACTTCCAAAAGAATCCTTTGTATTTTCAGTTCGCGTTTACATGACGAACGCAACACCACCGGTATAGTGAAATCCCACCTCACCAGAGGTGGAATCTCACCTGGGTGAGGTGAAATTTTTCCATATAAACGAAACACCACCGGTATGGTGAGGTGAAATGAAATTTTTGGTTGATTCTCATTGGTCAGTTCATTCTGATTTCACGGAAGAGAGACTTTACTCCACCTCACCTCTCAGCCCCGGGGCTGACAGGTGAGGTGAAAAATCTCATGTAAACAGTCACTGAAATTTACCTCGCTTGTCAGCCCCGGGTCTGGCAGGTGAGGTGTTTTTCCCCATATAAATAGGGCCTAAGGCAGTCGCTGATATATTGACATGTAAATCCATTAATTGCTAATGTATGTTGTAAATACACCTCTAAACAAATTGATCAGCTTTCTACCAGCAGGATAGCGTACACCGTTCAGCCTTCCTTGAATCGTTCAACACTTTGCCTACTGTGCTTTGTTGGATCTACCAGTTAGTACCTGGTGTAATAGTATTCAACTGTTCAAAATCCGTGTTAACTTTTTCGATATCATCTCCAGTCCATCTAACTTGAGGAATTAGCGATTGTGCAATGAAATCTTTTGGAATTTGAGCAGCGTTTGGGAAGCGCAGCTTTGATGATGAATTTAACAAGGAAGAAGGCGAAGAAAATTATGATTTTCGACAATACACGTTATGACAGAGATTTTGACAAAGATGAAGATTTCATTTGACCGTTTCCAGTTGATTAACTTATAATGATTGATGATTCCAGTTTCGAAACTCAGTTGAAATAGTTAAAGACCTGCATATAAGAACCTACAATTGTCCAAGTCATCGTTTGTTCTTGTACAATCATGAGTGATAGGACACCCTGTGTGGAATCTGCACTTAAGGTGGCTCACCACCGTAAACTTAAATTAGGAAACAGTGAAAAGTGACTGCACACCAAGTCAAAATAAGTTCATAAACACAGACAAAAACGAAAAGTTAAGGTGGCTCGCTTCTGATATAAATTTCAAACTGCTACGCACTGGGTGTCCTATCGCTCATGCTACAATGAAAACAAGGGATCAGTGCTTATAGATCAGCGTCTAATTTGTCAGTTTCAGCCTGTAGGTTCTTTATCTACTAGGTTCTTATACACGGGTAGTTTTTTTGATACTTTATTTAACGTTGGATACATAATCTAGCTTAATGATAAATACATACAATCAGCTAATTGATACCAACTAACAGAACAACAACAGCTAAGAATATAAATTAACTAAAACATGTTCATAGACTAAGATGATAAGTACATATTAATTTAAGTGATGTATCCCAGGTTTGGTATATACTGGGTGCATAGTTACTGTATTGCACTGGCTTGCGTACCATAGCCTTTGTTTGAATTCAATAAGAATTTTTACCAAAATCTATCTTTGCAGCTATGGCATTTTTGCCGTTTGCCATATTAGCCTGTATGCTCTGAAAATGTTGAATCTCGATACCGGTTGATTGCTATGAAGTTAGCCTAAAGCGGGGAGTTTTTTACAAACTTCAATTCATTTATGCAACTTGATGTTGAAGCCTCCGGATTGCAAAGATATTTTCAGATTTGCTGTTAAAGATCCACTGTCAGGCCTGTTACGGACATGTGGTAGTAACCGGTAGCCGTGATTTGTCAACGTTCACTCTTTCTCAATGACGTCGTTTTACGCAGTTTTAGCTCTGTCGCATCAATGTAGGGCTGGACAGGTTCTGGCCTCGACTGATGACGATGAGTCTCTTGTTGCCCTGTGCTCTTTGACTTGATGACGGCGCTTGAGGCAATAGAGACTCATAGTATTACTCTGAAAAACTTGGCCCTATTTAGGCCCAAACTTCGCAATTCCTAACGTACCAATCAGATTGCGAGGTTCGGCAGAGAACAATGATGTCGAATTCTCGATTCGAATGATGCAGTTGACTAAATTTTGAACAAAGTTGCTACGGTAGGTGGCTGAAGTTTTCTATGGTTTGTTTTGGTCTTGAAAACATGGAAAATGAAGCGTTGCGTTGAAAGACTCATTTTGAACTTACCAGGTAAAGTAATCATCCTTCTTCAGATTTATACCAAGTTTCTTTGATTAAAAGCCTGCTTAACGTGGTTTTTATTGCATTTTCGTTCCGAGGAGTGACCGTTGAACAGAGCTAACGGCAGTCGTTCGATGCTGATTCGATCGATCGAATCATGATCGAATGCAGGAGATAGGGCCGGGTCTTTCACTGTTTCATTATGAGTCCCTCTTGAGCAAGGTTTACCGCAGGGATACAAGGGACTCATCGTCATAAGTCTAGTTCTGGCCTGCATTTGTACGTTTTAATCACGAATAAGGAAGCGCTATATTTTTAGACATCTATGGTAGTACCTGGCAGTGATCATGCTGTTTTTACTGTCAGGGGTTTGTCATGACGTCATTTTACGTGGTTTCATATCTATTATACAATGTGAGGTTGTGCAGGGTGTGGCTTGCAATCTTAAGCGAAATGCATATCACAATTTTAATTGCGTACCGTAGATTCTTGAATGAGTTCTTACTTTCGAATAAGGTCGGTTTGATTGAGATCTTTTCGAAACTTCAGCTATGTGCCAGACCCTAACCACCAAGTCCCTTTACGTATGTTCTTTCTTTCTTTGCAAATTCTGTTTCACATTAGGTATCGGGTTTTCTTATGCAGCAAAAAGGAGCTTCGCTAATGGCTTTCTTTGATTTCAATAAATTCAATTCAATACGATGAGCGTAAGTTGAGGGCGCTTATGGAGTGATGCTAAAATCGAGGTTGCACAATCAGCGTTTCCTAGCCAACCTTAAAATCCATAATGGCTGCTAGTTTGATTCAATTTTTGACAGATCTACGCAAAGTGTAGACTCACGAAGTAGTCTTAGTTATCGTAACGCTAACAACAGCAACAACGATGACACAATGACAGCGAAAACAATAGTTTTTATTGTGCTCAATCAAGTCTGAGCGTCCATCTGTATATCAATGGCGATAACTGCAAAAATGCAATCAGTCTCCGCAAAGTGTACCAGGTTATCCATTCAGCCTTGTGAACAAGGTACCTTAGTGCCTTCAAATTTCACCTGCCTTCAATTTTGGCTCCGTTTAATTTTCTCTCCCCCGTGTGCAGAGATTTCGCTCCCTTTAATTTTCGCCCCCAACTCTGCAAGTCTCAAAGTATTGGCCCATTCTGTTACTGTGTAAATTAGAGCCTCAGAGGACGTGGGTCACATACCAAGAGAAATACGTCGCTTTTGCAGCTTTTTCTTGAACAGCATAGTAGCTTTAGAAGGTCGTGTACGTTTTCTAGACAACAAGTATAGAAGATCACCAATTCTTAAAGGTGGACTCGAACTACCAATTTGTCAAGTAAAGTATGGCACTAACATCTCATTCTTTAGTCGAAGGAAAGAGTTTGTCGATGAGTACTATGTTGAGCTAGAGAAGATGACAGATCTTCTGCCCGATCTGAAGCCAAGGAGAGAATGGCTTATGATAATTTGGATTAATATGGCCCTGAAGAAGAGAACACGGTGGAACTAGAGCAACAAAATCTTCCTTCAGGCACAGGGGAGGATAATATTATTATAATCCAAGAGCAGCGCATGTCTTGCATTTCGTATTAGAATAAGAAATAAAGTTGTTTTATAGAAAATAGACTTTTTAATATATCCCTTTAATTTTTGCTCCCTCTAATTTTCACCTCGCCAAATATTTCCACAATTCGCCCCCTTTAATTTTCGGCCCCCTAAGGTATACAGCGTATGACGTATGAACGTCCTGGGAACGAGGTCGAAAATAGCTTTGATTATGATAAAGATAGAAAAAGTAATGAATGTATGACTCATGATGTTACACCTGCTTTTCTTACGTCATATAACTTATAAATTGTTTCGAGCGGCGAAAGTCGTTTTATTCTCACTAAGCACTGTAAAGATTTATTGAGACAACGGTAGGAGTTGTGGTTTTCCTATCGCGCATTTTTTACAATGAATGATGATGTCGAAACCGCAACATCGGCAAAAGAGCGCCGAAACAGCTGTCTTGATGGTAGCATTGCATTGTGATGATCCGACACAGTTGCATTATTTTCGCCGTAAATCTATGGTCACGAATCGTAATCACTAATCGATATCGATACACTCATTTCTTTAAAAAAGGACTGCTTCTAAAAAAATATGTTGATGCCTCTTGTAAAAGATCCAGAAACTTTTCTTAAATGTTAATTCAGAGTTAAGAAATTGTCATTTTTGTCAGAATGAGTTGCAAAGTTATTTTAACAAGAAACTTGCACTAAGGATGCGGATAATACTAAAACGTATGATGTTTATGATCTGGACCTTTCTTGTAGATCTCTGGGCTGAGAAAATTAGATTAGTGGACCTGCCCCAATTCTATTTCGTCATTTGTAATAAGTCTATCTAAAAGTTAAAGACGACTGCTATTTTTATACGAACGTTCGAGTTGTCCTTGATTTAAAAACATTGTCGAAAATTTCTTGCAGAGTCTCTTAATTCAAATGAATTTCAACTTCGGAATCTAATCAATCTAACTTTGCAATCGCCTTGCGGACTGCTAATGGGCCTATTTTGAAATTGGTCACACTCAGAGAAAATCGTATTTTTGCGAATAACAGATTTTCAGTGAGTTGCAAATTAAATCAATTGTTTGTCAGTAGTATTCGCAGGCGGTAGAAAGTGACTCATTTTACCATCATTTTCACGACCAAATAGTAAGGTGCAAATTCTGCAGCGTAAAAACTCATTTTTGATCAAAACCGTGCCATTTTTGAACTTGTTTTCATGGTGCTGAATGGAAACGAAATTTCAGTTGGTATGGAGCTGAGAACAAAATCTAACATGGAATTACATTGAATTTTACTTGAAGTTGCACTATCTAGGCATATGAGTTCCCTTTTTTTGGCTTTGTCCATCCGACAGTGTCCGTCTGACAGACTGACTGCATGCACTTAATGTATGCACATGCCCTGTGAATAGTCATTTTAAGCAAAGAGATAGATTGAAATGCAATCCCGAAGAGTTGAGCGATACATAGACACCAAAACTTCACAGGAAAATACTTTTTAGCAGCAAAGACAAGCAATTGAAAAACAAGCACTAAATATTCAATTTCTATCTAGTCCATGCGACAGACGAGGAAAGTCTCGATTTTCACCGGACAGGGGGGGGGGATGGGTAGAATGTAGATCCATATGGTTTATTTCGTAGACCACCAGATGCCTTATACAGGATTTGAGCTCAGGCAGCCATGGGCATTAAGAGTTGGCCAGTCGGCAGCTCCAAAATATCAACTGTCCATCCGGCAGAATTTGAATTGGAAATTAGGCCCTAATTTAGTAGACTTGCCCCAAGTCTATTTCGTCATCTGTAATAAGTCAATCTGAAAGTTAAAGCCTTTTCCAACTTTTTTTTTGACGAAATAGACTTAGGCGAGTCTTCTAAATTAGCAATCCTTGCAATGACATTGCGAAGCTAGATTGATTAGGTTGCGAAGCTCAATTTTATATGAATTAACAGACTCGGCAAGAAATTTTCGACCATGTTTTTAATATCAAGGACGACTTGTACTTTCATATAAAAATAACAAGTTATAGTATTTTAGCTTTTAAGATGCAAAATTTTGTAAAACTTCGTCCATGTTTTTAATATCAAGGACGACTTGTACTTTCATATAAAAATAACAAGTTATAGTGTTTTAGCTTTTAAGATGCAAAATTTTGTAAAACACTATTGCTCACATTGTGGTATCTCGTGTCGTAATTTCGTCGTATCTCAGAAAAGGTTAAAATGATGATACCACAAGTACACAAGATTGCAGAGTCAAGTTAAAGTGATTTTTCAAAAAAATTTTCCCTTTCATCGGGTTAATCTAGGTATTTGACCGTGCCCTGACTTGCTTTGACAGCAACATATATTCCCAGCCTTTCATGAACAAACACTATTTTCGTTTCATTTCTAATTCAGAAGACGTAGGTTGATATTTGTAAAGTTATTTAGGAAATAGCTCAATAATTTCAAGACTTTAACACGTCAAAACAAACGCCCACAGTCTATCGCTTCAAAGTGAAACTGTGTGTTTTGCTTGTTGGATTTCATGGATCCTTGGGGCTTGTAGTGGCATGTTGCTATTGTGGAATTGGACACTGAGATTGCGTTCACACCCTACCAGAATGATTTGAATGTGGTGAAAATATGGCGGTAGCAAGCTTGCCACCTCGGAATCACGGCCTCGAATCTCGTATCTCGTCAGAATATGATAAGTTGCTCAATCGAATCGAAAACTTCCATCATATTTGCTGTCGCCATAGTTATTCACAAATCGTGCAATCTGATTGGTACTCAAGGAAGCTCAGATCTTGGGCCTAAATAGGGTCGGGTTTTTGAGAGTAATATCATGAGTCTCTTTTGACCGAAGCGCCATCTTCAAGCCAAGGAGCTTAGGGAAACAAGGGTTTCCGGGTCTTAAGCCTAGATAAGAATAAACCTTTTTTCATGGACTGTAATGTTCATACCCGGTGTGCCAAGAAATTTCAGAAGACTTTCAATTTGAAGATTCCTTCTGATAGCCGAAGGGCTGGAGTAGTTCGCAGAGTAGTTTGCGATTTCTCATGCTTTTATAAGTCCTGAGTTTGGAACGACCTTGATTCAGATACAAAGTTGGCATCCTCTATTCAGTGCTTCAAATCGAGACTAAAAAATTACTTGGGCCTCTAATGCTGGATAATTCCGCTTTCTTTTTCCCCCTTTTATTTCGTTCCATAGTTGGCATGGCATTGACAAACTGTAATAGGTTTAAAAGTAAAGATAAGTTTGTAGTTGCAGGTTTGAATACTTTATTTGGTAGTGTTTTTTTCATAGGGCCATAAAGCAGGTTTCAACTCTGAATTGTTACCCTGTATAAATTAATTTAAAATGAAAAAAAAGAAAAAAATAAGAATATAGGTAAATTGCGACTTTACGGAAATCTCTTCCGAAATATCCGAAAAACTTCTCGAAAAACTTGACGTTCTCTATTCTGAAGGCGTTGTGGCGCCGTGGTGTAATCCTCTGACATTGCAGCCAGAACAGTCAGGTGGACTGGGTTCGAATACCGGTAGGGCCCCACCACTTGAGTGTCATGACTACGGGTCGCGGACTCGATTAGGTCAGCTCTATTTCTGCGATCCCAGCGCTTGGCGCTGAAAAATGCAACTTCGCCTTCACCTTCACCATTCTTCCCAGTGTTTTCATTCAATTTCCCCTTTTTCAGCAGGATAAGCCAGTATCACTGATTGATTGATTGATTGATTTATTCATTGGTGGATTGATTAATTTGCTCATTTGCTCATTTATCCGTTGATTAATCTTTTAATTATTCCTTATTAATTCAATCATTCCATTTGAAAGCTAGGTTACCATAAAGAAATTGTTGGATGAAGTTCGTTGTCGGTCAATGTTTAAGCATCCAACATTTTTGAATGCTGAGATAGATATTTTGGTATTTGATGCTTGGTGTAAACAGCGAAGGGCCTAGTTGGGAGCCCTGTGGAATCCCATCTTATACGATTGTTTTATGTACAAGGCATGCCGTCTGGGCTAGCGAAAACTTCGTGCTTTAGATAGCTAATTGCAGGGACATTTTCGATTTCCTTGGGCTTGTGGGTGAACTTTAATCCAGAATTTTTGTGTTCGAAATCACTGTAAGATCAGCATAACATCTTACGGTCATATCATTGAGTTGAATTGTTGCAGTTGTTGTCGCTCCACTGAGGGCCTTACTTCCCCAGAGCTGTAAAAATGGCAAAAAATTTCAATCGGCGACTATTTTCTGCCGCCCCGTCGCCTGCTGATCAGAATATAGCTCAGAGGAAGGCAGTTTTTGCCACTATGGCAAGAATGATCCTTTACCGATGAAGTATTGATACCTAGTTTTATGGTACGGCAGTTCTAGAGAACTGATTATTGAGACATTTTAGACCCGAGGTGGTCGTGAGAAAAAAGTAGCAGGTGATTAAGGCCTAATAGCGAAATTCTAAAAAGAATCCGAATCGAACGATGGCTTGATACAGTTCGAATGTACACAATAGTAAAGAATGGAAAAATATTATAATATACAGAATAATTTCATTGATATAAAGAGATATGAAAGAATGCAACAAAACGAAATTAAGATTAATAAAAGATAACTGCTTTGGAAAAAAGAATACATTGCTCATAAAGACGCAGCAAACCTATTGTTGTTCAAACTAAACATGACTGACTTAAAAGCTAACTATAAAGGAAAACATGAAGATGCCCTGTGCAGAAGGTGTGGAGCTCAAGAAGAAAAACATTGAACATTTGTTTCATTGCCAAAATTTTAAAGAAAAACCTTTGAACTCAAAAAATTTACTGAAACTGACCCAAAAAAACTCGGGAAGATCTTTGAAAAAGTGAAGACATTTTTGTCATAAGTAGAAAAAAGAAAACACATACTTTCTCCCAACTAAAAAAAAACAAGCAAACGCCTGTGTTACCCTTACGTCTAAAGTGTACTGGTAACTGCTCCGAAATGGAGAAGTAAGTTGTCATTATCATTATTATTATTAATAGTGATATAGGCCAATGCCACTTAATCGAACGTTTTTTAGAAGAGCTAAAAAGTTTCAGCACGGAGCTCAACCTGGTTCCTAGGGCCGCCATTGTCTTCCATAGGTCAGTAGGAAGCTGGCCCTTGGAACCAGGTTGCACGGAGCTAATCCGTTTCTGCAAGCGTAGGGAAATGAGTCATAGTTGTAGCGTTATCAGTTCAGGCAAAATGTGAAAATACGACATGTAATTGAGTCTAGTCAAAAATATGTTCGATGAAATTCGGAAAAATTTCCATAACGGTGGCCTTTCTTCAAAGAGGTTTTGTTGCCCAAATAGAAGAGCAACCTATGAATGGGTGTGGGAAATGTGATTTGCTGAAAGACTCGATGTTGTGTTGAGTATCTATCAATTCGTAATGAGATTCGCTTTGGATATTAGATAAGATCCAATTCTAGGCACGAATCATAATGGCTGTCAGGGGAATGGAAGTCAACACGTTGTTCTCTAGTTAATCATTGCTGCATTATTTATTGGTCAAGCTTGATTTCCAGGGAGCCAAAACCATAAAGTTATCTAGCATAATCTTGTAGTGTCTAGCATTTGGTAGGCCATCTGCCATTCATCACATAAAGTCAATACAATCAGCAATGATTTAACTTTACTGAGCCTAATAAATTCTTGAAATCTTGTTTGAAAAGATTACTTTAAAGCTTGTTTCATCTAAATCTAATTGTGTTCTTTTTAAGAAATTGCAAGTAGATTAATCATCGATGCAAATCGAGTTAACTCGAATCTAAATAATCTCAAGTTGATTATAGCAGAACCAAAATGAGACGGGATTCCTCAAGGATCACAGTTCGTTGCTTTCGTACTGTGCCATCAACAAATAGTGATGGGTGACTCAAGATAGAGTATTTGATGAACAAAGCCCAGCACTGGATGCCTCAGAACAGTTAGACACGTGTGATAAATCATCGAAGTTAAGTTTCTCCACTCACCATGAAGATTTCTTTTTGCCCCATCTTGCCAGCGAAAGCCTGTCTCAGATTTGATGTCTCACGTGATCTTTTGCTCTTCTTGTTACTGTCGTTTTGTAGTGTTGTTTACGTTCCAAACCAAAGGATTTTATCTCAACATTTTACCTTACAACTTGAATTTTAGCCCCAAATGGACCATCAATTTTTCTTTGATTTTAACATCGCTGGAGACTACCAGATCATCTTGTTTGGATGCAACCAGTAATTTTGACTTTCTGGCTATATGAACCAGCAGCTACTTGTTAAACCAATGATGTTAGGACACGGATGTTTTGATTGATTATTCATTTGCCTTATTTTGATCCTTTTGCCTCGCTTTCTTGTCTTGTTTTTTGCTTTGTTTCGTCTTTAGCCCTATCTCAACTGGGCGATTTGAAACGGTCAATGCCTGGGGGGGGGGTGGAATCCACCCCCCTGTTTATCTCTGTTGTTGCTTGAGATATGGCAGCCAAATTTGGCACAAAGGTTGTCGATTATATAGACAATGAATTTGTGAAACAATTGTTTAATTGCCGTTGTTGTTGTTGTTGCTAGAGCATAATTAACATTATGATGTCATATGACGTCATTAAAATGAAAGTGTGTTAAAAAGTCGTAAAACTTTATTTTTCATAAAATAATGAAATATATAGATCAAAATAGATGTAAATTCATTCTTTAGACTTCATTGGACTTATTGAAAAGGATTAAAAGAAATACAATGTATATCTTTCACAGAGTGTGGCAGGACAACTTGGTTACCATGGGGACAAGGCTAAAAATAGAACACCAAAATTTTTACTGTTTCATTGCTGTATGATAGAAAGTTAAACTTGCTAAATCTCAGAGGCATTCAACGAACACGGAAAAACTTATGAAGGAAAATGTACGAGGGGGGGGGGTGGAATCCACCCTCCAGGTGAGATAGGGTTAACTGATGTGTGCAACTGAACTTGGGTTTAGAATATAACTCCCTTGTATCTATGTGTCTTATTGCGCCTTCGCAAAGAAGCTAGAGTAAAATTGGGTCAAAATGAGATCACAAACAAACAAACAAACAAACAAAAACACAAACAAACAAACAAGGAAGGTTTCAAACCGCAAAGCCATAGGAGTTGCTTTCCGGCTTTGCAATTTGAAACTTTCTTTGCGAATGCGCGCTGAGACGCAGAAATAAAACGGAGTTATATTCGAACAACTTTATGGTAGTTAGGCAAGCAACGCTCAATTGCAAACATATGAAGACGAAAAAGAGTTGAAACAAGACAAGAAAGCAGGACACCGCAAGACACAAGGATCAAAACAAGGTAAATAAAAAACCAATCAAAACATCCGTGCCCTAGCACCCATGTTGAAACCTGGGAGATTGAAGTTACATCTTTTCACGGCGATCAAACAAACGGGGCGCAATTTCTGTTGGACAGCTCGTCACTATATTTTCCAATATTTTACCGCGAGAATACGTAAAATGGCCCTTTCTTGGCTTCCTTCCTAATATAGAAAGGAGAAACTTTTTGATAAGAAGCCCCTTATAAGAAACTATACTCTCAGATGACCAAAAATTAGGAATCTTCTAGGGAGAATACAACGTAAGAAACTGTTTATTTTCACAAAGGAATTCATTGGCCTTTTTCCACCTTATTGTCTTTTTTTCCTGTATAGTATCACTCAGAAGGTACTTTGGACTTGCCCAAGTCTCTCCCGTGTTAAAACCCACATATCCCGTGTTAAAACCCACAAAAACAGTCACCTGAAAGAGAACGCCTCTGCGAAGGAGAGGAAAAGGAGGCAGTTTTGGTACGCGGAAGAGAGTTGGGCGGAAGAGACTGTGTATTTATTCATGAGGACATGAGTGATGTCACTCATGAATAAATATACGATGGAGACAGTACTCATATAATTGCTTACAAATGGTGCAAGTTCTTGATTTCTACTGAGTGGAAGCACTGAGCATTTTACAGGGTCGATCATCGGAGGTAAGGACAGCCGCTGTATAAAGGATAACATTGATACATATTCATCAATCTATTGATTATTCAATAAACGGAAATAAACTGTCTGTGTTACTTTTCTTTACACAACTCAAGCAGCAGTCTTCCACAGAGGTCAATTTGGTATAACGTTTGAATAAAAGCCCACCTTATCTGGAAAATTATCAACCAAAGCACCCCCTCGAAAAGCGCCCACCATCTCCACGTTAAGAAGCGGGCGCTCCTTCAGAGCCTTAGCCAAAACGGGCTCCTGAGGTACGTAAGTTTTAGTCTTACAGGAACGGGGAAGGCAAAGAAAAAAGAAAAAAAGAGAGAAAAAGAGTAGAAATAAACAGCAAAGATTGATCTACTTTTCATTCTTGTCAGTCTTTATTTTCATTTTTCACTCTTTTTTAAAATTTGTTGAAAAACACTCTCTCAATTATATTTATTAGGAGAACATAAAAAGCGTGTTTTTCGAATTCCCTCTTTTACTATTGTGTCTTCGCTTGAACTGCCATGAAATGCTGAAAAATCAAATAACTGCCGCGCTCTAATAAACGTTCCGTCTGATTAAGCGCCCCCATTTAGGTTCAGAAATTAGATAACCACCCGGGCACTTATTGCAGCATTTACTTTACTGGCTCAAGTTCTTAGTTTCTTACAGCAGAAAGAAACTTTGGTACAGAAACTTTGTTAGTTTAAGTCCTAAAAGAGAAGAACCTAACCTTCAATTTTTAACTTATTTAGATATTTTATATAACAAACTTTAAACTTTTTAACCTTACTTTTCAGATTGATGTAACATTGTTACCTGCTTTTAATCTTTCCTTAGAAATAAAGTATCATACTAGAAGTCTTAAACCATGTAAAGTATTTTTTAGCGACCAGATGAAGAGCCACTTTGTGGATATACTGGTCATGATTCATTATTATTATTATTATTATTATTATTATTATTATTATTATTATTATTATTATTATTATTATTATTATTATTATTATTATTATTATTACAGATCAGCCAGACCATTGTTGTGACTTCTTCCATTTTTAAAAACTGATTTAGATTTTAAATACTCATGAGTCTTGATACGCATTTGCAGTTTGACGTCATCAGTCTAGCTGTGTCCTTTTCAATTATACTTGTAACTAGGCAAACATGTTTGTTAGGGAGAACGTTCGAATGAATTGCTGCAGGTAGATTATTTTGATAAAATCTATTCGTTTGCAAAAAATGCTTGTTTTGTTTGTAAGCAATAAATCAATAATTTTGTGTCAATCTCTTGTATTGTAGCACTTTAGCGCGAAAAATAAATTGATTTTTTGTGGATATGTTTATATTATCGCCTCATGTCTTAGATAAAGCGTGGTTTCCATATGATCGCAAGGGTCGCTGGTGACGCAAGGATCGCACAAGTTTGTGACCACCGATCGTTGTGTCGAAAATTTCGACTCGAAATGGAAACTGTCTTTGTTCAGTTTGCCAGCGATCGCTGCGTTGCCAGCCATCCTTGCGTATGAGATAGAATATTTTCTATCTTTGCGATTGCAGCTATCCTTGCGTCAAAGGGATGCCGACTGAGGGGACTGAGTATGAATTTCAACGATCAAGGCCTCTCTTTCAAAAGATGTTTCTTTGTTATCTTTTACCCCCATTGTGAGAATGGGAAATGTGTGATCGTTGTGACAAATGGAATCTACATAACGCAAGGATCGCTGAGAGTTACAGGTCAGAAATCTTTGCGATCCTTGTGTCACCAGCGATCCTTGTGATACTATGAAAACCAGGCTTTAGAGCCTGTGCCCAACCTCAGAGAGTTCAGAAGCAAGTAGCGGCAGCAGTTGCAGTTGATATTATGCACATACTAACCGGTTTTGTGTTGTACAGGACAATATAAAGCCCGAGGTCTTAGAAGTACAGACCTAGCTTGCGAGGTCTGTGCATTAAGACCGAGGGCTTTACATTTTCCTGTACAACGACAAAACCGGTTAGTATGAGTTTTATTTCCTGTCATCTTCTAATCTTGACTCGCATTTCATCAAACACATTTTGTTACAATCATGTCGTTTGAGTTCACTGCAAATCTCACAGGCTTAGGCCTAAAGCAGTTGCTGTGGTGACAAAAACGCGTCCTTGTATCGTATTATACAAAGCTACGGGAAACCCGCGGGAAATGTGTGATTAGCCAATAGGAATGGCGGGATTCTGTATTGCCTCGTTTTTGAAACTCCAGCCAGGTAATAAAAAGATTTATTACCTGACTGGAGTTTCAAAATCGAGGCAGTGCAGAATCCCGCCATTCCTACTTGTTAATTGCACATTTCCCGCGGGTTTCCCGTAGCTTTGTATAATACGATACAAGGACGCGTTTTTGTCGTCACAGCAACTACCTTAGGCCTATGAGATTTACAATAAACTCAAAACGACGTGACAGTAAAAAGATGTGTTTGACTAAATTATAAAAGTCAAAATTGATGTTTTTATTGTTGCGATAACTGGTGAAAATGGCTCTTTAATTCCTGGGGGGGGGGTACTTGACCAGATGTTGGACGGGGACGTGCCATCGAGGTTTCAAACACATACCCGTTCCTTATACATATTTTTCCACAATGTATACCCGACTTTATACCAATTTATCTAAAATATATACCGGACTTTATACCAATTTTCCGAAAATGCATACCCGACCCTATACCAATTGCGAAAATTGCGAAAATCGATACCGTTCCTTATACCAAAATCGTGAAAATCGATACCCTTCCCGATGGCACGTCCCCGTACCCAAAATATGTATAGTAGCCCCCCCCCGGGCTTTAATTGTTATGGTTGGCGCAGACTGCCCTTGAAGGCAAACAGAATTCTGCCGCCGTCCTAGAAGGAGTTATACTTCAGGTCAACATAGACTTGCTCCAAGTCTATTCCGAGATATATCAGCACTAAGGAACATAGTTACTTCTGCGGGGGCGTAAACTTCGTAGAGGATGCTGCGAAGGAAAAGCGAATGTGAAGGAAACGGAATTCCCCTTGCGTTCCTTTGGCAATCAAAGCAATCGTGATTTCATTCAAAGTCAGCCAGCTGTATCTAATTTCTTTGAAACGAAACAATGTTAAAATCTCAAACAATACAATCATGATTGTTTTGATTGCCAAAGGAATGCAAGGTCCGTTTCCCTCTCCCTCGCTTTTCCTTCGCAGCGTGCTCTTCGTGGTTTACGCCCCCGCAGAAGTAACTATGTTCCTTAGTGCTGATATATCTCGGAATAGACTTGGAGCAAGTCTAGGTCAACATGATTCAAACAGAGCGAAACCAGATGCTCTAAATGATAGGACAGCTGATCTATTGTCATCAACAAAGCCAAAACAAGGTTTATCACCCTCTATACTTTTCAAGTCTTGATGGCGTGTTTATCTTCGAACGGGCCGATTTTTTCCAGGCCTACCGGTTCGTTTTAGATGCAAATTGGACTTTCGAGTATGTACTAGGAGCAGATCAAACACCAACAATCAATCATTCAATCGATCGATCGATCAATCATTCAATCAATCAATCAATCAATCAATCAATCAGTCAATCAAACATTAGTTCATTTATCATTTATTTGTTATTCATTTTATTGTTTGTTCATTTTTGCACTCATCGATCGATTCATGTACTCTCATCGATACATCCATCAGTCACTCTGCTTTGAAGGCGGTACGAAAACATATCAGATCACCTTTGCACCCGTGTGAACGCATGAATCCGATATGCTTTTCACTCCAGAAGCTCGATCAAAGATCAGCGCATTGTTTTCAGAAACAATCGCGACTTGGAGGCTTTTGTTATGTTCGTCATCAACAATATGTCAAAGAATAGCAAAGACAAGGATATTACTGCAACGCAGAAGAACAATTGTTTAGGCTACGCATTGCGGAGCAGAGCGCATCCATAGGCTGTAAACAGCACGGAAACCAATCCGATGTCGTGTAAACAGAGCAATTTTTCATATCAGATTGGGTACGAAATAAATTAGGTATCATGTGAATGCAGCCTTAATTTCTAATCGTAGCTGGGTTAATGCTAAAATTGATTGTAACTCAGAAAAATATGGCCGATCTCAACCAGTTAAATTTGATTATTTTAAGGGAAGAAGCTTGCACGTGAAGAAGCGCTCTTGTGTTTCGTGATTTGGCCGAAATTCGCGAAAGATTTCCTTGATATTTGCGAAGATACAGAATCAAACATTATGCTATCAAATATTGAGAACAACTGCCCTTTCGAAGTATATTTGTTGGGGAGACGAGATCATGAAAACGCTTAGTCCGAGAAAACTGATGTTTCCCCCCGTACAGTAGGTTAAAGCTCATGCGCAGTAGCGTTTTGGAGTTGAAATTCTAACGGGTACATGAGCTTTAACCCTCTGCACGAGGGGACTCACTCATTGGTTTCCTCGGACAAAGCGATATCGTCTCCCCAACAAATACTACAAGCATATTTGTTTACGATTCGGAAGAGTTGATGAAGAGTCGAGGATTATTTGAGCCATGTACATCTTTTATTTGATAAGAAACCAAACTCGTGAAAGTTATTCGCGCAAATTTCCCAGTTTAGTCCATTGGCGGAAGTCAATTAAAAATATTTCGCGTCTCTTGTGGAACTCTCGAAAGTTTCTTCTTGCGAATGTTTCTTCCCCTAAAGTATTTAAAGGGAGTACAAAGACCAGCGGCATTTGCCATCGTTTGTTTTTGTTTTTGTGAATTACGTACAGTCAGTTATTATGGTAGCTGTGGAGAGCAAGATGCTGACTTCCCGCAAAGCATGCTGGTCTTTTTACTCCCTTTAATTTGACATGTTAACTACAATTCAACAATCAATTTCAGGAGATGAGATACCTAGCCAGCAAACCATTGGCTTGAAAATACTTCCGGCAAGAGGCAGCTCGAAGGTCTCCTAGAGGGTGGTGATCTATGCAGACACTACATACATAACATGATAAGAACTTAAATTAGCTATCAATTTTTGATACAGAACCTGCAGTATTAGCAACTTCATATCTTAAAAATTCATGTTTCGATTAACTGTAGAAAAGCGTGTGTCCATAATTTCTATCAAGTATACAAACATATCACCTTCTTTTGAAATAAGGGAAGAGTATATCTCCTTTGAAATATCCATTGAATCGCCCGATAAGAAATGTGCTTTGAAATGGATAACAGATGTTAAAAATCTCTCGCTGCTAAGAGCAAGCACCGAACGGATGGTGAATGAAAATGCGAGAGTTTCTCCCAAAATAGAATAAATCGAGACAAGTAGACTTAATCGAACTTATTGTTTAAGAGAACATACTACCATCTGGGTGATTCTTTGACATTCTGTGTTTGTCTGTGAAATTTTGCAGCAGGTTGCGCGGGAAAGAGTCACCTGGCCTACAAAACATTACCTTATTATTATTCACAAGGGGAGGCATAAAGAAATCTTAAACTTTATGTGTCATGGGGTTGAGGTTGGCCATCCCTGCAGACAGAGTTCAGGAAAGTCTTAGCTCCAGGGCTGTGAGCTGGAAGAAGGTTTTGCTTGTTGGAAACACAGGGACTTTTTTGGTTTTTAAGCAACATCAACTAGTTTATGAAATTTACGGTTGTCAACAAAGGGCGTAGTTCGGAAAATCTGGTTGTTTTGACTTAATAAACGAGCAAGGTTTAGTTAATGCAACTGGTATCCGGAGCAAAGTCTTACCTTTTTCTGCACTCTGCGTGCAGAATGAGATTCTTTTTATGTCATTGTGCGATGGCTCAATCTTAACGTGCAGGCCTACCAGTGTGATAGTTGATAATTGGAGTCGGAGCTCAAGCTTTGAGGCTGATGCTTCGGGTTACTGCGCAGTCAGACCTGCTGCCATAGGTGAGGAGAGTCGCCAAATCTCTACCATTCCAGGCTGAAAGTATAGAAATTATGGTCACGTTTGTATAAGGGAGAGCCAGGATTAGGGTATGTTGGAGTAAGTAAGTAGTGGGGGTCTGTACAAGGTTAGTGTTAGGTTAATTATCGCAAGTTATTTCTGAGGCTAGGAAGTCGTTGTTCGAGTTAAAGAGTTAAAGTTGTGTCAAGAAATTGATTTTGTTATGGTTGGATGGAGCCAGTATTAGTGTTACGGTTTGATAGAGTTTTTAGGGTAGGGATAAGTAAGGGTAAGTTATTATTAGTTTAAGCTGGGTAAGTCATAGGTTTAGCAAGGTAAGTAAGTTTAAGCAGAGTAATGCCCCATTCACACTGCAAGTTAAACCAGCTTACCAGGTTTTTGAATAAGGCCTTCTGATTGGTCATTCCATCAAACCCAGTCTTTTGATTGGTTGAAATTTAAACTGGTTCAGATAAAGCTTGTTTAACTGTGTCAGTGTGAGTGGAGTATAAGTAACAGGTTGAATAGGGCAAGCTATTCTTGAGGGCAGATTAGTGTTGTTGAGGTTAGAGTTGAGTTAAAAGTTAAGTCAAGAAATTGGGCTTCTTATGGTTGGATCGGATTAAGGTTGGCAGGTTAGGGTTAGTTTAAGCAGGGTAAGTAACAGGTTGATTAGGGCAAGTTTTTCTCAGGGTAGATAGGTTCGAGTTGAGTTGAGAATTTGGTTTGTTATGGTTGGATAGGGTTAAGGTTTGGGTAAGTTAGTATAAGTTTATGCAGGGTAGGTAATAGGTTAATTAGGGCAGTTAATTTTCAAGGGTGGATGGGGGCTGTTGAAGTTAGAGTTAATTTGAAAGCTAGGTCAAGAACTTGAGTTCGTTATGATTGGATAGAGTGAAGGTTAGGGTAAGCTAAAGTTAGTCCAATGAAGTAAGTGATAGGTTTATTAGGGCTAGTTGTTCTTAAGGCTAGTTGAATTGATTTTTGGGCAACGCTTAGAAAAATGTGTTTAGAGGCTAGATGTGGTAAGTTGGAATTTTTTGGGGAGACGAGATGTGCTTTGTCCGAGGAAACTTATGTGTCCCCCCGTGCAGTAGGTTATAGCTCATGCGCAGTAGCGTTTTAGGGTTGAAGCTCTGACGGGCGCATGAGTTTTGACCCACTGCACGGGGGGACATATTAATTTCCTCAGTCAAGCGTATCTTGTCTCCCCAACAAGAATTACGATATGTATGATTTGGGTAAGTCAGGGTTAATTAATGTAAGTCAGTGTTCTAGAGCAAACAATTGTAAGACAAACGACCTAGATGAAAGTATTTGAGTTCTTGTGCGAACTATTTTGGCGAGGATGGTAGATACATTTTGGGGGCATCAGTAAACTGGGGGTATGTTTGTTGGGGAAATAACATGCTGACTGATCTATTGTTTTGATCGATTTTGTTGAGAGCGAATCAGCGTTGGGGCTCACACTGTCATGCGCACTGTTGATTTTATTTTCTTCTCCCGTTCATAACGGTCATACAAATTTATATGTTACGTCATTCAAGTGAATCGCTGGTACGCATGCGATCTTGAGCCCTTTTCAGGGGATTCCTGGAGGTTCACAACTTAGCCTGTTCGTATCCCCAACAAATGTTGGTATATTTCAGGGTAAGCGAGGGTAAGTTAGGCTAAGTGCTGTAACTTGGGCTAAGTCAGGGTGAGATGGTTGGATTATTTAGGGTCAGGACTATTTATGGCGAGAAGAGTCTGTGTAAAGGGAGCAGAGCCCAGAAAATTCATTGCTCCAAGGGTTCGAGGAAGAGGAAGGTTTTACCTTGTGATGTCATATTTGAGGAAGGTTTTGTAATTTTCATAAGAAACCTGGGGAAATTTCGGGTTCCTTTGGCAACTTTAAATGGTTCATAGATAACGCAGAAGGTGCGAAAATCTGCTTATTTGGACTTGAGAGACCAGGAAGGTTTAATAGGTACAAATTGTATCTAAGGGAAGGTTCAATCTTTTTCTGGACTCTAAAGACGGTAAGTCGAGGTTTGGTTAGGTTGCGATATATCACGGCAAGTTGTCATAATTTTACTGTACTTGTGTGAGTCGCTGCTCATGGTGTGTTAGGACTAGTTAAAGCAAATAAACGGACATTTTGCTTTCAAGCCTAATGAATGATGGAATGTAGGGTAGCTTTCACTTATTTTCCAAGTGTTTTCATCTATTGACGTCAGATGCAACAGGCTATCTCAGCTCCCAGCAAGCTGCTTTTAATTTACTTTATGGTACGTATGAATTATGTTGTTATAGCTTAGGAATTATCTAGGCTCACATCTGGACTTGCTTGAGTAAAGCTTTCCTGCGTCCTGCACCTCCGCCTTTCCTCCCGCTTCCCCCGCAGCAACTTTTGCTGTTGGGGTTTTTTCTCTCAATTGACCGAGGAGAGAAAGTGAGACTATCACAAGTCAAGCTCACATCTACCTGAAGAATATGACACTTTAACGTCACTTGCGAGGCTACACATGTTTTCCCCTGAATTAGTACCGGGTGAGTCAATAAAAACGCCCAGCGTTTGAAAAAATCCTCCTCCCTGAATATCAAAGCAATGAAGTTGAAAACTGTCTTATTTTATCCCCGATATGTCAAATTAGGTCCAGTAATTTACCCGGTTTTAATCGGACATTCCTTCCCGTCGAGATGGGAGATTTTCTGTAGAAAGTCCCTTTCGAAAACCTGCAAAAACGAGCCAAAACAGCAAGCAAAATGTCCCTTTCTTCTCCTTCCTGATAATAATGACTCTTGATTGTGTTCATGTATTTTGTCCTCATGGGAGAATGGAATCCCCCGGAATGAGTTATTCACACTAGGGGGAAGTCTTTTCAACCCGTCAAAAAGAAAGCACGTGCTAAAGCGTGATAAAAGTCATCACTGTGAGGTTAACACGTTAGGGATTTTTGCTTGTAATTTTAGCATGTTTTTTGAGGTTTCTCAAAGGGCCTCATTTTAGAAAATCGCTTACAGAATCTGAACGGAGTGACCGATTTTAGTCAGGAAAATTTCTAAAAATAATTGAACATGTTAGCTATTCAATCAGATATTGCAAAATATCACTGCTTATATACTCAGGGAGCAGCAGCCTCTCA
This sequence comes from Aurelia sp. 4 Dawson et al 2005, assembly GCA_964019985.1. Taxonomy (NCBI): domain Eukaryota; kingdom Metazoa; phylum Cnidaria; class Scyphozoa; order Semaeostomeae; family Ulmaridae; genus Aurelia; species Aurelia sp. 4 Dawson et al 2005. Next base: position 7,317,001 of record OZ026493.1, on the reverse strand, counting down.
AACGCCGGGCGTGTTTTTTGACTCACCCGGTAGTATGTTATATGACTGTATATAGATGAGGCAGTTTCGAATTCCTTTTGAACACAATTCAATTTGCAGCAAGGCAGCGTCTTGCTACGTCTGACAATTTTCAAGACACATGTGATACCTGTCATTTTAATATTCACACTTATCTACCTATTCTTTCAAACATCAACAGCGAGATAGCTGATTTTACCATAAGTTTTTGCATTCATAAAGCCAGCCAGCTGATGTGTTGTCGTTGTACACTGATTTTCAGTTCAAGTTGTTTGTTTGCCATGGAAGCAGAAACGTCGATGGGATTCGTGGATGGTATATATACTAGCTGTTGGTAAAGATTATTACAGACAGTTCTTTGCAAGGCCTTGGATAGAGTTCTGATTGCAATTTGTTTTCTCTGTATACTAAATACAAGGAAGACTTTGGTAGCTGATTTTGGCGATTGTATAACAGTTGGCACTGATTATTACTGACGGATCTTTGCAAGGCCTTCGATAGAGTTCTAGCAGCAGACTGTTGTCTCACAGGCTTCCTCTACGAGGAGGAGTTTTGATTGCTGGTTTTGGAGAGCCTATAGCTGTTAGCATAGATTATCACTGACAGATCTTTGTAAGGCCTTGTATAGGGTTCTTACTGCAGTTTGTCGTCTCTTTATGCTAAATGTAAGGAAGGGTTTGGTTATGTTAGAAAACCTATAGTTGTTAGCATAGATTATTGCGGACAGATCTTTGCAAGGCATTTGATAGAGTTTTAAATGCAGATTGCTGTCGCTGTATGCTAAATACAAGGCATACTTTGGTATTTGATGTTAAGGAGCGTGTAGCTGTTAGCACAGATTATTACGGACAGATCTTTGCGAGGCATCGGATAGAGCTCTGATTGCAGATTGCTATCTCTGCGTGCTAAATACAAAGAAGAGTTTGATTTGTGAGATTGTAGATTGTACAGCTGTCAGCATGGATTACTACTAAATGCATCTATGTTAAGCAAACGCAGTACAACAGAATATTTTTGCCGTTGCTTTTGGAATATGAGAGCTTGATTATTGATGTGAAGAGCATAAAACTTTAAAAATGTTGGAAGATAACGGAAGAGTGCAACAAAATGATGGTTATAGTGATTCTGTTCCTGCTAAGATGAGCAGGGATTTCAAGCTGAACCTACCACTCGGTATGCTATTTTTGTTTCAATCCGTTATTTGAGCATCTTTCTTCCTGTTTTTAATGATCTCGTGCATCCATGGCAGTAAATATCGTACTTCATTGTAATATGCTGCAGTAATTTACGTCTGAGTAATATCCTGCAGGAGACAAATGAAAATAAAGTAGAAATATGTTAAGGATTTCGTTGACTAAAATAGATGGTTTCTGAACTAATTTTTCCTAGTAACACTGGAAGCTCTTAATTTCAGCGATCTGGGAGTTGAATTTCGTAGCTTTATGCAGTTTCGTGCAACAACGCATTTATTCTCGAAAGCTCAGTATAAGAAACTGAACTCGCACATAACATGTATGCTCTGGCTAGGAAATCAAAACGTACTTCCCGCGTTTTCTGTGCTATAATTCTCGATTCAACTCCGTGAAACGTTTTTCTTTCTCATTTAATGCAAAAAACTGCATTGTCGAAGGTTCACATAGTTCTTAGAACTTCGGAAAAAAAATGAAGCGAGAAATGAAGGACATTTAAGTCTGGGAATGATAAGTGTTATAAATGAGAAGGAAATCTTCTTACTGAAAGATATTTGCAATTTTGATTCTTTACACGAAGAATAGATTAGATTGAATCCAAAATTTCGGCATCGCAGATGATCTACGTAAAGTTCTGTTGTAATAGAACGTAGTTGTCGTAAGATTCGACGATTTCGCCCCAACAATGACGCGAGTCAACACGGATTTAGCCGTAAGAACCGTTACGAATTCGTAAATACGCCGTTACGAATTCATACGAACTTTCTCGACTTCATGAGAGCACCAACGAGTATTCATGAAATGGAAGAAAGACAGATTGATAGATGGTTGAAAGACAGCAGAAAATACTCCGATCACGTGTCTTAGCATATGCACATCGTATCAGGTCTATAGAAGGAGTTGTACTATTTTCCAATGCAAAGACAGTTTGTTTTTGAGGGCCATCTTTGATAAAAGAGAGGATTAAGGGGAGATGAAAATTATTTTATCACATGTAAAAGCATTTAAAAGTTGTAGCAAAATCCATATAAGCATGTGCTATTGAAGTGTCTCAGAACCGTGTTTATATATAGAGACACACCTATTTGTGGAAGCTGATAAAACACGCTAATATTTTAAGGCAGTTGACTTAACATGATAGCAGCTTTTCCGTCCGGACCTTTCAAACTACGAGGTTGTAGTAATGAGATATAATAACACTTAAATGTTACCTGCTAGAAGAAGTAAACAGTTTCAAGATGCTGGTGGCAGTTAAAGGGAATGTATCGAGTGAGCTAGAAAAAAGTCCCCACTTTTGAACATTCATAGCACCGCAGTACTTCAAAAGGACTTTAAACTAGGGGTCCCATGCCTGGATGTGGCATGCACAGTGGACTTAAAAAAAATTAGCTTTCAGTAACTAGAAATCCTGACAACCCCACTCAAAACAGATTGAAAACAAAAGCAAACAAACAAACAAACAAACAAACAGATTTAAACGATTCACATTCTAGTTTTTAGCTGAAAGATTGAAGTATTGTTTTGATTTTTCTCCCCGTCTTAAAAGCGGTAGAAATATAGGTGAACTCAACTTTACAAAAATTTTATGGTTGCAAAATGACTGAAAAATGGCCTAAAACATTGATCAAATCTCAAAGGACTCCTGGCACTGATCAATAAAGAAAATACAGTTCTTCACGGATGAGAGTTTTCCACTGCCAATGTAATGCTCTGGGACTGAAAATCTATAGTATTTGTGTGAAAATTGATGTCATATTACTCTCGAGAGAGATGAATCGCTCCTTGCGTAGTGCTCTGTGTAAGGACAGTCTTTACAGTTTGATCAATGTTTTAGTCCTTTTTTCAGTCATTTTGCAACCATGAAATTTCATGACGTTAAATTTATCGATGCTTCTAGTGCTGGTAAGACAGCGAAAAAAATGACAAAAATACTCCAATATTGTTGCTTTTAACTGGGATTTGAATCATTCGAGCCTGTGAAGTACCCTTCTTGGCGCTATGAATTTTTTAAAGTGGGAACTTTTTTCTGGCTCACCCGGTATAAGCCTTAGATAAAGATAATAGACGGTGACACTTGCCGAACCATATGCGGTAACTGATCTACGTCAACAGGAAGTGCTGATACCTGGTAGACTGTACTTCTCCTTCTGTACTCCTTTGTACTTCTCCTGCGAAGGCGCCATTTTAATCCTCGCGCGTTGCGGCAGACTGACATGATCTCAAGGGCGCTGGAGAAATTACGCCAATCAAATGCAAACTTCTCGAAGAGAGGACTTTCTATTCTAAATCTCCATTTCCGTTTCATTTAACCACATTTGAGTGGCATAATTTCCCTAGGGTACTTGAGGTCACGTCAATCTGCCGCCAGACGCGGAGATTTAAATGGTGCCGTCGTAGGAGCAGTTAAAACAGAAGGAAAAAAGTCAAATATCGCACACGAAGTGATAAATCATGACAGGAATGACTCCATTTATAATAGGTAAATCTTTCTTCTAAATGCAGGGTTTCCTATAGCCCGTGATTAATGCGTGCAAGATATGTACCCTTTTTAGAAACTTGCAGTCTAGAATTCAGAAAAACAACAGTCTGATTAAGAACCTATCCAGGATGCCCAAGAAGAGCCAAGGTTCGTTAATGCGGGTTGCTACTGTAGAAATTATCAGATCTTTTTTGTTATTTCGTTAGCTTGTAGTGTGGGAAATGTCTGTCGCATTATCACATCTTTCATGCAAATAGCTACGGGAGGAGATGAAAATGGAGACTTAATACTTTAATTTGTGTAGCAACACACGATTTCAGACAAGGGTTCCGCACACTAGACATGTCATATAAAAGGCAAACTGCAGTCATAAGCTATAGCCAGTAAATTAAAAGACGCCTTAGAATTGACGCTAATCGTCTTGTTTGACGTTTAGATCATCGATTTGCAATCTGCCTTCATCCTGGCCAGCTGCAACGCCACGTAGATGTTTTAAAAACAAATTTTCCTTCGACGTTGATTGCTGTTTTTTATCTTGAATGTTAGAGTTTTGAACTGTGTTTCGCTCAAAAGTCATGTTTTTCTTGTATTCCAATGAAAGATGGACGTTAAGACACGGTGAAGCCTGCTGAACTGATGAAAATGACGAGTAAACGGAACATACAAGGTGCTAAACTTTGGAGACTGAATGAACATAAATATGGCCTGTTGCTTTTAATACTATCGATTGACGAAAACAATAGGAACATAAGTGGTGCATTTCGTTCTTTTGTGCTGTGTTTAGGTTAGATCGCAATATCTCCGTTCACAGTAAAAATGTGTGCTGGGCTTGACTGACCACAGAATGTTCAGAATGGTAGAATTGGTAGGTCTGGAGGGCAGGGTTTTGCAGACTTCCGGGAGATCCTCGTTTTCAATAGTGAACTGTGGAGGCGAATCCAAAACCTGCTTCATAAAAGATTTTTGTGTTTGATTGCAGCACAATTAATTGCGGCGTTAGCTGCATAATATTACCTAAGAATCAGCCAGCTGCGATATTTTTCTTTCTTTCGTTCGTTCTTTCATTCTTTCCTTCTGTCGATTCGTAGAAATATCAACTAACCTATTTTCATCATCAACACAATAACGAAAATGTCAGAGGCGGTGTCATCAAAACAGTTTTATTTGTCTTCTAGGCCTCGTTCAAACTAATCCGCTTTCATTTGGATCCCAAACGACGCTATTTGTCTTCCCGGGGTCCTCCCCTTTCATACTGCTCCGTTTTCAGATAAAACGGATATCTTTCAACCATTTTTTAGGCCTGGTTCAAACGTCGCTCTTCTCATGTGCTGCCGAACCTAACTCAGTTAAGAGCGACACTTACGCATGTTTAGCGCGACTTCCGTTTCAAACGTCGAACTTAATCATGTCACTCCAAATATGTTTTACAATTGTTACATGAAATATTTAGTTTGGTTTATGAAGCGTCAACTCATATAATTAGATGCACTTATGCCTGGAGTTCGGCACATGACAAGTTCGGCATTTGAAATCAAGCCGTGCGTGAGTCATGCAGCTCGGCAAGCCATGCCGATCCGAAGTAGGCTGCCACTCCTCATCTGTCGTACCCAATTGATTCAAACGTCGTGCCCCTCATGCACTAAATTCTCGAGTTAAGTTCGGCACATGAGACGCGCGACGTTTGAACCAGGCCTTACTTGTTCTTCAGCCCCGCTTTGTATCTTTTTCAGATAAAACGGACAAGAGTTTAGGATTAGGGCTAGGGTTATTGTATTAATTTTTATATCATTGTAATGATTTTCTGTGTAGCATTTTATATAATTAGTCTCTGTAGTTAAGTTATTTGTTTGTATTGTTGGAATTATAGATTGTATGTAATGAATTTAAATATGATGAAACTGAAATTGAAACTGTTCTCAAAAACGTACTTGATTGTTTCTCTTTGAAAACAAGGTTAGCAAGGCTTGTCGTTGTTATTGTATTCTAATTCCTCCGTTCTTGATGTTCACGTTACAGATATGCGTTTTTGTTTACCTCCGTTTTCATTCAGCGCCGCCATTTTCGTCAGCTGATTCATTTAGCTCCGTTTTTGGGGTGGATAAATGTAGACGCAAAGCTAAAAACGGAGCTAAAAAATTTCCGTTTTCATGCAAAAACGGATTAGTGGCCTTATTCCATTGAATGAATGCCTGTTTGTTTGACGTCGTGTTGGCCTTCACACAGTTGACGGGGACAGTAATTTTGTGATGTAATGCCAACGGAAATGAACTGCCTGCAAGAATGAGAGGTTGTGAGACAGAGGGTCATCAAGGGGGTAGCTTAAGTTCTCCATAGTACCCGGTGGTGCCAGTTTTGGATACCTTTTATATGACAGTGGCTGGATTTATGGGTACAGATTTCAACAAGTTTTTATATTTTCCAGATTTTTAGGTATGCTTTTTTTAATAAAGATCCATTCATTGTTGAGATTTATCGGCATTTGAAGATTTATGGGTATGATTTTTGGAAAATTTCCCGGATTTATGGGTATATTTTTAGAAATTTCTCTGAATTTACGGGTGGTACTTTTACAATTTTAATGGCACAACTCCGTATCTTAGAAACTCAAGTGACCCCCCTCCCGGAGAGGGACAAACGCATCTTGTAATGTCAGCAGAATGAGAAAAGCTTATTACTTTTATACCATTCCACATGATGGTGCAGTTTGTTGCCAGTTCCCAAAACGCTGCACCCACTAATTAATGCTATTGCTAGCAATAAGGTGGTTTGGCGCAGTGGTGTAATCCTCTGACTTTGTAGCCAGAACAGTTAGGTGGAGTGGGTTCGATACCCGGTAGGGCCCCATTAATTGACCGTCATGACAAGGGGTCGCGGGCTCGCATAGCGCTTAGCGCTTAGCTACTTCTGCGATCCCAGCTCTTGGCGCTAAAACCGTGCCTTCGCCTTCGCCTTCAATAGTTTTGGTTACTTTGTTGTGTCATTTTGTTTAGAGCGTCAGTTGACCTAAATAAATATTATCATTGTAGATTCAAAACGACGGCTCAAAGATGTTCTCATGGAATTTAGAGAAGGCATTTACCCAAAATACAGCACAGAAAAGGTGTGTTTTATGTGTGCTTATCTTGTAAATTTCCATATCGTGCTATGGACTTGTTTGTGGATGCAAAATATCTGCAACACAAAGTCCTTTGTAGGAATTGTTATACCAGTGGCTGTACTGAATAAGTGTTTCTTTTTGGAAAATCAACAAATTTTTGATTACATTGCCTGCGCGCAGACTTTGGTTACTGGGAGGAGAGTAGACTCTCTCCGAACTCTATCCGAAAATGCGGTAATGTTACTATCCAAACAATTTATATCACACTCATGAGGTGTAAATGGCATACAGCCACGTTACAGAGTCAACAATGACAAGTATAGACCCTGTCATGGAGCTCGCTATAGAAAAATGTACCTTGTCGTGGAGTAAAAATCCTGAAAATGATACTCAGTTCAACGGCACGTCCCCGTATGGAAAAATATATGAGTGCCCCCACACCCTGGGAAAAAGGCACTGGTGATTGCCACGTTAGTTTGTTTGTATCTTAAGCTCGTAGTTTCGTCATAAATGTCAGGAAGAAACCAAAACTATTATCGTAAGCTTGAATGGAAATGAAGATCTTTCTATAATGGGCCCAAGGCAATGTAAACGATTTTGTTTAAAGAGTATAACTCTTTAAGATTTGAGATTTGGTTCTTCAATAGACGTAAGTCCATTAGTATTTGTAGCCAGTTAAGGTTTGCTTTACACATTTCAAATCGTGTAACGTTTGCGAACTTTATCGTAATCTCTTTCAGCCGATGGACTACGCGGGTTTCAAACTCTTCATGTCCTCCTACCTTGGCAATGACATCAGTGATGAGCTGTGTCAAACCCTTTTCTTCACATTCCACAAGAAGGTACCTCTCTGTGAAGTATCATCTCCTGAACTTCCAAGGGCACTTTTGAAGAAATTCCTTGCGCATAATTCTGCTTTGTCCTGTGACAGTCTGCATATCAATAACAGTGGTAAGTCTTTACATGAGTGCTAGGACACTTCTTTTTAACCTCATTAGTTTAAGTCGAACAGACTACAGTGTTCCCAAAAAAGTGCGGATTTGGTTGTGCCAAGTAGCATTATCATCATCATCATCATCATCATCATCATCATCATCATCATCATCATCATCATCATCATTATCATCATCATCATCTTCATCATCTTCATCATCTTCATCAACTTCATCAACTTCATCATCATCATCTTCATCATCTTCATCATCTTCATCAACTTCATCAACTTCATCATCATCATCATCTTCATCATCTTCATCATCTTCATCATCATTATCATCATCATCAACTTCATCAACTTCATCATCATCATCATCATCATCATCATCATCATCATCATCATCATCATCATCATCATCATCATCATCATCATCATCATTATCATCATCATCAACTTCATCAACTTCATCATCATCATCATCTTCATCATCTTCATCATCTTCATCATCTTCATCAGCTTCATCTTCTTCATCATCATGAATATATGAATATCTCACTGTTACAGTAGTACAAAGTAAATTGAAGTAAACAGAACTGCACTAAACTAAATTACAAAAGAAGAACGAAGTCTAAACTAAACTGAACTAAACTTAAAGGGAGTACAAAGACCAGCATGCTTTGCGCGAAGTCAGCGACCTGCTTGCCACAGCTTCCAGAATAACTGATTGTACGAAATTCTCAAAAACCAAAACAAACGATGGCAAAGGCTGCTGGTCTTTGTACTCCCTTTAAACAAAATACATAATCAGTTTTTCAACCGAGAATCTCAACGACATAGTTCATAGTATTCTCATTACTTTTTGAACGTAGATCTTCATAACATATCAGTTCGTATCTCAAATGCTTTTTCAGGTATTTTGCAAGACTTTGTCCAACCATGTGAATGTTTTATTTATCACAAATATGAACAACTGAACGACGTATACAACTACATATAGACTATGGCTATATGGCAATACAAGTAATATGGCTGCCATAGCTGGAAAGGACATGATATTATCGAGTTATAACTGCGACAGCCACTTACATCATTGAAAAACCATACATTGTTTGTAATAAAGAGCAGCTCAACCGGGCGTCTCAGAAGAGAAACCCGTCACCACCTTATACGAGATAGTAACACTAACGAAATCTTTTTGAAATCCAGTAAACGCTCGCAGAAAATAACAAGGACCTGCAAGCTCAGATTGTCAATTTAGACCCCATCTAAACTAACCCATTGCTTTCGTTGTATAAGAACCGAGAGCAAAATTGTAGGTTCTTTTTTCGCGGGTAGATGAATCATAGGAAATGTGTTTACTTTGGACACCTGACAAGAAGAGATGAACTTCAAAGGCTTCTCCTAGAAGCGAAGTTCAACAGGAAAAGAGGATGAGGCAGGTCAAGATTTACGTGGTTCAGTAACATCAAGGAATGGACTGGAATGAACTATGCAGAAGCCATAAGGAAGGCACAGCATAGGGAGGGCTAGGCATATATGACAGCCAAGCTGCTGAGAGCAGAAGGCAACTGACGACGACGAGATAAATCACCCATGCGAAACATGGGTCGCATCTGACTCGTAAATCTTACACGAATCAAGGTAGTGTAGAGAGACCTTATTTTGTTCGATTTATCCTCCTTTTTCTATATGAAAAACCGTTTCATATTTTCAGAATTGTTCAGAATAGCTAAAGGCACTCGAAAGGCTACTGTTGTTGCCACAGCAACAGTGGTCGCTGGCAGCTTTGGTGGTAGAGATAGCAAAGCGGTATTGTCATCAGATACGGGTATTGAAGTGGATGGCGAATCAGAGACCATTGACCCAGCTTATAATACAAATTTACCCATATTTGAAACGAAAACAAGAAGCATGACGAGCATTTCAAAAGCAGGTTTGTTTTTCTTGCTTTGCTTTGTATGAAACCTTTCGTTTTATAGATACTCTTAGATCATGAAAGATTAACATTCTTGACTGTTGGAAAGGCATCTGTAAAACTCTACCTTTGTAGTACTTGATCTAGCTGAAGGGATTTTGTGTATAAATAGTTAAAAAAATCATTGAAAACTTTTTTCGAGGGACCAATCACTTCTCAAAATAGCGTACGTGATTTTTATGATTTTAAATCACATGATTTTTCCGTGATTTTTAGTGATTTTAGTGATTTTCAGCGATTTCTTCGTGTGATTTTTTGGTATTTTTTCAGTGATTTGTGATTTTTGGTGCTTTCTGTATGTGACTTTTTTGTGATTTTGTGATTTTGTATGTGATTTTTATTTGTGATTTCAGGGGAGGTGTAGGAAAAAATCAGTGATTTACCCCTCGACTGTTTTTAATTCACCATGTTTGCATACAAGTGGCTATCAAGTTTTCGCGAAGGTGACGCGGAGATCACCCATTGTCAACCATGCTTTATGGGAGACCAAATCAACGCAAGACAAAGGGGGCCCCTCATAAACTCCTTTTAGATAATATGAGCGTCGTCTTTTTTGCCATAAAGGATCATGGTTAGCTAAGGGTCGTTATTTAAGTTATTAGTGGAGAAGTCATATTTTACAAATATTTTTCAGGTGAATCAAAGCGTAAGGCATTTGGTGATCTAAATTCACATCAGGGAAGTCAGGCAAGTCATTCACTGGATGAAGAAGCTTGTGACTACAAAAATCTCCGATATTTCCCAATGGTGTCTATAAAAGAAATTGCGTGCTACTTGTCATTACTAGAAGGATCAAGAGTTGAGGATAAATTGGAATGTAAGTGTCTTATTTTATCACATAGACATTCATGTCTAAGGTAATTTAAGTAAGATGCCAGGATTAAAGTAAACCAAGCCTGCGCGCAGACTGATGAATGGTAGGTCTCTGTTGGCCTAAAAATTTCGTATGATACCACCAATAAATTATAAAGAGTTGCTGTAAATATATCCATTTTAGCTTACTCTTTGTGAGTTGTCTTCAGCTTAACGTTCGTGACAAGCTCCGCTCCATGTTTTGCCGCAGTCTTCTAGTTATTCTGCTCAGGTTCGTCCTCGAGTGCTGGCCTCAAACTCGTCATCCTCCTTTCTGCTTTGGGAGGATTTTTCAGTAACTCATTCCAAGGCAAAGGGTCGATTAATGCAAGATGGCGGCAAAACATGGTGTGGAACTTTTTTCACGAATATTAGGCCGAAAGCAACAAACTAGAAGGGAACAATACGCAACATTGCAAGTTGAAGGGAATACAATCATAGCGATCCTTTATGATGTATTGGTGGTAGCATGTGACATTTTTAGGCCAACAACACAGCACCGTCATGGTAGACTCTATTCATTCAGTGCGGAGAATGGAAGCTTTATTCTCCTTTTCCCTCCTCTGCTCTGACTGACTGTAGGGCCTGTATGCAGGCTCAATAAATCTAAAGCGTGCATTGGCTTGTTTGCTGAGCGTTATTGCTCAGTATGCTTAAGTATTGTATAAAGTGAAGCGTAGTTGCACAAAAGTGGGCATGACATGTTCATGATGGCACAGGAGATCGCTCACCGATAAGATACAGCGTGAATTTGAGGAACCTTTTAAGGATCTGTGAAATTTCAGTTTGATGAACCATTAGTTCTTATTGCAAGGGAAGCAAAGTTGATTTTGATTGCTGCTATTAAGTTCATTGTGGTATGATTTGGCTGTAAAACTTTTCTTTTCCTCCCCAATTATTTGTTAGGTCCATAAGAACACTATTAAAACAATTAATAGGCTGAATATTTATTTATTTTATTCATTATTTCTTATTTAATCACGACATCCATTCAGTATGAAAAAGTATAACAAAAAATAGTATGCTTAATAATAGATATAAAAGCCAGTACTTTCTTCCATGGATTCGTGCGAAAACATATTTTTCCTCACCTTAGAAACTGACTTTTTAGCCCCTTCTTAAACCGGGTGTGTGTGCCAGACTCTCTTATGTGTGTTGGAATAGAATTCCAAGTTTTTAGGTATAATTGAAACTTTTTCTACTGAAGTCTAGATTTAGCCTTGGGATTTGGAGATCAGTTTTGTTTCTTGTATCATACTTGCTTATCGAGGATCTTTCAGCAAATTTATCGTGCAGACTCTCAGGACATATCTTGTTAATTATCTTATACATCAGAACCGACCGGTCAAATTGAAACATCTGATCGATGCTAAATGTGGGTCTAATCAAAGAGTCCTTTATTTTTGATCCTTGAATAGTTTCAAATGCACGATTTTGCAGTCTCTGAAGGGCTGTTATTTTAGTTTCCGATAAGCTCCCCCATACTACGTCAGCATAGCGAAGATGACTCTTTTGTAGAAGTCCAAATATCTTTTGTAGAAGTCCAAAAGGCCCTACACAAGGCACTCTTCAAATAAGAATCTATATACCTTGAAATTAGTCTTGGTGCCTTTGAAATAAGCACCTATTTCAGCCTGGCTCTCTAAAAAGTTGGCTCTTATATGCGGGCATTCACTGTAACATCGATGCATATGAATTACAAGACTTCATCTTTCTTCTTCTTTCTTTCTTCTATTCAATTCAATTCAATTTTATTCGTAAAATACAAGTTACTACGAAATGAAAACTCGTTTAAATGCTTGTATTCTACGCGACCCAAGAAAAGCAAAGCTTATCTAGCTTGGGCCGCTAAAGTAAAGTTTTAAAATACAATATATGCTACACTGCTACAAATCAATAAACTATAAGATTAATAAGGAACAGCTACATAAAATACAGTAGTGTCCCGCATATAAGAAACAACATTTTCAATTTGAGGTCTGATGTGTTTCTTGTTAACTGAGATACAAACTTCCAATCAGGGTAAAGTTTCTAAAGTTTCTTATTAGAAAAATCACATCATTTCAATGAACTACTCAGACATGAGCTGTATAGTTGTTATATATAACACACTATTTTGATTTGCTTTGTAAATTTTCATTACCAAGAAGAGCTGCAATTATTCCAGGAAAGTGCTTTCTGCTTCATTTGCATCCAAAGTTCTTGTTTTCATTTGAATAGATACTGTCTGATTCACAATAATAAGTGAAAGAAAGGTAAACAATTTCTTGAACGAAATGTGTTTCAAATAAATCTGTAATATGGGGTTCCTGTGGATTTTACAACCCCATTTCTTATCGCTTTTCCATTCTAGTCTTCTGACCCATATTGCAACGACTGTAAGTTCTCCATACCTTAGGACATTTTTTTGCAAAGTCGGCAGTTTTTGACTGCATTTACACGCTGACGGCACATTTTGAAAACAGTGAACACTGTTACGGATAAGCCTCCCTCTCACACGAAAACAGAACATTTTCTACCGGCAGATTTTGAAAATTTTGTAAATGGAACTCTACCCGCTATAGTTAAAAACGACATCATGTGAGCACTTGAAAATGACGGGGGAAGATCGTTTTCGAAAGTTTTCCGGTATCTGTAAAAGCTAGCTTAAATTTTGCACCACCGCATCTTTCACCATTTTCAAAATGTGCCGGCATCATGTGAACGCAGTCTTAGTTTACTGTAAAGCAGAACTGTGTAAAGAGAATCCGCCAACAGTTTGCTCCCAAAGCTTGTTTCATTATATGTTTGCATTATTTATTACCTTGAGAGACTTAACTGTTGATAAGAAACAGTTTCGAAACTAACGGCCGATCTTGTTTATATTTTCCCACATATGGTAAACTTGTAATCTTGACTTGCACGAGATGTCTGATCCATACTCCTGTGTTTATGATATTACAAATTTTACTTCTGCTTTCCAGAAATACTTCAATTACAATATGCAGGGTATTTCAGAAAAAGCGCAGCCCAACTTTAATTGAAAATCTTAGAAAAATCGAAAGATTTTAGAAGATGTGATGTATACTGATGTATACTACCTGAAAGTACGATCTTCCTTCTTTCAAATAATATGCAGTTTATGCAAATTAATGGAATTATTCGTAGTTTAATTATGCCCAATTTCAAATGCTGCATGTTGTAAGAGCAAAAAAAAAACACCCTTTTGACTGCAAAAACTTATGAAACAGATTTTGTGTGAAAATTTCAGGCCTAGCGGTACTTGAAGTGATGCCCTAAGTTTCGTAAAAGAAAATTTACTCACATGAAAGCATAAGAATGACAAAATAAGCTCTCATAAAAATGATTTTCTTCTATTTAAATGTCCTGTCAATTTCCCGCATCTAAAGTAGGCCATTCCATAAGTGATAGGACACCATGAACTTGAATTAGATGGTATTAGATTCTTTGCCTACCTTGATTGGCCATAAAATTCTCTTCCTTCCCATTAGCATCCTTTCTCAGCCATACTTCCTTGCCTTGAAATGAAGAACTCCATCACTTGTGATTTCACAATGTTTGGGCCTAAATGACATTTGCCATCTCCTGCTCATTTCTGTACGTGCATGAAGTTATGAGAAAACTTTCAACTCTCAAGTTAAAGCTTGAGTAAGATGATAGATTTGAAAGATTACAATTTGGGCATAAATCTTCTATGTAAGATATTTTGAATAGTGCATACATTTTTCTGAAGCCCTTGATATCTTTCATATTTTTCAATATTAAGGCTCTATTCGAATCATCGAGGTTCAACTGTAACTTCTTTCTGTTAGTGATCTTAAGTCAATTTTCTTTGCAGGTGGTAATTTATTTTATTGATTTCCTTCTAGTTGTATTTAGGGTATATGACAGTGATGGCAACGATTATCTTGATCAGCAGGTATGCTTCGTTTCTTTTTTGTATCCATCCCCAACATCGGTTGATTGTTCTTAAAGGACATGTCCGGGGTTGGTATAATTGTTGTTTAGTCACGAGATTACACTATTGTGAATGGTGTGTAGTACTTTTTTCAATGTTTTTTTCTATTTTAATTTGCGAAACTACATATTTCAATCTGCTAAGAAGTGCGAAATGACATCATTTTCTATGACGTCACTTCAAGTTGACCTGAACGAGGCTGCCAAATGTGTTGATATATCATACCATTCACATTGCTAGCCTCCTTATCGCACCTTCGCACACTGGTTTAAAATATAAAATATCGATGATGTTTGGCCTAACTTACGAAGATTCATTACTAATTTATGAAAGATGGAGGCATCAAAACCTGGAAAGATCTCATGATTTGTGTTCAGCAGTTGGTAAGTTTTTTTAGCAATAATTTTATCAACCCCGTACTTGTCCTTTAAAGGGCACATCAAGAGCTGGTATGATAGACCTTTTAGCTATTCTACAAAAGAGCCTGGATCGAGCGTTATTTTTATACATTTTTTATACACGAGGCTCGATCGAGTGGCGTTAGAGCTTCTATCACAATTTTGCGCATTCGAAAATTCTACAGAATGTAGCAAAAATTCGTTCGATTCTGATTCTCATCAGAATAGCTAAAAGGTCTATTAATGCTGGAAAACAAACTTACCAACAGCTGCTGCAAATTATGATACTTTTTCACCTAATGACGATCGCAACAGCTGCAAATTATGCGAGTTTAGGCCAAATATTGTCGGCATGCTTTCATGAAAAAACGATAAAGAGGCTAGCAGCGATTGAGAGGCAAGTACAAATAGGGCGGCCTCATTTTCGTTGAGCGTGACGTTAGAAAAGCACTGATTCTTTGTTTTTATTACATCACTGTCCTCTGGTCCATATTTGAACACGTGATTTCGCAGAGAAAAGGCGATTATGGTGGGAAAAGTATGCTACACTATTCGTGACTGTAGAATCTTGAATTTTATCATCGGTCATACCAACCGTGGACTTGTCCTTTGGAAACTATAGATAGCATATCATCATCCTTTGCGACCCCAAAGTCGACTTTCGTATGATAAAGTTCTTTTTGCCCAAGGTTCTGCTTCGTTTGCTCTTCGTTCGGCACGCAAAGGATTGTGGTTAACTATTGGCCTTTAATCAATGGACAACTTACCTTAGTAATTTGATTTATTTCTATTCATGTTTATTGGCAAGTATGAATTGTTCGAAGTTTCCATGAAGGCTATAATTGTTTATTTTGGACTTGTTTATTTTGGACCACATTCAAAAGCCCCTAAAGATCCTCTAGTTTGACATGTATCTTATGCCTGGTTTCTATCTGATCGCAAGGATTGCTGGTGACGCAAGGATCGGACCCTGCGTCGAAATAGAAACTGTCCTGTTCAGTTTGCCTGCGATCAATGCGTTGGCAGCGATCCTTGCGTTTGAGATTGAAAATGTTCTGCCTCATCCTTGTGTCAAAGGGAAACCGACTGAGCATGAATTTCAGCGATTGAAGGTGTTCTTTCAAAAGGTATTTCTTTGTTATCTTTTACTGCCATTGTGGCGCTAAAGTTCTAAGAATTGTGCGAGCGTTTGGAGAATACATGACGCAATGATCGCTGAGAATTGCTGGTCACAAATTTGTGTGATCCTTTTCGTCACCAGCGATCCTTGCGATCACATGGAAACCAGGCTATACAATCCAGCACTTTCTTCTGACCGATGTGCCAAATATTTCTTTGCTTTTGCTTATACTGTGAGTCGGCAGTTATTCAATCGTCCATGCAAGCTGTTTGCCAGTTCTCAAATGGTCACTCTCAACTGAGGACAGAACCCGGAAAAGACAGTGTCTCCTTTCGGAAGCTGTCCTTGATGGTTTGTGCCGCTTCTGAAACGTTGCGTAGACTCTGTTTGCCAAATTGTTCACCAGTTGTCCATCCGTCACGGAACTGTTTTCTTGATAAAGGCAAAAATCTAAACTGGTCGCTTTGTATTTTTGGACAGCCTTGTTGTTTTTGCGCGCCACAAGTGGCGTCTCTAGGGAGCGGTGTTAGATCTTGACATCAGCGATATTTCTCGAGGTTTTGTAGAGATTCACTAGATTTGTAAGATATTTCCTATGATGTTAGGTTCAAACGCCTAATCATCCAGGCTAATTTTTAACAAGATGGAAGAATTTGCCCCAACAGTAAAACTAATCCGTTGAAAGTGGATAATACATACATTTTGTCAACCAGAGTTTTATTTAGTTTCGTTTTTAAAGTCACACTGTGACAAATTACGTCAGAATATCCTCGCTCTCTGTGCTAAGCTTTCTCGTTTTCCATCCGAATTACTTTTCAATTCTAATAGTAGCTTGAGTGTGTTTTCGAAAACATAACCAAGTTGTGGGGGCCTTTTGTATCCTTGCGCTGCCAAATAGATGACTGCAGTTGTTCCCCTCCTGTATCAGGATGCCACAACTCAATACACCTTATCAAGTAAGTAAGTAAGTAAGTAAGTAAGTAGTAGTTTTATAGTCTTTTATGTAGCCAAAGGCTACTCAAACGACTTTACACTTTACCCCCTGGTCACTATGCTTAGTAGCATATAGCAGGGTCAGGACCGCCGAGAGGGGGGGTAGCCGGGGCAACTGCCCCGGGGCCCGGGCCCCGCCAGGGGCCCGTAGAAAGAGGAGCTTTGCTTTACCATCGTATGTTGCAATGATATCATCGAGCTGGGCCCCGCAAGGGGCCCGTAAAATCGAACTTTCTCTGTTAGTTCAGCTTAGCTTCATTTCAGAAAATTCAACTACGTACAAAAATCATTTAAACCAATGAAAGTTACAAATCTTACAATATGACATATCACAGAAGATGACAAAATTACAACAAGATTACATAGAACACCAGAAATTGGAATGGAGAAGAATTTCCTTAAAGGAGGGGCTCTCTCAGTGGATAATCTAATCGAGGAGAGAGCACTGCCTTCGTTAAAAGCCTATCATTCAATTTGCAATATCTTAAACATTTTGAGATTGATTGATGCAAAAGCAAAAACAGCTCAAATTCTAAACTTGATAATTCGAAGAGAACAGGTGTAATTTTAGTTGATGACGAAACTCATCACTGAAGAAGATTGTTTAATTTTCGAGGGAATGTTGTTCCAAGATTTTGCTAGCACCAGGGTACCTAATAGATCTTTCATCATATTGCAAGATGCTACGACGTTTGTCCTTGTCCTTTGCACTTTGCAGCAACATCACAGGCCTCAATTCATTATCTATTCCAGAGATTTCGCTAAATCATATTGAGAACGAACGCAGGAACTATTGCTCATGCCATTACCTATGTTTTCAAATAAATAAGCTCTGTCAGAAAGATATTAGTTTAAATATATGTTCTTGCCTTACATCATTTTGAAGCTAGAAATCAATCAGGATCGACATTGCTTTGCACTATTAGTCTCAAATTCCATGAAAAGATCCACGATTTCAGTGGCATCGCCACAGGGAGGGTATGAGGGGGCAATTGCCTCCCCCCCCACATTTGTCGAAAGATGGTCCTCGAGATTCCTTTAAAACCGAAGAGAAATGGCGGGGCATTGGTTAGGTAAGAATTTTTCAGAGAAATGTTCCCAAGACTTTAGTTTTAGCACTGGAGAAGAAAAGGACTTTTACGGATTTTTGATTGATTTTTCTTTAAAACAAACGGATTCTTGCCAAAGTAGTACGAGAGCTTTGGGAGTGAAATTCCCCCTTCAAAGCCAACGTAAAGGATGCTTATTCAAAAATTTGTCATCGCACTTTGATTTATACAATAAGTGTCACAAACTTGTTTACGTTTCTTTATAACCAATGGCGAGCATGATGTTGGGAGATGCATTTTTAGCTAAAGTAAAGGGCGTGGCCTCAAAAAGTTTCATGGGGGCTTCGCCCCCAGACCCCCTTGGTGTTACTGTCTTCACTTGATTTGCCCTATGATGCGCTTGAGGATTCGCTAGGCGAGACTCAGAAACAACAACTATTTTCTGAATCAGAGTATGATCGACTGACCGCTAAATTCTCTCTTGCTCTTATGAAATACTCGCTTTACATAAACCAGACATGCAATATAAGCAGGAGACATGAGGAGATTACGTGTCCTAAATGCAATATATGTAATGTGCGTAACCAGAGGCCACACACGCAACACCACCCCCTCCCTTCTATTTTGTTCCCAGTCGTCAGTGGGTAACAAAATCTCCAAACCTCAGCGGGGGTCCTATATTTTGTCTCAGTCTTGCTGGGCGTGGTTGCAATGGTCTCTCTCCAGGAACTTGGGGGTTATCTTGGTTTTCGGAAAATGTCATTTCCTCTGCTTCCCTGACTGGGGCAATAGTTTTCCCTTGGTCGAAGGGAAATGTGCAAGCTTTGACATTATTGTGGTGCACAATCATGTCTTTTCCTTGTTTTGACCGAATTTTATAGTTAACCCCAAGTTGAGAAATGATTTGATAAGGCCCAATCCATCTCCCTCCAAATTTCCAAGCTTTTGGGCGGCGAAGTAATACCGAGCGACCGACTGGAAGAGGGACCCAGTTACCTTTACTTTTGCTGTCTACTTGTTTCTGACTAGCTAGTCGACTTTTTTCAAGACTTTTGCCTGCTATCTGCACTATATCCTGAAGATTTCTTCTAACTGACTGTGAGTATTCATGCTGCGTACTTGGATTCTTAATTGGTATTCCAAGATCTACTTCAATTGGAGTTCTAGCTACCCTTCCAAAGACAAGTTCGTAGGGACTAAAACCTGTACTTTCATGAACACTAGTGTTGTAGGAATAAACAGCAAGATCTACCCACAAGTCCCAATCATCTTTATATTTCGAAACATAAGAGGCAAGAATATCCTGCAAAGTGCGGTTTTGCCGTTCAACCAGCCCATCACATTGAGGGTGATATGCAGAGGTACGGGACTTGTGGATACCCATGAGGCTACAGATTTCCTTCATCAAATTACTTTCAAAATTTGACCCTTGGTCGGAGTGAATTATTTCGGGTGGACCAAATCTGGTGAAAACTTTAGAGACTAAAACTTCGGCAACTGTACGAGCTTTTTGATCTTTAGTGGGAAAAACTTCAGACCACTTACTGAAGTGATCCATTACCACCAGCAGGTGTTTATTTCCTCTCGATGTTTCAGGTAAAGGACCCATGTAGTCCATCGCCCAAAATACAAACGGTTCGCTTACTTCAATAGAGCGAAGTGGTGCCTTCCTAAGGTGATTGTCTGTCTTGTTTTTGGCACAGGTTTGGCACGATCTCACAAAATCACTTATTTGTACCGACATTTTTGGCCAGAAAAATCGTTCTTTGGCTCGATGAAGTGTCCGACGAATTCCTAAGTGACCTGAGAATGGACTACAGTGAATCCCATACAAAACAGAATCAACGAGTGCTTCTGGTACCACATATGCATACCTCGGTAGGGAATGATCTGTACTAAGATTCTTGGCCAGCAAGCCGTTAGAGAGGAATAAACTGTCCCAGCAGTGCCAGAAAGTACGAAGGGACGGATTGTCTGCCCAAACAAAATAAGGTGGTTTAGGTAATTTGGCCGATTTCAATTCAATGATCTTAGCAATGACTGGATCATTCAGTTGAGCCTGATGGAGATTATAGCCAGGAGTCATTGTCGTGGCACAACCAAATGATTGGTCAACCACAGGGGCCTCGGGAGCATCTTTTTCATCTGATGGCAAACGGGAAAGTCCATCAGCATTCCCATGGGCAATGCCAGGGCGGTGTTTGATTATAAATGAGTATTCCTGGAGTGTCATGACCCACCTGGCAAGTCTCCCCTTTGGCTCAACAGTATGAAGCCATTGCAATGCACTGTGGTCCGTAACAAGTGTAAATTGTCGACCAAGCAAATAAACACGAAAATGTTCAACAGCAAAAATGACAGCAAGAGCTTCCTTTTCTGTGGCGGAATAGTTCTTTTCACGATCTGAAAGTGATCGGCTACAGTATGAGATGACACTCTCCTTACCACTAGTGTCAATCTGTGACAACACAGCACCAATTCCAATATCGGATGCATCTGTGTGTAAAGTAAAAGGTCTGTCAAATTTGGGGTATGCTAAAATGGGAGCTTTGCAAAGTTTATCCTTCAAAGTACAGAATGCGAGATTATGTTTATTTTCCCATGCAAATTTAACTCCTTTCTTAGTTAAGGCCACAAGAGGTGCAGATAATGCCGCATAGTTTGGTATAAACTTTCTGTAGTAGCCTGTTAGGCCGAGAAAAGATCTTACCTGTTCAACTGTCTTTGGTGGAAGGAGTTTTGAAACGGCCTCAATCTTACCTGGATCAGTCTGAACTCCTTCAGAGGACACAACATGGCCTAAATATGTTACCTTATCTGCTCCAAAGGAACATTTAGATGCCTTGACGCGCAAATTATATTCCCGAAATCGACCTAAGACAAGGGAGAGCCGCTGACACTGTTGTGCGAGACTGTTCGATGGAATTATTATGTCGTCAAAGTAACAAAGGCATGTTTCATAGGTTAGGCCAGACAGGACAATTTCGATGGCTCTCTGAAAGGTGGCACAGCCGTTGGAAACACCAAAGGGTAAGCGCAGGAACTCCCACAACCCATCTGGGGTGGTAAAGGCTGTTTTCTCGCGGTCTGCGGGGTCCATATTTATTTGCCAATACCCTGTCCTAAGATCTAAAGTGCTGAACATAATGGAACCTTGCAATGAATCCAACAAATCATCAACCCTAGGCAATGGATGTGCATCCTTTACTGTGACTGAGTTTAACTTACGGTAGTCAACACAGAACCTGTACTTACCATCTTTCTTCTTGACTAGGACAATTGGTGAAGCCCATGGAGAAGTACTAGGCTGAATGACACCTTGGTCCAGCATATCCCTTACCTGTGATTTAGCTTCTTCCCTAAAAGCGTATGGTAACCGCCTCGGGGACTGCTTAATAGGAGTTGCATCACCTGTGTCGATCCGGTGTGTGATAACATCCGTTTGGCCCAAGGACTCATCAAAAACATCCGAATATTTGAGAAGGGTATTTAAAAGAAGACAGCGTTCATGCTTTTCCAAAGAAGGGCTAATTGCTGCTTCTAGCTCAAGAGACAACTTCTCAGGTATGATGGAACCACACACTAAATTAGGCCCAGGTGTGCATTTGTTATGCGCAGAACTTTTTGCAATAGGTTCTACAAGTGGACAGAATTCGCTTATCTTTTGACCAGCCTGTAATGAAATATCAAAATTAGATGAATTCATCAAACGAACTAGGACTTTCCTGCTTTCTGCCTGACTAACTGAATACGCTGCTAAAATTCCTGTGGGCAAAGATTCGTTGTTAATTGGGGACACCATTCCTAGATCATCCTTGTAGTTTTTTGTGACCTGGCCTGTAACTATGATTTCTGTTCTACCTGGCACACAAATACTAGCTGGTAAAGTAATGGGAACTGGTCCTTTATTTTCTGATTGGTGAAAAAGGGTAGACGATAAAATATTGCCATTCTCGGCAACGCCAGCACATTGGTTTAGCTTGGTTGGAAGAGGATAATCCAGGCACTTATCCTGTGGAATGAGGGGAGTATCACCATTCCTTCCCGTTAAATAATATGCACCATTGTCCCTATACACTAGGCTCAACCCATTGGCAGTTAGAAAATCCCATCCCAAAACACACTGCAGCGGCTTGTAAAGATGGCGGGAAACTAGAAAATCACCTGTATAGGAAACATTGTTGCTGCAGGGAAAGGAAAATGCAGCTTGCACACCTCCTTCCACGTGTAGTGGTTGACCGTTGATTCCAAAACATTGTTGTGAAACTGTATGGAGAGCTGGTTTTGGTTCAATTTGTTCAAAAGCATCGAAAGAAATAAAGGATTTCATAGAGCCCGTATCAACAAGAGCGGAAAGGTTAGAAGTGCCAAAATGGCACACAACAAGAGGCTGATCTGGCATCTCGAATGATGCTCCACATAACCCAGCAGAGAAAATTTGGGGGTGACCTGCAACCCAGCCCCTCATTGAGGCACCCCGTTGAAGTTTAAAGACTTACCCTCTGATGAAGATCGTTGTGTATAATTATTGGCACATTGGTTCTGCGTGTGCCCCCATCCACGGCACAATTGACAATGCAAGTCCCATGGACAATTCGATGCAAAGTGTCCGAGTTGATTGCAATTAAAACATCGGCCTTGGCGTCTTTGTGCATTGCTTGATTTTTGAAATCTTCCACGGGATCCACGTTGAATAACATTCTGATTACGAGGTTCTGGTTGGGAAAGAGATGTTTCCAGACTTTTGTGGCTTGCAGTCAAGGCTGAAACAGCAGCAGTTAATTGACCAATCGAATCCTTGAGCGTGTCGTGTTGATGATGACTGGAGGGACGGTCTGCAGGTGCAGGGGCAACTGGTGAAGCAAAAGCCAGTGGTTGCTCCGCTGGTCGATGAACAGCGCGAAAACGTTGAACAAATTTCGTCATCTCAGCAAGGGACGGTGTTGGATTGGCCTCTAGGAGCTTGAGACGAAGACTCTCAGGAAGGCCTTTCATGAACTGACGAGACAGAAGTGCATCACGTGCTTCATCAGCAAGCGAAGGGTCAGCTTTCTTTAAAATTTCTTGCAGTTCCCACAGATAAATCGAGGGGTCTTCACTTGGGCGGAGAGATCGGCTTTCAAACTCTGTGAAATATTTTTCACGGTCAACTGGCGGGCAGAGGGCTGCTACAAGACTCTTTTTCAGCTCATTGTATGATGCTTTTTGGGCATCAGAGAATGAAAAATAGTGAGTGGCTGCTGGTCCTCGTAGAAAAGCAGGCAGAACTTTTAATTTCTTGTCGTTATCCCATGAATTTGCAGTTGCACAGACTTCAAACTGGCGTAACCACGAAGAGATATCACCGGATTCGAACTTCTCTGGTGTAATAGAAGTTGCCATAATATCTTCGTACTCGCCACCAACTCTGTCACCAATTTGATGCGCTTGAGGATTCGCTAGGCGAGACTCAGAAACAACAACTATTTTCTGAATCAGAGTATGATCGACTGACCGCTAAATTCTCTCTTGCTCTTATGAAATACTCGCTTTACATAAACCAGACATGCAATATAAGCAGGAGACATGAGGAGATTACGTGTCCTAAATGCAATATATGTAATGTGCGTAACCAGAGGCCACACACGCAACACCTAGCTACACTGCACAATCTTCACGAAATTCTCCCTTGCGTTTTTTATGAAAGTAGTCATTTCCAGGATCTTTGGTCATACGAACCTTTCAAAGTAACTACTATAAAATGTTTCGAGTAAGTAAAATATTGGGGGAATGATAGGCAATAAAGGAGTATGTTTGTGGAATGAACTTCCCTCTCAGATTAAAGATATCTAAAGCCCTTAGACCTTCGCTAAAAAGCTCAAGAAAAGCTTCACTGACAAATGTTAACGAAAAAGAGTGAAATTCAGTATCAATATCATACAACTCACTTCCTTCCTCACAAACTAGATACCTTCATGTACCTCTGTATCTTACCTCATTATACGATATCATACGTTTTTGCTTATTTTAACTTTATCATCTTATTTCTATTCTTATTTTCAATAGCGGCCCACGCTAGATAAGCAATGATTTACTTGGCTCGCGTAGGATACCACTGAATTTTGTAACAACTTGTATTTTGCGAATGAAATTGAGTTGAAAATTGAATTATCATGTCTCACTGTCAAGCAAGGGGCCCGCATCCACTAGTTGCCCCGGGGCCCGGCCTCGCTCTCGGCGGCCCTGAGCAGGGTGCAGCCACAGACGGCGCTCATAACTACGGACCAGGTACCCATTTATACTCCTGGGTGGAGAGAGGCACAATTTGTGTTAACACCTTGCCCAAGGATGCTATCCTCAAATATGGCCAGTGTCGGTTTCTAACACACGACCCTTGGATCGTGAGCCGGACGCCTTACCACTGTGCCAACGAGGCCAATCAACTAACGGCCTCGTTTGGAATTTTTGAAGATTTCTTGATACGAAATTTTTGACCTCGAATTTGGATTCAGCACCCCAAGTTTAGTCTAATTTTTAAATTTTTTTATTCCCAGAGTATGCGATTGCGATATCCAAATTTATAAGGATTTGACCGTGAATAACGAGAGTGCAACTTTACACCCACAATAGACTTGCTCCAAGTCTATTCCGTGGTATATCAGTACTAAGGAACATAGTTACTTCTGCGGGGGTGTAAACCACGAACAGGACGCTGTGAAGGAAAAGCAAAAGAGAAGGAAACGTTCCTTCTCCGTTTCCTTCGCATTCGCTTTTCCTTCGCAGCGTCCTCTTCGTTGTTTACGCCCCCCAAAAGAAATGATATACCACGGAATAGACTTGGAGCAAGTCTATTGTGGGTGTAACGTTACACCCTCGTTATTCACGGTCAGATCCTAAAAAATTTTCCTATTTGTTATCCCTGAATGTGAATCTAGGGTCACCACTTTCACACAACGCCAGCCAAAGAAATTTTGAAAGATTCTTGAGCATGACAGCTTAGATGATAAGGTCTGTCTATTTCTTTTGGCTGATCTGATCAGGGCCGATACCAACCATGAGTGCCTAGGGGGGGGGCGAAAAACCTAAGTTTTCCGACGATAAAACCATCAAAAACAACAGCAACAACAACAGTTGTAGGAACATACGTTAAATTGATGCATTATATGACTGATCTAGCTCCTCAGTGACTAAAATGTGGCCACATTTCGCAATCCAACCTTCAAATCAAAACAATTAATGAATATCAATAAAAAATTTGCCATAAATTTAATAATTACTGTTGGAATTTATTTTTAACGCTTATAAATTCGTGTGTTTTATGCACTATTTCGCATGAAAATCCTCCAAACTAGTCATTTAAATCGCAAAAATTCCGAACAGAGAGCAACATTTTCCGACAAATGGTCTCGTGGGGGGGGGGGGGGGGGTGGGGCGCTCCGCCCCCGGCCACCCATTGGCTTTGGCCCTGGGTCTGATCTTCCCAAAACAACTTTTCGAAAGTTCCAGTGGCCAATGGTCTGTTTCCCTCCTCTTTCCTTCGTCCTTCTGCAGCCTTTCTTGGTTGATGGGCCCTACATTGTTCAAAACGTT
Organism: Aurelia sp. 4 Dawson et al 2005; assembly: GCA_964019985.1. Classification (NCBI taxonomy): domain Eukaryota; kingdom Metazoa; phylum Cnidaria; class Scyphozoa; order Semaeostomeae; family Ulmaridae; genus Aurelia; species Aurelia sp. 4 Dawson et al 2005. The sequence continues at coordinate 7,291,366 of OZ026493.1, read as the reverse complement.
TCATGAACATGAAAATGATCACTTGCCTGTGTGCAACACATTAAAAGTTCGTTGAAACAAAGTACAAGCTGGTAACCGTTTGCAGTATGTGTGCACTGTGGTTTCTTTGCATAGTCATTAATTCCCAAGGGGTTGACTTAATAGATCAAACACCCAGGGTTGTGTCTCCCCATGGGGTATCAATTGCAGTAAGAATATCTTGAATATGATTATATCTTTCGCATCTTGGTTCCAGGACTGAAGTGGAAGTAGAAGAAGAAATGTGTTTAAAGAAGTAGATTTTTCTGAATACATCGAAAATTTTCATGCAGAAACAAAGAAACGATATTACCATTCTTACCATTCATAGCCAGAGCTTGGTGACCTTGTGTCTTTTTTGGCTATGGATGGTACCATAGACGTAGGAACCGGGGGGCACTGGGGGCACGTGCCCCCCAAGATTTTGCAATAAACAAAGAAGTGCCCTTTTCACTTAAAAAATGCCCCCTCTTTCTTAAGAAAAAATGCCCTCGAAGTGAATGCCCTCGAAGTGTCGTGCCCCCCCAAGTTTGAGATGCTTCCTACGTCCCTGGATGGTACATTAGTTGTATCTAAAAAATTGTGTTAGGTTTTATGATGGATAAAAAAGAAAGAAACGACAACACAAGCCATTTTGCTGTATCTTGTGTCAGGGTTCAGTATTATGCTTTTCAATACTTTGTCGCAGGACACGGACAGGATCTGAAAATTTTCTATTGCAGGCATATCCCCGTGTTTTCTCTAAGGTAGACCTTTCCTATCCGTGGAGGAATTTCAGTGATTCAAGCAAACGAGTAATTCAAGACAAGTCTACAATCCTTCACCAAAGTTGTGAGACTGCCCTCCCCCCCCCCACCCTTAATCAACTTGATTGGTGTGATCTTGGTGTAACTGCCTGTAAATTTACATCAAAAACATTGTTTAGAACTGCAGCATTTACTGAGAGGGCAGGGGCAAGAAAAATATGTTGTCTATAGCAGAGACAAGGGAGTACTAGATTTTAGGGATTCCTAAGTTAGTGTCAGTAAATTTTATAAAAGATTGTACCTTCAACTCTCAGACAAAAACTTTCAAGCCCGGTGAGGCAACTCTTGCTGTAAACTTTGTGTAAACTTTCTTGTAGCGACGTTTCTAGTTGAGCCGTTTCTTTGATTTTGGTTGAAGAAATCAACCCTTTTACGGGTTTTCTTCTTGCAAGTACGGGAACATATGCCACGTTTTTTTCCGGGTGAGATACACTGTGTGGTGACACATATCAGGTCTTAGATATTGGTATCACCTGGCAATCACACTTCTTTGGAGGTATGAAAATACTAAAAGCAAGTTGTGATAATAATTTTGTTTTGGCAAGAATATAGTGATATTATTGCACTTAGGGCCCTTCCTGAAACGAGCGAAAACGTTACCGTTTTAATGAAAAGAGCGAAAACGTTGCCTTGTTCCTTGTTTTCTGCCCAAGATTCACAGGAAATTGGAATCTTTCTCAGAAAATTCATAGACTGGATGGTTACAATGCTGATGGACCCCTAAAGTTGACACACCAGGCTTTCGATACAGTCGAACGGCTGCCCGAAAGAGGAAGTAAGCCCCTCCAACAAGGAACATCAACATTGACTTGGAATGTCCACCATCTTTGTGTGAATTCCTTTTTGTTTCAAAGACCAAACCTTATCTTGAGACATCGTAGTTTGACGTCGAACCGTATTTCTCATGGATGACGCAATCATCGTTTGAGGCACCACACATCGTTATGAGGTTCAAACTGACGTCACGATGTGGTAATCCAATGACCAGTACGCCCTTCGTTGGTGTACGTCAAAGTGAAGTACCTTGAATGAGCTGAATGGCCCATTGTCATAGCAGTAATGTTTTAGTCGCTGCAATTGTCTGTGCATACGTGAGATTCATTACATTGAACTGTTGACTGGGAATATTTGAATGAAGCGCAGTAAAGTATGATAGGATCGTCAACAAACAACAAATAAGGAAAGTCGTTCATCAGTGTGATCTAGCATTGGTCTGTTTACTATTCACCCAAATAACAATTTACACTCTACATCCATCTCTCAGAGACAGTCGCTCAACTTTTTAGGAACTTGAGTCAATCGTACAACAGATGGTCAGCGTGGCAGAATACTTAGGCTGGGATACATCAACGTTGAAACCGGTAAGATTTGGCATTATTCATTACTTATTTCTTTACCCACTTCCTGCAGTTTTCTTTTTGTGATGTGTCGGACAGATTTTTCGCCTTATTCATGTTGACTGTTAGGTTAGCTTTTCACATTAGTTTATTCGAAATAAAAACTGGTTTGAGTTTTACTGAACAGGCAAGTTATTTACTTATTATTATTATCATTATTTTACTATCAATTTATTTAAAGTAGGCATATACAAAGGTAGCTCTAAAATAAATGCTAATTCAAGCTTACTACAAAGTAAAATTTTTCAAAACTAATAAAATAAAAAGAAAACGTATTTATGATACAGAATAATTAGGTACAAATACATATGTACAGATTTTTACAATTTTTTTTTATAATAGTTGCAGAATCTACAGCGTTTCCCTTTCTTTCTTGGTATTTACACGCTCAAGAACCCAACCTGAGCCACGAAAGGTCTACATAGCCTACAGTTGCATTCCTCTCCCTTCCAAGTTTTTATTCTCCTTTTAAAGCCGAAGAGGGTATCAGATTGCTTTATGTCATTGGGAAGTGCCTGCCATAATCTGCTCCCCAGAAACGATGTCGTCTCTAAGCCACAGCACGTAGTACGCGCTTGTGGTATTAGCAGATTATGGCAGCTTTTTAACCCATAAGGACTGTGTTTTTCAACAAAGATCTCTTTCATGACGCTAGGATTAAGCTCCCAGGCAAAAGAGATTGAAGGTTACAAATGTATGTTTGTTCCATTTTATTATCCAAATACAGAACAACACACGCATGTTTGAACCTAGTGGATTAAGGCCTGGGCTACACGTTACCGCGTTTTTTTCGCATCGGATTCGTTCCGTCAAAATTGCGCTGTTTTCATTGCAGTTACACGACACCGGATTGCCATGAAGCCACTTTTGATTGCAGTTACACGACACTGAGTCGACCTGCACTGCGATGTCTAAATCCATTGTCTTCGACAGCTGCGAAGCCCAACTGGAGTGGGACCGCATCGGATTGGTGCAGTTACACGAGATGGAATGCGAAGCGGAGTAGATCGGATTGATTTTCACCTCACCTCCAAAGCGGAGTGGCGTCACTCCACGAAAACGGAGTGGAGTGACACCGGATTGCCTCAGCGTCGTGTAACTGAATCCCCCTATCCGATGCGAAAAGCAATCCGGTGTGTGATGAATCCGGTATCGTGTAACTTGGGCCTAAAGGGGCTAGGTCACGTTCCACCACTTTTCTCAAATTGAAGGTGTTATTTTGAAGATGGACTTCTAAATTTTGCAGAGAAACAAAAGAAATATCATATGCCGTAGGAATGCAGAGATTTTGGTGGATTTTATGAACAACTTTATTGAGGATTCCCTCCATCCATCAAAATCTGTGCTGAACACGATGGCTACGCACTCTCCTTCGCAGAGGCATTATTAAAACAGGAGACTGATCTGCCGCGCCGAAGGCGCAACGAGCGGACGCAATCTCAAGCACTTCCTTTCCTTCCCCTCCTTCCTCGCGCTGCTCGCTCGTTGCGCCTTGGGCGCGGCTGATCTCCGTCTCCAGTTTTCATAATGCCTCTGCGAAGGAGAGTGATGGCTACGTGTGAGCAACAAGATCATAGAGATAACAAGTTTGTTTACAGTTACGTAACCCTGCCCCTTTAAGGACCCGCAGGGCTGACATGTCCAATTAGGCTGCCACATTAATACCGTTTTTCAGCACAAGAAATCCAGAAATCCGATGGGTTTGTGAGAATTCTGAAGAGTCTTGTTTACAAATCTGATAGTCTTTTGTACCACTGAAGAATTCTGATCAGGATGTTAAGAATTCCTTTAAAATTCCGAGGAATTCTGACGACCTCTGAGAGTTTTAATTTTTTTTTTGGGGGTATAAATGATTACATTTCAACGTCTAGGTTCCTTTAAAAATAGGTTCTTTTATGCGAGCCTCTGCTGTAAAACAGATGATTTTTAACTCAAGTGCTGTATCACCATCATGTTTTTGCAATCCTGCACCAAATAAATGAAATGAGAGTGAGAGATGATAAACAGCATCAAGATAACACTGGGATCTTGACTGATTCATTCGAAAGTCGGATTTCTTTCCAATCTTACTTTTACATAGGCCAGTAGAACACGAACCCTATTTTGCTTGCGGCAAAACCATCCTTATGGGCTTACACCGCTTTTATGTGCACAATCTAGAAATGTACGATTCAACAAAAACGTATTTACAAGACTATAGGGATTCATGGCCCCCAGGGGGTATTTGATCTGCGAACATACAGGGAGGTGCTGCTGGAAAACTGAAAAGCTACCCTGTCCCGTAGTCAGATTCCTGGAAATGATATCCTGTCCCGGAACACAACATTCTTAAACAATACCCCGTCCTTGAGTTTCTTCAGACGAAATTGTTTCCTGCCCTTGAAACTTGGAAGAAATCGATCGGAAAATGTGGAAATGTTTCGATCTAAGCGTTTTCATTCACGTTCACGGATTGCAAATGGCCTACAACGACGTTGCAGAGTCAAAAAGGACAAATATGGACTTTATCGTGAAGCCATTCTTTACAAAAATGGTACCCTGTCCTATGGTCGGAATCCTCAAAATAATACCCTGTTCAGTGGCACTTCCCAATACAGAAAATATATGAGTATCCCTCCTCCACCGGGGTCATGGCTACCTTTTGACCAAGACAAATATCAATGCAGAAATACTAAAGGCTGTGGCAAAGTTTCTGTCGGTTTTACCTTGGGGAGGACTGGCCTTATGTGAAAATTTAGACGACACTTTTTTGCTTCGCTTACACTTGTGAGGCCTTTTCGATGTCTTTCGGTTTCTTCTGGAAATTTTACTGCTGAGCATGGATCATTTTCGCCCCGGGATCTTCTCAAATTGGCACACATTTTTGATGAAGTGCCCTAGAGTGCCCTCAGTATCACAGCCTAGCTTATCAAGATATCAAAGAAGAAACATTTTTGGAAAGGTAAAACGAGAGCGACTTGCTTTCCCCCTGTCCCCATATTTAATATTTGATTAATTTTTCTGGCTGTGGTACCCATGGGAGATTACAAAGATGTTGTGGATGGTTAATGTTAAAGTCAGCCAAACCCTCCCCTTCCCCTTGAGGGAAATCACAGGTATTTCCTCTAAAAGTATAATGAATGTTCAAAGGTTATACCCATATCTTTCGCTGTATGAAATGAAAAGATTCACAAAAAATCAACAGTGACAACACTAACCAAAAATATTCCAAACTATCTTTTTTCATGACGACTTTTTTGCTGTAAATAGGCATCGCATTATCGATATTCTTGCTTACTTTATTTTGGAAATGAATACAACCAATATGTAGTTTCTTCAAAGATTCACTTTTATAAAGTTTGTTTTTAACTTTTCTGCAAAACGATATAATGACAATCTTTAGAATGCTAATCATTCATTAAAATTCGAGGGGTCCATTATTGTTGTTATTTTATTGTTGACGTGTGTAGTTTTCACACCCTTCCTATTTTTGCACCTCTCCTTTCACAGCTCGGGATGTCTGAAAAGTCATCCTGACCCAACGATATCCTAGTTGACTTTTACGCCAATTGATGTTGGCATCAGATGGATTTAACTTTGCCCTTTCATATCCGAAGGGAGAAAATGACCCATAGATACGCAGCAGGAGTTGATTTAAATTTAGAAAGTTTAGTGTGTCAAATTTTGATCAATTAAAAGCGTGTAGCCCAAGTTTTATCTATCAAGAAACTTTTTGACATTTATTAAGGTACACATGCAGAGAAGTTGATAATCCCTTAAAAGTTACACATTTACAATTGAACTCTGTTTTGAAAATTGATCAGAACACTCCAGGCAAGACAAACTTCATAGGCAGTTGCGTAATCAACTGTAACCTACAATCATTTGTGTTTCCCAAAGTTAGGTGCGCTAAAATTTTCAAAATTATGTTCAGGCGTTTCAAAATTCAAACTACCCATACTTGGCAATAAGTGAACAATAAATACTGTACTTTTGTTTCGTTCGATGTCAGAAGTTCTTTTGATACTTGATCAAGTGTTTTAGTCCATTTTTCAGGCATTTTGCAAACAAGGGAGTTTCGTTTGGTCATATTAGCTACTTCTTCAGTACATGTAACTTTATATGAAACTGCGTGTAAGAAATTATACTCTCAGATAACCAAAAAATAAAAAACTCCAGTGCTGGGAAAATATAACTTAAGAAACTATTTATTTTGACCAAGAAAATCCTTATTTTTACTTTATATTCATATGTTTCTTGTATCATATTACTCGGAAGGTACTTGCTTTCAGTATAAACATTGGAAAGGCGTCAAAAAGCTTTGTTTTGAAGTATTCTGGAGGGCACCAGTAATGAACATAAAAATTGTTATTGAACCTTCAAAAACTTTTAAGAGAATCCGAGTACTAAAAAGTTGATAATTTTAGGAAGCTGTCTGTACTGGCCCGAAATTCTTAGTTTCTTAAAGATACGTGTACTCATAAAACAGGAGCAATATTTCAAAAACATTTCGGTTTTTCGGCTTTAGAAATGTTTCGGCGAGTATCCTTGGTGCTAAGAATGTTTGGAAGCAGGAACTTTTTTTCTGGCTCACCCCGTAGAATCTCAAGGAACTTTGAGATATACATGAATGACGCTCCGTTCTATTTTCATGCTCAAGTTTTTGCAATCATACATGAATAGTAATCCTCTCACATAAATATACTTTGTTGTTATCATTCCGTAATTTGTGCTATTGCATTTAAGGGCCAAACATTTAACGGTGGCTCAGTCACAATTCTCAAAGATAAGACAACAGTTATCAAGGTTTCTAATGTTTATGTTTCAGATATTTTCTGATATGCTTAGTGAACTGGATTTTGATTCAGATGGTCAAATAAGCTTAGAAGAATGGTTAAAAGGTGGCATGGAAAATATTCCTCTTCAAGTTCTGTTGGGTCTTGATGTTGTGAGTATTTAGAAGATTTTTTCTTGCATTTATAATGTTTTGTGCTTGTGTCAATTTACTGTTTGGTCCAGGCGTAGACTTATGACGATAAATCCCTTTTATCCCTGCGGTAAACCTTGCTCAAGAGGGACTCATAATGAAACAGTGAAAAACCCGGCCCTATCCCCTGCATTCGGTCATGATTCGATCGATCGAATCTGGATCGAACGATTGCCGTTAGCTCTGTTCAACAGTCATTCCTCGGAACGAAAATGCAATAAAAACCACGTTAAGCAGGCGTTTAATCAAAGAAACTTGGTATAAATCTGAAGAAGGATGATTACTTTACCTGGTAAGTTCAAAATGAGTCTTTCAACGCAACGCTACATTTTCCATGTTTTTAAGACCAAAACAAACCATAGAAAACTTCAGCCACCTACCGTAGCAACTTTGTTCAAAATTTAGTCAACTGCATTATTCGAATCGAGAATTCGACATCATTGTTCTCTGCCGAACCTCGCAATCTGATTGGTACGTTAGGAATTGCGAAGTGTCGGCCTAAATAGGGCCAAGTTTTTCAGAGTAATACTATGAGTCTCTGTTGCCTGAAGCTTCATCATCAAGTCAAAGAGCACAGGGCAACAAGAGACTCATCGTCATCAGTCTAGTCCAGGCGTTCTTCTTTGGTCATCAGGATTTTTTCCGGAATATCTGCTCATTGAGAATTTTTGCCTGCTTATGTTTTAACGTTATCTATTCAGATTTGGGGCTAAATAGTTATTTACTTCACCTGTTATAAGAAGGTTGCTTTTCTTCCATACACATACCATGATCCCCACAATATCTGAAGTAATTTATCGCAGGCATATGTCTTGCTCTCATTTCTCGAACAAGACGCCAGGCAGTTTCCTGCATTCTTAGTAGAAGACTAAACAGGAGGGCCTAAGGCTTACAAAAATAATAACACTCTTTTACACAGTTCAATGTTAATTTACTCTTTACCATCGTAGAAAAGGTCAATTACAATTTCTACATATATCCCAGCCCAGTTCCTTGTTTGACTTTACTCATGGCATACATTCATCGTCGTAATCGTTACTTCTCGTAGTTCATCTTAAGCGTAAGTTTTCGAAGTTAGTTGTGATTGCGTGTTTTCTTAGCAAGAGCCCCTCTCTCTCTGCTCTCTTGGCAGGGGGTGTGTCTTAGCCACAGGGTGGCCATCTCAGAAACTCTGGCGTAATTAAAAAATACATCAGTATCTAAATTTAAGCCGTTAGCAATTTGATCTCGGATTTTGATCATGCGACCATTCTTATCTTTATTGCATTTACAATTTTCAGAGAGTTGACGAAGAAGGAAAACACCAGGTAATTCTTTCCCTTACCTTACATGTACAGGTTTTCTTACAGACGTCAATAAAAGTCGAAACTGATAAGAATAATGATAGCCAAACGGTTGCGGATTTAAGCATTGGTAATCTGCTGTAAATCTCTGAGTGAAACAGTATGGACATGCCGTAAAAAATCAGTTGTTTCTATATTTCACATCGTTTCCCACAAATGACCAATTTCATTTTCGCAAATTTTAGCGGATGGGGCGAATCCAGAATAGAGGTATTCTCGGAAATCTACCGGTATATCTGTAATCCTACAACATATGAATGTTTTGTTTATTTCTCTGCCCAAATTCCCAAATAGCTGTCATTCCGAGATCATTCCCAAATGGAACCAAAACTTTTGGTCACATCAAGATTCGTTTAGATATCTTCATAGGATCTAAGGAAATTGGAAACAGAAGTTTGAATAATTTCGAACCCTTTCGAACCTTCTTTCCGCGGTACTCCTGATGCATTTCCAAAGCACTTTTACTGAAACTTTAAGCAAGTGGAAGGGGGTAGCTAAGCCAGGAACTTCCTGTAGATGTTATTTAGGTTTTAAAGCATACAATAAGTGGATGCGGCATTCATCCTATTGAGTATTCCAACTAACATAAGCCAATTGACGGTTCTATATTATTCTGTATTACGCAAGTCCTGTGCTGCAAACAAAGACCATGCAGAAAACCAATTCCCAGTTGTCTGTCTCGATTCGATGAAGATTATCTTTCAATCGGCAATATAGCTATTTTTCTTTATAGTGGACAATGAAACATTTCAAAGGACCTGCATACTGCAATATTTGTCATGGTGCACTGTCCGGTTTTGCAAGAAGGCAAGGACTACAGTGTATTTGTAAGTGTACACTATCATCGTCTTGAGTTTATATGTGAGTCACCAATGGTTAAAATCATACTGAAATAGTCTCCTTTAAATGTAGCGATGCCAATAAGAAGCGTTTACAGTATGTTCAACAATCTATATAAAGTCCATTTATTGATGTGTATATGATTTCAATATTTTGTAGCCTGAATAACTACTAGCTGATTTCGTCCTAGTGTCGTTAAATGACCCAATATCTATCTCATAAAAACTGCACCTTGAGTTGAAAGTGATTTCACTGTTCGCGATGATTAAAAAAGTTTACTGTACCCTGTCACAAACAATTTTATTGAGTTACATTGTAAAATAATGCTCTTTTCTTTCAGTTTGTAAGTTTACGGCTCATGAAAGATGTGTTGCAAGAGTTCCTGCATCGTGTATACAAACTTATACAAAATCAAAATTAAAAGCACAGGTATGTTTAGCACAATCTTTCAGCGTAATTGATACTTAATTCTTTGATATTTAGATTGGGAAGCTTTACCCCTCGTCAGCAGTCATCCTTTTTTGAAAAGTTCTGTAAACAGTTCCATCACTTCGTCATCTTGGTGAAGGTAAGATTTGCCTGAAAATTATATGTTTAGACCAATATTGCCACGCTTCCCAAAGGAGGGAAAGGATAACACTTTGAAGGAAGGAAAACATTTTGTTCGGAGTATGTATCCCGTATACCTTTAGGAGGACCATATTCTGGCGTTTATGCGAGACTCTATATGCATCAGATCAAGTAAGTACCACAGATATCATTAGTGCCGATCAACGTGTTTTTTTATTCTTATCAACATGTAGCAAACGATTTCCCCAACCCAAAGATCGCATCAGAGAATTTCTTACCATGATTCTTCGGGTCTGAAAGAATCTCAATGGATTTGATTGGTCAAGTTGTCATTCAACTCGAAAGATGATGCTAAATCTCCCTGGGAGTCTTCTTCAGTGCAGTCATTAAGTGATGGATCCCTGAATGCACTGTAAAGTTTCATTGAAGTGAGTTATGTTGTGGTTACATTTGATGGATAATGAAGCAATTCCTTGTTATATCAAATTGCATTTCTGTTGCAGAAAATGGACCATCATTGGGTTGAAGGTAACTGTCCTGGAAAGTGTGACAAATGTAGCAAAAATATTAAAAGTAGCTGTTTGACTGGATTGAGATGTGCATGGTGTCAAACCACGGTATGTTAAATATCGAAACTGACTAATTTCCTTTTTTTGTGATTCGTTCATATTAAGCCTCAAAGGACTGTTTCCTGAGGAAATACCAGAAACATCAACCCAAAGCCGTCAATATAGAACCTGGCTTGCGAAGGTTTGTGCAGAAGGTGAGGGTAAATGTTTTCGGTATTTTCCGATGGAACCAGTTTTTTAATTATTGCTCTATGGCAGGGATAGATACTTTCTTGTTCTAAAAAGAAGATTGATGACTGTAAGAAACATGAGAAGATGGTTTTGGAAGATAAAAATGATCAAAGGTGTAGGTAGCATGAAGCCATTAAGGATGACCCCACTTGATGCCGCTCGAATCTTGACTTTTGCATACTTCCATTATTTTTTCCATATCAACGCAGAGATCTGTTTTGAGAAATAATGCCTTACTCCTGCGTCAGTTTCCAACGCTCTGTAAATCATATTTATTACCAGACTTTTTACCAGACTTGTAAACCAGAGCATAAAATGATGATGCGGAGCAATTTCCCTTGTCTGAACGACAATGCTAAAAATTTTCTTGCTGCAGACTTTTCTTTTGTGCAATTGACATCTGTTTATGCATCTTTTTTCTCAAATGCTCGAGGGAAGTGAAATTCCGCTCCAGAAATCAATTTTTTGTGATTAGGGACACTTTTCATAAGAAATTTTTCTGAGGGGACATGAAAATTCGTTCGAAAAAGAAATGTGCGAGGTAACGAGCAGTAGAGACGGCGAACGTAAACTGTTTAGTCGAATTATTCTATCTTCTGGAGAACTGGCGATGGATGGTTGCGTCGCAAATTAATTTTGAGGTATTACTGGAGATTGATGTTTCTACTCCTTCACCTTTTACTCGTTTTGTGTTCTTGTTTTGATCATTCTTTTGAAATTGTTTCTTTTAGGTTCACAATAAATGCGTACCTCACGTGAATCAAGAATGTACTTTAGGAAAACATCGAGATCACATTTTGCCACCGACTTGCTTAACCCCGATGACAATGGTATGCATTTTTATCGTTTCTTTGCCACTGAGCAGTGTAGTTCATGCGCCACCATGCTCTTCCCAAGACGAATTTATCATTGTTAGAGATTCTACGTCGTTTGACACGCTTGTCCGTTAGAGCCAAGGCTGTTTCTTTTTACATCGATACAGTAAATCCCCGCGCATAAGAACCTACTTTTTTGAGAGCCAGCCTGAAACTGGTCCTTATTTCAAAGGTACGAAGACTAACTTCAATGTATAGAGGTTCTTATTTTAAGGGTGTCTTTTGTGGTCCCCTTCATAGTCTCACAAACATGCTATGCCCTATAATTTGTTTGGGAAGCATTCTTATGGGCCTAATAAGTAATTGGGGAGGAGAATAAAATTTTTGAAAGCCAACTGGGACCACAATGACCTTAATACCAGCAATCTAAGATCAACTTTGCAACCCCTGCAATAAGAACTTATGTTTCATCAAACTGAAACAAGTTCTTAATTGCAGGGTACATAATTTAGGAAAGATAGCCTCTAGATTCTTATTCTGGTTGATTCTTATATGCGGAGATTTACTGTATTACAGAAGAGACTCTAGAGGAATATCTTTCTTTACCAGCACCATTACATTGAATACGGCGTAAAGAGGTTGTATGAAGAATATGCATATTCTACGTTCGCATTGAAATGATACCTCATTTGTTGTCTTTTAGACAAAGCAAGAAGAAGAAAGAAAAAATGAAGATAAAAAGAAAAATTCTGTTATCAGCTTCGATGGCATGGTTGTACAGGTATTTGATTTTTTCCTGAACGATCATTACTTTGATATTTGTCCACCTTACGTTGATGCGCAAGACCAGCCTGCTCTCCGTCCATAACTTACCAATTATTCGTTTGAAAGTGATTTCATTGAACAGAATTGTCAATTTTGATTTTCCCTTTATAGTGCCTGCTGTTGAAACCCTCTGTGCTAACGATTGCATATATGCCTTGCTCAAGGACTTTAAAAGAGGAAGTCACCGAAAGGCTTTAACGTACAGTAGATGAAAATTGTCTACAAAGCGATTTGTGAGACACCTGCAGCGGTTGGGTGGATCAGTAGTAGTGGGCTCGACTACCAGTATACTTTTGATGCCTCGAATCGCTACCCAGTCGAACCCGCTAAGTAGAGTGAGGGGAGATCAGCTTAGTGTCCTAAAAACTACCTTCACATGCTAGGTAGACACAACCTAATTAACAAGCACAGACAAAATGGCGAGAGAGTTTTAGGGAAGTGGCTCTAAAAGAGCTATGGCAAGCACTTATGTTGATGCCCATCCAACTGAATCATCTTCACGGGCATCTGAGATTCTGACAAGTACAGAAGAAAACTATTATATACTATTTTTACTGGGAAGTGCCAATAGACGATTCCGCAAAAGATGGCGGACTTTATTTCACGCAATGCATGATAGGAATATACCCCCTAGTAACGCATAGCTACCAAAACTTACAACTGCAGCATAAAATCTTGACCGCAGCTAAGATAGATTTAGGCCGTCGCGACTTCATCGTGAAATCTATACTCTCATAAGCCTTCGCTAGTAATAATTTACAGTTTGTCTTCCAACAATATCAAGATGTGGATGGCCAGCTATTTTCGTTGTTTCGTTAAGATTTCAAGAAGATTTTGACCTTGTTTACATAACTGATTGAAGTGGAGAATTGTTGAAGAGACCCTGGATAAAAAAGTTCTAACAACATTCGAAAAAAGAATGAAATAATGTAAATTCTTTTCTCTTGAGATTTGCATAACATAAGTATTGCAATGGCTTCAGTTCACTCGACCGAACACAACGTTCGAACTCTTTAACTTTCTTTCAGAGTTCTCATTCTTTTGAGATTTTTCTCCGCCAAGTCTGCCGACTGTTAACTCTACTGTTTTCAGAATTTGCATCCTTTGGTAGCAGAGGTATTTATCTGGGGAAGTCTACTGTTTTCAGAAGACTTCGCAGACTTAATCGTCTATTACTTCCAATCTTAAGATTCTTTTCTAATCTAATCTTATCAAAGTAATTTCTACTAAAAGTCTTGTTCATTTTATTTTTCAGATAAATCCACTCCCGGGGACACATCCACTGGTTGTATTTGTCAATCCAAAAAGTGGTGGTAGACAGGGTGCAAGGTATAGAACTTTCGTCATTGTATCCTAATACAAAGTTTTCTTTACAAATCATGGGAAATATGAACAACTATCCGTTAAAACCACACTCGTGGAAACCCATTGCTGTATGGACGCACACATTTAGCACTATACAGCTGTTTCCCATCAGGGTTGTATCAGTAGTTATATTGTTATGGGCAAAGCTAATCAGCTGAAGTTCTAATTGACTGACGGGGCCGCCGTGACTAAATGATTGATCATAGTAATAGAAATAGAATAGAAATATGGTGTTGGTCACTGAAAGCTTCAGGAAATTTGTCTCACGTTTACATATTTTGTTTTTCATCAAACGACATCGGTTGCTGTGGCATCATTTTTTTTCTTCGTATAACCTATTTGTATGTATGTAATATTTCTTCATTTAGAAGCTGCTGATTGTTCGAATGTTTTATCTTGGAACTTGCAAAAGATCTGAAAGAATCTGAAAACTGTTTATGTTAAATGTTAAAGACGGGCAGCTATTCACTCTTCAAGCCAAAGTGAAATTATTTGTATTTTGAGCATAAAATGATGAATCTGACAGAGTATATTTGAATTCAAAGCCTGTGTCTTATTTTGTAGGTTACTTAACAAGTTCCGATATTTACTAAATCCAAGACAGGTGTTTAATCTCGCAGAAGGAGGACCGTTACCCGGGTGAGTAAAAACTTCCAGACAATATTAGTCCGTCTGTATTAATTTATTTACGATTCTTCTCGTTACGTCATATTTCACTTTAAAGTGATTTCCGAAGCATTCCCATTTCATTAGTAGGATCTTACTAGCCGTTTATTAACTGCACATGTACTTCAGAAAAAATTGGCTAAGGTATCTTACCGAATTCAATTCAAGTAGTTAATCCCTTGACTAATTTTTTCTAAATCTTTGATGATATTTCGTGCCATGAAAACCTGTGTCATAAATGCTAAAAGGAGTGTAATACTAAAGATTCCCTTGAATATGGTCAAATTATTTCTTCAAGTGGTAAAAACAAGCCATAGCATAATTGTGTCTATTATAATCAAACACTTTGGAGTCTCAGTTTGTTGAACAAAAGCTGCAAGATTCCAGGTGAATGTTTTCTCGGCCGAAGAATCAACAACCCGGTCACTGTGAATCATGAGTTTCTCATTTTTGAGGTCAATTTGCTTCCATAATTCTTACCGCAGCAGTGAGAATTTCCAACTGTCAAGGGTTGCTTTCCTCGCTTCTTAGACTACCCCTAGCTTCTTTTCAGCATGCACAGATCAAGTTGTGCATTTCCGTTTCACTTTTTCAGATGAAAATCCATAAGTCCCAGTTTGAGCAAAATGAAAACGTTGTTGTTGTTGTTGCTGTTGGTATTATTGTTGTTGTCGTTGCTGTTGCTGCGATAACTGGTACTAAATCGTGAGTCTAAACAGCGTTTGCAGGCATGTTGCAATTTCAGGCTGTCTAAAAATCAAAGTTTGGCCTTATAGGACAATATGGTTCCACACAGCAACAGTTGAACTGATAGGAAAGTCAACTGAAGTCAAAATGTGCTATCAATTCAGCTACTACGGTCTCGATACATCGTTTGTTCTTACACCAGATCTGATTTCAGAGAAACTGCATCTTGTCTATAAAGGATCCTGGGTGACAATGGCTTTTTGAATACGTCAAATATGACCCAATTCAAATCAACAGTTGAAGCTGTGCAGAAACGTAAATCAACTGATCTGCATTAATACCTAAAGGTGTAATTTTTGTGGTCCTGCACTCGCACATTTTTGTACGATAATTTCAAAGGAAGTTGGCCTTGCTCAAAACTGCTTGCAAGTTCTATGATCGACATGACAGTGCACTATTCTGTGATATGTTTGCTAAGAAGAAGTACGAAGAGTATTGTATAGTCAACCCTCAAGACGATGATATGAGATGATATTCTTTTTGTTTACAGTATCTTAGAGACCTTCTACTAACCATGACCCTTTCTGGCACGAATGTCAACTTTCCTATGATATGAAAGTCGTTGTTTGACCGGGGGCTGGGTAACTTCAACTGGCAGGTGACGGGGGCGCGCCATTCGACGTCTGAAATCACATCCTAAAATTTGTAAAAATTTTCGATAAAAACAATAACCCAAAATTTACAAGCCATTGATAATATATACTCTAAAATTGTGACAACAATCCAAAATTTTACCAAAAATGACACCCCAAAATTTATTTTCTGCTCGAAAAAGGCACCCTAAAAGATTGTACATCACGCACGAGCATATATGGTCGTGACCCTCCCCCCCCCAGATTGTTGGGCTAGGCTATGTTTGTCTTTTTTTCATTTGGTGCGCAAAGACTCAATGGTTGACAATGTTTCTTCAAGTACTTAATTGCCAAGCATTTTGACATGCGAATTTTTTGTGCAGGCTGAAATTCTTCTCACAAGTTTCAAATTTCCGAGTGCTGTGTTGTGGTGGAGATGGAACTGTAGGATGGGTGTTATCAACTGTAGGTGAGTTAGTATGCAGTTGTTAAGAAAGTAGAAAGGTTTCGTGCGTTGAATATCTAGTTATGAAAGTCTTCATTGGTGGATTTATTTCACTTTTTCTTGGGCATCACCGGGAATTATTCGCTCTAAAAGCGTTCGGATTTTTTCTATTTTTTGTATCAAACTGTTAGGTTTATTTTCTGAAGCCACTATGGAAAGTTTTTTCAGAACGAAATTCATCCATACAAAGGTATTAGTCATAAAGAGATTCTTACAGTTTTAATCAGTTCAAAGAAACTTTTATGTGCTGCATCCAAGAGGGCCGTAGAATTTAGCAGCTTCTTTGGATGACTTAAGCTTTACAATAAACCTTTATGCACTCTGCAAGAATCTGGATTGAGAATAGCTAAAAGGTATATTTCTTGGCTGATCCATGGGCGATTCTGATGCAGTTCTTTCACAGAGTATAGGCGCAATCTTCTCGCTGGTGCTAACGATGTGCTCCAAACGTACGGATATTCCGAGTCTCTGGGCTCTAATATTTTACAGATTCTTTTATACGGGGATAAAAACCTGCCTTTGGAGGCAAATGCTTTAATCCTGAACTTAACGATTAAGTTTATTTTGGAAACAGAACGCTTTGATTAATCCATCCATTTCCCTACGAATACCCCCATACCCCAACCCTATTAGTATTTAGTGTTGTTCGTAGTTATTTTTTGCGTAATAGTTTGAAGTAGCTTGCAACCAAGTAAGAAATTTTCTTTCCAACCTAAATCTTTGGTTCGAAGAACCAACAAATTTTATTCAGGTTTCAAAGTCTCAGACTTGTTTATATCTGGAATTACTTGGTAACAAGCTACCTACACTCAAAGCTTAATGCGGTATTTAATTGTATGTTGTTCGTTTATGTTTTTCGTTCCCTCGTTGTTTCTTTGCGTAAAGTTTCTTGTATTGTCCTCGTTTTGTTTCATGTAACCAAGGGGTAGCCGTGTAATCTGGCTCCTCTTGGAACTATCCCTGTAGTGTCGTAGAGTCATAATTAGAAAGTAAAGTAGAACGTAACTAATATTGTAAATTTTTATCTGAATGTAAAAAAAAATTCTGATGCTTGAAGAATGTTTCAGAATTGTCCATGTCACTTCTCAGATAAATTAAAATACTTATGTTCTTGTTTTGTTGGTATTTCCTTCTATTTCATTGATTCTGTTTGAGCCTTGTCGTGCCGCAAGCCTCATTCCGCCATGCTGAAATTTGATTAGAAATCTTCGAAATCTGGCGGTTAGCTGATATTGCAAAGTGTCATGTTTTTAAGAAGGTCTTCTTAAAAGCAAACGTTTGGACCTGTTAGTAACTTGTTTACTGGACCACACGTTTGCTAATACGAAAACCTGTTTGAGAAACGCACGTTTTTTACAATTTCAGCGAAACGCCAGATTTCAAATTTCAAAATGGCCGAATGAGACTTGCAGCTCGACAAGTCTCAAACAAAATCAAGGAAATAAAAGGACATACCAGCAAAAACAGGATGGTAACATGGACAATTTTGAAACATTCTTCACCTGTCAGAATCGTCCTTGCCTTATCGAATGATCAAGTGATTGGCCGATTAATAGACTTTTATATTGTTGTGCTGCCTAAGCTTGACTATGATTGTTTTATTTCCACAGATCGGTTAACAAGTTTAAGGCCGAAGCCTCCTGTCGCAATTTTGCCTCTAGGTAAGGGAATTTAATTAAATGTAACGTTTATACTTTTCAGAATTATTCTGCGTGAAGTTTGTAAAGCGGAAACTTTGGAAATACCGAAAGTTTTTGACTTCTTTTATTGTAAATTTCATGAAACTTTCATTTCTTGTGAAGAGACAACAGATTCTCACTTAAATCGATGCAGTGTTTATCCTTTCAATGACTGACAAAAAGCTATTGATATCTGCCAATGAATGACTGTTTTTCTTTCAGGAACAGGAAACGACTTATCTCGATGTCTAAACTGGGGAGGAGGTAAGTTTAGTATCAAATTTTTTCTCGGTTACTGAATCCCTTATGTGTCTCAGAAATTGAAAAACTTGAATAAAGTCAAAGTCTTGTGGCAAGTTATAATGGGCTGTGTTAGCAAGAAGACGCAAGTCAAAAAGACATTCTTGCCTCGCTCCATGATTCTTTTGCTGGAGGATATAAATTACAAAGTGAAATCAATTTCAAAACTTTTGCGAGTTTCGAGAGACTCATTGTACGTTCTATTCTAAAACTGACAAAGTATACTTCCGAAGGTTGTAGTGCAAGGACAGGACGTCGAGAAGAGACGCAAAATGTAATGTATGTATGTATGAATGTATGTAATAATTTCTTTTAAGTGAATAACAGGGCTAAGCAAAAGCTTGTTTACAGCCTGGTCCACTAAATGTGAGCATATTCAAACATGATGGAAATGCGAGGGTGCAAACTGTTCTCAGGGAATTTTTCTGTCTGTGAGCAGAGTTCTGGGAGGGAAAAGACTGGAAAATTAGAATGCTTAAAAAATAAAAAAGTTGTTGCATTTTCAATGACGTGCGCATCTTGCTGCTGAAAGAGCCTAATAATTCAGATGAATCTTCAAAACGGCATTGGGAGCCTTTACTTTTTTCTTTTCGCCATTGCCATTGCTTTGCAGTATTTTAAGGCCGTGGATATTGTTCCCACAAAACTAATTTTCAAATTTATGACGCATAATACAAGCTTGCAAAAGCTAACCCTACCCTCTCTTCAACCCTACTAAAAGTTTGTTTCCTTGTTGGAAGAATGGCCAGAAAAGGACCTGCACCCATTTATCCGACAATTTTGTTGGATGAATAATCCACTGCTTATTATCTTTGCTGGGATGGTTGTTTGATCGTAGATTTGGTATCGTTTGCCATGAGAAAAGCTATGAAGTAACGAAGAAAACTATACTGCAGTCCGATATATTGAAATTTAGCATCTCGAATTTAATATCTTTCTAGGGTATGAAGGTGGTAGCTTAGGCAAGGTGTTACAACGAGCGCAACAAAGTAATATTGTCATGCTAGACAGGTGGGTAAATATATCGTTTCATGCCATGCTCACAGTTCTCTCAGTTTGAGGCAACCATTAATTTTGACTGCCATGCTGCACAAGTAACCAATTGATAATCAAATATACTTAAGCAAGGTCTCAAACTTCAAGTTGAAATCTCTTCTATTGAAAAATGTTGAAAACCGTAAAATTGAATTCATGGTTGCACCGCAGCGGCCATTCAAATGACAGACATGTTTTTGGGACGCCTTGTCTAACAAGCATGTATTTCTGAGACATTATTAATCACGTGGTAACTTAAATATTATTCTTTCAGAGCTGAAACCCAATACTGACTCAAAATGGACCCAATGTATTATCTCATAAAGCTATTCCCGATCATTTCAGATGGCTTAACTTCAACGAAACAGACAAAGTAGTAATATATAATCTTACAAACGCCACCGACAGTTCTATTTTAACTGCGGCTATTTACCCCCAAACGACCGTACTGTCGCCAGTTTCGTGGGTTTCTAATTGGTTACGCTGCTCTTTCATAAATAGTGATCGAATCCAACGTACGATTTCAAATATTTTGATGTATAACATAACTGCCGACTCTGCCAAAAATATTTTCCGAGACATATTCTCGTAGCCTCATTAGGAGGTAATCCCGTAAGACACTGATGGCTTTTGCGCCGAAAGAGGATAAATTTTAATAATACTCAGTAACCATTAAGCAACAATGAGTTAGTAACAGTCCTGCTGTGTCAGCCATTTAGCCTTATCAATTATTTACTCTAGTCGCCTGTGAATGCTGGCTCGAAAAGACAGCTGAACACCACAGTCACAAATTCTCAAGGGAAACGAAGATTTGTTCCAAATAATGAGGTCATGAAATAACCGAAGCTTCGTGTTTTATTTGCCTCAGAATGCATCATCATGAACCTAGGAATATTGTAAAACCTGCACAAGAGAGCCAGTGATTTTATGTAATGGGCTGAAATGGCTCCTATTTCGTAATTTTTTTTGGAAGTCACACTCTGATGAAGGCACAAGTCAGAAAGGCCTCAGTGTGCTAAATATCTTCTAAACAAACGAATGAAATATTAGTAATTGCGCTACGAACAGAGCTTTGTGGTATACGACGTTTCGACCTTAACCGCTTATCACGTTTAATGGGTTTAAGCCCGAAACGTCGTATACCACAAAGTTCTGTTCGTAGCGCAATTACTACTATTTCATTCGTTTGTTTATCAGTGTAACATTGTGCAACATGTATAAAAGGAGTTTGTCTGTGCTAAGTATCTTGTCTTTCTTGCATCCGAATTCCTTCTATAAAATATTTTCGTAGTTCTTATATAGAAAGACCTTACTTGGCCAAAAGTCATCCTGGATGTTCTTAGTTCACAGATACTTTTATGCGAGTTTTACCGTAGAAAATAGAGGAAGGAACATGTTGAGACTCGTGTGACGATTTACTGTTCACACATCTTGGAACAGGTTTCAGCACATACTTAACACAAAAAAATCATTAACTTATCTAAGTCTTTATTATAAAAACCTTATCAAATACAATAGTTTTTTCGCGATGGCAGAGATGTTTTATGGGTTCTTTTCAAAATACGAACATTTTGAAATAAGATATTGTCAGAAAATGATAACAGAAAGTGTTTGAATTTCTTTTCAAGCCATTAACTCAAACGGAAGATGCATCAACAGTTGTGTAGACTTATGACCTGGAGTCCCTTGTTTCTCTGTACTCTTTGCCTCGTTGATAGCGCTTCGGTTACCTGAGACTCATACCATTACTTTGAAAAACGTGACACTATTTAAGCCCAAACTCTGAGCTTCCCACAGTACCAATCAGATTGCGAGAGGTGTGAATTACTATGTTTACAGCAAATATGTCAGAATGTTCGATTTGATTGAAGAACTGATAACATTCGGACGTGAATCGACATTCGAGGTCGTGACTCCATCATAATGTGTTTGATGAATAGAGAAAATAGGGTCAAATGGTCAGAGGGTCTGCTTTTTCACCGTTTCTTTATACACCACTTCGATTAACAGCCTCGTTTTAGAAATTATTCAAAATTCTTTCATATGAAATTTTGGAGGCCTAATTCGGAGTCTAACCACAAGTTTTCATGTTGCTAGCAGTCGTGGTGTTAACTTTATGGCGGCGTAAAGTTTGGAAATCTGTAAGGGATTTGACCGTGAAAATGACTCGGGATGTAAATTTTCACCCCAAACGATGTTGGCGGTCAAATCCTTTATATATCTTTTAACTTTACATTGTCATAAAATCAACATCACAAATGCCAGCAGGCTAAAACACGTAACTAGACTAATGTTTGGGTGCTAAATCCGAATCTGGGCTCGACATTTTCGTAAGAACAATATGAAGGAATTTTGACAAATTTCCAAAACGAGGCTGCTTAATTGAAGTGGTGTATTACACCCTGTTGAGCAAGGTTTGCCGAAGGATGCAAGGGACTCATCGTCATAAGTCTACAGTTTTTGAACAGTCTCAATGAAAAATTTGATGCTTCAGCTGGATTTATCAAGACAGAACGGTTTGCTTTGTCATTTCTCGTTTTTTGTATATGGATCTTAAGATTAGAAAAATTGCACAACAGATACATTGCTATGTACCAGCCACAGCGGGAAGGACATTAAACTTTAACTAGATATAAGAACAAAAACACGAAAAGACAAACACAGAAGGAGAGGGGATGCTGCTTTGTTGTTATGATATGACGTATCATACCACCTGAGTCGAGAGTTTGCGCCGACGTTTCGCAAAGATAATAATTTGATGGGAAATCAAGCCATTTCGACATGCCATGCACCAGTCCACAGTAAGCACCCACTGCGATGCAACGATCCACTCTTCTGAATACGGTGAGACAGGACCGTCACACCAAGGCCGGTATCCCTGCCACAGAGTGACTCACAGCACGTGGAAGTGCTTTGAAAATAGCTGTCGGACAGACTCACAAATAGTGGCCAGCACTTTGCGACTCATCCTGTGCAACTGAATCAACACGATTTGCTTTGTCAATAAGTATGATTATAGCTTGCAGAATGGTTCAGCTCGTTTCTTTCCTGTTGGAGCCCGTTATTAAGAGTGTTATATGCTTATTCTTTCAGATGGAATATTGATATAACTGAGCATGAAGCCAGCGAATCCCTCGACGTAATGCCGCTTAATATTCTGAATAATTATTTTTCAATTGGTGTGGTAAGTACTTGACCGATATAGTGCTCAAATCAGGCTCAGATCTTTAAGGATCGTCTCCAAATATTCGTATCAAATTCGTGTAGGGAATTCGTAGCATTATACGATATTGATACGATCTTCTATAGGCCGCATACGAATTAATTCATATAAATTAATTCGTAGCTTTTAGAATTCGTATAAATTCGTATACAATTCGTATGTGATTCGTATGCAGTTCGTATCAAATTCGTATAAGCAATTCGTAAACACAATTCGTGACACAATCGTATATGCAATTTGTATACACAATTCGTATCAAAATCGTATCAAATTCGTATCATAATTCGTATAGAGATCAACCATTCGTATACAATTCTTACCTCTTGTGCGGCTATACGAATTAAATCGTTTAACCTCTTTTCACGTATACGATTGAATTCGTATCAATTCATAAAAGCTATACGATGATTTGGAGATGATCCCTCAAAAAAATGGGTATAAGATTCTATTACATTTTTCTTTGAATTTAATGGCTTCAGATGAACCAAGGCTACTATGCTGTGCATCTGTCTTGTAAATTTCTTTAAATGTTGATTTTTTCAAATGGTGGCATCTCAATTTCATTTGAAATAATTCATTGAAAGTTTTGAAATGATTAAAATCCTCCTAATTTCTAAATTAATAGAGGAAAATGATACAATCTTGAAGAGAACAATAGTTTATAACGTTCTAAAATGTGTTGGCAACTGTAGCTTTTTTGGTATAGGATTTAGACATTTGATGAATCAGGTTGCTGAAATGAAATCCTTAGTAGCAAGACCTGAAGGGGAGGATAGATCAGTGATTATTTGAGAAGTTCATCCTTTTTTGGCGCTGCTCCTATGGGGGGGGGGAGGGGTCTGAACATTTGGAAGAGGAATGCGGGTAAAGGGAAAAGCGATTCTTTTGTTCAATTTCTTTGCTCAATACATGCAAAATGGGGAGATTTGCAGCCATTGTGGATTTGCGGTTTACTAGGCAACACTAATTATGCGACCTCAATTCCACAAACCAAAAGAACATGTTGATGGTTGTTGCTTAGTGACAAGACTACATTGTTGTTAGTAAAATAATTAGGAGGCTTTCGAGATTTAATTCATGTTTCCTTATGTTTTCGAACTGTCAATCAAATTGCAGAACGGCTTCTGGTATCCCAGAGCAGAGGTAGAGCAACGAACTCACTCTGGGGACGAGACTGCAGATTTACAAAGCACACTAAGTTGAGCCATGAGTGTCAGTACACCATTAGGTTGAATTAGATGTTATTAGATTCCTTGCCTACCTCAAAATGCCTTAAAATTCTCTTCCTTGCCACTAGCAGCTTTTCTCAACCATACTTCCTTGCCTTTCAATGAAGAGCTCCATCACATGTGCTTTCAAAATGTTTGGGCCTAAATGACCTTTGCCATCTCCTGCGCATTAATGTACCTGAGCAGCCGTCTCGAAATCGAACTCGGTCGTTGATTCGATTAAGTCTTCTCTGCTTCTGCCATCCCAGCACTTTGCCCTAAGGACCACAGCTTCACCTTCACTGTTTGTAAAGTAATGGTAATTTATTTAGAATCGATGGTCTCATTCTATTTTATATTAATTCAAGGCTTGTTTTGCATGCAGGACGCTTCGGTAGCTCTGAAGTTTCATTTACAACGGGAGAAAAATCCAGAAAAATTCAATAGCAGGTAAGAAAATAGTGGTATCAAGCCTCAATCGTCGATAACGAATAAACATACAGCTTGAATACACAGGTGTACCAACTTTAAAAAGTTTCAGTACAAAAACTATAAGAAGAATTCGTTGAACAGTAATATGACCAGCAAGTAATGCCCCAAAAATCTTTAAAATCTTAGAAATGAAGTTGAGCCCCTCATTACGGTGACAGGATTAGAAGTTGCAAATTGGTCGCATTGCTTCCCAGTACAATTCTTCTAAGGGAGCTGTCATTTTTAAAGCTGGGTACAGGGGTGGAAGAATTTTTGGAGGGGTACCAAATTTTTTGGCCTCGTTCTATTGGGGTATCAAATATTTCGGAAAAAATTGTGAAATATCTGATGGGCTGTGAAATTTTTGGAATATACTTGAGACTGAAGTAAGAATTATGTATTCTTTCACAACAAAAGTTTCATCTGTTTCTGCTATATTCATTAGGCAAGAACGAGGTTATTTGAAGTATTGATGATGATTCTATGTTTCTATGATTCTTCCAATTGTTCCAATTTGATTCATTTTATGTTTAGATTGTGTTTCTTAGTGTGCAAGTTGATATGTCCAAACTAAATAACTCAATAGTGGGGTATAAAATTTTTTTGCTATGTTGAAATGGGGTGTCAAATTTCATTGAATTTCATGAATGGGGTAAGAAACTTTTGCTATTTGTGTAAAAAATTCTTCCACCCCTGTACCCAGAATTTAAAATGACAGTTCCCTAAGAGCAGATACATTTTACACTTACCCGGTATGAGATTTGTTAACACGTAGTAACAAGGGCTCAGTCGGTTTAGCGTCTCTTTGTAGAATGCAAGTTATTAAGAAATGTTAGCGTATACTTGATAAGAATGTTTGCCCTTGTGAGTATTTTATCTTTAAATAGGCTAAAGAACAAACTACGATATTTTGAAGCAGGAACTTCAGAACTATCAGCATCTTGCAAAAAGATACAAGAAGATATTGAAGTAGAGGTAACGAAATATTGTTGGTACATTTTGCAGGTTCTGAGATGTAATTCTTTTGTTGAATCATAATTATTAAAGGCAGTCTGCCCCTGTTGTCATGCATGGCTTTGGAAGTCATGCATCACTGAGTCTCTATGAACTTGCTCTCTTTGGATTAAGCAAATTGATGCAAACTTGTAGAATGTACAATATCGATTTTTTATTGATTTGTTCTTATTCATCAAGGGGACAGACTGCGCAGAAGGTATAAGTTTATGGCCCAATCTACAAGGCACATGTTTGTTGTAAACAACGTCTTTCCCTTTTTTGAAAACAGAAACCAAGATGGAACTGAAAGAAGCAATCAAAAAACATTCACCCTGAAGTCTTGTAAGGAGTACGGAAAACTGAATAAATGTATCTCCGTCACCAAATTGTAAACAGTTCTTCAAGCATTATTGCTTTTTGGCCCGTTTTGTTGTTTATTGCAGTTTCTTTGATGCCTTCATCCACGCCATCAAAGGTGTAATGTCAAATATCCACCTGTAGCTATCTAAGCCTGCTTGCAGACTATATCCAAAGGAAAAGGTTATAGTCTGCGTAACGTTGCTCACTTTTGTGTAGTGCATGCTTTAGCATTTGTTTGATAACAAAGAAAAAGTATTGTCGTAACAGCCAATAACAGTGCACGCCTGTTACACGAGGAAGTAATCAGATTTGAGAACGGTTTCATGTGATTAAATCTTAGGTTTCACTTTGTTTTCTAAGCAAACTTAATTAGCAACACAAAGCACTGGCATCTTATGTACCCAGCAGCAGACAGTAAGCAGACGCTAAGAAGAAAGGGCCATGCAAACTGCTATCGAAATGGAATGCTGACGGATGCAAGACACGAGAATGAGCGGCGTTGCGCAGGCCAGACCTTTTCATTAGATATTGTCTGCACGCATACTTCCTGTATCGGAGCAAATCGTAAGAGAAATGAATTTTTGGTTTGTTCTCATGTAAAGGACAGAGATTTACCTTCAAGATAATGCTTTCATTTGGAAAAAAGTCTATGTAATATTGTCTGTCAAGAGACTCAAAAATCACTCTTCTGACCTGCATTTGGACACAGAGCCCCTTTAATAAGAAGCAAAATCTTTGTCAGTAAACTGATATCATAACATGTATATTTATTTAGTGCGATGGTCAAAAGCTGGATTTGCTCAATGGACCAAATCTAGAGGGCATAGCGATTGTGAATATCCCAAGTGTTTATGGTGGAGCAAATTTATGGGGAGAAGTCGACAAGAAAAAGAGGAAATCACGAGATAATGGAAACAGAGATGTTAATTCATTAAGTCAAGGTGAATGAATAACTTCATATCAGTGTTTTACCAGTAACAGCTAGTCTTCATTCCTTTTCTGTGATAGATGTACTAGCTATTTTGCAAAAGAAACCGGATCGAGCGTTATTTTTATACATTTTTATACGCGCACGACATTCGATCGAGTGGCGTTAGAGCTTTTATCAGTATTGTGCAGATTCGAAAATTCTACAAAATGTAGCAAAATATCGTTCGATTCTGATGCTTTTCATAACAACTAAAAGGTCCATTGTCCGGGATGTTGTAGGTGAAAGTCTTTGGATTTTCTCCAGAAAGAGCCAGATCCTCGTCTAAGCGCTTCGGAGTCTGCGCTGTAGTGAGTTCAGGGTCATTGCCCTTTATTTTCCTTTGTTAATTCGCGCATGGCCCAAAGCGCTTCGCACAAGCCATTGATCAGCGAGCAAATTAGTGTTAACGTCTTTTCTACTGTGATTTACACAAAGAGGGACTTCACAGTATCTAAACAAGTAAGTGATGATAGAGGAATGTTTCTGTTTCCTCGATAACGACCTTCTCTACACAAGACAACCTTTTCTGATCTTTGTGGCCAAGTACAGGACGCTTCGAATAAGAATTTACCTCATTTTGTTTATGAATTTTGTGATATAGAAGTTCCTTTCGGTGGAGAGATAAATCTAATTTCGCTAATTGGCGCAAATTTTCTTCCGATTAGAGGGGAATGGCAAAAAATAGATTAAAATCTCCATTACAACGCAGAATTTAAGATATAATGAGCTGCTTTCTTTGGTATTCTCGTATGATCTTGCAAAAAGCTGGATGCAAAAGTCCCTGCAGATCGTCTTTGAATTTGGATCCCCAACGCTTTCCTCTACCAAAAACTATATCAGCGATTTTTTCTGATTGCAGACATTGGTGATCGCGGTATCGAAGTTATTGGGTTGGAAAACGTTCTTTACGTTGGTCAAATCATAGCCGGTGTAAGACAGCATGGCCTGCGATTAGCTCAGTGTTCAAGTCTCACAATAAGGTAATTGCGTCGATGGACGTTTTATGTAGGTAAAAGGGCCGTGCAGGTATGATTTACAGCATAGCTCTCATTCGCATGAGCATGCGCGAAGATCTTAAGGGATGTTGGTGGGCAATGGTGTAAGGTTGCCTTCTTCGCTGAATGATGCGACTTTTGGCCTAAGCACAGGTTTGAAGAGGGAGAATAAAAACGTTGATGAAGTTGAGCTGCAGGTTGGTTCATTTTTAATAAAATTCGTGAAAGAGAACAAGGATTCCAGCGGTGGATTTATTCTAAGATTCTGAAGCTACAACATATGTGCTGCAAGCGAAGATTTGTGCTGCTCGTCCACAGGAAATTTCAAATTTTGTCGTAGACGCAACAATTACCGATATGCTTTCTTAACGGTAAGAAAAAGAAAAGGGCTCAATAAAACTAAAAACTTTGTCATCATTTAATGCCTTTGTTGACTTTTTGATGTTGCTCTGTGCATATGCTGGTAAAAGCGAATTTAGCAGGTATTTTTGGACGAAGCCATTGCAGTGCATGCAGCAAGGCCGAATGAAACACAGGCAACAGTACCCGTATTTACCGATGCTGCTGTTTAAAAGTTTTGTTTCCACGATTCGACTCAATTTGTCTGTGAGAAACATGATTTACATCCTTTGTGGTCTCTTTTTTCGTGCCATTTGGACAGTCCCATTGTCTTTGGTTCCTCTTGGTATCGTCCCTGTGCTGTTGTGTAGTAATCAAATTTTAGAATAGCACGTGAGATTTCTGCAAATTGTTTATATTTCATTTTCATTTATTTTCACAGGGTAAATACATTCAGTAACTATGGATATATACTGTTTTACAATGTGCCCTGCTTTAAAACCCTAACTTACTTAATTACATGAATAATTATCGGCATTAAAATCCAATATATAAGAAAAAGAAAAGCATAAAAGGAAAGGTGACTCTAGAGTCAAAATATGTGGCTGATGTTGATTTCGATCATCAACTTCTTTGATCTTTCAAAAAAGATTTTAATTTCGTCTTAAAAGCAGCTAGCGAAGGAGCAGTTTTTATTTCAAGGCTTAATTGATTCCAAACAGTAACCCCTCGATACGAAAAGCTTCGCTGCCCATTTGAGGTTTTACACAAAGGAATCCTGAGGTCAGTGCTGGTATTACGTAAAGTCCGATTGCAAGACTCGGACAATTTTCGAAACATCGACTTCATATAGGGAGGTGCAAGCCCATGCAAGGCTTTATATACCATGCAGGCTGTCTCGAAGTTAATCATCTCGTTAACTGTTAACCATCCTAGTTTTGATATTAATGGCAGCGATTCATGGTCAAAGGGACTGTTTGTCACGACACGAGCTGCCCGATTTTGTAGCTTTTGCAATTTTCTTAAAGCGGTATGACCAGCACAACCCCAGACAGAGCAGCAGTATCTAAAGTGCGAATCTACTATGCTGAAGTACATCCTTTGTATGGTTTGCAGTGAAAGATATCTCTTAGCATACTATATGAATTGTATACAAAAATGGCCGCCAACAAAAATATGATCCTTGCAAGGAATGATAATTGCAGAGGCCCCTTAAAGATTCGGTCATGAAATTTTACTGAACATTTTTCCAAATGCTTTTGGTTATTGCTCAATGGCATGGTGTGTCCTAGAAACCAATTTTTGAAAGGATGATGTTCCACCAATTATACCATGTTCTAAAATGGCCTGGAATAATGTTTTTTTCCGCCCATGGGTGGCACATGCATTTAGACTTATGACCTGGAGTCCCTCGTTTTCCTGTGCTCTTTGTTTCCCTCGTTTCCCTGTGCTCAACAGAGACGCATATTATTACTCTGAAAAACGTGACTCTATCTAGGCCCAAACTCTGAGCTTCCCAGAGTACCAATCAGATTGCGAGATTTGTGAATTACTATGTTTACGGTAAGGTAAATATGATGGAATTTTCGATTCGATTGAAGAACTGTAAACATTTGGAAGAGATTCGAGATTCGAGGCCGTGATTCCATTATAATTAACTGATGAATGCAGAAAATAGGTTCAGCTTTTTTCACTGTTTCATCATGAGTCCCTGTTGAGCAAGGTCTACGATATGAATACATTGAGCTCACGTCATAAGTCCAACATGCATCCTCCCAAAGTAATAACACGTGCTAATGCCTGTAAAAGCCATTCCTAGAAGCAGAAAATCTGGCTGTGATTTTGGACCAGTTTTGAAGGTTCCTGAAGGGGCTTTTTAAGACAATTCCGCATGATTTGAGAATTGAGTGACCTATTTCAGGGGAGTAAATTTCAAAATTTCATTGAACATGTCTACTACTGAACGATAGTCTTGCCAATATTACTGTCTTGATATTCATGTCCCGATACAACTATCATTCGATAAACTATTAAATGCTTTGCAATAGGACCCGTCGCCCTCTGCCAATGCAAGTTGACGGAGAACCATGGCTACAAGCACCTGCAAGTGTAAGTACCTATTTGTCTCATCATTAGACTTTTCGTAACTGTAAACGAAACCATATTCGCACTTGGTAATTCGGGGACGGGCTGACAACATTAAGTGTTTAGCGTTGTTGCCCTGTCCCTGAATTATCAAACGATGATATGTGCGTGAAGGTGACCGTGGCCCTGAGGGTAGCTTTAGATAAATCTGAAACACAGAATAGACTGGATAGCCTAGATCAGGCAGTCGACTCACTTTGGTATCTGTTGACTACTGGTCTTTTGATCACTTCATGATGCACTCAGTAGTGTAGTGGTATGATGGTTGGACTAGTGCCGTGTCGAACAGAGTTCAAGTCCTACCTGGTGCAGTGAATTTTGAATTTTTCACGTGGATTAAAATATTCATTGCCGTCAATCTAAATAAGATAATTCAGCCTTTCACGTTCCAACCGAACTGTTATTCATCCAAATTTGTCGAAATTTCCCCATCAAATGAATTTCAATTCAAGTACATGAGTTGCACACTTCCAGGTTTTAAGCACCACGTTAGATGTCAGAAGGGCTAAGAACCTTAAGAATAGGCAAGTGGAGCGACCATATCACGAAAGTAGTGATCTTATTGGTCACGCCGTAAACGTGGCGGACTTGGCCTAAGTTAGTCCACGTTTTGAAGCTGTCTTTTCGTAAGTCTCAGTTTAAAGACATAAACATCCAATTCAGTGCGAAAAATTGAAACAGTTGTAGTCAGTTTAGATGAGGGATTTGGCACAGCAGGGTTTCATTATGGTCTCATTTCTTTCACAGATCACGATAACTCACAAAAATCAAGCACCTATGTTACGACCACCTTCAATTTCAAGGAAAGGTTTTCTTGGAATAAATTGGCATTCACCAAGTAAAAGGCCACCGAATGTCGAATAGTCGAATATCGAATTTGGTTGTATCAACCGTTAAGCTCACATGCGATGCAATGTCTCGTCTAGCTCGCGCGATTACATCACAGTCAGATCGTGCAATGCCTTGCTTACCATAGCTGACAGTTTCGGTTTATTTACCACTTGATCATAGCTCGTCGTACGCGATGCAATGTCCCGTATTGCTCGCCTAGTTACGTCACAGTCGGATGTCCAATAGCTCGCCCCCCCCCCTCCATTGCGCACCTTTTCCGCTCTCTTTCCGCCTTGCAATCCTGGCAATTGTTCGTATTCGGCATTATGTTATTTATAGTTTGTATCATTTGCTTACATCACAGTTTGATTATGCAATGCTTCCCCTCCGTGGCTCACCATTTCCATCGTGTTACCATCTCACGATTGCTGTCCTAACTAGTGTCAGAATTATGATCAGGCCTCGATCTGTGCCTGCATCTTGGCAAAACGTACATCGAGATCCAAACTCCAGAAAAGGTGTAAACCTGCCCCAAGCCAGATAGATGTCTTAAATGCCTCTCAAATTTTAAGTGAATATAAAACTATTTGACATTAATAGTAAGTGAATTTTCCCCAGTATTGCATCGTTCAACAATGCTCATTTTCTTTCAATCTCGTTTTTCGGACAGCAATCATTGCTTAAAGTGATCTTGCAGCATCTCAAATGATAGAGAATCCTTAAACAGTGAAACAAAACAGCTATTCAGTGCGCAAGCTCGACAACTAGGAGACTTTCTGAGGCATGATTCTGCACTTGCGTTGTTCCTTATAGGCGGTTTGCAGTTTAGTGTATGCTTGCTTTGAATGAGACTCTGTAATGTATTATATAATTATTCCAGATAATGTATGATATATTCCATTGAATAAATTAACATTTGCTGGTAATACGAGATGGCGATATCGAATCTGCGGGTCAGAGTAAATAAACAGCGTGATAGTGAAGACTGATCCTTGTAGAACGGCACTTATCGCAGTCTTTCTATCTTACCATATGCTTTGCATTGTACAGTCAATTTTATTGTGATGTAGAATTCTAGATAGACTCTCGTGTAGAATTTATTTCGACTTTGTTCAGAGTTAATGTCATACCTAGTAAAAATTATTTTCGTTATTTTAAAAGACTGCAGTTAGATATTTAGGATATCATGAAGTAGGCTCTAAACGAGATGAAAGGTGTTGCATTTTGTGATATGATACAGCATTCCAAGGTAAAATAACAGTGTTCCTACCCATTCCAAGACGTGAACTCGATAGTCCGATTTTGGAGTCTTTGCCAATAATCTTTTAGACATTTACCAAGTATCTCAAAAAGTACTCCATTTTGACTAAACAAGGGAACAAGATGACAACATATCGGGACCTTTGAGTTCATAGCTGCATTACTTGATCTCCAGTCTAATGCACATACCTTGCATTTTAAAATCGTCCATGAAACACCGTAGATATGTGCTTGGAAAGTCAAAATCTGGAGTGCACTTGAAGCCAGAGGTTTTGCGAAAGGCCCTATCATGATTTGATATCATCCAAATTTGTCCAAAATTTTGTACGCTATGCATTGCATTTGCTCATAACTGGAAATCATTTGCTTTTGGTTTCAGTCCCATTTGCTTGTCATCTCGTTTGATCCATTGCACTTTTATCGCCTTGATTACCTATTCTTAATGTCACCTATCCATTGCAATGGCTGCGGTCACACTAGGTACTCTGTCCCTTTGTTTCCTTCCTAAACAACAGGCTTACAACGCTGTTGTATGTGACCGCTCTTTCTGTTCACATACAACACTGTTACAACATTTAGTTCCTTAGGCAAGAGGTTTAAAACTATAGTATCTAAAATGATAGGACAAGCAAAATGCTGACCAGAATTACATTGTTGTTTAAGCAAAGCAAGATTAACCAATCATGATCTACCAAGGTAGTCTCGTGACGATTTCTTTCATGCCAAAAAGTCAACCACGGCACAAGCAGCTTTGCAAGGTCGTGACGAGCACAGTATGACCGATTGTCTTCGTATCGTTATAATGCCATACATTCTGATGTCAAAGATAAATTTCAAGAAAATGATACAATTCATATTATAACTGGAATTAGATTTGTTTGACCGCAGCCAATATTGCTCAAAGATTGCTGTAGCTGTACTGTTATGTAGAATGACAGTCGGGTAACCAAGTACGAAATGGCATCTGAGAGAACTATTTTCTTTTGTTTGGTTCGACCCTTACGAGTGACACTGAAGTAAGGTAAACTCGTAGAGGCAAATTTCCTTGCCCTTCCTGTCAATGTGACCAAACGTTAGCCTGGAATTGCAGGGAGTTAACAATTGTAAGTTAGAAGGTCTCGTGACATACTCCTGATACAATACATTTGACAGTTAGCAGTTCTTCTCACTCTACATAGCGGGTTTGCAAGTGCCAGGACTCGGACTTCAAACCTTCAGATTGGTAGTCAAGTGCACAACCACTTGGGGTGTGTTTGATTGGTACCAATTCTGAAAACGGTAGACTTGGTAGACACGCAATTTGTGCTTGATTGACGCCCAAATTACGAAAACGGCATTTTTGGCAGGTTTGGAAGGCCTGCTGAACCTTTTGCTCCAATAGTTAGAACGTTTTGCAGACTTTGGAGAGATTCTCGCTATTATTTGATAATTTTTGAAGCGATGTGAATTTGCTCATTGTTGCCACGGTGATTTGATAACTTTACTCTTCGTTGACAAGCACCAGACTCGCAATCGTGCTTTTCAAGTGGAAACCTCGCTTTCGTCAGGATGAATCTGAAACCTGCCGTTTTGAAGAATATTGTGTTTGATTGGGAAAGGTGTTTCCATCTTTGCGAAGTCTACTGTTTTCAGAATTCGGTAGGTTTGGAATTACCAATCAAGCACACCCTTCGACTTGTCCAAAGTCTGTTTCGTTAAGTTTACTTTCAGATACGTTGACAAAATAGACTTGGAGCAAGTCTAACAACCGCAAATCTTGTAATTGGTGCAAAAAAGCGAGTGTAAGATTCTATGACCAATTTCTTTGAATTAAATGGTTTGAAAGAAATTTTAGCCACTTTTCTATAATTCTACCGTTGGACTTTTCAGAAATCTTGAATATTGGTCGAAATTACATACTATTTTATATATCAGCTCATTTTAGGATGTGACGTCATCAAATTTCTAAATCATAAACCAGAAGAGTGAAAGAGTTTGCTTGATACGATATTGCAGACATCCATTAACTATGGTTTTCTTGGAAATTATTTGATCTTTCAACAACTGGTTTAGAAGTTACGATGGTTTCAGTTTTTTTCGAAAATTTTCTTGAGTTCTTCAAAAAGAAGAAATGCACTGTAATTTTGAAAATATTGAAGATTTTAGAAAAGTCCAATGGCAAATTGACAGTAAAATACCTAAAGTTTCTTTGAAGTCATTCACTTCAGAGAAATAGGTCATTGAATTTTACACCCATCATTTTAAAAATTTGAAACCTATGCTGTACTGGTTATGTTAAAAATGTTTCGACATTTGACAAATCAGCTGATGTTCAATTTGCACTAAATCATTGAAGATCAAATTATTTTTTGCCACAACGTTAAAGTCAAATTAGACCTCACGTGAAATATCTGTGAATAAAAACGACTGAAATGTTTTGATTGATTCATTCTGCGTTTTCGCGAATATCACGTGATACCTATTGTCCGACAAACCGTAATTTTTTCCTGCTGTAAGATAAGTTTGCAAAGTGCTGCTGGCAAACCAGTGTGCTAGGCGCAGCCTTTTGATATTGCTCTTTTAACTCACAAGGCACTGTCTCGAATTCTGATTAAGTTTTTCTTACTTGCGAAGCCTGACTGTCATAGATTGCAGATGACCACTTTATAATGACAGTTAAAGGGAGTACAAAGACCAGCAGCCTTTGCCTTCGTTTTTTTTGTCTTTGTGAATTTCGTACAGTCAGTTATTCTGGAAGCTGTGCAGAGCAGGTCGCTGACTTCGCGCAAAGCATGCTGGTCTTTGTACTCCCTTTAATTCTAGATCTGCCGGTCAGCATTTTATCTGGATATTTAAGAGTCGTTCAATGCATGTTCTATATTTTATTTTTAAGTGATTATTTCTATTTATTGCACTGATAAAGCTTGGGATCGACGGAATTGATCGGTTGTTTCTGGGTGAAGCCTACATAAAAGAGCCGTTGTCACCCAAGGTCCTTTGCGGGCATGCTGCCGTCAAAGATCAGGGATGTTTCGACCGGTGAAGTTGCGTTTTTCAGCGCCAAGCGCTGGAATCGCAGAGATAGGGCAGACCTAATCGAGTCCGCGACCCCTTGTTATGATGCTCAAGTGGTGGGACTCTACCGGGACTCGAACCCACTCCGCCTGACTATTCTGGCTGCAATGTCAGAGGATTACACCACGGCGCCGCAACACCTTCAACCGGGGGGGCGGGCTTAGGGGGCAGGAGCCTCCAAAGATTCTCTGAGTCCCCGTCGGCACTTGAATTTTTTGAATTGCTATGCACTGTCGGCACTTGACTATTATTTGAAAATAGATTTTCATGATTGGTTGACTATTCGAACATTTCTGTGTTGTTTGCTTGCGTCCATTCGAATATTGCTTCCGTTGGGTAAAGCGTATGAAGGATTACAACAGGAGTTCTTCCCCGTTGAAACCACAATGAATAAGAATGTTCAATAATTTCTTCATGCAGCGAAAGAATCCATTGAAGATACGATTTTATTTTGAGTATTGAAACCATAAGGTGATACGCTTCTTCCGCTTTGGCTGTAAGAGGAAAATATGGATCAACACTGCAGCTATTGAACTGGTAAAAAGTCAGCTCAAATCAAATTGATTTGTTCAACTACTGCAGTATAGAGCCCCATCCGTCACTTGAATAATAATAATAATGATAATGATGATAATAATAAAGAAACAAAAAGCACCATCTAAAAATAACAGAAAACTAAAATAAAGAAACACAACTGCAATTTTGCTAAAAACGTTTCGATTTAAAATCTTCCTCAGTTTTGAGGAAGATTTTAAATCGAAACGCTTTTAGCAAAATTGCAGGTGTGTTTCTTTAATGATAATAATAATAATAATAATTATTATTATTTATTTATTTAAGGCTGGCATGATAAAAATAGTTAAAAAACTAATTAAGGCCAACCATTTAACAAAAGTGATACTGAATAGTTCTATTTACATGTTTTTTTATAAAAATCCTAGATTAATGAACCAAAATCTGATAGATGTCACTTGCAAATGCCCGCAAATCACATCAAGAGAATTGTTCTGCAAAAGTATTTTACAAATCTCATTTTGTAAAAGTCTGATTTGAGACGGACATTAAACTGGCAGCTTGCCTGCAAAGGACCCTCCGTCATTAAAGCTCTTAATGGACAAGTCCGGGGTTGATAAAATTATTGTTAAAAGGCAACCTTGCCAACTGCTGAACACCAGTCGTGAGTTCTTTCCAAGTTTTCAAGCCTTGAACTTTCATAAATTCGACGATTAACCTTCGTAAGTTAAGCCAAATATCGTGCCATTTTCTATTTTGTACGAGTGTGTGGAGGCGCAATAAGGAGGCTAGGAATGCGGATGGTATAATATCAACACATTTGGCAGTCTAGTTCAGGCCACCTTGAAGTGACGTCATACAAAATGACATCATTTCGCACTTCTTAGCAGATTGGAATATGTAGTTTCGCAGATTAAAAGATAAAAAGATTGAAAAAAGTACTACACACCATTCACAACTGTGTAATCTTTTGAATAATCAACAATTATACCAAGCCCGGACTTGTCCTATAAGTCAGCAAAACCTTCGGTCATCCAAGTGTCAGTCTTCAAGCGTTTGTATCGGTTCTTTCCCACAATTTGCTGCCATCTAAGCGATAGCAATATGCCCAAAGTTAACCGATCAATCTGGACAGTCCCAAAAGTAACCTAACCTATGGTTATTTTCACGATAATCCTAGTGCCTCTCTTTGGTGTATGAGCGATGAACAGTAGACATTTACGCTGAGGATAGTATCGCAGATATTTTTACTGTTATCCATTGCATTGCGTCACGTCTACAAGAAAATGTGCATCACTAGAAAGGGGCGGAAAATGTTCAAATGTAACACCTAACAAGTGGTATCAAACCTTGTTTTAATCTACAAGTGGACAAGAACTGCCTCTGTGAATTTGAGTAGACGATTGCAATAACAGGGAATTGTCTACCATGCTCCCTTGCATTCCATGACAAGTCCACCAATCAAAATTGGATGGAAACTTTTATTAACGGTTCCACGTTTGACCTGGACGTGCACTTGGATCGCTTCCTGGCAAGCCAGGTGGAGACATCAGTTTCTGCCGCTTGTTTTGCACGACTCCACAGCTGTTAAGGGGTAACTAAAAGCAGGCCCGCCGAGAGGGGGGCAGGGGGCACTTTGCCTCAGGGTCTAAGGGGCCTCACAATTGAAGAATTTTGACGTTTTGACTGCAGGAAATGCTCTGAAATGCATTTTACGCCAATCTAAAGGGGGTGATCAAAAAATTTTCTGCTCGCTTCGCTCGCAGGGGGCCTCGATTCACAGTTTTGCCCCTGGGCCTCGAAAAGCTCTCGGCGGCCCTGACTAAAAGTAGCTCATCGTGTGGTTTGTGTCATTTTTTGAGGTACCATTTTGCTCTCGATTTATGGATATGGTGTATAACAGCTTTGATTATTACCGGATTCTTTGGTACGCTTTTTTAGTAAAGCCACATTTATGGGAATAGTGCCTCGGCATTTTCCGAATTGATAGGTGTGGGTTGTACTTTTATGCTTCAAATCGCACAACGCTTCCATGGTATCTAAGTTATCCCCTCACCCGAGGCCTAGTCTCTAAGTCAGAATGACGCCAAGGCACAGGCAGGGTTTGATACCACACTGACCATCGCCACACAAAGATTGACACGACGTTGTACACTGCATGTTAAAAATGTAATAGATGTTATAATCAAAGATATATTATCACACCATTATGATGCACATATTTGAGACCAAATGATTGTAACACTTTTAATGAAGCTTTCTCGAGCACGTATTTCAATGACTATGGTGTTGTGCGCTGAATTATATCATTGCAGTCTTCTATTTGTTGTCACTGCCCATTTGCTGAAATTTAATAAGTCGTCTATCTTGCAAGAAAGGGTTCAAGGCTCCAAATCTTTCAGATAATTGGTGTAGAATTTATGACCAATTTCTTTGCACTGAATGACTTCAAAAAGCTTATTCATTCATTTTGCTATACGCGCTTTTCTTTTAAAATTTCTGGAATCACCTTTAAATACCTTCAAATACCTTTAAATACCTTCGACACCTTCAAATTTCTGGAATCTTTTTGGTGTTTTTAGCTAATTTCTGCAATTACTGTTAGTAACAGGAGGTACGACACAAATTCAACGGGTGCAAGAAATGCTGCAAATACAGACTCTTTTTGGATAACCGTCCCAACCGTCCAATAGATTCTAAAACCGTTTTTTAAGGGGAACCTCCTCAGTAACGACTTTAGCCACCAAGACATGGCTAAGTTGGCTAAGTCAATGCTAAAAAGTAAAGTAAAAATTATTTTACAAGCATCCGAGATCTTGCTTCGAAAGTAATTTGTCCATCAGCCGAAAACAGGGAGCGCCGAAGATGTGCACAGTTTTTGGCTAGTAGTGAAGAAGGTTGTAGGCTCTTGGAGGAGGAGCAAGAATTCGGACAAACTGGTGGAAAATTGCGTTCTTTCGCCGTCGATTGCTATTGTTTGAATTTTGCAAAATGTTAGCACCATCTTTGTAAAAAAAACCGCTGATCTTGCATATTTTATCTCAGGTGACATATGACGTAATGATAATATGCGCAAACACTTCGCGCGTGCGTGTTTCCATTATTCTGGGAAAAGACAAGGGAAGAAGCAAAACAAGAGTTGGAAAGGCGTTCTTCTCTTCAAGGCAAACCAGCAACATGAATCGATTATTTGGAAGAGGGAAGGATAAAGCACCTCCACCAAACCTTACAGACTGCATTTCTAATGTGAGTTAAAGATTTTCCGAACAGAATAGTTTGATATTTACTGATTTTTGTGTAGGTACCTAGGCCTCCTAAACAAGGGCCTAACCTAAATTCATGTTGTGTGTAACAATTTTTGGCTTGTTGTTACTTCGCTCCGAAGCTGATAGGATGTAATGAATTTCGTCCGCAAATGTCTGTGCATATCAGTGCAAACGTGCAGTAGATTAAACGATCTATCTTAGTAAGCAATGAAAACAATTCACCATGAAGGAAATGTTTAAGATAAAGTACAAAGTAATGAAAGTTTATCATTAAATGTGAGGACGGACATGTAACTTTTCAGTGCATCCTTGGAAAACATACACAATTTGGACCAAGCATAGTGGTGAGTGATATGAAATGAAAAAGGTAACAACTGAAAAGATATGTTTATTGATACTAGAGATCTTATGCCAGTGCAATTCTCTTCGAAGACTCTCACCTTCAACGTACTATAAGTTACTTTTGTAATGCTTTGAGACCTTCAGACATTGATTCATCTCTGTGTTTTCATTACCAAAGGTGGATTCAAGGGGAGAATCGATTGAAAAGAAAGTGAATATGCTTGACAATGAATTGAAAAAATACAGAGAACAAATGAAGAAGATGAGAGATGGACCTTCAAAGGTATTGTGCATTGTTCACACTACTTGCATTTTATTATATATTTTGTTTCTTTCTTGCAAACATGTTGATAGAATGATGTAGATTTCTACCATGGCTTTTAACATCTTCATTCAATGTGGTTTGTTGATTTTATCTTAGGTTTTCCTGTCATAATGTGATTTGTTGAATATATTTTAACCTTCAGTGCCATTTAGATCAGACTCTCATACTGTACATCTATCATAGTTTGTACCATCATTCTGTTACTTTATGATCATGATGGTAATATTATTCCCTTTGAGGAATTTATAACCACAGGGTGTCCCAAAATATTGGCATTGTTTGATGAAATGTTAAAAGATATAGAATGTAATGAAGGGCTCCATGATGACATGACCCAATGCCTGAGATCTTTCATTAATTTAGACACCGGCTTCTTTCAAATCTGACAGATATTACGAGAGTAATGTACACAAGCTTTTGAAATTCAAGTTTGTGCAAAACCTGAAAACCCCAGGGGGACTTAGTAAATCAAGGTGATGTATCTGTTGCAAAACATTGCAAAACTCTTACCGGGAGTAGCTTTTATCCTAAATGGTAGGAGTAGTAACTTTTCTGTAAGCAGCAATAAGAATAGGTCAGTTGTACTATAAACAATAGGTGTTATTGTATATATAGCAGACATGAGGAAGAAAAAGCTGCAGTTCCAGTTACTTTTTTGAAACATTACAGGTGTAGAAGTAAAAGGTAGGAAGTAAAGATAGGAGAACCATCTCCTATGACAGTATCATTGGTGGTCAATCATTGATCAGAAATTAATTGCAATTTGTTTTTGATAGGTTTGCATAACATGACGAGGCTGAATAACTGGTTGATCTCTGTCACTACAGAATCTTGCTAACAACAATTCAGTTGATCAAATTTTCTTAAATGTCCAGTAACTAATTATATCAATTTTCACAACCCTGAGCGGTAGTAAATTTGAATAGTTTTTTACCCTAAGAGGTAGTAAATTGCAGAATTTAGGACCCTAAATTTTGCAACGGGTACATGACCTTGAATCACTAAGTCCCCTGTGGGCTGAAACCAGGGGCCTCTAAGTGGCATTTTTGGTACAATTACATTGCCTTTCATTTCTGTTATTTCTGATTTGTTTCCAAGCAAAACAATTGGTATTTAAAAAGATTTTCAACAATGTAACTTTCAAGTGCCTGTACTTCTTCATCGATTTTTTAAACTACTGTTTTTATAAACATGCAATCTTAAATAAATTTTACATTGATTATAAGAATTAGATTACCTTGAAAGCCCATTCAATTTGCTCTGACATGCATAGCTCTCTTTGACCGCATTCCTGCAGCTTTTTGCATTGCAAATAATCTAGGAGTCTCAAGTTTCAGCTGTCACATATTTTTTATCTTTAACAACTCTCAACTCAGTGAACTTTGAACCAATTTGCAAGGTTCTGGCATCTAAAATTATTTCAAACTATTATATAGGTTTATGACTATATTTCCATTAGCATATCATGGTTTATTTTTCAATATTTAAGCAAACATCACACCCAGTAGCGATACAAAAGTCAGGATGAGCTGTCTAGAGCATGCTGTGTTAACTTTGTCAAAATGCCTATGATGTGGTCAACAGCTACTTGGCAGCCAATGGCTTGATTCCTATAAAGTCCTGAAATCATGAAACTCTAACAATAGTTACAATTGGATGGCAAAATAGTTTGTGTGCTGCCTTTCAATTTAGCCAATTGACTATCCATGCCATGCTGTGTTTGATATTTTCATGGCAAGAAGACTTTGCTATTACAGTTTCCATACAGTTCATGTTGGTGACCCACAATGATAGTTTTTGACAAGAAGAATTAGGTCGCAAGATTGTTGAAAACAGGAACAAACAAGCAGAATCCATAGCCAAAGCCATGATAACACAAGAGTATTATGCTCCTTCTCAGCAATTAGAGACCTGGAATTACTTTTCATTCATTTTGTGCGCTAGTTGTTTACATTCTCTGCTTTTCTTCAGAATATGGTGAAACAAAAAGCAATGAGGGTGTTGAAGCAGAAGAAAATGTAGGTGACATTATGTGTTTAAATATTTGATGCAGATTTGTGTTACCATCCTTTAGCAGTTATGCTGTAGACAGCAAGGTATTTTTGAACATAGTGACTGGTGGGAAATTTGTATCAGTGGGCCCTTTTACTTGTCACAACAGTGAATGAAACATGAGTACTTTTTACCTCAGTGACCTAAGT
This sequence comes from Aurelia sp. 4 Dawson et al 2005, assembly GCA_964019985.1. NCBI lineage: Eukaryota > Metazoa > Cnidaria > Scyphozoa > Semaeostomeae > Ulmaridae > Aurelia > Aurelia sp. 4 Dawson et al 2005. Next base: position 7,249,618 of record OZ026493.1, on the reverse strand, counting down.
CAAAACAGCCCCTCTTTCATTTTAAAGTGGCCTGACTTTATCAGTGATGGGCAATTGGCTTTGTCATTTTCGCAAACTCACGTTGTAAAAACTGTGTACCTGTTTGGCTGTTTTCCCACGTGTGGAAAATCCTTAAAAGATACCCTCATAGATTTGCAATCATACAGGATACTGTTGATAGAATGGTAAGTGTGGAGGGTGCTTATTATTCCCAAGAAGATTTGTTAAAATGATAGCAAAAACACATTGATGGTATCCATACTGTAGCTTGAAATGAGATACTGTACTTGCATCAGTACTATTAGTGTCCAAAACTTTTTATAGTCCAAATGTGAAGTGTCCAAAATTTGAAAAAAAGATATAAAACACTTTTACTGTTTGATGACAAATTAATTTCTTGCTCACAAAATCTTTGCATTGAAAAGAAATGTACTGGGAGTGGTAAAGTAAACACAATTTCATGGAAAGTCCATATATTAGTTATCATTTCTGATTAGGAACCATTTGAAACCTTAAAATTAGAGGCATGGAATTTGTAAAATTGTTTGCATACGATAAGCAAAATAGAATGTTGACTGTGCAAACATTCTGTAAGAGAGTTTGAAAAAACAGAGTTTGAAAAACTTTGATTTGCAGAGGCCAACAATAGTTTCTTCCTGAGAACAGCAAAAATGATGTGAAAACTTCTTGCCAATGTTGTTTGATATGAAATTGATCTTATGGATTGTGCAGCGTAGTTCATGCAAGTTATAGGTAGAATACATCTTACATACTGTAAACTTAATGACATGTAACACAATATATAATTGAAAGTTCAAACACATTTAGTATACACTGCTCCCAATGACTGTGTGAATAAGAATTCTACCCAAAGACCATACTGTAAATCCAAAAAATTTTGAGGTTTTTTAGAAAATATCCTCTTGATGTGATAACGAGAACAGTGCCTGCACTCGGTCAATGTCTCTCTCAGGATCTGCACTTAAGGGGGCCCTCCTGCTAAAGTCCTTGAATTCACGGATCAGAAGGTGGTTGACTACAAAGTAAAGATAACCTTGAACTAGAATAAACAATATGTTAAGGTGACTATCTACTGTTAAAAATTTTGCAATGATGCATTCTGTACTTGTGTCCTACTTCTTATGCTTTAATGATGCAATGTTATGATTGTTATGGTCAATTTTGTTTTAGGTATGAAAATCAATTAGACAACTTACGGCAACAGTCTTTCAACATGGAGCAAGCAAACTTTGCAACACAAACTTTAAAAGATACAAAAACAACAGTAAGTAGATACGTATTTGCCAATTTTTTCGTTCCTTTCATGAAAAATTTTTCTCCTATGGCACCTCTGGAGGAATATAATGGGACTATTGTGGAAACAAGGTTGTATAGACTTTTTATTGGTATCATGGCCATTTTAAACTGTGGGTGTTGTAGATTAAATGTTTAACGTTTACACTTATCTTCTACACCTGTACTTAAATTTCTTTTTTCATACATTTGTTACATTTACGTTTTATATGGAAAAACATTGATACATATACATATACATACATAAATATTCGACAGCTGGCAAGCAACCAGGAACAAACAGAGATGTTTTGAGTTATCAGGAAAAATCAGGAAAAATCAAGAACATGAAGGCTTACCAAGCTGGGAATTGAAGCACCGAACAAGTGTCTAAACCATATGACCATGTGGCACATCTTGATCTCTTCGATTTTTAGCACCTAATGAATTGCTTTTGGCTTTCGCCTTTTTCAAGCAGCATTTATATAAATATTCAACAGCTAGCATACATGCATACTTTGAAAATATGATCTTTTACCGAATTTTGGCATTGTTAGACCTGCCATAGCAAATAAATTTGATATGCATATTTTGATGCGTTGGTCTACCGTGATGGTGTATATGCTTTCTTCCAAAAGAGGGTGAAGTCTGTCAAAGCTTTCTTCCATTATTATTTCAGGTTGACGCAATGAAGATGGGAGTTAAGGAAATGAAAAGAGAATACAAGAAAATCGACATTGATCAAATTGAGGTTTGTGAAGACATTTTGTAATTATAGCAATACATACGGCACCAGTCTATTGCTATGTGTAGTGCCCAAAAGGCATCCCAAGTTCAAGTTAAAAAAACTCAGCCCCGCCCCCTGCTTGTTGATTTCATTAAAAAATTCATGTAAACCTTTGCGTAACTTTTACGAAGTCATTCGAAGCTTCTAAAGATGATATATACTTTCTAGACTCGATTAAATGTCGTAGTTTCGCTGTTTACCTGAACTGATATCGCTACAATTACGACTTATTCCCAAACGCTTGCAGAAACGGTAAAGTTCCGTTCTGGTTCTATTTGAAACCTTTCCGCTGCTCCACAAAAAAGTTCGATTGAGCAGTGTTGGAGTCTCTATCACTATTGTGTACATTCGAACATTCTACAAAATGTTGTTTTTTAGAATGTAGCTGTGGGCCTAAATCATCTGCTACTTTTTCCTCACAACCACTGGGTCTAACATGCCTTAAAAATCAGTTTTCTGGAACTGCGGTACCATCAAATTAGGTATCAGTACTTCGGTAAAGGATCATTCTTGCCACAGAAGCAAAAACCGCCTTGCTCTAAGCCACATGCTGATCGGTAGACGACGGGGCGACAGAATCCTGTCGCCGATTGCGCCGATTGAAATTTTTTGCCGTTTTTACAGCTCTATGTCCATAAGGCCCTCATTGGAGCGATAACAACAACAACAATTCTACTCAATGAGATGAGAGTAACTTGAGGGTCCTTATGGTAATGAGGCTACATACTTTCATTCTGGATTATTTATATACCACCCCATAGCTAATTTAGACCCATCCTCCTTGAGTTTTCGAATTCCTACCCCCTCCCCACTATTATTTAGACCACTTCATCGACTAGGCACTGGAGATACATCAAAATTGAAAAATTTCGAATGAAATTTTGTCCAAAAGTTTGATTGTCAGAAAATAACACAAATCTCTTCCATGGTACTGCCCAGAAGTGAAATATTGCCATCGGCGATCCTGCTTCCGACATGAGTTTCCACATTGCAGTTGTCGGAAACACTTTCTTGAGTGAATGGATCTACCTCTAATTTTCGTCTCTAGCCTTGAAAACTGCCTTCAGAATTATTTCGTATGCTGAATGCCCTTGTTGAATACTTATGATCCATCTTTATAGTTTGTGTTTTAAGTTGCACATGATTGATTAGCGTCAAATGACAACTTATTTTAACACGTATTTTGGTATCATGCAAAATTTTCTATCTGACATTTTCTTATCCGAAACTCCCGTGAAAATGTCCAAATGTTTTTGTCCGAAGTCGTTTTTTCTGAGACTTTCCCGCCGGAAAATCTTTTATTTTGATGTAGAATAATGAGTCCAGACAAGAGATTTTAAGGATATGAGGACTGTTTTCCTATGAGGTAACCTTTTGTTACAGGACTTACAAGATGATATGGAAGATATGCTAGATCAAGCAAACGAAGTTCAAGAGGCACTCGGAAGACAATATGGAACACCTGAAATTGATGAAGCAGATCTTGAAGCTGGTAAGAATATCATTTTGAGATCCAATTGCTTTCGTTTCGTTCCTGTGAAATGTGGTAACACCTGAATTTGAATATCCTAAGAACTGGCAGAAGGAAAGGAGTTAGCAGCGAGGTGAGTCGAGTAAGTTCACCGAGCATTTGGAGGCCTGTAAGTTGTATGTTGGGAAGAAGACAGAGCTATATGGAGGTTTCTCGTTAATTTTTCATCCAACCAGGTTGCTAAAAATGTTTTCTGTCTTGGCAGCAAGCCAAGCACCTTTATTTCTTTACAGGCTTTCTCCCTCTTTCCAATCGTACTGCCCAATTATATCCCATTTCCTGTGTCTTCTTCTTTTCTTTTCCATCCTGTTTTTTCATTCTCATCTTTTCCCTTTCTCTTTTTTTCCTTTCTTTTTTCAGTTTCCTTTTTTCTTTTCAGGAAATTTGAGCATTTCAGATGCTTTCCTGTTAGCCCTGCTACCGTGCTAGTTCGTATTTTTAGCCCTAGGAATACAACAATGTGCAATGTTTAATGACGATGGTTCGGTGGTAATGTGCTTGAATACCAGCCTGGCTAGTCCCTTGTGGTTTCTTTCCTGCATTGGCAAAGCTGCTGTAATTCCGGCCTAAGGCCCTGTTTATATGAGGAAAGACACCTCACCTGCCAGACCCAGGCTGACTGGGGAGGTAACTTTCATCCACTGTTTATTTGAGATTTTTCACCTCACCTGCCAGTTCCGCTGCTGGGAGGCGAGGTGGAGTAAAGTCTCTCTTTCGTGAAATCAGAACGAACTAACCAATAAGAATCAAGGAATAATTTCATTCACTTCACCGTACTGGTGGTATTTCGCTTGTATGGAAAAATTTCACCTCACCCAGGCGAGATCCCACCTGAAGTGAGGTGAGTCTTCACTATACCGGTGATGTTGCGTTCATCATGTAAATGCGAATGAAAATACAAAGGATTCTATTGGAAGGTAGAATGTCACCTCTCAGTCCTGGGTCTGGCAATTGAGGTTTTTTCCTGATATAAACAGGTCCTTAAAGTGAATTACTGGGTGTGGTCACATCGAGAGGAGGGACCCACTGCCTTGATAAGCTTATTTCTCAGCGGTCCTTGGATTTTTTTTTGGATGCTCAAACAGACCTTTTAGCTATTCTAGAAAAAAGCTGAAGCGAACGACATATTTCTGCACATTGTAGAATTTTCGAGTGTGCACAATAGTGATAGAAGTTCTAACGACACTCAGTCGAACCTATCATGTAGAAATGTACCTGGGGGGGGGGGGGGGGTTACATGACTTATGGATGGATGGGAGTCTGCCGCCCGGTTTTCAGAAAGGTACCCTCTTCTAATTACCGAAACTTTCTGTCATACCCACTTTTATGATGAATTGGCGGAAAACCACCCATTTTCGCTATTTTTCGCAGATTTCTGGATAACCCACCCATGTTTGAGGACAATCTGCCGAAAAAGGGACCCTTGTTTAGAGAATTTTTGACCCAAAAACCCACCCATATGGGCGGCAAATACCCGTACCCTCCACATGTTATGTGCCCCCCCCCTCCCGCGGAAATGAATAAAGATATCGCGCAATCCAGGTACTTTTGTAGCTTAGCTAAAAGATCTATTTCAGAGAAGAGCATAACCAATATTTTGCTTCTTCTCAATAGAACTTGATGCTCTTGGCGATGAACTTGCATACGATCAGGACGCAGCATATCTCGATGATGCACTCAGTGCTCCTGCGGCTCCGGATACACTTCCTGCAGAGAAGGACACTTCAGGATCACGAACTAAGGTGAGGAAATTAGGACAAATCTTGTAATCATAGCATGAGTTGCCTTCGACAGGAACGCCGCCACTTCGAAGCAATTAGCGATCGCACAGCGATTACCTTTGATTGACACATCATTTTAAAGTGATTAACGATCGCTAACAAATGTTGCCGTCGATTGACACGCTGTTTCGAAGCAACATCTTTGACAACATGAATTCTCTCAAGCTGGTATCAAAACAAACGAGGCTCCAAAATATGCCTTCATACCTGCGTGACTAAATGTCTCATTGCGCGTGCAACGAGGTTTTAAGAAAAGTTGGGGTTCAAGGGTAGGTCTGTTAATTGGGAAAGTCTGCGAAACAAGAGAAGCGTTATTAAAATATTTTCATTATTTCTTTGCTGACTAGCCTCGTATCAGTAGGTGCCCATTTTTGCATACTTTCCTTTAGTCCTTTAAAGGACAAGTCCGGGGGGGGGGATTGGTATGTTTAATCCTAGGAAACAAAAACTACCAACATCTGCCGAATTTAACTTCTTTTTACATTCTGACATTCGCAACAGCTGTAAATTAGTTAGCCAATCTGCGAATTTCGGCCAAATATTGTTGTCATCGTTATCAAACATCGTTATCAAGACAAGACATCATGGCTAGCGCAATTAAGAGGCAAGAGAACAACGAGACAGCCTCGTTTTGCTAAGCAGCGCGTCAAAAAAGCACAGATTCTTTGCTCCTATGACATCGCTATTCTCTGGTCGTTCATTTGAATACGCGATTTCGCAGCAAATGGTGGGAAAAGTATAATACACCAATCGTAACAGTATAATCTTGGCACTTTATCTTTTCCTCTGTTGTGTGTTCTCTTCCTTGGTAAGCAAACACGGATAAATTTATCCAAGAAGTCAAGGCATGCCCTCGTGTGCGAGTCACTTTTGAAACATAAAAAAGGCATTATTTAACATTTTATATAAGTTATATATAAGGCCATTCGCTAATGTCCGGGTCTTAGGGTAGTATGCTAACCAAAGTTGACTCGTTTTAATTGCCTTCAGATTTACAGTACCTGGATCAGAGTATTTTTTAATTTTTTTCGTATTTTTTAGGATTTTTAAAAATCTGGAATGAAAAAAAATTTTCAGTGCTAAAGTTTTTCAAAATTCCAAAATTTTTCTCAAAATTCTATTTTTTCAGTTTATTCTGATCCAGGTTAGATTTACAGTATCTACTATTGATGTTCGTTCAGTTTGCAGCCAACGTATTTTTTGGCTTGCATCCCTTCCAAGATATTCTCAATCATGTGGCTGATTCACTCACATTATTTCACTCACATTATTTTTCAGGATGGTGTCAAAGTCGACGAATTCGGACTCCCAGAATTACCAAGTCAAACAACCTAATCCCTCGGAGTATTTAAGGATCAATTTACGAACATTCGATGTAATTGATGTTTCTTTTTTCATTAGTTCACACGTTAAGCTGCACAAATTCATTACGATAACAAATCATGAATCTGTTTAATGGAATAGTGTGGTCTCACATAGCGTAGGTATCGAGCATAGGTTTCAAATCTTTAAAAAGCTGGGTGAGAATTCTAATGACCTAGTTGAACTGAACGGCTTCAAAGATACTTGAACCTTGCAGTAAATCTGCCGTTGGACTTTTCTGAATTCTTCAATATTTTCAGAATTGCAGTGTTTTTCTTCCTCCTTAAGAATTCAAGAAACTTTTCGAAAAAACTTCAAAAACTTTCATAATTTCTAAATCTATTAACAAAAGGTCAAATGATTTTCAAGAAAACCATAATTTGCTGATGCCTACAATATGGTATCAAGCAAAACTCTTTCTTTCTTCTGGTTTGTGATTTATAAATTTCATGACGTCACATCATAAAATGAGCTGAAATATAAAATAGGTTGTAATTTCGACAAGGTTTCTGAAAAGTCCAACGGTAGAATCAGAGAAAAATGGCTAAAGTTTCTTTCAAGTCATTCGGTTTAAAGAAATAGGTCATTAAATTTCATACCTGCCTTCTTACACCGATGATTTAAAGATTTGGAACCTGTGCTTAGATATCATCGTCTATCGACCCCATTAAAAGAGCCATTGTGATTCAGGGTTCTTTGCAAGCGTGCTGCAGTTTCAGATCGCGTGAGAATCAAATTTGGCCTGACCGTAAAATATAGATGCCCACTGCTACTGTTGGCTCAAATCTTTTGAAGGTGGATGTAAAATTGTATCACATTTTGCTATGAATTGAATGGCTGGGGAGGAGCTTTGGGTAATTTGCTGTAAATTTGTAAATCGGAAATTTTATGATATCTTGATTATTTTCAAAATGGCGGCGTTTTGATTATTTTGTAAAAAATCATCAAGAATTTAGAAAAAAATAAAATCATCTAAGTCTTACATTACTCGAGGAAAATTGATGCAGTCTTGAAGAAAACCATATGGAGACCCGGCAGGCAGAAATTGGTAGCTCTTCTGGTAAAAGATTAAGAAATTAGATGACGTCACAGCCTCAAAATTGATAAATGCCATCATTTTTTAAACTAATCAAGATACCAAAGACTGCTACGACAGATTTACAGCAAATCACACGAAATTCCGTTAAAGCGCTTTAATTCAAAGAAAAATGTAATATAATTCTAAACCCACCTTTAACATCCAGCATTCCTCGCACGTGTCGTCTCTTGGTTTGCATTGTTGTCTTCATTTTCATGGCCCATGAAAATGGCGACAACAAAGGCAAATTAAGAGACCATGCGTGCAATGAATGCTGGATGAAACAGACCCTTTAAAGAGTTGAGCCCTATGCTCCCCTATGCTCCCCACTACATTCGTTGAACTGATAGAAAACTTTGGTAGAAGTTGATATGAAATACGACCATTCTTAAGTCATTGTAATTTTCAAAAGAGACCAACTTGATGAAAATTAATGGTGAAAAGTCATAAAGCGGGAAAGATATTCTGGTAAGCACAAGACAGCATGTAAAGACCTTATATTGATGAAAGGGTATGCATGTTATATTTAGTGCATCTTAATCCTAGTATTTTAGTTAAATTAGCACAGAAAATTAAGTTAGTTTGTTGAAACTGTTGCCACACGTAATTCTCAATGTATAAAGACCTCTCAATTCCTATATTTTTGGCCAGATCTGGTGCTTTTGAGAAAGATTCCTGGAAAAGTTGTCGTCACAAATATCTAACATCTTTCGGAAAAGTACGTGGGAAATCCACGTCACTTGAGACTATACAACACCCACCGATCACTATTACAGATTGATGGTAAATTGATAAATGTATCTAAAAACGAATTGAATATTTCCCTTGTACAAGAAGCCTTTCTCTTTTTAGTTCTCGTGTGTTCGCTAATAATTAACGCTGTAGCAAGTATTGTCCAAAGAATACTACGCCTAAAGCAGCTAAATCAGCTGTAATTGTATAGTATGGGGACAAGAAAATAACTAAGCGAAACGTAGTAAGTCGGGTTAGCGTCCTGTTCGAGAGCTCCTTTCTATCACAGTTCCGCTGACTATTGCAGAACTAGATGTTTTGATACTTCAGGGGTACATTTTTTCCTTGTGTCGCATAATTCGTCTAGAAATCGACTGCATTCGCTTTCCTACATCAGTTGGTCCAATTTCCCCATTACAAATCTCAAAGTCTAACTAAAAATCTATCAGAAATCTAACTGAAATCAAATCAACGCAGAGTCGTTTGAAGTTGCCAGTCTGCGTACGTCCATGACACTTTATTGCTGCCCAAAATGTTTGCTGCTAACCAGCTCTTCCACCATGTAGCCAGGTAAACAGATAAAAGAATCTGAATCATGGAAATCGTACCAGAGCGCGAACTGCAGGCACTATCTCGTCCACACTGTCAACACCTTCAAAATAAGAAAAAGACCTTACACCGTAAAAGCTCTCTTTAGGCAAATGTTAAGTAGGCCCCCGTTTCTGTTAAGCACCCCCCCCCCCCTATTCAAATGCCTGAGGTTGGCAAATATTTGCCATCTATTTTGTAGCAAAATAAGTTTGCATGTAAATTTTGACATGGCTTGGGATAACAATTCGTCGAATTTATGTATTTGAAGCGTTTAATTGCATGTTGTCGCTACAAGATACGGGGGAAAGAACTTAAAAGCTACAGTAAAGTCCCACATTCAAAAAACTCATTACACAAAGACAGCCTGATTGGTTTCTTATGTCAAGATATACTTCTTCAAAACAGGGTGTGTATACCATGGTATAAAAACACTTTTATACACCACACAGCTCTCAAAATTGTTAAGAAAATATTTTTGAAATGTGCACTGTTGTGTGAGGAAGGATACAATGGTTTGAACCAGTACTGAAGGTTCCTTGAAATTATAACAATTTGGGCTCGACACTTTCATTTTTGTTGCTAGGGAACTGAGACCTATTGGAGACATATTCAAATATACGCCTTATAACATTGCCATGTGCCATTGTATGAGAAACTGAGCATGAACCAGCCTGGATAATTTCTTGTAACGAGATATTTTATTCAGCAAAATCAGGTCTGAGTTTCTTATAATGCAGTTTCTTAAAGGCGGCACTTTACTGTATCATATTATCATATATCTCCTTGTCATCTGACTTTTTGAATAAGGCCTCTCTCTATTAAAGTGTCCGAAATTGAATAAGCCTCTGTTGTCTTAACAGACCTTTTACGGTGATCTTTATTTTTCTCGTGCTCAGATTGTTTGGACTTAGTCTTTCTGGTTTGGATGACTATTTCTTGAATGCAGGGGAAATGAATCTTTGCCTTTCCTGCTGATTTTCTGCCAGTGCAGTTTCCCAGGCGAGGGGAATTTTTACACACCAAAAGGTCGCTAATAACATTCTGTTCAACTTTGAAGTACGACCAATGTAGAGTTAAAACGATTTTCGATACCATTTCGGCTCTATTTGCTTAAAAGTAAAAGCTAAGGTCTCTTTCGAAAGAGGAAGAGAAGCGTAATATCCTTAAGCAGCATTTTCAAAAATCAAACTTACAGAGGGGGGTTGAAATCAAGCCTAAAAAAGCAACTCTAGGCCCACGCAGCCGTCGAGGTTGAAAAATATATGGCTGAAAAGCTCTATCTTAGCTGTATCCAAATCTGTGCTCCGTTTATTTGTTAACTAAGTACATTTTTGTCCATATGCGAAGAAATGGCCAAGGGTTAGCAGATTTTTGAAAAGTTGGTTTCCCAAAATCGGGGGCAGCAGCAAGTCGCTACTGCAACGAATAACACGGACTTTATCGCAGCAAACTGCATCCAGCATGGAAGGTTATCTTAAGGGAGTTTAACCGAAAGTCACTTTCTCGTGATCATTGACGCTTTCTTTGAAAAAATATTCTATTTGAAGTTTTAAGTTGTTCGGTCAAGCATCTTAGATAACAATTATTTCTTGAAAAAGCACATGAAATGTATCGATTGTAATCTCTCGAGCGGCTAGATTCGCAAACGAGGAACACTGCGCTACTGCAAAGGTTCTTTAAAAAAATGTAAGCGTACCAAATTTAGTTGTTTGGAAGAAAAAGTGAATTTCGACTAAACTCTCTTGAGACAATTTTTCATGCTCGATACAGTCTTTTGTGGTAAAGTCCCTGTTACTTGTTGTTGTAGCGACTAAAGTGCTTCCCCCGTTATTGAGAAAACCAGATTTTCCAAAATCTGCTAACCCTTGGTAATTTCTTCGTATGCAGACAAAAATCTATTGGGTTGACAGATATATGGGTCACAGATTTGGATGCAGCTAAAGAAGAGCTTTTCAGTCATATGTTTTTCAACCTTGGCGGCTGCGTGGGCCAAGAATTGCCTTTTTTGAGACTTGATTTCAACCCCCTTCTATAAGTCTAAATTTCGAAAATATTGCTTAAGGATATTATACTTCTCTTCCTCTTTCGAAAGAGAGCTTAACTTTACAATTAAGCAAATAGAGCCGAAATAGCATCGAAAAACGTTTTAACTCTTCATAGTTTTGGTCGTACTTTAGAGATTGAATTTGCGGTCCTAAAAGACTGAACTTCCGCCCACACAGAAGATTCGACTGACTGTCAGCCAGCCTTTATAGCTTTGTTTACAATTCACAAAGGAAGTTTTCCAGACTTTGGAGGTCTCCAAAACGGTATACTCAGAATGAAAACTAGCATCTTGATACTAGCCCTTCAATTGTTAATTTCCCTTGTGGTGGCAATGCTTGCTTGTATCCAATTCCCGATGGAACCATTTAAAACTACCACAAGTACGCTGAGAACGGGCTCTCCTGAGTTAGTTGAGAGCAAAAGACGTGCGAGAAAAGATTCGAGAACACAGTGCTGAACAGCATCTAGGCCTAGTCGAAGTTGGCAAAGCCCAGTCTCGGCATGTTCTTGGTGAGTGTATCATTTACTTTCTTTGTTGAGAAAGTCACGCACTGAAACTAGAGTCTACTGAAACAGAACTGAAGGAACCCTGAATATTTATGAATTTGTAGTGTTATATTCCTCTCGCATAGAGCAACGGTATCTGCCGCCGTTGCATACAAACTCTTACCTAAGATTTCGACAAGACTCGATATGACTGATTTGAATGCGAGGTAGAATTCATCGTACTGATCCAGTCGCTTTATCACCCTACGGAAGACGATATAGAGCTGTAAGTCAAACAGGAGGCCCGATACCAAATAGAACTTTCAGCTATCAGCAAAAGAGCCTAGGTCAAGAGTTATTTTTACAAATTTTTATACAAGAAGTTCCATTGTGTGGCGTTAAAGGTTCTATCACCATTTGGCACATTCGAGGATTCTTTAGATTGTATGAAAAAGTCGTTCGATTCAGATTCTTTGCTACAGTAGCAAAACGTCTATTAGATACTAAGTTTCACCATAACGTGGCCGGTTTGTGGTGCAGTAGTTGCAGATAGCTGGAATCAAATGCTCCCTCGCAGTTGAATGGAAAAAGAGACAGTTTAAGACAGTGATTACACTGCACCGGTACTGTTAAGATCTTGTTAAGATCCGTTGCAAAGCTTTTTACAGATCTTTAGACAGTAGAATCGGTACGTCAACAAATAAAAAGTCACTTACGTATCTAAATCTTGAACGTGTAAAAGATGTTTCGCCTTTGCAAGGGTTCCAACACCATTGACAATATTTGCAGCGTTCGCATTTTTCTCTGGAAGTAAAAAATGGGTTGCTCTTATTTAAATCGAAATTAAGAAGCCACGATGCCTGCGTCAATCGTAGGATCCGAAGACGCTTGTGATGAATAAATGCATTTTACTGAAACAATATCCTTCCCCCCCCCAAAAAAAATATTTGGTAAAGCGCCCGCCACTGGTTAGCACCGCTGACGAATTCTAGAAGCGCCGTAGCTTCTGAGACGTAGCGTGTGACAGCTGTTATTTTGGAGTTCTGTTATCAAAATGATAATAATCTTTCCTCCGCAAAAGCAAATAAGCAGTGGCACTCCTTCACACAAGCCACGTGAGGGGGGCTGGGCTAAATCTCGGGTAGACCTGTGCCACTCACAGTTTCAAAATGGTACCCTTGGCTAGCCAATTTTTATCTAAATACCCCTGGCTAAACTGATTTCTACATCAAAGGTGCCATGAGTTGGCTTTTTTCTGCACAAAACTTCCAAAATTTTCGCATTCTGTTGGACCAAAATTTAAAACAAATCTTAGTTTCTTTGCAGGAATTACCAAAGTTTGATATTTCTTTGACCAAAATTGCCAATAAGCATACCCTTGGCTAGACTAAGATCGAATAAAATTGCCAAAAAGCTTGGCTGGAGTAGAAGTTCCAAAAGTATACACTTGCGGACGGCACATCCCCACGTACCTTTGCTATGGAAGAAAATGCCCCCTCCCCGTGAGACAAGCGTGCCTACAGCATCTAACGAGCCGTAATTAAACAAAAGCATAGCTCAGCAAGTGCATGCAATTTATATTGGACCATTCACAAAATTCGAAAACATATGTACCTAAACCAAGTAAATCTTTGAGAGTCCGTAGAACATTGATCATCTCTGAATTCTTCACGTAAATATCATTCATCCTTGCAAACGTGCCAGATACGTCATCAACATCGAATAATTTCATAAAATGCTCAACAACGTGTTGCAATTCATCTCGACCCGGTGGACCACGTCGGTGTTTGATTGGTCCTGTCTTACATTCTTCCGCTAAGACATGTAGTTGATCCTTGATGGTTTCTACGGTTACATTGTCTGGTACTGCTTGATTTGGAAGCTTTGGGTTTTTGGGTTTCCAAGGAAGCAGCATATCTGATAGCTTTCTAATCTCAACGGACAGGTTCTGAAACAGAGACATTAATTTCAAAAACATTTCATTTTCAGCTGCACAAAAGAGGGCAACGGGTTGGACGGAAGCCGGTAATGAAGGTTTGTTTGTTTATTTCGAAATACCGTTTAAGCTCTATTAAGCCCCCAGATATGTCAAATTCCGGAAATTACCAACGATTTTCCATATTTTACGCTAGACAAGCTTGCACATTAGTTTGGAGAGTGTTTGGGATGGAGAAAGTGTCGAATCTATGTATTTGACTCTTACAATTGTATGTTGAATCCGCAAAGCATGGGGCATAAGAACTGAAAAGCTGTCATATACATCCTTGTCGTTTGATTTTGTGCATAAGCCCCTTCTCTAATTAGCAACCCCTTCTGGAGTGTCCGAAATTAAACAAGCCCCCCGGGAGCTTAATAGCAATAAGTACTTCATTCAACTGTACCATCTAATTACAACTATATGACACTACAAGGAGGATACCACGAGGAACGAAATGAAACGACTTCCCTATGACCGTCACATGAAATTAACGTTACGGTTAGATTACTGGTCGATTAGATTAAGCTCCTTTCAAACTTCGTTACATGCCACGTAACCACCGAGTTACTCTTCTTTGCAGCCTTTCTTGGTTGTTGAAATCTGTTTGTAACAGTTACTACTAGTTTATGTAAGCGTCAATCTCACTGTCTTTCATGTACACGTATTTTTATAAGGAACTAAGAATTTGGGCCAGTACTGAAAGTTTCATAAAAATATCAGATTTTGAGTTCTCAGAGTTTCTTATGAGTTTCTCAAGGGTTTCATAACAATCTTCATATTCACTACGTGTTCCCTCAAAAAAATTTCAAAACATAGTTTTTCAAGCCTGTCCAATGTTTACACATAACTCAAGTACTCAGGTACTCTTACATAAGAAGCAAATGGATATAAAGTAACAAGCCGAGGGAGATACAATAAGAAAGGAAAGCAACGTGGGAACAAACCACAAAAAACAAAAAATACGGTAAGCTACAAATTAAGGCAGGTTCCAACCAGATAATTGCAAGACTATGAACAGCCAAAACTTTGGACTCAAATACAAGTTAGTTTACATCGAATATTTTGTACTTGACATCAAAGTTGATACAATCCTTAACAGAACTGCAAGACGATATTCATCAAGGACATGGCAAGATGTGAACATATATCTAACTCATCTCAACTGCATACTGACTTCAAAAATGATTTCTTCTCTGAGGTTTAAAATAAAGCAAAAAGCTTCTAAATGAGTAGAAACTACGCCACAAGCATACTTTGAGTTGGGATTAATAGCGGCCGACGATTAATAGAAATTTTCGTAGCTAGTTTGCATGCCTTATGGAGACAATGTTGAAGTCTTTTCTTACCGTAGGATGTGAGTTATAAACTAAATTTTTTACACTGATGGGACTTAAAACTTGAAGCCAGCATAGAAGTGTTTGATAGGGTATCATGAATAGACGATTCTGTGACAGTGACAGCAGGCTGAGGATTCTAAGTTCCAGCAGAAATAAGACTTTATCAGAATTTGCGCATAAAACGACGCATCTGAGAGTATAAAACCTTGGCCCACACTTACCCCAAGAGTCTCTTGTGGTAGCTTTGGGTCAAGGTGAAGAGTATCGGGGATCTCCTTACCTTTAGTTGCTTTAATTCATCTCTCCATACTTTGATGGTAGGCACAAGGCATTTCCATTGTGTTTCATTGCAATTATCACTAATACTGATAGTACTGGAACAAACAGACGCATCATCAGCTACATTTTTCTCGTGACTTTTTACTGTTCTTAATAGATGCTTCAGAATCTGTTCAATATAAACACAAGTTTAAACATACTAGAAATTTTCAAAGCATCTCGCAGCATGAGATAGGAGGGGACTTGTACTTTTAGAGTCAATATGTGCTTATGTCGTCACCATAATAGCCTCCCTTCACACGTAGTGCAAATGAGGTAGCCACCAAGATTTCACTATTCCTTGTTGGGTTTGGCTGTATTTACAGTTGCAACTTGACTAATCACCCACATTGTGTGTACTTGAGATTGCATCATGCTGCTATGTCAATCAAATATGTAGGTGCTATTGCCACAAAATCTCCTTGTATTACGGCGCTTCGGGCTTTAAAATATCTAATATTCTCGCAAAACAATTAACTTTATATGCCAAAATCCTGGTTAATGAAGGTCAAGGTGAACTTGCAGTTTTTAACACCAAGGACAGGGATCGCAGAATTAGCTAAGAGCTAATGGAGTCTGCAACCCCTTGTCGTGACGCTCAACAGGTGTGGCCCTACCGGGTATCGAGCCCATTCCACCTGACTGTTCTGGCTGCGAAGTCAGAGAATTACAACACTGCGCCTCAACACCATCAATAAGGTTTTAGTTGGTTCCTCAACAAGGTATCCAAAGTATATGATTTGAAAAATCTCAGAATTCATCAAGAAGACTTCAGAAATCATTTCGTTGAAACCCAATGGTTTTAGGAAGAAATACTTCACGTGTCTTTTCTCTAGGCAGTCCTTAGACTTATGACGATGAGTCTCTTGTTTCCTTGTGCTCTTTGACTTGATGATGGCACTTCAGTCAACAGAGACTCATGATATTACTCTGAAAAACCTGGCCCTATTTAGTCCTAAAATTCGCGATTCTTACAGTACCAGTCAGATTGCGAAATTTGTGAATTACTATGCTTACGGTGTCAATATGATAGAACTTTCGATTCGATTGAAGAATTGAAAACACCCCCGTCCCACGGGATTGAGATTCGAAGCCGTGATTCCATCATAAGTCCATTGATGATTGAAAAAAAGGGCCGAGTTTTTGTTTCATTATGAGTCCCTCTTGAGCAAGGTTTACCGCAAGGATACAAGGGACTCATCGTCATAAGTCTAAGCACTCCAGTGGGAGTAAAGAGGACAGCATTTCATTTCAGTTGCCGTTACAGCTGAAATAACTTGGAACACCCCATCTTACAAGGACATGTCAGCGAATGAAGTGAAAAAGATGCTTACTTTCTCCATCTTATAATTCGTTTGAAAAGATTCCTCTAAAGTGTCAAGTTTCCTTGAAACGTCATTCAGATTCGTCACGTCTATCCGTTTGCAGATTTCCTGCGAAAAAAGCCACTTCAAATTAACAAGGGCAATGAGAACAAGAATCATACAGCAGATAAAAGTTCAAGGAATCAACTTGGGTGAATGAATTTTCGCCATGAGATTTGGCATAAAATTATGATTCTTTTTGCCAGGTGAGTCAGTAAAAAGATCTTGCGTTTGAAAAAATGATAGCGAGAACTATCTTGTTTTATTCCCGATATGTCCAAATTAGGTCCAGTAATTATCGGCCATTCCTTCCCATGGATATGGGAGGTTTTCCGCGGAAAGCACTTCTTTTTTGCATTAATGAAACTTACATGGATTCATGTACTTTGTTCTCTTGAGAGAATAGAATCCCCCTGCATAAGTTATTCATATCATTATAAAAGTTTTGCATTCCCCCAAGAGGACAGCATATAATTTAGAGAAACTTGCTAGTGATTTAAAGCATGTTTGTAAGATTTCTCGAATGGACTTCTTTAGGAAATCCCTCGAGAAATCCAAAAAGGGTGATCGATTTCAGCCAGAAAAAATCTAAAGATAATCGAACATGTTACCTATTCAATCAGATGTTGCAAAATATCATTGCTTATATCATTCACGGAGTAGTAGCCTTTCATACGCTGGGCCTTTTGACTTACTGGGTAGTGACCTTTGAACAAAACGTTGCGCTTTTGAAAGGACCAGGGAAAGAAAACGCTATTCCTTAACAAAAAAGAATACCATTACAAAATACCATTAAACAACTTTTTGCCGATCTACGTACCTTTAGATGCTCTCTGCAAACATCGATAGGGAAGAAGTCAATATCATCCACCTATCAATAACAAAAGTGATACTTCTTCAAAATTTTTGCTCAAAACATGATTAATCTTGTGCCGAGGTTTTATTGTTTTTACATCTTAAATATTCTAGCATTTATACATAATCTCAAGATCTATGACATTTGTAACAACTGTCTTCTCAAGTAAGACTGAAATGGCCAGAAATCTTAACACGAAAGAGCATTGCGGAACAACAATAGCAAACAAGCAAGCAAGCAATGTTTATTTATTAACGCAGACAGGGTATATGGGCAGCTATACAGCTGACGTGGGCCTGATGAACTACGGCTTGTATCGACCTCGGAGGGATGGACAGCTGAGTCAGCTGTTGGTTTGTGGTTTGCATTGTCCGCGACGGGATTCGAATCCACACGGGCACACCCAACAAGATTCAAAACACTGCACCTTAACCACTCGGCCGTAACACCAACTCCGACAAAGGGCATGATTCTGCTGCAATAGTCTATCACTCTAAAGATGGCGGCAAGTAAAGTTTTACAAATATGCATTGCGTTCTGATTAAGAATCCTTAACGATTCTACAGGAATTCAATTAATGAACGCAATCTTGGTAAAAAGTTCCTCGCACGATTCGGCAGAAAATAATCGATAAAGTACATGATTTTGCTGCGAGGAACTTCATTCAGCCAAGGGCAGGCTATCATTCGTGCAGACTAATACGTGTTAGGTTGGCCTAGTGGTGATCGGACTTGCCTTTTGTAAGGAACGTTGCAAATTGGAGCCCTTTTGGCTGGCCACCTGGGGTATTACCACCGGTCAACCCAACAACTCCTGATTATTCTTCTTGACGCTTCAAGTCCATGGGCCGACTTGCCAGTAACGATAGTCTGGTCAGCTTCGGTTATGGACCCTTTGAGGGTTGTCTGGTCGGCTTCGGTTATGACTCCCTTAGGCCAATTAATGTACTAAACAGTATGGCGGTCATTGGTGGGGCAGTATGATAGAAAAAAACAATGCATTTCAACTGAAACAATAGCTTTGCCACTCCAATATTAGGCAGTGTCCACCATTGGTACCAAAAATTATCCCAACCCAAACCGACATAGATAGACTTCAGATTCTTAGAACATTCGTCACTAAGAACGATTTTCTGGTCAGGTCTCAGGTCTTAAGCAAGCCTTGCAGAAGTTCTTGCAGGGTACGAAAAAGAATATGGAGCACATTTGGATTAAAACTTACATGATTGCATTTTCGAATACTTTGCTCAGCACCAGTTGATAATCCCTCTATGTGAGTACTAAAAGTGAAAAAAACATTACCGAGTGATGGATAAAATTGGTCAAAAAAGTTAATATTTCTACGAAACCTAAATATCCACGTAAATATCTGCATGGTCTCCCAAAAAAAATTGATCCGCAACAAAACCCCCAGTAAAGAGCGAATTCAGATCAGTTTAAAGCTACTTTACCGCTAGATCTTGAATGAAACCCGCGAAATCAAGGAGGTTGTACGGAAGTGCAATTTAGAATTGTAACTATGGTCTAAGTATATGTTGTTAAGGTATTTAGTGAAAATCATTAAGAAGGAAAAATACATTGAAGACGTCGTTTAAATGTGAGCCAGTAGGAATCTTCTTGGGCTACATCATGTAACGCTACGTACTTCTCTAAACCCTTTCCAAAATAATTCTGACAAAGCATACGGCTCAAATCTTTCAAATCTTTAAAAAGGTGGGTGTAAAATTGTATCACATGTTTCTTTGAATTCATGTGCTTGAAAGGAAATTTGGGTAATTTGCTATAAATCTACCGTGGCAATTTTTTGATGTATTTATTATTTTCAAAATGGAGGCATTTTGACTTATTTTGCAAAAATCCATCGAAACTTTTGAAGAAAATTAAGATCACCGTAAATCTTAAGTTAATCGAGAGAAATTGATACAGTCTTCAAGATAACCATAGTTTATGAAGGTCTACAACATGGTTGCAAGCAGAAATCTGTTGCTCTTCTGGTTAAGGATTTAGAAATTTGATGACGTCACAGCCTCAAAATTAATAAATGCCACCATTTTGAAAGTAGTCAAGGTATCAAGAAATTGCCACGGCCAATTTATTGCAAATTACCTGAAGTTCCTTTCAAGAACTTTAATTCAAAGAAATATGTAATAGAATTTTACAGCCACCTTTTTAAAAGATTTGAGCTCTATGCTTTCTGACAAAGGGCACAACATAGCTATAGAAAACCCGTGTAATGAGATAAATACCTCAAGTTATTTTGAATAAGGATATTTTCCATCTGCTTGTTGCGAACAAGAGCTTTCCTCCACTCTTTAACTTTAGGCCTGTGGTACAAAATTATCATTCAGCACATTGTAAATTTGCACTAAATTTGCACCAGATGATTTATTGATATTTTGTAATAAAGGTTTTGGCCTTAAGTGTCACTGATTTGCTGCTTTCTTTTCTACACAGTTGGGGGCTCTTGAATGTCTTAAGAGGAGCCAAAGCAAAATATTGTGCTGTCTAGTTCAAGTTTAGGTTGGGCTCAATTTGCCGAAATTGTTCGGTTTATGTATGTATGTATGTATAATTTTGCCATAAAATTAAATTACAATATAAAAAGATAAAAGGAAAGTGGTCTAATTACAGGAATAAGATATTTACAGGCAAAAAGTTAAAAACGAAGTTTAAAAACACCCCAGGTTAAAAATGGTAGGGATAGCATTAAAAAGGTCAATATGACCTTGTTTCCATAATGGTCCCTCAGGAGGTGTTATAAAATAAAAAGAAATTTGCTCCGAAAAAAGGATCTCTTAAAAAAATAGTTATTATTCCACTTTCATAGGCTAATTTTGTGTTTTCGATAGTATATTTACTATTTCAATCTAAATTACTTTGTGAGTGAAGAAAGATTTTCTTTATGACAGAACATTGTTCTGCTTTGCATATTACCACCCCTTTCGAGTCACTTAAAGACCCTACTTAGACTGTACTAATACAGCTTTGGATATGTAATGAAAGCATAACGGATCTGCCTCCCGTTTACACTGCCCCGCTACGCAATAGGACAATTATTCCTTCTATCGTTTTATCACAGATAAAAGATCTAAACTACAACCAATAAAATATTCTATGGCTGCCGTAGCTGGAAAGGACTACGACAGGCACTTCCCATGATGTCAAAATATATATACAAATGATTTGATAAAAACAAGAAGTGCAGCAGTCGTCTCAGACAGAAGACCCCCCCCCCCCCAATGGAGTAGCTCTTTACAAGACACACGGTAGGACTACTACAATTAAAACGAAAATACTGGTATTGTATTGTTAGACTGATGACTTTCGGCTAAGTTTTGCTCCATTGAGTTGAATTGTTATTTACTGTTATAGTCATGGAATGGGTATAGTGGGGGTATCGTTGGGGTAAATGGAGCGAAAACAAGGACAAATGTAATAAGAAGCTTACTCTGAAAACCTTTCACAGTTTTGATAAAAGAGGGTGTTTCTTCAAGGATGATTCGATTGATAATGATGATTCTATTCAAACTCGCTATCTGTGGAAAAATTTTCTCACGAAGCAGTGTAAACCTTCTTGAACCGTAGCAACTTTGCAGCGGATCAAAACTGTACCAGTGCGGTGCAAACAGGGCCTAAGTCACGTGCATTTCAAATACCTTAATTTCTTCCAGTATTAATGGGATAAAATGTTAGGTAATCATAACAGAAAATGAGAAAAGAGTGAACCTCTTCTTCAGCTCGGTGAGAAGCTGGTTATTTTCTTGAGATAACTCTTTGATAAATTTCTTCGCTTCCTTGAACTTTTTCTCTGTTGTCTGTTGGAAGAAAACTCGATTGTTAATTATTGTAACCAAAGCTCTGTGAAGCAAGGGCATATGCACAACTCAGATTTGATCTGAATATCTGCTGTGACAAAAATCTGCCTCAGACTAGATGTCGTGTGGGAACAGTCGCGAATAGAAAGAATTGAAGTATTTGATAGTATGAGTAGTTTTGTAGACTTATGCCTTATCGTCCATTGTTTCCCTGAATCTATGAATAGATGATTTCACTTGGTCAATGGGGAATCATAATATTTCTCTTTAAAAGTAAGCCCAATTTAGGCCCCCGTAGAATGATTCCGTATTCACCAATCCAATTGCTAGAATTTAGTTCTTGACCAATCAGGAGACGCTATTTAGACAGTTGTTGTCGTTGTGTACAAAAAGCGGTTGATGAGGCCTTGAGTTCTCGCAGCTGCGAAGGATCTATTTTGTTTCTACAGAGCAAGATTACAGCTGAAAAGTAAGCACTTTGCAATCTGTAGGTCGGGAACGCATCATTCTTTTTACAAAAGGTTTCCTTTTCAATGTTTATGCTCTTTAAGACAGACTATGAAGCGATTTTCTTGAGTGTACGAGAACACCCGCTAGTTTAGACCATTTCGAAAAAGTGGGCCTACTTCAGAGAAATTTCATGAGGCCCTATTGACCAAGTGATATTAGCAAATCAAAGAACGCAAGGGTACAAGGAACGAAAGGGCATAAGTCTAATAATTTTGCATTTAGCAAATCTTACGAGGCATTTAATTTGAGATAATATTCAACAAATAATTTCGTGATTCAAAACTTTTTGGAGGGTACGAAGCAGTGGTGACAGATGATGCAAGGTATCTTCAAGTGGAAAGGGCTTAAGTGTATGTATGTGTTTTGAAAGGATGTGTTTTGAATACAATAAACACCTATGTAAAAGAATCTTTGGGATAAAGGATTTACAGGATGCAATAGTCAATTTAGACTCCTATTTCATGAGAACCAATCCAGTGTGTTCATTGTATTAGATACAGGATGACTTGCAAAATTGACCCCTTTCACAATGACGTCGTTTCTTTTGAAATTCTTCCGGGAACATCACTTGCCTCGATTCAATGTGGATCGAAATCTCAAAAGCGCGCATTGCTATCAGCAACGCATGAAATTGTTTTGTACGTATAGTTGCAACACAATGATACGATGTAGATTTCTCGCTGCACAGGGAAGCACATCTTTTGCCTCGAATTGAATGTTATTGTGAAAGGGGTCTATTGTACGTTCTTATACGCGGGCGTTCACTGTAGCTATCCTGGGATCTGGACGAAAACTTATATCATTCCAAAAACATTACTTCTTTAATCCTCACTATAGTACTAAGCATCCGGCTCAAATCTTTCAATATTCAAAACGTGGATGTAAAATTCTATAATTCTATTTGAAAGAATGTTTTTGAAAGAATTCTTGGAAAATTTTGAAAAGAATCAAAATTATCGCAGGTCCTAAATGAATAAAGGGAAAAGATGCACCCAAGACCATCGTTTATGAAGGACTAGATTTGGGCTTTTCAGGTTCTGCAATCTCAGTGATTGGCTTTAAAAATGCAGCTTCACCTTCCACTTCACATTTAAATTTTCAAATATGATAAATACCTTAAGACGCTTGTATAAGAATCCAGCATCACTGATTCCCATCGATAACGAAGATGTAAGGCTGTCCATACGAGATGTCTGGGTTGACTCTGAATCAGCTTGTGTACTTTGATTCTCTGTGAAAGGTTCTTCGCCTTCATCGTCCTCGTGGTCATCGAAGTTCGCTCCAATGCTTTTCTTTTGCATGGTTACGTGTGAAGCTGACTTCGACGGCCTTGACTCTTTCTTGGAAACTTTCAGCCTGCAAAAGATGTACAATACAGTAAGAAGAATGCCAAGGAATCGTCTAAAAAGCGCATTTGTGCGGAAGAAATTAGTCGCAAGCCTTCTACCGATGATCAATACGGCCGGCACTTGCCAGGAAAATCCGTTCTACTCGACCAAGAAATATGCCGGAGGCTTTCAAGTAAAACGGTGAAAGTATAAAATTCAGCGTTTTTCCGTGGTTCAAGACGATCCCTAAGAATCCAAAAATTGTTTGATATTTGATTAAATATTGACAACAAACGATAACATAAACAGGCTCATGAGAAGAAAACCCTGTCCCTACGATTTTAAAATTAGTTTAGACCATTTCTTATCTTGTAAATTCATTGAAGATTCACTGAGTTGTGAGCTTTCAAAGACGAAAATATGGAACAGCCGAAACCAGAACCCCCTTAGAGATGAGCTGTAATGTAAAAGAGCTCCAAGATCGAGGTAAAAGAAGGTAATCCAGTGTCACATCTCCCGTTGATATCAGAGTGAACTGAAAGGACTTCGACAGTAATTCAAATCAAATAACCATTGTCAAAATTTGCTTGAGAATGGAAGTATCCAAAAAAAATATCAATTGATGCATTGAGATCGAATGATTTTCAAATCTTGCTCAACAGGATTCCTCAAAGCATCCATGTGCTTGAAAGATAGGTTATCAAAATTCATTTCACATTCCCTTTGATTCACTTTGAAAGAAGATAGCCCTTATGTATATTACTGAATTTCCAAAATTTTGCAAATAAAACAAGACTCCATCATTACTCTCTACACTGGTCTAAAATATGCATTTTTAGAATTTTCTTTAAAGAAAACTTTTCTCTCATTAACACTTCTGGGGGGAATCACTATGGAAACAAGGTCACGCTGACTTCTTAATGCTATCCCTGCCATTTTAAACTGGGGATGTTTTTATGATGGATTTTAATATCAGATCCTAGTTTGTTTTTTCTTTTCTATTATTTATCATTTTTGTACACATGTAATTAGCTTTCCGTTTATTTTCCTGTAAATTTCTTATAGCAAGTTTTAATTTTGCTTTATGGCAAAATTCTTACATACATACATACATACATACATACATACATACATACATACATACATACATACATACATACATACATACATACATACATACATACATACATACATACATACATACATACATACATACATACATACATACATACATACATACAAATAAACAAGTCATGAAAAAATATAATAGCCCATGCAACTATTACCCTCGACTACAATCAAGAGGCCCCTAGTTTCAACTTTCGCGCAAATTTATGCTTCAGAAGTTTGTAGCTTAGGAAATATTCAGTGGATTTGGAAGATTCTGATATTCAAAATTAATCAGAAATCTCAGGAATCGGGCTGTCTTGTGACAGAGCCCCTTCATAATATTGTTATTTTTAACATCCAATCAAAGGTCGAGAAATTTTTCCGGAACATCCTGTAAACATCAGAGCTATCTAAATAAATAAATTGAATCCCACCGTAGCTGTTCGAGTTCTTCTTGCATCTCGACGAGTTTCTCATTATATTCACTGAGAACATCAGATTTTCTGCAAAAGAGAAAAACTGGAAAGCTCAGACAAATCATATAATCCATTCGGACCTGACCAGCGGAATACGAAATCGATGGAGGGAACAGATTTATCGATAGAGAGAACAGACCATTTATTGACAATTCGCTTCTTCATTATGTTACACAAATTTGTCTACAAGAATTCGCAAATATCTTGACAAAACTAACGTTATCGCAATGTTCGAAGGCTCGTTAGAAGGCATAACATTGATAAGGTTGCAGTAAAGAAGTTACTTTTGAAGATTATAAAATATTAGGTGTCTGGCGGCAAAACACAATTTTTGCTGCTTTAGGCTTATACACGGGGGGGTATCTCGACCTATTTTCTGACAGGGACGTGCCATTTTGCCCGAAAAATTGGTGCCCATAATTCCGTAAAGTCTGGTGGATTTTAGGGTCATAATTCCGTAAATCGAATGAAAATCTGGGCCATAATTCCGGAAATTATGAAAAATCCCCTGAAAAAGACACCCATAATTCCGTTAAATGTCTAAAACTTGTGAAAATGCTACCCATAATTCCGTAACGGTTTGAAAAAAGCACCCCTAAAAAATGGCACGTCCCCGTACCATGAAAAGTACTAAGTTACCCCCCCCCCCCGAGGGCTTATAAGAATCTTCGAAGTCATAATAGGTCAGATAATGACACAGTCAAAGAGACTGAGAGATCTTATCAACAAGTAGCTACGAACTCATCGACGCAAAACGGTTTAAAGATTCGATAATATTGGTACGGCTGTTTATACGCACGTTTTCAAAATAAGCTTCCTGGAACTAGAAAGTCGCTTGTAGGTTAAGAAACTCCGGACTCTGTAAAGAGTTGGGCTGTTCAGATTTATTTGCCAGATTAATAGGGTGAATGCAGTGCTATAGCCGCTTAACCAGGCAGAGTATATTATCATTCTGATAATATTGCCTTCGTATATGCACAAACCTTGATCCCTTTTTTGTTTTCGCTTTCTTTTCATCGAGGGCAGGCGTACTGATTTCGTGATATGAAGACACTAATGACTCCTATAACAGAACAAGTTGTTAAGAGACCTTTATAAAATTTAAATGCTTTGTGTTAACATGACGATTACTGAAGTTCCTACAAATCACTCTCCTTTAAGCATTGTTCCATATAGCCGTAAGGTGGCAATCATCTGCCATCTTCCACCTGAATATTGTGCCACAACCATCGTGGCTAAAGTGCCGTATAATACCGGTAACAATACTGGTAACAAAGAGACAGAATGAAGACAATGAGAGATAGAAAAAAGGAAGACAATGGCTTGGCAGCGGCTGCCGCAGCGAGTTTCCATAGTGTTTCCATAGAAATGTTTCCATAGAAAATTTTAAGGCTGAAGCTACCGCGAGGATCGAGAGAAGTTGAAATGATTCAACTTTTTCCAGATCATTACGGTCCCGTAACTATGATGATTGCGGCTGCTAGCAGTACTGGGAGAAGTCGTTTGCATCTAAGTTGAAATCGTTGTGGCATACCGGGGCCATGCCGGCGGCAATGGTTCCAGCAATGCCTGCGGCAGCCTTACAGCATCTTACGGCTACATTGAAACCATGGGCTTTACCACTGCATGCAAATGTTGTAAAAAGTGCAATGTGGCACATCTTGTGCAAAGAGAGAGGGACTGGTAGTAAGTCCAGACGAATACAGGATAGCCCAAAAATGAGTACAATCGAGAAAACTTTATATTGAAATGTAAAATGATGTATCAATAAAACATGTGATCTGAAGAAAACTGAAGATAATCCGTGCTCAAAAAAACAAGAAGCAGACTGAAATGAACTGATGATCGCACGTAAAATTTGAAGGAAGTTTATTGACGAACACTGGAGACTATGGTGACAATGAAAGTGGGTGGTTGCGGGGACAATGGAGCCATACTGAATGAAGGAGTAGCTACCTACTCAGGATTGGAAAAAAATTCGATTTCTGGGACAAAAACACGTCTTGAAAAATTTCTGTGAGAATCACTTCAAAATAGTATCCACCTTTGACAGGCAACGAATTGGACAAGACTGATTCTCAGTCTTTAATCACAATCGTAGGTGGGCAAACTTTGTTGATATTTCGGATGACCACTTTTATACTTATAAACAACACCCTTTTTATGAAATTCTTTGGTATGGCAAAAGCCTATCAACAAAGAGAACGTTGAAGCTCTTGTCGTAAAATTGACTTACCGTTTTTTTTCGCTAATGTGTCTTCATCCCTTTTCCCATCTTCTCTTATTCTTTCTTGAGGTCTGGTAAATTTCTAGGACCATTGGTGCCGCGGTCCGCTATTTTTCCACCCCTGTACCTACTACACTTTTTGCAAAAATCTTTCTTCTGTTCCCTACATACTGTCAGTTCATAATCAGCATTAGCATAACCTTTCAATTCCCCATTGTTGAAAAGCTCCACAATCACTGTGTATTGGCAGTAAGGCCCCGGGGGGGGGGTAACATAACATGCATGTTGAGGGTACAGGCATGTGCCGCCCATATGGGTGGGTTTTTGAGTTCAAAATTCTCTAAACAAGGGTCCCTTTTTCGGCAGATTTTCCATAAAAATGGGTGCGTTATCCAGAAATTGGCGAAAAATAGCCAAAAATGGGTCATTTTCCGCCAAAATTCATCGGTAATTAGAAGAGGGTAGCTTTTTGTAAACCAGGCGGCAAAGCCCCGTCCATCCACAAGTCATGTACCCCCCACCCCCGGGAGTAGGACACCTTCAAAGAGCCTGTGAACAGGCCATATCTGTGAGCTACGGATGAGGGAAAAGAGAGGGAAGTGCCTGTAGGAATGGGCTGCATTTCTTAATTCCATACACCCGATTTGATGTATATACCTTTCTTTGCCATCTCCCCTAAACTTGATATTCTGAAGTCCAACAATAACACAATTGAATAGCAACACATAAGACTGATTAATAAAGCCATTTTCATCTCGTTTGGTACTGAAAATTTAGACAAATTAATAAACATTTTGTACCTCAGATCAGGTATATGGAATTCTAAATTGTAGCCTATTTCTACAGGCTCTTTTCATCCTTTTCTGATTGCCTTGATGCCTGTCCACAGGTAGCCTGCTCGCAGACAGGTTATTTCACAAAGAATACAGTAGCTGTACCTTTTGTTCATTCGCCAAATCTTTGTATCTCCCATGCAATTTAGAATTCGCAGCAACCAGTTTTTGCACTTCTTCTGAATGCTTTTCAAGCTCAACGCTTCTCTGCTTTTCCATCTCCTGAAATATAAAGAAATAGCCAAATGGTTGGGTAACACAAAATCTGTAATAAAGTCTTGACAAAGCAGCCCTGAGTGAAAAGTTGACTCCGAAAGAAACCTCGACAAGTATTGATTCTATTGCGAAATAAAGAAAGATGGTTTCTTCGATAGGGGGTTTCTTTGATGTTTATTCATATTTCGTGGCCACTTTCACTTCCATAGATACGCTTTTGTCAACAGTCTGCAGAAAGTGAAGAATTCTTTGTTTAATTCCAAAAATGTGAGACCACCCTTCGATGCTTGCGTAATTCAAAAGAACATTTTCGCTATACTGAATGCGCCAAAAACTATCCTTTTTGACAGGCTACGATTAATCGTGTACTGGACCGACTGTAAAGATGTTTAAGAACTAGATTTCAGGATCTTTTGGAAATTGTTCAATTTTCAGTTTCTTGAGATATCAACGGGTTCCTTGAAATTTTGGTTACGAAGAGATTGAAAATGGTCGAAAAATGTCGATCAACTGCTCTTAAGACTCAACGTGAATGGAAAACGAGAAGACTTTCTTCGATTAGTTATGATCTGTTGCACGAGTTTTGGTTGAATTCGTGAACCTCGCTTTGCCCAAATTACACAAAAGCAAGAAATGCAGAATTCACTATTTAGTGATATGGGCGAATTTGGCAACGCGTTTTCAAACAACTTCAGCGCAAAAAAAGGTTGTAGCTGTTGTAGATCGAGATACCTTGAAATAAATTTGTTACGCAGATTGAACAATGCAAAATTGTCAGTGGCAAAATATGACGGAGACCCCCCTCTCTGTTAAGAAGTGGCAAAGTTTGCAGACAATTAAAATACTGTGTTGCTTGGACACACCTCACGCTTCATTTCTTCTGTCTGAAGAGATGCCTTCAAAGACAAAATCTGAAAGGTGAAAATATCATCAAATCTTAAGAAAAAATGTACCATTAGATATCAAGATGGAATTGACTGCAAATAACGCAAGCAAAGATATTTGAAAAGTCCGAAAGCTGGCACGGCATACCTTTAACACGTGAGTAAAAAATCCCAACTCCGCATGGCCTTGGGTCAATTCTAGGACTTTATTGGTTAAAAAGTAGCAGATCAGCTTCGACCCAAATAAAGACCTTTTCAAACATTCGTTTACATAGACCTTGCCTTCAAAAACGCTTGATTCGTGCACTCCCAAATAACAAGAAGACGGCTCTTAGGTTAATATCATGGTCTGTGCATGACAAAAGGAGCTACAGTGAAGGCTTTTACATAAAACACTGCCCTCACGCTGGAAAGTGAGTCGTTTTCGCGAAAATCGAGGCCCGATGATACTGATTTTGGCTAAACAATGACTTTCGAGAGAAATGAAGTGTAAGTAAAGGCCTATTTCGATTTCATTTGCAATTTGGAAGTCGCATGCGATCCATTGCTCGTATGCAAATGTTTGCAAATCGCATGTGAAATTCGCAATGCGATTTTGACCTGTTCGCAATGTTTGACTTCTCGCGAACGTTTGCATACGAACGATTGTCACGAATTGAAAGCAGCCAATTAGAAAACAACTTTAAAAAACAAAGGGGTAAAGGCAGCACGCGTTATCAGAAGGAGAACGTTTGAAGTCTGTATTGAATTCGCGTGTGTTGAGAGTTCGAAATTGGCAAATTGCATTCGTTCTGCAACTTGCGATTGAAGCGAAAATAGGTCATAAAAGTATCCAAAGTTAAGAACGAGTCCCATCGAAACATATTGCACGAACTCCTATGAATTTAAAGCCATTTCAAGACCTAACAGTTTCCCTGACATAAACTTGACCCTTGACATTAAAGACAAATTACGAATATATAGCGTCTGGTTTTAAAATAGAACAAAAGATGGGTGCCTGCCATCATTTATCGCATTGTTTTGATCATCTCTCCAGATTATCAAACACAAAGGGATACAAAAGATTATATTGAGATTGCCCAGGCCCCTTGATTTAAGTTGCCTTTAATCTAACAGAGGGGATTTTTCATCGTGTATTACCTCCTTCTTCTGCTCCTCTCGGAAATTTCTCTCCTGATCAAGATCTCGTCTACAAGGAAACATACAGGAAGTAATGTTACAAATGTTACATTTTAATGATACTTTCATTTAAATCTACAATTCTACATACCAAAACCAATTCAAGGGCCTTCTCTTTTTCTGTCACGTTTTTGTCACAAATGTGTAAGAAAATTTATAACTTAAATAGTGATGAAAATTACAGTATAATGTTTTAACAAAATGAATACTTTCAATCAACAGTTGTAAAAACTCTGTTACCAATTTTTGTCTTGTAAACTATATTGTCTATAAATAAAATTTTCAAGTTGTGCGTCTTGATGTTAAAAATATCATTAAAATAATGAGTGATAGGACACCCAGTGTGTAGCAGTTTGAAACTTATATCGGAAGCGAGCCACCTTAACTTTGTGTTTTATGTGCTTTGAACTTAATCTTTTACTTGGTATACGATCACCTCTCACTGTGTTGTAATTCTGAAATTTTCAGTGGTAAGTGAGGCACCTTAAGTGCAAATCCACCTTAATTTACAATAAAGGGGGATCTGCACTTAACGGGGGTCACTATCAGAAATTTTGGAATTACGAAACAGTGAGAGGTGGTTGTATACCAAGTAAAAATAACTTCAAAACACAAAAAACACCTTAAGTGGCTCGCTTCTGATATAATTAACTTTCAAACTGCTACAGACTGGGTGTCCTATTGCTCATGTTGAATTACTGCAAAGGTTTGTTTCTGAGTGAAGTTTTTAAGTAGCAACATGTTGAAATTTTTCTGATGAATGTTGTTCATTTTATTCATAAAAACTGACATGGAGAGGAAGTTCATGAAAAATTTTTCCATCCAAGTGGAGTAAGTGTTTCCTCACATATTCAGCTCTTATACATGGAGGTTTAAATAGAAAACATACTGCAACTTGTTTGATGACATAACCAGCTCCTGTAATAAGTCCTGCTTTCTGTCACAGTCATCGAGAAGGGTTTCAATGGTGTTCCTGAGTGAATGTGCAACCATTTCATCTAAGATCACATAGCCTAAATAAAAGTTAAAGCATGGTGAGAACATAAAAAATGCAACAGGGTTAAAACCGCAAAGAATAATGCACCAACATCAGATAATGATTAATATTTACCAACAGAAGGACAAGGAACAGGCTATACTTGCAAGCCTGTAATTTGCTAGCTGTTTGTCAGATTCCTCAAAGGTGTTCACCATTGTATGGATCAACATTACAAAAGTGTTCACCATCCTTTTACAATCAACTTGAATGAACAAAATTTATTTGTCTACTCTTCATCAAGGTGCACCAGCACACCAAGTGCCACTTGCAGGCACAAACTAAAACTATACATTAGAATCTGGAAGTTTTACTGTTATCAGAGTGCTATGACTGCAGATATCTTGTAGACACAGAATATATTTGATGTGGCCTGGCCTCCAAATGGTTCTTTTGGGTCCATCAGCTAAATCACTTTGGGGCTAAACTGGCTCATGGTGGCGCTATTTACATTCTCCTTCAACATCAGCCATAAAGACCTTTGATAAAGCAATAATGAAATTCGCAGCTAGTGTTTTCAAGCATACCGGAAAAGTGGGAATGTTGATGGAAGGATGGAGCAATCTGAAAAGCAATAAAAGCAACTTTCCAACTCCTCTAGGACTGACACGGTCCCTGAACTACCTTATTGAATCAATGACCTTGTCTATCATTCTGGCATTCCTCTCTGATGTTGTGGCCTTTGTATCTTCTAAACAACATATACTGTAGCATAGGATGAAGATAACTGCAGGAAATATAGCCATTAAAAGATGGGCTTTACTCAAAACTAGGTGCTGTAGCCTGCATCATTCTATTCAAGCAAATCTTTTGTCTTTTTGTTACTTTCACTAAAATTAGGAAAGAGAAGAAGTCTGCACATAAGACACTCTTTGCTCATTTCAGCAAAGACAAGAATTTTTCATCTACCTGAAGTTGTGTTATTCAGTTTGTTAGGGTGTGACAAAATGACAGGGTCATATCCAGATCTCCTCAATTTATTGTTTACATTTAGCCAGTCTGTTTGCTCAATCTGAAATTGACAAATAATGAAATTAACTGGGTGAAGTGTAGCCCAGTGGTAGAATGCTTGCTCCATAAGTGAACTGTTCTACTGTAGGTATACAAAGCTAACATGGGGAAATCAAAAAGTTGTTTCAGACAATTAATGTTCAAGATACCTGGCAGCTGAGATAGCAGAGTTTAACTGCTTCAATTCAATGCAACTATTCCTTGGTAATAAACTTTAGATGTGGTATACTTACAGGATGATCACTCATTTGAGAAAAATCACTGTGCCCTAGGAAAATGGAAAAGGATAGAAGTTCAGATTAGCCTCAGATACAAACATATTGAGCATTATACTCATTACATACAGTACAGTAAGTCTCAATAGTATCGCTATTGAATTGGATCCTATTCGCTCACTTTGTATGAGTGAAAATAAGATATCAGATTGAAAATAATGAACAAATACAAGGAATCACATCGTCAGTTTTATTGAGCATAGAATTAAATGATTTTTTAAACTTGTTTTTCATTTCATTTATTGGCAAATTTCCCTCACCAGCTGCTTTAAGTGAAATCATGTTTGTGGACAACGGACAAATTTACTCAACAAAATTCACTTCACTGACCACTCAAAATTATGTGATGGAAGATCAAATATTTTTGACAATAGGATTTCAATTTTATTGCAAACTTTACCTGTTTTGAAGCTCCAAAAACATACAACACTTTTTAACCGAATTTTCATTCATGCTTATCATAAAGGCAATGAAGTTGATTTTTGATTGGCTGTTAAAAGTTAGACCTCCTCTGTTGATATATATTTGTACGCTTAGAATTAGACATAAAGCTGACAACGGCATTGCTTGAACAAAAAAGATAGTGTACAGTCTCTTGGTGATCCTCTTGAGGATCCTTTAATGAAAATTTGCAAAAAATAAGCTTAAGATAAGAACCTTTAAAAACTTTATACCCTGAAATAAATAAATAAAAGTATCTTTCAAATAAGAACCTAGCCTGGCTCTCAAAAAGTAGGTTCTTTTATGTAAGGTATTACTGTATGTGGAGAATTCTTCAAAATTCATAAAAATCCATCAGAAGAATTCTTGTTAGGTTAATGTGGGTTAATGTGGACATGGCCTGTAGATATCATTCAAAAGTGCAGGCCTTTGCAAATATCAATATGAGGTAAGAACTTGTACAAAGTGACTGGCTTAGCTGGTGTGTACATACTAGTGACAGACACAAGAGAAGCACACATTAAAGATTGCTGACCTACTTTGGTATAACCTCATTCAAAACAACCTTATTTAAAAACAACAAATAGCCTTGGGGAAAAAGATAGATGATATGATACAGGCCACAAATGTTAACTACTGTACAAACCAATGCCACTTTGCAAAGTGCTCTGGATTCCTCCAATAAGGTCTGAAGATTGCTGGCTATTTGCCATTCTGCATCTACAGTACAAAAGTTATGTTTGTTTATAAAATCAAATCTCAAAGACAAAGGTCCCCTTGGCTGGCACAAATATGATCAAGATAATGTAATTGAAAAGTCAAGTTGATAGTTTGTCCAGCAGTCAGGGGTGGCACCACGGTGTGGACTGGGGTGGACACATCCACCCCACTTTTTTAGGATCAATTTTCTAATTCATTGAAAGTTGATGAGAAAAGGTAGGGAAAGGGGGGGTCACTCCTTCCTTCTCTAAGAGTACTCCTATTCCCTCATTTGAATTGAAAGAATTTAAACGACCATATTAGATTTTATTTCTTAGCTCTTTTTTAGAATATTCGTCTGTACACACTTATATAAATGTGAAGGAAACACTAAAGTAGATTTCAAATTCAACTTTTTTGCTTTCTCATTCATTGCTTGATAAGGCTTGCAAATCAAGTCTAATACGTTGAACTAGATTTTATCCAACCTTGCACAAAGGACACTTTCCAACGATTTAGAGGGTGTGGTCCTAAAAAATTTTCTGGGGCAAGCCCCCAAACCCCAATTTTCCCTTTACTCTGCTCACCTGTCCTGGTGCGCCAAGCATATCAGTCTTCAAATAAATCTACGTTTGTCTATCTGGCTTACAAGCCTTATCAGGAACCTTAGCGATGCTCAATTTTAACTTCATTTCCAGCACATTAGGCAAGCCTAATTAGGGCAAATTAATCAATGAGGTTTACCTTGGCAACAACAGTGTTTCAAACATTCAGACAGGCAAATGCTTCAATGACAATGGCAATGCATGCATATCATTCGGCCAGGTAAAAAACTTGGAGATGTCGGAGATGTCGGAGATGTCAGAGAAAGGAATCTCCGATGTTTCCTAACTCTTACTTTTTTACCTGGCTCTATATGTTCCACTAAAAAAGTCGGAGATATCCCATCTCCAATTTTTCCTAGCTCCGACTTTTTTACCTGGCCCCATGTGTTCTACTAAAAAAGTCGGGGAGATGTGTCTTATCTCCGACTTTTTTACTTGGCCCCATGTGTTCTACTAAAAAAGTTGGAGATGTTCAGGGATTGCATATTATAATAAAAATAATAATAATTGACACTTCAACACAGGATTGACACTTCAACATTTCTGCTGCTTAGTTTAATCAATTTATCTTAATTTAATAAAGGTTTTTAAATTTAATGACATTTTCACTCTATTTTTACAATTGTTTTCTAAGTATCTGAGCAGAAATCTGAAATGTTCGAGGGAACAGGTAGCGAAAATGAAGATTATTATGGCACCTTTAAGAAACTTGCAAGAAACTCTTAGTACTAAAAATCTGATAAGTTTAAGAAATTTACTGTACTGACTGACCCAAATTCTTGGTTCCTTATAAAAAAGCGTGTAGCTTACGTTGGGATTTTGTTTGATGAATTTACAATGACATTATGCGAAAACTGTTTGATTTTTTTGTTGATTTAGTGTCTGTGGATACAGTAGATGTGATGCGCATCAGTTGATTTAATGGTTTCAATTGTTGGTTCAAGAATACTGTTAAAGAGTACTGCCCAATTCGAATCCAAGTGGATAAACTGTTGCTGTCTCATATATGGCCTAAAATGAATAGTGATAAACTTTGAAATCTAATTTTTCTAAAATCAAGACCCAAAGAGAAGAAACCGCTCTACAAAGTTCAGATGGAAATTTCCTATAAAGGTTGTAAAATAAAAATTTTGACGGCGAATGAGGAGAATTTTGATTATAGAGCATAATATAATATGCAGTCCCTGAACATCTCCGACTTTTTTAGTAGAACACATGGGGCCAAGTAAAAAGTCGGAGATAGGAAAAGTCGGAGATAAGACACATCTCCGACTTTTTTAGTAGAACACATATGGGGCCAGGTAAAAAAGTCGGAGCTAGGAAAAATTGGAGATGGGATATCTCCGACTTTTTTAGTAGAACATATAGAGCCAGGTAAAAAAGTAAGAGTTAGGAAACGTCGGAGATTCCTTTCTCCGACATCTCCGACATCTCCGAGTTTTTTACCTGGACCATATCATTCATATGCATGACACATCAATCCAATCATCAAATAATTTTACTTACCATATACAGGAAGGAGGATGCTTGATTCAACAGGAGGATGCTTGATTCTTTTCTTTCCTCTCCTTTGCTACGATAACCTGCATGCAGAGAAGTTAAGAAAATTCCATTCCCAAAACTGCAAACCGTCCTTTTATGCGGACTGTCCTTAGGTTTATGTTGCTGCTGTTGTTGTTGTTGTGGTTGTAACAGTCTCATTGTTGCACTGACAGTGCATTGTTGCCTCAACCTGGTTCTGAGGGCCAGCTTCCTACGTATACTGACCACCACATCAGTGGTACTGACACTCGTATCGGCCAGGTGAAATTCGCCGAGAAATTGGTCAACTTTGGATCGCCGTCACGAGAAAACAGGGCAACGGATTGAAAAAAGGATTGCTGGTATACTTAAATGTTATGTCTGTGCCCCAGTTGATGGGGTTTGAGCTCTATCCGTCTCCGCATGTGGGAGAAATTCGCTATATTTGGTCATTTCGGGGACCATTCCTATTGATTCCATTTAAAAAAGGTTCTGTTTCAAGCGAATGTTGAGAAAAACATGTTTTATTTGTCGGGCTGGTGAGGAGTTGAAATTGGGTAATGGACCACGGAGATTCTGAATTTCGGGATTATTAGAAAGTTGGGGGCCGTTATGACGTCATAAATGGGGTCAAAGAAAACAACCCTTTTTTCGACCTGTAGTTACATTTGGAGTTGATGCTCGATGGTTACTCAACCTATTTTAGAACGGAAAAATTTTTCAAGAGACCAGTCATCTGGGAGTCTTTTGAAACAGATAAGGGTTTGATAGCACCCCCAGGGGGACCGTGCGGGTGCTTTGAAAATCAGATAAAATTTGGCAACGCCATTTTGCGCGGTAACTTTGTTTTACGCCGGGCAAACGGCTTCGGGATGCCAAAAATCGATGTAAAACCACATTCTTTACCTTTTCCAGCCTTATTTTGCTATTTATTTCCGAAACTCGAAGAAGAACGAGCCATTTCATTTTGGAAGTTGCGGTGAAAGTTCCTTAAGGAAAAATCAAATAAACGCTCGAATAAGCGCCCCTCTTTGAAGCTCGAAAATCGAATAAGCGCCCGGGTGCTTATTCGAAGATTCACGGTACTCATTTGAAACGAGTGTACCACAGATTCCAACACTTTTAGAAATGATGTTTTAGCTTCTTTAAACGCTATTTTCTTAAAAAGTCAGTTTCTTACCTTTTACAACTTTCTGGAAGAGGCTACTTACTACACCACTACAGTTTCTTGTGTATCCGCTCCGAAGATAAGCTCCATCAAACCAGCTCCATCAAATCAAGTACACTCATTTTATAAGAATCCACGCATAAGAAACCGTACGTTCTATGGTTGTGCCATGTGACCACCAGATGCCCCATTTACACGGGATCGGATCCAAATGGGATCGGATCTATTTAACTGAATCTGACGATTTTTCTGGACCTTAAGAAAGCATTCGATACGGTCGATCACACAATCATGGTTGAAAAACTGAGAGCATACGGGATCAAAGGGATCCCTGGAAACTGGTTCAAATCGTACCTTGATAATAGACAGCAATACTGTTCCCTAAACGGTAAAAAATCTAAGGTGAGAGAAATTCAATGCGGCATACCCCAAGGTTCTTGCTTAGGCCCCCTTCTCTTCATAATATATCTAAATGATTTTGAACGTAGCCTAGAATTTTCGAAGGCAAATATCTATGCTGATGATACTAATGTGACAATAGCATCAAATGACATCGAGAAATTAGTAGCGGATGCGCAAGAGGAGTTACTTAACATTTCTGAATGGCTGAGAGTAAATAAGCTTAGTCCTAACCCCTCAAAAACAGAGTACTTGATTATAGGCCACCCTCGGAAAACAAAAGATGTAAATATACCGAATGGGTTAAAGTTGAATGACTCTGAAATCAAACGAGTTTCCAAAACCAAATCGTTAGGAGTAATGGTTGATGAAAATCTGAAATGGGACGAGCAATTTAAAACTGTTAAGAACAAGATTTGTGGGGGACTTGCTTCACTGAAGAAACTGAAAAATATCCTCCCTCAGTCGAAGCTATGTAGTGTATATTACGCTATTGTTGAAAGTCACCTACGCTACGCAGATGTAATCTGGGGCAGTCTTCCAACGAGAAAACTCGAAGCTCTCCAACGATTACAAAATAGAGCCCAGTCGATAATCGAAAATGCCAGATTAAAAGACAACTGGCCCTGTGATTGGCTGAACGTCAATAATCTTATTTCCTTTGATCGGTCAGTTATGACCTATAAGATTATGAATAAACTAAGCCCTGAAAGCCTTTGGGACAAATTTGAGCAAAGATCAATGCACTCAAGCTATGTAACAAGAAACTGCCATGATCTTCAGATCCCAAGGCTAAATACAGAACATGCAAAAAAGGGCTTTAAATATTCGGCTCTAAAAATGTGGAATGACACGCCTGTTGATATACGAGAGGCCCCAACTCTCGGTTGCTTTAAAAAACAATTGAAAGCACACCTACTGGCTGATCAAAAACCTTAACTTCAAAACACGACCCCCTGGAAGAACAGCAATATTAACATTTGGAAATTTTTCGTTAGTTTTAAGATTGTATATAAGTATTATTAGATGCTGAAGGGTTTAATTTTCGTGTATAAATATTTATTCATATCATATCATATCATATCGATCCACGTTTTGAGGGGCGTTTACATTTTTATTATTATTATTATCAATTTCTTTATCGTTGGATTAGAGTAAAAATATAGCTAAAAGCAATAAGCTAATTAATTCCAACGTTAAAAATACAAAATACAAATATTACATAAGAAAAATAGTGGATAAAATATTTACAAGTCATCAAAATTTGTACAGTATAAAATCAGTGTCTAAAAATATGTATTATAAAAAGCCCAAGTTCGGAATAAATACACGGCATAATTTGCATGGACAATTTTCTCCGTTCCATTTTTGTATCTTTGTTTTAAACTGGCAAAGGGATTGTGAATTTCGTATCGTTGGTGGTAACATTTGCCATAGCTGTGGACCTTTGAATCGGACGCTTTCTGTCCCGTTATTGACAGATCTCACTCTTGGTTGAAAAAAATCGTTATTGTTACGCAAATTGTAGTAAATTGTATTAGCACAGAATATTTCCTGCATAAATGAAGGGTTCAGACCATTTCTAGTTTTGTACATCTCAGTCATAAGTATTTGCAAATTCTTTGTATGAATAGTAACTGCACTGTCCTTCTGTAATAGCTGACTAAAAGTAGATTCAGTATCCTTGTAAGTAATTCTTAATGCCCTTTCCTGCATTTTGTTAATTTTTTGGTTGAGATGTCTGCTGTGAAACATCCAAATTAAAGGACAGTATTGAAACTGACTGGTAATGAATGCCCTCATGAGGGCTCTTAGTTTGCTCTGATCCATATATGGCGATATGCGAGCGAGTGCATACAGTTTATTGCTAGCCTTTTGGCACAATTTGGAAACATGATTATCGAAGGAAAGTCTGCTATCAATTTGAACTCCAAGTAGCTTCTCTTCAGAGCTATTTACAACATCAGCATTTCCAATCCTAATAGTAACAGGATCATCACACCTCTGCCCAAGAACCAAAAGATGGCATTTATCTGCATTCAATTTCATAAAGTTGTCGGCAAACCATTCTAAGGCTACACTACAGTCAATTTCAAGCCTATGAGAAATATTGTCCAGGTTCTTATCGCATGCATAGATTGTAGTATCATCTGCATAATTACATATATCCGAGTTTTGGATAAAGAGTAAAAGATCATTTATGTAGATGTTGAATAGCAGAGGCCCTAATACTGACCCCTGAGGAACACCACGTGTGACGCTTTTCCAAGAACTGAATGACTCATTTACTTTGACTCTTTGTTGCCTATTCGTGAGGTAATCATTGATTAGAGTTAATGTTTCACGAGAGAAACCGTAAGCATGTAATTTTGCAATTAAAAGATCATGTCTGATACAGTCAAATGCCTTGGAGAGATCCATCAATACAGCCCCTGCTTTTCCGCCTTCATCAAGACTAATTTTG
The DNA here is from genome assembly GCA_964019985.1 of Aurelia sp. 4 Dawson et al 2005. NCBI lineage: Eukaryota > Metazoa > Cnidaria > Scyphozoa > Semaeostomeae > Ulmaridae > Aurelia > Aurelia sp. 4 Dawson et al 2005. The sequence continues at coordinate 7,209,882 of OZ026493.1, read as the reverse complement.
AATTTTTCTAAGAGCCTTACGAGAGCATGCTGGACACTGTAACCTTTTCGAAATCCACAAAGAAGTGACGATAAGAAGGGTGTAATATAAGAAACTACCTGCTTGTCCATTAATCGTTCAAAAAGCTTTGAGACCGTAGGCAGAACGCTAATTGGCCTAAAGTTAGTCCTAGAGTTGGTTGGTCCATTCTTGGGAAGAGATGTGACATCCGCGCACTTTAGTTCATCAGGAAAGGATGAATTTTCTATGCAGTCATTAAATATTTTCGTCAGTGGTTCTACACATACATCAGAATTGGATTTAAGAATTTTAGGAGGAATATTTTTGTGTGTTGTAGCTTTCTTAGGATTTAGGTTCCTAACTTCTCTGTCCACAGCATCAGGAGTAACTGTCTGAAAATTAAAGAAATCAGCATTTTGATAGTGATGTTTAATTTTTAGAATGCTGGGGTGATTTGAAAATTTGTGCATAGCTTTATCAACAGGATGTATGATTCCTTCAGTAGTATTTTCGTAATTAGAGTTTTCATTTATGCCAAGGGAATCCGTTGCAGTGATGAAGAATTCATTCATAGATTCTGCTACCTCTACATCGTTGGAAATGATGGTTTCATCTTCAATCAAAACTATTTTGCTCTTAGATTGCAATTTGTCAGAGAAAAAAGGCTTCACAGTCTTCCAGAATTTCTTATTGTCAGTGACAAGTGAGATGTCTAGGTTGTTGTAATAATTTCTTTTTTCCCTTCGAAATAACTTAACACAGGAATTTCGTTGTTTTCGAAACTTGTTCCAATGCTCCACAGTTTGATTTTTATTATATCTATTACGCAGTCTGGAGCGCAACAAGACCGCTTTGCGTAGAACACGAGTCATAAATGGTTGTTCATTTGCCCGCACATATTTCTTTTTAACTGGAGCATGTTTGTCTAGAACTTTATCAAAAATAGTTTCGAATGAACTGTAACTCAAATCTGATGGTTCTATTCTCCCTAATTCCTCTCGGAGATCATTCCTAAAAGCAAGTTCGTTAAAATTTTTGTAGTTTCTATAGTTAATTACAGTTGGTCCTTGCTTGGGGAAAGTGGTTTTAAGGACAGTAACAACCATTTTATGGAAATCTGACAAGCCAGTTTCCACTGTCGTAGTTTGCTGTACGCTCCTGTTTCGGCTTGTCAGCACAAGATCTATGCATCTTGCTGTCTCAGATTTGTAACACGTTGGCTCATGCACGAGATTTTTAAGACTATATATTTTTAGACACGGGATCGGATCCAGAACTGTTGGCGTTGTTTACACAGGATCGGATCCATTTGGATTTTATGAACTCTTAGCAGCGCTCTAGTAAACCATTTCTCTTGTTTTAATCAGATCTCTGATCCCCCTCTTTGAAATTTCAACAGAGGATTTTCAGTTTAATCGTGTCACTTTCTATCCGTACCAGTTTGGATCCGATCCCACCCGTTTACGCGAGACCTTTTTGGAATCGGATCCAAACGGGATCACCTTCGAAAGAGATCCCGTTTGGGTACGGATAGCAGATCCAAATGGGTTCGGATCCGTCGAGTCCCGTGTAAACGCATAGTAAACGCAAGGTCTATCCTTTACACTTTGGGTACGGATCCATTTGGATCCGATCCCGTGTAAACGGGGCCTTAGAGACAGGTCATAAAGAAAACCACTAAAGGCTCTCTAATTTTGCACAACAAACTCAAATCATAAAGTTATATACATCATTCGATTTGTCTTGAAGAGTACTGTCATTTGATATATAGTCTGTTTGAATTTGCTTACATCAGCAAAATTTTAATATGAATGACGTCATTCATCTTTATGACGTCATAGTTTGAATAAATTAGTGTATGATATCTCTAAACTTACAAAAAATAGTCTTTGGTTCCTTAATACTTACAATTTTCACAAAGGAGAAGTTTAAAAATTCGAGGTGATCGACATCAGAAATCTCAATTAGTCTATTCAATTGCTAATTGCTCGTAATTAGCAAGAGTTTCAATTTGAATGAAGAAATTCCTTTGTAAATATATATATGTATAGCAACGAACCACGTGACTAATTTAGCTCTTTTGTTACATTTGCAAAGCTTATTGTACAAAAGAACAACTGAGCCAAGTCCCACTGTGATATCTTTTGTAGTTTCGGAAATAAAGAGGGGGCGGAAAACGCCCCCTTCCGTTCAGAAATCCACAAAATTCATCCCAGTCCAAATAGGGTTAAGGTAGGACACCTATAACTTTGCAAACTTCTAGAATACCTAATATATTTAATGCTGAAAGCATTGATATGATAAATATTGAGATTCTACGAAATATTTTGATCAATAATATTCAATATGCAAATTAGCTGTTGCCATAGCAACAAATACATTTGAGAAAAATAGCACACTTTGGACTAATTCTCCTCTGAAATTATAAGCAAGAAAGAGGGGGGCTTTTGATAAAATTGTTATATAAGAGTTGTTTTAGTGTTTGTACTAAAGACATAAATTTTGAGATGCTTTTTGAAATATTTTTGAAGGATTTGCAAAAATTGATGCGTTTTGGCAAATTTTGCAGAAAATCCTCATCATCATTAGGCAACATAAACACCATTTATTTAGCCCATTTTAGTCCATACACAAGGAACAGGAATGAAGTTTATTGTGTAAAAGTTGCAAGTTTATAACTTGAACAGTTTCTGAAATATTTACGTCCACATTTCTGATGCGCCCGTTAAAACGCAAAGTTTTTAAACAGTTTTTACACAGTTTTTTTTATATTTCCAGTAATTGCAACAAAGCCTGTCATACCTAAAACTTGCCAGAACCATATGATTCACCTTCTACCTCATTTATCTTATCATTCCAACCCTTTTTGATGCTCCTCAATGCTTTTCTTCTTCTTTTGGCTCTTTCTGAGTTACGCAATTCACTATGGTGTTTGCGCTTCAATGCACTACGCTGCAAACCTCTATCTGCATGAGCTCCAACATTTAGTTCCATTCTATTCAAAACATTTCTTATGCACTCTCTGCCATCATTCAAATGACAAGCAGCACTTGCTGCTGCTATTTCAACAATTTTTCTTGCACTGTAAGTTATTTTTGGGCACCGTTGCCAAATCAATCCATGAAGCGATTCATTTGAATTCTGTGTCTTGCCATGGAGGCATTTGTTTAACAGCTCATCTGCAGATAGCTCCTTGTATATTGGTAAAATCATGTCAAAGATGATCTCTGGGATATTCAGCTTTGGCTGAAATTTTGATTCTTTGCCTTCTGCCTTTTCTTTCTGCCAATTGCACCAATTGTCTGCTGTGCGTGGACAAAATTGGTGACGCTTATTAATTTCTATCGAGGAATTATGGAATAGAGACGCAAGAATACACTTTTTCATTCCATACACAGAATCCAAATTTGTTCTAATAGCAATTCCAAAGTAGTTTTGAAGTTTGTTTATAGCATTGTCACTCAGTCTACCCACACCTGAAATACTTTTTCCATCTGCAAGCTTTTTCCCCTTCCAATCAGATTTCAGCTTTCGAAGCCTGCCTCCAATTCTCTTTTGAATGTGACCGATGCATTCAAGCTTTTCGATTTTCACACCTGGCCCATATGGATAGGATGATTGAACAATGGAAAATGAAGAGCTGTCACCATCTCCTAAATATTTTGAGTATTGAAGGCTGTGTTTTTCAACTGATCGCTTAAAAATCTTAAGGGCACCAGCTGACTCCATTGATGATGATGATCCGCTATGGTTAGCTGGACACTTGTGGCTACTTTTCCATTCAATATATTCTACAGAGTCCTTATTTGTCTTTTCCCATTTTGAGCAAGCTCTGCAGTGCTTAGAGAGGACTTCGTAATCTAAACATTTATTTCCATACATGCAAGTGACAATGCCATTAATTGATGAATATCCCCGTGTTTGCCATGTGCCATCTAAGGACACTGTACATTGTGATACTTCACTGGCAGTTTTTGCTTCTTTACTTGTTGTATATGATGCCATTAAGCCAACCTTCTTTAGAGACAATGTTTTTTCTTCTTCAAAAGCTTTATGAATTTCATCAATGCAGTTCTGGTAACTTGAGTAAGTCATTGGTTTTGTCATGTTCATTATTGTACTGAAGTTCACCAAAAAGCTTCATATCCTTTCCCTAATTCTCGAAAGGCAAGAACAGTTCTCAAATTCACATCAAAGAATGGCTTCCCACTTTTGGCATTAGTAAGCTTTGACTGTCGAACAGATGTATCAAAACATTGGCTGAAGTTACAATTTGGACAAAAAATTTTGACTTCATGGCATAAGCCACGCTTCCTTTGCATATCAATTTCCATTTTGAGTGGAGAGTTGCAGTCTTCCTGATTGCATCGGGCAAATTGACAGAACATTGAAACTAAGATCGGAAAATAGATTATCATGTTGAAGTCTTCTTCTTCGTTGATAATATCTTTGTTCGGGTGATTGCCAGCAACAGCTGATTTGGTGAAACGTGGCAAATCAGGCTTAGGCCTAAGCCTAGCCGAGGATGAGCAACCGCTGCTACTACTGCTCTCGCAGGCAGCGTCCAAGCTTTCTGCAGGACAAACATTTCTCTGTATTTCTAACTCTTCTTTTCTCTGAACTGCTGTGTATCGATTTCCTTTAAATTTTCGCCTTCTCTTACTGTTTAACCTTGACCTTCTATTTCCCATTTTAAGAATCTAAAGAAACTTCTTTCAAATGCGTGCAATCGCCAACAATTCAACCATTTCTACACAACCTCGGTATGAATCCTTCTTTGCTCCTTCGCAGAGGCTTAAACATAATAGATCTGATGTTTGAAGTTCCTTGGGAGGGTTTAGATCAGACAAACGGTCCCCAAACCACTGAAAATCGGTTGCTAAGGGTGTTGCTAGGGAGTTATGGAAAATATGCCCCTCAAACTTTCACAATTTCTGCAAAAAGTATCACTTTTAGAGAGGAAATTCTTAAAAAATCTTAAAGCAGAGATATTTTCCTATTGGGATGTGATAGCCAAAATTTTTTTTGAATTTATCACTTTTTGCCCAAAAGTTATAGGTGTCCTACCTTAAGAAACCACAGATTGCTCTATAAACTATGGTCAAAATAAGTTCATTGTAAGAAATGAGTGAAAAGCCTTGAACGAGGGGTACTGGGAATAGTGTGCGCCTTTTTTCAGAACAAAAGAATTTAAACGGATTTTTGATGGAGTTTTCCTGAAAACAAAAGGATCTTTACCAAAGGTGTACGAGATTTTTTGGGATTGAAATGCCCCTTGGCCTTGAAATTGTCCGCACAAAGCTCGTCGGATCCCCTAACTATTTATAACCTGAATCTTTTTTTCACTCCAGTTTGTACCCTGGGTACCAGAGTCCTAGCTTAAGCAATTTATTGAAAATAATTCATTGGCTCGTTAGCTAGCAGGAGAAGCAAAGCAACAAATTCTGTAGTCAGTTTATTTCCTGATTATATCAATCAGGTCTATTGTGTATTAGCCAAGCCATTACATATTAGCCTCGTAATGATGTGGAGGAGTTCGGTGGATGTTCGGAGTGGAAACATGGCGTCTTCCTTCGTGTGCTCTATCGGTCATCGGTGTAGCGCAAGGTTGCAGCGGATCTGCAGCAGCGCGCACGAAGACATAACAAGGTCTATCATGAATAATATTACCATGTTCATTAATGTTATATTCACTCATTTAATGTAGTATTACAGAGCATACGTGGAAAATAAACAAAGCATGGAATGAAGCGTCATTGGCACAAACAGTTATAGGTCAAGCCAGGCCTCAATTCCATTTGTTGGAGTGATGAACGTAAAACTGAATTTTTCGAATTATTCTCCCATTCACGCAGACCATTGAGCCTTTCTTTAACGCATGAAAAATCGACATATTTTCATATGTCTTCTTTCGATATGAACACGATTTCTGTTGAAGCTCATTGCCAGCAGATCCCCCAATTCTCTCCCATTCTGACAAAAGCTTTCGACATTTCCTGGTCTGATTGTCTGCCAGCCCTATGATCAGCTTGCCATCAAGACAAACTCTTATTGTGCAATCTGCTTTAACGCTAGATTTCTGAACATCAACAATTTTCCCCTCCTTTTTATTTTCGCAGGGTGGATTGACTTGGTCACTTCCAACACAATCTCTTGAATGCATAGCACGCATGTTACCGCAACGACCCAAAAGGTGAACTGCATCCTCGCTGCATCTGGAAATAGAAAAAAGGAAAGTTTATTCATTCCTTCAGGTGGATAGCACATGCGTCAGAGGTAAAAATAAGTAAATAGGGGAAAGAAAGCATTCGAGAAAAAATCTTCATTATTTTCGGAATTACAGTGCTCTTCTTTTTTGAGAATTCAAGAAAATTTTCGAAAAAAACTTAAAAAACTGTTGTAATTTCTAAATAATTTTCAGGAAAGCAACAGTTTATTGATGCCTACAATGTGGTATCAAGCAAAACTCTTTCGCTCTTCTGGTTTGTGATTTAGAAATTTGCTAGGGTACCAGGAGAAATTTGATGATGTCACACCATAAAAAGAGCTGAAATAGAAAAGAGGCTGTAATTTCGACAAATGTTCAAGATTTCTGAAAAGTCCAACGGTAGAATCATAGAAAAGTGACTAAAGTCTCTCTTAAGTCATTCAGTTTACAAAATAGGTCATTGAATTTTACACTAGCCTCTTTACACCGATTTAAAGATTTTGAATCTATGCTATTGATTATCAAACAAGGTACTGCAAAATATTATTGCTTATGTATTTTGGAGTGCGAACCTTTCAAACGGTGGGTATTTTATCTTATTTTACTTGGCATGAAAATTCATGCGTCAGTACTTTTTGACTCAGCCAGTTAAATATTTTATCGTTCTGCAAATTGAGCAACTGGATCATGAAAAATACGAATCAGCCAATGGACCTTATAGCTATTTCACAGAAGAGTCTGGATCGAGCAACCTTTTAGACTTGTACCTTTACGTCTTTTTTTACCTGCGTTCATTGACTTGCTGATATCACTTGGTCAACAGGTGCTAATAATATTACGGTTAAAAAAGTGGGCCCACATGTTTTAAATAGCCTAAACAAGTGGGAATTCTCGTACACTCAGCAAAATCGCTTCAAAGTCTGGTTTAGAGCAAAGCAAAGCAAACTTTTCGTACAAAGACTGATGTTGTCTTGACCTACAGATCGCAAAATGCATACCTTTCAGGCAACGATCTTCCTCTGCAGAAGCAAAATAGATCCATCGAAGATGCAAAAACAACAGCTTTCTGAATAGTGCCTCCTGCTTGGTCTGAACTCTAGCAATTTGATTGGTGAGTACGGAATCACTCTATGCGGGCCTAATGTGGGTCCACTTTTTAAGCGTAATATTATGAGTCCTTGTTGACTAAGTAATCTCAGCAAATCAAATAGCCTGACTCAGGCTGCAAATCAAAGAATGCAGGGAAACAAGGGATGAAAAGACATAAAGCATGGTTTCCATATGATCGTAACAGTCGGCGACCTACTGCGACACATCGGCGATGTGTCCCCGATCAGTCGACGACATGTGGAAACGATCACTGTTATGATCATGTGGAAACCATGCTTTAAACTCATCTCAACTTTTCGATGCGTCCCCGTACTGTCCCCGTCTGATCGGCGACGTCGGCGACGTCGTTCAGAAAATGTTTCCATTTAACGCAATCGTCCCCGATGTGTCCCCGAGCCTGTCTCGGCGACGCGTTGCTGACTGTTACGATCATATGGAAACCATGCTTAAGTCTACCTACATTTTATAGATTTTTATATCATATGAAAGACTTCACTGAGTGGCTTAGAGTTTACTATCTCCATTGTATTTATCTGAAAATTCTTTAAAATGTGTAAAAATAACGATCGGTTCAGATTCTTTGTAGAGCAGCTAAAAGGTCTATTGGCATACATGGTTTTAGGTATCAAATCACCGCAAGTGAAGTGATTACCAGATTAGTAGCAATCTTAATCATCGTGTTTACTAAAACTTACTTGCAAACATTTTGTGATCCTGTCAATGCGTCATCCAGCTACCTCTGATCTGCCTCTCACTTACTCATCTAGATTTGAAATTTGCTTCACTTTGATATGACGGCCATACAAAGCTTCTCCCTTCAGTGCACCGTCAAAAAAACATTGCTATTATTCAGGATTCTATAAAAGTGAGAACAGACTTTGTCACGGAGGTAGGATCAGAGTTTCGCACTTTTTCAGTGGCATCGCCACGGGGTGGACTTGGGTGGACATGTCCAACCCAGTTTTCCAACAAGTCAATTTCTTTGATATACAACAATGAAAATAATACATAATTATTTAACGTTGGTAGAGTCAATAGCGATAGCTAATAAAGGCCAACTATACATAATTCACTCGAAGGCGAAAGTCTAACTTCAAAAACCTAAATTTGAAAGAAATTTTTTACAAAGTTTTCAATTGCAGTCGACAGTTTTGATAGTCTTATTATCTTTGCGTATGATTCTTAGGGCTCTTTCATGAATCTTGTTATTCGATTTCCCATCATGAAACATTGCTATGATTTCCTATCATGAGCAATAAGATTGCTTGATGTATGATTTATAGAAAATCGTTAAAAAGCCTTGGGTGGGGGGACGATTTTTATTGACTTGGAAACTTTGTGATAATTGACTATCTTTTTGAATTCGGAATTCCGTAATTGAAAATTTCGAGGAAAGCCTTCCTTATTCCTTCCTCGTAGATATGTGATGTACTTGTCCGTTTTTATTACCATTGTGGAAAGATAGCTGCTGTTAGAAAGATGCTGCTGGCTGATTTTCCAAAATATCAAAAAGGATTAAAATAATGAAAAGGGTGTTGCCCGCGCTTTTCGATCGTCTAAACGGCTTTGTGTCTTCATCCCCACACTGTCCATCCCAGTTTTTGGGCTAGTGCTTGGGCTTTGGGCGGAAAATATTTTCAGTGTGGTCTGCAATTTCTAACTTTTGAGAGAAATTTCAAATTTGTAATACAAGACAGATTTGCTACAGTTTTTATCTTACTTTCCCATTGTTTACTGCCACTTGTTTCTCTCTTCCTTGGAATAACGGTTTTGTGATGACATTTGTAGTAACATAATGAAACTTAACCCCCGTTTTGTGATAACGAATGGCAAATTCGTATCCCATATTTGGTTACTTTCTTGCTTTTGTTGCCATGGCAATAGACTTCAACACAAAGTAAAGGTTCAATTCAAGATGAAACTTGCATTCCCAAAGAAGTAAATTTCATTGCTGCAAACAAGGCACTCTGTTTCCAAAACCAAACATTGCATTGCTGACAACCTTCGTGGGTTGCCAGTAGAGACGCACGCCTTTGGGAACCTCCAAATTGAGGCGAAACGGGCAAGTAAGAATGTTGCTATTTTGTGTAAAGGTATATGCAGCTCGGAACTGGAGCAATGTTAAATTTACAGTTTCGATAATGAAATTCATCTTCAAAAATTAAAGCATCATAACACTTTGACTGTACTCCATCGGGATACTTAGGTACTCCATGGTGCGGAGTTGTTCAATTTCTTAGGATTCCCTTTTTTGCGATAGTATCCGGATTTATGAGCATGATTGCAAGTACTTTCTAATGAAAAATACGTGTATATTGCAAAGAACTGCATGCTAGGTGTCATTTAAAGAAAAAAATCAGAGAGCAGTGGAACATGAATATTTCAGGCGTTATGAAATTTTATCAACTTTAAGGGGCTCAGTCTTTTCGGAATTATTTTATGTTTTTCGTTAATAGTTCTTGCAAAAAATTTGGTATCTTATGAACCCCAAGGTTATCAAACTGTGATGCCATCTTCTCATGAAACTGCAAGGAGGTTGGTGCTAGAGTAATTTCTTATGAAACATTGAGCTCCGATATAGACCCTGATAGAGGCCAATTCTGTCAAATTTCATTTGTAAAGTATAGTAAAGGCCACTTTACACGATCATATTCACGTAAAAGCTGCTTCAAATTTTTATGTAACCATAGAATGTGTAAACGGACTTCCCAGATTACAAGGCGTTTAAAGTTATGTGAAGCGCAAAAGCGAACATCAATCCCCTTTATGATCGTGTAAACTGGCCTTACAGTCAAAGCGGAAGAAGCGCGCCATGTAAATTCAAAGATTACATGAAAATGAATTTTCATGAATGGATGATTATTCAAGCATTTTTTTATTGTTTGCTTCAGTTTTATTAGAATATTGCTACACGGAGTTTTCCCCCTAGAAACCACAATGAATAAGATTATTCAAGGAGTTTTTCATGCAAAGAAAATTAAATGCGATGAAGATGCAGTTCTATTTTGAAAATTGAAACATAGGTGGTTTCCGCTTTGACTGTACAAGAAACTGACCAACAATGAATTCTATGATAAGCGTTGAGGGTACGGGTATTTGCCGCCCATATGGGTGGGTTTTTCGGCCGGAATTCTCTAAACAATGGTCCCTTTTGCGGCAGATTTTTCCATAAACATGGGTGGGTTATCCACAAACTGGCGAAAAAAGCAAAAAAAGGACTGTTTTCCGCCAAAATTAATCATAAAAGTGGGTATGACAGCAAGTTACGGTAATTAGAAAAGGGTATACCTTTCTGAAAACCGGGCGGCAGACTCCCGTCCATCCGCAAGTCATGTACCCCCTCCGGGGGTAAAATATAACTTCTTATTACTGTTTGCAAAGACCTCCACTTTTAAATGCTGTTGGGAAAAGTAGGAGGCTGGAAAAATTAACATTCAATGCACAGAATCGAGGCTGAACTTTCACTGCAAAGAGAATTCATGAAGCAGAAATGAAAGGTCACAAAACAATGGAGTTGCACTCTACACTTCTTTTGTTTTATTGAGCAATCGCTAACGTGACATATGTCTTTAAAGTAACCAAAATTTTGCAGAGGTAACAAGAATCATGTTCCACTCCATAAAGGGGCAGGGTCACGTAACCGTAAACAAACCTGTCATCCCTAGAATCTATATTGCTGCCCACACGTGGCCATTGTGATCTGCACAGATTTTGGTGGATGGGGTGAATCCACGATAACGTTACTTCTAAAAAATACAGAAAACGGAGCTTGATTAGAAAACGAAGAGCAAGAATTGCAACGATAATCATGTTCATATATTTCATTCCAATTGTGACAATCCCAGGTAAATATTACGACAAATCCGTGAGACAAATCCAAGTGAAAAATTAAATTGAAAGATTAGACCATATTTGTTATTATTGATGTTTCGAAGCAAACTTGCTTCACCATCAGAATACTAAGTTTCCAAAAGCACGAGGCTGTATGCATATCGATAAAGACAATAAACTCTGCCATCCTACAATATATGAGTGTTTGGTTTGTTTTCCCTACAAAATTATTCAAGATTCCATCTTCAAAATAACACCTTCATTTTGATAAAAGTAGTGGAAAATCTCTGTGAATTGGAATATGAAAAATACTGGGAAATTCTTAATTCAAAAAAAGTTTCTTTACATTATTACCCAGCCCCTTTAAACTTTTTCGAATGATATTTATCTTGCATTATTTTGGAAAATAACTGTAGTTCTGTGATCAAAAATTGTTCCACTCTAAATTGTTTTTAGTTGTACTTTAAAGCAAGAGATTCAAACGCAAAGTAGTTCCTTTGTTACTTTGAAACATGACAGAATAATCCTGGCACTTTTCACGGTGTTGTAACTGTTCTCAAACAAAGCAAGTTATGAAGCTTGACAAATGAAAAACTAAGCCTGTAGTTACTCTGGTAGCCAGATTCTCTCCAAAAGTAATTTCTTTTAGAGAGGGTCTGGTACCCAGGGTAGCCTGAAGTAAAACTTCCATAAACTCAGAAGAGTTAAATGTCTCAATGTCCTATGTGCGTTTTTTCCCAAATGGGTTCCAGGCCTCAATTCCAATCCTAGCTTGGCCAATGTTCTGTTCAAGCAAGAAATTCCTCACAACTTTTCCATTCACGCAGATCGTGATTTTAACTCTACCAGAAGCTCGCTTTTTCACATCAACCACTGAAAGGTTTTGAAACATCTCCTTTCGATAAGAACATGATTTCTGGTGAGCCATGTTGCCTTTCGATCCTCCAATCCTCTGCCATTCTGACAATAGCTTTTTGCATTTGTTCTTCAGCATGCCTGTGCCGGATTTGCCCCCATCTTCGCAAACTCTGATGCTGCATTGTTTATTGCTAGCTTCCCTAATATCAATGATCTTTCCTTTCTTTTCATTTTTGCATGTAGCATCTAGGGCTGCATTTGCAAACATGCATGACACCACGAGAACCCAGTAGAAAGACAGCACCATGTTTGGACCTAACTGCAGGACATAAAATTCCAAAATGACAGCTTTCTGTACAAAATGGCATGAAGGAGGAATGAAAGAGCCCGGGGGGGCTACTATACATATTTTGGGTACGGGGACGTGCCGTCGGGAACGGTATCGATTTTCACGATTTTGGTATAAGGAACGGTATCGATTTTCGCAATTTTCGCAATTGGCATAGGGTCGGGTATGCATTTTCGGAAAATTGGTTTAAAGTCCAGTATATATTTTAGATGAATTGGTATAAAGTCGGGTATACATTTTGGAAAAATTGGTACAAGGAACGGGCATGTGTTTGAAACCTCGATGGCACGTCCCCGTCCAAAATCTGGTAAAGTACCCCCCCCCCGGGCGAAAGAGATTCTGAAGCATTAAACTAAAACCACTTTTACAGTGTACTAGCAAAGTCTACTTACGACGATTAGCAAGTAAATTAGAAGCTGGTCGGTTACGCTTTATTACTAAAAGCCTTGGTTAGATAAAAAGCTAGGACTTGTCTTTGAAGCACGTCAAAAAACTTTGTATGAAAGTATCAGTTTTTTAGGACATGTTTTCTTGATTGGCTGTCATTCCTTTCCGTCGAAACAGGAGATTTTCTGCAGAAAACCCCTTTCAGAAACCTGCAAAATCGAGTGAAAACGCAAAGCAAGATTTTCCTGTGTTCACCTTCCTAGCAATAGCGACTCTTGGGTGTGTTCATGTACTTTGTCGTCATGGGCAAATTGAATCCCCCCGAATAAGTTTTCACACTAGGGGGAAGACTTTTCGACCCGTCAAAAGGAAAGCACGAGCTAAATGGTGCTGAAAATCATCACTGTGAGGCTGTGAGGTAAGCAGATTAGGGATTCTTGCTTGTAATTATCGCTTACAGAATCTGAACGGAGTGACCGATTTTAGCCAGAAGAATATCTGAATACAATTGAAGATGCTAGCGATTCAATCAAGTTTTGCAATCATTGCTTATATACTCAGGGAGCAGTATCCTTTCAAACACCAGACGTTTTTATTTTGACTCATCCGGTATTTATCGAGCAAAGACTAGTAAAACTGAATTCAATACTTGATATGGTACCTTCGTCAACTCTGAAGGCCCAGAAGAGCAGTTTTTGGTTAAAGAACGCCGGTCAACCAGCATCCTTTGCGCGCGTCGCATTTTGACTTTCGACTTTGGCAGCCATTTTCATATGACATCGTACACATAGAAGTGCTCAGCAAAAAGCGACCGCAAAGGATGCTGGTTGACCGGCGTTCTTTAAAAATGAGAATTGGAAGAGCCTCAGCGAACTCCGATTGGAGTTCTTCGAGCCTCCACAGCGCGCTCGCAGCTTTCCTGTACCCACAGCAGATTTTTCAATTGTTTCTCATTCGTCCAAGCGACAAAAGGTAATTAGTTCGAGAGCAAATAATTCCTAAAACACAAAAGCTACCAACGTCCTAAAAAATCTTTAAGACCAGTTACAAGTATTACAAAAATATTTGTGCTCCTAGAGATTAGGAAACCCGCTAGGATACCAAAATTAAGAGCAGCTAAAGAGTCGACGAGTCTTCAAGTATTTCAAGTAGCTCGTAGCTCAAAACTTGAAGAGCTTGATGGTGTCCTACAAAGGTGTCTTTAACTGTGTCCTTCAAAGGTATCATTCAAAGGTTTCTGACAGTGTCGAGTAGAAATGAAACTGTCAGATGAAAAATAAGATTAGAAAATGATCGAACAGTTATGAGGTTGGTAAAGGGGGCTCCGGATCACGAATCAGGGAAATAAATTGTTATGTTTCTCGTCTCACGTTAAAGAAATACATTACCTTCATGTTTCACGAAAATGAGTAGTGGCTTTCATGTTTCACGAGAAGAAAATATGACCTTAAAACATGGCAGATCACGTTTCGGAGATAACCTTTACCACCCTCAGTTATCATCTTTACCGTCTTTTTGCTTTGTAAAAAGTGGGAATATCCCTTTGCTTTGGTCAGTCCTTTGCTCCAGAACTGCTCATGGTTTTAATTTAATTTCCAAATCCATTCTTTAGACCCAACACTCTTTTCATACAAATATTGATCAATTCTTTCACTCAATGGTAATGTGTCCATGTAGGTAAAGCAGCTTTGCGGTGGGCAAAGCAACTTCACGTGAAATTTTATGTGACCACTGAATGAAACAAGAAATTTTATTTTAAGTTTGCACGTGATCAGTTAAATTCTACCAATCACAGTCTGTTGCTTGAGGTTTCTTCGTCAGCTTCTTGTCAGCATACTTTGACAGATTGTATACGCAGCTATACTTACATGGACACATTACCTTTAAGTACTTCTTCTAATCTTGATGTGGATAAAAAATCCTTGCTTTGATAGAAGGGTTCTGCTGCAGTACACTAGTGCTTATCAAATGAGATCATAAAGATACTCTGAAGTTCGAAGATAGTCCTAACACTGAATTATTGTTGATAACGTTAAATAATAGGTCAAGATCGGCGGGCCAGGAAGAGGTCTGATGAATCTATGTTTCAAGGACCGTTGTGCTCACTTAGTGCTCTTGTTTCAATATCTCACTATGCAATAGCACCAACAATACAGTCTTCAGTCAAACTGCAATGTCTCCTAGATAACATACTAAGTTAAGATTCATTTATGGCTCCAAGACATTTTGGCTCAGCCAAGGATTCGACAGCTCGCTAATTACATCTAACTTTGAACTTTGATAGCTGGAGAACAAAGCGTCATGGAATGATGGAGAAAAGAGGATCTAAAAATGCAATCTTTTCTCGTTTGAAAGGTAACCCCACGGACACTTGAAAAGGAACGAACCATTTCACATATCAAAGTTAGTTTAGATAGTCAAGGATGGAAGTTTTCTGCCATTCAATAACAACCTTTGATGAGGATTTCTCAATTTTCATCATTTCTGTTACTTTCATAGATGGTATCTTTGTGTTTTTCAAAACTTGGGCTGCTGAGATTTTAGAAAATCCAGAAACCGACATTTTTAGCCTCCAAAACATTTGCCGCAACCATAAAACAGAGATGTATTTTTTGTCTTACAAGATTCATCTTTGCTCGTGACATGTTTAATATAACATAGAAGTTAAAACGAAGCCAATGGGAGTAAAAATAACGTTTACCGACAACAAAGCGGAGACTTTTTGCTTTAGGGGAAGGCCAATTATCCATTATTATCATGATCACGTTGATCTCAACAAGCGATGCAGTTTAAGTAAGTACAAAATTGTTCTTCCCCTATCGTCTATGTAGCCTCGAACAATCCGACAAATCATTACATGTTGACACAGCAATAAACAAGATTCTAATATGAAGCATTTGCACTTCTTACCTCAGTATAACTGTACCTTTTAGTGCTTGAAATCTAATCAATATATCTGTATCTTCACACTTTCGATTGCCTTATCTTCTATCGTTGATCTATGAAGATAACCTTGTCGCGTGTGGCTGTCTCGGTAAGGTTCCCACTCTCATCAACTTGTCAAGGCTCAATGAACCTGTTTCACATTTGGTGATGATAAAATAGAGGAAAACGATCCCTGATTGGTTGTTGGATATATCAAGTTGACTTGGCCTAACGTTTCACAACCAGGTATTTCTATAGATAAACCTGAAATGGGCCTAATTTTTGGATTACATCAATGTATCCAATCTTTGAAGTAAGTGAAGTTCTGGTTACTATAGAAATAGACTTGCTCCAAGTCTGTTCCGTGGTGCATCAGCACTGAGGAACATAGTTACTTCTGCGGGGGCGTAAAATCAGAGGAGGACGCTGCGAAAGAAAAGCGAAGGAGAAGAATTATTCCTTCTCCTTCGCTTTTCCTTCGCAGCGTCCTCTGCGTGGTTTACGCCCCCGCAGAAGTAACTGTGTTCCTTAGTGCTGATACCACGGAATAGACTTGGAGCAAGTCTACTATAGCAATAAGGCTAGCCTTATGTTTTGCTTCAAGACAATGTGAAGGTTATTAGGCTCAAAGCAGGGTTCAAATACTGTAGGGTTTGGCTTAAGTTCCGGGTTAAGGTTTAATCGCTATGTGTTAGCGTTCCTAGGATCAGATCCATTTTGCTGCAAATCAAGTTATCTGACTTTGCACTGCACTTTCAAGAGAGGTTCAGCTTTTCAGATGATATGTGCATTGCTTGAAGGAATATACATATGATAAAAAATTTGAAAAAAATACTATTGGAATTATGCTAAAAGTCTTTTGCAAATTAGATGTCACATCCAGGTGTTCTTTGTGTTATTGCAAATCTCACGTGAAATTTTAGTTAAGACAGTCTTTCGTTTGCAATACTTTGCAATAAAATGGTAGTTCTATGAACAAAAACAATTTTGGTCCACAAAAATTTTGGAAGTAGTTTATAAGGCCCAAGAATTTGCATCTTTAGAATCTGTAGCCCTAAAAATGGACCTTTCAGCTTCTCTAAGACAGAATCTAAATCAAATCGAACAATGTTTTGATGCAGTTTGAATAATTTTTCGAATGTGCACAAACGTGATAGCAGGTCCTACGCCACTCAATCGAATGTTTTGTATATAAATGTATCAAAATAACGCTCGATCCAGGCTCTTTTGTAGAATAGCTAAAAGGTCTATTGGTTCTTCTTTTTTTGATCTTTGGAAAATTTTTCGGTTAAGATTTTAAATTCACAGCAAATTTTTCCTCTGAGGCCATTCTTCCGAACAACTCAATTCGATTTATTTTACTTCAGTTCGGTATGAACACTTTGGCAAGGGGCTGTGCAAAGTTTATCTTATAACATGGCCGGAGTAAGACGTAACGGGCAACTAATTCTTTTGACCTTGTGCACAACTGGGTCAGCGCCCTTTATTAAGCAAATATGAACGGGCATGAATTGGACAGTAACTTTTTATGAGCTCAAGATAGAATAAACTTTTGAATATAATATGGATCACCTTTTGGACAAAATTTTGGATCATGCAAGTTGAGAAATGCATGCAAAAATGTGTGTAAATTACGCCAAATTTCCTTGTTGGTTTCTTGCAAGAAGGATTCATCAGTCATTAACAAAGATTCTGACAGAACTGAACTGCCTATTTTCCGGTCTTTGGCTAATTCATCGGCGGTGCTATAGTACTATGCAACCATCTTTTGTTCAGGAAAACGGGACAGATGCATATTTTAAGGAAAGGTGATTGGCAGTTGTATTTTTTGCAATGATTTTATTGCAGCAAGTTTTCTTCTCCACCGGCCATGCAGTATAATAAATTTAGCGCTGTCCCTAAGATCGCAAATGCCCTTAGAGAAGTGTATCATTAGCATGCAGCACGGCATTCAAAAAATTGCTCCAAGATATTAGAGAACATTGATAAAATGAGTGCGCTTCATGGTAAGAAGCTTCAGTTAGATTTCAGATTGATTTTTTGTCACTAAACTCTAACAAGTCAACTGAATCTTCACGGAGATACACAGCTTTTGAAGTTACAGTTTTTGCCAACGCTGAAGCCAGAGGCTCCATCATGTATGTCGTTGGTAATGAAGGTAGCATGAAGCTTTTCGTTTGTTTAGGTTTTCGATTATTTCAGCAAACCAAATGAACTTTGGAATAGGATTTCGTTAACGTAACTTCTTCCGCCATCATTCAAGACTGTAAATACTTTTAGAGCTCTGCTTAGCAAAGTTTGAGTGCATAGGCCAATGACAGGAATTGCAATAAAAACTGGCATTGATCAAGTGCCAGGAATTCGTTCTTGCAAAGTAAAATACAATTGAATCCAATTCCGTAAAGCAAGATTGGCCGGAAAACTTTCTATAATGTAAACTGCGATCAAACAGTGTCATGCAGACCATTCTTCCGAACAACTCAATTTGACTTAGTCTACTTCAGTTCGGTATATCAATACTTCTGGTAAGGGACTGTGCAAAGTTTATTTCATAAAATGGCCGGTCCAAAAGGTAACGGGGCAACTAATTTATTAACCAGGGTACTAATTTTTTTGAGCTTGTACACAACTGGGTCAGCACCCTTTATCAAGCAAATATGAACGGGCTTGAATGGGGCAGTATGCATGAGGATGTAATAAGGCTCAATACCAAATTCAATATCTCCGCTTTCAGTGATTGATCTTAACTGCTTTCAGCGCATAGACCCCTGCGTTATGGTACATGTCGAAGGCTCAAAATCGAATGGTAATCTAAGACCGTACGCTGTAACGGTACAACTTTGCATTCGAAACAAAAGTGAACGGACGGATCAGCCTCCAGATTACACTGCTGATGCAAATCCATAACACGTTGGTTCTTTCGATCCACAGAATACCGTAAATCCTCGAATAAGCGCCGCGGGGGGGGGGGTAAATTAATTTTTGAGCCTCTAAGGGGGGGGGCACTTATTAGAGTGGGGGTACCTACTTATTCGAGCTGGGTGCTTATTTGATTATTCTGGATGTCAAAGCAATTCAAGCAAAGACAAAAACGGAAACGAGGGATTTCGAAAGGCATGCTTATTATAATCCCCTGATAAATATATTTGAGAGCATATTAACAAAGGTGTCCTTGCTATGCAAAATGAAAATAAGACCAGGATGAAAACTAGAAAAAACTCTATTGTCTATTTTTTACTCTTTGTTGACTAACTGCTTTCCCGTTCCTGTGAAACTAAATAATGCGAGTAAGTTTGATATAGAATTATTAATATGTATAATCCAGATCAAAGAAAGAGTCTTTCTGGCTGATGTACAAACATACTCCGCGCACTATTCAAGTGTCGGTTCCCTACTGGTCTACTGTTGTCCAGTGACGTCTTATCTCTCCTAGATCAATGCTCAAATCGTTAACACTCAACCTCGATTCCAGGGCTATCATTGTCTTCAGCCTTTCAGCCTCACCTCTTCAGCACAGCACAAATGATACCCCTGGTTCCTACCTGACAATTCGTGGTTAACGTATTCTAATTTATGTCAAAAATTATGCAAGCCTTATTCACAGTAATGGCGTCATATTCAGATTGGAAAGCTGCGGAGGTCATTTGGCTGTTTCCGGCGCTTTGCAAATTAATGGCGTGATGCAAGAAAAGATTGGTTTGTTGCATTGTAGCAATGTCTAGAATTTGATAGGAGTGGGCTACAAGTAGAAAATATTTACTAAGGGAAAACAAAGACATCACGCAACCCGGTAAGGGGCCGGTAAGTTTGCTTTGTGCCTTGATTTTAAACAAGTCAAGTCAGTTGACTATTATGTCTCTCATCAATTAGTTCTTGCAATGTTTTTAATTATCTTATATGATTTTCTGACATCTTGCCCATGTTGCAATTATTTAGACATTTGAAACATCGGTATCTGGCACTAGAATGGTCTCTTTCCGTTGCACCACCATGACACGTCTCACATGAAATCAATTTCATTCATTGACGTGAACAAATTTAAATAATGATTATCAAGATTTGAACGTCGATGAGAAACACTCAATCATTTATCTACTCGCTTTGCATCGCATTTTGAGGTTGCAGAATGTTCTCAGCTTTCGCTCGAAGTCTTTGCTCTTCAAAGTAAAATCGACCACTGGAAGTTTCACAAGTTATTTTGCAAGGAAGCAAGAATGAGAAGACCTTTTAAACGATTTTATGAAATTTGATCTGAACTTGACTAGAGTGCAACTACATTGTTCGCAAGTCGTTGGCTGTTGCTGACAAAGCAGAGGTGAGTTCGATGTGGGGGTTTCAATGGTCGGAAATTCATTGTTTCAATCAGAAAAGATAGTGACAAAGTAAGTCGCATGTATAGCCTTCAGACTTCATGATGGCAAACCCAACGAAAAAAACCTCAATTTGTGCTCGAAGTTGTGGCCCTACAATACAAATGTGCGGAATTTAGAAGAGCTTTCAATCTTGCCATTCCGTTGTGTACTTTGCACAAACTCGGCTTCGATTGGCAAACCTTTATAGCTCTAGGGTACTTGCAAAAATTTGTACAGCGAATTTAGACTTCGGTATTTCTTTCATGATATTTCGAATTTGATTACTTGCTTGAAGGTGTTATTGTTTGGTGTTGTCACTGCAGATACTTTGTAGTTTTGACAAGACTTTAAGAGCACAAAATGATTGCAAGGTCCGGTCATTTCTCTGAAGGTCTTAGCTTTGCAGGATATCGTTCTTACCTGTATTTTTAGTGCTCAGTAAAATGAAAGAAAGATTGAAAAGTTGAATTCATTCCAATCCATGTAGCACCAGGGTCTGGTAGCACTTAGCACTGTGAAATTATTTTAAGAGGCGACTTCTTTGGTTCACCCAGTGAGCCAAACTTTGTCGAATGCAGAAACACAAGTATCTTCTTTGAAAGGAGGTCTGAGTGGAGCATCACCTGTGAGTTTCTTGTGAGCTTCTGTAATTTCATGATCGAAAATTTCTCGAGAGTCCAAGTCAGGTTTAGGGAGCGCCCCTGGTCAGGTTGATTTATGTTGCACTCATACATTGGATAAAAACAGGGGAGTAAAACGGTTTATATGATACAGCTGCAGATGTATTTCTTTGCAGATACTGTAAGAATCTCATATCAAGAGTTGAGTTTTTAAAATCACGGCTCTGTGTATCTGAAACAAAGATGTGTGTGCCTTGCGTACAAAGCGCAGATATTTTAGAAATTACACCTTAGTTTAGGATATTCATGATAAAAGAGAAAGGATCTTCCGCTTTGCAAACTGTCACCTTTTAATTCTTTGTTTGCAAAGGCAAGCATTTTCTTTGTTTTTGCTTTTGCACCGCTAGGCCATTCATTGCAGCAGGAAAACAAACTTCCCGTGTTGACTTATTACAATTGCTTAATCTCTAACCCCTTTTACGTTTCCCCAGGTAATAATTCCATGACGTCATAAGTGTTATGACGTGATGGTTAATGTAATAAGTCTGCCTTACCGCCGTAGTTAATTTATGCAAAAAGACAGTAATTTCGCATTAGCCAATGAAAACGAAGAAAGGGTCAGGTAGGCACCAGGTTCACCAGGGTAACAACTGGCCGCCCATTGTTACCCTGGGTTCGAGGTTGGTTAACACTATCAATACTAGCATTATACGTCCTGTCTTAAGTCACGTGATAATTATACTAAATATAGATGTGGTAATAACGGTTAACAACAATAAATCTTCTTAACAAAAGTAACAAACCTTTGTTTGTTAAAAAGTAGCTAAAGTACGACCAAAAACTATGTTGAGTTAAAACGTTTTTCAATGCCATTTCGGCTCTATTTGCTTAATGGTAAAAGTTAAGGTCTCTTTCGAAAGAGGAAGAGAAGCGTAACATCTTTAAGCAGCATGTTCGAAATTTCAACTTACAGAAGGGGGTTCAAATAAAGCCTCAAGAAAGGCAACTCTTAGCCCACACAGCCGTCGAGGTTGAAAAATATATGGCTGAAAAGCTCTATCTTAGCTGTATCCAAAGACCAAATCTGTACTCTGTTTATTTGTTAACTAATTACATATTTGTCCATATGCGAAGAAATGGTCAAGGGTTAGCAGATTTTGGAAAAGTTGGTTTCCCCAAAATCGGGGGGAGCAACAAGTCGCTACTGCAACGAATAACACGGACTTTATCACAGCGAAACTGCATCGAGCATGGAAGGCTATCTTAAGGGAGTTTAACCAAAAGTCACTTTCTCGTGATCATTGACGCTTTCTTTGAAAAAATATTCTGTTTGAAGTTTTAAGTTGTTCGGTCAAGTATCTTAGATAACAATTATTTCTTGAAAAAGCACATGAAGTGTATCGATTGTAGTCTCTCGAGAGAATCGCAAACGAGAATCACTGCGCTACTGCAAAGATTCTTTCAAAAACTGTAAGCGTACCAAATTTAATTGTTTGGATTCTAAACAAAATATTCTTTGAAAGAAATCAACAACATTTAGGAAGAAAAAGTGAATTTCAACTAAACTCTTTTGAGACAATCTTTCATGCTCGATACAGTCTTTTTTGACAAAGTTCCTGTTATTTGTTTTTATAGCGACTTTCCAATATCTGCTAACCCTTGAACATTTCTTGGTTTGTAGACACAAACCTATTGGGTTGACAAACAAACGGAGCACAGATTTGCATACAGCCAAAGAAGAGCTTTTCAGCCATATATGTTTCAACCTTGACGGTTGCGTGGGCCAAGAGTTGCCTTTTTGAGGCTTGATTTCAACCCCCTTGTGTAAGTTTAAATTTCGAAAATGCTGCTTAAGGATATTACGCTTCTCTTCCTCTTTCGAAAGAGACCTTAACTTTTACTATTAAGCAAATATAACCGAAATGGCATCGTACATGGTTTTTGGTCGTACTTTAGTAAGTCTTTGTTCTGGCAAGTGAATCAAAACGGCAAGAAGTAATTTTCGGAAAATTTCCCAGTACGTTTTCCTTGTTTTCCTGCAAATCATTCAGTTACCAACCAAAGCCCAACCAAGCCTCGATTCCAGTTCTTGTCAGTGTAGAAACTGGTATGTTTTTCTTGATATTTTCATTTACGCAAATCGCCATGAGAACCGTTGCCGAACTTTGTTGCCGTAGATCTGCTATCGACAGATTTTGGATGCTCTTTCCTTTATGCCTGCAGTTGCCTGTTTGTAGCGTGAGTCCTTCGACACCACCAGTTCTATCCCATTCTGCTGCCACATCCTCGCAGTGATCATCAACAAAGCCTCCATCTACGTGCCCTCCTGCGCAGAAGTTTATACGACATTTCGTAGGATCAATCTTCTCCAATCCTATGATTTTTCTTTCGTTTTTATCGTGACTGCAAAACATTTGCTGCTCCTCGGATGTTAGAGCATCAACAACTGTGGTAGAAACAAGCAGTGTTGCACATGCTAGTAGAATTTTAATCGCCTGCTGTGAATCTACGGAAAAAACAGATGTTCATATATGTTGCAAAAATAGTATTCAGAGAGATGGAATGACGTCCAAGGCCACATATATGTGTGCATGCCTTGAAACAAGCAATGTGTTTCCAACCAGAAATTAGTATTCTCCTTTCTGTTTACTGTTTTTTATGAGCATACAGCTCAAATCCTTACCGTTTGCTGAAGCACGCTGAAATCATCCAATTTCACGGTATTCAGCCAATCTAATAGCCCCTTTCCAACCACGTGATACCAAATTGGCCGTTCGAAGTGCATTCTTGAGCACCCTCACAAAAGTTGAAATGGCTACTAAGTTACAATAATTACATGGAATTTTCTTTGATAAATCAGTAGAAGGGGTGCCCCTCCACAGTTTGTAGCGTGCTTGCAAAAATTTCTCATTTGGAGCCGAAATTACATTCATTTTTCCGGTCGAAGAATATTGACTTTCGTTCAAACATCGATAAAAGTCGCTGCAAATGAGCTATGAAGATAAAAGTCTCAGTGATCATGGATATTGCCCTAAGCAATAACCAAAGCACTGTCCCTTCAATTACATCTCAAAATCGCTGGTGATTTTCAGCGATTTCTGCCAGAAACGTGATCTGGGCCTCTTTTTACCGATCAAAATTCATTCATTGCCCCCAAAAGGGCTTACTTTGTGTTATTTAGCTACATGATTTACTTACCAACTACTCAAGAATGAATTTGACTTCATTTTCCATTTAAATGTCTCCAGATTTCGTTTGAAACATCCAGTCTTGAGCAACTTCTTGCAAACTTTGTCTCATTCCATATTTTCTCTGCCTAACCCTAACCCTAGGCTTTGTGCTACAGATGATCTGTATCTGAACTGTATCGAATCGCATTATCTGTAGTGCAAAGCCTCTCGATGCGACGTTTTTGAGATTACTGGCG
Organism: Aurelia sp. 4 Dawson et al 2005; assembly: GCA_964019985.1. NCBI lineage: Eukaryota > Metazoa > Cnidaria > Scyphozoa > Semaeostomeae > Ulmaridae > Aurelia > Aurelia sp. 4 Dawson et al 2005. Next base: position 7,185,815 of record OZ026493.1, on the reverse strand, counting down.
GGCGGGCGCTTGCAGAGAAAATATGGAAGGAGACGAATTTGCAAGAAGCTGCTCAAGGCTGGATGTTTCAAACGAAATTTGGAGACATTTAAAAGGAAAATGAAGTCAAATTCAATTCTTCTTTTAGCAGAACCTGCTAAAGCTTTAATTTGATCCCAAGTGTTGAATCCAAGACTGTACTTATGCTTTTGTTTGTTTGCCATATATTTTTTTTAAACACTCGCACTTACTTTATTTTAATTGTCGAAGCTTTCGCCTCACTTCTGAGGCCTCATCAGCAACTAAACATCAGTTGTATTCGAACTTAGTTCTCGTGCTCTAATTGTTCGACGGTCAATCAGTGGCATTCAGAACACTTTCAACGTCACAATCTTCGAGGAACCTGTTGTTGTTGTTCTGTCTCTTTCTTGGTATATTTCAATTTCCCCATTCTTCTTTCGAATTCAGCGGAGGCAATAGTTCTTGAATATAAACTGCCTCTGAGACTTGCCTAAGCATTGGATCTCCTGGGCAAGTCGCTAATCGCTCTACTGTTATCTGTTGTCGTCTTCCACCATGTTTTTCTTCCATATGCTTGAACAGAACCGAGTTTTTATCTTTCTTTTCGTATTTTTCTACATGTTCATTGATCCTTTCTTTTAAACTTCTGGCTGATTCTCCGATGTACGATTCTCCACATGGTCCATCTTCTTCGCTTCCAAGGCATGATATCTGATATACTATATCTCGAATTTTGCAGTTTGCCTCCGGATTCATTTTGCATACCTGGCAATCCGTTTCTTTGCATGTTCTGCTTTTGAATGGGTTAGATTTCACAAGTCTTTCCTTTATTGATCTTCCTGCTCTTTCTGCCGTTTTTATTCTCAGTCCTGATTCTTTTAAGATTTTTGGCATTCTTTCGCTAGTTCTCCATTTGGGGTTGCGTCAACGAATAGAACCGTTTCATATCCTCCTTTTGTATACCATGTTCGTTTTTTGTTTATTTTCTCTTGCTCTCTTCTCCGTCCTTCCCAGAACTTTCCTCTATACATCGGGCATTCTCCTTTCTGGTCCTTTTCTATGATCTTTTCAAACCTCCTTTTTGCTTTGTTATACACTTTAACGCGCTCTCGTTGGTGATATCCTGAAAACTGCATTCTTTTAATGAAATGCTGGATATGTTTCTGTCTTTCACTTTCTGGACATTGAAGAGAGACATTCCTCATGATTCTGACCAGATCAGCTACTAGTACGTTGTTTTTTGTTGCTGCAAATAAAGCTGATCTGTTATTGATGAAGTATTTATTTGCCATCGGTTTCATGTAATGAGAGAACATAATCTGGTGCTTCATTGAACCGTTTACTTCCACCATCTCTATCCATAACTCAAGATCTAAGACAGGCATTCTTTTATTGACATGATTCGTTGGGAAATCGATTGTCACACTAATACTTGGATGTATTTTATTTGCTATCTTTTGAATTGTTTCCATTGTTAATATTGTTAACTTTGGATTGTTTCCATTGTTAACATTGTTAACTTTGGATTGTTTCCATTGTTAATTTGTCATTTGGTTGTTCGTTGGCACTTGGTACGGTTTTTGCAACAAGGTTTGTGTCATCTACATATCTTTTGTAAAGTTGGACGTCAATTTTTTGTCTGCGTAGTCTGTTTTTGAGTTCTCTGTCCCACCAAACCATGAATAGTGTCGCTACATCTCCTGCAATCCCCACGCCTATGGCGCCTCCTTGTGTTTGCTTGTACACGTTGTTATTAATCTGACATATATGATTTTTCATTGTGGTCAATAGGCTAGTCCGTAGGGCTAATGTAACTAGCTCCTTTATTTCTAATGAGCCTGGTTTGATGTCACTTTTTGTCCAACCTGTTCAACGCTTCTCTTTGTTATTGGCTGTTCCTGAGGCTGTGAGTTTAGGAGCTCTCCCTCGCTTTGTAATTCTAGTAGGGCAATACTTTAATAGATCTTTGGCTTTTAACTCCTCTTTGTCATTTGTCATCATAAGAAATAAACCAAGTTGATCAGTGTCAATATTTACGAACTCCATGGCACTTTCGTTGATTAGTTCAATGCATTTATCAACAGCAAAGTCGACATCTATTGACAGATATAATGCTTTTACGTCCATACTTCCTAATATGCTTCTTGTTAAGTTTTCTGATTCATTGCATTCCGTTATCTTACTTAGTAGATCTTCTGTGCTTTCACAAGTTTCTTCTGCTTGTTTGACTAGAGGTCTTAGGATCATGGATAAGAAATGAGATATTCTGTAATTACATGATATGACGGCACCACATACTGGTCTTATTGGGGGTCCTTTAACCTGATCCTCGCAGTGTTTGTGATCTTTCCTTAGGCCATATTATAGTGGTATTGCATTGTTTGTAGCCTGATAATTACTGGCAGTTCTGTCATCCCCTTGAAAGATTCTAACCCAAGCAGACATGTGTGCATTTAAAGGTTTTTCTACCTCTTTGTATTCTATATCTCTGACTTTTTGCATATTTTCGGTATGTGGTATCATCGCTTCTTTGTAATTGTTGGTTGTATCGATTGAAAACCTCCCGGATTTGTCAGTTTGATAGCAGACGATTTCTTTATTTTTGATTCTAGTTTGAAGCTCTTTAATTCCTGATCTTTCTTGTTGACTTAGATTGTTATTTCCCTTTGACTTAGCAGCGTAGTTATCTATGACAGTATGCAATTTATACTTAGCATTATCTATTTTAGCCTCAGTTTTCTTATCAGAAATTTAAGTCAAATTCATTCTTGAGTAATTTATAAGTGAATCATTTAGCTAAATAACACAAATTAAGCTCTTTTGGGGAAATGAATGAGTTTTAATCGGGAAGAAGTTTAGGCCCAGATCACGTTTCTGGCAGAAATCGCTCAAAATCGCCTGCGATTTTGAGATGTAATTGAAGGGACAGTGCTTTGGTTATTGCTTAGGGCAGTATCTATGATCACTGAGACTTTTATCCTATGTCATTTGCTGCGACTTTTATCGATGTTTGAACGAATGTCAATATTCTTCGACAGGAAAATGAATGTAATTTCGGCTCCAAATGAGATATCTTTGCAAACACGCTATAAACTGTGGAGGGGCACCCCTTCTACTGATTTATCAAAGAAAATTCCATGTAATTATTGTAACTTAGTAGCCATTTCAACTTTCATGAGGGTAATCAAGAATTCACTTCGTCTGGCCAATTTGATATCACATGGTTGGAAAGGAGCTATTTGATTGGCTGAATACCGTGAAATTGGATGATTTCTGCGTGCTTCAGCAACCGCTAAGTATTTGAGCTGTATGCTGGACGCTGCATAGCTTCTTCCCTCCCTCTTCCCTGCAACAGGTTCTAACTTGCCTGTTACATTGAGCAGTTAACTTGTGAGAACGAAAAGCAACTGACGTTCGACTCGCGTAGATGCTAAGAACTGACTGATTATCAAACAAAAGACTACATTATATATACAGATAGAAACGAGGCTACACTTACATAAAAGAAAAATTACACGTGATTACACATGATTAGTCCTTTCGATTCTACTACGTCCCGGGGGGGGGGGGGATACATGACTTGTGGATGGACTGGAGTCTGCCACCCGACCTTCAGAAAGGCACCCTCTTCTAATTGCCGAATCTTCCTTTCATACCCACTTTTATGATGAATTTTGGCTGAAAACTACTGATTTTTACCAATAGTTTGTGAATTCCACCAAAACCCACCCATGCTTAAGGCAAATCTGCCAAAAAAGGCCCTTGTATAGAGAACTCTGGTCCCCAAAACCCACCCATATCGGCAGCACATACCCGTACCCTTAACATGTTATGTTACCCCCTCCTCCCCCCCCCCCGGGAGCTTCTTTGGCTGCAGTGTTGGAATTGCACATTCGTATTTCCTCTCTTTTGCATCTTTCCTCCTTCGCTGGAAGAATTTTTGTAGATATGGTCTCCAGAATGGCTAGAATGCACATATTTCTCCTTTTTGCAAGGTATTTTGGCACGCAGCTCATTTCCCTAAATTTGGTCGTGCTAATATTTTAAATCAAATTCTCGTCTAAGTTGGTTTTGACAATATTTTCATTTTTCTACTAAGGGGCGACAAACATATCGATTTCCTTCCCAACAACGTCGTTTGGACGTTTTCGTTTAGACCCCCTACCCCCCTACAAAACGTCCATGACCTAAATATTGATATAAGAGAAATTTGTGCATGTTGTAGGCCTGGATTTTGCAGTGCTTAGTGTGGAGACTGACCCTGCACTCATATCAAATTTCATTGCTCAAGAACAATTCTAACAACATCAAAATAAACTGCCAGGTAAAAAAACTCGGAGATCTCGGAGATGTCGGAGATGTCGGAGAAAGGAATCTCCGACGTTTCCTAACTCTTACTTTTTTACCTGGCTCTATATGTTCTACTAAAAAAGTCGGAGATATCCCATCTCCAATTTTTCCTAGCTCCGACTTTTTTACCTGGCCCCATGTGTTCTACTAAAAAAGTCGGAGATGTGTCTTATCTCCGACTTTTCCTATCTCCGACTTTTTTACTTGGCCCCATGTGTTCTACTAAAAAAGTCGGAGATGTTCAGGGACTGCATATTATGATAAAAATAATAATAATAATAATTGACACTTCAACACATGATTGACACTTCAACGTTTCTGCTGTTATCAATTTTTTATAAGAAACTCAACAGGCAGATTGCCAAAAATTAAGAAACTCCAGTAATAGGAAAATTTAACTTAATGCACTATTTAGTTTAATCAATTTTATCTTAATTTAATAAAGGTTTTTTTAAATTTAATGACATTTTCACTTTATTTTCACTTGTTTTCTAAGTATCTGAGCAGAAATCTGAAATGTTCGAGGGAACAGGTAGTGAAAATGAAGATTATTATGGCACCTTTAAGAAACTTGCAAGAAACTCTTGGTACTAAAAATCTGATAAGTTTAAGAAATTTACTGTACTGACTGACCCAAATTCTTGGTTCCTTATAAAAAAGCGTGTAGCTTACGTTGGGATTTTGTTTGATGAATTTACAATGACATTATGAGAAAACTGGTTGATTTTTTTGTTGATTTAGTGTCTGTGGATAGATGTGATGCGCATCAGTTGATTTAATGGTTTCAATTGTTGGTTCAAGAATACTGTTAAAGAGTACTGCCCAATTCCAATCCAAGTGGATAAACTGTTGCTGTCTCATATACGGCCTAAATGAATAGTGATAAACTGTGAAATCTAATTTTTCTAAAATCAAGACCCAAAGAGAAGAAACCGCTCTACAAAGTTCAGATGGAAATTTCCTATAAAGGTTGTAAAATAAAAATTTTGACGGCGAATGAGGAGAATTTTGATTATAGAGCATAATATAATATGCAGTCCCTGAACATCTCCGACTTTTTTAGTAGAACACATGGGGCCAAGTAAAAAAGTCGGATATAGGAAAAGTCGGAGATAAGACACATCTCCGACTTTTCTAGTAGAACACATGGGGCCAGGTAAAAAAGTCAGAGCTAGGAAAAATTGGAGATGGGATATCTCCGACTTTTTTAGTAGAACACATAGAGCCAGGTAAAAAAGTAAGAGTTAGGAAACATCGGAGACTCCTTTCTCCGACATCTCCGACATCTCCGACATCTCCGAGTTTTTTACCTTGCCAAAATAAACTGCAAAAAGTGAGAAATACACTTACTCGCAACCGTTCTGTACTTTAAATTTCTGCATATCAAAGAATAACAGCATCCTAAAGAACCTAATTTGAGGGATGTTCCCTGCATACTATTGACGGGAAGTCCTTTTTACATAATTGTGAAAGTCATAAATGTCGACTTTGCCGTACCTTAGCCACCAGGATAAGGATTCAGCTGATATCGTACTATTGCCGAGTTCAATGACAAGTTGACTTCGTATCATTGTGGAGTTGAATTTAAAAAGATCTCTATGTTATGGTCTGAGTGTCTTTTTTGTAGGCCAACTTTTAAAATGAAAGAGTTTAAGATCATATAAGAAGGCCTATTTTGACAATGAGAGACAGTCAACAAAGACAACGTTCAGATTTTACAGGTTGTGATTATTTTTATCAGACCCTTTTTTCGATATAACGTCTCAATTTGAAAACGTCTTGAGCGAAACCCCCCCCCCCCCTAAAACATCCAAACGACGTTGTTGGGGAAAAATCGATATGTTTGCGGCCCCTAAACAAAGCCTGAATTATATATTTTCCAACATTCTGCGCCTGAAGAAATTATGAAGCGATGAATTAGTTTCAATAAAAAGGAAAAAGCCCGTTGGAGTGCTAAGCTTAATTTCATTGGAAAGAAGTATCTATTCTGAAATCATCCAAACAAACTGAAATGTGAAAAAATGATAATTGCACAATATTCAATTGATCACTGCACATTTTTGATTTATTACTGCGCAAATTGGTCATCACTGCGCCTTAAATCGACCTTTGGTTCCGGTATACTGATGATCTGTCACAAGGCCATTACTGTAAGGTTTAAGAGCGTTTACGGACTCCAGAGAAAAGATTATTCTAGACAGAAGAACGGGATTAGCAGAGTGTAAACGGGTGGCTTATCTGTTACACTCTGATACAGATGCAAAGCTGTATTGATTTAATGTTAAGTGGTGTCTTAGCTGACGAGAATATCAATAAATTATAAGTGATGGACTCATTGTAATAAAACGGTTTTGAGAAATTTCAGCTCTGATATCCAGAATAAATAAACCTACAAACACAAAATCAAACTCAGTAATCTTTCATTAATCCGATGAATCTGTTATTTCTGAATGCTATTTCTATATTCTGTATCACTATAATTATCTATATCCTTTGTGAAAATATCACAGCAAATGACAAATAACTCTTATAACAAACATTACCAACCTCTCATAGTTCCTTTCTCCCTCTTGATGTGTCTACGCAGTTTAGCAGGCTAGTTTTTTTGTTTTATAGTCCAGCGTTATTTGTTTACAATGATTTGTGTTGGAGCTTTTACACTCCAAGCACGCTCGTTCGAAAGGGCGAAAATAACTTTGCAGAATTGCACTCAAACAGAAGACATGTATCCTTGTGAATCCACTTTCATTCAATCTGCACTCTACGTTACGTATGCAATCTCTACAAGCAATCTATCAATCTGAGCAATGCTGAATCTTCAACACTATTTCTTTGAAGTCATGCGGTTTCGACAAGGAAATTACTTTAGCAATAGTTCAAAAATAATAGCCAATCAAATATTGACAACTCAAGTTAGTATGTTTTTTATCAAGTTCATTTGCGTAAGCCTCTTACACTAAAAATACATTGTAAATTAGTCAGTATCCGGAACCTCACATGAGTCTGCATGGAACCGAGGCTATTACGTATAATGGCTTCAAATATAACGCAAAAGAAAAAATAACATGAATCACTAAAGTGCCGACAAGAATCAATGAAAATAGTCCAAATAACTAAAGTGTTACTCTACTACCATGTGCTTGCAAATGCATGATGGCGCAAGGGTGGGGTTTCCCCGACACTCCTCCCTCCTTGACTCATTAGGAGTCAAGCATAAGGCGAACCCTCCATTGCGCATCCTTAGCTGCGGCCCTGCTTGGACGCCCGCCCTTGGGATTCCTATTCTTCTCACTTTTTTCCACTTCATTCAGTCCTTCCTGACCTTTCTGTCCTTCCTGGCATGTTTTCTTTCCTGCAGTCTCTAAAGGGTAAAGTTTCTGAAGAGGTCTACATAAAGTTTCTGACTTACCCTTTCCTGCTCTGCGTACCTTTGCACCTCTGACCACACCATCCTTTCCCACAATCAATTCTTCCACAACTGCAGTCTTCCACATTCCTCTTTTGACATTGTCTTCGTGAACCAAGACTAGGTCTCCTTTGTTGACACATGGAAGCTTCTTTGATCCTAACTTATGCGCTTCTCTCAAACCTACAAGATACTCCTTTCGCCACCTGTTCCAAAAGTGACTCAATTTGCGGGTTAAATACAAAAACCTTCTAGACAAGCTACAATTGTTTTCATCATCATCAACAATAGGATCAATACCCTCAGACAATGGTGACAATCGTCGCCCAAACAATAAATGAGAAGGGGTCAAAACTTCTACTCCCAGTTCTTCATACTGGTATGTGAGGGGTCGTAAGTTCAAAGTGTTCTCAATTTCAGTCAAGACAGTGTTCAATTCATCAAATGAGAGCTTTGCATTTCCTAAAACCTTCCTAAGGCATCTTTTGACCAGCCCCACCATCCGTTCATATTGGCCACCCCACCACGGGGAAAGCTCCAAATTGAATTTCCAATGAATGCGTTTGGACTCCAAGAAGTCTGCAAAAACTTGATCTTTCTGCAGTTTCTTGAGCAACTTTGCAGCAGACTTAAAAGTCTTGGCATTATCAGACACAATCATTGCAGGGGTGCCTCTTCTGGCACAAAAGCGACGTAAACAGCAAATAAAGGTAGGCGTGGCTAAGTCATTGACTAATTCAAGATGCAATGCTCTGGTAATGCTGCAAGAGAATAATGCAATGTAACATTTGCTCATACCTCCATTCGCCTTGTAGTACAATGGCCCTGCAAAATCTATTCCCACACTGCTGAATGGTGCTGCCTCTGACACTCTGAATTCTGGAAGCGGAGCTGCTGGTGGAGAAGAAAACGCTTTTCCTTCAAGTTTCCTGCAAATGAAACAACGTGTTAAGATCTTTTTCACATACTGTCTACCCCTAGTGACCCAAAATCTGGACCTCAGTTCTGAAAGGGTGGCTCTTAACTTGCAGTGGTGAACCCGGTTATGGCAATCTAAAACTATCAGTTCTGTTATCTTATGATCTCTAGGCAAAATGATGGGAAACTTAGCTTCTGTCTCCAAGTCTGCATTCTCTAGTCTGCCATGACAGACTAGAATCCCTTCTCTATCCCTGAGATCAAGATTCGTGCAAAGTTTCTTAAAATTTGGACTCTGCTTCAGCTCTTCCTGAGCATCTTTAATCAACATCTTTTCTGCACCCTCTATCTCATTTACACTTAGCAATCCTACATTTATCTCCTTTCCTTCTTTTTTAAGCTTCAGATTCTCAATGAAGCGTTTCACCCAAGCTGTCACTTTCAAAAGCTTCTTTAGCGAACTGAAATCGTTGACTGTGATACTTTGACTCAGTCTGGCCTGCTTTTCTGTCACTACACTCAAAACATTGGTCTTTTTTCTCTCTTCCTTTACCTCATCTGAATCTGTCACTAGTATGTCTTTAGGCCAATGTGCCTTTCCCTTCCTGAGCCAATGTGGACCTTCCCACCACAGTTTGCTATCCCTTAACTGGCTTGCGGTTACCCCTCTAGAACCTAGATCCGCTGGGTTGTCTACCCCACTCACGTGTCCCCATTCATCGCTCCTAGAAAGTCTCAAAATCTCATTTACCCTGTGCTGGACAAATTGTTTCCATTGGCCATTATTGTAAATCCAGTACAGGGCAGTCTTGCTATCAAGCCAGTACTTGACTGAATCAATTTTCACCTGTGAGCTGAGTGCACTCCTAACTGTATTCATCAGAACTGCTAAAATCCTGGCAGACATCAACTCTAAACGGGGTATGGTGAGACTCTTAAGTGGGGCTACTCTGGTCTTAGAGCATAACAGTTTGGTGAATATACCCTTGCTTGTTTCATACACTAGATAAATGACTGCACTGTATGCCTTCTTACTGGCATCACCAAATCCATGCAATTGGCAAGACAAAATCTCCCCTTCACTTTCATCATACACACACCTTGGTATAGATATTGTACCAACCTGATAAAGATCATTCAGCCACATTTCCCAAATTGAAGCTTTATCTGCAGGGAGGGGGTCATCCCAACCTAACTTTTCCACACACAACTCTTGAAATAGGACCTTAGCCTTGACTGCTACTGGGCTTATGATTCCCTGTGGGTCAAATAAGGTGGCAAGTGTGCTGAGAATACCCCTTTTTGTCACTCTTTCTTTGCCTTCATTCAACAATTTTCTCAAATCAAACTCTAAAAGGTCTTTCTGGGTATCCCATGTTATCCCTAGCACTTTGGTCTTCTCACCAGCTTCCTTAACTTGACCTAAAGTCTCCTTAGCAAATGTGCTGTCATCTGTGGTGGCTTTCAATTCTTTCAATACATTCTCACTCTCATTCTGATGAATCTTTAATTGCAGATCAGGGTCATTCGTCTTCCATTTTCGAAGCTTAAAACCACCCTCCTGTAATCTTCCTTTTGCTTTCTGGAAAAGAGCAAAAGCTTCATGAGTATTGCTGCAACCTGATACTAAGTCATCAACATAGAAGCCTTCGACTAACTTAGTGACAAAATTGGGGTCAATCTCTTTGTAATGCTCTATGTGATGTCTCAAAACTGCATTTAAAATGAATGGGGAAGCATTAACTCCAAATACCACGGTCTGATACCGGAACACTACAATCTTTGGATCCTCTGCCTGTACATCATCCACCCAAAGGAATCTCAAGCAGTCTCTGTCTTCTGGAATAATCTCAATGTTCAAAAATGCCTTCTCTATATCCCCTACCAATGCAACCTTGTTCTCCCTAAACCTCAAAAGGATTTCAAAAAGAAGGGGTGTCATGGGAGGACCAACATGAAGGCAATCATTTAGAGACACACCTGACTTTCTGGCTTTACATGAGGCATCAAATACAACTCTTACCTTTGTGGTCTCTGCCTCTTCCCTGATGACTGCTTGGTGTGCCAAATAATGCACATTTTTTGCACTTTCCAATTCTGAAACTCTTTCTATAATTCCAGATTGCTCCTGCTCAAGAATTATGTCATTGTATTTCTGAAGGGTAGAGGGGTCTTTCCTAAGCTTTCTTAGTAGGTTGTTGAGACGCATTAGGCTAATTTCAAAATTAGGGGGTAAATCACCATGTCCAACTTTCCATGGTAAACCAACTTGGTACCGCTTTCCTGTAAAAAAGATATTATCAATGAGGGTTTCATGAACTTCATTCTTCTCTCTGATTCCAAGGCTGTCTAAATCCCAAAGTGTATGCACTCTTTCCTCAATCTGCTGTTTGTCTGACTTAGAATGGCTGGAAATAAAATTCACATTAGTTTTGTAAGTAGAATCTGAAGTCTTACCTCCTTTCAATGGGCCAGAAAGTACCCAACCAAGTGTTGTTTTGACAGCTACTGGCTCTTGAGGCCCCCCTCGTACTGTTTCCCCTTGCTGAAACTCCCAGACAAAGTTAGAACCAATGAGAATATCCACCTGCAATGTTTCTTCATTCCTGCAAACATCTGAGAAATATATCTTATGCAAGTGGTGGTAATTGCCCTTAATCAACTCAACATGCTCATTTGGAATGCTGGCAATTTCATCAACAACAAAACATTCCAATTTCACAGGCTTCCCACCATGCAAAGGAACCAAGGAAAACTCCACAATATCCCTCATCTTCACCTCTGCTTCACTCTTCCCAAAAGCCTGTATTCCCAAACTTTCACTCCTTGTTGGCCTTAAACCTATCCTACCTACAGCCTTGGCAGTGATAAAGGACTGGTGTGAACCAGTGTCAAATAACACTCTCACTTTGCTCTCTCTTTTTCCATCTACTTTTGCCAAGGCTGTCTGCAAGGCTACACTCTCCCCACAATAAGTACTGCCCACCCAGGAAGTGGCATTTGCATTAAGTGGGGGTGAACTGGGTTTGGGTTGCGCTTCCTTATTCGCATCTTGTCCTACAGGGTTTTCCTTGGACTTAGGCCCACTGCAAATAGCAACATGATGTTTACCATTGCAGATTCTACACCTGATCCTAGAACGGCAATCAAAAGCCCTATGGGCTGAATTAAGGCAAACATAACATTTAGCATATTTACGTAAAATCTTCTTACGTTCCTCAGGGTCCTTCACCGTAATACAAGTTTCTGGTGAATGTTCTTCCAGGCAAAATACACATTTTCTTTTTCCATTTCCAGCGAACAGCATGTTTGCAGTTCCGGTTTCTTGATTCTGTTTAGGCCTTGAACCTCTCTCTTCGTTGCCGGCTTTGCCATTCCCTTTCGTCACAATCAATGGCATATGGCTCTCTCTCACGGATACTTCCTTCTCTAAGGCAACCAGCATGTCGTCCAGCATCCACTCCATTTGTTCCTTATCACTGAAACGAATCATGTTTATTCGAATATTCTCTGGAACTTTCTCCATCAAGAGAGGCACAACGTAACTCGAATATGTGTACTTGTCAACACCCAAAGCCTCGAGACCGCGAAAATGTGTCTCGATCTGATCATGCAACGCTCGTAGCCTAGCAACATTTTTCTCGCTGAAGACTGGTGACAAGGAAGTGAGCTCATTGATGTGTGTTCTCTCAATCACGAGGGGTCTTGCGTATCTTTTCTTCAACAAATCAATGGCCGTACCGTATTCTGCATCAGTTATGGGCATTCCCGCGATGACGCTTCTGGCAGGCTCTTCCAAGAAACTCTTGAGATATTTGAATTTATCCACGTTGGCCAACTCTTCGTTTTCGTGTATAGCCGAACAAAACCCATCCCAGAATTCCTGCCACTCGTAGATTTTTCCATTAAATTTTCTCAACTCTAATTTTGGCAATTTAACATTCACTCTTTTTCCTTGGGATCCGATTGACGACAATGAACCGATTGAAGCAAGGCTTTCCCTTGAATCACTTCTCTGAAGATTCGGCAATTTCAATTTTTCAAGGGCTTCTTCGATCGAAATTAAAGCGCACGACAGTTTTTCCTTATACTCCAGAGCATCGTCCATTTCTTTATCCGCGGTTTGTTCGTCTGCATGTTCAGTTAATAATTCTAAAATCTCATTGTCCAAATCTTTCAAGTCACTCCGTTTTTCGATAAGTTCATTCTGATAATGTTTGAGCTTTCTCTTATCCACAGGGTCAGTCTTGAGAAGCTCATCGACTTTGTTCACGATCTTCGTCACGTTTCTTCGATGCGTCGTTCGTTTCTTCTTCACTTTATCGACGTTCTCCATTCTAAAATTTCTCTATAATTCTGCAACTGAAATTATCATCATCCCTTGGCTTGGTGGACCATAATGTTGGAGCTTTTACACTCCAAGCACGCTCGTTCGAAAGGGCGAAAATAACTTTGCAGAATTGCACTCAAACAGAAGACATGTATCCTTGTGAATCCACTTTCATTCAATCTGCACTCTACGTTACGTATGCAATCTCTACAAGCAATCTATCAATCTGAGCAATGCTGAATCTTCAACACTATTTCTTTGAAGTCATGCGGTTTCGACAAGGAAATTACTTTAGCAATAGTTCAAAAATAATAGCCAATCAAATATTGACAACTCAAGTTAGTATGTTTTTTATCAAGTTCATTTGCGTAAGCCTCTTACACTAAAAATACATTGTAAATTAGTCAGTATCCGGAACCTCACATGAGTCTGCATGGAACCGAGGCTATTACGTATAATGGCTTCAAATATAACGCAAAAGAAAAAATAACATGAATCACTAAAGTGCCGACAAGAATCAATGAAAATAGTCCAAATAACTAAAGTGTTACTCTACTACCATGTGCTTGCAAATGCATGATGGCGCAAGGGTGGGGTTTCCCCGACAATTTGCTTTATTGCTAGTTTATAGATGGTACCAGTTTTAGCATCACTCATCAAGCTTGGATATAATTATTTATGCTCACATTTTTCTGGTGCCCCAGTCAAGGTCATTGACTCGATGTAATTTTGATTCAGTTGCAAGTTATTCCTTGGTCAAAACCCAGTTGATACTTGCACGCGAAACCGGTCTAAATTAAACCAGGTTATCAAAATGTTGCATTCTAACTGGTCATTCAAATAAATCGAGGGTTTTGATTGGTTGCAAATGAGCATGGTTTAGATAAAGCAGGTTTAACTGTGTCAGTGTAAATGCAGTGATAGCCAAAGAACGTACCTGCTTTACCCAATGATATAGAAACGGCGCTTCAGAGTCATTGTGCTCATTCACCATATTCTGTCGAATGAGTGGCTGGATTTACTACATGATCCTTAGATTGTTGTATTGAATTGAATTGTTTTGAACGAACAGATTAGCGAGCAAACAGATATGACGAAGAGCCACCTGGTTGATAACAAAAGATCCAAATCTTTAAATCGATGTAAAAATGCGGATGTAGAATTTAATGACCTATTTCCTTAAACTAAATGACTTCAAAGAAACTTCAGCCACTTTCTCATGACTCTACCGTTGGATTTCTCAGAAATCTTGCATATTTGTCGATATTACAGCCTATTTCATGTTTCAGCTTATTTTATGATGTGAGGTCATCAAATTTCTAAATCACAAACCAGAAGAGTGAAAGAGCTTTGCTTGATACCGTATAACAGAAATCCATAAAATATGGCTTTTTTGAATATCATTTTGTAGAACCATAAACAGACATAATGCTATTATGCACTGCACAATCATGTATGGCAGCTACCAATAAACTTAGCTTTAAAAAGAACTAAACTAAACTTTAATCAACTAAATCAAACGTAACAGGAACAGGAAAAAATCAATAAATTGAAAACGTTAAAAGATGGGTATGTGAACATCCAGGCACATTCGTTGTAAGGAGTTCAACCGACAAGGCTGGGTTTAGGTCGCAATTTCAATGGAATCTCTCAGTTTTCTTAGCATCCATAATGAACTTAGCCAGGCATCTAACAACTGTGGCGTTTTCGCTACTCATTATAGTAGAAAATTGTATCTCTGGGTCCAAGAGCACAACATTTGCAGCTGACAGTAGGACAGCTCTTGAATTATCATACGCAGGGAATATCGTCAAAAAGTGAAATTCGTCTTCGACTAGGTTTAAGTGGCACATTTTGCAGAGACGTTGTAGGCCTTTGTGCCTTCCCACCCCGATCAAAAGTGCATGGTTTTACAGAAGTTCCAATTCTGCTGCGCTAGTTCATCGAACCGAAGAGATCACTCAAAAAATTAGGCCATCTGAGATTTTCAACTTCATCTATGACACCGTCATACCTCTTACATTTGAAGTTTCTTTTCTAATCTGACTCACACTATAATCAACGAGTATTTATTCTACCTTGCAAATACAGAAATATCTGACCAATCACAATCAAGAATTTGTAATAAGGAAACTCCTCCTGGCTCGTTAAACTTAGTCAGCTACCACATTACAATCTGTAGAGAATACCGCTGCCTATAAGGCGTCTCTAGAATTTGCTAACGGTTCTTACCAAATGTTCTTGTAGATACAAGGATAAAAGTTCAACACTTAACGAGTATGACTAACTACCGTTTATGCTCGAAGCAAAATACCTGAAAAGGAGAAACTGTTAAATGAATGAATATGCGCGAGCTGGGTGCGCAACTGTAAATCCGATGAATCTGTTATTTCTGAATGCTATTTCTATATTCTGTATCACTATAATTATCTATATCCTTTGTGAAAATATCACAGCAAATGACAAATAACTCTTATAACAAACATTACCAACCTCTCATAGTTCCTTTCTCCCTCTTGATGTGTCTACGCAGTTTAGCAGGCTAGTTTTTTTGTTTATAGTCCAGCGTTATTTGTTTACAATGATTTGCTTTATTGCTAGTTTATAGATGGTACCAGTTTTAGCGTCACTCATCAAGCTTGGATATAATTATTTATGTTCACATTTTTCTGGTGCCCCAGTCAAGGTCATTGACTCGATGTAATTTTGATTCAGTTGCAAGTTGTTCCTTGATCAAAACCCAGTTGACACTTGCACGCGAAACCGCTCTAAATTAAACCATGTTATCAAAATGTTGCATTTTAACTGGTCATTCAAATAAATCGAGGGTTTTGATTGGTTGCAAATGAGCATGGTTTAGATAAAGCAGGTTTAACTGTGTCAGTGTGAATGCAGTGATAGCCAAAGAACGTACCTGCTTTACCCAATGATATAGAAACGGCGCTTCAGAGTCACTGTGCTCACTCACTATATTCTGACGAATGAATGGCTGGATTGACTACATGATCCTTAGATTGTTGTATTGAATTGAATTGTTTTGAACGAACAGATGAGCGAGCATACAGATATGACGAAGAGCTACATGGTTGATAGCAAAAGTTCCAAATCTTTAAATCGATGTAAAAATGCGGATGTAGAATTTAATGACCTATTTCCTTAAACTAAATGACTTCAAAGAAACTTCAGCTACTTTCTCATGACTCTACCGTTGGATTTCTCAGAAATCTTGCATATTTGTCGATATTACAGCCTATTTCATGTTTCAGCTTATTTTATGATGTGAGGTCATCAAATTTCTAAATCACAAACCAGAAGAGTGAAAGAGCTTTGCTTGATACCGTATAACAGAAATCCATAAAATATGGCTTTTTTGAATATCATTTTGTAGAACCATAAACAGACATAATGCTATTATGCACTGCACAATCATGTATGGCAGCTACCAATAAACTTAGCTTTAAAAAGAACTAAACTAAACTTTAATCAACTAAATCAAACGTAACAGGAACAGGAAAAAATCAATAAATTGAAAACGTTGAAAGATAGGTGTGTGAACATCCAGGCACATTCGTTGTAAGGAGTTCAACCGACAAGGCTGGGTTTAGGTCGCAATTTCAATGGAATCTCTCAGTTTTTTTAGCATCCATAATGAACTTAGCCAGGCATCTAACAACTGTGGCGTTTTCGCTACTCATTATAGTAGAAAATTGTATCTCTGGGTCCAAGAGCACAACATTTGCAGCTGACAGTAGGACAGCTCTTGAATTATCATACGCAGGGAATATCGTCAAAAAGTGAAATTCGTCTTCGACTAGGTTTAAGTGGCACATTTTGCAGAGACGTTGTAGGCCTTTGTGCCTTCCCACCCCGATCAAAAGTGCATGGTTTTACAGAAGTTCCAATTCTGCTGCGCTAGTTCATCGAACCGAAGAGATCACTCAAAAAATTAGGCCATCTGAGATTTTCAACTTCATCTATGACACCGTCATACCTCTTACATTTGAAGTTTCTTTTCTAATCTGACTCAAACTATAATCAACGAGTATTTATTCTACCTTGCAAATACAGAAATATCTGACCAATCACAATCAAGAATTTGTAATAAGGAAACTCCTCCTGGCTCGTTAAACATAGTCAGCTACCACATTACAATCTGTAGAGAATACCGCTGCCTAAAAGGCGTCTCTAGAATTTGCTAACGGTTCTTACAAAATGTTCTTGTAGATACAAGGATAAAAGTTCAACACTTAACGAGTATGACTAACTACCGTTTATGCTCGAAGCAAAATACCTGAAAAGGAGAAACTGTTAAATGAATAAATATGCGCGAGCTGGGTGCGCAACTGTAGGGGTGGAAATTCCCTAACACATGGTCACTACATCCAAACTTACTCAGCACTTTTAATATTCGAAAGTTAGGTCTTTAGTCAAAAAGGTTTCCAGTTTGAAATTAGATTTAAATTTCTTATAAGTACGTAGTTTACTGTTACGATCAGAGTTTACACTGGCTAAAGAAACTTCAGAATACCAATGGTGAACTGTCAATGGAACCACGCATTTCATATCGCTCTTCAAAAAGTACCTCACAAGACAGGAGGGATGGAATAGTATCCCACAATGCTTTGCATACCATTCATACTATCAGAGTAGCGCATTTGATCAGTCGGAAGCAGGGAGCGCCGGTCGGAAGTTTTGCACGAGCGCGAAGGATGTAGCTGTGACGTTGGCCTAAAATAACGGAAGCTTTGCAGGATGTCAATTCGCCGATTCTGAAACTAATTAAAACCACCCAACAGCTTTAATGCATTGGCGAACTACTATAAGCAAGATTGATTTGATTTGATTTATTTTAGGAGGGTTGCCTTTCGGTAAAAACCGTTTTTCAAGGGGCCCTCCGATAAAAACTGTTACTATACAAAAATACCAAATAAACTACCTTAACCCTAATTACAATAAAAACCATAATATTAAAAACCTATTTACAAGAATTGATTATATATATACATATTAGAAATAAAAACAAGAAAGAAAAACAAATCCTAAGTCTCTGACAGGGGCAGAACCCGCAGCGCCAGCACCGGCAGTCCCCCGGCGACACGACAACCTGGAGCGAACAGCGATCGAAACCATGACCGCCATTCGCCCCAAGCCGGCCCGCCGCCCAAGGACAACCAGCGCCACCGCCGCAGACCCCACCCCTGTAGGTATCTAAATAGATGTTTTGAAGCTATTCAGAGAGGATGCCTGCTTTGACTCAGCTGAAAGGCTATTCCACAATTTTGCACCCCTAAAAGAGAAACATTTCTGCCCAATTTGCAGATGTTTTCTTTGGTACCCTCAGGTCAGTCTCGGTATTTCGAAGGCAACGGGTGGAGCATTGTGAATTTCTTTTGAAAAGGCTATTCAAGTATTGCGGAGCCAGGTCATTGAGTGATTTGAAGACCATTGTTTTTGACTCATTACTGATGAGTTGTTCAATGGTCTTCCAGCCCAGCCTTTTGATAAGTGGCCTGCTTGGGGAGTCAAAGCTGCTATTCGTAACAATCCTGGCAGCTCGGTTTTGAAGCTTCCGTAGCTGCTTGATTTCACTAGAACCACAACAACCCCAAACAGAACAAAAGTATCGAAAGTGTGGCTCAACAATACCTGTGTAAAGATTCTCAAGAGTTACCCTTGGTAGAAACTTTTGGCGTGCTTTAAATAGCCGATGGCCTTGAGACCTTGGCAGAGACAGCCTTTATTTGCTCTTTCCAATATAAAGAGAAATCAATTTGGACACCAAGGTATTTTGTTTTTTGAACAACGTCAAGCTCATTGTCACGTATGTTCAATTCCAAATTCTGATTTGTACTTTTGAGAACGTTACGTTTTTGCCTGGTAGTAATATGCATGGCGTGTGTTTTTGCAACGTTCAAAGAAAGTTTATTGCCTTGAAGCCATGTATCCAATCGCCCAAGATCATTGTTAATAGCACCATTCAGCTGAGTCATATTCAATGCCTGGTGACACAAACTGGTGTCGTCAGCATACATGGACACAGTTGAACCCTGGACGGCCAGTGGAAGGTCATTGATATAGATGAGGAAGAGAAGAGGGCTGAGACATGAGCCTTGTGGCACACCGACTTCTACATCCCCTATGTCTGATGCAACACCATTAACCCTGCAGAATTGTTTACGGTTGGATAGGTAAGACCTAAACCAAGACAGCTCTCGCTGCTGAACACCATAAATTTGAAGTTTTTCACAGAGGATGTCATGATCAACAGTATCAAAAGCCTTTTTCAAATCAATGAATACTAGTCCCACAAGCCGACCAAGGTCCAAGCAATTGTACCAGTCGTCAGTATTTTTGAGCAAACAAGTAAGTGTAGAATGAAGCCTCAGAAACCCAGATTGATCAGGGGAGAAGAGACCATTTTCTTTCATATACTGATACAGCTGGTCAAAACAAGTTTTTCAAAGAGCCTTGAGATAACGGGTAAGACTGATATCGGACGGTAGTTTGATTTTTCAGTCTTGTCTCCATCTTTGAAAATCGGAGTAACTCTAGCTACTTTCCATGAATCCGGGAACTGGCTAGTTTCAATGGAAGTGTTAAACAAGAAAGCAAGAGAGTTTTCAATGAAGGGTAAGGCAAGCTTCAGAAAGTAGCTAGAGATATTGTCAATCCCAAAGCTCTTTGCAGTTTTAATCTTGGCAGATGCAGCCCTGATCTCTTTAACTTCAATGGTCTTGAAGTCAAACTTAGCCTTATTTGCATTGACTTCATATTCACCTGTAAGAAGAGGGTTGGGGACAGGATCAATTTTGTCTGCTAGTTCCTTGCCTATAGAGCAAAAGAAATTGTTCATAGCATCTGAAATGCCTTTTTTATGAACAGTTTCATTGCCAGCCACTTTGAGACACCTGATGTTACTGGACTTTGATCTCTTATTGAGAAGTTCATTAACTGCCTTCCAAGATTCTGTCACGTTGCCTTGGCATGCAGAGATCTTATCAGTGAGATATTGCTTCTTCAACTGAATATTCCTAGAGTTGACCTTGTTGCGGACCTGCCTATATGAATCCATAAGAAATTGGGATTTTCTTTTGGACGCAGCCTTTCTTAACTTATCCCTAGTCTGCATTAGGTCCCTAAGGTCTTTATCTATCCATGGGCAGTATTTCTCTAAAACACGCATTTCAGTTATTGGAGCATGTTTGTCTATGATCAAGGAAAATAGGTTCGACCAATAATTGACAAGAGTATTGATGTCATCTGTTTCAGTAAGCATTTGCTCCCAGCATATGCCAGAGACATCTGCCAAAAAAGCATCCTCATTGAAATTTTTCATTTTGCGGGTTTTGATCATTTTATGGTCTTTTTCTACTGCACCATTGAATTTACGAATGCAGTAAACCATATAATGATCACTCATGGAAACTTCATGTACCCCTGATTTTACAATGTTTCTGGCACATGTTGTAGCAATATGATCAATAATAGAGGAAGTTGTTAGAGTGACCCTAGTTGGCTCCTCAACAAGCTGTTTGAAGCTGAACAACTCATAGAGATCAAGCATGTGCTTTGAGTTGTTGTCTATAGGCTGTTCAGCTTGTTTTGGAGTGAGATCACAGTTTGTGTTTCCTAGGTGGATTATTTCTTTACCCTCTTTGTCCAAGAAAGAAAGAACCTTTTCCAGCTTATCAAAAGAGGCAACAGGGTCACTTGGTGGTCTGTACCAGGCAAGAACGAGAAAGGACTTACTTTTAGGAGGTTCCACTTCAATGCATATGATTTCTAAGTCATCAACTGGAACATCAGAACGAGGTTTGTATTTGATAGAGTCTCTAATATAGATAGAGACTCCACCACCATTGCAAGTCCTTTCCAGGCGTTCTTGCTGGTAGCCTGCAATGCTAGTCAACTCTTTTGGGTAATTAGGATCAAGCTTAGTCTCATTCAAGGCAAGAATATGTAGGAGCAAGCTTGCAGTGAAAACCTGACGAGAATATTGTTCTGTGTTGCTGTGGGGTACTCATAGTTTCTTCGGTAACATTGCATTGGACTGGACGAGGATCCGCATCTTGTTTTCAGGTGAAATAAAGCTTTAGATGTTGGGACGTAGCGGGCCTTAGATGTTTTTCTAGCAGTCAAAGCCCTTTGAAGTGTAAATGAAAACAAAGCATTGTTATGTCCCGTTCCCGTCTGTCAGAAAACGAAGAACAAATCTGATAATACATTTTGGTCGAAGTACGGTGCCTAGGCCCACAGAAACTTCCCACAAAAACGGCCGATTAAAGCTTAAAGCTCTGCGAGGAGGACGAAAAATTTTCTGCCATTTGCAAAATTTTGAAGAACGGCGCTCAAAAGCAAGCTTCGCGGGGGGCCTTTCTAACCCCCAAGAAAAGACCTAGACACATTCCGAAATTCTCTTGTTTCGCTCCCCCTGCAGACTTGTCGCTACAACAGAGACTTATGGACTTACTGTTCTGAAATCGGCAATTTACCGCAACCCGGAAGGGTATATATAAAAGCCGGGAGATGCAGTATGCCACTGTGAAGCAGTGAACATTTGCTTTTAAAGACTTTGTACCAAATGGGGTACTTCTGAATGGAACATTCTTTTCTTTCTCTTGAATTCTCAACCAATAGCATTTTGATGATGTTGTATAGGGTTTGAGATTTCATGGAAGAAAAGGAAACTCGCTTGAGAAAGATTGCTTGGAAGATCCCAGCACTAATCTATTCCTACAAAAACCTATCTATCTAATCATGCTGAGCCAATCACATTGTAACCTAAAGATGAAGGGTAATAGACAATTCTAGAAAAGCTTGCATTGGGGAGGGGGGCATTGATCAAGATGCATTCTGTAATGGAATCAACAGTGATTCTATAGAAATTTGATCATTAAATCAATGTGTCTTGGTCAAATGCTCCCACTCCAATGTCAATGCCAGCTTTCTGGAATTGTCTATTCATTCATATCCAAAGAAACACAGTGTGTTCTATAGATAGCAGAAGTTTGTGCATTTTCGACTCAATAATTGTCTGTTCTCAAGATTATATAAATCAAGTTGTTTCACACTCTAATGAGAGTCTGACCCTCATGACTTAGTTACAATCAATAGAGTGCTTATTGTGTAATGGGCGTGAAAGCATGACACCAAAACATTCAAATCAAGTAAAAATGAAACTCAGCATATGACACATTTTCAAGAAGATATAATAACAAAATATAAAGAATACTGCAACCTACTTGAGAAAGGTGAAATGATGTGTTTGTTTGAATCAAATTCTCAGATCAGTTATTGACTTCTACTTTTTACTGACTAAACACACACCAGAAAAACAAATTACAAGCTTTTCCCCAGGCAAGCTTTCATAAGGATTTGATTCAAGACAGAGTTTTGGCTTGCTCCTTTTTAGCCTCTAAAACCTAATCATCTCACTGCAGTATAAGGTTTCAGCTTAATTGATTTAACTTAATTTTTGCTTTAACAATCCAGAAGGGAAGGGATGGTTTGAGAGAAATTTGAGCCATCTGGTGCATTTTACCTAGAAAGCTGTTGCAAAGCCATGGCAAATTTGACAAACAAAGTTCAGCCAATTAGGTTGACTTCCATATCAAATTTGGGCTAAACTTGAAATTGAATAATTTTGGACTTGGTTACCGTACAATCAACCCACCTCAGTGCAATAAGTCTGTTGTGTTGAACCAGCAAGCTGTCATCTAACTTTTGGTTAAGGTTCATATTTGAAAGGAGGACAACCAAGTAACAAATTTTACTGAAATGAATTGCTAGAAATTGTCAAACTTTGCATTGACACAATAGTCTAAAAGCCTGGGTCTTTGCCAGGTCATACTCTATTTTCACAAAAAAATGATTCTTTTATCATTTTATCACCGACACTTTGAATGAAAAATAAACTTGGGCATGGAAATTTACTTTTGCTGAGATCAGCAGTGCATTCGCCTAGCGGGGAGCTGTGCTTGGCTTTTCTTTGCACAAGGGTGTGCCTGCAAAAATTTAATATATATATGGCTGTCCAGAATTTTTCCTTACAAATAGATCTAACTCTGGAAAAATTGCTGTAAAGCATACTCTAGACCACAAAAATTTAACTGAGCAATGATCCAATTAAGCAAAATATCCCCTTTTGACAATTCATGACAACCAGCTCCTACTGCTATGACAAAATAGATGAACATGATACCCTGAAAATGACACATCCTTCTTGAAAAAATATAGTGTACCCTTCTCCTCTCCCCAGGAGTATTTGGTGATTTTGACAAATTCCTTCTTGAAAGGAGTTCATGGATAAGCCTTCTGCTTTCATCACATCAAACATCAACAACTTCAAAA
The DNA here is from genome assembly GCA_964019985.1 of Aurelia sp. 4 Dawson et al 2005. Lineage (NCBI taxonomy): Eukaryota > Metazoa > Cnidaria > Scyphozoa > Semaeostomeae > Ulmaridae > Aurelia > Aurelia sp. 4 Dawson et al 2005. Next base: position 7,162,461 of record OZ026493.1, on the reverse strand, counting down.
TGCTCTGTTGCTTCAGAACAATGACAAAGCAAATAATCCCCTGTCCTGGGGCTTTGAAATGAAAAACAATATACTGTACAGCTGGCGTTTCTTCTGTGCCAAGGCAAATTGTCTGGTTTGGTTTCAGAATTATCTCCAGCCAGCATACATTGTCAGCTTTCTTCCAATGCAGCCACATAAACTTTGACAAATTCGCAAGATGCACTCATGATGCTCACCCGGTGCTCACGTGGTAGGGGGGAGAATCTCCTCTCTTTGCATTAGATTAGGCCAACCACGATTGGAAGTGGAACTACAGTATATAGTCTATGTAGACTAATACAACATATAAGCTCACAAATAAAGTCCTCAACAGTAACAGAGTCAAGTTGCTCAAAGTATTCTCGGCTCCAGGTCAGCATATGAAGAGGAAAATCCACAGTGCCTTGATGAGACAGGTTTTTGGTATCTCCCCAGTCGCAGCCAAAACGTAGAGTACTGTCGCCCTGAATGGGTCTAATCACAAAAAGAACTGATGTTCTCACTAACGTGTATGACTCTCCGAAATTTTTTCTTTGTGGATGCAGGCTTCATTTCCTTGCCAAATATTATTTCTAAGCCAAACAGGGGCGGATCCAGATATTTGAGTGACCGATGCGAATCTGCGAAGCCCCCAGAAAATTTTTGAGTGACCACGCCCCTCAAACTCTCGGAAAACATGGGCAACGCCCTTTTTCGATTTTTGTTTTAGCTGGAAGACCTTACTTCGAACATTATTTCAGGTACAAGGATCTGCACATTTACCTCAAGTCAGATCTATTCAAGCCAGTGCTTTTCGAAGTGCTGTTTACATCTTGGCCCAGACAGGCCCAATTTCGTTGTTTACTGATTTGGTGTTGCCAGGAAAGTTCCCCTCCACGGACTATTTTATTCAGTCAACCACAATTAGGTCCTCTAACACTTTGAAGAAGCGTTTAAGTGCACTGTACGCTGTACTTTCCTTTCAGGCGAGAGGAGGCGAGACAACCGAACGGTGAACAACAACAATAGTAGAGGGCAATCTATTGCTCAATAGTAACCTTTGGACTGCATCGGTCAACCGGTGCAAAACGCTGATTTTTCTCCACTCAGGAACTCAGGGGTCTGGGGACCGATGCATTTTTGCGATCGTTTGTTGAGAAGAAAGGAGCTGTCAAAGCTGTTATGATTGACACCGATGCACTCATCAAAATGATTACGCAAGCTTCTCCTGTTGGCTTTCGTTGCCTTGTCGAGACGCGCGTCACACATCAATTGAATAGCGGATTAGAATAATAATGGGATTTACCGTAGTTGTTTTGAGGTCACTTATTCTTTTGATAATAATGGGTCTAATGTTCTAATGGTCGGCCATGGCTTTCGTGTCTGAGTCTGAAGCTACGAGGTTACTTCTAGGAGCAGTTGCACCAGAAAGAAGGGGGCATTTCGAAAGACCTCAAATGCTTTGAGTGTACATTTAGGTAATAACTAAATGTTAATCTAAATCAGCAAGTGTTGGGTATAGGTTGAATTCTGGAGGGCCTAGGGTCTCCCATTCATACTAGGTCCGCTTTGGATTTGGCAATATTGTCCTGACGTCAATAGGGCCTAGTTCCTCATACCTGCATCAGTCAGAGTGAGTCAAACATGATGCCATAACTTGGTAGCCTATCAGAGACTAGATACCTACGTAAACAAATTCCTTGACGTATTTGGAACTTCCTGGTAGGGCACTGTATTTAGGGATCTCACCCAGTAGTTGCCTCTCACTTGCAAATCTTCATGGACACATAACATCTTTGGGTCCAACACTTTCCTTGCACGAAAACGCGCTTCCAAGCGCCAGCTTCAGCAACTTGCTGGCAAGCTAAATTGGGCTTGCCATGTGGTGCATGGGGGGCGCACCTTTTTACGTCGTATTTTAGACAGTTTGAATTCGCTTCGTTCCGCTTCTGCCAAATTTTGCTTCACTCCGGAGTTCCGTAAGGATTTATTCTGGTGGCAGAGTTTCTTAGCTGTCTTCAACGGCAAACGATTACTTCACAGCAAAGTTCCAATAGCTGATGTTGAAACAGATGCCTCCCAGGATGCCGTTGGCACCTTTTTTCGGGGGGATTGGGCCTATTCCTTTCTGCCTGCGGATGCCCCTCTTGTAGCTCCCCTCCATATTAACGTTAAAGAGGCATTTGCAATCTATCTAGCTGTCAGGAGGTGGGGTCCCCAATGGGCTAACCACCATGTGATTATCCACTGTGATAATCAAGCCGCAGTAGCCATGATTAATAAGGGCACTACTGCCAACCCTATGGTCATGTCATGGCTCCGGCATCTGTTTTGGCTATCAGCTATTCATAACTTTCGTTTAACCGCAGTTTATGTTCCAGGCATAGACAATATTCGTGCAGACCGTCTTTCTCGTATGCATAACGGCGTTGCATTATTACAGCTGTATTCAGAATTTTGTAAATCCACACCTTCACACCATGTCTCCCGTGAGCTCCTTGTCAACCACATGTCTCCCAATAGTGCTTTGTTTCTCTGTTCCAGGTTCTGCACAGGTGTACAGGGAGCTCACTGAGGAGATTGCTTTCTTTCGCAACCAGACATTTGCCCAAAGCACCAAAAAGACCTATAGCACACATCGAGATACCTACCTCCGGTTTTGTCATTTTATGAACATTCCTTCAGTGCCTGCTTCTACACATGGGATTTGCCTTTACGCTGCATATTTGGCTCGGTCACTAAAGTTCTCCAGCATCAAACAGTATCTTGGCATTATTGGCCTGATGCACAAAGAATTTGGCCTTAACAACCCTCTCAGTGGGAATTGGCAACTCTCTTCCCTTCTCACAGGGGTCAAACGAGTTCATGGCAATGCCCCTCAACAGAAGCTCCCTATCAATTTTGATATCCTGCGTGGTATTCATTCACAGCTCAACCTCACCTACAGTGTTGATGCTGCCTTCTGGGCAATATGTCTGGTTGCCTTTTTTGGTATGTTTCGCAAATCACATTTACTCATTAACAAGGTTGGAAGCTTTGATCCTGATAAGCAGCTCACTAAGGCTGATTTCTCATTCTTTCCGGGGGGTGCCCTCATTAGGGTGCGCTGGAGCAAAACCATTCAGTTTAGGGAAAAGGTGGTGCAGATACCCCTGATAGCATCCCCAGGCTCCCCGTTTTGCCCAGTTTCTGCCGTCTCTCGAGCTTTCGCCTTCACCTCCCACGTATCCCAAGACTCCCAGGCTTTTCAATGGGTTCATTCCTCCCTTGCTATTCGGCCGTTCACCTATGGGTTATTCATGGCTAAGCTGCGTACATGCCTGAACAACTGTGGCCTCCCAGGAATGGAATTTGGTTCCCGTTCCTTTCGGCGCGGGGGGGCTTCATTGGCCTTCCAAGCTGGGCTACCCCTTGAGATCATCAAGATTTTGGGTGACTGGAAGTCTAATGCAGTCCTCTTGTACCTCACTGTTCCCCTTGATATCAGAATCAAAGCTACCTCTCTCCTTTCACAACTAATACCAAAACAATAACATTCCACCTACACAACATCCTTTGGATTTGGCTGATTATTACTATACTGTAATAATTGTTAAATAAAAATGTTAAAAGACTGTTAACTGTATCGTATATGTTTTAGATTTAGAGATGTGTTTTGTGTGTTATGAGAATTCATCATATTCCCAACACTGTCTCCTTTCTAACACATATCTGATTTAGGTGTACATTTAGGTAATAACTAAATGTTAATCTAAATCAGCAAGTGTTGGGTATAGGTTGAATTCTGGAGGGCCTAGGGTCTCCCATTCATACTAGGTCCGCTTTGGATTTGGCAATATTGTCCTGACGTCAATAGGGCCTAGTTCCTCATACCTGCATCAGTCAGAGTGAGTCAAACATGATGCCATAACTTGGTAGCCTATCAGAGACTAGATACCTACGTAAACAAATTCCTTGACGTATTTGGAACTTCCTGGTAGGGCACTGTATTTAGGGATCTCACCCAGTAGTTGCCTCTCACTTGCAAATCTTCATGGACACATAACATCTTTGGGTTTTTCCCCACCCTCCACTCCACATATCACCTAAAACACATTTAGTTGCCTACTATTGCTGATTATTACTATACTGTAATAATTGTTAAATAAAAATGTTAAAGGACTGTTAACTGTATCGTATATGTTTTAGATTTAGAGATGTGTTTTGTGTGTTATGAGAATTCATCATATTCCCAACACTGTCTCCTTTCTAACACATATCTGATTTAGGTCTAATAAAAATTCTGCTGCACAGACTTCCAGATAATCGATCATGTGAAATTGACCGATGCATTTGCATCGGTTGCATCGGTCTGGATCCGCCCCTGAAGCCAAAAACATTTTCACCCAATTTCCTCTCAAAACTGTTGCTAACATCAGCAGCAGTCAAATCAACACAATATTGTCAGGGCCTCAGCCGGGAAACTTTGCTAGCTGAGAAGCCAGGAATCTCGCTACAGTTTCTACATTGAATGAACTTTGAGAAAATATGCATGGCATCTGGCATTTGACATTCTTGACAACACGAGAGTTTAAAAAACAAATCATGCTATTCCTGCGATCGATGAAGCTCAAATTTACGTAAAACTCAACTGTTGCGGTAATTCTCAAAGTGAAGAGACACCAAACTTGATGAAACTCTCAAAATGTATCAAAATAAGTACAGAAATAAGTAAACTGACGCAAAACCGGCACATATAAACTTGCATCACTACGTGGAGTCGTTTGAAAACAATAGACCCATTCAGGGCGAAGTTTTCCCGATCTATTTGCCTCTTGAAAAATGCTCATATATCGGCAACAGGAATTGGGAAGATGTTTCGATAAATGTTAGAATTAACTCTTAAAAGGTTGGTATGAACTGTGAAACAGGTTAACTGGATATCAAATGCACAAAAGTGGAAAATATACAGGCTGCCCCATTAAACCCAATATCAACGCGGAGGGAAGATTTGACGAATCTTGCAAGTCCACAAAAGATAGCCTTGCTGAAAAGCTTCATATTTTTAGAAATATCGCCTTCAACGAAACACAGGCAAAGAATATCAATGAAAAGTGCCAGCAAAACATTTCATTGGGTTTTTGAAAAATATCAAATCCAGGAGCCTTGTATTTTACGTCGAAGGAAGAGCGTGTGATTCTGACGAAAAACGGTATTAGACCCATTTAGGGCGAAAGTACTCTAGCGAATCAACATCTCGACTGCTTCTTCTTCTTCTCGGTTTCGACAGTCGGCATGCCATTTGACAAACTTCTCCTTCATCATAGCCACGGTGGGCATACATACATACATACATACATACATACATACATACATACATACATACATACATACATACATACATACATACATACATACATACATACATACATACATACATACATACATACATACATACATACATACATACATACATACATACATACATACATACATACATACATACATACATACATACATACATACATACATACATACATACATACATACATACATACATACATACATACATACATACATACATACATACATACATACATACATACATACATACATACATACATACATACATACATACATACATACATACATACATACATACATACATACATACATACATACATACATACATACATACATACATACATACATACATACATACATACATACATACATACATACATACATACATACATACATACATACATACATCATTTTGTTGATGAGCAGGTAAGTTACTGGCAGCTTGCAGCTGATGTGTACCTGCTATTTAATCTACTTACAATAAATAAGTAAAAACTTAAAGTCACTGGTAAACAAAATTTCTATCTTTAAAACTTAGGTGTCCTGTTCCTTTAATGAAATTAAAATTGTTAATATGAGTCCTTTGTTTCTTTAAATGTACTTTAAAATTTTCAACAGTTTTCAGTTTTAAATCTTCTGGTAAGCTATTCCAAATAATTGGTCCCCTAAAAGCTACCGTGTTTCTTCTGATATCTGTTCTAAATGAAGGGATCTTGAAGGCAGTTTTTCTTCTTAGTTCATACCTTTGTCCTTCCTTTTTGCTAAACAGCTGCCCGATTGTTGGGATTACTTTCTCTAAGTTAACTTGCTGCATTATCGTCAACAATCTCCTTTTGTAGATATATGAAAGGGGGTCCCAATTTGCTATCCGTAAGATTTCCTCATTGTTATATTTTCCTTTGATGCCATGAATAATCCTGGCAGCTCTTATGTGTGTCTTTTCTAGCTGGTTGAATAGTTGCTCTCCACATGTACCCCATATTGAAATGCAATACGTTGTTGCAGGGATAATTGTTTTGTAATATAGATCTTCCAGAATTTGTCTCTTTAAGTATCTCATACTTTTAAGCTTCTTTATCTTGGCATTGTATGATTTTGTAACCCTACTTATCTGGGGAGCCCAACATAGTTTTTGGTCAAATTTTATCCCCAAGCACTCAGCTTCATCAACATATTCTATGCTATTCTGTCCAATTTCTAACTCCTTTAGTGGTCCTATAAATTTATGCCTGTTTAGTATTAGAGCTTTGGTCTTTCCAGAGTGCAGTGTAAATTTGTGTTGTATACACCAAGTGTTGATCTCTATTAACATTTTAGACATTTTTGTAGTTACTTCCTCTATTGAATTCCCAATGCAGAAAGCAGCATACATGTGAATCTGGCCAACTGACAAGCAATTTGGAAGGTCTCCTACATATATTGAGAATAGTCTTGGACCTGTAAGGGAGCCTTGAGGGACCCTGCATGATACTGGCAACAGCTTTGATGTTACACCATTTATTTCACAAAATTGTTTCCTCTCAGTAAGGTAATCTTCAATCCATTTTGATATATTTCCACATATTCCTACACTTTGCAACTTAAAGGGCAGTATCTGATGGTCCACTGTATCAAAGGCCTTCCTAAAATCTATCAGTAGAATGCCCACATATTTTCCATTGTCCATGGTTGATTTCCAGGTTTCAGTGAGATAAAGTAATAAAGATTCAGTTGAGAGGCCTTTCTCATATGCCCATTGGTTTGGGTTTGGTACTTCCTCTACTTGATCATCAATTTCTGAGCACACAACCCCTTCTAGCTGTTTGCTTGGTATAGATAACATGCTTAATGGTCTATAGTTTCCATGATCACTTGGGGGTTCACTTTTGAAAGTCATCTTTAGTTTAGCAATCTTGTATTTAGTTGGAAATTTGTTTTGTTTCAGACTGGTGTTGCATACACTTAGAAAACCATCTGTGAACGCTCTCCCTGATGCCTTTATCTCCTTTGCAGTGATTTTGTCAGCTCCTGTAGCTTTTCCAGTCTTTACCCTTTGTATTTCTTTTTCCAGTCTTGCTTTTACACTTGACCTTTGTGTTATTGTTGGGGTTACTCTGCTGATGTAGCTTATGTCTGGTGCTGCTATAGATGTAAGGTCCTTTGCTAGATTTTCACCAACCCTTGAAAAGTAACTATTAAATGCATCTGCCTTTTCTTGGTCAGTGTGTATAAGAGATAATTCATCATTCTTGATGGGCCCTATGGTAGTGCTGGTTTTTCTTATTCCTGTCACTTCTGCAACTCGAAACAATGTTGAAGAGGCAATGAAACTCCCTTCAGGTCATCTCTTTTGAACAAAGCAAACAACAAATCCTTCTTCTGTGAGAAAACAGGCCTTCAAACGGCTAACGGTATTCGGCGAAATAACGAAATAGCGAAATAACGAAATAGCGAAATATCGAAATAGCGAAATAACGAAATAGCGAAATAAGGTAAAAGTGGCCTTACGAAAATATTATGATTGTGAAACAGCCAAATACGACAAATTTAGGCCAAACAGGAAAACTTTGCAGAATATTGCAAGACGTTGCAGTTCTTTCAGATCAGTCATCCTCCGTCATTCCAAGTGCAGTTATTTTGCATAAGAAACCCCTAAGACACAAGGGTACTGCTGCGTGCAAGTTTTGCTATAATCTAATGAAATGTTTGGAAAATTGTATGAGGGTTATTATCCTATTGATGCCCTCAATAAAGGGTGACACACTTCCTTGAAGGGGGCACTCGATCCTTTTCACTTTTTCAAAACTTTTTTCTTGATTATGGAAACTTTTTTCGGCTTTGAAAAAGTTTTGCGGTGGCCCATTTCAGCCACCTAGTTCTTTGCCCCTAAAGTTGATAAAAGTTTGCTCACCTCTTTAAAATGTTTTGAAGTGCTTGGACTAGAAAGATTTTTAAAATGGTAGTATAAAGTTCTTTATGTCAGATACATGAATTTTTTTTAAGAAACTGCTTATAAGAAACTCAACTCTCAGATTGCCAAAGATGAAGAAACTCCAGTAATGGGAAAATGCAACTTAAGAAACTATTTGTTTTGACAAAAGAAATTTAATTCATTTTCATTTCTTTTCTGTATCATATTACTTGGAAGGTACTTGAATAATGTCTAAACATTGGAAAAGACTCACAAAACATTGCTTCGAAATGTTCCAGGGCAGCAGGAAGTAAACATGAAGAGTTTTACGTAACATTTAAAAAAACTCGTAGGAAACTCCGAGTGCTCAAAATCCGCATCATGAAGCAAAACGAGCAAGCGAAAGTACCCTTGTGTTCCTAGACAAAATAAACAAGTTCTCTAATGCCAAAGGTAATACTTACCAATACAATATTTTGGTAATCTTAGGGGTTTCTTATGAAAAATACCTGAACTTTGGATTACAGAGGTTGACTAATCTCGAAGAACTGCAACATCTGCAACATCTTGCAAATTTTTCCTGTTTGGCCCGTTTCTACTGTTCAAAATGAACACATTGTTGTCCACTCTCAGCCGTGTTGTCATCGATTTGATGCCCAAAGACCTTTGATAATGATGTGGGCCCATATTTGTCCTATTTGTTTCAGAATCATAATATTTTGGTTAGGCCACTTTTTCGGTATTTCGCTATTTCGTTATTTCGTTATTTCGCTATTTCGCTATTTCGTTATTTCGCCGAATACCGTTAGCCCTTCAAACTGCTCCATGACTTCCATGGGTAAATTTTGAAGTGCTCCTCCGGCTGTTGGCAAGCTGTGGGGACGCCATGTTGGTCCGGTAAATCGAGTTATCAAACCTAATTTGCATGATAGCATCTGTTACAAATTGTGATTGGTCTAAAACCACGAAAGCCATCATTGTTTATGAAATTCAGTGCTCTGATTGGTAACAATAAAATTTGCGGTGAGTTTCCGTTTTCAGAACATATGTCCATATGTCCCTCAACTGAAGCGATAACAACAACAACAACAACAAGCGAAAGTTAGAGGGACTTACGTAATGTAGTCCAGAAAAGACCATCAACCAATCGAGCACTGAAGACTGAAGTACTGTGTAAGTGAGGAGGAGCTTTCCGAGAACTGCAATTCAGTTCCTCCTTTGACAAAAAACGACGACAATAGCTGCATTTCCGCTCATTCAAAGGTTTGGTCAACTGGTCGACAATTTATAGTTGCCACCAAGTTGAATCACTTCATTCAATCATTATTGGCAATAAGGTTTCGCAGACGTTAAAGTCAAAGGAAACAACCAACGGTAAGTTAGCTATCCATTTTTAGAGCAAAATAGATGCAGTGGCCTAATGCCCATCCGGCCAGATAGATACGTTCTTCTGTTTGTGATGACTCAAGTGTGGTGTGCATGGTTCAATGACTTTGATCTGCCACGAAAGTAGCCTGTAAGAAATGTTTCAGGTTAGCCGCAGACATGTTTGATTTGTATGCTAGAACACTATAGAACGAAACCGAAGTGTGTTTGATTCAGAGTTTCTTGGGTAGGTAGGTACCCAGGGCCGGGGGAAAAATACAGAGTAGATTTTTAATATCCAGTGCAAACAGACCTTTCTATGGCTATTTATTTGATGAACAATCGTAAATCAAGCAAATCAAATGCCAAAATTTTCGATCTTCGTTTTACAGAATGGCCCACTCAGGCCTAGTTTATACTGCGTATTATTGCCGAAGCGAATTAAAATAATAACAAGGAAAAAGTCTAAGTGTAAATTTGATGCGGTTGTAAAACGCAGTATAAAACCAAACACGAATTTTGGCATTAAATTCACCATGCCCTGCCGCATTTTGGGCGAATTTAACAAATCAATTCGGGCTGGTTTTATACTGCGCAATTGTGGCGAAGCGAATTGAACTGAAACGGAATTTTCCGGATGAATTTCCTGATGAATCCGGAATTTCTTTTGAGGAGCATGCGCATTGATCACTGATCAAAGCATTTGGCGGCAAACAAGATGGCGCGTTTCAGAAGGATGGCTTTAACATTGGATGAAACAGATGAAAGAAAAGACGATGCAAGCATATTCAGTGATGGGGGATTTGTGCTGGAAGCATTTCAGTCAGGGGGGGGGGGAGAGCGATGCTGACAGCTCTGACTCGTTAGATGAGCCACAGTACAAATCTGGCAACAAGAGGAAGGCAGCAGAACAGGACGGAGCTGTGAACTCTTTGACTTTGACCTCGCCTGAGAAGAACCCGAAGAAACGAGTGGGTCGTAAAGCAGCCTGGCCTGATGAATGCATTGATGAGGTTGTTGACATCATTTGTGAAAGTGACTACTATCGCAAAAAATTGATTTTTACAAACAACAAATCATTCAAGAACACCGAAATTTACGAGAAAGTTGTTAAAGAAGCAACAGAACGTTTGGCAGCAAGAGACAAGGAGTTCCCCTTTACTAGCCAGCAAGTAAGAGCCAAGTTCAAATCATGCGTGGCAATCTGCAAGAAAGCAGCAATGCTCAGGCAAACAGCATCAGGCATTGATAATTTCATATATTCTAAAGGTTACAGCAAGTGGTTCAAGCAACTTTATCATTTTATCCAGTCCAGAGATTCATGCCAACCAGATCTTGGCATTGAACCATCTGCCACTCCTTCATCTGCTGAAAGTGACACCAGTTTATCTACATCATCAAAAGAATCTTCATCCTCCAAGGACTTGTATGTGCCAAAGAAAGCCAGAAAAGAGAAAGGCCCAAAAATCCAGGAGGTTGTGGAAGAGGCTGTCAAGGTTTTCAACAAAGCTGTTGAACAAGATATTAGCAAAGATATTTTAGATTTCATGAAAGAGGAGAATGAGCGTGCCAGACAGCATGACAGGGAAATGATGCAAATGCAGATGAACATGTTCAGATCATGCTTCTCAAGTCCTGTGTCAGAACCACCACTGACAAATCAGCCACATCTTTATTCCTCCTCATATCCAAGTCACCCATATCACCAACAGCAGATGTATAGGCACTCAGATGAAATACAAAGTGAATCATTTTCAGCAATTGGATCTGCTGTCAAGAACTACAGTGAACTTTAACAACTTTAACATCTTTGATTATGAATCTCACAACCCTAACTGAATGGTTATTACCTAAACAACATAGAAAAAGTTAAATGTGCGTCATGAATTTTTGAACCAGATATTTTCATTATGGATGTTTAAAATGACCCCTTGATTGTGTCAGTGTGTATAGTAATAATCACAGCTTTTAGTGGTGACTAGGTGATGGCCCTAAAATGTTAGGTCGCACATTCCCATCATCTGAGGACTTGAGTTATCACTGGTGTTCCAACATGTAAGACCTCTGGAAGTCAGACTGGTAAGCCTCTTTTAATAAATATTGAGTTGGTTATGTTAGTAGATATTTAGTGTGCTTTACTTCTATACTGAATCATTGTTGTCAAATTCAAAGAAAGCTGTTACATCATATCATATTGAAGCATCCAATTGCTTTTTGCTTACCATTACCCAGCACTGAACATATTAAAACTTTACCTCAAAGAAGGGCACTGCTTTCGGTGGGAGAAGGTGATTTATGAAGAAGGGTGCCTAACCAAGAAAAGTGTTTCCTGCAAAGGTTGTTTACATGATTCCATTGACATTGTTCAATGTCTTGCATTTTCACTATTTCATGCTTTGGCATATACATTTCCGAAATAGATGCTTTAATTGGCAAGGGGCTTATTCAGTTTTTGGATATCCTAGAGAGTAGCATACTACAAAGAGCTAATTTTGAGTTTTTAGGGTATTCACAGTAAGTTTAAACCAGCTTCTTTCATTCACGAGACGCTAACTTTCTCTCATTTATCCTAAACATTGAAGTCCCCAAATCAAGCTAGCAATTAAGACAAATTTTGTAAAACAGAAGATTCAACTTTTCAAAACTTCAAAGTACTTTGCTCTACAGAAGAATAGATTTTACACATCCAATAGCACTGAATCAATCAAATAAACTGAGGAGGCAAAATACCATTTTGTTACACTGAAGGTGTAAAATCTATTCTTGATGCTTTCAAATTGCTTTGTCATTTGTTGTATCCTATTGTATCCTTTATTTTACAAAATTAAACATTGCTATTCAAACATGTGTAGCCTGACTCAACTGAAACTGGTTAAAAGTTCTGAAGTAAGCAAAAACAAGCACTTTAGTGAACTCCTTGTCCCTGTTTTTCAGACCAAAACTTCGACTTTAAACACTCTCTTACTGCTTTTGCCTCTACTGATGTATCTCGCATTCTTCTACAGTTCCTCATGCTCAGTAGCTCTCTGACGGCCTCCCTGGGTCGCTTCTGTTGTGTATTAGCATCAAATCTGAGATCCCATGCAATAGGTGCTTTGTCTTCCAAATCTATACAAATGTTATGCAAGACCACACAAGCCGGTGACATGATCTTCACAGTGTTTACACTGCATTCACATTTTCGAAGAAGAAAAGCCATCGACCTTTAAGCTGTCCATAAGCCCCTTCTGTGACCATTCTGGCACGACTTAATCTGTAGTTGAAGTACCGTTGCTCTGGTGTTAATATTGCATTGGAGTAGGGCTTCATCAACCATGTTGAAAATGGAAATGCAGAATCACCTACAATCAATGGATATATGTTTGTGGTTCCTTCCCTTTTTGACATGCTTCTCAAATCATTATTCTCTCCAATGTTTTGGAACAACTGGGTGGATTGAAAGATGATTGCATCATGGCTGTTTCCGGGAAAACCAGAACTTGCCCACATGAAGCGGTACTTGGCATCCACAATAGCCATCAACACAATGGAATAAAAGTTTTTGAAGTTGTGATGCTCTTTGGCACTCTCAGCTCCTCCTTTTGGGCATTTTATTGGGAGGTGACAGCCATCTACTGCACCAAAGCAACAAGGAAACTGCCAGTCCTCTTCAAATGAAATCACTATGTCCTGGAGCTCTTGTGCTGTTTTTGGAAAGTGTTTATGCACAGCAACTTCCCAAAGTCGTGCAATTATTGCTGAACAAACTTCGTTGACAATATTTGCAACAGTGGTAGTCCCTAGACCAACTAATTCAGCAACTGTGTGAAGATAATCACCCCTTGCTAGCCGGTAAAGACAGACTGCCAACCGAAATGCAGGGGAAATTGGAAAGTCGGTGCTCAGCACCTTTTCAAGATCTCCCTCAATATTTCCCAGTATATACGGAAATGTTGCTCTGCTTACTCGAAAATTTCTCTTGAACCTTTTGTCATCAAAGTTACTCCAAGCATTCTCCCACCAGCCAGTATTCCTCAATAATCTTCGACACGACCTTGGCTTTCTTGCTGTTGGACCCATCGCTTGCGTGTTTGTCAGGAGTAAAACTGTCATGAACGCCACATTGATCAGTCTCCGTCTCCGCTCCAACATAAAGGCAATGAACTTACTGACTTGCTTTCTCCTGCTTTCCTTCCTACGAATCTGTTTTAGGGTTCTAAAGCTCTCGCACATTTTCATCACTGTTTCGTGGCGCCATTTTGGAAATATGTCGATTTTCGCGCCAACTTCATCGCAGGTACTTACCACCGCAGCTGCGGCTCGAAATTAATTCGCTTCGGTGATAATACGCAGTATAAATAGCAAACGAAATGTTCGGTGCATTTTGTCGCATTATAGACGAATTTAATGTAATTTAATTTGCTGCGGTGATAATACGCAGTATAAACTAGGCCTAAACAATCTGCAAAACGAAGACAGACTCCAAAATGCAACGAAAGTGTTTAAATTCAACCAAGATGGTAAACAGTTGCCGTGTTTCTTCAAATAGGCACAAGGAAACAATTATTGCACTGAAGCAAGAGACAAGGGAGCCAGCTCTTGGCTTAACGCACTTCCAATAGAAGAACAGGGTTTAAATCTTAACAAGGAGGAATTCAGAGATGCGCTAAGGCTTCGGTATGGTCTCCCACTTAGAGATCTACCAAGCTTTTGTACATGTGGAGAGTCATTTAGTGTATGTCATGCACTGTCATGTAAAAAGGGTGGCTTCATTGCGCAGAGACATGATAACATTCGGGATATCCTCACAGTTCTCTTGAGTAAGGTGTGTCACAATGTCCAGGCAGAGCCCCATTTGCAAAAAATTGACAATGAGAGATTCCAGCTGAGGACTGCAAACATAAGTGATGAGGCACGGCTAGACATAAAGGCAGGCAGTTTTTGGCGTCGTGGGCAGAATGCATTTTTTGATATTCGTGTAACGCATGTAAATGCCATGACTAACCAAAACAGAAGCACAGAATCAATATTTAGACAACATGAAAACGAAAAGAAAAGAGCTTATTTACAACGAGTGATTGAGGTTGAACAAGGTACTTTTACACCCTTAGTTTTTGGCACAAACGGGGGAATTGGAAGAGAGTGTGATCTTTTTGTAAAAAACTTAGCAAGCAAGCTGGCTCTGAAACAGAATGAACAATATGGCAATATAATGACATGGTTAAGAACAAAGCTCTCTTTTGAAACAGTTAAAGCTGCACTGTTGTATGTGAGGGGCTCTAGAGCTCCTTTCAGGAGAATGCAGGAAGACACCATTGACAATTTTAGACTAAACATACTGGAAGCAGATTTATGAATTTTCCATATGACTAGTAGATTAGGGAGGTTTGTTTTTTGGAGGATGGGATGTAAGAGACTTTAATATTTTGTTAGTAGTTATTGATAATTATATGATAATATATTTACGTTTTTATATATTTTCATGCAAAATGCATATGAAGCATAGGGTGCAAAATTAAATAAGTATGTTAATATCCTGGGACTATTATACTGTAATAATAAATTGAGGTATGAATGTTACGTTTGTAGAAATAACTATTGTAAGTATACAGCTATATTTCAACATATCATTGTAGTAATTTGCAGGCAAAATGATGTCATCAACTAAAAATTAAAAAAATTCCTTTTGATTTGACTTTGATTTAAAATTATTGCACTGCACGGACCATAAAATGACTATTTTGAACATGTCTTCGTTTTGCAGAATAACCCCCTCGATCTGCAAAGCAAAATGAAGACAGACTTAAAAATGCTACGAAGGTGTTTCCCAGATGGTAAATATGCAGTCGTTGTGTTTCCTCAAAAGCCACCTGGAAACAATTATTGCTTTGACGGACCGTACAATGTTCATTTGGAATATGTCTTCGTTTTGCAGAATAACCCCATCGATTTGCAAAACGAAGACAGGCTTCAAAATACAGATTGAAAAGGTTATTCTGCAGAACCAAGACATATTCCAAATGAACATTGTGCGGTCCATGCAGTGCAATAATTGTTTCCTGGTGGCTATTTGAAGAAACACAACAACTTTTTACCACCTGGGCAACACTTTTGCAGCATTTTTAAGTCTGTCTTCGTTTTGCAGATCGAGGGGGCTATTCTGCAAAACGAAGACATGTTCCAAGTAATCATTTTATGGTCCGTGCAGTGCAATAATTGTTTCCTTGTGCCTATTTGAAGAAACACGGCAACTGTTTACCATCTTGGTTGAATTTAAACACTTTCGTAGCATTTTGGAGTCTGTCTTCGTTTTGCAGATTGAGTGGGCCATTCTGTAAAACGAAGATCGAAAATTTTGGCATTTAATTTGCTTGATTTACGATTGTTCATCAAATAAATAGCCATTGAAAGGTCTGCTATCTGCACTGGATGTTAAGAATCTACTCTGTGTTGAATTATGGTTGTATGCGTCTTCGTCTTCGTTTTCTATCTTCGGTCTTCGGTCTTCGTTTTATAAACACCCATTTTTGGGTTGCATGGAAATTTCTTGGACTGACCCCCTAGTATGTGTATGTGCTCAGTGTCCCCCTTGGGTTAGGTAGACCTGTCGCATGGGGCGTTATTGTTTGTTTGTTTGTCCATCGTCGGATTAAAAGTGCAAAGATGGAGAAAATGCTCCTTGTTCTTGTGTTTTTGTAGCCTATTTCCTTTCAAAACTGCACTCCTAGGGAGCCATTGACCTGTTTCTTTTCTGAAGGATTTGTCTGAAATACTTCAGAGTATTTGTCTGAAATATCATTGTTTTTGTTGTTCTTAGTTCTTAGCATCATCGTTGCCGTTAGAGTATTGTCATTGTTAGAGGCAGAGCTCAATCACTTTCCACTTCCTCATTATATGCCATTGACCACAAAGAGGTTGAAGGTGAAGTTGTGGTTTTCAGTGCCAAGCGTTGGGATAACAGAAGTGAAGACCTAATCCTGACTCTTGTCATGGTGCTGAAGTGGTGGGACTTTATCTGGAATCTGGGATCAAACATGCCACCTGACTGTTCTGGCTGCAAAGTCAGAGGATTACACCCCCATTACACCACCCACACAGGCCCGTCGGAAGCGGGGGGGGGCTGGGGGGGGCTTCAGCCCCCCAATATTTTGCTGAAGTTTGCTGATTTTGTAAGTGAAAAAGGCTGTAAGAGCCAAGGTCGTATGAAAGAAGATTCAAATTTGTATATATTCAAGGAAGCTACCAGAATGGATCAGAAATGCAATATCTTTTGATGTCATATAAGTAAAAAAATTCACAATTTTCATGGAAAGACTCGCATTAGTTGTGATCCTTTGTTTCCGTCAATAGCTCATTTTCCAAAAATGGGGCGTTTTCCAACGATCTAAAGGGCGTGGTCATGAAAAATTTTCCCGGGGGCAAGCCCCCGGACTCCCATTTTTACTCACTTTGCTCACTTGTAGTTTCAGCCCCCCAATATGAATTTCGTTCCGACGGGCCTGCTGCACAACAACAACTTCCAAGGAGCAAGATTATCTTGAATTCAGCCATGCATTGGTCAGAAATGGCATGCCCATTTAACAAAACCCTTTTTTTAATTTTGTTCCAAAGAATGCAAAAATTTGGCAAGTTTTGTCTTGGGAACACCAACTCAGGGCACTTTTTATGGAGAAATTAGTCAAGCCAATGCTATGATTTTCACAAAAATTGGTCTAGGCAATAGTTACATTTCCAAATTTTGGGTGGCTCATCCCCACCCCAAATTTAGCCAAGAACCCCCCACCATGTGGTTTTCAGAGCTTTTTCACTTGCAAAATCAACAAACTTCAGCAAATTATTTAGGGGAGCTGAAGCCCCAAGTCCTCCACTTTCCCACAGGCACAATGATTTTGCTTTTCAAAATGGATTAAAGATTTTTTAACAGAGAAATACTATTAGTTAATTTGACTATTTTTCATTTACTCTACAATGCTATTTTCTTACGTTTTTGCTTATAGCAAGTCCACATCATTTCCATCAAGCTGCCAGTTTTTTGGTACAGGAATCAAAGCACATAAAAGTGGCTCAAGCCACTTGCAGTCAAATTCTAGCCATATCAGTATTTCCTGTAAACCTTGAGCAGTTGCCTGGATATGGTGCAGCAAGTGTCCTTGCCCACTGTCTTTACCCAGCTATTATTTTTATCAGAGGTCTGTGCTAGATGCAGACAAAAGATAAATTTTCTCTGTATTCAATGCAAATATCTTCAAAGGAAAGGTTGCATGGTAGTTGTTTTCATTGTATTTTAGAAATGGCTGAACATTCTGACTCCTTGCAGTATCCCCCCTCTCAAGAGACTGAGCAGCCAGGGGAGGAATCACAAAATGATCTCATTGCCAGAACGCAACAGTTGAGAATAATCCAAGGTAATTGACAAGTATAGTTAGTTGAGAATGACTGCACTTTAGCAAACCAGCTCTGTACCGCATCTTTTAGGAACATTGTTTGACCATGAATGCCAAGACTTGTCCCAAGTCTATTTCTTGAAGTCTCTCTTAGTCATTTTTTGACGGTTCCTGAATGCACGGTACCAGCATTCCGCAATGGAACAAAGGAATGCTGGATTTGCAGATCCAAGAAGTATTGGAAAGGGTTTGCTCAGATGCTGTACTTCATGAAATTAGGCTTGGGACAAGTCAGTCTTTCTGAAACCCCTAACACTAAACAAACTAAGCCCTTACCTTGCCCTAAATAGCACTATCTTACTTTTGCTCTCTAACTTACCCCCGGGGGGGGGCGTACTCAATATATTTGTCCAACGGGGATGTGTCGTTATTCAGGGTATCGTTTTTGCCTATTTTTCCTAGAACAGGGCATCAAAAGAAGGCAAATTTTCTGAAGCAGGTTGTCAGCACATGTCACAAGAGCAAATTTGTTAAAATGGGTTATTATTTAGTCAAATTTTTGTGTTTTTGAGTATACTTTCTACCGATTTTTTCTAGAACAGGGTATCATTTGAAGGCAAAAATTCTGGAGCAGAGTGAAAAAAATTTATTTTGTGGGCACCTCCCTGTACAAATTTAGGTCAAGTACCCCCTCCGGAAACTTACCTTAACTCACACTAATATACTCTAATGATTACTTTTCCAGGAACCAACTTTGATTCTAACTCTTACCCCATGACAGTGACATGCTGATATTGAAAGCAGGTCCACTGAAGTGCAGACTCGTCCCAGTGGGGTAACAATGTGCCCCCAATGTGCCATTTAATGAGGGGAGGGGTCTTTTTCAGGCAGAAAATAAATTTAGGGTCTCATTTTCGGAAGATCAAATTTCATCTAACTTCATATACTTGGTGAGAATTAGAACTTTTATCACAAATTTAGGGTCTTTATTTTGTGAATGGCCAGTAAATTTGGTGTTATATTTTGGAAAAAGCATGCAATACAGTAAGGCCCCACATTTCAGAAACCACCTAAAAGAAACTTTTAGGGTACTAAAAATGATTAGGCCCCCTGCCTATAAGAAACTCTTGAGGCTCGCACGCAAAATAAAGTTTCTTGTATTTTGAGTAACATTAATTGGACCAGGTCCATAACGCGCAACTCGCGGAAACCGCGGAACCCGCGTAACAGGATTCTTCCGCGATATTAAATTCCGCGCTATTCACTGGCGTATTAGGCAAAAGTCCATAACGCGGAATTGAAAAACGTGGAAATTTTCATGCATTGAAAATAACGGTATTCATTCAAAAGCATCTTTTTAGGTCTTCGGAACGTTTTAAAAAGAGTGTACTTACGTGATTTTAAGGTCTGGCCTCCTACAACATGGGTGCAAGATCATTTGTGATTTGGCTAGGCCCATCGAGGTCAATGGTCTAACGGTAATAAGGTTTATCTTGTGGTGGCAAATTCAGGGGTAATGAGAGGCTGTCTCCCTTCAACTCGTTACACAAGGTTGTATGAATCGAACCAAACAAAATCCCTCTGTTTTTCGTTGAAACTTTGCAGAGCAACTTGTGGAGAAATTCCGCGAGATTAAATTCCGCGTTATTCACTGGCGTATTAGGCAAAAGTCCATAACGCGGAATTGAAAAACGCGGAATTTTCAAAGCCCTGAAAATAACGTTTCTTATTCAAAAGCATCCTTCTGGGTCTTTGGAAAGTTTTAAAAACAGTGTACTTACGTGATTTTAAGATCTGGCCTCCTACAACATGGGTGCAAGATCATTTGTGATTTGGCTAGGCCCATCGAGGTCAATGGTCTAACGGTAATAAGGTTGATCTTGTGGTGGCAAATTCAGAGGTAATGAGAGGGTGTCTCCCTTCAACTCATTACACAAGGTTGTATGAATCGAAAATATAACCAAACAAACAAAATCCATATGTTTTTCGTTGAAACTTTGCTGAACAAATTGTGGAAAAATTCCGCGAGATTAAATTCCTCGTTATTCACTGGCGTATTAGGCAAAAGTCCATAACGCGGAATTGAAAAACGCGGAATTTTTCAAAGCCCTGAAAATAACGTTTCTTATTCAAAAGCATCCTTCTAGGTCTTCGGAAAGTTTTAAAAACAGTGTATTTGCGTGATTTGGCCTGCTTTTTAAAAACAGTTTACTTTCGTGATTTTAAGGTCTGGCCTCCTACAACATGGGTGCAAGATCATTTGTGATTTGGCTAGGTCCATCGAGGTCAATGGTTCAACGGTAATAAGGTTGATCTTGTGGTGGCAAATTCAGAGGTAATGAGATGGTGTCTCCCTTCAACTCATTACACAAGGTTGTATGAATCGAAAATATAACCAAACAAACAAAATCCATATGTTTTTCGTTGAAACTTTGCTGAACAAATTGTGGAAAAATTCCGCGAGATTAAATTCCTCGTTATTCACTGGCGTATTAGGCAAAAGTCCATAACGCGGAATTGAAAAACGCGGAATTTTTCAAAGCCCTGAAAATAACGTTTCTTATTCAAGAGCATCCTTCTGGGTCTTCGGAAAGTTTAAAAACAGTGTATTTGCGTGATTTGGCCTACTATGACATATGGGTGAGTCACTTGGCTAGGCCCATCGAGGTCAATGGTCTAATGGTAACAAGGCTGATCTTTATTCAGAGGTAATGAGAAGCTGTCTCCTTTCAACTCAATACAGAAGGTTGTATGAATCGAACCAAACAAACAAAATCCATCTATTTTTCGTCGAAACTTTGCTGAGCAACTTGTGGAAAAATTCCGCGAGATTAAATTCCGCGTTATTCACTGGCGTATTAGGCAAAAGTCCATCACACGGAATTGAAAAACGCGGAATTTTTCAAAGCCCTGAAAATAACGTTTCTTATTCAAAAGCATCCTTCTAGGTCTTCGGAAAGTTTTAAAAACAGTGTATTTGCGTGATTTGACCTACTATGACATATGGGTGTGCCCTTTGGCTAGGCCCATCGAGGTCAATGGTCTAGTGGTAACAAGGCTGATCTTTATTCAGAGATAATGAGAAGCTGTCTCCTTTCAACTCAATACAGAAGGTTGTATGAATCGAACCAAACAAAAAAAATCCATCTTTTTTTTCGTTGAAACTTTGCTGAGCAACTTGTGGAAAAATTCCGCGAGATTAAATTCCGCGTTATTCACTGGCGTATTAGGCAAAAGTCCATAACGCGGAATTGAAAAACGCGGAATTTTTCAAAGCCCTGAAAATAACGTTTCTTATTCAAAAGCATCCTTGTAGGTCTTCGGAAGGTTTTAAAAACAGTGTACTTACGTGATTTAAAGGTTTGGCCTCCTACAACATGGGTGCAAGATCATTTGTGATTTGGCTAGGCCCATCGAGGTCAATGGTCTAATGGTAACAAGGCTGATCTTTATTCAGAGGTAATTAGAGGCTGTCTCCCTTCAACTCAGTACAGAAGGTTGGGTCGTATGAAATCTGCGAATTTCGCAGTTCAACTACAACTAAAGAGAATATCTTGTCGCCGTTTTACGTTCTGTGAAGAATGAGTAATAAGAGAAAGAAGTTAACGAATTGAAATAGATAACAAAACGGATATTTCGCAGTTACTTAACTGCGACAACTCCATATTCTTATGTATATTAAATCTTATACCTTATCCAATGCACTTATTGTCTCGAATACTGTGGAAGCCGATTATTTTCTGCTTCGGCGTAGGTATGCCTTCTGCGTCTTTTTTCCCCAATAGGTATCGAGGGAAGCAAATTTCTCTGAGCTGGTGGTAAACAGTGGCCTTTTTAAAGCAGGTTCCTTGCTTCATTGCTTTAATCTGGAGCTGGATATCGTTTGCAGGTGAAATTCCAGAGGCAAGCCCAGAGCCCAGTAGAGAAAGCATTTTTAATTGTCTCCGAGGGGGGTTCCATTTAGATTCGATATCATAGTTTCGCTTTTGCCTGAACTGATAACGCTACAACTGTGCTACTCATCTCTATAGAAGTAATGCTCAGAAAAATGCTCAAAAGTGACTGAGAGAGTCATTTTAATCCAGAGTAGAGGGTGGCATTTACTCCTGGACAAACTTCTCTAGGCATTTCTTGTTGTAAGCGAGCAACACTGGACTGAAAGAAGCAGTATAAAAGACAGCGTAAAAGATGCTTGCGCAGATAGAAAGCTATGATTGATCGATAACTATTACAAATCAAATTATCCAGTTTTTGCAAGGGACTCATCGTCATAAGTCTAACTTTAAGTAAATGCAAAAGAAGTTCACGTGCTCGAGGACTCACCCATATGTCACAGTAGGCCAAATCACGCAAATACACTGTTTTTAAAACTTTCCGAAGACCTAGAAGGATGCTTTTGAATAAGAAACGTTATTTTCAGGGCTTTGAAAATTCCGCGTTTTTCAATTCCGTGTTATGGACTTTTGCCTAATACGCCAGTGAATAACGCGGAATTTGATTTCGCGGAATTTTTCCACAAGTTGCTCAGCAAAGTCAACGAAAAATAGATGGATTTTGTTTGTTTGGTTATATTTTCGATTCATACAGCCTTGTGTAATGAGTTGAAGGGAGACACCCTCTCATTACCCCTGAATTTGCCACCACAAGATCAACCTTATTACCGTTAGACCATTGACCTCGATGGGCCTAGCCAAATCACAAATGATCTTGCACCCATGTTTTAGGAGGCCAGACCTTAAAATCACGTAAGTACACTCTTTAAAACTTTCCAAAGACCTAGAAGGATGCTTTTGAATACGAAACGTTATTTTCAGGGCTTTGAAAAATTCCGCGTTTTTCAATTCCGCGTTATGGACTTTTGCCTAATACGCCAGTGAATAACGCGGAATTTAATCTCGCGGAATTTTTCCACAATTTGTTCAGCAAAGTTTCAACGAAAAAGATATGGATTTTATTTGTTTGGTTATATTTTCGATTCATACAACCTTGTGTAATGAGTTGAAGGGAGACACCCTCTCATTACCCCTGAATTTGCCACCACAAGATCAACCTTATTACCGTTGAACCATTGACCTCAATGGACCTAGCCAAATCACAAATGATCTTGCACCCATGTTGTAGGAGGCCAGACCTTAAAATCACGTAAGTAAACTGTTTTTAAAACTTTCCGAAGACCTAGAAGGATGCTTTTGAATAAGAAACGTTATTTTCAGGGCTTTGAAAAATTCCGCGTTTTTCAATTCCGCGCTATGGACTTTTGCCTAATACGCCATTGAATAACGCGGAATTTAATCTCGCGGAATTTTTCCACAAGTTGCTCAGCAAAGTTTCACCGAAAAAAAGATGGATTTTTTTTGTTTGGTTCGATTCATACAACCTTCTGTATTGAGTTGAAAGGAGACAGCTTCTCATTATCTCTGAATAAAGAACAGCCTTGTTACCATTAGACCATTGACCTCGATGGGCCTAGCTAAAGGGCACACCCATATGTTATAGTAGGTCAAATCACGCAAATACACTGTTTTTAAAACTTTCCGAAGACCTAGAAGGATACTTTTGAATAAGAAACGTTATTTTCAGGGCTTTGAAAAATTCCTCGTTTTTCAATTCCGCGTTATGGACTTTTGCCTAATACGCCAGTGAATAACGCGGAATTTAATCTCGCGGAATTTTTCCACAAGTTGGTCAGCAAAGTTTTAACGAAAAATAGATGGATTTTGTTTGTTTGGTTCGATTCATACAACCTTCTGTATTGAGTTGAAAGCAGACAGCTTCTCATTACCTCCGAATAAAGATCAGCCTTGTTACCATTAGACCATTGACCTCGATGGGCCTAGCCAAAGGTCTCACCCATATGTCATAGTAGGCCAAATCACGCAAATACACTGTTTTTAAAACTTCCGAAGACCTAGAAGGATGCTTTTGAATAAGAAACGTTATTTTCAGGGCTTTGAAAAATTCCGCGTTTTTCAATTCTGCGATATGGACTTTTGCCTTAATAAGCCAGTGAATAACGAGGAATTTAATCTCGCGGAATTTTTCCACAATTTGTTCAGCAAAGTTTCAACGAAAAACATATGGATTTTGTTTGTTTGGTTATATTTTCGATTCATACAACCTTGTGTAATGAGTTGAAGGGAGACACCCTCTCATTACCTCTGAATTTGCCACCACAAGATCAACCTTATTACCGTTAGACCATTGACCTCGATGGGCCTAGCCAAATCACAAATGATCTTGCACCCATGTAGTAGGAGGCCAGACCTTAAAATCACGTAAGTACACTTTTTTTGAAAACTTTCCGAAGACCTAGAAGGATCCTTTTGAGTAAGAAACGTTATTTTCAGGGCTTTGAAAAATTCCGCGTTTTTCAATGCCGCGTTATGGACTTTTGCCTAATATGCCAGTGAATAACGCGGTATTTAATCTCGCGGAATTTCTCCACAATTTGTTCAGCAAAGTTTAAACGAAAAACATATGGATTTTGTTTGTTTGGTTATATTTTCGATTCATACAACCTTGTGTAATGAGTTGAAGGGAGACAGCCTCTCATTACCCCTGAATTTGCCATCACAAGATGAACCTTATTACCGTTAGACCATTGACCTCGATGGGCCTAGCCAAATCACAAATGATCTTGCACCCATGTTGTAGGAGGCCAGACCTTAAAATCACGTAAGTACATTCTTTTTAAAACGCTCCGAAGACCTAGAAAGATGCTTTTGAATGAATACCGTTATTTGCAATGCATGAAAATTTCCGCTTTTTTCAATTCCGCGTTATGGACTTTTGCCTAATACGCCATTGAATAACGCGGAATTTAATATCGCGGAAGAATCCTGTTCAACGGGTTCCGCGGTTTCTGCGAGTTCCGCGTTATGGACCTGTTCCATTAATTGCTGGTCTGATAGAGTGAGAGCATTACGCTTCATACATGATTCATTAAGGAATTACTAGCGAGATATTTTGGATTTAACAGATTTTTGCCTAAATTTTAATTCATGTCCTTGACAATCATTGTTGACATACATGTATTGCTGAATATGGATGATATACCCATAGACGGTCCCATTTTGGTTTAACTTATTTGCCTAGGACTTCAAAGAAATTAAATTAGCAACTTAAGAAACTTGAGCCTAAAACATGAGAAGTATCAGAGATATAAGAAACATTTTAGGCTACGGTGTGAAAAAGTAGTTTCTTAAATGCGGGGCCTTACTGTATCTTTACGAGTCGAAATGACACACTCCCCCTTCCCATCAACCTCATGAAGTTAGCCCTTGGGGGACCAGCCATTTATTGATTTGTTTGCCATTTTTTAAACTTTAGATACTCTTTCATTGCTTTTAGTTTGTTGAAGCTTTTGCCTCCGGGCCTCATCAGTAACTAATGTTAGTTGTGTTAAAATTTGTTGTCTGTGTGAAGATTTCCCGTCGGAAACATTTAGCCCCCGTCAGACGAAATTTTGGATCATTATCTGAGTAAATTTGGCTAAAATGACGGATAAAAACTGCAAGCGCCCAGTCAAACTTCCAGCCGCTCTGTCAGAAGACTTCTCACACCACCTCTGTCTCAAAGGTCTCACCCTTTGTGCTTCTAAACCAAACCTTGCCTTGATTCTGTGCAAGGAGTCACTTATGCTTTGATCGATGAATTCGGCTAACCCAGGCGCCGATGTGTTGTGGCTGCCTACTCATTGAACTAGATTAAGTCTTTGCAGCGGAGAAATAAAAGATAGAAACTATTGTATTTTGGAAGGAATCAAATTACTAGTAAGACGTTGTTACAACTTGCAGAAGCAATCATGGTGTTCTTCGTATCGACCCTCGTGCATCCATAATGTCAGCCTGGCTTAGGCCATATTTACAGGTTGGCCTAATCTTACATCTTCTTTCGACGAAACTGCCTGTAGATCGGAGCATGGCTGCTTTATTGCAGATTCGTCCACCTAAGACGTCGAGAAATGATCATGTCTCACCAAACAGGAAGAGTGAAGAACACACAAAATGGCATTATCGTGGTAAAAGGGGTGGTAGGTGGAAACCAAAGCGTGTCAAGGAATTTATTAATGGAATAAACTCGTCCAATTTACTTTACCCCCCCCCCCTCGTAAACCAATATCAAGGGACAGTGGCTGGAAGTTAAAACTTGCTACAATAAACACAAGATCAGTTCGTAATAAAACTGGCATTTTCTTGGATCATATCATTGATAATAGTATTGATATTTGTACAATTACTGAAACTTGGTTGAAAGAAAAAGATGAGGTTACCCGTGCTGAATTGAATATTGATGGATATGTTTTTAAGGATATTACAAGAGATCACAGACAAGGGGGTGGGGTTAGAATTTTTCATCGATCAAGTGTTTCTTCAACTTTGGTTAACTGTGGGGAAACTAGCTCCTTTGAGTATGCTACTTGGAAATTATTACTCCCAAAGTTTGCATGGATGTTCCATGTCATCTATAGACCTCCTTATAGTGAGGCTCATCCTGTGACTGGAAGTGTATTCTTCAAAGAATTCTCTGATTTCCTTGAGTCAGCATGTTCTGATTCTTCCAATTTTATCATAACAGGTGATTTCAATTTTCATGTCAATGACAAGAAAGATTTAGACACTGGAAAGTTTTCTCAAATCCTGGATTCTTACAACTTAACTCAGTTAATCCAGATGCCCACTCATTTATCTGCAAATACACTTGATCTTCTAATTACATCTGCACCCAATAAAGAATTATTCAGTAATTTTAAAAGTGGTTTCTACATCTCAGATCACTCCTTTGTTAGTTGTCACATGGGAGAAGAAAAACCCAGCCATGAAAAAAGGGAAATTCAGTACAGAGAAATTAAATCCATTGATCACAGTGCAATGAAAAATGATTTGCAAGATTTGGTTAAAAGCTGTTTTGAAGAGGATGACCTAGATACATTGGTAGTGTCATATGAAAGTGGCCTTAAAGGTATTATGGACAAACATGCCCCAGTTCAAACCAGGAATGTTACAGTGAGACCCCTTCTCTCATGGTATGACCCCAGTCTTAAGGATCTGAAACGGAGTTTGCATAAAGCGGAGCAAACGTGGCATAGAAAACAGTCTCAGGAGGATCTCAGGGTGTTTAAAACATTGAGATCAAAATTCAACAATAAAGTAAGAGATCTGAAGTCTTCCTATGTAAGCTCCAAAATAGAGGAATGTGCACATAACACCAAAACGTTTTTCACGGTTGTGAATCAAATTACAAACAATACTAAAAGAAATCCATTGCCACTGGGTAATAGGTCAGAACTTGCAGAGAATTTCTCAATCTACTTTGGGACCAAAATTGAGAGGATAAGAAGTGAGTTAGATAAGTTTGGACAGTATGAGCCAATAATGGTTTCAGTTGACAAGTTTGAAAAATTCCTAGAAATTAGTGAAGATCATATCAGAAAGCTGATTATTGATGCAAATACAACTGACTGCGCAATGGATCCTTTCCCCACCAGGTTAGTCAAAGAATATATTGATGTTTTACTGCCTCTCATCACAAAAATGGTGAATCTGTCCCTTGCAAATGGAATTTTCCCAAGTAATTGGAAAGAGGCAATACTGATACCTCTTATGAAGAAATTATCTTTAGAGTTGATCAACAAAAATTACAGACCAGTCAGCAACTTGCAGTTTATTTCTAAAGTTACTGAAAAAGCAGCACTGTCTGGTTTTATACCACACTTAAAAGAGCATAATTTACTTCCTAGCTGCCAATCTGCTTATAGAGAACATTATAGTACTGAAACTGCCCTTGTCAAAGTGCAAAATGACTTGCTCATTGCAGCGGATAACCACAAAGTGTCACTTTTTGCATCTATAGATCTGTCTGCAGCTTTTGATACTGTTGATCATTCAATCTTAATGAAAGTCCTTGAGTCAAATTTTGGAGTGACAGGCGCAGCTTTGAAATGGTTTAATTCCTACTTAGTGTCTAGAAGTCAACGCGTTAAGATAGATAACGTTTTATCAGACGATCGGAATTGAGATTTGGAGTACCACAAGGATCATGTGCTGGTCCCATCTTGTACTCGGTATATGCAAGTACCTTATTGAATGTCATTGACAATAATATTTCTGTAATGGGTTAAGCAGATGATCATGCGTTGTATTCAATATCATCTACTGACAAAGAGTCAGTATCACTCACACTTGCTAACATTGAATTATGTCTTGAAAAAGTCGGTGTATGGATGGTAGAAAATCGCCTGAAGATGAACCAGGAGAAAACAGAGTTTATTGCTTTTGGATCAAGTCATACCATAGAGCAATTACAGGTTGAATCAATCAGAGTTGGAAATGATCCGGTTGAAATTTCCTCGCATGTTAAGTATTTAGGTGTCTGGTTGGACAGCACTCTCAACATGAAAAACACATATCAGAAAAGTGTCAGATAGCGTCTCTAAAACTATATAACATAAAGAAGATTCGCAAGTATCTGACCCATGACTCCCTCGTCAGGCTTGTAAATGCTTTGGTGTTATCACACTTGGATTATTGTAACGCATTGTTGATTGGCCTTCCGGATTCCACTATAAGGCCATTGCAGAATGTCCAGAATTCTGCTGCCAGGGTCATTCTTGGCCTTTCAAAATTCGAGCATATATCTCCTGGATTAAAGAAATTGCATTGGTTGCCTATTAAATATAGAATTGAATTCAAAGTTTTGACCATTGTTTTTAAATCATTACACGACGAAGCATCAACTTATATTAGTGATTTGCTAGAGCTGAAGAAATCAAGCTATTCATTACGATCAGCGAATGGTATCAACCTGCAAGAACAACGATCAAAATTAAAGTATTATGGAGACAGAGCCTTCTCAGTCTGTGCTCCTAGACTTTGGAACATGCTGCCTAACAATGTTAAAACATCTCCAAATTTGGATATTTTTAAGAAAAATTTGAAAACCTATTTCTTTAAAATTGCTTTTAGTTAAACAAATCTTCTCGAGACTCATTTCATAAACATTCATTTTAACCGTTTTTAAGATTTTAACAAGTAGAGGACCTCTTATTACTTATCTAAATTTTAAGCCAGGTGTAAACTTTTGTCATTGTAAAGCGCCATAGAAAGATAACTTGTTATTTGTATGTGCGCTCAAAAAATGTACATTTTATTTATTATTTATTTATTATTCACAGTTCATGTAGACGAATGCAAGCACTGCTTGGATGAAGCTGCTGAGAATTTCAATGATGTCCAAGAAGTTGCAAGGAAGCTCGATCCGGATCAAGGGGGAGGTGCCCAAAACGGCATCATGGCATTGATGAATAAGGTGTTGAAAAAGTCTGACGAGTTTATTCATGTTTGGAGGTCATGTCGCGGTGGGCAAGCTCCAGCAATGGGGCTCCTGTATCATCTGGCGAGCACTAAGGCTATGACGCTTATCCAGCTCAAAAACTTGGTAAAATCAACCGTTGGTGCATTGCAAGGTTTTGGTCAAACCACGGATCTAAATATGTTCCAGAAGCTCCAAGAATTCATTGACAAGTTGATAGAGGACGGTGTGGCGGAAACCATCATAATAGATGATTTGGAGTATCATCATTTTGAGCACATTGCAAAAATGTTAAGCCCAACACCCCATAGTGCAAATGATGCAATGCAAATCAGCTGGAAAAATGTTGCAGGACAAGCTGGAGTTTCAGCCGATTTCATTGACGCCCTGGATATTCCAGCACATCTTGATCAACAGCGACGTAGCCTCACAAACGAATTTTTCCGTTACTACAAAGCTGTAGACCCTGACTGTCCAGTTGGTTACATAGCCCAAACATTGGCAGGGATTGGTAGGACAGATGTTGTTTCATCAAGTGCGATGTTTAAAAAGTGTAGAGACAAGGGCTGCATAGTGATTCCGGAAAGACGCACTAAGAAAATAATCAAGGAGACAGAAGAAGATCGAAAGGAGGAGGTAGAAAGAGTGAAGAAGGCTATTCATGACGAGACAGATGCAGTTGAAGATGTGGAGTTGCAGTGACGTTAGAAGCAAGATGATATATTTTCATCTTGTAGGGTTTATGAGAGGTTTTGGTGGAAAGTGTATTTCTCCTTTGTAACAAATTAGAACGTTCTCAGATGCCGGTATCATTTCCAGGATTCTTACTCCCGGACAGGGTATCATTTTTATATGGGTTTCAAGGTTTAATTTCTCTATGAAAGGGTCTATATTTTTCATGATTGACTCCGAAGCGTGGTTGTATGACATTTGCACTTCAATGAGCATGATTTAGATCATTTGAATGGCAATAATTCTGCATATTCTGACAGATTTCTAACAAACTTCTTGGACAGCACACAACACAATGTTGCTCGAAGAAACTAAAGGGCAAGGCATTGTTTTCGAAAATTATTCTCGGCGACAGTGTACCATTATAGGGAAGTTGACTTCAGGACAGGGTGCTTTTCCAGATACTGTAGTGGCGCCACCCCCCGCTCCCATTATCGATCTATCTGCAACTGCCGTAACGTAGCAGTAATTTTACACCCCGTTGGTTCATGCAAGCTATTTGCCACAAAAAGCTGCCAACGCAGACCAATACAAATGCGTCATAGAAATACAGTCAGAGATCTGGTGTTTCGTGATACAGCAACCAATTTTACTCATGGAATCTTGCTCTTCAGCGAAACATCTCAGGAAGCCTGCTGTCATCCTTTGCTGTTTCCGTTGAGTTGACATTCTTCGCTTTTTACCTGAATTCAACGAAGTATTTCCACTCAACGGAAATAGTAGGGGTCGCATGCAGGCTGTAGGGTAAGGCGGGGCAAAATGAGCTACTTTGGACTTTTTATTTTCTCACAAGAAAATGAAGTCGAGTGAAGAAGATTTCCTTTCCTCTTTATTTGCAGCTTTCAGAAAATCATAATTTGCAGTGTCAAGTTGTTTTCTGACGATTAAGAAAACAATTGTTTGATATAAGCTACTGAAAAATCCTCCAAAAATTGGACAGTCGAGGTCTGACCTTCATTTAAAAATGACACAAAGATATCTATCGATGCAGGAAAGATAGCTGGTCATCACCATGAGGTTAAGATATCAATGATTGCATAGAATTTTAAATAGTTTGGGGTTTTTGTCTATTTCTGGGGGAGGTTTCAGGATCAAGTGAACTACTTTGAAATAAGTGTGTCTCTTCTTAGTGATATGGTATTTATATGCAATATAGCATTTTCCTAAGTGTGTTCCCATGATCGTTCAATGATTTGTATTACGAGGCAGAAAACATGGAAGAATATTGCAGGGAAGGCAGGAGCGAACAGAGTTGTTGTTGATGCCCTTGACATTCCATCACGCCAGGATCTGGAGCAACGCAGCTTGACGGAGGAATTTTTAGATCTATGTCATCTGCAAGCAAACCCTGAGTATGAAATGCCGTAAATCGCACAAGCATTGGTGAATATTAAGAGTGATCATGTTGTTAGATCATGCAAAATGTTTCAACAATGTCGGGAAAAAGGGTGCGTGAAGATTCCTTCGAAAAAAGCAATAAAAGATGCAGAGGAGCAAAAGAGGAAACTAGAGGAGGAAGAGAAGAAGATTGCTGAGCAGAAGAAGTCGATACAGAATGCAGCAGAAGTTCTTGAAAATCTTACGTGACAGTTAAAATGAACTGAGTTGAAAGATGGGACTGCACAGGTTTATAAATAGCACAATTCATCTTATTATCAAGACACAAGCGTGGACCGCAGTATGAATAAAGGGTAATACCAGCCAAGACCCAACATCTCCTCACCTGTTTAGTTAGTTAAAAGATATCGAAGAAAACTGCAGGCGCGCAACTAGGGGGGGGGGTCCCAGGGGTCCAGACCCCTGCCCTTTTTTTAAAAGAGCAAAAGTGCCCTTTTTGATAGAGAGATTGTGTGAAATTGAAGCACTATTGATCTGAATTTTTTCGGTTTCTTTGCGATCAAATATCAATAGCTGTTGAATGCTTTCTTGAATTGCAAATATCTTGAAGTAAGTTTGAGAATTCTGTTTGCTTGAATTGGACTATCGTTCCGAATTTGTCAGCATCTAACCATGAAGGATGATTAAATACGGCTGAAAATTTCTAATTTCAAATCATATGCTAAAAGACATGACTCGTTGTTTAAGAGAAACCGCTGGAAGAAGCTTTTAATACCGAGTGAGTGAAAAACCTCTGTTTAAAGGAAAGGACCACTGCTCCCTGGACATCAAGGCAATGATATTAGCGGATATTTCATTTGATAGCTGACATTTTACCTGACTGAAATCGGCAACTCAGTTCCAAAAATTTCCTCAAAAGAGCTCTTCAGGAACTTTAAAAACAGGCGGAAAAAAGCGACCAAATTTTCTACCTCCCAACAATGGATTTAACATGCTTTAGCACGTGTTTTCCCTCTTGGCAGTATGAAAGTATCGTTTCTATTCTTGGGAGCATGTCAGCATAGACATGTGCCAATACTTGTTTAAGTCATCGCTTTGAAGCAAGCCTATGGACAGGCCGAAGCAGAAATTATTGGAAAATTTGGTCGTCATTATCGGCAAAATTTTTAAGGTTTCTTGGACCTTTTTAAGGAGCTTTCGCTAGAAATCCCTTGCGATTTCAGAATGGAGTGACCAACTTCATTCAGGTAAATTCTTAAAGGATTTGAACATATTGAAAGATCTTTGAAAGATCGGCCTGCCAATAATATCATCCTCTAGCTCCTGTTATTCAGGAAGCAGTGGCCATTCAATGGACATTGCTTTCCTTTTCTCAGCCGGTACAGCGGGTTTTTACTTTCTCTTCAATCTTTTATTACTTCTTACGGCGGCTATTCTCCGACGATCTAGAGAGTGTGATTTAAGAAAATTTCCCGCGGCAAGCCGCAGAAAACCTCTACGTCTTCTGTTACCGCACTTGTAGATATGCTTAACAAATGCGAATATTTGAAAAATATCCTTGATTTCTTCCCACGCCTTCTGATTTTATAAACTGACATCCAAAACTAAATCATTGCTCTGAAATGATCTGAAATGTGCCCTTTTTCTGATTTGGACCCCTGCCCCATAAAAGTCCTAGTTGCGCACCTGAACTGCCCAACTTTGTTTTGTTTTCAAAATTTTAGGCCTAAAGCGTAAAATGGGGTTAGGTTTCTCTCCGATGGTTCTTTACGTGGTTCAAAGGCTTTGTGCATTAACGTTCTTCCGCCCTTATCGCAAGTTACATCGCCTTCTCAAACCGAAAGCTGAAATTTCTCATGAACATTGTGAAGGAATCCTAGTATTTTTAGAACCCCTTTTCATTTTGCCAACAAAGAGAAGTTACAAGGAGCTTACAAATGAAGTCAAGATGCGTATAAATGCCTCAATGGAATCAGCATCGATTTCTATAAAGACACAATTTGAAATGGTTCCGACACAACCTAATAGCATTGGAGAAATCAATCACGTGCACACATTTCTAACCAATCACAAACGAACACAACGCTTTGACCGCGAAAAAGACGTGTCCTGGAACCGCCAGAAGCATTCCAGCCTTCGTCTCACTCCGACAAGAGCAGATCGCAATTTAAAACAAAAAATTTGATTCTGTACAAGAGGGAGTTAGTCAGAGAAACTGGCCTAGCAAAGGAAAACACCGTTAGAGCCGCTCCTCACTTTCTGCGACTTTGCATTGGGATGGTTAAAAGACTCAGTTGTTGGTTCAAGAATGTTTCTGTACTTTCGAGGCAGCGGCAAAAGATTGCTGCATGATGAGCAAATTCAACAAACAAGTTCAACAAATTGAGCAGAGCAAAGGAACATTCCAGTCGCTTCCATAGTCAATCTGAGACGCAAATCACGAGGAAAGAGAAAGAACTGGCATTTAAATCCTGGTATTTACCTTATTTGAAACAGAGAACTCTTCATTTGCTGAAACTACTGCCGTACGTCATTAACAAGATTGTGCTTATAAAGACAAATAACAAAAAGGAACAAACTATGATGAAAACCCCGACTGTGAAGACAGTCTCTGGCCTAGATAAAAGCAAGCAAGTCACACTTTGGTTGCTGGACTTTCACTTTTATGTCAAAATGGTCAATCGATGGACTCGTAACTGGGAGTTTACTTGGTCTTCTACGTGCACGGAAGGCGACATGGCAGTGTCTTGTCTTTACCATCATTCGCAGCACCCAAGATGACTAAACAGCTAAGTGTCTCAGCTACTTTTCTATATTGCGATTTCTACATGCCTGCAGTATCACCCGATCATTTTAGTTGATTTTGATTAGACATCATAATCCCCATTAATTCCAACTAACGTTTGGTTTTCTACATCTTGAAAAATAGAAAGCAATGTGATCAAAGCCCTGAAGAAGTACCACATCTGTGATTGGCTGGTTAAGGGGTCAGTCATGATCCATAAAATAACTGACTTATGCAACTGGAGTTTTCCTGGGTGAATAGGAACTGAATTTACTGGCCAACTTTGCTGATGTAGTGCAGCAGTAGTACAAATATTAGCCAATCATACCCGCGACAGCATCCTTCAACTTACATCAGACTATAAACTGGCAAATAACTACATCACCATACTTTTACCTTCTTGCTCGGCTTACAGCTCCAATACAGACAGACAACCTAAACAACTACCTACTTAAGCTTTCTATTTTGTAGGTTTCCAAGGGAATGCAACAAAATGGTGGGATCCTCAGTTTACTACAACACCTCATCGCACAAGAGCTCGTTGGCAACAGATGGCGATGCTATTTCTACGTGCTAGTCTGATTGTCTACGAACACGAGTGTGTAATACATAACTCTACATATTCATTTAGCATTTTATATTACCAAAAAGTAGACAAGGGAGGGTACCTCACCATGGTCATACTAGACGCGTCGCTGAATAGGCGGGTGGTTGTCTTTGCGGTTCATTTTGGTGCTTCTGTTTATCCTCTGAAAAACGAGTCGGTTTGCTACGTTTTTCTTACAAATTGGTGTAACATTGACTGTCTGCATACAGCAAAAACGACGACAACAAAAGAAACTACATAAGTTCTGCTTGCAATGTGACGAAGTCGAGATGTATCGAAAGTTCGTGGTAGCAACAACAATGGCTGCAACAATAATGACCGGCCAGTCCAAGCAGGAAGACTTTATCATTTATGTAGCCCTTTCATGTTTAACAAAGGGTTTGGCCTTAATAATCGGCCAAATTGATACAGATAGCCCAAGCATTTTGTCTTTTGATATTCACACAAAAGTGTTACAAAAAAAACATAGTGGCACGTAAATGGATTTGTTGGTTGGCATCGTTACAAGGCCTAGTATGGTCACAATGAGGTACCACACCCCGGGAGTGTAGTGGTATTAATACTAGACAAATACGCTAATTGATGCAACCCTACGATGGGAGGAAGGGGCCCAAAAGATCACATAAGCCCATGCCAAGACTAGCAGTTACTTTCAATGAGGATACCAGCATGCAATGCTTTGGGTTGTTACATAAGATTAAGCTATACCGTACAGTGTCTTTTGGTCAACAGTGATCCCTATACTCAGCAAACAAGATATCACAGACTTGAGCATTTTTCCAGGCCCTACAGAACACAACAGCAACAACAAACGAAACCAAAACACTTATTGAAGCATCAGTGAAGCTAATTTTGCACTCCAACTTCATTCTGCAAGGAAGCGGACAAAGGAGCGTGGGAAATTCATTAGTTCCTTGAAGTTGGAACCATAATACAATGGCCAATACTTACAACTTGTTAAGTTAAACACTAGACTGACTACATGAGCCTAGTTATCGCTAATGATAGGCTGCTGGATGCTGCAAATACGACTCATAATCAAAAGAAGTCTATTTGAAATGGCTTTCTTTACCTCATTCAAGGAAAGGCATTATTAGATAAAAAGCACCGATCTGAAAAGTTTACTGGAGCCGCAGATTTGACTTTGATCTCCTAACCATTCTGTAATCGACGTCGCACCATTCCTAATGGTCTTTCATAGCAATGGGCCTGTTGTGAAATTGGCCATACCAAAAAAAATCGTACTTTGGATTTCTTGCGGGCTGCAACGTAATTCAACTCCTCCCCTTTTTCAGTATTAGCAGGCTGTAGAATATGACTCATGTTAACATCATTTCAAAATAAAAAGAAAATCTGTAAGGTGCAAATTCTGCTACGTAAACACTCATTTTGATCAAAACCGTGCTATTTTAACTTAATTTCATAGTGCAGAGTGGAAACAAAAATTTTTCAGGTGGTACGGAGCTGAGAACAAAATCTAAAGCGGAGTTATACTGAATATTACTGCAAGTATTGCTTTATAGGCATACGAGTCTCCAGTACGAGGTAGGCGTTGCCAATTTTACAGGAATATTTTGTCCATCCGACAGTGTCCGCCCGACAGACAGACTACATGGACGTACTGTACGCACATGTACGTACTGTACGCACATGTAATGCGAACACTCTCCTTGTATGGAGAGATGGCTCGAGATAAAATCCCGAAGAGCTGGACGACACATAGATACCAAAATTAAAAAAAAAAACACTTCCAGCAGCAAAGATTTACAATTGAACATTGAAGAACAAAAACACACATACAAACAAAAAATTCACTTTCTGCATAGGACGTCTTCCAGACAAGGGAAACCTGGCTTTTCACAGGATAAGGAGGGTAGACTGCAGATCCGTAAGGTTTATTTTGTAGACCACCAGATTTCTTAAAAAGGATTACAGCTCAGGCAGCCACGTGCACTGGGTAGCTCCAACGTATCAAATGTCCATCCGACAGATTTGGAATAAAAGTGCGCCCCCTTTCTCGGGCTTCACATCGATATAAGGTAAGGACACTTGAAAACTCCTCATTGAGGCATCAGCATGTCTGCTTGCTCCCAAGCCACAAGCCACTTTATCCAGGACCAGGGACAACTAGAGACTACTTTGTTCTAAAGCAAAACAAACAAAGCCAAGCAATTTCTTGTTCCCCTTTATGAACCAAAGGGTTGGCTAATACACAATACCCATAACCAATTTTTTTGAGAGTAGGCCTACTTTGAATCGCATTCATGCAGGGTAAATACTTAATTAAATTAGAAATGGGTGTCATAACCTGCACTTTGAGGTTAACACAAGGGAAAACTACCACTTCGAAAACCAAACATAACTAGCATTCAGCATAGCAAAGTACGAATCTATCTAACGAATATCCCGAATCCCTACAAAGACGCAGCTTTACAATGAGTGTCTTTGCTCCACAGGGAGTCCATAGTCTAAACTATTTACAAGAATATGACATCACTTCCCCTTTTTCGAAAACGTTCAGGGAATAAGTCTTGATGGTATCGGATCACCATATCTCACGGGTTGAGTCCTAGCTCTCGTTGATTGACGGCGTGTATTGTTTCCGTGTTCGTGTACGTTTTCGTGTTCTTGTTCCGCCGGATTGTCTCCTCTGTTTAGATCTTGTTCTACATCGCTATCAAACTCTTCTTGTCGATCTACTCGAGCTTTGAGCTTCTTAAAGTGTGACACATTTCTGGTAATACGTCGTGTATCGTTCTCTGCAGTAATCATTGTTCCTTTACGCAGAATAACTGTGTACGGCGTTTTATCGAATCTCGATGAGAATTTGTTTTTGTACTGCTGTTTCACGAGTACCGTGTCCCCTACCGAGATATCACTTTCTTTCGCGTTTCTTCGTTTATCAATATAGTTCTTCTGGTATTTCTGAGTCTTTTCTTCATTTTCTCGAGCGATCTTGTGCTTGTTCACAATGCTTTTCCGTTTAAGTATAGGCAACTTTCCTCGAACTTGTCTGTTGAATAATAACTCGCACGATGCAACCTTTGTTGTAGAATGTGGCGTTGTACGATACTGAAGAAGAAATCGTTACAGTTCTTGTTTCCAAACTTTTCCTTCGACAACTGCGGCTTGAATTGTCTTTTCTAACGGTTGGTTGAATTTCTCAACTTCACCGTTCGCTTGAGGCCATCTTGGTGTTATCGGATGATGTCTTGATCCTATAGCTGTGACGTAACGACTGAATTCGTCACTATTAAAGGGGGGTCCATTGTCCGATATAATAAGTTCTGGAATTCCATGAACAGCGAAAATTCGATCCAATTGTATAAATAACGAGCTTGATTTTGTGGAATTAACAATTGTCACTTCGGGAAAACGCGAATATCGGTCGATTACTACCAGCAAATATTCACCTATTGGTACTGGACCACAATAGTCTACATGTACTTGTTCCCAAGGTGCATTTGGCATTTCGATTTGTTGAAGCGGTGCTGGTGGAGCTGGCTTTCCAACAGCTTGGCATGCTATACACGATTCTAATGTTTTCTGAACTAATTCATCCATTCCGAAGAACCACACTTTTTCACGTAACAGAGCCTTTGTTTTAGATATGCCTTGGTGACTCTCATGGGCAATATCGATAGCTCTTTGACGAAGTGCGTCTGGAATTATGATTCTCGATCCACGAAGTATAATGTTGTTGGAACCAACAGTAATCTCATCTTTGATTGGCTTGTACTGCTTCACAGTTTCCCAATGACCAGTACGTATTGCGGCACGAAGTCCTTGCAGTGTTCGATCTGCTTTCGTTGCTTCGGATATTTCATCAATTGTCATAGCTTTCGGAACAGCGAGTTTTGTGACAAAGTTGATGAACTCTTCCGTTTCCTCTGCGATATGGCTGGGGTTGCTGTTAGGTACAGGATGCCTTGATAAGTAATCAGCCGGATTGTCTGAACCTGCTTTGTATTGGACAACAAATCTGTAAGGTTGTAGGCGTAACACCCAACGTTCGATTCTCGCCGATGGCTTTGATGTTGGTGTACCGTAAATAATTTCCAACGGCTTGTGATCTGTAATAAGGGTAAATTCCTTCCCGTACAAGTATAAGTGGAAATGTTCTATTCCCCACACGATACTCAACGCTTCTTTTTCAGTTTGGGAGTACCGTTTCTCCACGTCGGTTAAGGCTCTACTTGCATAAGCAATGACTTTGTAATCCGAATCTGTGCCTTTTGCTAAGATAGCGGAAATACCGACAGGATTTGCATCCACGGTAATTGTTGTGCTCTTTGAAATATCGAAATAACCCATTACTGGTGCAGCTATTAATGCATCTTTCAGCTTCGTAAACGCATTTTGATGTATTTCTGTCCATGAAAATCTGACGTTTTTCTTCATTAATTCACGCAAAGGAGAAGTTATTGTGGCATAATTACGGATGTACTTTGAGCTGTAGTTTGCCATACCCAATAGACTTCTAACTTCTTGTGCATTCGTAGGTGTAGGCATGTTCTGCAAATCTGCAACGGGATCTGGGCGTGTTCCCTCTGCAGAAAATATCTGGCCAAAGAACTCTAATGTAGGCTGGAGAAAACTGCATTTCTTGGCATTAAGTGTCAGACCTTTCTCCTGTAGACGTTTCAGACAGTTGTGAAGTGCTTTATCGTGTTCTTCTCGCGATTTTCCGTGTACAATAATATCATCTGCTATGTTACGAACTCCTTGTATCCCTTGAAGACTTTGTTGCAATGCATGCTGGAATATTTCAGCACTAGCATTAATGCCATATGCAAGCCTTTTGTACCTGAAGAGGCCTACATGTGTACTGAATGTAGTGATATAACGACTCTCCTCATCTAAAGGTAACTGATGATACGCTTGAGCTAAGTCCAGTTTCGAAAAGTATTTTGCACCATTCAAATCTAAACTTATGTCATTGACCGTAGGTATTGGGTATCTCACCCGATTGATAGCTTGATTCGCCATACGCATATCAACACAAATACGTACAGTGTCATCTTTCTTAGGAACAGCTACTATTGGTGATAACCAAGGTGTTGGTTGTGTTTCGGGTACTGCTTCAATGATATCGTCCTTCTGAAGCTCCTTCACGGCGTGTTTGACTTTCTTTCTGATATGAAACGGAATCCTTCTCTGAGGCTGTGCTTGGGGAATCGCCACTTTGTCGATGTTTAGTTTCACTGCATGATTTTTCAACTTTCCTAGCCCTGTGAACACTTCTTTGTATTCTTCGATTATTGCTTGAATGGCTTG
This sequence comes from Aurelia sp. 4 Dawson et al 2005, assembly GCA_964019985.1. Taxonomy (NCBI): domain Eukaryota; kingdom Metazoa; phylum Cnidaria; class Scyphozoa; order Semaeostomeae; family Ulmaridae; genus Aurelia; species Aurelia sp. 4 Dawson et al 2005. The sequence goes on along the minus strand of OZ026493.1, from coordinate 7,122,451 downwards.
GTCTTTTGTATTGGCAGTAGGGTCTTGTGAATCTGCGATTTTATTCAAATTGAACTGGACAACACCCAATTCCTGAGCAGTGTTTCCTGATGGGATTTGGATTCAATCAAAGTCTCGAATTTTCCTCTGAATTCAACGGGCTTCTTTGAGTTAAAAGGATACGCTTTGACTTTTGTTGGCTTTAATTCAACTTCTTTCAGCTTTTCAAAAGTGTTCTGATCCAAAACATTTATAGACGCTCCAGTATATTGTATTTCTCCGGGTCTCTATCGTGTAAGTAGCTTCGACCCCAGTTTAACCAACAAAATCAGCGAATATTTACTGCGAAATTCAGCGATAGCAAGTTTGTCTATTTACATATGTACAAGTCTGTCACAAGTAATAGTGTATCTCTTCATCAAATCTAACAAACTAATTTGAACAATCAGGAACTAACCTCAAACCCAGCACAATCAGATCTGGCCTAATTTCTGGCTAGCCCTACACAACCACGTCCGCAACTCAACATCTTCGCTCAACAACTCCCCTCCCCTAAAAGTCACGTGATCTGGTAGTCTACAATACCGTCCAATCAAATACTAGCTGACAAATACCGTCCAATTAAATCTATGATAAACAACAGCAATAGCTACAGAACCTAACACTTTAGGCAACCTACACCTAAAACACAACATTTCCTCCCCTTCTAATAAAGAATTGTCTTACCAATGTGCTCCTAAATATCATAAATGTCTACAAAATACGAAGAAAATGAGTTATGTAACCTCCATACCTGTCAGTTGGCCTAGGATTTGGCCTAAGTGCATACCCATGTCTTTGACCAATTACTTCTTCTTCATCATCATCTGATCCCATCATTTGAAACAAATTTTCATCCTCTTTATCTCCATTATCAACAGTATCAACACGATCATCCTCTTTTTCAACGTCGCTAGTAGCTAACTGAGTATTTTTGCCTGCTCTCCGTAGTCTATCTCTTGTAACACACTTTTGATTGCCATTATCCATCTGAATGTGATACACAGGGTGGCTTGCCAATACAACAACATATGGGCCTACCCATTTGATCGCCAGCTTCTCCCTCTTCTTTGCAGGTAAATACAAATAAACAGACTCCCCAATTTGTAACTTGTCATCCATTCTCTTCTGATCATAATAAGATGCAGCAATTTTCTGTCGTGTATCCATTTTCGATCTTGCAATAGCATACATTGTATTTAAATGTTCACGAAAATCTTCAATTGATAACGGTAAATTCTCCTCTTGACAATAGGAACCAAATAACATATCTGCAGACACACGAAATTTTCTTCCAAACATCAACTCCACTGGCGTAAATCCAGTTGACGAATGCACTGATGTATTATAAGCAAAAGCAAGCTCCCTCGTCCAACAATCCCATTCCGGCCTAACGTTATCTGCATTCTCTACATAGGCCGTTAAATAATCTTTGACGATAGCATTTGATTGTTCCGTTAAACCATTGCTCCTAGGGTTGTACCCAGTTGTTCGAATTTTACTAACTCCCAAAGCTTGCATCAACAATTGGAAAAGCTCAGATTCATATGCAGGATCACGATCTGAAAACAAACGCAATGGGAATCCAAATTTGAGACAATAATCCAATACGTATTTTGATGCCGTCAATGCTGTACGATCTTTAACTGCATAAACTTGGATAAATTTTGAAAAATGATCATTGATCACCAAAATATGTCTGTTTCCTTTCGCTGTAACAGGTAACTCAACCAAATAATCAATCGAAATAAGATCTAATGGTCGCTTAGGCCATTCACGTATTCCCATTTTCCCAGGTTTTCTTCCCGCTCTTTTCACTCGTAAACAAATATCACAGTTCTTGATATAATCACAAACATCGCTGTGTAAGCCAGGCCACCAAAATTTCTGTAAAACTCGACGATGAGTTTTGAATATCCCAAAATGCCCGGACGTCCACTGGTTATGACTCAATGCAAGAATTTCATTCCTCAGTCTTCCAGGAACCACAACCAAACCTTCACCACGGTGACGATATTTCAATAACCCATCAATATCAACAAATAGCCTCTGCAAATGAGACTTATATGGTCTTGGCACAGCCTTTTTCCCCTCCTGGACGCCAAAATACCCCAATACTTGTTGGATATCACCATCCTCCAACTGAAATGCGAGTATATCAACAACATCATAATTCAATGTTTCCAAACGAAATGCACCAACTTCAAAATTCCCCTCAGCTTTACCTTGCAGGTCTTGAATATTCCTGCTTAGGAAATCAGCCACAACATTCTCTTTCCCAGGTATATACCTCACTCTTGCACCCATCTCCTCCAAATAACTGATCCATCTAAACCTCCGATTTTGAATGTCTTTAAATTCTTTCAAATACGAAAGTGGCTTGTGATCAGTGTAAACAAGAAATTGGTGTCCCAGTAAATAAATTTCACATGTCTTGACAGCATAATACACAGCTAATAACTCTTTGTCCGTAACACAATATCGCTGTTCTGTCTCCGATAATACTCGACCCCCAAACTGAATAGGTTGCAAACAATTGTCCACTTCCTGAGCAAGAACAAACCCAATGCCTTTATCAGACGCATCAGTTTGTAACAAGAATGGTTTCGAAAAATCTGGATATACCAACAACTTTGCGTTTGCCAAACTCTCCTTCAGATAACAAAACGCTTCTTCACACTCATCTGACCACAAAAATGATGTACCCTTCTTTAGCAGAGCATACAAGGGTACTGCTCTCTTCGAGAAATCAACAACAAATTTCCGATAATATGATGCCATCCCAAGAAATGTTCGCAGAGCATCAACCGACGACGGAGACTTAAAATCAACAATGTCACTAACCTTGCGTGATGATGGTAAAATACCATTGCCAGAAACAACAAACCCCACAAATTTAACCTCTCTCTTCACAAATTCACATTTCTTGTAATTAATCTGCAAGCCATACTTTGCCAGGCTATCAAGAACACAGCCAACATGCCGCAAATGTGTTTCCAGATCTTGACTAAAAATCAATATATCATCGTAATAACCTCGAGCAAATCCTTTACAATCTTCCAAAGCGATATTCATTGCAGCTGATAGCGTGTACGGAGCCCCGACCAATCCGAACGGCATATTCAGCCATTGCAGCTTTTCACCAGGCAAAACAAACGCAGTCTTCTCTTTGTCAGCTTCCTTCACTGGAACTTGATGGTATGCCTCTTTCAAATCTAGCACTGAATAGTACTGAGAGCCATGTAAACAATCAAGAATGTCATCTGTTCTTGGTATCGGATAAACTGACGGAATGGTTTTCGAATTTAACTGCCTGTAATCAATACAAAGACGTAAAGATCCATCTTTCTTCATAACTGGTACAACAGGTGCTCCATAGGCAGATTTTGATTTCTCAACATATCCCTTTTGTTTCAATTTCTCAACTTGCTTCCCAATTTCTTCGCGTTGACTGAAAGGCACCCGACGCGGGGGCAATGACACCGGAACGTCATCAATCAACTTGATTTCATGTTCTACTGGAATCTTCCTTTCCGTCGAACTCTTCATATCAACATCATATTTCACAAGTAGACCATCCAGTTTGGCCTTTCCATCCACACCGATGTCTCCACAATCAATCTCAGCTAAAGTCAGCCCATGTTCAACCTTTTCGCAATCTGCAACAACAACCTCAAGACTTTTCAGCACTCCCAAGTCATCTCCTTTCTTCAATTTAATTTCATTCCCAGACTCATTAACCACAGCAACTTTAACTGTCTTTGCAATATCCTCATACTTACAATCCGTAAATTGCACCTCACGAGATTTCAAGCAATCACTACCCTCAAACATATATAAATCCTCTTTGTCCTTAAACCGAGCAAAATTCTCCACTCTTCCCTTTACGAATATGAGGCCATTGTTCGGAATAACAGTAGACTTGGCAACGCGAATGTAAGCAGAGTTCGTGGATCCTTGTTTCTCTTTGTAAAATCGAACTCTCACAGCCTCTCCTTCATTTGGGACAAAGGTAATCGTGCTCTCGTCCTGTTTTCGATGAGTTTCTTTAAATCTCTGTTCTGTACGAATCCCAAAAATACATGAATCAACTGCCGATGTGACTAACAATGGCTCATACTCAAGCAAATAATATGATCCGTCTTCCTGTACCAAATTGACATTCATGTAAACAACACCATCAAATTCGAATCGATTTCCAGCAACGCCCACTCCAGCCTCGTTTACAGGTATTAACGGTGGTTTCACTTTGAACTGATCATAAACTTGTCGTGGAATGATTGAGAATTGGCTCCCTGGATCGTAGAGAAATTCTAATTCATTGCCATCTATTACCACTCTGAATACCATCCTTGTTCCGGGGGTAATGGTCGAATGTCCCTTTACACTGCGAATTTCCCACGCTGCTGATTTACTCTCTTCTGTTTTAGGGCTATCTTTAGACTGTCGACAATATTTTGAAATATGCCCTTTCTCTCCACATCGATAACACTCTTTCAATTTGAAACACTGCGATTTATCATGTCCAGTTTGTCGACAATGGTCGCAAATGCGTTTACGCACGCTTTCATTCGAAGTTGGCTGCTTTTCAATACCATCAATTTTGCTCATCAACGAAGCCATCATATTCTCCAAGCGAGATAATCGCTCGTCATTTCCTGTTGACATCGAAGTTGCACCATAATTTTCTCTCTTTCCATATAAGGTCGTTTTGCTAATCCCGAAGGCGTTTCCTTCCAATTTCGTCTCAATTAACTCAAGCAAGTTCTCTACTCTTGTGTTCCCCGCTAATTGCAACAATTTGATTTCACTTTTGAGAGACTCATCAATGTTGGACATAACATGGCTGATAGCAATGGAGTTGATGGCATCCTCATCTTTCAAATCATACAACTCCTGGATCGTCGTCTTCAAATCATTTACGAACGTGGCAATCTTCAAACCTTTCCGAAACTTTAGTCCTCGTAACTTGGTTTCCAATGATCGTTTGTAATCCGCTCCGCAGAATTTCTTTACCAGAGCTTCTTTCAATTCTTTATACGTACAGTCAGACTTATTTGCTATCGTATTCGATGCAACAGTGAAAGCATTTTCGTCAGTATAACACAGCAACAAATTACGCCACGCCTTATTCTCATCTTTGATTGCCAACGCGGTCAGTTGTGCTTCAAATTGCAAACACCAACGAGTAAAGCTAGTTTCATTGTCTCCTCGAAACTTCTGAATTTGTGGTACCTTAGGCATCGTATCGTCCCTCAATCTAAATATTTCCTATCTCGTATCTCGTTATATCTCGGTATATCTCGGAATATCTCGGAATATCTCGGTAGAACCTCCAAATATTGTATTTCTCCGGGTCTCTATCGTGTAAGTAGCTTCGACCCCAGTTTAACCAACAAAATCAGCGAATATTTACTGCGAAATTCAGCGATAGCAAGTTTGTCTATTTACATATGTACAAGTCTGTCACAAGTAATAGTGTATCTCTTCATCAAATCTAACAAACTAATTTGAACAATCAGGAACTAACCTCAAACCCAGCACAATCAGATCTGGCCTAATTTCTGGCTAGCCCTACACAACCACGTCCGCAACTCAACATCTTCGCTCAACAACTCCCCTCCCCTAAAAGTCACGTGATCTGGTAGTCTACAATACCGTCCAATCAAATACTAGCTGACAAATACCGTCCAATTAAATCTATGATAAACAACAGCAATAGCTACAGAACCTAACACTTTAGGCAACCTACACCTAAAACACAACAAGTATCTACCATCATTGAAACCAATTGTCCTGCGATCTTTACCTTGACGTAAGGACATCCTTTGTTTTGTTCAGGGGTCTTTTGCCGAATTGTATACGTGTGTTCTTCAGCACTGGATTCATTGTCAGTGTCGTCATGGTGCTGCAAAGGCTTGACAAGGTTTCTCTTGTTTGATTCTTGCTTGGTAACGGTCTCATTTGATGCCTGTCCTTTGGTTTCGTTTTTACTACGACAGATCCTTGCGAAATGATCATTCTTTTGGCACTTTCGACAAACTTTTCCTTTTGCCGGACACCTGTGCTCGTGTGGCCATGCTCCTCCACAATTATAGCATTTCCTCTTCTTGTTTGCCTTCGGCTTCGTTTGCTGTGTTTGAAATCTGTTTGTCGCAAGAGTTTCTTCGGTTTTAGACTCGATATCTTTCCCTTGATATGAGCTCATTTCGTCTCTACGGCCATCTAGCAACATGTCTTTTAGCTTGTAATCCGGATCCCTCAGTGCACGTCTGCGTATTTTAGAAGATGAACCACCAGTTAAGATCTGTTGCTCGATTTCAAAATCAGGGTTTGTAAATTCACAGTTAGAAGAGAGGTTTCGCAATCTGGTATGAAATTTGTCCAGTGTCTCTCCCTCCTCTTGACGGGTTTGGCGAAATTTGTATACCTCATATCTTTGACTTTTTTGAGGCTCGAAATAAGCGGTAAGTTTGTCCCTTGCTTGATCATAATCTGCATCAGTTCCAACATCTTCAAGTTGGTGAAAAATTTCTCGAACGCGAGAGCCTGCTTGGTATAAAAGTAATGCCCTCTTTCGTGAAGCATCGCGTATTCCACTTGCGATTAGAAATGTATCGAAGTCGCTCAACCAGAGATGCCAACGTGCTGCTAAACTCGATCCAACCTCGCCATCAGGGTTGAATTCTGGTAACATTTTGAGGTTTAAGGCCATGTTGTATTTTGACTCGTCACCAATGTCATAACCTGCACTTTGAGGTTAACACAAGGGAAAACTACCACTTCGAAAACCAAACATAACTAGCATTCAGCATAGCAAAGTACGAATCTATCTAACGAATATCCCCAATCCCAACAAAGACGCAGCTTTGCAATGAGTGTCTTTGCTCCACAGGGAGTCCATAGTCTAAACTATTTACAAGAATATGACAATGGGTGCTAGCTGCAAACTGCACGCCGCAGACATTGTTCGGGCCTGACAGGATGGAAACTTAGCCTCGGCCCAAACTTCGGAGCAAGGCACTCCAGCTCCAGTCTTCTATTTTCGTCCTTTTGGGGGAAATTACCGAGGTAATTTCATTGGCAGCAAGTGCTCCCGTACAAGCACTTATCTCACCAAAACGACTCAAATTTCAGTCAATTTTTCCTACCAAGGAGCAACATGTATATTGTATGGGGCTTCGCAAACTCTTTGATATACATGCACTGCCACTTGGATTGCAGGTCTGAGCACAGCCCGCCGAGAACAGCCTATCTCGCACCGGGTATTTCTTGAGGGAGCCGCCCTCCCGATAGATATTGCATGTCCAGCATATCAAAAGGCTTCTTAGGCCCCGTTTCCATTACTCCGTTTTCGTATGAAAACGGAGTGGAATGTCTCCGTTTTTGGGTTGGTGTTTCCATTGAAAACGATCGAAAACGGAGACATTTGAAAACGCTGTTCAAAGTAGAGTGATTTGAAAACGGAGACATCTGAAAACGCATCGTTTTCAATGGAAACACCGAAAACGGAGTCATTCGAAAACGCTAACAACAGCAATCTATACAACATCCTCGGTTTCAAAACGAGTGCGAACAAAGGAAATGAAAACGAACGAAAACGGAGTAATGGAAACACCCCCGTTTTCGTACCTGGCGCTCTTGGCGAAAACGGAGTAATGGAAACGGTTCAAGATCATCCGAAAACGGAGTGATATGAAAACGGAGACATTTGAAAACGGAGTAATGGAAACGTAGCCTTAACCGTCTTAAGAAGCCCATATAGAAATGTTTTCCTCCTTCGATATTTACAGAACTAAAAGCACGGGACCCTTGCCGCCCGCAAAACTTGCCTCCTTTCCCCACATCTCTTGCGTAATTTCTATGTCTTTGTCTGCCAATCAACGACGCGCAGGAAGCAAACAGGGTCAAAATAAAAGAAACCAGGTGGACTTTGACTTCGCTTATCATGAAATACCATCAGAATGTTACACTTCTGCCTTGGTCGTCCGGAGCCGAGGGGCAATTTCACTCATTCAAAACAAGATTCAAAATTATTCGAAGTCTCGCCAGTGCATACAGAGTGATTTATACGGACATCGGACGGACTTTTAGGAAAACGAAAAGTGTTTGCTAAGGAATGCCCCTCGGGTGCAGCCATGCACAAAGTTGGGACAAACTTATTTTTTTTACCGCAAGCACATCAAAAACCAATATCTCGGGCCATCCTACAGGGGCTTCTGGGATAGAATTCCACTACAAGGGGCCAGACATTTCGTATCTTCTTAATACCGAAGAGGAGAGAAAGTTAAACTTGACATAAAGATAGGTTAAAGGGCAATTTACATACCGGGTGACTCAGAAAATAGTGACCCGAGGAAATCTATTACAAAATAAAAAGTAAGTGGCTGACTGAAATTCTGCAAACGTTGTTCTGTCTCTAAAAGATTAGCCTACGTTATGAGTATTTTTCGCATGTTTGGGCACGGTAAATTTCCCGAAAGAATTTCGTGGAATAGGGCTTGCTTGAAAATTCGTCAAAAACGGGGGATCGTCTTAAAACCATATTCAAACCAACGGGGGATGTGTTTCTTTTCACCTTGGGAATATTTTAGTTACCTAGTGACTATAATATTTCTATAGACACTTTCTAATGCGTTTCCTACTCTCATTTTGCAAAGAAACACGCTCCTTGTTGTTTTGAAGATCTAGAATGGCTGTAAATCGATTCCATGTTTTTGACGACTTTTTTGCCAAAATCAAGCAAGACCTTTTCCACAAAATCCTTGATTAGCAAAATTTAAGATGACGGAAAAAATTGAGAAAAATACTCCTAACGTAGGCTAGTCTTTTAGAGACCAAACGAAGTTCGAAGTACATCAATCAGCCACTCACTTTTCTTTCTCCGGGGGGGGGGGGGTACTTGACTTTTTTATACGGGGTTGTACCCACCACAATAAAATTTTAACCTGCTCCAGAATTTTTCCCTGAAAATGATACCCTGTCCCTGAAAAATCTGCAAAGTGTATCTGGTTCCAGTGCAGCAATAGCCCTATGAACTCAAAATATGCTGCAAAGTTTGCGAGAAAGTTGAATAAATTCGGACAAATTAACAAAACCATTGCTGAAATAATAACCTGCTCTAGAGAAAATGTGCCTTTTTGACAACCTGCTCTAGGAAAACGTCCATACTTTGATCCCTGTTCTAGAAAATTGGTGGAAACGATACCCTGAAAAACGGCACATCCCCATCGACCAAATATACTAAGTACCCCCCCCCCCCCCCGGGTTCTCTCTACAGCAGATTTCCTTGGGTCACTTTATTCTTGGTCACTCGGTTGATAAACAAATTTTCTATGTCACTTGAAAATGACTATCCTGATACTATTTGCATCAAAAAAATGTTGTGCATCTCATTCTTTAGATTTACTTACCCTGGGTACCAGAGCCTAATAAAAATTATTAGGCTCTGGTACCCAGGGTAAGATTTACTGTGATTGCACTGCAAGGAAAATATTCCCATTTTCAATAACTTTTCATTGATAACTTTGCTATTTGAGAACAATATATAGATTGTGAAATTAGAAAAAGTTTGAATAAGACATTTCCAGAAAAATCAAACAAACTGTCATGTTTTTCTTTCAGAATGAGCAAAACTAAATCTGTTTTTGGTAAAGCTCAGTACACGCGATAATTCCATACGTATACATATGCTTGACAATGTTCAATAGGAAATCTTTGAGAAAACTTTGATATTTTCGAAGTGGAACAGCTGCGGACTATTAGGGACAAGTCTGGTGATTTGGTGAGTTGAAATTGGGACTTAATATTTCAGGAATGAAATTGTCAACAACGGTAAACACCTGCGTATCAAAGCATACAGTTTTGGTAGTCAGCCTGCTTGTACAATGGATTCAAGTAACTTGGAAGGGTCTAATCATGTGTGAGAGGAAGGAAGATGTCTATTCTTTAACACAACACACAAACGTACCTATTTATCGTTGTTTCTGTCTGCCTTTCCTTCCATGGGCGATGATGCACCGATTTTTGGGAAAGGAAGGCAAAAGTTGCAAAATTTCTTACCCATTAGCTGCCTAGTTATCAAGTCTGCGTAGGGTATCGGCGGTAAATTCCGGACGGCGGTATTTTCCAGACAATCGGTTTATGAAACCCGTTTTACAAAATCCTTCAATAGCAAAGCAAACTTGCATTTTATTTTCATGTTCTCCATCTCTTACTCGATCTTTTCACGTATCTTGAGTTTTTGAAATAAACTCCTGCTCACTGTAAATCCCTCATAAACAAACAGTGCTCCTGTGTGCGTTCGAAAAGATGGTGTCGACGTTGCTTCTTGCGATAAACGGGTCAACGATATTCAACTTGTCAGATATGCAAGCAAAACAGAGTGATGCCGATGAAAACTACACAAATTAACTTTCAAGAGCTAACCGAATAAAATGCAAAAGAATCGCCAACGAAACGTAGCGTTTTGCACGCCAAATCGACGATCAACTTTGCGTCCAAGCAGGGAACGTCTTTACAGGGAACTTGGCTGGGAGGACTTGTATCACAGAAGATGGTATCGACGACTGTGCCATTTCTATAATTTGCTAAAAGCGCGTTCCCCTAATTATTTGTTTGTGGAAATCCCCCCTGAGCGCAACGTAAGCTACAATTTTCGAAATATGAGAACTTATGACCAAAATGTTGGAAGAACAGCGCGATACTCGAACACCTATTTTCAAAATGCTCCTTTTGAGTGGAATCTGCTGGCTGAAGACATAAGAAACTCAACATCAATTTCTGTGTTTAAACGTAAATTACTTGCTAAAATAAGACCTAATAAGAATTCAATTTACGGTATAAATAATATTGTTGGCGTTAAGTATTTGTCGAAATTACGACTTAATTTCAGTGTCCTTAATGAGCACAGATTCAGGCATAATTTCGATTGCCTAGATCCTGTCTGCCTTTGTGGTAGAGCTGAAGAAGATAGTGAGCATTTCCTCCTGCACTGCCATTTTTTCGAAGAAGCACGGAGAGATCTCCTTGGCAGCTTATCAGATATTCCTGGATTAAACATAGCAGAACTGGAAACACCATCTTTATGCCATTTAATTCTTTTTGGAAATCCAGATCTGACCCAAATTGCAAATAGGATAATTATGGAAGCAACAATTAGTTACATTAAGGCAACGAAGAGATTCGAGTGAAGCACATTCCAAAAATAACAAAGCAGCACTCCCTCTCCCCATATTTTCTTTTTGTAGTATTAGCAGTAGTTGTTTCTGTCTCTCATTTGATGTTAGGTGATTAAAACTCCAAAGAATATATTTGTTTACCATTCAATGTGGGTGCGGGGTAATGGGTGGAAGGGATTCCTGCTGTGTGGCTGGATGGCTGCTGCCCTTTGTTTTTCTCGCTTGCTATCCCGATTGGGGTGGCGCGGGTGGCAGGGGGTAGTGGCTGTTTTGTCTGGACATGGGGGTCCCATGCTCATTGACTTGCACTCATTTTTCACGCATTGATAGCCTTGCAGGGGTCGTTGCCTGACATCAAATGTGAGACAGACGTTAAAATTGTTTTTTTTCTTCTTCTTTGTTGGAAAAATGTAAATATTTGAATTGTGAGTGTCTGTCATGGTGGGAACTCCGATGACCTAGTGTCTATTCCCGCCATGACAGACACAGTAGCTGTAAATGTTTTGTGTTTATTTTAATGGATTATATAAAAAAAACTTTGCGTCCGGAATATACCGCCACGCGAGAATTTAGCCCTAACCAACCCAACGGAAAAGAAGAGAAGCAGAAATCACAGGAAGATGCAAAAAATTGAAAACTGTTAAGAAAAGAAACACAAAATGATGTAAGTTTAGCGTGATAATTTTGTTTTTCAATTTGGAAGGAAAGTCTCGTCTCCTTAGACCTCCAAACCTTAACCGTCCGGAATTTACCGCCGATACCCTAGCTCTTGGTCAATTTGAGTAAAAACGATCAGCGTACAACCATTTGTCGTTAATTTTTTGCCCTTCGTTTCGATGTGTCTGACTCTGTTTTGCACAACCTGTTTTGCTTAGGCCCACATCACTATGCACTTCAATTCACGTGTGGGCCTAAGCAAAACAGAGTAAGATAGACGACGACTTCATTCTGCAGGCCAGCAGGTCATGTAATCTGCGGGTAAAACGCAAAAGCAAACATTGGGGCCAAGGGCTCAGTGGTCTCGAACGCTGTGTGATTTGGCCGGCAATTTCAACGTCAGACATCAAATGTGAAGTAACCAGAACGGAATAACCAGACCATGGAACACTAGGAATGGAACTTAATGGACCAGAATCCTGGTGGATTCCCCATTCCTTTCCTTCTTGAAAGCAGTGTTCTGGGAACCAAGGAATAGGCTCTAATGTGTGCAAATCGCAAGTACCTAGCCCGTTATAGATACACCCCATCTCCTTTTTGAAAACAAGGAAATGAATAGGTATTCTCCAGGGATATCAAGTCCCTTAGGGTCCGATCCTACTAGTCCTTGGTCTGACTTTTCCACTGTAAGGCTTGGACGACTGCACACCCAATTATCGATAATTATCGATATGTCTTACCATACATAAGATGTATGGTATACCATGACATAAGACAAACTTTTCTTGGATCAGATTTAAGGTAGAAGATAACCATTGCAGCAAAATTCTTTAAAACTGTGTTAAATGATCCATTGATATGATTGATTATTTGATTATCATTGAAAAATGAAAATTTGTGTTAAAAATTAAAAATTTCACGCATGAGTGAGCAGAAATTCCCGCCATCTTGCCGAAATATTGTGTTTGGTGTTACAGCGATATCTCAAGAGCCACATTGAGTAGAAACTCCAAACTTCATAAATTGGCAGGAAATGACTGTGGCTGCAATGTATACCAGTCTTTTTAAACTAAACCAACAAAGCACAAAATTTTGACAATATGTTCTAAAATGTGACAAAATACACATGCGGCGCCCTTTTTGCAAGGACTGGTTGGTCTGGAAGGACCAGCAAATATGCAATTCAATGAGGTCTATCTTGTAAAGGATGCCATAAGGGTTGTCTGTACCAAATTTCATGATGAAATTATGATTCTGACTAGAGATATCACTGTAACAGAGTCGAACAATGGCTTAAAATAAGAAACTGAGAAAACGGAAGGAAAAGATCTTACAGCAGTTCAGTTGTCTTTTTTGCTCAATATTTCCCTGAAGAATAGGATTCTTCACCCTCATTCTCTTTCTCTTTGTCAGTGAAACCTTTTCTTTGAGCTCTAAGCTGTTTTCTTCTCTTTTTGGTACTTTCCATTGATTTATTCCCACTGTTCCAAATTCGAACACAATCTTTTTTTATGCAACCCTGTCTTGTAAATCTTCCAGTGGTCATTCCTAATGCTTTGAAAATTTTTTGAGCTCCACATTTACCATCATTGAACTCGATAACCGCTGAAGAAGATCCAATCTCAATGACTTTTCTGGAAACATAAACTTCTTTTGGACATTTTCTCCAGATGAATGCATTGAGGCACTCATTTTCATTCTGTGTTTGCCCATGCAAGCACCTCGACAAGAGGTCATCACTGCTAAGATCTCGAAAAATCGGCTTTAGCTCCTCCATGACTGCTAAGGGCAAATTAATGTTAGTCTTATATCTCTTTTCTCCATTTAGTTTGTCTGTCCACCACTTGCACCAACCATCCTTTGTCCTTGGGCAGTATTTATGTCTGTCCTCTTCATTAGCAATATTGGATGAATGATGCATCACTGCAATAATAGCCTTTTTCATGGCGTACATGTTGTCTATGTTCTGCCTGATAGCCATTCCATAGTGGTTCTGTAAAGTATTTATCGCTTTATCAGTTAGTCTCCCCCTTCCAACAATCTTTTTGCCATCTGACAATGCCACTGATTTTTTTGTCTGGCGCAGTGTGCGGCATCTGGAACCCATACGTTTCTGAACATGGCCAATGCACTCTTTCTTAATTATTTCAACATTGTCCCCATAGGGCTTTGATTCTTGCACAAGTTTAAAGGATGAACTGTCACCATCTCCAATATAAGAAGTATATTGTAAATTATGCTTCTCTACTGAATCAGCAAACATTTTGATAGCTCCTGCACTCTCCATAGCTCCAGATGACTTTTGGTGATTAATCTGGCAATCATGATTTGCAAGCCATGCGTTGTAGCCAGGATGACTCTTCCTTGTCGACCAGTACTGGCACCCCTTGCACTTTTTTGACAAAATGGAAAAATCAAGGCATTTACCATTCTCTCTAGAGATCAATGTCACAATCCCATTAAGTGACATGTGGCCTCTCTTTTGCCAAGATCCATCCACTGAAACTTGGCAGTCAACCACATCATTCCCATCAGCTGATCCTCCAAGCTTACTACGTGTTTCTTTTGCTGCTTCTTGACAACTCTTTTCAGCAACTTCTTTGTATACAGAGTTGAGTTTATCATTGATCTTGTTATAGCCAGTCTTCGAAAGGGGTGGTGGTAAGTTCATGAATGTTGCAAAGTTACTCATTCCCTCATAACCCTTCCCAATTTCCCTAAATGCTACCATTGCTCGAATGTTGACATCAAAAGAGCTCCTTCCTGAAGCAGGGCTTTCTGCATTTCTTGTTGCTGTTTCAGAAGAATAGAAATGTTTGATCCATGTGCATTTCGTGCATCTTACAGAAAATTTGCATGCAAATCCATTCCTATTCTGTAAATCATTCTGCAACTCTATGCTGCCACCACAGTCAATGCAATTGCACAACTCTGCTAAAACGTTCCTTAATACTGCAAAGTTGATCAGGACGTAATAATCATCTTGGTCTTTGGTCACATTTCCCTCAACATCATCCATACGGAGTTTTTTGGCACTTGAACACCTTGTCTGCTGCAGATCTGATGATGCTTCTTCATCATTGACGTCAGACGAAGGGTCTGGTGATGAAGGCCTAGGTGTGCTTGAAAGTAGTGGCGCCTCTTCATTTCCATGAGTACTACTATGCTGATTCCCGTAAAACTTCCTTCTCTTTCTGCTGTAAGCTTGCCTTGGTTTTCTTTTCCCCATCTTCTTGAGCAGCAAGCAATTACCGATTTAGGCCACGCAGGAAGAGTCCCAAAAACTTCAAGCTCTCTAGAAGACCCCATACTCCGAAAAGAGGCAGATCACAGGGAAACAGCGTTATACAGGCAGAACAAACTTCGCTTGTTTTAGGGGACGTTATGGAGCAATGTTTGGGGGAAAGCTGGGGTAAGGATTTATGTTTTTGCGTTGCTATGAGGTTGCTAAGGTAGAAAAGAGGAGATACTAAGTACTTATTGCCCATTTTTTGACAGATGGGGCATTTTAACCCCTAAAGGAGCCTTGATTCCAAGAAAGGGATGACGAAGGAAGGGAAAATTAATGGAATTAAAAAATGCCAAATTCTGCCAAATTTTGCTCCCAGAATGGTTATCTTCTACCTTAAACAGGATACTAACAGCTGCACAAAAAGAGTATGCGTTCATCAACATGTTGACGTCCCAAGATATTAGCAAGCAGAAAAATTTTGCACAATTGTCAGAAATGCGACTTTCTTTGTTATCATTTGTAAAGATGCGAAGTATAAGATTCTTCCGTGGATCTGATCTGACTTGGATTCCCTTGTAGTAAAGGCACGAGCGGATAAATCACACAAACTTCGGTTATATGATTATAAACAAAACACTATGTACAAGGTTTACGGCTCTCCAGTGAGATCCGGAATTAACGTGTAGCTGGTCGCATACCGATAATCGAAGATTAACTCGGGTGGGCGGCCGAGTGGCTTATACAGTCTTCGTCAGGTGACTGAAGTTAAGCTTGGTCGAGTGAGGTCAGATTTCGGATGGGTGACCACTGAGGCCTGACCTCGCAACTCACCTCGCCGTCCTTCGGAAGGGACGTTAAACTAGGGGTCCCGTGCCTGGATGCGGCATGCACAGTGGGCCTAAATTAGCTTTCAGTAGCTAGAAATCCTGACAAGCCCACTCAAAACAAATTGAGAACAAAACAAACTCAAAAGTTACAGAATATATTAGAAACTACGCGGAAATACAAATTAAGACTAACCAATCAAATAGAAGAATAACAGGAAAATGATTAACATGAGATTTGCATTAAAGGACCAACCTAGGTAATAAAACAATTAGTCATATACCAAAAGTCACTGACCAAAAGTAAATACCGAAAAGGAATGGAAGCGAGGCTCATACGTAATCAATGCTGAAAATATGTGAAACGACACCCAGTCATAATCTGAAAGGAAAATCAGTAAAACTCAGGAAAAATAAATTCAAATGAATGAACTCATAAAAATGCTAAAAAGTGCGTATCGTCACACAATTTCTACTACAAGCAGCAGAACTTAGAACAAAAACCTTGAATATTCAGCCAGAAAATATTTGCCCTTGAGAATGCCACAAAACAGAGTAGCTATGCGTCGAGTATGGTCCCGGGGGGGGGGTAACTTGAGTCTCCAAGATACGGGGTTGTGCCATTCAAGTTGTAAAAGTACCACCCATAAATCCGGAGAAATTTCCGAAAGGTATACCCATAAATCCGGAGAAATTTCTCAAAAGTACACCCATAAATCTGGAGAATTTCTGAAAATCATACCCATAAATCCGGGAATGCCAAAACAGCTCACCAATAAATGAATTCAGACAGAAAACTATACCCATAAATCTGGAAGATGCAAAAAATTGTTGAAAACCATACCCATAAATCCGGAAACTCTCATGAAAAAGGTACCCTAAAAAATGGCACAACCCCGTACCATAGACAAATTAAGTTACCCCCCCCCCCCCCGGGAGTATGGTTCCATAACCCACAAGAAATTTTTTTGTTTATATGTTCTTTATTACCGTTACTGTTTCTTTCGCTGTAACATTCTACCTTAGTTTCTTTTTAGAACTGTATCTTTTAAAAAATGTTCTGTTTAGGCTATATACGATGTAAATTGTATCATGCTTTTTGATAAATGAAAAATTATCGCCATCATGTCGACAGAAATAACATACAGGCCCAGACAATATGAAACAGAAATCGTATGATAGAGTTAAATTCAAAGTTTTAGAGAAGAATGAAATGTTCACGGCAGGGGAAGTTTTGACGAAAATCGATCAATCAAACAGTCAGGGAGATTATCTGATACCTGATACAATTGTCTTTGAGCATTTGGTGGCCTTACACACCAAACACAGAACGTCAATTTTTGTATAGGACCCTTGGCCCTAGCTGTGACCCGCGCGTTTGCTTTTGCGTTTGACCCGCAGATTACATGACCTGCTGGCCTGCAGAATGAAGTCGTCGATTGGTGACGCATGAAAAGAGCCGAAGAAGTGATTTCCAAGAACTCACAATAATGTGGCGTTTTCAGTTCCTTGATGATTCTCCTCGAAAGTAGTGGTTTATGTAACTTTTAGGTAGGTGGTCATTTCAGTTGTGTATAAAAGTTGAAATTGGTCCATTTGGCTTCAAAAATTAAACGCTATGCAAAGAGGTTGGCAGTAAGTAAGCAACAAAATCAAAGCTTTCACTGGTAAGTTAACTGCGCTGTATTCTGTTGTCAATTAGGCAGGAAGAAGAGTAGGCCCAGCTCTGTGGCTTTTTTGGCTCTTGGGCCCTCTCAGCTCAGGCCCACTAATCCATCTCGCTTTTATTTTTCTTGTCGGAAGTATTATTATTAATGGTTACCAAAAGCCGCAGAAAACTTTGATTTCCAAAGCTTATTGTATGGTATTAACTACGTGGATGAACCAGAACTGTTTTCTTTTGAAGAGTTAGTTTGCAGTCTCAGTTTTTGATGTTCTCTCGCTTGGGAATAAGGCAGTGGGTTAGGCTTGCTAAAAATTATGGTTTCATTTCATTTAATGTAGGGAGGATTGCCCTTCAATACAGTTGTTTTTCAAGGGGCCTCCATTAAGAACATTTACAATACATTTTTTTTTTATAAGAAACTGGTTTATAAGTAAATAGTACTAAGATGGCCAAAATTTTAAGAAACTCTAGTACTATGTCTGAGACGTACTAAGAAACTTTTCAAAGTTGAAAGCATGGATTTTATAGCGAATAGATCATTGAACCTTCATTCTTGAGCAATATTATCTAAACATTTGTGTTTTCAACATAACAGAACACTGTTTTTTCCTTTATTTTAAATATCAAGAAACATAATATTATATAGAAACAGATATTATCTGCCGCAGCGTTGGTGACCACATTGCTAATTCTGCATTCAGAAAAAATAAGGGACCAATTAAGAAACTTTTAGTACTAAAATGGACAAAATTTCATGTGAAATTAAGAAACTTTTAGTTCTATGGCCTGATCCAAATTTCTTATAAAAAACGTCTACAATCTAAAAAAAGAAGTATATACTTCAAGCCTAATTACATTAAAAAACCATAATGTTAAAGCCTATTTACAAAAATTGATAATTACATAATTACATTGATAACTAAAGGAAAATATTTACAAAAAGAAAAGCAAATTACAATTTTGAGGCAAGGGTGGACTATGCAACGCTGGTAGCAGCCACTCCCGACTGGCAGGCCAGCCCAGACCAACCAATGGTTCTATTATTGTCTCTCTCTTCTCCAATTCTGATCAAGATCAAGATGCATCTGTAAACATTGCAATAGTGAGATTTAAAAAGGCAAATAGTCAGTTGCTGTTGTAGTTACTTGATAATAGTAATTAGATTCCAATGACAAGAAAACTTTCTGGTGGCAGAAATAGCTAATGAAGAGTTGCAAAGAGGCTAGAACTTTTGGCAAGGGGACTAAAATGAGTAAAAATGCAGGGGCTGTCTACTCTGGTGGCACCCAAGGCTTGAGATCAAATGCTTGTTAGTAGACTTACCACCAAAATGCTATGTTTTAAAGTTGTTCTATAGAATTTCAGTGGTTTCATGCTACTTTTAGAGATGGCTGATGAACAAAGCTCAGGCAGACCCATTCAAGAGGAAGCAGGTGCCCCACAAATTGAGGCCCATGCAAGACAAGGGTCTGAGCATGATGATCTAGCATCTGGAATGCAAAGGTTAGGAATAAGATCAAGATGCAACATATCTATTCAAGGTAATTTCCAGTCCCAGGGAGGACACTCAGCACAGATGCGTACAGGGAGAGGGTCGGTCCAAGAAATTTTCAGGCAACCCAAAATATGGCTTCAGCTTCATTGCAGCCCAAAAATATCAGCTCATACACTTAGAAAATTGTACATGAACATACTGTAAAAGATACTGAAAAAATGCAAGTAGAAGTCAGGATTGCCTCTAACGAACCCAGAAATATCAGTTAAATGATCTTTGATTCAGAAAAATATAGTTTTAGTTTTAGTTCTCATTGTACCCAAAAATATCACTTTTGGCAATATTCTGATCCAAAATATTGGACTTACCTCCCCGTATGTGCATGTGCTATGTGCCTCCTTGGTTTCTAGTTATCTTAAAGATAACTAAAGTTTAGTTATGCTGTTTCTTCTATTTCATTTAGTCTTTGTTCTTTTACAGGAATTTTTTGTTACAATGAATCAGGAAAGTTTTTTACTTGTGCCACAAAACATTTGTTGTATACCTATGCCTGAAACTATTCATACCCATACAATTTTATGAGAATTTTTGATTGCTTAACAGTTGACCAGTTACTGAAAATGATTTATCCTTTCACATATCCCTTTTTGAACTTATTTTCAGCCTTGTATCATATTTTAAAAAACCTCAGCCAATAAAACTGGTCCTCAAATAGAACAATGTAAACTACTCAAGATTTGGAATATGGGTATACTGTAAGTTCGCGCTTAACTGTACATATACAGCTTTCACCGCAAGAGCTCTATTAAGCTACTTGGGGGGATTGTTCAATTTTTGAGACTCCAGGGGGGGGGGCTTATGAGATAGGGGGCTCATTAGACAGGGGAACTTATTCACAAATTTAAGTGACAAGGACATACACGATAGCTTTCTTTGGGTTCTTTACAAATATTATGCTGGACTTACCCAAGTTGTCTTGTAAGAAACAAAGAGACTCATTTTCTTGCAAGTGGGCAAGTCCACTATTTTGTGGAATCAGAATGAATTATTTTAACTTGTCAAATACACAAGTCCAAGGTGGTTTTCTTCTGCACTGTACCAAAATTACAAAAATGTAATATATTGTTTACTTCAATGAATGGAAAATCTTTGGGTAACCACTGTCAGTTGATATTAATAAGGGGCTTAATAAAGAGGGGGACTTATTCAATTTTATTTGTTAGAGAGGAGGAGCTCATAAGAGAAGGGGCTAGAGCGTGTATGGTATTTTCTCATTGTATAGCTGATATTTCTGTTATGTTGTAGCTCCTTATGGCATAATTCTGTACCAATTTTGACCTTCATCTTTAAGGCTAGGGACTCCCCTAAACATATAGCAAGCTTGATTAAGGGACAGTGCAAAATTTATCATATGACATGGCTGGTGGAGAAGAAAACTTTTTGGAAAAAGATCTGCTCGCCCTGTCTGAAATTATTGCAGAAAAACTAACTGACCTGTAGCCCTTTCCTTAAGGTCCTTAAAAATGTATCTGCCCTGTATTAATGAAAAACTGATACAGTATTTTACAGTACGTATCACCGATGAAGTATCCAAAGACCATGAAAAAATCAATTCTAGAACTTGCGAATGTTTTTCCATGAAAAATTTACTTTGAAGATTAAGAGATATGACTGACGCAAGTGACTGAAAGGAAATTTTGCGTCTTCTAAAATATATAATATATAGGATATTATCCTTCCAAGCATTTCTCTGCTTGCATGATTCACAACTTTGACCTCAAAATGAGACATCTTACATTTCAAATTTCATTTAAGCTTCTATCCCGTTGATATTTGCTTCAAAAAGGTGTTGACCCAACTCTGATAAGCTCAATAAAAGTAGTTGCCCTCGTACCATCCGTGCCATTGTACCATCCGTGCAATGCAGTGATTGTTTGCTGGTGCTTATTTGAAGAAACACAACGACTGTTTACCATCTGGGTTGAGTTGAAACACTTTTGTAGTATTTTTAAGTCTGTCTTCGTTTTGCAGATTGAGAGAGTCATTCGGCAAAACGAAGACATGTTCCAAACGGCCATCGTACGGTCCGTGCAATGCATTAAGTGTTTGCTGGTGCTTATTAGAAGAAACACAACGACTGTTTACCATCTGGGTTGAGTTGAAACACTTTTGTAGTATTTTGAAGTCTGTCTTCGTTTTGCAGATTGAAGAGGGTCATTCTGCAAAACGAAGGCATGTTCCAAATGGCCATCGTACGGTCCATGCAATGCAATAAGTGTTTGCTGGTGCTTATTAGAAGAAACACAACGACTGTTTACCATCTGGGTTGAGTTGAAACACTTTTGTAGTATTTTGAAGTCTGTCTTCGTTTTGCAGATTGAGAGGGTCATTCTGCAAAACGAAGGCATGTTCCAAATGGCCATCGTACGGTCCATGCAATGCAATAATTGTTTGCTGGTGCTTATTTGAAGAAACACAACGACTGTTTACCATCTGGGTTGAGTTGAAACACTTTTGTAGTATTTTGAAGTCTGTCTTCGTTTTGCAGATTGAGAGAGTCATTCTGCAAAACGAAGACCAAAAATTTAGCACTTAAATTGCTTGATTTACGTTTGTTCATTAAACAACTTGCCACAGAAAGGTCTATTTGCACTGTATGTTAAAAATCCACGCTGTATTGAACTATTGTTGTATGTTTCTTCGTCTTCGTTTTCTATCTTCAGTCTTCGGTCTTCGGTCTTCGTTTTATAAACACCCGGCCACGTTATGAAGTAAACTTTGCTCTTTCCCTAATCAACTCAGAAACATGATTTTAATACCCAACCCCATAATGTCACCAAGTTTGCAAGCACGTGTTTTAACTGCAAGTCACTGCAAAAACAAATTAATCATCTATGTTTGTCTTAAAGCAGAACATATGCAGGATTGTTGCATTGCCTAAAAAGTAACCTGAATCTGAACACTAACTGAATTTACAATTAAAGGAGGCCCTAATCCCAGAAGAATCCAAACGAAATTGAGCCCTTTCTTCCCAAGCAAATTTCCTTGTAAAAACTACCCCTACACAGGTGCACATTTGCAAATGGCTGGATGGTTGGGAACGATCTCCGGAAGTCTTTTTGATAACTGTGGTTCCTTTCATTTTAGTCGATGCAGAAAAGTGTCAACATTTTGTAGATGCTGCTGCTAATGACTTTAATGATGTCCAAGAGATATCAGAAATGCTTGATCCAGATCAAGGAGGTGGTGCCCGAAAGGGCATTATGGCGCTGATGACGAAAATCTTAGATAATGAAGAATTTATTCACGTGTGGAGGTCATGCCGTGGTGGACAAGCTCCAGCAATGGGCTTAATGTATCACCTTGCCAAAACCAAGGTTATGACTTTGCTCCAGTTTAAAGAATTGGTTGAAGCAACTGATGTGAAGTCTTTCAAGCAGCTCATTGATTATATGAAGAGGCTGATGGAAGAAGCAGATGTAGCAAACATCATTTTGGATGATTTGGATTACGAATATTTTGAAGAAATTGCCAGGATGTTGAGTCCATCGCCTAATGCCATACACGTTACGAGGCAGAAAACATGGAAGAATATTGCAGGGAAGGCAGGAGTTAAATTAGTTATTGTTGATGCCCTTGACACTCCAACACGCCAGGATCTGGAGCAACGAAGCTTGACAGAGGAATTTTTCAGATATATGTCATCTGCATACCCCGAGTATAAAATGGTGTACATCGCACAAGCATTGGTGAATATTAAGAGAGATGATGTTGTTAGATCATGCAAAATGTTTCAACAATGTCGGGAAAAAGGGTGCGTGAAGATTCCTTCGAAGAAAGCAATAAAAGATGCAGAGGAGCAAAAGAGGAAACTAGAGGAGGAAGAGAAGAAGATTGCTGAGCAGAAGAAATCTATACAGCATGCAGCAGAAGACCTTGACAATTTTACGTGACAGTTAAAATGAACTGAGTTGAAAGATGGGATTGCACAGGTTTATAAATAGCACAATTCATCTTATTATCAAGACACAAGCGTGGACCGCAGTATGAATAAAGCGTAATCCCAGTCAAGACCCGACAACCCCTCACCTTTTTAGTTAGTTGAAAGATATCGAAGAAAACTGTCCAAATTTTTTTTTGTTTACTTGATATAAAGACAGGTTAAAGGGCAATATACATACCGGGTGACCCAGAAAATAGTGACCCGAGGAAATCTATTACGAAATAAAAAGCAAGTGGCTGACTGAAATTCTGCATACGTTGTTCTGTCTCTAAAAGATTAGCTTACGTTATGAGTATTTTTCCCAATTTTTTTGGCACGGTAAATTTCCCGAATTAAGAATTTCGTGGAATAGGACTTGCTTGAAAATTCGTCAAAAACGGGGGATCGTCTTAAAACCATATTCAAACCAACGGGGGATGTGTTTCTTTTCACCTTGGGAATATTTTAGTTACCTAGTGAATATAATATTTCTATAGACACTTTCTAATGCGTTTCCTACTCTCATTTTGCAAAGAAACACGCTCCTCGTTGTTTTGAAGATCTAAAATGGCTGTAAATCGATTCCATGTTTTTGACGACTTTTTTGAGAAAATCAAGCAAGACCTTTTCCACAAAATCCTTGATTAGCAAAATTTAAGATGACGGAAAAAATTGAGAAAAATACTCCTAACGTAGGCTAGTCTTTTAGAGACCAAACGAAGTTCGAAGTACATCAATCAGCCACTCACTTTTCTTTCTCCGGGGGGGGGGGGTACTTGACTTTTTTATACGGGGGTGTGCCCACCACAATAAAATTCTAACCTGCTTCAGAATTTTCCCTTGAAAACGATACCCTGTCCCTGAAAAATCTGCAAAGTGTATCTGGTTCCAGTGCAGCAATAGCCTAATGAACCCAAAATATGCTGCAAAGTCCACGAGAAAGTTGAATAAATTCGGACAAATTAACAAAACCGTTGCTGAAATAATAACCTGCTCTAGAGAAAATGTGCCTTTTTGACAACCTGCTCTAGAAAAACGTCCATACTTTGATCCCTGTTCTAGAAAAATTGGTGAAAACGATACCCTGAAAAACGGCACATTCCCGTCGACCAAATATACTAAACCCCCCCCCCCCCCCGGGTTCTTTCTACAGCAGATTTCCTTGGGTCACTTTATTCTTGGTCACTCGGTTGATAAACAAATTTTCTATGTCACTTGAAAATGACTATCCTGATACTATTTCCACCAAAAAATTTATTGCATCTCATTCTTTAGATTTACTGTGATTGCACTGCAAGGAAAATATTCCCACTTTCAATAACTTTTCATTGATAACTTTGCTATTTGAGAACAATATATAGATTGTGAAATTAGAAAAAGTTTGAATAAGACATTTCCAGAAAAATCAAACAAACTGTTATGTTTTTCTTTTAGAATGAGCAAAACTAAATCTGTTTTTGGTAAAGCTCAGCACACGCGATAATTCCATACGTATACATATGCTTGACAATGTTCAATAGGAAATCTTTGATAAAACTTTGATATTTTCGAAGTGGAATAGCTGCGGACTACTAGGGACAAGTCTGGTGATTTGGTGAGTTGAAATTGGGACTTAATATTTCAGGAATGAAATTGTCAACAACGGTAAACACCTGCGTATCAGAACATACAGTTCTGGTAGTCAGCCTGCTTGTACAATGGATTCAAGTAACTTGGAAGGGTCTAATCATGTGTGAGAGGAAGGAAGATGTCTATTCTTTAACACAACACACAAACATACCTATGTACCTATTTATCGTTGTTTCTGTCTGCCTTTCCTTCCATGGGCGATGATGCACCGATTTTGGGAAAGGAAGGCAAAAGTTGCAAAATTTCTTACCCATTAGCTGCCTAATTATCAAGTCTGCGTAGCTCTTGGTCAATTTGAGTAAAAACGATCGGCGTACAACCATTTGTCCTTAATTTTTTGCCCTTCGTTTCGATGTGTCTGACTCTGTTTTGCTTAGGCCCACATCACTATGCACTTCAATTCACATGTGGGCCTAAGCAAAACAGAGTCAGACATCAAAACGAAGGGCAAAAATTAAGAACAAATGGTTGTACGCTGATCGTTTCTACTCAAATTGACCAAGAGCTATGCAGACTTGATAACTAGGCAGCCAATGGGTAAGAAATTTTGCAACTTTTGCCTTCCTTTCCCAGAAATCGGTGCATCATCGCCCATGTTCCTTCTTGCAGTCTCGACTCAATTCAAATGGCGGCAAAATTGCGAACGACGACAGCCTGGCTCTTGCAGAAAACAAAATTAGGCCATCTTTTGCCATGATTTGAATCGAGCTGAAACTGCAAGAAGGAAAGGCAGACATATATTATTCGTTTATACATCTTATTAAAGAACAAACATCTTGTTTCCTCTCACCCATGGTCTAATTGGACAACAGACCTTTTAGCTATTCTACAAAAGAACGAGGGACATTTTTATACATTCTTACAGAGGATGTTCCATTCAAGTGGCGTTAGAGTTTCTATCGCTATTGTGAACATTCAAAAATTTCACACTTTGTATTAATATTGCTCGATCCAGATTCTTTTCTACAGTGGCTAAAAGATCTATTTCAGCCTATAGGCTCTCAATCAACATTGTTCTTATACGTGGGTGTTTACTGAAGAAAGGCTCGATGGGTCATTCGTAAATCTTGTTTTAAATGGTCGTCCACAGTCCGTGATCAAATATTAGGCAATCGTCAGTGATAAACACTGAACACTGCTTTTTAGCCAAAGAAGAAATATATAATATAGCATGGTATACCATGACACTAGACTTATGACGATGAGTCTCTTGGTTCCCTGTGCTCTTTGACAAGATGATGGTGCTCCAGTCAAGAGAGACTCATAGTATTATTCTTAAAAACGTGGCCCAAATTGTGCAATTCCTAACGTATCAATCAGATTGCGAGATTTGGCAAAGAACAATGCTGTCGAATTTTCAATTCGAATGATGCAGTTGACTACATTTTGAACGAAGTTGCTGCGGCAGGTAGTTGTAGATTTCTCTGGTTTGTTTTGATCTTAAAAACATGGAAAATGTAGCATTGAGAGACAAATTTTTCACTGTTTCATTAGTAGTCCTACCCTGGGTACCAGAGCCTCAAAATTTAAATGAAAGAAAATTTGGGACGAGGAAAAAAGATCTTTATATGTATTTTTTATCATTTTTTGGCTCTGGTACCCAGGAAAAATGAGTCCCTCTTGAGCAAGGTTTACCGCAGGGATACAAGGGGATCGTCGCCTCAAGTCTTCAATGACACTGTTTGGGAGAATTGTTTTCTGACATGTTGGAGTTGCAAATCATTAAAGAAATCTCGCACAACGTAAATTAGCAGGTGGAGAATATAATTCTAATTGAGAACAACGATCAAATATTAATCTGAGGTAAATTTCCTTAGATGACACTAAGAATAGTAATTGTTTGGATGAGACATTCTTGTTATGAGTCAGAGATTGGACGCCACCTTCAGCGGAGGTATGAAACCCATGAAATTAGGTTAAACTAGCATATGCGCAGCTAATTCCGCATAAGGCAGCTAATGAGATTGTTGAAGCTGGTTTCCAAAGACCTGCTGATCGCTAACAGCAAGATTTCTGTGTTTAATAGCTTAAAAGTATTGTCATATGTGTGAAAAGCTGTTCTTAGTTAGATGCTAGCTTCTGCGAAATCTTTTCAAAGCAAGATCTTGTGAAACTCTGTTCTGCAAAACTAGAAGAGAGCTGTGTGTTCATAACAAGAAGTTATTAGATGTCTGTTCAAAGCATGGTGTTGTGAAACTTCTTTATGCAAAGCAAGAAGAAAGCTGTGTATTCACAAGAAGGAATTATTGCTTTGAAGAAAGCTGTATGGTAGCCTTTGCGAAATCTGTTCAAAGAATTGTGAAGCTTGGTTCTGCAAAAGTAGCAGAGAGCTGCATGTGAGAGGCATCTCTTCATAGCAAGGAATTATTGCTGTTGAACAAGACTTACTTCAAGATCACAAGGGAGAAAGTTGTATCCTGTGTCAAGGAAAACCTTAGTATAAATCATCGTACAACTCGCTTGTTTGAAAGGCCGAAGGGTGCAAATTCAGCTCAGAGTCAATTAACTGTTTGTTGTATTTCTGCTCGCGAGGATTCATTACTTTCCTCTCGAAATAGCACACTACCGAAGGGTCTTCTCTAGGTTTGCACTGTTTTAACATAGTGTCATGAATTTCAAGCAAGAAAGATCTTGTTTAAAATTCTAGTGCAAAAAGACTTTCATCATTGAGAAGAACTGCCTTGGGGAAGAATCAAAGTGGACAACGTAAACAGCATTAGAGCTCTTTTATTTGTTTGAGATGGGATACAAAATGGTATCGAAACATTGATGAACTTTTGCTGGAAATAGAAAAAATTTCCTGAAGATTCTTTCAAACATTCTTTATTTTGCTGACATTTTTCTTTACGACACATCCATAAACAGAAGATTCACTTGAACAATTTCATTGACGAATTTCATTCGATCTCGAGATCATATTCCAGGAAGAATTCACCAAAGGGCTAACAGTTTTTTCAGAAAATAGCCCCTAAACTTTATCAAACAACAGAGCTTTGTGTAACAATTGTCAATATGGCTAGCTTAGAATTTGTACATTTACTCCTTGTAATTATGATAAAGTACTTTGAAATCATTAGTGCATCGACAATAGCGCCATCTCCAGTTATTAGCAGTGTGGCTTCTTTGGATGATACATTAAAACAAGAGATGCAAGCTACACCAACTTCATCATGGAGTATGTCACAAATGATAAGCAGTGTCTCATTAATAATGCAGAATGGCACCATATCAACAAGCATGATTTCAGTCAATGAAATCAGAAGCACAACTGAGGTTATGTCAGTTCGCAGTCACACACAAACTTTAACTCTAACGAATTTTGGCAACTTGGCACAAACAAGAGACCTGCATCCCTCAGCTACAATGCAGTCTAAAACAAGCAACATATCTAAGTTTGGTTCAATTGCTACGACTGCAAGTCCCTCAGTGATGCAAACTTCTGTCACGAAGCAATCTTCAGCAGTCGTAGCCTCAAGATCAGTTAATGGGAATGCAGAAAGAACATCTCAGGTCTCAACAAACCACATCACAACAACCACACCTACTGGACCCCAACCAACTACTTCAGCCGGAGCAATGACACATTCAAGTGAAACAGTTTCAACCTCAACTACCTCTAGACTTAATTCTCTTGTAACTTCAACTCAGAAGCTTGGCCAAGAGACCATTACTGCAGTAAACACTAAGTCGTCACTACCTACTACAAGCCTGGACAAGTTTTCGTTCAAAATTACAATATCATTATCATCATCATTTTCAGCAAATTTGATGTCGTCAGTGCAAGCACCAGTAACGACTTCGAGTCCATTCATGCGCAATCAATATTTAATTTTTGGTATATCAGGATATCTGCAAAATAGAACTTTCAGTCAAGACCTGGCTGACCGAACATCCCACAATTACACGATTCTTGCTATGGAATTGAGCAACACGGTAAGCCATAGACTTACGACGATGAGCGCCTTTCAACCCTGCGGTCAACCTTGCTCAACAGGGACTCTTAATGAAACAGTGAAAAACCTGACCTTACTTTCTGCAATCATCAATGGAATTATGATGGCATCATAGCTTTGAATCTCAATCCCGTTAGAGTGTTTTCAATTCCTCAATCGATTCGAAATTCTATCACATGTATACCGTAACAATAGTAATTCACAAATCTCGACATCTGATTGGCACTCAAGGCCGTCGCGGAGTTTGGGCCCAAATAGGGCCAGGTTTTTCAGAGTAATATTATGAGTCTCTATTGACCGAAGCGCCATCATCAGGTCAAATTAAGAGCACAGAGAAACCAAGAGACTCATTTTCATAAGTCTAGGTAAGCCAACAAATAACTGGTTACTCAGAATAGAGGATTCAATATCTTTCTAATTCCAATGTCTCTTTCTATGCGGTCGTATGTTCACAATGTTTTTTTTGGCCCATCTTCTGATCAAAAATGTATTCTTACTACCTGTCCTTTTCCTCTTCTATGGGACAGCGAGAAAAGCTTGATAATGTTGCTTTTGCTTCTTTCTTCGTTCGTCACAACAAGGATTGAATGTCGTCATTGCAGTTTTCAAATAAAGTTCAAACTGTTATCGCGCGTGAGTCTTACTCAGCAATACGTCTCATGTCAACGTTGCACTCAAAAGAATTAGAGAAGCTAGCAATATCATTGGCTATTAAGTGTGGCATTTTGGAAAACGGAAATAGACTGCATCAAGATGGAACGGATTGAAAGTAAATATTAGGCACTTCGGGTTCTCTCCCCCCCCCCCCCGCCCGCTCATCAAACTTGCGATCCCCCATTCTTGCAGTCAGTTCAGTTCTGTTGGCATTATAGGGGCATTAGATCACAGAGTCAATGTCCGTCTTCCTAGTAAATACGTATTCCATTGTTTTCCATACAAAAGCGAATTGAAATTAAAGGAATTGAGTCCATATAAGTAGTTGAGCGTTAACGCTGTCCTGAATTTTGCTGACAAACCGCTGACGACTCTTTGTTATCGCACAATAGTGCTAAAGTCATTAGAAGTGGAGACCAAAGAATTCTTAATCCTTGCATTATCCTGAGGAATTTCTTTGGTTTAATTTCGATAGAGATTAAATGACAACTTTTGTTTCATGATTGAAAAGAAGTTGATATTGGTCATGAGAGCGCTACTTATACGGACTCAATGCTTTTAAGAACCAGTTTACGCAATAACATCTTACTTGAACAGTATCCTAGATTACAGTATTCAAACTCTCATTGCAAATCCTTGACTTATCTTTGCAGCTAAATGGCATTCTAAATCAATCACAGCATTTTCAGAAAGTGGAAATCCTCAATTTTACCAAGTGAGTTGTAAAAATTCCATTAGTTTTTCCAAAATGCAAGTGACATCGTACACTGGATCCAATTATTCAGCCGTTACTAAACCACAGGGAATCCACTGCTAAGATTGCTCTCTGAAAGTAAAATCCGATCGTTTCATTCGCAAATGATAGATCCAGATCCGTTTTTTGTCTCTTTCATGAATGATCATATGATATGAGCGATTTTGTAAATTTTCTTTGTTTTCCTGCCTCCCCACTCCCGTTCCTCCACACCGCGCCATCGCAGAGGAAAAACAAAGAAAATTTTCAAAATCGCTCATATCATATGATCATTCATGAAAGAGACAAAAAATGGATCTGGATCTATCATTTGCGAATGAAACGATCGGATTTTACTTTCAGAGAGCAATCTTAGCAGTGGATTCCCTGTGACTAAACTTTGACTACCGTAAATCCTAGATTAAGCGCCCGGGTACTTATTTAATCTAAGAGCCTTAGGGGTCACTTATTCAAGCGGGTCCTTACTCGCTCGGGACGCTTATTTGATTCCTCTAATGTCAAAATAATTCAAGCAAGACAAAAAAGTAGATTTCGAAAGGACACGCTTTTATGTTCTCCTAATAAATGTATTTGAGAGTGTGGTAGTGTGGTAAAAACATTTCTTGTTGTTGACGATGAAAATAAAGACTGAAAAGAATGATTCGCGGTTTCAAGGTTTTACTGTATGTTATCTCCTTTAAAGTAATACATCACTTCAATTAACAGCCTCATTTTGGAAATTATTCAAAATTCTTTTACATGAAATTTTGGAGGCCATATTCGGAAACTTTAGTCTTACTGTAACTTTTCATGTTGCTAGCAGTCGTAGTGTTAGTGTGTTATTTTTATGGCAACGTAAAGTTTGGAAATCTGAAAGGGATTTCACCGTGGAAATGACTTGGAGTGTAAAGTTTTACCCTAACGATTTTGAACGGTCAAGTCCCTTATAAATCCTGGAACTTAACTTTGTCATAAAATTAACATCACAAATGGCAGCAGTTTAAAAACATGTAACAGGACTAATCTTTGGGTGCTAAATCCGAATCTGGGCTCGAAGTTTTCATAAGAACAATAGAAAGGAATTTTGAAATATTTCCAAAACGAGGCTGCTTAATTGAAGTGGTGTATATCAGGCATACTTCTCTCATTTTAGTGACAACAGTCAGGTGAAAGTCAATGCAGAGGCATGGTTTCAAAACTCTTCAAAAATTTCCACGGGATCTTTGAAAGCTATGATTGAAAATGGAACGATGACTTTTTCTCAAATTGAAGTTAAAGGTAAAGTGATTCATATCCTAACAAGTTTTCGTTCATCACCTCGTACTTATTCTTTATTTGCCGAATGCGAGGAGAATGCCAGGATTTACGATGCTCATGGTCGCGATTGCGAGAGCTGTGAAAGAGAGCAAGGCCTTCGGAGCTACTTGATTTTCAATTGTACGGAGGTGTGCACTCCAAGAAATGATTTTTCCACCCGGCTTTTCCCGGCATTTCTCCCTCAAAATGAAGCATGCTTAGAACAAGTTGGCGAAAAGTATACTCTTAAACATCAAAAATTCGTAGAAAAAACGATGAAATAGGACTTTTGACAACTGGCTTCAGAAAAATTATCTTCTTTTGATACCCGGCGTTAGAAAAAGAGATGAGAATGATACCCAGGAAGGAGTGCACATCCTGTCAGCAAAATATATTAAGTGCCGCACCAGGGGGCCAAGGGCATTGCAAATCCCTGTACTTCCCTGGCAAATTCAGTTCAAAAAGAGTTTGTTATGTAGCCAGTTCATACAGCCCAAAAAATCACCAAGTTATGCAGATATCGTGTTTATATGTGACGTAGTTGTAAGATGTCTGAAATTCGAGGGCGATAGGGCAACAGGGCGACAGATTTACGGTTCTTTTACGAGACACCAATCTAGCACTGTGATTAGCTAAGTCCACAGGCTACAGGAATTGCCATATAATGATGCAACTCATCAGCTTGTTTTAAACAAGATCATAATAAGAAAGTGAGAAGCAGCTTTACTGCAGTTACAAGCAGCGAGCTTGTCCATTTTGCTCCTGCATACTTATGTAATTCCGTTGATTTTTTGCAATTTTGTAATAATTTGCAACTACAAACTTTAGGCTCCTGCATACTTATGTAATTCCGTTGCCTTTTTGCAATTTTGTAATCATTTGCAACTACTAACATTATGCTCCTGCACTGACTGACTCACTATCCTGACTGGATGGCAATTAAGAACCAATTATCAACCAAAATACGTCACGTTTGCACCTGGATCGCAGCCTCAGAAGCACCTTAGTTCGTGCAATATATGAATTTCTACTCATTTTGTTGGTTGTGTTTCTCTTGACCTGTGATGAAGCGAGAGCAAAATGTTCCTACTGCATTTTCGAAGATATTCACCATACTTGAAGTAGATGTTAATTTCTATTTTTATTCATTTCATATTGTTTATAAACGGTAACCCTGTTTGCCAAGGCCTCTTGCAAGCGCAAATGTAAGTGCGAAGAAACTAATGATCTATCTCCAATTACCCTCTCTTCATATTCTTTTTCTTTGCTTCAGAGAAGTGCTCCCCTGTCAGTTGCAATGGAAATGGTTTGTGTCAAGCGACAAACTCTGATGTAAATTGCAGGTCAGTGGTAGCTAAAATGAATTTTACGAAGTTAGGTGCCTTGAACACATATCTTGTTATCTACTTTATGTAGGAATAATCTTATTCCTTCTTTGGTAATATCTGCTTTTAAGGCAAAGTAGGCCAGGGGAGTTACTTGGTCTAGGAACGTACGGGGAGCTGTCGCTAGGAAATTTGAAAAAGTATCCTATCCAAGAGTCAATTTCCCGAGAATGATACGTGTCCCGGAGAAAAATTTCAAAAACAATACCCTGGCCTTGAGTTTCTTCATATAGCATTATGCATAGACCTTGAAATGTTTTAGATATTGGTTCGGAAAGGGAGAAATGTTGCCAAAAAACGACCTACATCTTACTTGTGAAGTGCAAATGCCTTATGGGCCCTGTAATCATCATCATCATCATCGTCATCATCATCATCATCATCATCATCATCATCATCATCATCATCATCATCATCATCATCATTATCATCATCACTGTATTTTTACAGCACTGTAGGCGAGAAGTAATTACATAGCTCTGAATTACATAATTCCAAATAAATAGAAATACCACTTTTATTTGATAACCAGACATTAAATGTATTTGCTTCTAGGAACCCAACCTGTGGTACATATATTTTGCAGAGTTTGCAGTTGCGTTTATCGCCTTTTCAGCATCATATTTGTCTTTTAAAGATAGTAGTAAGGGTGCTTGAGTCGTGTATCTAGTTTTATAATACCTGCCAAATTCTTTTTCCAAAGAAGGCTCTACTCTCGATTCCAAAGGAGGTGATTCGGACCTTGGGAGGCTGAGGGTCGTTGCCGTGCCTTAGATTGTAACCAATATTTCGCTGCATAAAAATTTCCTTCATAAAACTTGAATTCAGATCGAAATTTGTTCTAAAAATTTCAGTCATAAACAACTGCAGGTTTCTTATATGGATGGAAGCTGGCTATAAAAAACGATACTCTGTCATGGGTAGGAAGCTTGAAATGATACCTTGTCTAGCGGCAGATCCCCTTGTAGAAAAACATGTGAGTGCCCACCCGAGAAAATGAATTTACATCGACATTTTTTGGCTTTCATTTGATAACATAATTTTCGTCACTGATCAATATAATCACTTATCAGTTATCAATAATCAAAATGCTGTTTGTCGCGAAGATAACGTCTTACCCCAGAAATATTTTATTTCAGCTGTTTACTTGGATTTCAAGGCTTCAGATGCCTCAAAACATACCCAGTGGGTGAGTGGACGCTTTCATTTTGATTCTACTGGGCGAATAAGATAAACACCCGGCGTTTGAGGGCCATTTCTCCCTAGATTTGTAAGCAAGATATTTAGCACTATTTCATTGAATAGCCAATATTTTTTATTATTTCTAAAATATTTTCTGGCTTAAATCGGCAACTCTTTTCAGATTTTTCAAGAGATTTCTCAAAAAAAAATATGACCCAACACGGGGTAAAGTGAAATGCTTGGCAAATTGTTCAATAAAGCAACAAAATACCACTTGAGCCTGCAATCATACAACTGTAAGCAGTCTGTTTTATGCTGAAAGGCAAAAAATTCCACAAGACAGGCATTTAACAAATGAAATGTTGGCCTATGTAGAGAAGAATCTCTGCAGAATCAAATTTTTACCGAAAGCTACTTTTTATGGCATAAATTCGAGTCACTGTGTGAGACCTGAATCCATATCGATACTGTTTTCAAGATGCTCTTTCAATATAGTTTACTCCACCCCGAAATCTCCCCCAGAAATAAAACGAAAACCATAAATGAATTGTATACAGTTATCAATATTGTAGCCCCATGGTGATGACCAGCTATCATTTCTCGTATCGATAGATATACTTGTTTCAGCAAATCCAGACAGAATTCGTGGATCTGTAAGTGCATTTTTAAACAAAGGTCAAATCTCGACAGTCAAATTTCAGTGAAATCATAAATGGGACAGAGTAAATGCCTATGCAAACTATTGTTAGCATACAGCAAAATTGTATCATATTTTTCTTTGAATTCATGTGCTTGAAAGAAGCTTTGGGTAATTTGCTGTAAATCTACCGTGGCAATTTTTTGATATATTGGTTATTTTCAAAATGGCGGCATTTTGACTTTTTTTGCAAAAATTCATCGAAAATTTTGAAGAAATTGAAATAATCGTATATCTTGTATCAATCGAGAGAAATTGATGCAATCTTCAACATAACCATAGTTGATGAAGGTCTACAACATGGTTGCAAGCAGAATTCTGTTGCTCTTCTGGTTAAGGATTTAGAAATTTGATGACCTCACAGCCCAAAATCAATAAATGCCACCATTTTGAAAGTAGTCAAGGTATCAAGAAATTGCCACAGCAAATTTATTGCGAATTACCTGAAGTTCCTTTCAAGCACTTTAATTCAAAGAAAAATTTAATAGAATTTTACACCCACCTTTTTAAAAGATTTGAGCTCCATGCTACTATTGTTACTCTGATTTTGAAGTCATAAAAACCAGTTGAGCTATCTCAGACATGCATATGGAGCCCTAGTGGCAGCTGTTGGGTAAACCGTTTACCCAACACCTTTCTTATTTCAAAGTTCTACTTTCTGGAAAATATTGAACCATTCTCCTTTTATACAAGAAATACCTTCCTTGGTTTTTTAGATGGGAATTTCTCGCATTGGTCAAACTATCAAAGTTGCTCAAAATCATGCGGAGATGGCGTTCAAATAAGGACAAGGACTTGCACAAACCCAGCCCCAATGCATGGAGGACGAAATTGTTCAAGTATCGGAGCAGCAACTGAGACAAAGGCTTGCCACTTAAAATCTTGTAATGGTATGTTACAGATATGTAACCAGGCTGACTTTGCACAAGGGCACCGGAGGCACGGGGGTAGCACGGGGGGCAGCTAGTTCCCTTTTCAAGAAGACTTTTCTCGTATTTCCTTTAATTACTCTACATCTAAAACTTTAGACCTATTGCTTCTCCAAATGCCCTCGAGTATTGTCAAGATATGCTTTTCGAGATACTTTCACAGACAAGTGGAAAGTAGTCTAGTATATGTGTGGTAAGATAAGAATTTTTGCCAAAAGTGCTAGAAACTGATTGAGAGAGTCGTTTAGAGCAAAGTAGAGGCTGGCGTTTTCAAAAATTTTCGTAGACAATTTGTCGAGGCATTTTACGTTGAAAGTAAGCAACACTGGACTGTGAGAGGCAATCTAAAAGCCGGAGCAGTGTTTCAAGGGAAAATAGAGGGCATGTCCTCGACAAATTTTCTTGGGGGCTTGCTACGAAACTTTTTCCTGGGGGCTGGTAATTTTCAAAAAAATCCAACAAAAAATTTTATTGGGGGCTTGTACTATTCTTACATTTCTAAGAATAGAAATCATGTTGTTTGTCAGCTCTTATTTTGAAGTGCCCTTTTTTGATGGGCTGCCCCACTGCTCCATCTTCCTTCCAGTGCCTCTGACTTTGCACTTGGCACAGGTGAGAAACTTAAAATTTAATCTGATTCAGTGGCTACTGTAAATGAATATCTTTGGTATTTCCCATAACTATTATTTTGTTTATCAAACAGAGTTCCTTAAAAAATTATACTCATGCTCTTGTCTGTTCAGGAGCATACCAAAAAGTTTGTAACATTTGCTTAGGACCTTACTTCCGCGTACTGCGGTTTGCCAAATCTGCCTCAAAATAACCCAAAATGGTACATTTCCATCTCTCTGCATAAATTCATCGCATTATTCAAAAACATACAGGTGGATTCCAATAATTCAACTCTCTTCTGACATATTGAGACACAAACAAAATGATTTCCTTCAAGATTCGAGTCATAAAAATGAAGATGAAATTTTCCACTTAGGCTCCAAGCAATAGGAGATTTGTACGTAGGCCACGTGTTGTGATTTGAAAATGCCCTGTTGCTTTAGCCTCAGACTTGATATCAAAAACATACAGTTGGATCTGAGATCGCTATTGTTTCATCTACCATAGGGTACCAAATAAACTTATATTTTTGAAAAATTCGAGGCATAAATATGTAAATTTCTCACATCCAATTTTTCGACTTTGGATCACCTGAAGCTGCGGGAGAGCTTCGAGGATAATGATCGCATGTCACATGTGGACAATGAAAAGCAAACAGAGCTTGCGCACGTTGCTACCGGTAGCAGGGAAATGTTACAAATCCTGTCCTGGTCTTTTCCCATGCGACTTTGAAAAGTTCTACCTAATGAACTTGATGAATGATATGTTGATTATAATTTATTTGCTAACGTTTGAGGATGAAGATTCCCTCGTTTCGATTATTTCCTTACTTAAATTTTGGCGTAGAAAAGAGGGGCTTATTAGAGAGGAAGGCCAAATAGCGCTTTTACAGTAGTACTCTAATTTGCATCTGTTGGTCATACATGACACCCACCAGTAACGAACCCTCTGAAACATTGCCTCGCCAAGGTTGAAGGATGGCCCGCCAGGAAAACTCGTTTCCCCGATAATTTTTTAGTTAAAAAGAGTCTCCCCGACTTGTTTTTTGCTTCCCCGCTGAAATTTCTGCTTCCCCATCAACATTATGCAAATTCCATCATAGGTAATGGCCTCGAATTTCATTTCCCCGTCATGATATTTCTAATCCCCGCTGAAAATGCATGTTTTCGTAATTTCCCCGCTGTATTTTCAAGATCCGGCGGGGTCGAGGGATGTTACATGGTTTTGAACGCTTTTTCCATAGAGCAATGGATTCTTTGGATAATCATTGCCGCTGCAGCCTTTGTTTTCCTTATGGTAGTCATCCTGGCATGCTGCTTTGGGTGCAAGAAGAAATACTATTACCAGGATTATGGGTAAATATGTATATATGATGATTTACCAGGTGAGGCAAACAAGTTTACGTGTTTAGTGGGCTTTGAAATAAAAAGTTTGAGATCGATATTCAAAACTGAGATTTCAATCTATCAGTCAAAGGACAACTTAGATCAGAAAATTTTGCAGGTAAAATCACTCATCATTTCGACCTGAACATACTGGCAGGGGGCATTTCTGTGAACAGGGATTCCACATTCCTTTCTGGTCCATAATTTACATGCTATTGAAGCTTAAATGGTATTTCTGACAATTACAATGTAAACGTCAATGCCACATAAATCATGGACCAGAACGGAAAGATGGAATTTTTGATTCCCATATGCAAACCTCTTACAGCTTTAATTTTCCTTTGGTTGTTCATAGGTCACATGATGGTAAGATGGTGCGATTTTGAATCTAGTCTTCCTTTTTACCTGTTTTTTATATTTGATACAAAAACAACTACATTGCAACAATCTAAGCCAATCATAGCGGGAAAAGACACAAGGTCATGTAAACACAACCATAACACTAGCACACATCACACCAATAGACACTACATTACATTAAGGTAGCAGATATATGAGCATTAAGGGAAAATCTTTTGCCTGAAGGAATAGCTAGCTTTTGCTACAATGTATGAGATTTTAATGGTTGTAATTTGCTACCATAAAGTAGAACCAGGGGTCGTAGGAAACGAAGTAATAGTTAAAAATGTAAACGCAAACATACCTGTGTCTTAATCGTGGCTTCCTCTGCCCTTCTTGGCTTTCGTTTGCTTCCCTGGCTCAGCTCAATTCATTGCTTCAAGTGCCTAGTGGCCTAATTCGGTTTCTCTGCAAAAGCGAGGCTGCCCTCGTTTGCGGTTTTGTGGCTCAGCAGCGGGAAACCACAAAACCGCAAACGAGGGCAGCCTCGCTTTTGCAGAGAAACTGAATTAGGCCACTACGAACTTGAAGCAATGAATTGAGCTGAGCCAGGGAAGCAAAGGAAAGCTAAGAAAGGCAGAAGAAACCACGATAAAGACACAGATATGTTTGCGTTTACATTTTTAACTATTACTTCGTTTCCTGCGACCCATGGTACAACACAAGACCCAGATAGGTCTTGTGTTGTACTTCATGGTAGCGTTTCTTTACCTGTTATCTTGCCCATGAAATACTGTACCAACATGATTTTGCTCCGGTAAATAGCCTATAATATACTATTTCAGGTTGACAAAAGATGGAACAAGTTACAACCTAAAGACTAACCAAGCATACATTAACAGGGCCTATGAAGCTCAACTCTCAGAATTTCGTTCTCACGAGTCAGTAGTTCCGCTTGAGATTATCAAAGAAGACCCTTTCAAAAATGGCTACTCGAACCCTGAGTTTGTTGGTGGTGACTCTATTGATCAGAGCTCGCGTACAGTTTATCAAAGAGAGTTGAAGACATTTCTAAGCAACACGAAAAATATCAGAGCAAAGAAGAATGACGATCATGGCGAGTATATAGAGCCAGAGCAATCTTTGCAACCGAAGAAAACGTTGCCTTCGGGGGTTAAAAATCCAGAATCTGGAGGAATTGTCTACGGAAATGTAAGTACAGCATAGAGCTAAAATCTTTCAAAATGTGGGTGCAGAATTCTGTCACAGTTTTCTTTAAATCAAAGTGTGTTTGAAAGGAACTTACATTAATCGCTATAAATCTGGCGTGCCAATTTTTTGATATCTTGATTAGTTTTGAAATGGCGGCAGTTATTCATGTTGAGGCTGTGATGTCATCAAATTTCTAAATCGTTAACCAGATGAGCTACAGATTTCTGCTTGCCACCATATTGTAGACCTTCATAAATTATGGGTTTCGTGAAGATTGTATCAAATCTCCTCAAATAATTTAAGATTTAATATCATGTTGCATTTTTTTTCAAAATTTTCGATGAGTTTTTGCAAAAATAGACAAAATACCGCCATTTTGAAAATAATCGAGATATCAAAAAAATTACCGCGGCAAATTTACTACAAATTACCCAAGTTCTTTTCAAGTCATTCTGTTAATAGAAAAATGTGATACAATTTTACATCCACCTTCTCAAAGATTTGAAGATTTGAGCGCTTGTAAGTACAGATGTTCCATGCTTGATATCAACAGCAAATTTTGAAAAAAAAAGAATACAGGTCTAGTTTTTAATAGATTTCACACCTTCTGTGAAGCCAACCGTAATTTTTTGCCCTCTCTGTTTACTTTGATTCTGTTGAGCGCATTCACAGGTTTGAAGATTATTCTTTTGAAAGGCAGATGGCTTTGCCTTCTCGGAAACCAAAAGCTTCTGTTTTACAAAATTTGCCTTTTTTATGGTGGCCAGAGAGGTACTGAAAAGACCTATTATCAACCATGATACTTGTGTGTAGAATGAAAAGCAAGACAAACAAAATTTAGGCCAAAATCGACTTTTAGATAACACAACAATCGACTTTGGCGCCAGGAAGGATCATGGCTAGCATTGACCCTCCACGATCCGTTGCAACCTTGCAGTGATCTAA
The DNA here is from genome assembly GCA_964019985.1 of Aurelia sp. 4 Dawson et al 2005. Classification (NCBI taxonomy): domain Eukaryota; kingdom Metazoa; phylum Cnidaria; class Scyphozoa; order Semaeostomeae; family Ulmaridae; genus Aurelia; species Aurelia sp. 4 Dawson et al 2005. The sequence continues at coordinate 7,082,446 of OZ026493.1, read as the reverse complement.
AGGGCCTGTTTCATCCAGCATTCCTTGCACTTGTCGTCGTCTCTTGATTGGCCTTTGTTTGTCGCCATTTTCATGGCCCATGAAAATGGCGACAACTAAGGTAAACCAAGAGATGACGTGTGCAAGGCATGCTGGATGAAAGAGACCGTTTAATGCTATATGAGGGTGATTTTTGCCCAGCAATCCTTAGCGTGTATGTCTTTTCCTTCTTCAGATAGGCGTTAGAGCTCGCCTTTGAATCAAAACACAAGACATTCCTGAAAACAACTGCAATAGTTATATCCCAAACAGTACGAACCAAAGTATTATTGAAAATTTTCCAAAAATGAAAACATTTGATCAGACGTAATGCATGCACCTGAAAGCAAATTTATGAAGAATGATGCCATAAACTTACCCAAAACTTAATATGATAACATTTCGAAGAATCTCAAATACAGGTAAGTTGCATATTCTGTTGCAAACTGTAATGTGTAATGTATTTCCTTCTTCTTTTTAGGATCCTGGACGCTTGTTATGATGCTGATTGTGCCATTCAGTTACTTTAACTGTTACAGTGGATGATGGATCCCTTCTCGTGATCAAGATTATTAAATTATGCATCGCCTGCGTAGTAGACTTAATAGGGTATCTCAAATTAAGACTGCGATCACACGAAAACGGCACATTTTTTGCCTGGAGATTTTGAAAATGGTAGATTTTGAAAACGGAACTCTCACCGGCACATTTTGGAAACGGCATCGTGTAAACACCTTAAAATAATGACAAATAGAACATTTTTAGACGCTTTTGGAACGAGACTGGTCGATTATTAGAGTATATGTACACTTCTTTGGCACCATAGTCTTGCAACGAGTCTTTGCCGACTAATTTCTTACCATTCTCAAATTGTTCCGATATCATGTGGGCGCTAGCTCAAATTTTGCAGCCGTCACATTTTTCACCGTTTTCAAAATGTGCCAGCATCGTGTGAACGCAGTCTAAGTGTCGCCTAGGATTTGCGAAGATGCAAAATTGGTATTTCAACCAGTGTAATTCGCGGGCATTTCACGTGTTATCTTATTCTAGACAGACTGCAGTGTTAAATGAACGTTTGTAGTGATAGTCGTATGTAGTCCTGTAACTTTAGTTGAAATTTCTAACACACTTTAGAATTGCACTTCAAACTGAAATTAGTTCCAATGGGCAATGGTGGAAACAAATGGCTAACCATTGACGGATGGCGTATATTCTTGCCATGGCTTACCCAAGATGTCGCTGTTTCTGAAAGCCAACAGGCCTGATGGATCTGATGAGATGCCGTAAAAACCACTAGTAAGCCGTCGAGAGGCTTATTCAATTTTAGATTCTCCAGAGGGAGGCTTAGTGGAGTTGGGGGCTTAATTGAGAGGGGGACTTATTCACAAAATCAAATGCCAAGGACATTTTTGGAAGTTTTTCTGTTGTTTCACCCCATATTTTGCGGCATCAACATACAATTTTACGGGTTAGTAACATAAATTCGACACAGTTTTTCTCCCAAACCATATCAAAATTAACATGCAAGCTTGTTTAGCTAAATAAACAGAAAGTTGGGTAAATTCTGGAATTTGATATAAGGGGGGGGCTTAATTGAAATTGTGGGTCAGAGGTAGGGCTTATTAGAGAAGGGGGCTTAATAGAGAGGGGGGCTGAATAGAGCTTTTTCGGTATATCATTATGCAAAGGAAATTATGCCCAACCTTAAAATAGCAAAAAATATGCCCAAAAACGTTTCTTAACTTCTGGTCAAAGAAGAATTTTTCTGCTGAAAGTTTTGAAAAATGGGATCGTTTTGTATCATTAATTAAAAGTGGAGGGCCATGTGAATGATCTCAGTGCTCACCTCCATTCTCGATCTTAAAGCTTTTATATGGATTACTGATTGTATTCCAAATGATTGAAAATTGGGGGTCTATCAAAGTGTGGCCTTTAGGCGTATTGGACCATATTTTGGATGAGAAATACGGTTTCTGCAAAAAAATAGGTGTGGTTTATGGTTTTCCTATTGCTGCGCGGCTGGGGGAAGAATGGAATTTAAACAATCGATTAACAGTTTTTGTGCTTCTTTCATAGTAGCGAAAAGTAGCAGTTCAGTCTCTGAGAAATTGTCTTTTACGTTGCTTTTTACTGTATTAGACTTAGAATCTATTAAAGGCTAATTTTCAGTCACCGGGAGTTTCCCAGCGGACGGTACTTTAGACAATGAAATGTTGGTCAGCGGTAATTATCCATTCAATTTCAGAGCGACATTTTCTCTTGCCAACAACAGAATTTCCACCCGCTCAGAAAATTCCACTGACTGGAATCAGCCTTAACCCTTTCACGCCCGGCTAAAATTAAGCTTAACAGGAAAACCTAATGTAGATTGTCGTTTTCCAGGGGGTGTCTTAATCAGTGATTCAGTAAGAAATAGATAAATGCAATGTGCATAACCTTTCAAATCAATCAAAATTCCAAATGCTTTACCCCCTGAAAAAATTTACAGTTCTCAGTGAACACTGTTGGGCCATATGGCCCTTCCGGGGGTGAAAGGGTTTAGTCTTCGCGTAACCGTAAGTCGGTCATCGCAATTTTTAGGTTCCAGTAAATTTCCTGAAATACCTATCCTGAAAAGAATATTATAGATCCACTCATGGCAAAATTTTTGGTGCACGTCATGACGTGGCAAAGGCGGAAGATTCAGGTTTCCGAGAAGACAAAGAGATTTTTAGAAGAATAGCTATTCCACACCTTTGAGTGCGCTCAATCATATCAAAATTAACAGAAAAGGAGAAGCATTATTGTTGGCTGCACAAAAGGTGGGAAGTCTTTCTTGAGGCTGCCAAATCGTATTGTCTTAATCTGACCTGTATCCTTTGTTTACAAATCGTCCTTGCCGCACGATAAAGGACAGATTTTGTAAGACAATAGCATCAGCTGCTATTTTGACACCTAAATTCAAAGCGATTTGCGATTGCAGACAAGGAAAAGACTCTCAACCAGAAATTCAAAACGAAGAAAGCCGCAGTTTCTCCGAAACCCAGGTAGCTAGCTCGCTTGTTGTACTTTCCAGAAATGTGTTTTAAGTGCAAATATGAGCATATATCGAAAGAAGGAAAGAAGGAGGATATATCTAAACATCTACCGCGAACATTTTATTTGTTTGGTATGGAAGCCGATTTGCAGACGACTCCATTGTCGTACTTATTTGGTGTAATCAAGCACTTACTGCTCAGATTCTCAACAACAAAAATATAATGCCCGCGGTAGATGTTTAGATAAATCCTCCTCCTCTCGATATGTCCTCCTGTTTGTGTTTAAGAACCACTCTGGAATGCACGACAAGCGAGCTAGCTACCTGAGTTTCAGAGAAACTTTGCGGCACTGATTGTTTTGAATCACTGGTTAAGAGAATTTTCTTCTTCTGCAATCGCGAATCGCTTTTAGGTGTCAACAAAAGCAACCGATGCTATTGTCTTACAAAATCTGTGTTTGTTTTCTTCACAAGGCTTGATTTTTTAGATGTTTTTAAAATGATCTTATTGCTAAGAGCTAAAGCTCGATAGAAGGTAGATATAAGATAAGGATGATTACTTAAATCTTTACATTAAGATATTATTCAATCTTTCACACCTCATCTTATTTGTTATCTGCTTTTTGGTTTTCTTTCAAGCAATCATTATGATTAATAAGTTTGAAGCTTTTTACAAAGTTATGAATTTAGAACGAAACTCATAGGTAGCCGAAGAATTGTGCAAGTTCTCATTGAAATAAAGAGCTTCAAATTGTCAATATCTTTTGAAAGCCCGGTTACTATCTGGTATTGTTTTCAAAACATTGGATACGTTATAGACCAGCTTAGGTTAGCTTCGTCTTTGACATGGGCACTACAATACATAAATTCGTTTACCAGAAGGCATGATTTTGCTCCAAGTCTATCCCATGGCCTATCAATGCTCAAAGAACGTCATGATCTCTGCAGAAGAGTAAGCCATGAATAGAGCACAAGATGGCTTGCATCTAGTCTAGTAGAGATTATAAGTGTTAGCTGGCAAGGCGTTTAAAGCGGTAGTGGGCTGTTTTAGCAAGAATACATGAGTCAAGAAGACGCCAGCGTAATATTTTTGTTCGAAGATATGAATTATAAAGTGAAAAAACAAGGACAGATTTTGTAAGACAATAGCAAGAGTAAGTTTTGTTGACACCTAAATTCAAAGAGATTTGTGATTGCAGACAAAGGAATTCCTTTAAAATGGGTAGGTTTTGCTAAAATTGGCAAAAAATTGCTCAAAATGGGTGGTTTCCCTCCAACCCCAATCAAAACAGGGTATGAAAGCAAGTTTCGGTAATTAGAAGAGAGATGCGAGTGCTCTTCTATGCGTCGGGCGGCAGACCCCGTCCAGCTACAAGTCATATACCTCCTCCCACCTCCCGAGAGCTACTCAGATTAGAATGATCTTTCAGTTTTATTTTGCTAGGAGAAAATGTCCAGAAGTCATCTGGACAGTCAATAGAACTAAAAAATATCCAGTAAATTATAGATATTCATGAAAGAATCTAATTGAAACGGTTCATAAGTTAAAAATATACTCTAACCGGTTATCAAAATGTTCACCGCCTTGTATTCGTTGGTCTCCTTACTTTCCATAGATAGCAAGAACAGGGCAACCAGCACTGTCTCTTGAAGGGGCATTTTCTTTTGGTTTCTTCATGGCAAAACTTGTCGCTTTTATCACTTTCATCAGACTCTGTCCACCAGCCTGCACCATAGATTTTTGAACGTTCACTTTTTGTGCCGTCAGTTCCCCTGTGTCTCCGTAGCGCACAAAGAAGATTCCTTTTTCACTCTCCACAGCATGATTTTCAACGCAGTGTCCCTGTACATATCCAAAGCCTGTGACATTTACGAACCTAAATTTGGAGGAGAAAATCAGAAGAGTTGAATAACTGAAATGTAGAGATTTTAGGAAATTTGGCAATTCATTGCCCGAGGCATTGCCAAGCTACTGGCAATACAAAAACGGTGAACAATGAGACGGACAGGCACACGAAAAGCGGTGCATTTCTCTGCCGGCAGGTTTGTAAGTGGTAGATCTTTAAACTAGAAATCTTTAACAGCCCACTTTCGAAAAAGTATCGTGTGAATAGACAAAATCGGCTAAGGTTTGTTTATACCCATTTCAAGTCATGTGATAAATCTCTTGATAAAACATCTTTTGATTTCTCCGACAAATTTCATGCCATGCAAAATTGTACCATGAACGCAAAAAAGTAGCATAATACCATAACTTCCCATGGTCATATGACTTGAAATGGGTAAAACAAACCTTAGCCGATTAGGTCTATTGTGAATACTCGATGACTATGAAAACGCAAAATCCTTGAAGCGTTTAAAACGAGTTTGATCGATTCTTTAAGGTTGGTGTCAAATTCTTGAAGAGATCGCACCGAGTTTGTTCTGTGAATTCCCCTATTGTTTTCAGATTATTCCGGTATCTTATGAAAGTAGTCTGAGTTTTTTGCTGATCTTCAGATTCTTTATCACGCCGATCGTGTCATAGACCAAACTGCATCATCTGTGGTGACAGTCATAGACCAACATACATGGTACTCCCAAAAAACCAACAATCGCGGACAAAACTCATGACAGACTTAATATTTTGGAGGAAGTTTCATGTTGAGATCCCCCCCCCCCCACCCCCTTGCAATGTTGAAAGCTGATGAAAATGTCATAGATGAGTTGACAATTATGTCTTCTTCCAGCAACCAACATTGCAGTGGGGGAGGGAGGCATTAGCAGTGGAAAGTAACAGTTTACACGTAGGAAAGGCCTCTTTTAACGCAAAACTCCTCTGTCTCAATGAGTTTTATCCGCGATTGTAGATCACAAGGGCAAGACACAGACCTTGCAGCCAGAACAGTCAGATGGAGTAGGTTCGATACCTGATAGGGTCCCGCCACTTGAGCGTCATGACAAGGGGTCGCGGACTCGTTTAACGCTGAGCTACGACGGCGATCCCAGCGCTTGGCACTAAAAACGACAACTTCACCTTCAAGGATGCGCCAATATGTGCAGAAGAATGGAATAAGATTTTACTCAAAGCAGTCGCAGATTCGTTGTTACTTTGTGCCATCTTCTTGTGCTGTTTGGCTGCCTTTCAAATCAAGGGTGTCACCAATGGATGAACTGGGGTAGGTCTGTTCAACCAAGTCTTTTCAAGGTGTCATTTATTTATCTTGTATATTACATAAAATTGATGATGAAGGTTACATAAGTCATTTTAGTTTCCTAAAAAGGGATCTATTGAAACATTTTGACTAAAGAGAGATACATGAAGCCCTTACATACCTTGGTAAAAAACCTCCTCTAAAAATGCAGTAAATCTCCAACTCTATGGTGTAAATTCCTTCTTTCTTTTCTAGAATAGGAAAGATGTCGGTTGATGTTTCTTGCCATTTTGTTGGACTTTTGCTCACTTTGCCGTAAAGAACCATCTCAGCAACTGACGCTCTCTGTTCTATCGTCTTTACTTTCCATCCACGAGGAATGCTGCAACTTGAAACGTCGTCTAAAGCCAGGTACGCTAACAGAAAAACTATCTTTGTTGTGAAGAACATTTTCTTATATCTTAGCAATCTCTTCGAGACTTGAACGTATTTCTTCTTTGAGAAAGCTGTTTTGTCAGATAGAATCCACAGATTTCAATCCAATTCCACTTATCAGTGCTCAAATTAAATTTTTCTGCTTGGAGCACGACTTTATGTAGTTTTTTCATATGGGCGTTTCCCGGAATAGAATATTTGTCATAACTTATTAGATACGTAATGGACCTAACGGTAAATAGCAACGTATTGTCTATTTGTCCTTAAAAAAAATAGCTAAATTTATTCATTTGCAAAAACGAGCAATCTGTGTATCTAAAATTCCCCCTGCTGCTTTTGTAAAGTTCCTCCCTGCATGCTGAAGCCATAACTACAGATGGTTTCGATGCCCGGGGAACTGCGAAGTTGGTTTGTTTTGTTTTATGTCATGTAGTGCTTTCCATTAACGCTTGGCAAGCTATCAAAAACACACCTTACTCTTGTGTTTATTTTGCCATGGAAATCTATCTTCCGAAGTGTGTTTTACAAAATGGCCCTCTAGACCTCATGGGCCATCATTTCAAGTTTTCGAAAATAAAAACAATTCCTCCTTTGTATATTTGTTAATGGAAAAACTTTCACATAGTTTATTTTCTAACAATATGTTTCAAGAAGCTGCATTATCTAAGAGTTGCTATTGATGCAAAACTTTATGCCTTGTGTTTATTTTGCCATGGAAATAATTGAATAGTTGTCAAATGGTATTTCTATAAATGACTATTTACTCCCTTAGATGGAGATGGTGTGATGTAAATAGCAAAGACTTGGATTCAGTCACATAAACCGGGTGACCCAAAAAAAAATGACCCAAAGCAATCGGTTATAGAAAAATTTGTAAGAGGCCTATGGAATTGCTTCAAACACTGCTTTGTCGCTAAAAGACTACCCTACGCTATGATTATTTTTTGCAATTTTTTCGGCACGTTGAATTTCGGGGATTAAGGATTTTAAAGAAAATTGCAAGCCTGCAGGAGTATCATTGTGCCTTGAGGTATCTAGGGACTGTAAACTTTCTCTAAAAGTTTTGACTGAGTTGGCCATTCCCAGTTTGAAATAAAACATGCTGCTCATTGTCTTGAAGATCTGAGATGGCGATAAATCGATCCCTTATTTTTGATGACATTTTGAGGATTTCCACCATGCACTTTGCCTCGAAATCCTTGATTTGGGATATTTATTGTGCAGTGAAAAAAATGGCAAAAATACTCACAATGTAGGGTAGTGTTTTAGCGACAGAATAACGTTTGAAGCATTTCAATCTGCTTTTTACTTATTTTCTATAACAGATTGGGTCATATCACTTTTTGGGTTACCGGTTATATTTGTTCATTCATTCATCATTCTATTTCAAGTTGGACGGAAAGATTTCTGGCAAAAAATTTTGGCTTACTTCGGATGCCGCATCCAAGCATATGTTCCAAGTATTTTCATTATGTGCTCCGTGCTCCTTCCTTCTTTTGTATCGTTTGCCTATACTTGCATAACACCTACAAGGTTTCATTTCAGCAACAACAACCATAATTGTCCTCAAATATACGTCTAAAAATGGCGCTCCAAACTCTATCTACAGAACGGAGCAAACTTAAGTGTTGTGGTTACCGAGAGCGTTAAAGGGTCTGTTTCATACAGCATGCCTTGCACGTGTCGCCCCCTGCTTTTCCTTTGTTGTCGCCATTTTCATGGCCCATCAAAATGGCGACAAACAAAGGCCAGTCAAGTAACGACACGTGCAAGGAATGCTGGATGAAACAGACCATTTAAATTTGCCATGCAAGTTCATTGTCACACGAAGAATGTCAAGACATCTATTTCTGGATTGAAGATCAGTGTTGTAATTCAAAATATTCATTTGGGGTTCGCAGGTCAAGGTCCTAATGTTACTTGTGCAACAAATTCTATGGTCTTCATCGAACTTCCAGACCACCATGTGTGATTTATCAATTTTCAGTGATTTTGTGAGGATGGAATTTTGAAACATTCTGTTCATTTAGGTCAGTTGGTACAATTAGCCTGAAAGTTGGTACAATTGGCCTGAAAACGCTATTAGAAACTATCAGCGGACAGCAAAGAATGGAATTTTTGTGGCCATCGCAATCTACAGTGTCACTCCCATAGGTTTATAGTTCCTATCGAGTGTAATATAGGCAGCGAGGCTTATGACCAAACACATGTTTATAAATAACTTGCACCAAGAAAGCCAAAATTTTCCATAATTGTGTCTGAGCGCTTTTTCCCCTTTTATTTGTTTTCCCGTCTTTAATTGCTGTTTCACATTGGATGTAAGGCCTGAAATTCATCCACAATCTATAAAGCCTGATAACTTAGAGGCGATGTCTTGAGAAGTGAAATTTTCGCCTCCGCTGATCTGGCAGCCAATGTGAAACAGTTTCCACCATTTATAGTATCGTATCGTATGTGTACCTTTTTTTTGAACGTGTTTATTTAGTTGTCTACTTAATTATATATCTTTATGTGTTGGCCATGGGGTAGACATTGTCTCTTGCTCCTCATGGTATCGTCATCGTAGTGTTGCATAGTAGTTAGAGTATAGTACAATGTAGCATGTATTGTAAAATGTTTATATTGATATAAAAAAGAGCTTTCAAAACTTAAATTCGAAGATTTTATACGTTTATAGCTCCTGGACAGTGAAGCTTATGACCAGACACATGTTTATAAGAAACTTACACCAAGAGAGCCAAAATTTTCCACAATTGTGTCTGAAAGCTTTTAAACTTAAATTCAAAGATTTAATGGCAAATGTCTCGTTGAAGCCTTTTATTCTTGAGTGATGCTGACTATGTAGTACTGCTGACTTGAGTGATGCTGACTTGAGTGATGCTGACTGTACAGTAGCCCTTATCATTTTGAACGTAACAGAACACTGTTTGCGTTTGTTCCAAAATGATATTCTAAATGTCAAGAAACATATCTGCAATAGTGTTAGCATTGACAATTCATACCTTTAGAAATAAGAAAAACTAAAATTTGAAAATCTCATTGTTGAATTAAGAAACTCTTAGTACTATAATGGACTGATTCAAGTCCTCTACACAAAGGCGTGTAGCTTTAGCCGATTTTTCTTGGATTTTTAAAAATGTCCTGGAGGAAAATATTCTGCAAAAAGAATTGGTGTGACTTCTAGATGATACCATTGCTTCCTTGAAATGCATTCTTTTCTCCATCATTGATCTAAAAATACACATTTTTGCATCATTTATTTCTGATGTTTGCATACTCCCGGAGTATGCCGCCGTTCCATGAAACAAACTGTTCGCTACAGCTACTTGCAGTATTTTGAAGGATCTCATCAACTTATATTTCGGAGCTCATACTTGAGATAATCCGCAAACTAAGCTAAGAATGTAAGATGTTCCAACAAAGAAAATGTTTCAAATCCAGACTTACGTTTCTCACGATAGTCCACCAAGCATGGAGAAACTTTAGGGACATCCAGCATTTTGAAGGATAACCCAGTTGTTAACGTATGAATCGAGTTGCAAATTATTTCTTGACGATCACACATATGGATGGACGAAATCTTAAGACATTAAAAATCTTGATTGTCCGCAAAAATGCTTGTTGTAACTGACAACAGATTGATGAACGTGTGTGACAAATGAATCGTCTATAAAAGGGGAAATGATAACAGTACAAATACCGTGCTACTAAAAATGGAATTACCTCAAATCAGGCTGACTTTAGCCTTTCGTTAGGAATTTTTGGACTTGCTACAAGTCTCTCTCGCGGCAAAAACATGAGAGGGAATAAGAGCGAGAGAGACTTGTAATAATTGGTAGCCTGGGTCGTTGGCTGGACAGAATTCTGTCCAGTCGGCATCCTTCAACAATACCAATATCTAATCATATGCTTAGAAAGCACAAGGATACAACAGAGAGCGATTCTCTGTGATGTTCTTTGACAATGGCTGACTCAAGCTTTGATGACACAGTTAACAACAACCCCGTCCTTTTGAAAATGGAAGCAAGGCTCGGTAGCTCATGAATATTAATGAGCATGCCAAGTATTACAAGTCTCTCTCGCGTTTTTCCTTCTCCTTTTTTCCCGCTAGAGAGACTTGTAGCAAGTCCAGGAATTTTAGACTTTTGAGGCTTTGGTACGAAAGGTAGGCGTTTCCTGCGTAGGAATGGTTGCCATGGTGTGTTTGAGGCCTTGTAACATAACGGTAAGGCGTCCTGTGTGCTCTTTCTTTTAACGAACAATCCCAATCCAAAAGCACCTCTGTGCACTTCACTTCATAGACCCCCCATTGCAAGTCACATAGAGATTTAGTTACACATCCTGCGGACTTAATAAAGATTTTGTGTTTATGCTATTAAATATAGCGAACTTGCATTCATAATGTTCTTGTTTCAGGCGCAGCTTATACAGCATATTTATTCTTTGAAATAGAGCAGCTAAGTATAGGCTGTCAGGAAATGCCGTGTTCTATGAAAAACCTATTGAGGGGTATTTCGAGATGAAAGGGCTGTAGTAACTCATGTAATTTAAGACTTTCAAGCGAAGCAAAATTGTTTCCCGTTTAAGGAATATTACGTTATCAGCATGATGTCAACAAATCTGTTTCTTATTTCGAGCAAAAATGATCACCAAAGACCATTGCCTGAGACTAGCACCTAACACTTAATATTACATTCTGCAGGCTCCACTCTGGAATTTAGGAGCCAGATACTGTATATGTTGCTATGCAAAACACAATACTAACAGCCTATTGAAAAGCTGCCTTGTATTTGTGACTAAGCGTGTGGGCATTAGAAGTTAGCCGAGGAGACAGACAAAATAAGCAGTTTTCGATGTGTTCATCTGTGTTATTTCAAGTTGAAATATTTCCATTTGCTAAAAAAAGTTTTCTAAAATCTAAGCCCAGGATAGAGAGAAATGGATGCAATTCATAGCAGCCTACCCACAGCAAGTAGACGGCACATAAGAAAAAGAAAATTTATGCCAACAAACTTATAGATTTCTATGCATGACAAAAACGCTTGCCTCAAGGAGATATCCTTATTGCTGTATTGCTTCACAGGTGTGAACGTGGAACAACATAAAAAAGTTGGAGCATACAAAGTGTACCAAAGATGATCATATGAAAGAAACGATACTATGCGTAAATACAGTAGCCTTCAAATTGAAGGTAGTTTTTGTCGATATATATTGAAGATACTAGAATGAGACATCGAGGGACATCTTCGGAAAGAATTTTCTTGAATGACTTTCTCAGCTGCAAAATCGTTTTACTTTTCAAATTTGTCACTTTGTTCGTTTTGACGATGATGATGTTGATTCATGAAAAACATATGCACTAATGCTAAAAGACATACGCAATCCATGCGCCCCAGAAGAAGCAAAGCTTATCGAGTCTGGGGCGCTATTGATAATGAGGGTTTATTGGTGAAACTTAAATTAGCAGTTGGTAGCGAGCGTCGGTTCATAGATAGTTAAATTTTGTCATACGGGAGTCACTTTACCCTTATGACTATCATCCGGCTGGTGGTAACCCCATTTTGTATGAAGCATCGGTGGTGATAGGGCGTGTGTGGAGTGATCTGGGTTAAAAGTGTAAAATGAGTAACAGCCTTAACCTTATTCACCAAAATTGGTTGATAGCTTGATTTGGTTAGGCGTAGTTGCTGACCAAGAAGGAACTATGACAAAATAATGAAGCTTTGTATGAAAAGATAGTAATTATTATCCTGTTAAGGCTTGGCTAAAACCGTAAAATGAGCAACAGTCTTAGCGCCATAGCACCAAATTAGGATATACTGGCCTAATTTAGTTAGACCTGCTGGTGTTGGCCAAGAAGAATGTAGGACGAAAGAATTGAGCTTTGTCTCTCAGAAGAAAGCAGTTATTGGCCCGCTATAGGTTTGCTAAAACTATAAACTGACTAAACATTTAGCCTTGTAAGATCGAAAATGGAGCTTTGTCAAAATTAGTGATAGCCCAGCCGTCACTCGACTATGGACAATAAAGTGAGCAACAGCCCCCCCGGGGGTATAGCATATTGAGGGTACGGGTATGTGCCACCCATATGGGTGGGTTTTTAGGCCGAAATTCTCTAAACAAGGGAATTTTCCATAAACATGAGTGGGTTATCCAGATTTTCGGCAGATTTTCCATAAACATTGGTGGGTTATCCAAAAATTGGCGAAAAATAGCCAAAAATGGGCCGTTTTCCGCCAAATTCATCATAATAGTGGGTATGAAAGCAAGAGCAAGTTTCGGTAAATAGAAGAGGGTACCCTTGTGAAGTCAGGGAGGCAGACCCCCGTCCATCCGCAAGTCATGTACCCTCCCCCACCTGAGAAGCAACCTGACAAGACCAAATTGCGTTAGTGGATTAATTTTGGTTATACGACTAGAGAAAAGGATCCTTGTCCCTAAAGAAAGAAGCTTTACCCTGCTATAAGTTCACCGAAACTATGGCTAAAACTAACGATAAATAGCTATTTTGAGCCGTCAAAGCCGCTTTTCAAATTTGCTAAAACTATATGAGTTCTGAAACCAGAGAGCAGGATAAGTTAAAAGTATCTTTCGGAGTTTGACCACTTGCAACAATTAGGTTTTTAACTCCTAATGAAAATTTCTCTTCATCAGTACTTTGATTACGATTTGTGCTAACGAAATAACAAATCGATTTTAGAGACAATGAGTTAGGCACCGTGTAGGCCTACCAACAACACGGTTTTATCCCGCTACAAAGTTGTTACGGGTCAAGAGCGTTCTCACTCATATAGAACGAAGAGAAGGAGCCCACAAACATGTTATGGAGTAGCAGGAACTGTGTAAACGGGACGTTGATCCGTGGACTGTTGCATTGCTACAGATCCACAGTGACACGTCGCCTCCCCTTTGCATCAAGGCTCACTGTGTTCACAGGGGTCCTGTAATTGGTATTATGCCGGTACATGAAAGTGGGGTCTTCCTTGACTGACATCATCCATTCTCGTGATTGACTTTCGGTTTGTTTTTCGTCATCGGCGATGACTTCACGTGGAAGAATACCTTTTAGGTTTTTGCAAGCCGTCAAGGAACATGCAATGCAAGTAACAAGGTAAGTCATGTCATGCAATTAGCATTTCCTTCTCTCGGAATTAATTTCCAAAGACTATGGTCTATTTATGAAGATTAAAGAAACTGAAATAGATTGTCATTAAGAAGCATGTTGTAAAAAGCTCTTCTAAAAAAGGATGTAATCTCCTATAGCAGAAATGAACCCTATGAATCCTCATGACTCATAAGCTGGGAGAGGCATTCCAATTTGATTTCACAATTAACAGGATGACTTTGAATGCAAGGCATACATAATTGTTCGATTAAAATGCATCACTACAAATAAATTTGCTATGATTACAAGGCCAGCACATTTTTCCCTCCTTGGGGAGCTTGAAATGTGTATCTTGTGTCTTGCTGTGTCCGGTTTTCACTTCCCTTCTAACGTCAGGAAAAGGAAAAGTCTACGAAAGTTGTATAGATCGTACAATCGTATCAGTTTTTGCCATATCACATCCATAACTCCATACATAAAGAACTTCTGGTTTCCAGTTTTTGTAAAAGAACGAAGATCCCTTTTTTCCTAAGAAGAGAAGCCCAGGAGGGGGGCACCCCCCATACTCCCCTGCAGTATCATGCTCGTGAGACGACGCTGACCTGTTTTAACAAAGTTAATGCCCCAATCGCGGATGATTTTCGTGAGAACGCAGCCTATCGTTAGTCCAATAGAACTTCTCAAATTTAGGTCCACTAATCACTGACAAGTCGGTTACTTTGAGGTAATTCATAGCCACGATGCCTCTCTTTTAGTTTTCAAGAAGTTTTTCTAAGGGCTCACAATGGTTTGACGATGCTTTTTCATACAACCAGGTAGTAATAATAATAATAATAATAATAATAATAATAATAATAATAATAATAATAATGAATCATGACCAGTATATCCACAAAGTGGCTCTTCATCTGGTCGCTAAAAAATACTTTACATGGTTTAAGACTTCTAGTATGATACTTTATTTCTAAGGAAAGATTAAAAGCAGGTAACAATGTTACATCAATCTGAAAAGTAAGGTTAAAAAGTTTAAAGTTTGTTATATAAAATATCTAAATAAGTTAAAAATTGAAGGTTAGGTTCTTCTCTTTTAGGACTTAAACTAACAGCCTCTTCTTTGCTTCAGTAAAGAAATGTTCTTTGGACTTTGATGAGAAATCGGCTTTTGTTTTTGAATTTCTTATTGCAATTGGCATCTTATTAAAAATTTCGGCTGCAATGTTCCTCAAAGTTTTAGAATCGGTTGAAGTTGCAATTAGTGGTGCAGAGCTTGATCGGAGATGTCTGTTGTTTTCTTTCAATGATATGTCTATGTATTCCGGCTTATTTCGATCTGATATATATTTAAAAGCTAATTTTGCAAGGTGCCAGTCCCTTCTCTCTTTCATAGGCAACCAACCAAGTGATACGACGTCCTTTTCCTTAGTGTAGCGGCCAAGAACAAAACTTGCAGCCGCATTTTCAACTTTTTGTAATCTTTTTTGTAGTTTCAATGATAGAGGTCGAAATACGGCATCAGCATAATCCATTTTCGATAAGATCAGTAGCTCTGCTACTTGCTTTTTCAGTTTCTGCGACATGATATTCTTGAATTTTTTTAGTATAGAGAGAGCCCCAAAACAGGATGATGTTACCTTGTTTACGTGCTCTTCCCATAAAAGATGCTGGTCTAAGATGACACCAAGTAATTTTGCTGACTTTTCACGTACAATTTGTTGTTGTCCAATTTTGAGTGAGGGACTATAATCATCGATGTTGTGATGACGCGATAGTTGCTTTGTGCTAAGGACCATGACCTTCGTCTTCCTTGGATTTAAGGCAAGATTAGCACATACCGACCATGAATTTAACTTGACTAGGTCATTATTCATGGCATTTTCAAGGGAGCAACGATTCTTTAGTCTGCCTTGTACGACAATTGTTGTATCATCAGCGTACTGAAAACAAGGTTGTTCCATTTCTCCTTGAAGATCTGTTACGTACAAGTTGAACAAAACAGGGCCTAGTATTGATCCCTGTGGTACGCCGAATTTAGTCAGCATCAGTTCCGACATCTTATCATCCACTTGAACAAATTGATGGCGGTTATCCAGGTAATTTAATAGCCATTTCAAGAAAGAGTTTGAAAACTTGAGAGCATGCATCTTGTATATCAAAGTTTTATAATCAATCGTATCAAACGCCTTGGAGAAATCTGCAAGAACCATAAGTGTAATCTCACCTCTTCCCATGGCCTGGACAATCATATCTTTAATACCGAGTAACGCAGTAACCGTTGAATGTCCTTTCCTATATCCGCAGACTTTTTCGTTTAGGATTTTTTCTTTCTCAATAAAATCAACAATCTGTTGATTTTATTTATCTATCTTTTATTTATCTTTTATCTTTTATTTATCTATCTTTTATTTATTTATCTTTTATTTACAATCTGTTTAGGTAGTTGAGCCAAAAAGCTGCTTTGAGTCTAACCACTCATGCCCCTCCTTTGACTATTTCTCTGCAGATTCGGATGAGTTGGAAAACTGACCTCTGAGAGAAGGGAAGACCAATCCTCAACCCCTCTCCATCCGTGGGTCTGCCAACTGTCCAAGACCAACACAAATGCACAAATATGCCCAGTTGTTTTCGTGGTCATCAAATTCCGATTATTTAAGATGACTTTAATGAAATTCTTTCATTTCAAATAAGAAATGCTTTTCCGTGTCAGTGGACTGTTTGTGAAAGAGGTGGAAAGATTCTTGGGCATACTCAGCACAAAGACAAAGTTTTGCTTTTTGCACCCAAAGTTCTTCCATTCTTATAACTATGGTTCTTCTTGTCACGAAATTTCAAAATTTCGAAATTTTCACTTGTCTTTGCGACGGAGGATTTTGCAGTAACTTCTGCGAGGCAAGTTCAGAAATAAACATGGTGGCCTTGTTGAAAACGATGTCTTGATGATTCTATGTGCCTTTCCAATCATCAATGTATTGTATTCTTAGCAAAGAAAAGCATTTAGCCTCACTACAAATGTGGTTGATAGAAAAAGAATAAACTGAATCCATCAACTGTGAAGTTCTCGTTATATTAAAGCAACAACAGTGAAGTACAAGTCAAGAGGCAAGTGAATCCGAAAAGGGCAGAGAGGAAGATCAAAAAAAGGCCTAAAGAGATCTGGAGGCAAAGATCTTAGACAGCGATCATGGATGACTTGCTGAAGCTTGAGAAATTGTCGCTTGTTTCAAAAGTGTGTACAGAACTAGAAAATCATCTTGGCATGAATGACAAAACATTAGGTAAAATGAACTCTTCTGATTGATGGTGCAAAGAATGGGACTAGCCTAAGAATCGCACACCTAATAATTGGGGGGGGGGGGGTGGTAGGATGTTTGGTAGGGTTTTGGTAGGGTTAGGGTTTTTGGTAGGGTTTTTGGTAAGGTTTTTGGTAGGGTTCAGTGAGCTTTTGGCCTACCTAAAGCCATATGCCTAAAAGAGAAACTGCAGAAGAAAGAAGGTACTGAGAAGCAGATGTGAATTAATAAGAGAGATTTCCTTTTTCATTCAAATCAATGATTGATTACTAAACCAACGGCAAAGTAATGTGCTAGAACATCAGACTGTGGATGTCTTCAGCTTCTGTCCGCAATTTATGTGCAATAGAAAAGGAAGAAAATAAAATCACTGTTTAAAACATTAGCTAGGCATGCTTCTTTTGTTCCTACTTTCCAAACTTATTAGTTTGTGCCAAAAAACTAGTAATTTTCAAGTAACCCACTCATCATGCCATTGCATAAGAAGGGATCCAGTGTAGAAAGTTTGCTTTTGTTATGCCAAGGTATACCATGCCAGTTGTAATGGAATATGATTCCAATAATAAAAGGTCTATTACAGACAGAATGGAACAGTCGATCTCTATCAGTGGCATTCTGATTGTCATTTCAAGGTTGTCTTGGCAGGACCGTCGAGAAGGGGGGTAGCGGGTAGTTACCATAGGGCCTGGGGCCTTAGGGGGCCGTAAGAAGTAAGGTATGCAATTTTTCTTTGTTGCAGTTTTCTTTGGGGGGTGTTTCCAGGCTTGCGGGCCCACTAAATTCTAAGTTTAAGCCCACTAAATTAAAGCCAGCGGGCCCACTAACTTCTAAATTTAGACTCACTAAATTGAGGCCCGGGTGCCCTCTAATATCTTGATATACAGTACAAGGACTGAAAGAAGAGATGATCCATATTAGATCTATACAAGTGGCAAATTTTGGAGAGAAATCATTGAGTCCTTTCCAGTTGCTTAACAAAATAAACAAATTCAAGCTTGATGACATTTTTTACAATGTCTGCACTGCCCTTAGAATTTTTTGCATATTGCCTGTGACTGTTGCTTCTGCCAAGCACTCCTTAAGCAAACTGAAGTTGATGAAGAACTTTTTGAGGAGCACCATGTCACAACTGCGACTTGTATCGAAAGTGAAATTGCAAGAAGATCGACTTTCAAACTGTGATGAAAGATTTTGCTTTGAAAAAGCACAAAAAGCATTATCTTGAAATTTGAACTTAGGCTTGATTTGTTTTTGATTTGTTACGCTGGAGACCATAGGTTCATCTTTTTCAGTTTGAGTCTTGACTGGACTTAGAAAGGTGTTTGCACCAAAAAGTTGCGTTTTCAACAGTGAAAAGGAGGGCATTTCCATCTAAAAGCAGCGCTTTAACAGTGCATAAGAGGGCATGGCCCAAGGACAAAAGGGTGTGGTCCAAAAAATTTTACCGTGCCTTCGGCGCCGGGGGGCCGCTCTACGGTCCTAGCCCTGGGGCCCGGGCCATCTCTTGATGGCCCTGTGTCTAGGAGGGTTTCAGTTTCAGTTTCAGTTTCATTTATTCATCAATCAATCTTAAATACAATTCTACAAATATAACTATACAGCAACTAATTAACAAGATAACATACAATACTAAAAAATTACACTACTACAAATACGCAAAAACTTATCATAATTACAAATGCTACTATAAAAAATTCAACAATACTAAAGAGAAAACACTACTACGAAAACAAAAAACTCTACATGATTGTATTTAAGATAGATTGATTAAGGAGGAGCTCTCTAAATAGGTTAACTAATCAAGAGAGAGCCCCCCCATAAAAACAAAGGAAACTAAAATTTTTTATAAAAACAATAACCAGACCCAGAGCCAATTTGCATTAGAGATAATGGTTGGAATGAGAAACAATTTCCTAATTTTAATAGTTTTAAACCCATGTCTTAAACCCATGGACATTTCTGTGGAGGGTCAGTGGTGTCCGTGGGCTTTCTTGTGACTGAAAAAGTTTGTTGAAACCAGGGCAAATGTCTATGGTATTCTTCATGGAATTTCATTTTTAGCCATGGGCATTCAATTCTCTGCATAATTCTAATGAAATCAAGAACAGATACTCTACATGGTGCCAGTGTGAAAAGCAGAGTGAAATGAACACATTCCAAAGTGTGATTTGCTTAACTGCCATGGAAATAATCACAAATAGAAGCATAACAACCATGGCATGCCTAATGGACTGTCAGGGCAAACCATGGTGATGTCCTTGACGCAAAGTAATTCCTCATAAACCACGGTTAGTGATGGACTGGCCTATGGACATGTTATGGAAATTTACATGGGCTTGGGACCCAACCCTCCTTGTGGTCAATGAAAATCAATTTATTTTCTCATAGTCCACCATGAATGAAAATCAATTAATGACTCTTGTTTGATTATTTCAACCAAGTCAATTATCACAGTTAGTCAGTTGCTTGATTACTTGGCTTTTATTGATTAATTGGTTGGGGCAAATGGCAATTGATTAACTGGTACTCAATGATTAATCAATTATATAATTGAAGGTTGATGGATAGGCTTAAACGTAATACAAGCCTGCTGAAAAATCTGCCTGTTCTTTAATTCTGCTTCTTGTAGTAATACTACAAGAAACAGAATCATAAACCATAGTAATATGATACATGCAACAAGTATAGTTTGACTCTGATCAACGGTGGAAAATTCATTTTGCTATGCCAAAGTTTTACACCACACCAATTGTCTAATGACAGAAGACTTATTCTTTTACTAATGTTCTTTATGTGGCTCTACACCATAGATTTTTGGCATAACGTACTACAGTATATATAATATATTTTCCAGCATGGACTCTGATCACTGTGTTGTCTTCTAATCACTGATTTATCTATAATGAAGATTAGTTAAACATGCAGAAAACTCCCTAAATTGTGAAAGGCCTGTCTTCCTTACAGGTGTACATGCTTCAGGCATAAGTGAATGGTAAGGATGGATAATGGTCGGTAAAGGAAATGCTACTATTCTAATCATATTCTTCTGTTTTTATTTTCATAGCTGAGTTTGTTATTATGCTTGGAGAAAAAAGCAAAACTGTGGAAAGATTCAAGAAGAATTTGGATAAGAATGGAGCTGACTTTCCCGTTAGTTAGTTACTTTACTGTATATTATGTATAGACCTACTGTAAGAGCATACAAAGCTTTATTCATGGTTGGTGGAAAATGAGGCAAGGTTGGCTTATAGAAAGTGCTCCCCCGATGCAACCTCATTCGATTCAGCTTCACAAATTAACAATGTGTACAGTTGAAAGTTGTAATGTACATGGTTGATGATTTACTGCTATCAAGTATGGACCTGGCTCATTTTAAAGTGGATTTTCTTCTTAAGAATCCATGTTTAGAAGATTTACAGTCTTTCACCAGTTCATATCATAATGTGAAGAACTATTGTCATGGTGTAAGATCTGTACTGTAACTCATATAGTTTTTGTTTTCAGGAATCTTTGATTACAAACTTATACAGACTTATCCAAAAATTGAAGCCTGATAAAAAGAAGAGGAAGAAGGAAGGTAAGTTGAAGATTTCCGGTTCATTATGTGATGATTATATGTTTAGAGTTATTCAAAGTGGCTGCCTTGATTTGTTGGTGTAAGATACTGCTAAATATTTTAGTTAAAAATTCAAGGAGTGCTTTATTAAGTTATCAAGTATACATAGATTAGTAAATAGTAGTTTTTCAGCACATCTCCTTCACAAAACACACACATGGGACTCATTACTAAAGACATGGAGACCACCCCTGTTGGGCTTCATCTTTAGGATATTACTGTAAGGTTTTCTCATAGGAGAGAAACTATCAGAACTCTTTGAAATATTTCATCGATAATGCTTCATTATTATTGCATCAAGGTTCCTCCAAAAGAAATCACAGGCTACATCAATATCCATTTTGTTTTACTAATATCAGACTCAACTTACTTTTGGTTCTTCAACAAATATCTATATGATAAGAAACTAATGATATGTGTATGTCATCCATTTCAACAATTTCTTCTATTGATGTTAGCACAAATTTGTTAATATTAATTTTAATTGTACAAATTTTTCATACAGTGACATTTCTGTAGTCATCTGATAGTATGGGCCTTGCAGATTATAATATGACAAGAATTCTTAATAATTTTCAAGAAATTGTACACATTATGATAATTTTTGAGCCGTATGGAAGACCAAAATAAGTTTTTAGACATGAATCTTTAAGAAAGTAAAGAGGATTCACCATGGCCATGTCACTGTGCGCAAGACCTATATATATTGCATAATTTGGAGTTCTTAATAATGCCTCAATATACTATTCTCTTGCCCATTACTGCTCTCTTGTTTTGCAAAGCAGGGAAGGATGAAGTTGGCTCAATGCAAACAGAAGAGGAAGTTTTCAAGAGAAAAAAATTTCCTGGACTTTGTCTTCCAGACTCAGATTACCTGACAATTGAAAAGGTAAGAAGATTACTGAGTCACACATGTAGTCTCTGCATTGGAAGATTATTGCTAGAAAAGTGTTTGCAATGTTTCTATAAAGGCAATTTTCTTTGTTTATGTACATTATTTACTGTTGTATTAAAAAGGTGCACATTCATTCTAAAAAGTCTGTGTGCCATCAATGAAGACTCAAATTTCAAAAGTTACCAAAATTTTGTCTTTCATCAGTCATTCTTTGGAAGACATTTGGACACCTTCTTACTATGATAAGATCACATTGCAAAACAAATGTCTGATAAGAATTTGATTGTTTGGGATACTATCAGTTAGAATTTTTAAGGTTTGCTCCAGAAGAGCCAGATACCTGTCCAAGTGCTTTGGAGTCTGTGCAATATCAATCTCAGAGCCATCAACCTTCATCCTTCCTTTGCAAAGCTGTGCATGCCCCCACAGTGCTTTGCTCATCCCATTGATCAGCAAACCAATCAGAGTTAATGTCCTTTCCGTTGTAACTTACAAATGGGGGAATTTGCAGTATCCCAAACAAGTGATATGAGTATGTTTAATTGGTTTGAGCTGCATTTTGAAAACTAGAAAACCAAAATTGTTTGAATTTGTTGTGTAAGGCCCACATCCATTCAACAGAAGCTGAAAAGTTGATGAAGCCACAAAGCAGGTTTGCAGGAAGCTTGTTTGTCATGTAGGAAGAAAACAGAATAAAAAGAGCAAACTGGATAATGCAAGACAACGGTAGAAATTTGGACGGGAGGAAAGAAGGTATAAGAGAAAATGGAAGAAGAGAACAAGGAGATGAGAGAGGATGAAGAATGGAAAGAAGATAGGGTGAAAAATGAGAATAAAGATAGAAAATGTACGAGGAAAGGACGGAAAAGGAAGGCCAGAACAAAAGAAATGGGCAATGTTTGGTTGTGTCCTTTATCAGCTCATATGCCTTGTTCAGTATTTAGTTCAATCATGCTTTGGAACCTATGTTGGAGTCGGTAACACAGTCTATTCAAAATCCGGCTTTCTTATTTCAAGAGAATTCCCATTTGTTACAATCATATTGTTGAAAACAGTTTTGGATTTTTCAGGTTAATGCTGAAGATGAGCAAGTTGCTGCACAAGCTTTAGATGAGGTTTGTTTGTTTGTCAACTTATTTTTATTCAATTTTAATTCAGCTATACATACATATTCACAAAAGCATATGCTTTCCTAGAAGGCAGGAGACCTGCAGTTTGAATCCGAATGGTGCTAAGTTTTTGATTTTCTCGATTTACAAGATAATTGCAATGTTTCTGTTTGCAACAATAAGGAGAAATCTTAGTTGCTCGCTAGCTGTTGATGATTCGCATATTTAAACATTTACATATACAGCTACCCTAAATCGAACATACAAATAGATTAAGAAATGAAGAATTTAGTACATAAGTTGGCTATGCAAGACATATATGGACAAGATTCACAGGATGTCATTGAATTAATAGGCATTACATTCACAGTCAGGGGCCATTCCATTATTTGTTCATATTTTTGACGCTGTTTAAGTTCATGGCTGATTTGGATTAATTTTTCATGACCCATGGCTCTAAGGCTATTGGAACCAAAATTTACTTGATTTTGCAGAAAATGATTCTGGTAGCGTTTTACTCGCTAGAAATTTTGCATCAGCTGTCAACCATCAGTTGATGGACAGTATCATGATTTGTCTGTCATTTGATAATAGCTATTTTCTTAGAATGAAAGTTGTTCACAAAACAGGCGTCAGGGCTCTTTCGTTGTAGATTGGTTGCAAGTTGCAGGGGAAGCAGCCTCTTTTCATGCTTACAGTCTGTGCAGGCAGGCCATCTTGCACAAGGGCACTAATGGTATAAAGGTGCTTAATTGCTAAAAACGACTACAAAATAGTCGGTCATTAGCTGTTGCACTCTATTCAGTTCTGAAATCAAGCAAAAAAACAAAGCAATGGATGTTAACAATTTCTGCAAGCAAATTCCTGGTTCAGACTTTGCAAATTCTTGCTTTAAAATCTCAATCTCGACTGTTATTGAAGTTTATTTAACCTTTTTTCCAGCTCGAAGCTTTAATGCCGTCCGCTACAGCTCCAGAACCTCAGAAACGGTAAGAATTATCATTTGATGACTTGCTAACTGTTAGAGCTGATTATGTCATTTGTTGTAATCAAAACGGGTCTGCAAATGTGTGAGTAATTGTGAAGCTATTGTCAAGAGTGCATCCGCTATATTTCCGACGTTGATTAGATTAAACAACACTTTAAATTTAAACAACGATATTGTTTGTTAGGAATCGTCTCCAAATATTCGTATCAAATTCGTATAGGGAATTCGTTTCGCATCATCACCTTTTAGAATTCGTATAAATTCGTATACAATTCGTAAACACAACCTATTCATATCAAAATGATGTAAGGAATTCGTATACGCACTTAGTATCAAAATCGTATCAGATTCGTTTCAAATTCATATCATAATTCGTTTGGAAATCAAACAATTCGCATACAATTCTTATCTCTTGTACGGCTGTACGTATTAAATCGTATGACACCAATTCGTATAAAACCTATACGATAATTTGGAGACATCGGGTTTGCAATTGACCTCTGTTGAAAGGGAAAGTGAATTTGCAAGTTTAGTGCCAAGTGATCAACAATTATACCAACCCCGGACTTGTCCTTTAACAAATTCCCATGACACAGGTTTCATTTATTTAGTAAATCGTAATGTCTTTAGTAAATTATAACGTTGTGGCTAGTACCTTTTGTTCTTCTGTATTTTTGTGGTATATAAATTTATATATGTATATATATATATATTTGTTGTGACTTGTATGTTGTGAATTTCGAAATGAAATGAAACTTAATTGAACTGGTAATCATTTTATTTTGATAGTGAAGAGAAGACAAAACGAAACAAGAATGACGAGGAGTATTCAGTTGATGAATATCGTAAAAGGAGAGAGGAGAAAGAAAGGCAGAGAGAGAGGTAATTGTTAACATAATTTTGCAGACGGAGAAATGTTGTTTCAGAAACGAATGTCAGAATCGCAACTTTTGAGCAGTCTTATGATTGAAAATACATCTCATAAAGTATCAAAGATTCAAATAATTTCCTTATGAAACTGTCAATAGAGCATTAGAGCTGTAATCACAGTTGTTTCAGACACATGTATTGTTTCTGCATTTTTATTTTGGTGGCTCTGACGAACTCGCTCCGAAATGACTGTTCGAAATCTGTTTGCATCTATGCAATCTAGCAACATACAAAATGCCTTATTTGTTCTGCTGTGACAAAAGCATTGCCTTTCAAAAAATATTTTATTCTGAAAAAGTATTCAGGAATCTGTGTGGCCTACTAAAAAAATCAGCAAAATCACGGTTTTTTTCGTGAGGCACCCCCTTTAAAGTGGATGTTGAATTTGTATCCTCCGTCTTTAAAGTCGAGCATGAACCATCCGTTTTCAAAGACAGTTTCATTGCTTTAAAGGTTAAAACGCGCAAGGTCAAGAAGCGGGAGCAGAGACAGGGGAAGAGAAAGGAGGCATGACAGGAACAGAGATCGACATGATGATAGGCATAAAGACAGAAGAGATAGGAGAAGTAGTAGCAGAGAAAGGGGTAAAAGAAGGAGGTATGAGGATGATGCTATTCTGCTGTTCTTAAAAGAGGTTAACAGCACTTAACAGAATTACTGCAGCTGTTGTACTCTCGGGTACCTAATACAAGGGGGGTCTTGATAAACGGGGGGGGGGGTGGGAACCCCTCAAAGAAACTAATAAACGGGGGGGTCTTAGTAAATGGGGGGGTCAGAATGACTACAATGACTTCTTTTCTAAATGAAAACATTTGAATTAATTTACGAGTACACTGCAATGGTTTATCTTTCGAACAAAATTTCGTATAAAATTCATATTGAGCTTTGGACATTGTTTTGCAAAAGTTGATAATTGTCTTAATAAGGGCCGCAGGGGTGGATAAAATTTCTGAAAATTAATAAGCGTCCCCCCTTGTATTGGGCACCCGAGAGTAGTTTCGCTCCTTCTGGCTCAATCGCTGCCATTTATTTAGATTGATATGGCTCGCACAGTCTTGAGTGACGTTTTTGCCTGAGGCAAGTAAATTTGTAGAGAAATACAGTCCCTTCTTTTAAGAATGTGTACAAAATAGCTTTAAAGTTATCACAACTTAAAATATTTTCAAAGAAAGTTGCAGCTGTAAAACTTATTGTGACATACGCCTGCATTGCTTGAAATAGGTAATCCCATTTTGGCAACAAATATTTTGGCTTTTCAACAAGAATCTGAATACAAGGTATTTAGCTACATTTTTAGGAGAATTTTCGAATGTGCACAAATGAGATAGAAGCCCTAACACCACTCAGTCGAGCATTGCGTATAACAATGTATAGAAATATTGTTCGATCCAGAATCTGAAGGACCGTTATTTTATATGCCTGTTGCATGAAAATCAGTGTCTCTTGGTTGCAGGGTAATCGTTTTGTTTTTGTTTTGTCTTTCTAGAGCATCTAGTGTTGAACGTGATGCCAGAGGCTTTGGCAGTCGACGTGATACAGTTGATCGGCCACCACCTACAGAACCAGAAGTCAGACAGGTGAGATTTGGTAAATTAATGACGAATATGCTCACATTCATTTAGGTGAGAGTGCAAAACGTAACTTTTTTGTGGAGAAAAAAATTCCTCTGTGCGTCAGCTGGAGCTTATAAAAGGAACCAAAATATCAACTAAGAAAACTAGATCTTGAGAGGGGGTTTTAAAGAGGTCATTTGTTGGCATGCCACAAGAATATGCATCTCTTTTTTTCCGTTCAAGGTTTGTTTGGTTACAACGAGTCACTGAATGGGTCAGTTTCCAAACTCTAATATCGTTATTTTTGCAAATTTCATAAATCAGTTATCAAATACGGAATAAATTCATAAAGTTGACTGAGATTATATCACAGTTAAGTTTTTGCGTCACTTATCAAACAGCGTAGTTGTATAGCCACACGGTTGTCATCCGTAGAAAATCAAGAAAGATTTATTGTCTCCAGAATCAAATTTTCTTAGATTTTGCGACTGACTGATTTTGCCGATGCATCTCTTAAAATTATAGTAAAGGAGTTTTCCAGAGGCCGACAAAATTTTTTTCTTCCTTGGAACGGCAGACTTTGGTCCAGCTGCCTGTGAAATTTTTTTATTTTACATTGATTTAGTGGATTGTACAGCGTAATTCGTGCAAGTTTAGGTAGAATATACCTCAAAAGTTATTTTGTGAAATCGAACGCCTTAATAAACCGAAAATGTATATAAGGTACAAGCAAAACATAACATAACATAAAACAAGTACTTATACCGCAAGCAAGTTTAGGAAAGGTTGCCAGGTAGGCGGCTCAATTAATAGGCACGGAAACTGTTGGTGAGCAACAAAAATGCACATGACTTTCACCACGAAGATGAGCAGCCAAAATGGTCACACAAGGCTTGTAGTCACTTTCTTCTTCCTTTGAATTGAAAAGGACTTTGCAAAAAGGAACTGTACAGCTCGATGGTAGATTGACCTGCAGCGAAACCTTTTTCAAATTGTTGATAAAAGCCTTCTGGTCAGGATCATGCTTGATTAAGGGACTGTTTATATGAGGAGGGCTGGCCCGTTAACCAGCTGGCTCGCCTTCAGGTGAGATCCTACATATATGGTCACAGCTTTGTAAATATCAGTTTGTGTTTATATGTGTGCCTGGCTGGCCCGCTTTGCTGAGATCCCGGTTATCGACTGCCGGGATCCCGCCTCAACCGGGCTGACTTTTCTCATATAAATGAAAGAAGCGGGCCAGCCCGCCAGTGACGCACGAGCAGTGTCACGTTTGGCGCCACGGTTCTTTTGCAAGATTGAAAGAACCAGAAACAGTGGCGTAACGGAGGCAGTCAGGGCCCTTAGGGATTTTACAGTTTGGGGCCCCAGCTAAATGCACATGTAAAATGATATGACAGACATGAAAAGTTATATCCAGTTAAAAATTTGAGGCTAATGATTCGCAACCGAGTGGGTTGTCTGAGCCAGCAGCATGGTAAGGACGAATCCGTGCGGGCATGTGAGTGGGGGTCTGGGGGCGAAGCCCCTAGAAAAATTTTGACAGCAAGTCTGCTACTTTGGCTTGAAAAACATCTCCCGACTACATCTAAACTTTTTGAGACAACATCACTTACTTTTGCTCAAAGGCCTATCTGGCTTTAAGGCTGACCGTGTCAAACTAGACTATTTGACTAAGTATAAAATATATAAGATATAAATATAGAAAATTTCATGTAAGCACCCTTTACTTAGGCTAAAGATACTTTTCACAATCCAGTGTTAGCATGTTTCAAATTGGAAGCCTTGAAAATACTCTGTGATAGTTCCTCTGGGAACATTTTGAAAACGCCAACCTCAACTTTTGGCGTAGAGGCCCTTCCTGTCACGAGGAATATATTTGACAAAGGGAACAAATGTCCATCCCGTCACTTGGCAACTCCGCTGGTCAAAGCTTTTGTTGCAAGAAAAATGCATAAATCTGCAATAAAAGTGAAACATCCATTTTCGATTACAATTAAGAGTTAATCAACACACTTTCAATTCATTTAGAGTGAGAAATCATGCAGGCATGGGGCCCCTTGGTCATTTTTATCATAGCTACAAATTTAGCTTTACAGTAAAATAGCAAAGGAATTTTTGTTGCTGGGGGCCCCTTCGGGGCCTTAGTGGTCGGGGGCCCTTAATTTTTGAACTAAAGGTAACTTTAGTCCGTTACGCCACTGACCAGAAAATATTTCCTCGTTCTTTCAATTTCTCACAGAAGAGTGACGGCACGTGGCAACCAAAAGCTGGGGTGGCTCGGGGCTGGCTCACTAACGAATCTCCCATGGAAACCCGGGCTGGTTTCTTGGTGAGCTAGCTCGCTTACGGGCCAGCCCGCCTCAGGTAAACACGCCCTAAGGATACTGCAGAAATTCAATTTTTAATGCTAGATAACAGGTATGACAGGTTCAGATGCTACCGCATTTTGACGTCAACAGGAAATTCAGATTCTTTCTAAAAATTTTCTGCTGCCAAAAAATCTTGAAAAATTTCCTGGTAACAGCGTTCCCCTGTTCCCATACTTTGTCGGCCTCTAATTTTCTCTAGTTACACAATTGTCATCGTTAGAGAATCAAGAAAGACTCATTATCGTCAGAATGAAGTGTTGATTAATTCTGCAACCGTGAATAATGTCTTGCCAACACAACTGTTCTTAAAAGTAGCGAATAATTTTGTTGTAGATTTACGATGGAAGGATCACAAATATTATGCAGTTTGGCTGTTTCGTCCAACTGTATGGAATCAAAGGTCGACATGAAGGCCTGGTGCATATATCACAGGTAAACTGATTGTTTTATATCAGGCAGTCCTAATAGACTATTACGTTAAAGGTGATGGTGAGAAACTTTTTACCAATATACACTGCGCTCTGTAATCGAATTCCTGTGCAATCGTTAAGGATTCTTAATTTGAAGGCAATGCATCTTGGTAGAATTTTCCTCGCCTCCATCTTTAGCTTAATCGTCTATGGGTTGCATGAAGAGTGAAAACATCATTGAGGGGTTTTCCGTTGAACCGGAAGGAACGGACCTACCTACCTACTTACCTACCTACCTACCTACCTACCTACCTACCTACCTACCTACCTACCTACCTACCTACCTACCTACCTACCTACCTACCTACCTACCTACCTACCTACCTACCTACCTACCTACCTACCTACCTACCTATTGACCTACCTATAGACATTAGAATCAAGAGTGTTGTAACAATAGGCATTATTTGTGCGCATCATGAAACAATCGATGCAGCATCTGGTATATTTATAAATAGCCTCAATGTATACAATCAAACAGTTCTGTGATTTCTTTATAAATGCTTTGCTAATCATCTGCTCTTATTACAGTATTCTTTCAAGTTACTTGATGTTAGCTAACGTCAACTCTTGCAAAGATACGGCTAATAGCAGATCCTCGGTGGACACTAAGAACACTGGAAATACTTACCGTTTTAGTTCTTCGTTAAATCAGTAAAGATGGAACGGGCTTTCTCGGGGATTGTACTAAATTGAACTGCCAATACATGAAGGGAATTTATGCTGTCAAGTATTTGTTATCTTGCTGCGAATGCCGAATGGATTCCTTTGGGCATTTTGTGTATGTTTATTGATTGCCTGTTTATCCATTCCATGGATCGTTCATTTAATCAGCTGTCATTGCTGCCGCAGTCCGTTGATGTATCACTTCTTTGAAGTATTGGTCTCAAAAATCATTTGATTAAGAGGATTATATCTATGTTCCTTTGCTTGCTCCCTGTGACTTTGCATTTCAGATCTAAGTTGATTGCTGCCTGTAATTATTCAAACTTTAATTAAATTTTAATTTCAGCTACGAAGGGAAGGGCGAGTTGCAAACGTCGCAGACGTTGTGTCTAAGGGTCAAAATGTCAAAGTTAAGATTTTGTCCATTTCTGGCAAGAAGATCAGTTTATCGATGAAGGTAAGACAGTTGTCTTGTCTGTTTCTTTTTCTTCGCATAAACAATTCTAGGTTGTTTCTACGTGCCAAAAATTGTGTAGCGACGCATTTTATCCTTGCTACCACATCTGTGACAGGCAATCTATACATTGTATGTTTTTGCTATGAAGCTTATTAACATGTATTTTTCATGAAAAGCAGTGCCCTGAAAGAATCAACCATCTTGCTTCTATGGAGGGGCTTTCTTGGGAGTTTTGATCTAGATTTTAGTAATACATAGCTGCAATAAGGATATCTTAATTTGTTTTGATTCCCATTTATTTTGATTTATTGTGTAGGATTAGGTGTGGACTAAGGGCCGTAGACTTAAGACATAAGTAAATAGGAAAATCACCCAAACAGCTGATTTTTCGCAGATGAGTGTTGATTATAGCTGCAAATTTAACGTTGCAGAGGGCTTCATTCTTATTTTGAATGAAAAAGGCAAATCACAATGACATCTTTGGTCATTGTTCGAGGTAAATTCCTTCGAGAATCATGAAACTATGATAATAGATAGGAGACTATGGTTGTCTCTTTATAGCTGCTATTCCATAGGCGAGTTCTCGAGTTGGCTAATTGTACAAGTTTTGATATCATTGTTTTGTTAACGTTAGACCAGGTCAAGTCTGTGTTGGTTGAACTTCGTTTGTCTTCTTTCCTTCAAGTTGATAAACGATAACGTTTTGATGTCGTATTATGTTGATGTTTTAGGATGTTGATCAGGATACTGGTGAAGATTTAAATCCAGACAGTGGAGTAAGACCATCAGCAAGCAGACAAGATAACCTTGCATTAAGAAATCCCGATCGGTGAGTACTCACTATTGTTGACTTTTTAATAAGGTTTTTAACTGTGGGAAGTGGAAGACTTTAATGTTTTATTTCATCACCTTTCCCCCTGTGTTTTCATCAGGATGCTTCCAAGATGTTTCATAACAAGGCTGTATATAGCTTTATCATTCGCATTTGTACATTTGCTTCCACAATGTTCTTTTAAAACACAGGGCGGAAAACAGAAATGTTTCATTTTCACGTGATGTTACTTCCTCGGAAGATCTTCCGAACGAGTGTTTGCTTTGAGGAGATGAATAACGTTTTCGTTGATGTCGGTGGGTATTCAGCTTGAAAACAGCGTTTGTATTTCTTGTTTCAAACTGGCCTGATACCGTAGTTCTTTGTGAATGCCTTACCTCCTCTATATGAGAGCTTATTTATGCCATTCTTACATCCTCTAAGATTTGCCATAGCATTGATATGATTTCGTATGTCAGAAGTGTGGCTCTTATCTGAGTTCTCCCCGTATAAACCTTTTTTCAACTTACTTCTAAACCTTCCAACTGGTAAGTTTCTAATTACCAATGAAGAAAAGCTACTAAATGGTGTTGGATGGTAAAAGATGATTCACTTACTTGTGAAGTTAGTAAAAGATGGGTCAGTTATTCGTAAAGTAAGAAAGGGACTTGGGAGTTGATGATAGGTACTTACAAGAATTACAGACGGTACACAACACATATGCAACTTTGTCTTAAACTGCATATCACATGAATTATCTTTTATGATTTCAGACCATCTTCATCATCTCTGATTCCAGTGGTAGATGATCGTGATTTAGACACTAAAAAGAAATTCAATCGAATATCATCACCTGAAAGATGGGAAATCAAACAGGTATGCTATTGACTATTGACTCGGGTTTCACATGAGATCGGCATTTACAGGGGGATCAATAAGAAGAACCCGCATTTTAAAGACCCTTGTCCCCGGATGTCAAGACAATAATAATGGCAAATATATAAAATCATCAAACTAAACCATCTTCAAAAATAGCAGAAAAATCTAAAAGACAACAAAACTGTTAAAAGCCAAACATGTCGGTATTCAAATCTTTATCAATGTTTCAATGTTTCAATGTATCAATGCTTCATCAGTGTTTCAGAGTTTCATTGTCTTAATGGCAAGTATATTAGTAAATGGGAAACATAGTCAAATCCATTTTTAGACCTACCTAAGTAAAATTGGCCACACCGTTGTTAAGTTATGAAGAATTTTCTTGGCGGATCTTTACAGTATTTGCTTCAAGAAACCTTCAAAATAGTCCTAAATCACGACTATCAGAGGTGGAGAAAGTACGTGCAGCCGAGAACCACTTAGCAGGTAGCTTGTTCGTCTGGAAGCAAAACAAGGAAAGAGAAAATGCAGAATAGAAAGAAGGAAAAGGAAAGAAGGAAAAGATGGAAAATGATGAAGGGCAGACAGAAGTTCTTGTTGCTTCAAAGGAAAGGGGAAGACGAAGAAGAACGAAGGATGACATGAAGAAAGGATGAAGAAAAAACAGATTGAAAATTTAGGGAGGAAAGGAAGGGATAAATCAAGGAAAGAATGAAGAAAGAGGAAAGAAATATTTGGACGATACTCTTTCCAGTTAGATTGGTGTTTCCCAAGGGTTCTCAAACATTCAGTTCCCAATGAATTATCATCTACACTGTACACGATATTGCGATTCATTTTTCAGCAAATTGCCAATAAAATGATGAGAGGAAGAGTTTAAATGTCTGTTTCATCCAGTATTCATGGCATGTGTGGTCTCTTCGTTGGTCTTGTTGTCGCCAACAGGTTAAATTAGGTTAAATTTGGATATGAATTTCCACATTTTCCAGATGAAGTATCGGTCATTCTACATTTCCGTCCTAGAAAGCTGCTCACAAACAGACAAATTCCCTAAAAACAGTTTTCATTCTCGCATTTCCATCATTTGTGAATATATGTTCACATTGCATTTTGCTTCTCTTCTCGACGTCCTATTTTTGCAGTGTGGCCTTCAAATATATACTTTTCATATTGTCAGTTGCAGAATAGAACGTACAATAAGTCTCTCGAGGCTCGCAAAAGTTTCGAAGTTCATTTCTCTTTGTAATTTACACCCTCCAACAAAAAAATTATGCTGGTGTCTTCTTGACTTGCGTCTTCTCGGTAAGACAGCCCATTCTTAGATTCTTTTCATCTCCTTTCAGCTTATTTCTGCGGGTGTGCTAGACATCTCAGAATATCCTGATTTCGACGAAGAGAGTGGAATTTTACCAAAAGATGACGATTCAGGTATGCTGTGTAGGTTGCTCTAACGTACTACAGTAGGCGTTTGAAACAGAATAGAAATTTTGATGATGAACTGTTTCATCATTGGTCTTCATTTACACTTTCTGCGTTATGCGGGATGAATGAAAACAGTTGTTATAAAGCAACCTTATCAATTGCTGAACACCAGTTGTGAGTTCTTTCCAAGTTTTGATGCCGCCAACTTTCATAAATTGGTTAATGAATCTTTGTAAGTTAGATCAGATGTCGTCGCCATTATGTATTTTGTACTAGTGTGCGAAGGCGCGATAAGGAGGCTAGCAATGTAAATGATGTAAAATGGTATAATATGTCAACACATTTGGCAGCGTCGTTCAAGTCAACGTGAAGCGACGTCATAGAAAATGACGTCATATTGCACTTCCTAGCAAATTGAAATATGTATTTTGGTAGATTAAAAGAGGAAAAAGAATTGAAAAAGGTACTACACAACATTCACAACAGTGTAATCTCTTAAATGATAAACAATTATAACAAGCCCGGACTTATCGTTAGATGTTTGATGGGCTGTGGCATAATGAGTACGGCTGCATGGATGATTTTCAAAACTAATATGTCATATCTATCAAGGCTAACTTAGATGTAAAAATTTTGTTTTACAAAAGCGCTCACCTGTCGGAACGAGCAATGGTAAAAGATGCTAGTAAGGGGTTTTCTTTGCGAACGACAATTCCACGTTCGATTCTGGTCTACGGATTTTACCAAAGAAAATTGTGCCCCGTTTATGTGGCTGCTGTGGAGGAGCTGTAGATTCAATCATGTCCGTTTTTACACAGTTGCATAGGTTAGGCTTTAACTTAAAGCTTGAGATCTTGTATGAGTCAATCTAACAAGTTTTTGCTAATTTTTGGCAGAGGAAAGACAAAATAAGTGGCTGCTTCAAAAGCAGCACTTCTGTTGTTCTTCAGCAATGTCAAAATAAAGTAAGTTTTCAAAGAAAGGGTTCTAGAGAGGAGTCTTGATGGTATTCGAACTTCCAATATGAAACGATGTAAACTGCCCTTCCTTATGACGTGACCGAAGAATTTAAGTTTCCTTGACATGATTAACTGCACGTCGCTTCTTTTTTATCGTATTCTTTCCAGTACTGTCTCTTGTTTAATGTGGCGTTCCTGGACATTAAGTAACTAAAGTTCTTAGAAATGGTATCTGTTGGTATTATGATTACAATTTCTTTCGAGACTTCTGTCTTCGGAATTTAGAAAACCTGCAATCGTCAATCATATGGATCCCCCGTAATCTGACAGAGCAGAAGCTGCGTAAAATGACGTCATCGACCAAGCTGAGATGTGGCGGTGTTTGAATAAATAAGTATTTTGAAATGATAAATCATTAGGTTAGAGCCCTACCCTAGCAAGAAAATATCAAGCGTTGCCCAAATTCGGGATGTCTTGTAGGGAGTGAGGCTCAAAGTTAAGAGTTTTTGCGCATGCTAGCGCAGTTTCTGCTCTGTTCAGTAATCTCGTAATTTGTCTTTCAGATGAAGACATTGAAATCGAGTTAAGAGAGGAAGAACCAGCTTTTCTACAAGGTCAAACGAAACTAAGTATTGATGTCAGTCCAATCAAAATCGTCAAGGTGAGTAATAAAGAGGCTCTTGGCTCTAAATTCACAATCATGTGTGAAAAATCGTGCTTGAATATTGATTTGACGACAAAGTTTGACTACGATATACCAACCAAGCTTGCTTCCACTAATGAGAATGTCCCAAAAAAAATTGTGCTCCGTTTGCATGGTTGCTGTGGAGGAGCTGTAGCTTCAGTTGTCTCAATTTTTGCACAATAGCGTGGCAGGCATCAACTTGGGGTTTGAGACTTGGGTTAAGTCAATCTGACAAGTGGTTGTTGATTTATTGCAGAGGAGAGACCAAATAAGTGGTTCCTTCAAAAACAGCACTTTTATTGTTCTCCAGCACTGTTAACATCAAGTGAATTTTCAAAGAAATGGTCTTGGCGTTGTACCTTTATTTGCTCTGTACTTTAATAGTGCTTGTTGTCTATAAGACAGTATTATCAACCGTTTAAAAACAACACTGTTACGGATGGGCCCTCCGTTCACTCGAAAATGGAACGTATATGCTGGGAGAAGTTGGAAGCGGAACTCTGACCAGCAGAATTTGAAAGAGGCGTCGAGTGAACGCTTGAAAGCGATGAAAACAGAATTTTTTTCTTTGCTTTTTAATGACGCTAATTCATTCTTTAGACCAAGATGAATTTCGTTGTCGTCAAGGTCCAACTTCTTTGTCGCGCAGATTGCAAAGGAATTGGTATGGTACCGTCGAAATTTTTGTCGTTTATAAATTGTGCTGGTAGGCAAGTATGCCAGCTGAATTCTGGTACTGTCACTTTTTTCGTGGCTTCAAATTGTGTTGGTATTGTTTGAACGTAGTCTTTATCTATGGTTGATTGATGAAATAGGACAGGCTGAAATGAAAATAGAACCATACACATGCTATATTCATGATTTTAGAATCCAGATGGAACCTTACAACGTGCTGCAATGACGCAAAATGCCCTTGCGAAGGAACGAAGAGAACTTAAACAGCAACAACGAGAGGCACAAGAAGACACAATTCCTAAGGATATTGGCAAACTATGGGTTGATCCAGTTCCTGAAGGTATGCTAAGTAATTGATTGTACTCCATTTTGAACAGTTTGATGCAATCTGCAGATAAGGTAATCATCCTTTCGGAGTATGGAGAAAACGACTGATGAGGGCATGGCAAAATTGTGCCTAACTGAGCAAAAAAGCTCTCATGTAGAAAATGATCTGAGAAGTTCCTACCCGCAAATTAAAGGCCAACAAAAATAAATCTGTATTGAAAAGGTTTATGATCCAGAATTAGCCTCAATACAGTTCTCACACAATTACTATTTAATTGAAATGATTCTGGTCTCTAGAGACGACAACAACAGAAGCAACAACAACCAGGCCTCTAGAAGTGACAACGACAACATCGCTGCCATTCAGTGAGATGAGCGAATGTTGTAGAGCTTGTGGAATAAGACTAACCCTGAATCTCAGCAGAGTGAGCTATTTTTAGCCGAGCACAGATGCTTTAGATGCTTAAATGCAGTCAGTCACGGCTACCCATACCCATAGGATTCCCATCAGCATGCATTTTCATCTTTGCAGTCGCTAATTCCACCCAGCTTGCTTGCTAATGATGGACCAAGCAAGATTCGATACATTCTGTGAATCTATGGCATAGCTACTCGAAATAGTCTCGTTTAAGGTGTATGTTGTTTGCTGAATGTCTTTGAATGAATTATTGGACTCTTTACCTTATTTGTTTTTTATCTTTGTCGTTGCTCAGAAATTTATTATCAGGCTGCAGTTCCAATTCCTTTTCAATAGAAATCAAAGAAATACGTTTTTTACGCGTAGACAGATGTGCTAGGTTTTATATGATAGTAGCGTAGGAGTTTAGCAATCTCATTTTCCGTTGCTTCCTATATTTTCTTATTGATTTTAACATTTCACAGCTGTTGAAGGCGAACAACGAAAACCATACTTTGCTCAAGATCTACGTGGCATTGGTTTGTCGACGCAAGACGTACCAGAGTGGAAGAAGGCGACATTTGGTGGTGCTAAAGGGTCCTATGGAAGAAAAACAAATCTGAGTATTTTAGAACAAAGACAAGGACTGCCAATTTATAAACTCAGGGATCAGCTTGTCAAGGTAAATTTCATAATGCTGATAGCTGTGATAAGTCAATTTCCGACAGATTTTCTTGACGAAGATTTATGTACCCATGAACATGCTTTGCAATGCTTCGTGAAATGGTTCGGGATACTATATCAATTAAAGTCGTTCGGATGTTTTCTAGAAGAGCCAGACGTCCGTCGAAGCGCTTTTGAGTCTGCGCAGTATCGATCTCAGGGTCATTGCCCTTCATCCTTCCTTTGTGAAACTGCGCATGCCCCAAAACGCTTCGCTCGTCCCATTGATCAGTAAGCCAATCAGAGTTAACGTCGCTTCCTTTGTGATTTACAAAGGGGGAATTCGCAGTATCCCGAACAAGAAAGATTTGAGCACAGGCAGGTAGACACAACCGTTATGTTTTAGCAGTTAGCATATATGGAACATAGATACCTTTCTGTGGAGGTGGTATCGGATGCGCTTCCCCTCAGTGGTAGTAAATAATCTTTTATTATTATGATTAACACTTTGTTTACAATTTTGCATGAAAGTATAAAGAGCTATACATGTATATAGAAAAATATTTGCAAGTATAGGTATTAAAATTGCAACAGTGCAACAGTGCAAGAGGACAAAACCGTGGTAATGAAATAAGGTGTCAAACCATACGTGGTTTAAGAGAACGGAAAATAGTATATCCATTACATTTTTAAGAAGCTTCTGCTTGCTACAGCCTGGTCGTGGAAAGTTCTAAGATCAAGTTGCTCCTTCTCGGTTTATCAAGTTCGGAAACCGATCTTCTGGCCTTCGTCAGATGTGATTTTCATTGTGCTTCTTGCCATTTGAAACCTTTTTATGAAAGCAGTCGCAATAAGGACATAGTAGAAAAAGGCAGCAAAAATTCTTACTACTTCTGTGTTGGAAACTTTTCCATCCAGAATATTTAGAGTCTATGTCGTCGTTGGCCTAAAGCTGATAAAAACATTGATACTGCTAATAATGTTAGGTGCAAGGAAATTGAAAATCCACTACGAATTGCAGTTCGCTTTTTAGAGTTAAGAAGGCAGTCTGAATTTACAACTTTTCAAGATCAACGCTTTTCCCAGTGAAGTGCTTAGGTCAGCTCTTTCGAATTATCTTGCAATCTTAGAATACATATCAATAAATTACTCTGCTTACAAGCTATTTAACACTACTTTCAGTACGAGTGCTTGTGCTGCAAAAAAACGTCTACTCCATTGCCAAATTTGACTGCTTTTCCGTCTTTCAGGCTATAACAGAAAATCAGATACTGATCGTCATCGGAGAGACTGGATCTGGAAAGACGACTCAGATGACACAGTATATGGCAGAAGAGGGTTTCACATCTATGGGCAAGATCGGTTGCACACAACCACGTCGTGTTGCAGCTATGTCGGTCGCAAAACGTGTGTCTGAAGAATTTGGATGTCGTCTTGGCCAAGAAGTCGGATATACCATCCGATTTGAGGACTGTACAAGCGCAGAGACAAAGATTAAGTACATGACAGAGGGTATGCTGTTGCGAGAATGTTTGCTGGATCCTGATCTCACACAGTATGCCACAATTATGTTGGATGAAGCTCACGAAAGAACTGTACATACTGATGTTTTGTTTGGTCTGATGAAAAAGGCCGTGCAAAAAAGAAAAGACTTAAAATTAATCGTCACTTCAGCAACCCTAGATGCTGTCAAATTCTCTACTTATTTCTTTGAGGCTCCGATATTTACGATTCCGGGAAGGACGTTTCCTGTTGAAGTTCTTTATACAAAAGAAGTTGAAACTGATTATCTTGATGCTGCGTTGATCACAGTGATGCAGATTCATCTCACTGAACCTCCTGGAGATATTCTTGTATTTTTAACAGGTAAATCCATTTTATTTATATTCCTCCCGTTTACTTCATACCTGAGTTCATTCGAGGCATTTTACTCCAACATAACTGAAAAATTTATTAGTGAAAGATTTTCGATCAATTAAAAGGAGTTAGTATATTCTGTCTCAAATAAGGTTTCACGTGAATATGCTCGCGAATGACTACAATAGACGATCACGCTAAATATGGTGGCCAGGAACTATTCCAAGATGCATTGCATTCTTCATTCAAATCCCTACGGAACCGTTAAAGATTCGTAATCAGAACGCGATGCATCTTGGTAAGTTGCTCCTTGCCACCATCGTTAGCGTAATGGCCTTTGAAAGTTCTTTGCAAGAGTAATTTTGCGTTATCGCAAATCTCACTTGACATTTGATTTGAGACAGGCTATAATTGTTCTCATTCACAGATGACGGCTATTGTCAAGGATGAAAATGTTTGGTTGGCCAAAGTTTTGAAAACATCGCTGTCTTGGAAATATTTCTACAGGAGTTAAGGCCGTATTCAAACGTTTTTCCGTTCCAGCTGTTTTTGTTTCCCTCGAATTCAGATTTTACCCTAAGAATGAGTTCTTTGTGCAAGAAATCAGTTATTTTAAAGTTTCGTTGCATCCGTTTTTTTAAGCTTTCCTTCAGTGAATTTGGGAAATTATGAATTACAGGATCCCACTGCAACCTCTCTCGTTTTACCTCGAAATTTCCCCCAAAAACCCATCCAAGACCATTACCATGAAAAAATTCTGCCGTTGCAATGCTTCGTTGTGTATTTAAGCTTGAGTCTTTGGAATTTTCAAGGTCAAGAAGAAATCGACACATCATGTGAAATCCTATACGAAAGGCTGAAATCTCTTGGACCGGAAGTTCCCGAGCTGATTATCCTGCCTGTTTATAGTGCCCTTCCTAGTGAAATGCAAACCAGAATTTTTGATCCAGCACCACCCGGCAGTAGAAAGGTGAGGTCTCAATTTTTCAAGAAATTTTTCCAGCTTGAAGTCTTCCAGCAATGATTTAAAGATAAGAAATTTTGGTTTCTTAATCGAATAGACCTTTTAGCCATTCAGCAAAAGAGCCTGGATCGAGCATTATTTTTATACATTTTTATACACGAGATTCGATCGAGTGGCGTTAGAGCTTCTATCACAATTGTGTACATTCGAAAATTATACAAAATGTAGCAAAGTATCGTTCGATTGAGATTCTTTTTCAGAATAGCTGAAAGGTCTATATCCCCCCCCCCCCGTAGATAAAGTTAGCTTTGAAAGAATTTCAAGAATGGGTGCGTTATTTTTCTCCAGGATTTTGTTTGACCTTTTGAATCTTCTGCTCCTAAAGGTAGAAGGTTTACTAGACTTTGAAGATATACTCGGTTTCCTAGGCTAATTTTAAGTTTAGTCGTAGTGAATCCGAAACCTGCTTTTGAAGCCTTTGTGTTCAATTTGCAAATATATCTTCGTCCGTGTGAATTCTATTGTTTTCAGAATTTTGTAGGTTTGGAATTACCCTTTTAAATCACCTTTAATCCGTAATGGCTGCTGCAAAAACGAATATCACAGCTTATCTTTTTTCGTTCTGTCCGCTTTTCCGCCTTTTCCTCGGGAGAAACTCAAAATCATTTGGATGAGCTGCAAGTTGTTATCTCTTCGCCAGTGGAGGCTTCTTGAAGTGAAGGCTTTTCGAACTTCGGGGTACCAAGACAATTTTCAGTTTTTACTGCAGCCGCAACTGCACATGAAATGCTGTTTACAGTTATGTTCCTGACTTGTTCAGGACTGAAGCTTAGATTCCCTAATTATGAATCCTATTCAAAATGACGCCAGTTCTTCTGAAGTGCATCCTTCGCTCATCTTTATGACGTTAAGCAAATCCCAAAAAGCGTGCACTGCTCTCAGCAACCCGTTGACTAGTTTTGTACATATATCTGTATCAAAAAAGACATGGTATGGCGTAGATTTCTTGGTGTGCTTGGATTTGCATCATTCGCCTCAAATTGATGTTACCGTAAAAGCTCTATTAAGTGCCCATCTAATAAGTCCATTAAGTACCCATCTAATAAGTCCATTCCCTCTCAGCCGAAACTTTAAATAAGCCCTCTATCTATAAAGCCCCCCCCCCCCACTTACATCAAATTCCAGAAATTAACAACGATTTTCCATATATTTAGCTAGACAAGGTTACTTGTTAGCTTTGAAAGTGCTTGGGATGGAGGATGGGTACATTTACCATGTATTTGACTCGCAAAATTGCACGTTGAATCCACAAATTGTAAAGTACAGGAACTGGAAAGCTATCATATGTACCCTTGTCATTTTATTTTATGAATAAGCCCTCCCTCTCTAATATGCCCCCCTCTAATTATGTAATAAGCCCCCTCTAGAGTGTCTGAAATTGAATAAGTCCCCTAGGGGCTTAATAGGTTTTTTACGAGGATAGCAAATAAGGTCTATAAAAATTAGAATTTTGTTACATTGCGAGTTCGATTGCGTTCAGATACAAAGATTTATTGCTTAATTATAGGTTGTGATTGCTACAAATATCGCTGAGACATCTTTAACCATCGATGGCATTTATTATGTCGTTGATCCTGGGTTTGTCAAGCAAAAGGTGTACAATTCAAAGAATGGAATTGATCAGCTTGTTGTGACACCTATTTCACAGGTAAATGATTTTTTCCATTTTCATAATTCATACCCAATGTTTTGCCTTATTCTTAACCTTGTCTTTTTCTTTGCTCGTTCCTTTTAAAACGATTTAGCAAGGGATTTCGGCTACGAGATTTTAACGAGTTCCTCAACGACTTTACCTGCCTTTGGATTAATTACGTAGTACTGCCTGAAATTTCGCCGATATGTAAATATAAATCACCTTACAAAAATTAAAGCTGAGGCAAAAAGGGAAAACTTGCTTTTCTGTTAGAAGGTTTTCTGAACCCCAGTAGGTATCCCGAGATTCTCATCTTCTTATTAGCCTTGATTATTAAAGAATTACATTCGCAGAGAATTGCATTCTCAGATCTTTCTCCCATCTCTCTAGAACTAATCCTGTTCACACATTATCATTCCATTCATTATTTCTTCGTAAACTCTTACACTAAACTATTGAGAGACCTCCTGCAGTAAGAAATTCCCTACACAGAAGTTTTTCTATTTTGCTTACCTATTTCAATGTTTCAATATATTTTAGTTTGTTGTTGTTGTTGTTGTTGTTGTTGTTGTTGTTGTTGTTGTTGTTGTTGTTGTTGATATAACATGTGTGTTGAGAATTTTAAGATAAAATGAAATGAACTTTACAGGCACAAGCAAAGCAAAGAGCTGGCAGAGCAGGGAGAACAGGACCTGGAAAATGTTACAGGTAATTTAGTAAGCATACGGTCATCAGATATCAAGAAGCGATTATTAAAAGCGGTTGTTATTATACATATCTTTTTCTTTGAATTGAATGCTTTGAAAAACAACTTCATCTATTTTACTTTAATTCTGAAGCCTGATTCCAACTAGGCGGAATATTTCGCTCGCAGCGACCTCTTCCAGCAACTTGATTTGCCTGTGGAAAAGGGACGTCACTTAAAAAGTAGAAAGCCATTCAACTCTCAGGCGGAATCGTGCTTTCGAACAAAGAAATATTTTTGCAAGAGGGATTTTCCGCCTTGTGGAAACTACCATCAATTACGAAATCGTTGGTAAGCGTTTGCTTGTTTTCCAACTCGCTAAAGTTTCTTCTCTTAAAGCGATCAATTGTCAATTTTGCCGTTTCTTTCTCTTCAGATTGTACACAGAAAGAGCGTACCGTGATGAAATGCT
This sequence comes from Aurelia sp. 4 Dawson et al 2005, assembly GCA_964019985.1. NCBI lineage: Eukaryota > Metazoa > Cnidaria > Scyphozoa > Semaeostomeae > Ulmaridae > Aurelia > Aurelia sp. 4 Dawson et al 2005. Next base: position 7,039,909 of record OZ026493.1, on the reverse strand, counting down.
ATCAACCAATGTGCCAGAAATTCAAAGAACGAATTTAGCCAGCACAATTCTATCTTTGAAAGCAATGGGCATTAATGACTTGTTGTCTTTCGACTTCATGGATCCACCGCCAATGGAGGTAATGTTCTGCCAGTATTGTTTTAGACTGATTACATGTCGTAGTTGCCTTCCTCATCAAATTCAATGAACTGGGACTGATGTAGTTAGTCTAGTATTGTACTCTCAACAAGGACAAATTTTATAACACAATAACATCAGTTGATTTCATCGATACCTCAATTCAAAGCGATCAGCTATTGCTAACAATTGAAATTATTTCAACCAGTAATTCAAAATAAACAAAGCTGCAAAAATTGCCTTGAAACCAGTGGGGCAAACTCTCGCCTTTGCACGCGAAAGGTGGTTATTTTGAGAAGTTCTGCCCTTATAACGAAAGAAGAAGGGTAGATTTAAATGTCTGCCTGGCAGATATTGTTTTCTTGATTCAGGAGCTATGCGGTAATTGTTTCATTCAAACCCTAAATACGCGAACATTGCAATCCATCCTGTTCAACTCCTGAATCAATAAACAAAACCCGCCAGTTAGAAACTTAGATTTACCCGTCTTCTTTGGTTATAAGCACATAACTTCTCTGAAAATTACATTTTGTGTGCTCAATGCGAGAGTTTGCCTTACTGGTTTCGGGGCAACTTTCGCACTTTGTGTGTTTTGAATTACTGGTTGAGAGAATGCCCTTTATCTGCAGTCGCTAATCGCTTTGAATTCAGATGTCAGTCAAAAGCAACGGATGCTGTTGTACTACAAAATGCGTTGTTTTTCGTTTTTACATGATCTGATCTTCAATATTTTGGAGATCCTGCTTAGGAAAAGATAACGATGCATTGGGATTTCGTTAAGCGTTTTTCGTGTGTAGAGAATTTTATGGAAAGTTGAATTAATCGTAGATCCTAAGCCAATAGAGAAAAAAGGATACAGAGTTCAAGAAAACCAGCTGACTGCTTTCTATGCTTTATGAAGGTGTGCAGTGTGGTGGTGAAAAAAAATCTGTCGCTTGTCTGGTTTCAGATTTACAAGTTAAATGATGTTAAACCTTTATATATAATGAATGCTGCAGCTTTGAAACTAATCAAAATATCAAAAAATTTCCACGGTAGATTTACAGCAAAGCATGCTCAGTTCCTTTCAAGCCATTTAATTCCAGGAAACATGTAATAGAATTTTACAGTATCCTTTAAAGATTTGAGCCCTTTGCTCCCTTCAAACTTTCTTCCGCGTTGCAAATTATTTAACACTTCACCAAAGCTATATTCTAATTTTTCTATTGCTAACTTTTAATGGTAAGAAAATCCTTTTTTCATAGACCATGATAACCGCAATGGAACAGCTTCATTCGCTCAGTGCTTTAGACGATGAAGGCTTACTGACTCGTTTAGGACGAAGAATGGCTGAATTTCCTTTAGAACCCCAACTGTCAAAGATGCTTATACAATCTGTGCATCTTGGTTGCAGTGACGAAGTACTTACAATTGTATCAATGCTGTCCGTGCAGAACGTATTCTATCGGCCTAAGGTTAGTGGTGACATCTTCTCCATGTTTGCTATGATTTACATAACTGAGATACTTGGAGCTGTCTTTGATACAGTTAAGGCCTAAGTTACAAAATTATTCATACCCATACCAACTCTGGAATATTTTAAGTTGTTTACTGTGTGGATCAGCTACCCAGATATTGTTTTCCGTGAAATGCCTCTTGTTCCGCTTCTGTGAGCCTTTTATCAAATTTTAATGTAATTTTTCAACTACAATAAACTGGTCCGCAAATGTATCGATGAATTCAATGTAGCATGTGTATAATAATTTCAGGCTTAACTATGGATAACTGTAACCACCTGAACCAGAACTGACGTACTGACAATATTTTGTTCGGATGCCGATTGTAGTGCATACGTCTCATAGCAAATAACAAGGACAGATAAAGTTACAATAAGATCCACGACTTTTTATAGACACCTAGACACAAAGCACTTTTTGACTGCAGAAAAAGGGATTCTTTGTCCGGTTGGGCAATTAATAAACAAAAATAGCGCAAGCTACAAAAGTTGCTTTGAAATCCAGGTAGTTAGCTCGCTCGTTATGCATCCCAGAAATGGTTTTTAAGAGCAAGTATGAGTACATATCGAAAGAAGAAGGATGCATCTAAGACTGCGTTCGCACGATGCCGTCACATTTTGAAAACGGTGAAAAAAGAAGACGGTAGCAAAATTTAAGCTAGCGTTCACACGATACCGGCACAATTTGAAAACGGTAGGAAATTTGATGGCAAAAAACTCGTTGAAAAGCTTTGATGCCAAGGAAACATGCATGCATCCTAAGAATCGTTCAATTTCGTTCCGAAAGCGTCGAGAAAATGTTTCATTTTCATCATTTTGAGTATTTACATGATGCCGTTTCCAAAATAAGCCGGTTAGAGCTCCATGTTCAAAATCTAACATTTTCGAAACCTGCCGGCAAAAAATGTGCCGTTTTCATCATTTTGAGTATTCACATGATGCCGTTTCCAAAATAAGCCGGTTAGAGCTCCATGTTCAAAATCTAACATTTTCGAAATCTGCCGGCAAAAAATGTGCCGTTTTCATCATTTTGAGCATTCACATGATGCCGTTTCCAAAATAAGCCGGTTAGAGCTCCATGTTCAAAATCTAACATTTTCGAAATCTGCCGGCAAAAAATGTGCCGTTTTCATCATTTTGAGTATTCACATGATGCCGTTTCCAAAATAAGCCGGTTAGAGCTCCATGTTCAAAATCTAACATTTTCGAAATCTGCCGGCAAAAAATGTGCCGTTTTCATCATTTTGAGTATTCACATGATGCCGTTTCCAAAATAAGCCGGTTAGAGCTCCATGTTCAAAATCTAACATTTTCGAAATCTGCCGGCAAAAAATGTGCCGTTTTCATCATTTTGAGTATTCACATGATGCCGTTTCCAAAATAAGCCGGTTAGAGCTCCATGTTCAAAATCTAACATTTTCGACCTCTGCCGGCAAAAAATGTGCCGTTTTCATCATTTTGAGTATTCACATGATGCCGTTTCCAGAATAAGCCGGTTAGAGCTCCATGTTCAAAATCTAACATTTTCGAAATCTGCCGGCAAAAAATGTGCCGTTTTCGTGTGAACGGGAGGCCTATCCGTCACATTTTTCACCGTTTTCAGAATGTGCCGGCATCGTGTGAACGCAGTCTAAACTTGTACATCGGTTATTTTATTGGTTTGTGTCAGAAGCTGAACAAAGAGTGTTTTAGTTACAGCCAAAAAAATCCACAACTAAGAGAACCACACAATGGCCCAGGGTTTTCTGTACTGGCTGAAATGGCTTCTATGCATTTATATAATGGTTGCTCATAAGGTTTTTAATTGCTCAAATCATCTTTGAGGAGCCTAATGCGCAGATTCTATCTAGTGGGTTTGCTGTAGGTTGAATTAAAAAGTCACGGAATGTACAAACAAGAAGAAAATGTGTCAGTCAAATTTGCTTAAAACATCATAATTTGATTCAGGACAAGTAGTCATGATTGATTGATTGATTTATTGATTAATTGATTGACTTGAATTATATATTAACAGGACAAACAAGCACTGGCTGATCAACGCAAGGCTAAATTTCATCAAGTAGAAGGTGACCATCTCACATTGCTCGCAGTTTATAACGCATGGAAAAATAGCAAATTCTCCAATGCTTGGTGCTTTGAAAATTTCATACAAGCAAGATCAATGAAAAGAGCTCAAGATATTCGAAAGCAGATGTTAGGGCTCATGGACCGGTACGTAATTAGAATTTGTGCACATTGTTCTGATCACGTTTATTTACTGGGCGAGAAACAAGTTAAAACATTTGATGGGTTGTGGGATAAAAAGAATATGGCTGATTGACATTCAAAATTAAAACGTCAGTCTGTCAGTCAAAGGGTAACTTAAATTTGAAAATTTTGTTCTTGGTAGAATCACTCATCTTCCAGACCCAGACATTAGAAAGATTCTGGCAAAGAGTTGTATGGGAACGAGCATTTGACGTTCGATTCTGGTCAATGGTTAACTTGTCATTAATATTGAAATTCAATTTTTAAAACCGACAATTGCATTGAATTTGCATCATGTTTATATCATTTCACAATAAGAGGATAGACCAGATGAAGACTCTTTAAAGTAAATGAACGGAGATATAGTGACATAATCTAAACATAGCACAAAAGAAACGCAGGCGCCACTTATCTTCCTTTTGTTTCATAGATCGAAAACATCAAATACAATAGCTTATATTTAGATACCCAGTCCCCCTGGTTAAGTTTACCTTTAACCCCGTTGATTTACTTTAAATGAAAACGACAAATATATGTGATGGCCGCTGTGAATAGGCTAAACAAGATGCCAAAACAGCACAACAAGTACCAAACACGCTACGAGCTACACTAGTCACAAAATTACTGAACAATACCACTGGAACGATACCGAGGAGCAAAAGGCTTTGACTACCTCGATGCCATTAGACATATAGATGTAACTACTATAGGCTGTCTTAAAGACCCTGTGCTCCCCATGATACTTACTGGTCTGACAATGAATTTCATGCTGTATGAAAAAGATTGTGACCTAGCAATCGCAAGGCTGTATTTTCTTTTCAACCTTCAAATGAACGTTGTGAAGTCATCGCTTTGACCTCAAACAAAAGACCCTCTCAAAAGTAATTGAAGGATTAGGGAAGCTTTTCTCCTTAGAGCTATTTATTTCCCCATACTCTGTGGTCAAAGTGCGTTCAGTACATTAACTGTGATGTTTTGCTGGTTTGCACGCATGCAAAGGATCATGAGGAGCACAGGGTCTTTCAGGCAAGCTTTAATCATATCGATTCCCCGTAATTGGCGATTTAGTGAAACAGTGGAAGGCTCTTTAAATGCTTTTTGCAGATGCTAAATCTTGCTAAGAACGTGTTACATTCAACAGAATCTCGCAACTAAGAACTGATGATTTTTCAACTTACTTTTCCAGACACAAACTCGATGTAGTTTCTTGTGGCAAAAATACGGTTAGAATACAGAAGGCAATTTGCAGTGGATTCTTCAGAAATGCTGCAAAAAAGGATCCTCAAGAGGGATATAAAACTGTTACAGATAACCAAGTTGTATATATTCACCCATCAAGTGCGCTGTTTAATCGGTAAGCAGTCGTAATTTTAGCTAGTTTTCACAGCTATTGTTCTCAGAAGTCCTTGTTGTGAAGTTTAGGTTCAATTTAGCATCGTGAGAAACCCATAGACACCCCTCTCGTGCACATCTCATTCGGAAAACATGTATGCACACGTGAACGTGCATAGGTCATAGGCCAAGATCATTATGCCAAATAAGGCAACAACGGAAATGCATATGGGCGTAATAGGTCACACATAGGACTCTGTAGTTCAGTTACAGAAGGAGCTCCAGGATGCAGACCTGTAGGAAAAGAGTGCCACCCCCTGGCGTAGGCCAGTGGAGGGGCGGGATGTAACTCACTTGGAATTGTCGTAAAGTAGAGAAACCGGATAGTTGATAGGCCTATGTAAATAGTGCAAGAATATAAATATATATAAAACGTCAACAAGTATCTTCTTTGGATATGGCTGCCCTGAGATACGAACAGGAAAGGACATCGTTCCAACAGTCCTTCTGATCTGGATGTACCATGTTGCCCTAAAGGCTGAATTCCACGCAATCGAATTTTCCGAGCGGACTGAAAGTCTATTGTTTAAGAGAGAAATATCGTTTTCAATTTGAATAGAATGTTTTGCATGAGAAGCCTCTTATCGTGTAAAATTTGGGCCACTCGGAAAATTCTACTGGGTGGAAATCATCCTAAACAGGTACATGAGTCGACATGATTTGAGAAGGACGAATTTTTCCAAACGTAGCTTCATTCCATTTTGATTTTAATGTCCTTTTGAATACCAATCTAATTCTGTTCCTTTTTCATTTTGATTTTACATGTATTTTGGCAGTGAAATGCCCATTATTCAGTACAAGAACAAAAATCTGAGATACGGTGGTACCCACTAAACTGGTAACCTGTTTGTACCATTTCATTACGCCTTTTTGTTGCCTTGTTATAGCGGATTCAACAAGCTCTTGTTTCTTTTGCAATCATATCATTGGTATTATGATTTATATCTGTGATGTACATAGACATTGTATTGAAAATGTATTACGTGAGACGTTTTATTTCTACCCTGACAGGCAACCTGAGTGGGTGGTATATCACGAATTAGTCCTCACAACGAAAGAATACATGCGAGAGGTGACTTCCATTGATTGCAAATGGCTAGTTGAATTTGCATCCACGTTCTTCAGGTTTTCAGACCCAACTAAGCTCAGTAAACGAAAGAGGCAAGAAAGAATTGAGCCACTCTACAATAGGTATGTTTTGCCTCTTCTTTAACAGATTTTAGAATGCTTCTGTCATTCGTACTACCGGATGAGTCAAGAAAGTTCCCGGTTTCGAAATTCATAGCTTTAGTTGAATACCAAAAACCAAACCATTTTTGTGATTTTTTTGGTGTTTTTATGAACCCTGAAAAGAGGTGAACTCGATTTTACACGATAATTTCTTGGTTCTGAAATGCCTAAAATGGGATTTCTAAAACACTGGATCAAATCTCCTTACGCACAACAAAATGACAGACATTTCACGTCTCTCAGGAGTTTTTAGAAAGTACATTTTCAAACGAAAGTACTCAAGATTTAAATCCCATTGCAATGAATGTAAAGATGATATCTTTCACACGAGAGAGTTGTAATTTCTTTATTACTCTATGCGATGAGCTTCCTCATGACTTGATCAAGAAGGGTTTTATGCCAATTTGCAACCACAAAATTCTCCTGACGTCGAATTTGCCTATAGCTCCAGTTCCCGTAAGAATGTGAAAAAATTACAAAAATATTTTAGGCTATCAAGCACAATTCGAATCCTTCCAACCAAGCCTACACTCTTTGTATTAAGAATTTTCAAATGTGAGAACTCAGCTCGGGTTCACCCGGTAGCAATACTGACTTATTAGATACTGACCCGGTAGCAATCCGATCCCATCTTATATCCGAAATGTTCAATTACCTGAAAGTGTGAGGGGCCATTAAATTTTCAAAAATCGATAAGGAAGAAGGGCATTCATTTGAAGAAGGATTAACTGATAAACAGCAATAATTTTCGAAAGTCTCGGTGCTTTTTGGATAACTTCATTTATTTCACCCAACCTTTCTGTGTGAAAGTAAACTTTCGTTGAGAGGAATGAAATTTCTCACCATGAATTATACTCCTTTCAGGTATGAAGAACCAAATGCATGGCGTATCTCAAGAGCATACAGACGACGATAATTGAAGAACCTTGGTGAATTGGGACCCAGAATCCAGAGTCCAGAAAACGGCCAAACCTTGCTCCGGACGCCAATCCCCTTGCTTAAACCTTCCGAGACTCCTTCACTTGTCATGAGAAAACAGTTATATTTTTCTCCCCGCGTTGTTCATGACCCTAAAATCTGTAACCAGTGAACATTAAGAAATAACCCAAGATTTTGTGAGGTTTCTTAGCCAAACCTTCCTAGAATATGACATCAACATGCAACAGCTTTCTCCAGTTCACAGCCACAGAGTCTCAACTTTTTCTGGACTCTGACGGAATCGTACTGGAACACAAGATGCTTCAGCACTGGGAACACAAGATACCTCAACCGCATAGCGCATATGTAGCAAGCGTTTGTATTCTTCTGTGTTGAGTGAGGGCTATGCAAAGTCCGCTTTCTGGCTTGTTAAAATTTGTGGCACCGGCAGTAGACCACTTCAACGATTAAAGGGGCTGAGTCACGTAATTTGAACAAGCGACCATTTCCAAATATTTTTGAAAGGCCATATCACAGAGAATTCTCACTATTTTTCGCAAAATGAAGGTGTTATTTTGAAGATGGACTCTTGAGCTTCTTAGAGAAACAAACGAGGCGCTCATATGTTGTACGATTGCAGAGATATTGGTGGATTTTTAGAAGTAACTTTGATGTGTATTCATCCCATCCACCAAAATATGTGCACAACACAATGGCTACGCGTGGGCAAACAATACAGATTATAGAGATAACAGGTTTGTTTAAATGATCCAGCCCCTTTAAGGAAGAGACCCGGGAGAGCGATTTCTTAACTTGCAGATCTCTGATCTGGTAAATGGCTGCCACATGTTTCAAGTGATAAATTTGGCCCTGCAGGACTGATTGCCTTAAATTTTAATTGAAATGAAACAATTAGTGCCTAAAATATGGCAGAAAAGGCGCTCCACGGCGCACGAGCCTCGTAACTAAGAGAGACTACCTCTCCAACCCACGCCGCAAATTGCTTTGGCGGGAAAGTATTCGTCAGCTCTTTACCGTTGTAAGCCGGATAAAACAAATGTTATGATAAGTTTCGACAAGACTAATTGGACTTCCTCTCTTTGAGTTTGCAAACTGGAAAAGAATCAATTACTCGAACTTTCATAACTAACTGTTTTTTGGTAATAATAGACAAACATAGCCAGTGTTTGTAGCCTGGCTCAATATTACCATAGTTTTTTCGTTGTTTTCCCTTTGGCCCAAGCCTAACCAGTACAAGAAATCAAATTCAAATGGCTCCTTCGCGTCTGAATTGTTGGCTCCTACACAGCGTTCATCCTCATTTCAAACTACCTCTAACATTTTTACGAGGGAGTATGAAACGAGTATGATGGCTGGAAGAGAAAGCAACGAAGTAAAACAGTAACATCAAGGTAAGAAACTTTAATTTCTTAGATATAAACACGGTGCATTATTGCCCATGATTATCGTACAAAACTTTTAGTGCAATGTTTTGATTTTACGAAGAAAATCATGCATCTTCGTAACATCAAGTATTTCCTTTGTAAGTCAGTTTTATAAGTCTTAAGAAGATTTGTTGGGGCGAAAAATTTGTTTTTCTCACTTTATTTCTTCGCCTGTGCTGCTACTAAGCGCATACTAACCGGTTTTGTGTGGTACAGGAAAATATAAAGCCGTTCCTGAACAACACAAAACCGGTTAGTATGAGTTTATCACCTGACAGCCTCCAATTTTGACTTGTATCCTTTTGTCAAACACATTTTGTTACTTTCATGTCGTCTGAATCAATTGTAAAGCTCATGGGCCTAAAGCAGTTGCTGCGGCGACAAAAAACACGTCCTTATAACGTATTTTATAAGGCTACGAGAAACCCGCGGGAAATATGTGATTAGCCAAAAGGAGTGGGGGATTCTGGATTGCCTCGTTTTCAAACTTCAGTCAGGTAATAATGGATAATATTGTTTGACTGAGTTCAATGTTCCCGGAGTAGACCGTATGTTTAACAAGGAACCAAGATTATGTTATGCTTGACAGTACCCATAACTTATAACTTTTCTGACTGTTTCTAAGAAAGATACGCCCCATATCCAACATGACAAAAATATTAAGTTATGCTATATGATGCTTAAATCTCCCTTATCAAACGACTTTTGCTTTTTATCATAATGTAAGTAAAGAAAACAAACATTTTATATCGATGAAACATGTATGGAAGAATGCGAAAACTTCATAAATGATAGTTACCAGTGCTGATAGTTGTTTGATTTTTTGCCATCCGAGATTTCGGTTTTTTGTCAGAACTTTCAAGTAAAATTTGTTTTATAACAAGCGATTGAAAACTTGCTTTGATGTTTGCATTCAATTTCAGATATTTTAAGCGTCCTAAAAAAAACTAAAAAAAGTAGCATCTACGCTTCGATATACTTTGAAGCAGCTAAAGTAAACGTGTTCTTCTGCTTAAAGCGACCGTCACCACGCACAATCACTTTAACAGGCCCAATGTCTTTAGCACCACTAATTTTGACTTGAACAAAGTTTGACGCACTGCCAGTCGTGTCATGGAAGGGAGCGTTTCTTGTACTGCAGTCTTTGATGCTCTTAGGGCATGCATACGTTGCAAATGCGGAGTCTTCATCATCAGCAACTACAGCAAGCATTATGTTGTAATTTGTGATGTGTGGAAAGCAGTAATCTAGTTGCAGGAACTTCAACTCGTGTGAAATTACTGAGTACGGTGTTGACATCTTGAAGATTGGAATCAGCTCATGCATGACTTCTGACTTCATCTTCACTTTTTCGCTGTATTTCCACTGAGCACGTGATTCGAACAGATTCATAATCCATCTCTTCTCGCAATTTGCTTCCAATACTTTCGTTTCATGGACTTGTTTGAACTTCAGAGCAAGAGTATAGATCATCCCATCACCTGCACCGTTTTCGACTCTTATGTTCAAATCGCCATACGCCTTGTGATATATAAAACTGAATGTTTCTTCGTGATTGCCAGTTTCATTGTTTTCGTTTGAAGCCCTAACAGTTCCATGGACATCAATCACTTCAGCTTTCAAAATGTCACTGATCGTTTGATTCCAGGCCTGCTTTTGCAGAATTAGAGAAACCACTGCCTGTTGACCATCAAATAAGCAGCCTCCACAGAGGTGTGCACTGAAGTGGTTGACTTCATATGCATCGCCAAAGATGTGCTTTTCTGTGACGTATTGCATCGGCACCTGATAAACGTCATCGTTGGAGCTTTGCGCTTGAGCGCTGCTCAGGTAAACCAAGACTGTGTATGAAGGAATTACTCTGTTAGTTTAGGACAAAATACTGCTGGTCAGTGAGAGGTGCAAAGTCATTTCCCGCTAAAATACTGTAAATCCTCAACTAAGCCCATATTGTCATTGCGTAAATAATTTTGACAAATATGCCCCCTCTGATAAGCTTCATGGGGTAGGGGTTCAATTCCTCAAAGGCTGAATTTTACACAAATTTGTACGGTCTTTGTCTTGGTCTCATATTTATTGTCGTTATGTTTCAATGTCACTTTTCTAGTATATCATTTCCGTTGAATTCTAGTTCAAACATTGACATTTTTACACTTTTCTCCATATCTTTAGCAGGTAAAGTCGGAGTAGAGAACAAATTTAGTTGTCTTAGTCAGAAATATTTCCCACGCAATAAAAGTAGAACGGAATAAACTAGTTTCTCTGAAAAAATTTATTCAAAAAGAATGGTTTAATCCGTTTTAAAAAGCAGAAATAAAGTTTGACAAGCTCACTTACCTAGCAGAACAACAACTTTCGTTGTGAACATCATTACTGAGGAATCGTCGCTTGCCTTTCTGCCGTCCACCGCTTTTTGCTATTTGCAAATCTGAATGTACTTATTGGGACTGCTGCCTTAAATACTTGTTCTTCCAATTATTTTGCGGTCAAATAGATACACAGTGTTGCAATCTTGTAATAAATGACCTTTTGGACGGCGGAAAATCTTCACTCAGTTCTGAGAAATTTAACAAGTCTTGCATCATTCTCTGCAAGGAAACTAGACTTCCAATAGGCCAAGGGGAATAACTTTAAAGTTTCTAACGTAATTATGGTCTTGTGACTTCCATACGCCATGGGAACATATGATGATGATCAAAGCTGCATTGAGAAATGTTTACGAATCAAACGAAAATGGAAAATTCACCTTTAGGTCATACTGTCATGTCAATTCGTCTGATCACAGAGGATTCTAAAGATTTGTGATCAGAAAAGCAGCAAAGGGGGTTTTCTCTTCTCATTGAGAAATCTGGAGACTTGTTTCAACGTCATACAGAATCCTTTTTACGTTATCAAACCACAAGTTGGCAGATATTTAGAAATAAGGCTAAAAGCTTGCAGCATTTTAGATTTATGAAAAGGCCCTTTGCTTCGATACAATAAAGTTTGGAGAGAAAATAACGAATCATCTCATACGCCTATAGGCAGTACAGCATATCGATTATCATGGAGACCAACTAATCAATTTCGTAGTAGCAGTAGTACACGACCGGCAACACCTTTCTCGAGGAGTTTTGCCTTGTTCTGATGCCCCTATAGAAATGTATAGGAAAATGACCGGAAGTGAATATGTTTGACGACTTTGAAGGTTTCTTGCGCGAACGAGATGTTAATTTTCCATGTCAATTCAATTCTAAAAGATAGTGTATTTATCTAAGAAACATTTAAAACCAAATTTGTATTGATTTAAGCTCCTTGGTAAGCTCCACAAATTTGGACAAGAGTTGTGGTCTTATTTTGAGAGAGTTTCCATTGTCTTTGAACATAAACATTCGAACTCATTGTCTTTCACGATGGAGAATGCACCTCTAAGACCATGACATTTAGAAAATACAGTAGAGCATAGAGATTGTTTTAAAAACGGCAAGGTCTTCGTGCTGCTTGCTCGAAGAAACTTTTTAATTTTGAACGAAGTAATAAATCACTACGCAGAGCACCAATGATCCATCTTACCATTAGTGAAGGACAATATCTGGGTTTCTTGTTCGAGATGCGTTCATGCTTTTTGCAACAAAGCAGCCAGAATGAAAGACACGAAAGAAGCAAACACCCGCTTGTTAGAAGCAAACAGCGCAATTTTCAAAATCTCCTACTTCTTCTCTTGCGTTGCATGGCTGGATCCCATTTTTTCTTCATTCCCTTCACATTGGTCACATTTTTTTTCTTTTCTAACGACCTTATCGTACTCTATTTCGTCTTCATCGGTACCGATGAAGGGTTATGCCTGAAACGTTAATTCATAATATTCAAGGCTATATATGCATTTCATTGCGGCGGAAACACAAGAATCAACGAGCTGCGATATCTTTCAGTTGGTCTATCTTTCTGTTAGTCTTTCCTGTTTGTGGAAATTTGGCCATCCTGCAATTCGCATTTTTGTAAATAACCTCTTTTTACTAGCAATAACATTACTTAGTGAGTGTAACGTTCTGGGTAATGGGAACAAACTGCACAAACATATGGAATGGAATAAAGGTAAATGGCCTCTCTAATTCTGTTGACATAAGATGCCTTTGCCCCGTCTAAGAACCCTTCATCCTTGCAGATAGTTCTGTTCTGTTGGCATTGCATCACAAAATGACTGCCCATCCCCTTGCCCATTGTCTCAAGAGCAAAACAAAGTCAGACAAACACACAATCATTAAGCAGAATAAGAGACAATTCAGAGTGAGCCATTATAGGGTGTTCAATATCCACATAGCCGCGCGTTTTTGGCTCTGATATTAGTTACCGACAAAATTGTTCGGTTAACTGACAGTTAACCGAACAATTTTGTCGGCCATAACCACAACCGTAGTGATTCCGAAACAATCCGTAATCGTTACCGGCACTAGCATGTGGAAAATATCCGCTAACCGTTGGCAAATTTAGGCCAAATCCGCATATTCGCAAAGCATTTAATAGACCCCCTATAAGAACGCTTTGATGACACCGCCTCTGACGATTGCAGCGTTTATTCCATTCCATATGTTGGTGCAGTTTGTTCCTATTTCCCAAAACGCCACACTCACTAAATGTTATTGCTAGTCGATAATCAATATCTTCATGTACACATTTTGCTTTCCGCCATATTCCATCGGTCCCAGCATCGCAGGCAAATATCTTCTAATGGAAACGTTTACTTACCGTACCACAGGCTGGTGTTTGAAGAACCATTAGACAACTGGACGATTACTGTAAGGGCTGGAAGAAGTTGAACAAGTTCAAATTTTTCCTGGCTGTTACCGCAGTCTATGAATACTTCAAACACATGCCTGGGAAACCGAAAAGTAACACTTTCGTTAGAAAATAATTGTGTATGATGCCAGGAGGATGGAAGATGGCAGACGGCAAAAACCAACAGCAGGCAACCTTATGGTACCTGTGGCTAATGGAAAACAGGCTTTGATTCCCTTTACAGCTAATTAGCATATGTTCTTCCAAATCTTTAAATCTACGAAAAAAAGCGCGTGTAAAATTCATTGACCTATTCCTTTAAACTGGATGACTTGAAAGAAACTTTAGTCACTTTTCTATGAATCTACTGTTCAACTTTTCCAAAATCTTGAATATTTGTCGAACTTACAGCCTATTTCATAGTTCAGCTCATCTTATGATGTGACGTCATCAAATTTCTAAATCACAAACTAGGAGAGTGAAAGAGTTTTGCTAGATACCATACTGTAGGCATCCATAAACTAATGGTTTTCTTGAAAGTTATATGATCTTTTATCAACAGGTTTAGAAATTTTGAATTATTAAAAAGAAGAAAAACACTGTAATTCTGAAAATATTGAAGATTTCAAAAAAGTCCAACGGCATTTACTGTAAAATAGTTCATGTTTCTTTGAAGCCATTCAGTTCAAAGAAATAGGTCATAGGATTTTACACTCAGCTTTTTAAAGATTTGATACCTATGCTCAGCTACGTGCAACAAACATTTGATCTTTTGAAGTTCACTTGAACTTCAAAAGATTGAATGTTTGTGGCACAGAATTTTGGTCAGTTGCAAGTTCAATAAATGTTGATTCAATATCTGAGTATCAAAAATGGTGCAAGTCTTTTTCAATATTTTAATCAGAGTTCAAATCAAAACTGGGGCATAATAACTTAGTGGCATCCTCTTTGTAAAAATTAGTCCTTGTGATCAAAAGGTGTTGAGACAATTCCTCTTAAAACAATTCCTGTATCATCGAATCATACTGAAACAGCATCAATGTAATGATAAATAGCAATAAAGCAATACAAAGAATGTCGATTCAATAGAACTACTGTAAAAAGACTAAGTAAAGAAAGTATGTCAATATCCCTCAGAAACTTAAGAAAAAAGTCATGCAGTCAATGTATTTGTTGGAAGGTAGTACCTCAACCTGTTTTGCTTTTAAACTTCAGCAGTCACTTAATGCATTGATACAGTATGTTGCAATGTTTAGATCTTGTTTCATCTGTATGAATCACTTGACTAAGACTTTATGTGGCCATGCTTTTCCAGTTCAGCTCTGAAAACAAGCAGAGCAAAATTTAATGATTTTCACAAAATAAATGCAATTTTATCCATCTGCAAATTTAATAGTAAATACTAAGATTTTAGGTTTGCTTTGAAGGTTCATTGAAGGGAACTTCTTGTGAAAATTCTTCAACAGGCTGATTTCAGTCATGTAAAACATTAATATCCCCTGACATAATTTTCAATTCCTTGCACCAAATTCACCAAACACTGGCACCAAATTGGTCTGTACATGAATATTACTATAGGTCCAAGTATTTTCTAGCCTTGATCTTGCAATAATTTAATAATGGAATATCATTCCACTGAATTGGGTATCATTTTCAGGAATCAAACTCTGGTACAGGTTGGTAAAGGGTATCATTTTTGAAAAGTTACTTTCATGATATAGTATGGTCTATGTTTTGTCATTATTGACTCCAAAATGTCATGATAGACCAGTTGCACTCCTGAAATATGATTTAACTCATTTGGATGGCAAAATTTTTGCATTTTCTGATAGATCTCTGACAACTTTCCAGGGCAGTGCACAATTTTGACAGACTTGAAGATAGGGTATTGTTTAAGAAAATTTTCCTGCAAGACTGGGGATCATTTTCAAGAATTTGCCTCTGGACATGGCAGTTTTTTCAGAGGTTCCAATGGCACCTTCCCCCATGTTCATAAACCAAGTGTCCCCAGCCAGTATGGAAAGTAAGGCAATTTTTCACAAGATCTCAGGTGTTCAAGAAAAAAATTTGAGGTATGCAATGTCCAACAGTTAGAAAATTTGCACTTCATGTGTGCACATCTTTAAACTCTCAATATAAAAAATGCTTATATATCCATTTTTTACATATATAAAATATAAAAAGTGCTTAAAAGTCTCAAACAATTAGTAAATTCCTTGTTTCATATCACTATTCATAATGGCGCTCTTAATCTTCTCATTTTGCTCAGATCTTTGCTCTATTTATGCATATACACTAGCCTTCTGTATCCCACAATCATGATCAGAAGAGCAAGGGGGCTCAAAGTTACCAATTTTCACCCATGCGCACAGTTTCTATTCTGTCACTTTTGTTGCATATCACTCAGGTGTGCAACCAGCAACTCAAACAAAAATCTTGGGAGTGCATCTTCCATACTTTCCATACTGCCCCCTTGGTTTCAAGATTTCTGAAAAGTCCACAGTTCAATTACAGATAAATTACTGAGGTTTCCTATAAAGAATATTACATTGGGTGGTCCACCTCTAAACTGATTTAAATATTTAGAACTTATGCATTCCTCATTTAAACTTCTTGATAAAATGAGAGTACAAACCATCTCTTTTGGATTATCATCTACTGTACATATCACTATCCCAATCAAGTATGAAAGGCCTCAAATGTTTTAAAATTCAAAATCTTTCTTAGTGCTCATTGCTGTCCATCTCACTCTGTGCTAACTCTTTATTTATCAAAGACGGTTGAGACCAAAAACCACTGGGTGCATTTCAAGCACTTAAGCCCAAAGATCTTCAGCGCAGACCTGACTTTTTTGTCAGTGTAGCAAAATCATTTTTTCAATAAAATCAATTCTTATTCTATTGGTGTGATGCCATTTGAAAATCTGCCTACTGTACCTTGCTACCTTGGCAGGAATGTGAGGTTTTCCTTGATCTTATTGCAGTTTCTTTTGACAATACTGCATGTGTATTTCTCTTTAGAAGAAACTAAGAATTTGCGCCAGTACTGAAAGTTTCTTTAAATCAACAGATTTTGAGTACTCAGATTTTCAACAGCTTGTCTCTCCCTGAAAATACCTGGTGTACAATAGCCTAGGGCTCAGCATACCTTCAGCGGAGGTTTTATATGGAATGAACCCTGGCACAAACCTCAACTGTTTTGAGAAATCATCATCTACATTATCATCATCCCAGTCATCTTCCCATAATTGAGCATCTTCTTCATCTTCATCTGCAGCTTTCCATTCTATTCAAACAAAAGACAACATTAATCTATATCTACAATGATATTGAGCAGGACCAAGCATCCAATAATGCTCAAAGTGCAAGAAAACAAAAATAATAATATTGATGGTGGTTAATTATAATAATTATGATTAATGGATGAAAAGTGCTAAAGATGCCACTGATCAATGATTAGATTTATTAGATAGATTAGTAATGATTAGATCTGCATGTCAAATTGAGAAACTGAATTTTTTTTAACATTGACAATTTGATCAATGACATTGCTTATCCTGACTACCAAAAGAGTGTAGGCCTAGCCTATGCAACGCAACACTTCCCATAGGAAATTGGTATTGAAACTCTTTTTGTTGTTTGCTCATACCACAATTCATCAATTCATCTTGAGATATCTAACATAAATAGACATGAATGAAGAACAACAACAGCTGGCTGACCATGAACATGATTTTCACGAACAGAATGCAAAATGTTGTGTCGTCTGAAAGAATGTGTAAAAAGGACAACATAGGTCCTTGAACTGATATGTGACGACACTGGACGACTGTTTCGTTATAGGCCTAAACAAGCAAGCAAAGGCAAACCATCACACACTGAACCATATCTCTATTTAGTTACCCTCTGCCGGAAATTCTTCGAAGTCATCGTCCTCTTCTAGTAGTCCAAGGTCAGTCTTTTTATTTTGATTGCTACTTTCCGTTTTATCTTTGCTAGACATTCTTGTTTAGAGGCAGCAACTCACGATGGCATCAGACTGAAATGAAGAGTGTGAAAACGCGTCTTAGGCCATTCTGTGTGGTTGTTGTTGTAATTTATCGCATCGTTGTTGCGGTTGCTCAAGAGCAAATGGTTGCAAAAAGGAAACAGGAAACATGGATCAGGGTATGCCGATCGGGTCCAAGTTCAACATTTCATAGTCGTTTGAATATCTTCGTATTGATATAACCTCCTCTTTTGGAAGTTTTAAAGCAGTCTCAGCTCTGAAGTTTCATTCTTTAAGCCTGGCTCAGGCTGACAGCTGCTAGCTGGTATGAGGGCGGACACGTGTTTTAGTTTTTCAAAATTTTCACTTTAAACTTTCCGCCATTCATCATCGATTAGATACATAATCTAGCTGAAATAGACGCATGACACACTTGAGATTTGCAAAGTGAAATAGCGCTGCAAAGTTACATTGAAACGAAGAAACATTATAAAGTGCAGTGACATGACCTCCTGCGCACGACAGATTGGCACAGCGCAAACATTATTCAGCAATATTCAGTTAAAGTGATTCTTGGTTCATCAATTATTCGCTTTATTTTATAACAAATTCATGTGGCAATTATACAAGAAATCAAAAACAGAGGACTTGATGTAGTACTTGATGTGATGATGTAGATGACTGTGGACCAAGCTGTAAACAAGCATTTGCCTAGCCTTGTATCCACGGTAAAGATTTATAACATACATACAAACATACTTAGTATCTTGCTATATTTCAACATATCTACTGAAAAAGCGTCAGGTACGATGCTCATCTTTTACAATATACTGTTAATCAATATTTACGGATAGAACAAACAGTATGTTTTCATATGATGAATAAAATTAACGGGAATCCAAGCATACATGAAAATCTGATAGACTAGAATTTGATTGCAAGTGTCTTGAGCCACTTTATAAGCTTAAATTCCCTTTAAGTATCTGATTCAAACATAACCAAGTCAAGACGTATATCTGACTAAACTGACTGACTACTTGCGCTCAATTCTTTGGAGATGTGGGTGTTAAACTCTGTCACAGTTCACGTTGAATTGACTGGTTTGAAAGGAACTTGGACACTTTGATACAAATGTGCCTGGGAAAATTTTCGACGTCTCGATTAGTTTGAAAATGGCGTCATTTATATTATCTTTGAGGCTGGGATGTCATACAATTTCGAGAAGCTAATCCAGAACAGCGACGGATTTCTGCTAACCACCGTATCGTAGATTTTCAGACATTGTAACGGGTGAGTAAAAAAAAGTGTACGCGTTTGGAAAAAAACGTGTTTTTGTTTTAAAGAGAAACCTATTTTCTAGGAATAACAAAACATTAAGGTCTTAATTATTCGAAATATTTT
Organism: Aurelia sp. 4 Dawson et al 2005; assembly: GCA_964019985.1. Classification (NCBI taxonomy): domain Eukaryota; kingdom Metazoa; phylum Cnidaria; class Scyphozoa; order Semaeostomeae; family Ulmaridae; genus Aurelia; species Aurelia sp. 4 Dawson et al 2005. The sequence goes on along the minus strand of OZ026493.1, from coordinate 7,020,922 downwards.
GAAATGACAACTTGAAAACTCATGTTTTAGTCCCAGAAGGTAACATAACATGTTGAGGGTACGGGTATGTGCCGCCCATATTGGTGGGTTTTTGGGTCCATAAATTTACTAAACAAGGGCCCTTTAAGGCAAATTTTCTTAAACATGGGTGGGTTTTCCAGAAACTGTCAAAAATGGGAAGTTTTCCGCCAAATCTCATCATTAAAGTAGGTATGACGGTAACTGTCCGTAATTAGAGGAGGGTAGCTTTTCCTGAAAACCGCGTGGCAGACCCCCATCCATCCGCAAGTCATGTGTCCCCCCCCCCCGCGGGGGTTTTAGCACTGCTTTCAAAATATCGTAAATCTTTACCAAATTTCTTTTAAACATTCGACTCTTCAGAATAAAGTTTGATTCGCTTATAATACAGCCCCCCCCCCCACCGCAAGTAACGACCCAGCTGAAACACTGCACCGCAAAGGTAAAAGGATGACTTGCCATGAAAATGTGTTTCCCCGCCTAGTTTGAGTTTAAAGCACTCTCCTCGCCTTGATTCTGCTGCTTCCCCGTTGAAACTTTTGCTTCCCCGTCAAAATTTACACAGGTTCCATCTCAGATACTAGCCAAAAGGGTTTATTCCCGTCACGATATTTTCAATCCCCGCTGAAAATGTATAGTTTCATAATTTGCCCGCTGTACTTTTAATGTCCGGCGGGGTCGTTACTAGGGGGTGTTATAATTCCACTGGAAAAAAGATACAATGTCGTGGTATGCTTCAAAAGTTTGAATTTGGCAAATGAAAAGCCGTTGATAAGAAGTTCAAGCAAAATAATTAATACAGTAAAGTCCCCCTTTAAGAAACTCGTTACACAAAGACAGCCTAATTGGTTCCTTATGTCAATATACCGCTTCGGAACTAGGTGTGTATGCCATGGTATAAGAAACACTTTCATACTCCAAACAGCTGTCAAAATTGTTAAGAAAAAGTTTTTGAAACATGCACTGTTGTGCAAGATCCAATAGTTTAAGCCACTACTGAAGGTTTCTTGAAATTATAACAATTTGGCTTGAAACTTTCATTCTTGTTTCTAGAGGAATGAGACCTTTTGGAGAAATATTCCAATATACGTCTTATAATATTGCTATGTACCATTGTATAAGAAACTGAACATGAATCAGCCTGGATAGTTTCTTGTAAAGAGGTATTTTACTCAGTGAAATCGGGCCTGAGTTTCTTGTAATGCAGTTGCTTAAAGCCAGGACTTTGCGGTATTCCAATCGAATTTGATCTTTGATACAACTACGCAGAAAACTGATTTCGAATGTGATTGAATTTTCGAACCTGACGCCAGAAAATACGATTCAAATTAAGTAGACTAGATTCTTCTTATGTTGAGGAAGGTGCCTTGAAATCAGTAAGAATTCTAAAATGGTTCGACAAAGATGGTTTTTTATCAGCAAAATGTACTTTTTCTTTTATGTCAATACCAAGAGACTTCAATTGTGAAACAAATTTCTTCTCTTCTTTTTCAATCCACGGTCTTGATTCATCTTTTATTTGATACGGTGTCACATGCACTCTAACTTTTGGAACATTATGAGCAATTTGGAACAAAACATCTTCGTCTGTCACATAAGCGTTTGCATGTCCACCATTGCCAGAATCAAGCCAATACATAGCATCCAAGCGACTTGCAAAGTCTTGAAGATCATCATGGTCAGCTGATGTTGATATTTTCTTGAATTCGTAAGTGATTTGATTAAGAACCATACATCCTTTACTAAAGCCAATAAGAACAATGGGGAAGTCGGCGGTGACATCCTCTTCTCCGGGCTCCAAATGAAGAACTATTAATAGAAACAAGTCAAGCTCAGCATTTAGTAACCTGGTAACAAAGCCAGCATAGACTGCAAATCTTTGAATCAGTGTAAAAGGTGGGTGTAAAATTCAACGGCCCATCTTTTTTAAAGAGCTATTGTCAGCCAGGATCCTTTGCGACACGGGAACGCTATAAGTTCAGGCAGTATGAAAATCAAGTTTGGCCTAGGTTGGCTTTTATGGTATTGAGGGGGGTCGAGTATTGTAGAATATTTTCAAAAAATGAAGGCTGGAGGCTTGGATATCAGAAAAAGGTTCACCAATTTCACTTGATGCAAATCTTCAAACATCCGTCGCCATAATTTTGTCGAAGTTAGGCTGCTTCAGCATTTTGTGTACTCTCTATAGCGCTGATAACGAGGGACATCCGACGAAAGTGATTTCTGGTCGTCGTATTCTTGACAGGGTTCAAATGGAGGCCCGTTTGCAAACAACTTGTTCTTACACTTATAACTATACTTAGATACAACAGTGCAACAGTGCAGCACTAACGCAAATCGAACGGCATTTTGACTATCATTACGCCTTGATAACTAGCCTTCTTCGAGGCGCTGTATTGGATTGATCGACGGCACGGACGAAAAATAAAAACGAAGTGAATGCCATATGAGACACAGACAAGAAAATCTGATTTGCAAGCACTTTCAACAAGATATTCTATCTGAAGAAAAAAGATCTTGGTAAGTTATCCGTTAGAATATTCGAGGGCCCCATCACTACAATACGTTGGGCCTCGTGTGGTTCAACTACTAATGGTTGGATCCATGGTCTCTGCTCTGGCCAAATCGTGTCTGTAAAGTACCGTGGATGACAAGGGCTCATTGATTGAATGGGTCAAAAGAAACTACAACTACTTATCTATCATTCTACCCCTGGACTTCCTGAACATCTTCAATATTCTTCCAAATCATAGTATATTTTCTATTTCAACTCATTTGATGAAGAGATGTCATCAAATTTCTAAATTGAAAGCCAGAAAAGTGACAGACGTTTGCTGGCACCATGTTTTAGACATCTTTAAACAATTTTATATTGAAAATTAATTCATTTTTCGTCAAAGAAGTGTTGAAATGTCCTGCAAAGTACACCCATAAATCCTGAAAAAGTGAAAAGAGCATACCATGAACTCTTTTCTGGACAAAAAAAATCGTATTCCATTGTTCTGGAAATAATGAAAAGTCCTTGAAGACTACACCAGTAAATTCAGATTCTATCGTACAAAGGTACCCTAAACATGGCACAACCTGCACAACAAAGTCCCCCCCCCCCTCACCCCTACAAGTACCATGCTTATTACCGATTAAAGGGTGACTTTAAACTTTTGAAAATAATGACTTTACTTCTTACCTCGTCTCACTGCTGAATCCAATAAGCATTTCAAATGCAGCAGGGCATTTGAGTCTTCTCTTTCGAAATCTGGCGTTCCACAAGCATCCATCTCAATGAAATTCGAATAACATGCAAACGTATCTCGATCATAAAATGAAGTGCGAATCACCCAAACGAAACATTTGGGAAATCTTTTTGACAATATTTGAGCTGTTGATTCTAAATCCCAATCCTTCCATGCTCTGTTTTCCTTGTTCCTGTCCATCTCTTCAAAATAGTTCTGAATGAAAACAAATTGATCTTGGTTATCTTGAATGCATTGAATTGAATGTGCTAAGGCTGAGATGGACATATGCAATAAAACCCCTAAGACTGCATTAACCCTTTCACCCCCGGAAGGGCCATATGGCCCAAAAGTATTCATTGAGAACTGCGAACTTTTTAGGAGGTAAAGCATTTGGAATTTGATTGATTTGAGAGGTTATGCACATTGTATTTATCTATTGCTTACTGAATCACTAATTATGATACCCCCTGGAAAACGACAATCTACATTAGGTTTTCCTGTTACGCTTAATTTTAGCTGGGCGTGAAAGGATTAAAGAAACTGGGGATCAAGGATCTCCTGGCTGACTTTAGAGGAACATTACAGGTACATCACAGGGAAACCAATATTCTCCTTTCTGTTTACTGCTTTTCATCCCTTGGACCTGCTTGGACGCTGCGCAGTTTCTGTGGTACTGCGGTGGTGAAAATGTACATGCCTTCTTCGCATTTTCCTCTTTCGCATCTCCCCTCCTCCGCATTTCACCACACATGTACGGTTCCACCGTCACAGTGTCACAGAAGCTGCGCCGCGCCCAAAAGATAAAAGCAATAAACAGAAGGGAGAACATCAGTTTCCCTGTGGGTACATATATATTTATAAAAAACTCTCTGTAAGCAGCTAAACACCAAGATCGGCAAAAATTTAAGAGCCTTGAGTATTTATTTGGAAATTCTTTTCGGGAAATTGCTTCATTTGCTGGAGGAAATCAAATATAAAACATTGTGCTCCTTGTTTCTCATACTGTGTTACTTGGTAATATTAAACAAAAATTCGCTGAGAAAGTTGGAGTTTCTTGACGAGCCATTGTTACCCAGAGTCCTTTGCAGGAATGCTAGAATTTCAGACTGCCGATAAATCAAATCTGGCTTGAGCGGAAACCATGGAATGATTAACCATAGATAGGTACTGCAGTAAGTAGCTGAACATAAAAAGTATTACTTTCGTTAAAGTGCATATGTCATGAACCTGATTGGTTCCCATTGGTTCATACAATACAATTCTTTCTATTGTTTGTTACAAAGCACAGGATCGAGGCTAAATTTTCATTGAAATGAAATTGAAATGAAATTGAATTGAAATGAAATTTGTGAAGCAGAAATGAAAGGTCACAAATCAACGGAATTCCACTTCACACTTCTTGGTTACTGTTCTGCCAGTTCAGTTACTGATCTTGTTCAGGATACTAACGGTGAAGGTCGGACTTTCTCCACAAGAGCCAAACCCCCGTCTAAGTGCTTCGGATTCTGCGCAGTAGCTTTTTCAGGGTCATTGTCCTTCACTTTCTCTTGCGAATTCGCGCATGCCCCAAAACGCTTCGCTTGTCCCATTGACGTTCAGGAAAAATTTGATTTCAGACAGTTTGATATTGTAGCATGCCCACAAAGGACCCCTGGGTAGCAATAGTTCTTCAAGTAATGTTTTCCCCAGTTCTCGACTTTGCTCATTTCTCTTCTCATCTGACAGTTCAGTTTATTTCGAAGAGTTTCCTTCGAGAGAAACGAACGATGCGAGAATTAGGAAACTTTTGGCATCTGGCAAAATTCTTAATTCTTTCGCGAAAATTGGTTTTCGATCAAATATTAGAACCAAGTAGAAGGCAGACGAGGGCTGCCTTCCAAACATGAATGTAATATTAAACCAGGGCTATGATAATTAGTAGGATAACTGAGTTACGAAGGTCAAAAACAAAAAAATCAATCTATCAGATTCCAAAAACCTTTTAATCCTCGCCCTAACCACATTCAATTTGCTTATTCAAGGAAGTCAATTAACAAAATTCGCGAAAGTTATCTTTCCGCAGCTTAGGCTCGGGTTAAACGTCGCACTTATCATGTGCCGAACCTAAATTGCTGAATCAAGTACATGAGAAGCACAACGTTTAACTTTATTTAGTTCGACAGATTCAATTTGGCACGGCAAGCTGCATTTGGAGCGACTTGTTTCGTCGAACTTCATGGCAGAAGCGCGAATTGAAATTAAACGTTGAGCTTTTCATGTACCAAGCCAAAGGCATAAATAGGCACTATTGCTGCCTACTTTTAACAACCTGCCTAAAATAAATGATGTTTTCAATTTACCTTTGCTCCCAAACGAGGCCTAATTTGGTTGCTAGGATACAAGCGATTTTGATTAAAGCACGGCACAACTGGCTCGACGTTTAACTCAATGTCGTGCTTTTGCCGTGCCAACGTCGAACTTGATTATATTAGGCTCTGCATATGAGAAGTGCGACGTTTAACCGGGACATTTGACGAGTCATTGTCACAGCTAAAATTTGCCAAAAGAATTGAACCCCATGCTAAAATCACAGAAAGATACAGTAGAAACCCGCATAAAAGAACATAGGTTCTCCTTGGGCAGCTTGAATAGGTTCTTAATTGTTTGTTATTCTAAATTCCAGCCTGCAAGGTTTTTATAGAGGTTCTCATATAAAGTATACTGACCGTGCACACATTATTACTATTTTTAGCACAAGAAATCTGAAGTCTTTTTGAGAATTCCTTGAGAATCCTTGAGAACATTTTTAGGTTAGAATCATTCTTAAAAATCTCATAGTTTTCTTGTACCACTGAAGAATCCTGACAAGAATTTCAAGAATTCTCGAAAGTTCTGAGGAATTCTGAAGACAAGGAACTTACTGTCTAAGAACCTGCCGAAGTGTCAGCCTGAGAGGTTCATATTTAGGGGGTTTAAAATACTGAAATTCAGCCTCAAGGTTCTTATCCAAAAAGGTTCTTTTATGCGAGTTTCTACCGTTAAGAATGGCAAAATACGTGGCTTCTTGCAAACAGATCATAATACGATCTAAGGTTTCCAAATCTCATTTTTCGTCAAAGCCTCCGCGCAGACTCAAACCTCAGCAAAGGAGGAAAAAGGTTCGAGTCTGCGCGACGGCTAATTTCATCCCGTTCTTTAGCCATGGATTCAAGCTAAATTCGTATCACTGGCCCAAACCAAATGGGACTCCTGCGACACTATTTCGTGTCATAGCTTTCCATCATCCTTTCCTGTATGAAAAAGATCTTGAAGCGAAACGCCTTGGATTGCAAACAGCAAAGCTATTCCCCTGAAATGCGATTCAGGATAACAAAAAAGGATAACAGCCCTTACAGCACTGATGCGTACTATTGTCAGATATATACTTGAAGGTAAGTCGGGTCCAGTATAACTCAAGGAATCAAGCAAAGAATAACTTGGTTGTTTCAGCTTAAGAATATTGGATAGCCAAGCCAACAAAGCAAACTTTGAATAAATTTTAGCCATCATACAAGTAGAGCGATGGATTACGGTGTATCATGATGTCTTTGCAAAGACCTCCTTTTCTGTTTGATACACAGCCTCATGTTAATCTGTGTGTCCTCCTGGAGTTACAAGGACTTCCTCCAGACAAAAACACGATTAAGAATCATCAGTTGTGGATTCAAGGAGATGAGAGAAAATCTCACATGGCGGAAACCTGCTTTGTCGTTGGAACAGGGCAAATTCTCTGCCTATACATGATTCATCGTCTATGAGAGACCGTCCGTTATGCTTTGCGTGAGTTGGAACCGAACAGAAATACCAAATGGCGGTCCACCTAGCCCATCTAACCCTTTTTTGATACAGAAGTATTGGCAACACTGCCTCCAGTAGAATTTAATGCTATCGGAAAAAGGGAAGGTACCGCCAAGATCACGAGAAAAATTCTGCAATACTGTACAGGAAGGTTGATTAAGGGAGACAATAGCTTCGTTGAGGTCGATAAGACAGTTTGGTGGAAACTTTACTGTACCTCAAACTTGTGAAATTGCAACCAGGAATCAGAAGGTATGATGAAATAGAAAGTACGCAGCTTCTACAGTATCTTGATGACCTTCTGTCCTTTCTCGCTACGGACGATACATTTTTCCTTTATTCTAGTTTAAGTGTTGCCGTTGGTTGAGTGTTATGATATTTTAGGACGAAAAAAGTCAGGGACGTAGAAAGCATCTCAAACTCAGAGGGCACGACACTTCGAGGCATATTTTCCTTAAAACAAAATAAGCATTTTCTGAAAAATAAAAAGGGCACTTCTTTGTTTATTTCAAAATGCCCCCCATGCCCTACGTCTATGAAAATGTATATAACAAACAGGAGAAGGCTCTATTGTAGTTTTACAACTCTAAAAGTGAAGACAACATGGCATGTGACTGAAATGAGCGGTGAACCAAAGATGAACGATTCTGGGTGAATATAATACTTTGCATAGATTTACCACGCATACCTTTCAGCAAGAAATTTATCTCAAAGTCGAAAGAGGTTGCATAAGATCCACTAGAATGCTTCAGAAAGTCCTACAAAGTTCCTGATTTTGGGCCAGGGAGATCGCAATCGAGTAATCTCATGCACAAATTTAAAAAAAAAACAATCGGAAGAAAGTCACATTCAAAACAAAACTGAGAAAGTCTCTTAAAGGTTTTCCTACGCGTACCAATGCACTGCCCCTGCGGTGCAAGAAAAAACCTTAATAAAGGTTTTCCAACAAAGCCATGGAAACCATCTTCAAATAGCATAAAACGTTGTAGAAACTCAGCGCTTCTATAGAAAGAACATTTAACAAAAAGATTGAAGCTTTGTGGCAAAACATCAAGTTTCAGAGGCCTACATGGGGGCTTTTCCTCACTAAGACAATCCTAACCTCTTTCCTGCAGAGGAGCGAGGGCATAAAAACTGATCACATACGATACATCAATCAATGGCTGTATGGTCAGTTAGCGGATTATCTCAACATTAATCTTTGAACATTCGACTCATTCGATTAGAAAGAAAAAGTAAAGACATGTTGCCACAACTTTATAAACTTTGCTATGCAACAGAGACAAACAAAGATACAGTGTTCCGCGCAGCGTTCAATGATCAACATTGAAGTTTCCAAGCTGTTCTTAACCGCTTGTATACAGTACAGTGGTAGTGGTACCTTGATTTGTGGCTATTGTCGAATAGTATTCAAACCTCAGGAGGGTATCTGGACCTACGACGCGACGAGCATGTGCCATTTTGCTAAAAAAACGTGTATCCGTAATTCCTCAAAATCTTCAGAGTACTTGGGTCATACTTCCGCAAATTATGATGCAGGCAATATTTTTCCGAGCATAGGACCCTCAATTACGCGAAATTCCTAAAAAATGGCACAAATAATTTCGTAAACTGTCTGAAAGCGATACATGTAATAAGTTTGCAACGTTTTAAAACAGTACTCCGGAAAACGGTAAGTCACCCGTGGCATACAAAGCTACCCCCTCATGATTCAGATAAGGTATGTAGCAGCTCCCTCAGCGATTTTAGTATCACTTCTGGGAGTTTGATTCATTGAATTCTAGAGTTTATCAATGTCACGAGATCGGCCATCACTGGACTCCCAACAGTTGTCAATTCCACTCCAATTTTCCCAAGGTATTTCCAGAAAGGTTGTTCTTCTTTGATGATTAAATTGTATCATTTATCAGTGTTTTTGCATCTATCTTGATAACAGCAATGTCGATAAAGCTTGTTTACTGTATACTGTAGTTTCAAGAGTTGACAATAAAGGTAAATTATGGTTGATTCAAAAAGTTCTAAACAGCTTTTTTGTTTGAGTCGAATACACGCTTTTTTTTATAAGAAACTAGGATCAGGCCATAGCACTAAAAGTTTCTTAATTTCACATGAAATTTTGTCCATTTTAGTACCAAAAGTTTCTTAATTGGTTTCTTATTTTTCTGAATGCAGAATTAGCAATGTGGTCGCTAACACTGGGGCAGATATGTTTCTTGACATTTAAAACATCATAAAGGAATAAACAGTTTTCTGTTATGTTGAAAAAACAAATGGTTAGATAATATTGCTCAAGAATAAAGATTCAACGATCTATTTGCTATGATACTTATGCGTTTAACTTTGAGAAGTTTCTAAGTACTTCTCAGACATAGTACTAGAGTTTCTTAAAATTTTGGCCATCTTAGTACTAGTTTCTTATAAACCAGTTTCTTATAAAAAAACGTGTAATTTTGTCCTTGGCCCACACAAAGTATTGATCATGTCATTAAATTAATGCACAAAAACTTGGATATTTCGAATGAAGAAAAATAATCTCCGATTTATGAAACAGCTGCGTTTTCACTTGACAATGAAATTATCATAACCGTTTGCAATTTTCTAAGAAATAAATCTTTTTCTCATTTGTCAGAAAATATTTTGGTCGAATCTAACTTGAGCAATAATGAGTCTAAATGTTACCTAAAGTCATTGGCGACTTTACAATGAAAACGGCGCATTTAACATGCATAAACATATACAAAAAATCTGAAAGAGGTATTTTGGTCTTTTCATGAGTGAATCTCGATGAAACTGCCAAGAAACCAATTAACGTAAGTACCAAGACAATATGCGTCCAGTCATACCGAAATAAATTTTGAGCAGTTCACCGGTTTAAACACAGCACAAGTCAGCTTGATATTTGAGTATGTAAAATCTAAATAAGGTCTACTCACCTGTACATCTCCAGGGAAAAATATAAGATGTTGCATTGCATCTTCTCCACAAAACACAACATCATTGCACTTTCCATCGAAACCTTCAACTTTCTTGAGACAAACCATGGGAGATTGACCTGCCATTGCAAACATAAAAATCGAATCAAATCATACAATATGATATTTTGTGATGTTTGCGTTTTAAATCTGATATGTTAGAGTAACTCTTCAATAGTGGATACAGCGTGACCTGTTTGAGCTGAGATTACACGCGTGCAAATGGTAACCAAATGAAAGAATTACGTCAAAACAAGGCTTATGGCAGATAACGATACCCAAAATGCATTGATCTCAAATGTCATGGCTCTGGAGAAAGAACATGAGGACTGTCCGGAACCCTTCCTCATTCATAAACCTATTTTATGGGAATAGACATATTAAGGAATATATTTCGTAGCCACTATAAATAGACCAAAGACGCCCACTGCACCTGCCAAGTTGTCAAATATAATAGACTATGTTTTCAGCTTGGCCCGGGCCAACTTACAATTTAAGCTAAAAATTACGGTTTTGTAACCAAATCTAAATTCAAACTTATTCAACTCCTCATTCACCACAAAACCACTAACTTCCTTTACAAAACCTTTCACATCACATTCCATTTTACTCAAAATTAACCGAAATTTCCACCAAAATCAAATGATAGCGTCAGGAATGGATTATCAATAAATTAATAATTCTAAGAAAAACGGTACTGCAGCATTGCAATTACTAAACTAATTATTTGCTCCAAAGGGAAGATCATTCCTGAAATCCCCCCATACACCTTTGCAACAGAGTCATTCTCCCCCTGAAAACCACGCAATTCCAAAAAATTCCAGAAGTTCCTCATACCAAAAGTTACTTCGCATTTCTTACCATCTAAATGGGACGATTGCGCTAAAGATGGTGGATAGGAATTTTTACCATGATGCTTTGCTGACTGTTTTACTACATGAGCCCTTTTCGCTCCATTCCCCCAACGATACAGCCACTTCCCTAATAATACCCATTCCGTTTAATCATGGTTTAATGATAACTGTAAAGAACAATTCAATTCAATGGAGCAAAACTTAGACGAATGTTATCAATCTAGCTTTGCGTCACATTAAATTTCGATCGATCTGATTGGCTGATTCCTTTCCTTCAATACCAAAAAGGATCCTGTTAAAAAATCCTTGACGCCATCTTTAGCGCAATCGTCAGTGGAGGGGCAAGTCACTCCAGAAATCTTGTAAACTTTCAAACAAATATTCAAAAATTCCAAAATCTCAAAAATCTCCGACAAATCTCACAATCCCAAAGCAAATTCAAAGATTCAATGAAATATCCCCAGCAAATGATATTTCGATGTTTCAATATTTCAAACATTCTTCGTAAATCTCAACGATAGTTCATAGTAAGAGGATGGTAAACACTCAAAAATCTTGAAAATTCCGCAAAATCTTGAAATTTGAAATATCTAACAAATCTAAAGATCTAAACACTGCAAACTTACCGAGATATAAAAAAGGCCTAATAAAAATTTTTTACTCCCATCTCGTGCGTCGAGTGACTTGCCCCTTGCACGAAATGCTGACTGAAGCTAAATCTTACAGCCATGACATTTTGCAGAGCCTGCTTTTGCTTTCTCTTTCACGCGAGCAACAACATTGAAAACAATTGGCTCAAAAGCGCTTAGCATTCAGTTTTGTGTGTCAATCAAAACCTGCGACACCTGATATTTATCAATCGATTGAAAAACAGACAAAGCAGGTCCCAAAAGGTCAAGTAGCCTGAATTAACCACTACGTAGGAGGGATGCCAGAGGCGGCAAGGCAAAAGGTAGGAGTTACTGAATTGTACGGTGATTCATAATAGTCGCATAAAAAAATCTCGTGAATAAGCTGATTTCATTTTCGCGAATAAAGTTGTTTATTGTCATTTGTCTACGCTAAGCAATTGAAAGTCTCTAGCTTACAGCTGCAAAAATGTTGATCAAACTAACACTAATAATTCTGTTGTTGTCATATGGTGCAAAATACCGCTATCACCTGTAGAAATAAAACAAATTTAGCTGGTGGTATAATTTGGGTACGGGTCTTAACAGATCCGACAAACTTTAATATTGATGATTTGTTCATCCCGCCTTTAAGGAGAATGCTCTATTCTTCTGGAAGAGTTAAGAGATGAGTTCTGCAAGACCTGGATACTTGCAGAGTTTGGAAAAAGAAACTGGATTTGTCATGGTTGGCGGAGATGTACCAAACCAGTCTTGGCCAGTCTAAACACATTCGCTGCGAGAAATAGCATAGCATTTTCGTGCAACAGCTTCGATTGAGATTCTGTTTGTTTGTTTGTTTATTTATTTGTTTATTTTCTGTGTTTTTGTTTGTTTGTTTGTTTGTTTGTTTTCAACCGTTTTTGCAGGCCTTACTGTGGCTGTTAAATGATATCACTGCAGTCTACCCTGAAATTGGCGCATGTGCAGTGTGGACACTTTGATAGAAGCATCCTATTTTTGAAACAAAAACTGCATTATCTGCATGGTTAATTGACTCAAGTGAGAAGCGATATACCAACAGCTTTGTCACAGAACTGTTAACTATCTCAGTAAAGTCGGATTTCCACTAGGTGGAAAAATGTCGAGGCGGGCAATCTAATTGACTGATCGAGTTATCGGTGCGGAAAAATGTCAAGCCGCGAATAGTAGGAATAGGTTCTACTTTTCGCGGCTTGACATTTTTCCGTCTAGTGGAGATCCGATCTAAGTCTCGTAATCCCGAAGCTTCAGAGGATTCTTGCATGAACCCATTGCCGGTACAAGTTGCTACTGTTCACAATCACAAACATTTTGACAAGAATTTTCTGGGAAACCCAGTACGCAGCACTTTATGATTATCATTCTTACTGCTAACTGCTAGTTAATTAGGACTAAACTCTAGCATTGCAATCTGAAGGTGAAAATTTCACATACATGTTGCTAATCACGAGCTAATCACGTGGAGAATCGCTCTAAGACAAAACAAAACTACTTTCGAATAGTTTTCAGATTTTCAAAATTTTCAACGTAGTTTTCAGGGAAATAGTTCCGTTCGTGCGCCCATGAAAATTCTCTAACATCCTCAAAAATTCGCCAACAAATCCTGGAGATTTTAATATTGAGTATTAGTCAAACTCAAACATTTCGGGCAAAACGATGTTGTTTCCGCTGTTGGAAAGATTTGGGCCTATTTTGTAAGAATCAAGGGGCTTGCATGCTTCGGAAAGCAAAGCTGGCTTTCTTTGCTGGGTGATAAGCCATGCCTTTTCATAATTTGCCAGCGCATATGGGAGGAATGTAGTTTGATGGACAAATATTCCAAAACCAGTGCCAAAAAATGCAAATTTAATCCCTAGTTGGGGGAGGGGGGACTTCCTTTCTTGACGTACAGAGCGTGCCCGTCAACGGGGTGCCTATTTCCGATAAATATTATGGGACAGGGTATTCTAGGCGCAAAGAAAATCATAGAACAGAGTTTCACTATGATGAGAGGCTAGTGCAGGAGGAAAAGGAATTGTGCACCCTAACAATATGATAACCCATCCCTATAGGGATAGTTCGAGTATACTTGCTATATTCTAAAGTGATTAGCAAGGGGGCACTTTTAGGGGGGGGGGGCTTCTCTGCCTTCTCTTGCAATTTTTTATTGCTTTCTAGCAAGTATCATGTACTAAGAATATTCTGGAGAATAGAGTTACACTTGTTATATCGCAAGCTAGAAATAGCCAGCGTTCAGACTTTACTTTCCAGTGCAAAGATGCGAATCGGCTCTCATTCGCAGTGAAAACTGGATGCAAGCTAGAACTAAATAGTTATCCCTAAACTTATACATAAGATATCAAGAGATACTTTGGCCGATCTCCCGACCAATAGACAACCAGCACAGCTACAGCAAAAGTCATGTTGATTTTTTTTACAAGGCACTTGTTACAAACAAGTATTTGGTTAAAATCTGTATGAAGCCATAAGTTACAGTTTTCAGTCACTTGTTGATTGTCTGTAAAACATTCAAAACACACAAAATGATAGAAATTTGAACAAAATATTCACGAAGTGTAATGCTCTGCTCTCTGCAATATGTGTTGTACCTATTCTACTAAATTGAAAGGACATACAAAATAAATTCCATTCCGGAAATGCAGTGTGTCGAGAATTTACACTAGCCAAGTAAGTACTCTGAAACAAATTTAGGAACAACAATATTTACAACATTTATCTACCGGGTCAGTCAAAAAGAAGTTTACGCGTTTGGCGGGTTGATCAAAAAAATTATGAGGCCGATATTCAAAATTGAAATATTAATCGATCAGTCAAAGGCCAACTTAGAAGATAAGATTTTTTTGGTAAAATCACTCATTATTTAGACCTAGACTAACTATTTCAGTACCAGTTTTCGCTTTGTTTATTGAATGGCACTCCGCTGCAAGTGGGACTGATAATCATTCTATCTGAAAATCCGGCCAAAATCGCCGTGAAACCGGTGCGACCAATGAGATTGCAGAGTGCCAAACAATAGTTGACTATGTTCAAACTGATCAATAGGATAACGAGACTTCAACCTGTTTCCAAGAATTAGCCTCCCTGCAGTCCCGAGGCTTCAAAAGTGATGAAACGTGCAAGGATTGCTGTCGCTTGCTGTGGTGAAATTCTAAGAATAATTTGGCCTTTAAAAGCAGGTTCAAATGTCAAAGTGAAGGAACCTTCAAGCAGTGCACAGAAGAAGGACTCATCTTGATTCAGGTTAGTTTGGTTTTCTTTAGAACCTAAATGCAATGCGAATTTCATGCGTTTTAGAATTGTTGAGTTGTGACTGTGTAGAATGGGCCTAAGCTCTTGGCTTCCAGCATCAAAGTGAGATTCATCAATTTCTGGCCGAACTCTTGATTACTTTGATTATGAGTCGTAGTTGTAGCGATTATCAGCCTATCAAGGAGCGAAACTACGACGATTTTCATCAGTCTAATTTAGACCCAGAAATGATGGTAAATGGCTGATTTGGGAACGAGGATTCCACATTCCATTCTGGTCCATGATTTACTAGCTATTAAAATTAAATTCTATTTCTGAAACTCACGATGTAAACTTCGATACCACATTAGTCATGGACTAGACTCGATTACATGTCGTAGTTTCGCTTTTTGCCTGAACTGATATCGCTATACAACTACGACTTATTCCCATACGCTTGCGGAAACGGTAAAGTTCCGTACTGATTCTATTTGAAACCTTTCCGCTGCTCCACAAAAAAGTTTGATTGAGCAGTGTTGGAGTCTCTATCACCATTGTGTACATTCGAACATTCTACAAAATGTATCAATCTGTCGTTCAATTCGCATTCTCTTTTAGAATGTAGCTGTGGGCCTAAATCATCTGCTACTTTTTCCTCACAACCAATAGGTCTAAAATGCTTTAAAACTAAGTTTTCTAGAACTGCTGTACCATCAAATTGGGTATCACTCAGTACTTCGGTAAAGGATCATTCTTGCCACAAGAGCAAAAACCGCCTTGCTGTAAGGCACATGCTGATCGGTAGACGACGGGGCGACAGAATCCTGTCGCCGATTGAAATTTTTTTGCCGTTTTTACAGCTCTATGTCCATAAGGCCCTCAGTGGAGCGGTAACAACAACAACAATTCAACTCAATGAGATGAGCGTAACTTGAGGGTCCTTATGGTAGTGAGGCTAGTCATGGACCAGAATGGAACGTGGAATTCTCGATTTCCATACAAAACCCTTTGCAGTCATTTTTCTAATTGTTGGGTCTTAAAGATGTGTTATTTTACCAAACAAATCTTTCTCATCTAAGTTAGCCCTTGACTGATAGATAAACATTTTAACTCTGAATACCGGTCACATACTTCGCGAAACGCGTAAACTTTTTTGACTCGCCCAGTATAAATCTGTGGATGGAAGATTGGGGTATATGATGCTATGTTAAACAGCTAAGAGAAAATTACTGTGCATGAAATCAATAAGCATTGATACAATAGCTAAAGGGTGTATACAGAAGCACAGCTTTAGTTGCGGCTGCAGTATAGTTTTGACTTAGCCCTGGCACAAGCGCTGGCTTCCCTTACAGTCAGAGCAGAAGAAGTGTACCACCACTATTTTAAATATCCAAAATAAGATTGCATCGTCATTGGATTTCATGGAAAAATCCTTGCATATTGTTATTCACTTTGGTTTCCAAGGGAAAGAACTCCGAGTGAAATCCTCTATGCTCCGCTCAATGGAAGCAATGATCAAATGAAATGAAAGCAAATAACAATGTAAGGTTTGAGTAGTCATCTAATCATCAAAATCTACTTTCATAATTTACATGGTAGGCTTCTTCCGCGTTGACTGTCAAGTTCACCCATAATCTTGGCAGACAACAAAAAGTCTTACGAAGCTGCTTTACTTGAAAAGTAGAGTGGTTGCAGGCGCCTGTCTTTGAAATATCTTCCATTAGGTGCTCCACTTGGTAACAATGCGCATTCCACGATGTCAGCAGCACCTACGAAAGAAATAAGAACAATTAGAAACAAATAATATACTTCAAAAAATAAGCATTCTTCGTGAAAAGCTACTGGAAAAAGCAGACACCATTGCAAGAGCATGCATAGCAGAGCAGATAAACATTGAATGAAAAGCCTATATTCAAAGACCAATTTATGCTAGTGATAACGAAAGGGCAGTTTTATTGTAGTTTAAAATAGAAGTATTGTAAAGCATTAGTCTTTGTGAAGGAAAATTAGACACTTTCAGATTCGGTATAGCGAGGCGCTTTCTTCAAATTTGCTGTCAAAGTTTCATGTCTGCAATGAATACCTTGGATAAAGATTCCCCAACTTAACAAATCTCTTTCAATGTGAATTTACATCTGATGATATCTCTCGCATTCAGAAGAAACACTGTCAGTAAAAAAATATCATGATAAAGGACAGAAAATACTTTTTCTACCTGATTCTGCTGTCTTCGTTGCATTTGCTCCACCCAATCTTGTTTTTACCCAGCCAGGACAGCACTGCAGAATGAACGAAGAACTATCAAGGACAAGAAGCTCGAAAGAAGGGGTATTTTGGTGACCTTGACCTACAACGTGGCATTTTGCCACAAAAATTGGCAACTACAGTTCGCAAATTTCTACGAATTTTAGGGTACTAATTCCTGCATATTCAATGAATGCCTGAACTATAATTCTGCGAACTATGAAAAAATCCTAAATTCCTGGTCTTGCAATTTCGTCGCCAGCACATGAACCATTATTTCGCAGGATTACTGAAATATGATGCTCACAATTCGGAAACTCTTGAAAAAAATTATCCCAAAAAATGGCACGTCACCAACGCACTGCAACATTCCCCCTTCGAGACACGAAGGGACTCCGTATTGGGGCGGTGAGGTACGAAGTGCCAAAGACATCCACTGTGACTCATCCATTCATTATCAGACTATCAGCAGCTTCTTTCATTTTATGGGAAATGTTGCAATATTTAAACCTATTTTGCAAAACATTCCGTTTGGGCTGTGTAAAAAAGTATTTCATCATCTTGTAGTCCCATCGATGATCTTAAGCTGAAATTCATTTGCTTTTCGGCACCTTAGGTGCATTGTTGCTATATGCGGAGTGCATAAACTCGTTCGCGGTTGAACTGAAGGGTATCTCTTTGGTTTAAAGCAAATAGACACAGCTATATCGAGTGACCGATATAAATAGTCTGGAAGGAAGGCCCACGCGTCCATTAGTTCTCAAGATGCATAATGAAACCATACATGTCAAAGTTTTCAAAAACAATAAATTGTGTTTTGAATTTGGCCCGGGCAAGCTTGTAACTATGCCGATTACCCTTTAAAGGAACTGTATTGCATTATCATGCAAAGATGGTCTATTTTGCAATTCCCAAAAGAAATAATCACCTGAGCATCATCAGAAGACTTCTTTTAAGTTTACCTAAAAGACCATTTCTTTCATGTTATTTTGCATTCCTGAATCAAGAAAACACACAATTTTCTAATTGTTATAAAATGATACATTTGGGCATGAATGAAAAAGGAAAGAAAACAAACAAAATTTGCAGTGAATACAGGTTTGCGTGATTTACGGAAACTGCAGCTTCTCTTTTCTGCCTAATGTGGTTGGCATGCGTAACGAGAATTACACCAAGAACAAAGAAGAAATTACTTCCATTTATATTTCCATTTTGATATGGAAAATTTACTTACACAATTTATTAGCAAATTCGATGATCCACATTCTTTTGCCAGTATGTGCGTTAGTATTGTGACTGCTAATTTTGACACGCTGTATGCTGGAAGTAAAGGACAACTAAATCATACCAGAATCACTAGCAGTTTATTGGATGATCTGATTAGTATGGCGAGAGAGAAAAGTCTGCAACATCAAACAACATAATCGGACAAATTTAAACATTTAAACAAATGATTTGTGGTACAAAATTTTAAAGCAGCCTTATATAACAGATTCATCGCAATAAGCTCACTTAAGCAACATTAGACAATACAATATGTGGAAAGTGAAAATGGCTTGCTTGTATCGACAATTAGTTCTTCACACTAACCAAACAGATGAATATGCGACGAAAGGCGCTTTAGTTATTCAACGTTACTCGTTGTTGCACCTATCAACCAAGTTTCTTTCCGGGTTTCATGTTAATTTGTTGTTTCTCTTGTAGGATTTAACAGCTTGCCCTCTTGTTACAAGCTAATGTGCTTGTTACTCTTTTACAGGAGTTATTCTCTCGCACTTTCCGTGAGTTACGTCAAATATTGTTATGTCAAATATTGTGTTTGTGAGTTTATTACGATTTGTCTGTTCTTTACAGGGCAAGTCCGGGGTTGTTATAATTGTTGATTATTCAAGAGATTACACTGTTCTGAATGGTGTGTAGTACCTATTTCAATATTTTCTCAATTTCTCTGCGAAACTATATCTTTCAATCTGCTAAGAAGTGCGAAATGACGTCATTTTATATGACGCCACATCACGTTGACCTGAACGAAGCTGCGAAAAAAATTGATATTATACCACTCACATTGCTAGCCTCCTTATCGCACCTTCGCACGCTCGTACAAAATACAAAATGGCGATGACATTTGGCCTAACTTACGAAGATTCATCATGCATTTTTTTTTAAATTGCAGGCAACAAAACTTGGAAAGAGCTCGCAATTGGTGCTCAGTAGTTGGTAAGGTTGCTTTTTAACAAAGATTTTATCAACCCTAGACTTGTCCTTTAAAGCAATTCAAATGTTGTTGTGCAACCACAAGATCATGTTACAAAGTCGTTTTTCTTTGCAGCTCTGCTCAAAATCAGAAATCCGTCAAAATGAGAATTTGTGAAACAAGGCAAACTGTTGAGAGCTGTTTAAAAAAGAGTTTGAGCTTGAAAAGATTGCTGAACGCTTTGCAGCTTGCTATCGTTAAGTTTCGAAATTACATTTCCAATAGCTAAATCTTTATTTTTGGGAACCATGAGGGACTATTCTGGAAACAAGGCTGTAAGGAACTTTTAACGCTGTCCTTGCCATGTTGTACCACAGAGTGATTTTAGATTTGATTTTAAGCCTTTGTCTGTAAATACTTTTAGATTTTGATTACATCTTTTTCTTCTTACTTCTTTGCTTGTTATGAGCTCTTTGCTTGCAATGAGCTCTAGATTTTCAAGACTCATAAAAACTTCGAATTCTTCACAACTACATGGAGAATATCGTAGAAAGAAAAGGTGGTAAGATGGTTTGTTCCTTTTAGAAAACTTCAACGAGGATGTATTGTATTGGATGGATGGAAAGGAACTTGAATGTTGTCGGCTCATTTGACTTTCAATATTCAACGAGTCTCAAGCAGAAAAACACGAAAGTTTTTTCTCGAAATACGTAGTCATAGGACAGTCCACAAAAAAAGATCACACGCTTGCTTTTGCAGATATCTGTTTAAACTTCACTATCATGGTCAATCAAGCTTGGAGACAGAATTGGCTAACCACTTACCTGCAGGCATCCAGCTGTCGGGATCTTGGTCAGGCCAACCACTCTCTTTGTGTGTATCATTCTTCACTGCTCTAAAAGAAAGATACAATATGCTTGTTATCTCAATGAGCCGGAATCGACATTCAACTTAGAATTGAAACACTGCAGTAGACTGTGTCCATGTTAGACTGCAACTGAAAAGTAACTCCATTGGGAACAAGATGATGGTGTTTTTCAAACTTAGGGAGCTGTCATAAAGAATGGAACAGATGGGGGTGGAAGGGATTCAAAACTTTTCCATAAAATTATGTAGCCCAATGTAAAAGAAACAAAAACTGTTTACGTAGCCCCTAAATGCCTACAAAAATAATTTGATGGCCCAAGGGTTTCGAAATGAACCGTATTTAGGAACTTCTATACTGTACAATTCAGTTTTCCTTCTGTGCATCATGCTCTCAATACTGACTTTATACGAATTCCGGTGTAACGTTTTAAAAAAGTAGGGAAGAGCTTGAAGATAACACTGTACGTACTAGAATGGCGATGGAAATCAATGCCAACGATCGAGAGAGCAGCAAAAATGATGCTGAAAGTCTTTAAGACAATGGCAAAATATTGTAAACAAATACCTTCATGGCCTATGCTTATCACTTGAAATATTTTGCTAGCCCAACACTTTCCATCCGATAGTTTTTGCTGACCCTGCCAAATCCCTTCTGCCCTTTATGACAGCTCCCTTAGACCCTAAAACGAAGTTAAACATCGGTACTTCGATTTTGAATAAGTGAAGCAAAAATTTAACTCACTAGAGTTACATGAATGTGCTTAGCTTTTTCACATCGAAGCGTAAATGTTTAACTTTCTCTAGACTTTTGTCTTTGTATTATTGCACTACATACAACCAGAATAATTTTCTGATAGTCCTTCAAAATCAATCCACGAATAAAAAGTCACGAAGAAAATAACTTGAAAACTACCAATCAATGATAATTATTGCCAAAATGTAAAAAAATACAGAAATTAAAACACAAGATCAAATTCTGTAAAAATGTGGAGCTTGCGAAATACATATCATGGCAAAACGTTCTGTTAAACATTATCTCCATCTAATAAAATACTAAAAAGAAGCAAAAAGTTGGGTGGGCACTTTCACTTGATGGGGATGTGACATTTTGGCCAAGAAAACTGATCAAAATGTGAGCCATAATTTCCAAAATATGAAAAAATTCACTTAACCTTTGCATTTTGCAAAAGTTCTCTGTACCATTGCGTTTTTCCTTTATTGGAATGATGAATGGGAATATGTTGCCAGATTTTGCTATACTGCAACTTGCAAGAAGCTTACACCCATAACATGCAAGCTATGCTTACTTTATGTAGCTGCAAACGAAAGACAGGAGTCCATCGGGGTCTAAAGATTTGTCCCGTAATTTCTGCTTAATTTCCTTCCCAAAAAGATCAAATGACCCAAGTCGAGATGTGACATTGACAACACTAGAAAGCAAAGGGACTTCATCACTGCCTATCTATAAATGTCTTCTTTGTCAAAGGATGTTTGAATTTCACTAGAAATATGCAAAAAGTGTGAACATGACATGCTGAATTACCATCAATCTCTTGATCGTACAGAAAGAACCTTGAAAAGAGACATTAAAGAGGATGGGTCCCGTAACCGTAGACAAACTTGTGTATCTCCAGTATCCATAGGTTTGCCCTTGCGTGCTCATTGTGTTCAGTAGAGATTCTAATGGATGCAGTGAATCCACAACAATTTTACTTTGCAAAATCCACCAATATCTCTGCCATTGCACAAAATATGAGCGTTTCGTTTGTATCTCTACGAAATTCAAGAGTCCATCTTCAAAATAACAGCTTCATTTTGAGAAAAGTAGTGGAAAGCCTTTGCAATATGTTCTGTCAAAAATACTGCAGAATCATCGTTTCGAACGAAGTTTGTTTACTCTACAGTACCCAGCCTCTTTAAAAGCATGAGGAAAGTTGCAGATATACTTGTCACACCTTTCCAAAATATGCCACAGAAAAGCGATAAGAGTTTATGAAGATCAGAAAATCGAAGTTGGCAACATGGCATTATTCAAGATTGTTGGATAAAGCTTGCTTCATAGAACAAAACATTTCATTTTTGTACCAAGGTTCCTGGCAAACTGAGCTGATGGATTTCATTGGGGCAACCTGTGCTATTTTCAAAAGCTTCCAGTAGAATCTCCTAATTTAGAGAAAACGATGTGACATTAGTGACAGTAGTTCGTTCTAACATTGACACTTTAGACAAAAAACTTTCCATAAAAATTCGCAAAAAATTCTATCCTTTATCCTTAGTTTCTAGATCTTCCATCACTTGGGAAGAATTCCCATAACATACTATACATTACTTGATTTAATTCAAGTTATGGAAATACTGAAAAGAAACGTAATACCTAGCATGTGGCCTTAGTAATGGAAACATTGAGTCAAAGACATTCAGCAGTCCAAAGAAATTGGTTTCAAATGTTTTTTCCACTTGCTCTGCATAGGGAATGTCCTTGCTCTGCAGGAAAATAAAAAGTGTTACTAAAGATTGCATGGAATAGCACAATGCCCTTGAGAACATTAGCATGCTATACATGAAAATTTGTTATTGAAGCATAGCAAACAGCACTTAAAAAGCCTAAAACGGGTTGACTTGATGAGGCAATGGAACTGAAACTATTGAAAATTCAGCAAAGTTTTATCATGATAGACAAAATCGGGTCAGGTTTGTTTATACCCATTTCAAGTCATGTGATCAATCTCTTGATAAAACGTCTTTTGATCTCTCCAAGACATTTTGTGCCATGAGTGCAAAAAATATACTGAAGCTTCCCAGGAGTATGGTCACACGACTTGAATTGGGTAAAATAAACCTTGGCTGATAGGTCTATTGTGATTGATAAGATATAAATTTAATACTTCTTTTTGTGAATATTCTGTATGTATATATCACTTCTAGCAAGGATAAAAAATAGAATAGATTATTGCTGCTTTATTTTCTTATTTTCATTATTTTCTGGGAGACACAATAAGTTTACGGGGTGAAGAAACATATTTTGACCAAAAGCACCTAACTAGATATTTTTTTGCAATTCACTATCATCCTACAATTTAGGAACTTCATCAAGAAAACAGGAAACAAATTTATGTAAAAGTATTGCACATTTAAAGGGGCAGGGTCACGTAATGTAAAACAACTTCTTTCAAAACAATGATTTTGCAGTATTTTTTACAGGCTGAATCACACTGACTTTCCATTGCTTTCCTCAAAATGAAAGTTTTATTTTGAAGATGGACTCTTGTACTTTGTAGAGAAACAACCAAAACACTCATATGATGTATGATCGCAGAGGTATTGGTGGATTTTTAGAAGTAACCTAGGTGTGGATTCACCCCATCCACCAAAATCTGTACAGAACACAATACCCACACGTGTGGGAAACAATATACATAGGTTCTAGAGATAACAGGTTTGTTTACAGTGATGTGACCCTGCCCCTTTAAACTTCAATTTGAGAAGTCATTTCTTGTGACTTTGGAGTATGCACACAAAATTCAAAACCATTTAAGGAAATGGCCTGTGTCTAGAATAAACTTTGGGCTTATGACAAATGCACATGAAGAAATTTTCATGATTGGCAATAAAATCAAATCTTTGATCCATTTTCAAAGCTTCATATACATATTTAGTTACCATGAATGATAATACTCTAATAAGGATTTTACCTTTGAAGCAGAATACATTATTCCAGCATTGTTGATTAGAATATCTAATCCCTTAAAGTCTTTCTCTATCTTTTCCACAACATTCTCAATGGATGCTTTTGATGTAACGTCTAGACGCATGAAACATGACTTGAGTCCATCTTCACTAAGCCTTTTGCATGCATCTAAGCCAGAATCTTCATCTCGAGCTGCAAAAAACAATCTATCAGTTCACGTAACGATAACATATTTAGAAACAGGATTATCTGGATGCATGCCAAATGTTTCCAATCTTTAAAAATGTGTGTAAAATTCTATAATAGGATTACATTTCCCTCAAATTCAATGATTTGAAAGGAGGTACTTTCCTGCAAACCTGCCAAGGAAATCTTTTCATTTTAATTGTGCTCAAAATGGCAGCAATTTGATTATTTTCTAGAAGATCTTATGGAAAATTTTGATGAGATAAAATCACTTGAGTAAATCCTGAACTAACAGAGGAAACAACACAATGTCCAAGAGCACTATACAGTAAATCATGATTGTCTACAATATGGTGGCAAGCAGAAATATTTACAACTTCTTGTGTTGGGTTTAAAAATCTGACGATGTCACAGCCTAAAATATCATGAATAACACCATTATCAAGATGTCAACAAACTTCAGTATGGCAGATTAGCAGCAAAACGCTCAAACCTTCAAAGGCACACAGACAAATGTAGCAGAATTTAGCACCCACCTTTGTAAAGATTTGAATACACTATGCTTGCATTACTTCATACTGTACTTCTTACATAGACTCCTTACATAAACTTCTTACTGTACTAAAGCATTACCAGTTAGTATAACAGTCCCATTTGACTCTTTGAATTTCTTGCATAAGTTCTTGCATACTTCAAAACCAATGCCACGATTCCCTCCAGTTACCTATAGTCATAAAAGGAAATGGTAGACTTTTGACATTTGACTTTCCGTCACTTTTTTCTGTGCTCTTTACAGTAATTTGCTAATATCACTAGGTCAAAAGAGACACATAACATTACTCTGAAAAAAGGGCCCTTCCACCATCTTCAAAATCGCTTCAAAGTTTTGTCTAAAGAAGCTCAAACATTGAAAAAAGCAAACTTTTAGCTTCTTGACCTACTTATCACAAAACATTTATATACCTTTTAAAGCACAAGAAAAATCTAGTTGACTTAAAATTTTTGGTCACAGTTGATCACGTTATGTGATGGAAAAGTACTTTAACTGTAAGTTAAAAAAAGTTTTAGTGCCCCCCCCCCCCAATTGCCATTGGAAAATCCACGATTCTGTTTACACACATATCTGTCGGTCTGTTTTGACCGATAGGGTATGGAAAGTTAAATTTTCGTTGGCCGTTATTTTTATGATATGACAATACTTACCAATGCAACTCTTCCTGACATGGCTTTAACTTTTTTCGTGCCATTCAAAAACCAAACCAGCCAGTCCAGTCGTGGATGTGAAATTTGTTGTTGTGTTGTTGTTGCTGTTTAGGATAAAGGTTGTGTTGTTGTTGTAGTTGTTGTGTTGTGGCTCATTTATGATTTCATGTTTCATGGAATCATCTACCTTGAGGAATTTTCTGAAGCAGTGGCAACCTTGAATAAAGTCAAAGCATGTGACGCGGTCGTTACGATACCGTATTATGTGGCAGACCACCGTCCATCCGCAAGTCATGTACCCCCCCCCCCCCGGGATTTTATTCGCGAAAAAATGAAATTATAGGGGACAATTTTGAAGCAACAACAGAAAACCTTTTAACGCGCGATGCGAAAATTGCTACAGAACTAGACTTTCCCTAACTCTACATCGCCAAAAAGCGTTTTGTCTTTAACTTTCAGATAGACTTATTACGGAATACAGATGACAAAATAGACTTGGGGTAAGTCCACTACCGAACAATTACTGGGTACAAAGTGCTCGTGGAGGACTTAGCAAAGAGAGATCAGAGAGATTAAACATGACTACACAAAATCCCGCCAGAAGGATTGGCACATTTCTATTTGTATTTTGTATTGGAGAATAAGAAGGAGGAAAAGCAATACGCAAAAGTGAGTAAAACAAGGAAGAACGCAGAAAGCGCAGAAAATCGCAGTACAGGAAGTCCTGGACCTTTTCCTGTGTGTGTCTATGAACTGTCGTCGTTAGCAAGATAAAACATGATGATGAGAATCATGTGATGCCCATGCGATGCTGTTGTTTTCGTCTTTGGTCCTTTTGAAACTGCTTGGTTTCATCATTCACGATGGCAAAATCAACTAAAGCAAGCAAGAATCCCCTGAATTCACTTTCGTACCTGGTTTTGGTCTTATTTGCATTGCACGCTTGCCTGCTCCAAAGTGCTGATTGTCACGCAACATTTTACCCAGAAGCGGAAAGGAACAAAATTTGCTACGAGCCAACTCCAGCTAAGATCTACTCTTGGCACATTCA
Organism: Aurelia sp. 4 Dawson et al 2005; assembly: GCA_964019985.1. Lineage (NCBI taxonomy): Eukaryota > Metazoa > Cnidaria > Scyphozoa > Semaeostomeae > Ulmaridae > Aurelia > Aurelia sp. 4 Dawson et al 2005. Next base: position 6,994,715 of record OZ026493.1, on the reverse strand, counting down.
TGTGGTTTACGATCAGAATCATGCCAAGGTATGGAAAGGTTCATTAATGAGATAATGATGAGAAACCTTTACCACCTTGCAATAGACATTTGTTGTTTTCTTGATACTCAGTGATACGAACACCATCCTCTGCCCCCTTTCTTGGATACAACCTGTATTTAACGACAATTTGAATGCAGCTCTAACGAAAGACGAGGAAGAACATGTTTCCAAAGGGGGACTTCACTCTCATAAAGGATTGTGCTCCTAGGGGCTGTTTGATGTTCTTTCAGAATATGGAAAGCTCACAACAGTTTTTCACATGGCAATGGAATTTCCCCATCAAGTGACAACCGCTTCTAGACAGCCTGTTTCTGCAACACCGTCTTTGATCACAAGTTGAATTTGATCACACTTTTTGTATCGTATATTTTTTCATTTCAGGTTAACAAATCTGCCCTTACATTATTAGAAAGGTTCAAGGCCGTCTTTGAATCAGAGCTTGGTGCACCTTGTACGGGGCTTTTCCATCAAAATCGCCTGTGTATTTTCAAACCAGAAGCTCCTGCTGGACCATTCCCTGTAGCACAATGGGCAATCTTTCTTCCAATTGACCACTTTGCATCCAAGGTAACATGGTTCATGCAAAATCGTGTTGTGAATGGGACAAGTCTCGATGTCCTCGTGCACCCAAACAGTGGCTGCGAAGTAGAAGATCACACATGGTGGGCATTATGGGGAGGAGAAAAATGGCGCTTGAACGTGGATAAACTGTCGCATGATAGTCCCTTTCCATGGAAATATGACGGAAATTGACTAATATGTCATTACTTGGTTAGAAGCCGCAGTTGTGCTTAGGCTTTGCCCCCGCAGTGGCAAGCAAAAGGCTCGAGTCTTAGCTACAATCTAAATTTGTAAAATGTTATAGTGACGACATCAAACGTGCCCTTCACGCACAGCCGGGGTGTCTGAGTACCCATGATGCAGTGTTTAGATTCATAATCATTCAATTTGCAATTCGTCCAAAATGCTATAGATATTTGTTTCACAATGATATTACATGCTGCTCAAACCTCTACCTTCTTTGCATTGTTCTTTTACAATTCTTAGTTGCAGTTCAGGGACGTAGGAAGCGTCTCAAACTTTGGGGGCACGACACTTCGAGGGGTACTCTTTTCTTTAAGAAAAAGGGGGCATTTTCTAAAAATAAAAAGGACACTTCTTTGTTTATTGCGAAATCACGGGGCTACGTGCGCCCAGTGTCCCCGGTTCCTACGTCTATGCTGCAGTTTAATACTGGATTCACACTGACACAGTTCGTCCAGCTTTATCTAAACCAATTTAAATTTCAACCAATCAAATTACTGGATTTGTTTGATTGACGAATCAGAAGACCCAATTCAAAACCTGGTTTAATTTAAGCTGGTTTTACTTGCAGTGTGAATGGGGCATAAGTTGACATCGCGTCTGTTGGCTATGGCAGCATTTCACCAGGGTTCCATTCCAAATATGATATAGACTTCTCTACACTAGCTAGGATCGGACGTAGTACATGGAAGAATGCTTCTCAAACCTTTGCAAAAATTAGAGATTGGATTTTTTGAATTCTTTAGCCTTCAACTGAGACTCACACGATACCGGCACATTTTAAAAACGGTGAAAAGTGTGATGGCAGCAAAATTTGAGCTAGCTTTCACACGATGCCGAAACAATTTGAAAACGGCAGGAAATTTGACGGTAACAAACTTGTTGCAAAATTTTGATGGCCAAGAAATGTACTTACATCTTAAGAATCAATCAGTCTCGCTCCGAAAGCGTCGAAAAATGACCCGTTTTCAAGTTTTTCGAGTGTTCGCACGATGCCGTTTTTAAAAAGTGCCGGTTGGAGTTCCATTTTCAAAGTTTACCGTTTTCAAAATCTGCCGGCAATGTTCAAAGTGTGCCGTTTTCGTGTGAACGGGAGGCCTATCCGTCACATTTTTTCATCGTTTTCAAAATGTGCCTGTATCGTGTGAGCGCAGGCTGAATAAATCGAAGGGAACTGCGAGTCGTTTGCCATGTTTCTAGAGAGGTGAAGGTGAAATCGCAGTTTTTAGCGCCAAACGCTGGTAACACAGAAGCAGCTAAACGCTAATCGAGTCCGCGACCCCTTGCCTTGACAATCCAGTGTTGGGGCCCTATCGGGTATCGAACCCACTCCGCCTGCCTGGTTTTAGCTACCACTACGCAATAACACCTTCACAAAGAGAGAGCACTTTTGAAATCTTCATTGTTTTCAGGGTTACATCGTTAATAATATTTCTGGTAGTTTTGGAGTATTTAAGTCATCAAATTGCTAAATCACAAACCATAAAAGCTAGTGAGTTTGCTTGCTACCATTTTGTAGATCTTCAAAGCTGATTATTTCTCGCATGATCTCGTGGGTCATTTGGACTTTTCTCAATCAAGTTAGAATTTATAGAGCTTTTAATGTTTGTCACACGTCACACCTTCTGATACCTATTCTCGAGCATTCTTTCATAAACCTTAATTAAAGGGTTTGTTTCATCCAGCATTCCTTGCACGTATCGTCTCTTGGCTGGCCTCACAGTGGCTGGCCTTTGTTTGTCGCCATTTTCATGGGGCATGAAAATGGTGAGAACAAAGGCAAACCAAGAGACGACGCGTGAAAAGAATGCAGGATGAAACAGACCCTTCAAAACACTGCAGTTCCAAACATAATGGCTGCGGTCACACTGGAATCTCATCCCGTTATAATCTGAATTAGTTCACTTTCTTGAAATTTATCTTTAACGTCGGAAAGTACGGCGCTATAACGATACGAAGATACCCGGTCACATTGTGCAAAACTTCGGTGTTGTTTAGTGTTGTGGGTAACTATTTTGGCGCGAAAGTAATTGTCATTTGATTACACTGATGAATAATGATTGTTAATTTTTCTTAAAGGGAGTACAAAGACCAGCATGCTTTGGGTGAAGTCAAAAACTTGCTCTCCACAGCTTCCAGAATATCTGACTGTACGAAATTCACAAAAACAAAAACAAACGATTGCAAAGGTTGCTGGTCTTTGCACTCCCTTTAAACAACGCTGTAATTTAGGTCAGAGTCATGTTTATCCCGTTGTTTTGGACACTATGGTCTTTTAAAGACCCTTGCCCAAAGAATGAAACGTTGTAACAGCATTGTATGTGAACAGAAAGAGCGGTCACATACAACAGCGCTATAAGCCGTTTTCTTCGAAAGGAAACAACGGGATAAATCGCCTGGTGTGACCGCAGCCAATGATGATCTGGAAAATACTCATGTGGGATTATGGCCCGTTATGGCAAACGGCAAAAAGTTTCTTCAGAACAATTCATTTGAAAGAATTAAGCAATAAAATTCTACACATTCAAGTTTTAAGTTTTGCAAAGATTCGAGCCCTGTGCTGCTTTAGACTAACAGCATCTTCGTAGTTATCGCAATTGATAGAGTGATGGACGCTCAAACTGTTCTGAGCAAAAATAAAAAATGTTGTTGGTGCTATCTTTTCCGTTGTTGTTGTTGTTGTTGTTGTTGTTGTTGTTGTCGTTGTTGTTGCGACAACTGGAACTAATTGAACTAAAAACAATGCTTGAAGTATGTCGTAAGTCTAATGCTGCGTGTGGATTCGTTAGAAAGGAAATGATCAACAGAAGCTACAGTATTTCCAATGTCTTCTAATGTAATAGTCATCCAAAACTGCTAATCTTCTTTCAAAACATATATGTGTAATGATAATAACATTTCGATCAAATAATCAAGAAATTTTGTAAAAATGTTGATCAATATCTAATGATATTACTAAATATTGTGCGATTATCATTTAATCAGAAGAAGCGATGTGCACTATAAAAGTGAGACTAAGGAAAGGGTTGACTTCAAGTGAAGTTGCAAAGCCGAAAGCTAGATATGAAGTTTGTGAACATCGTATGCTTGCAAATTCTTCAGTTTATCGTTGAAAACATTTAACTACATATTGTATACTTCTGGATAGATGTCAAGTATTGCTGTATTTATAACAAGTTTCCGCAGTTGTGCTGCAAAATTTGGGAAAACTTAGCCAATTAAATTTGACCTCGTAAACGTTCGACTTGAAGTCGTAACCACATTTCTGGAAAGAGCAGCTTTGTCTAAGTTAAAGGAATTGAGTCCATATAAATAGTTGAGCGTTAACGCTGTCCTGAATTTTTGCTGACAAACCGCTGACGGCCCTTTGTTATCGCACAATAGTGCTACAGTCATTAGCATTGGAGACTAAAGACTTCTTAATCCTTGCATTATCCACAGGAATTTCTTTGTTTAATTTCAATGATTGAATTCATGATTGAAAAAAACTTGATATTGGTCATGAGGGGGCTATCTATACGAGCTCAATGCCTTTAACATACAGTGACAATTCGTCTAAATTATGAAAATAGATGTTCTGGGTTTCTATGATACAAAATTCTGCCAAAAGATTTTGAAAACTGCATCTATGCTTCATAAAAAAGTTATTTAGGTAACTCTTTCGTCTCACATTCTGCATTTGTTTATTTGATTCGGGAGCTGAGTAGTAATCTTTTCATTTAAGCCCTGAATATGGGAGAATGTCAATGCCTTCTGCTCGGCTTCTGAATTAACCAAACAAAATCAACCACGCATATCTTCAGATTCATCTTTGTTCTTCCATTATGAATCGTTGGCATTTGTTAAAAGTAATCTTTTTCGCGCGCACAAGGCGACAGTTAGCGCTGCTGGCTTCACGAAAACTCTTGCGGCTTGGTTTGTTTTGAGTATAAGTATCAATAAACGACGAGTGATGCTTTTGTCTTACAAATCCGTCCTTGATTGATCCTTTTTGTACTTGACATCTACCCCAGAAACCTGACATCTAATCGAACAATGCAACAATATCACTATCTCGATGTGATACAAGAACTATGATAAATGTCATTTCTATGGAGAATACAATACATTTATTCGATAAATGACACCATAACCTAAAACTACTCTGACTTCTTTAAATTGTTATAATTCTTACTCTTCAAAAACAAATGTGAATTTTATTAGAATCTCCTTGCTCAGTTAAAGAACAAACCAGCCTCAAATGGCTTTGTGCAAAGTTGAAAGCTTGCAATTGCAAAGAGCAAAATCCGGTAATATTCCCCTCAAATCAAAGTTGCACACAAACCATGAACAATTAAATGCCAAAGAAAAAATGTTGTATCTCAGTGTTTTCTTTGCTCTGTTCCATATAGCTCTAGTCTTTTTTCTGAATGCACAGGTCTATTTGCCATTGCACCTTTCGTTTAAAAAGCTACCTGCTGTAATTTTCTGTAGTTTTCTGTTTTTCTGTAGTTTTCTGTAACTAACGAGGTGGAAGGCCAAGGCAAAAGTAAGGAACGTGTCTACAGCAAGCAAATCAAAGTAACGAATAAATCAACACGTGTACATGAAGTGGTTACGCCCTAGGGGGCCTGGGACCTACTCCATTACATCATTACATCGCTTCCCTTTTTTTTTAAGGTCCTTTATTTAGCAGCTAGTTTTCTAATAAAGTTCGAGGGCAATGAACTCCCAAACCTTTGTGGCTCTTTTACAATTCTACTAGATCGCCTTAAGGGCTGTTGGTGTTCTTCAGTCTCGTTCTCGTTTATGTCTTTGTTGTTTCCTACTGTGGAGTCTGTTTCGTAACTTATATCGTCCTTGTCGCTTTCTGTTGGTTTCGGTATACGTTTGAAATGTGAGACGTTCCGTGTAACTGTATGGTCATGTTTGTTCTTAGCAGTCACACGTGACTTGGTTCTGTCGGTCACAATGTATGGCGTCTCATTAAATGTCGGTGTCAGTTTGTTTCGTCGGTCTTGTTTTACGAGTACATTATCTCCAACTTTCAAGTCACTTGCTTTTGCTCTCCGCTTTCCGTCTGCGTACTGTTTATTGTATCTTTGACTGGACAGTTCATTCTCTCTCGCCTCCTTGTGTCTGTCAATAACAACATTCTTCTTCAATGAAGGCAATGTCCCTTGGACTACTCTGTTGAACAAAAGCTCTGCAGGAGATACTTTCGTAGTACTGTGAGGAGTGGTGCGATACTGCAGTAAAAAGCGATTAATCTCTTGCTGCCACACCTTTCCTTCAATCGTAGCAGTCTTTAATGCTTTTCCCAATGGCTGATTGAACCTTTCAACCTCTGCATTCCCTTGGGGCCATTTCGGAGTGGACGGATTCTTGTTGATTCCGAGGGCAGTTAAATATCGTTGATAGTCATCACCGTTGAACGGAGGACCATTATCAGATGTCATCGTCTCTGGTATGCCATGTGTGGCAAACATCTTATCAAGCTTGGGTATGACACTTGCAGCTTTAGTAGAACGAACGATTTCTACCTCGGGATATCGAGAATATCTGTCTATCACCACGAGTAGGTACTCTCCTGATGGCAAAGGTCCGTAGAAGTCTGCATGAATTTTCTGCCACGGGCCATCGGGCATGTCTGTCATCTGCAGGGGCTCTGGGGGGTTTGGTCTCCCAGTAGCTTGACAGGGTAAACAATGGTCAATGGTATCTTTTACCATTTTGTCTATGTCCGGGAACCAGACCTTTTCTCTCAGCAGCGATTTCGTCTTGGCTAGGCCTTGGTGTGTGGCGTGTGCGAGGTCAATTGCTTTCTTTTGGAGTGATTTCGGTATCACAATTCTGGTTCCGCGTAAAATCAGGTTGTGAGCTCCTACTGTTAGCTCATCACGCACTGACTTGAATGGTTTTACTACATCACAGTCCCAACGATTCAGTCTGATAGCGGCACGTAAACCTTGCAGTGTCTTGTCACTGTCGGTTGCATTTTTTATCTCTGCAATCGTCATTGTTTTTGGAACTGCTGATCTGGTGAGTAAGTTGATGTATTGCTCAGTCATCTTTTCTTGTCGGGAAGCACTTTCCTTTGTTGGATGACGTGATAGAAAGTCGGCGGGGTTGTCTACACCAGGCTTATACTGTACGGTAAACCGGTAGGGCTGTAGACGTAAGACCCATCTTTCGATGCGAGCGGATGGCTTCGACTTAGGGTTGCCATAGATAACTTCCAATGGCTTATGGTCGGTTACTAGTTGAAACGGTTTTCCATAGATAAACAAATGGAAATGTTCAACTGCCCAAACTATGCTCAATGCCTCCTTTTCTGTCTGCGAATAACGCTTTTCAACTGGAGACAATGCTCTGCTGGCATACGCAACAATGCGGCAGTCATCATGATTGGGCTTTTTCTGGGCAAGGATTGCCGATATACCAACGGGACTAGCATCAACTGTGAGAACAGTATCCTTTTGCGTGTCAAAATAGGCCATCACTGGTACAGACGTAAGAGCATTCTTCAGCTTTTGAAAAGCTTGCTGGTGTTCAGCCTTCCATTGAAAATGAGCGTTTTTCTTGGTCAGTTCTCTCAATGGAGCGCTGATAGTAGCATAATCTGGAATGTATTTACAGTTGTAATTAGCCATTCCCAAAAAACTTCGTACTTCATGCACATTTTTGGGCACTTGTGCATCCTGAAGATCTTGAACGTGTTTAGGATCTGGGCGTGTACCAGTAGCTGAGAAAATCTGGCCAAAGAAGGACAATGATGTTGATAAGAACTTGCACTTGGATGCATTAAGGGTGAGACCTTTATCTGATAGCCTTTGAAGACAGTCATTGAGTGCCTTGTCATGCTCCTGACGATTTACACCAAACACGATAATGTCATCGGCTATATTGCAAACACCTGGAATTCCTTCAAGAGCAGTTTGCAGAGCATTTTGAAAAATTTCTGCGGCAGCGTTGGTACCATAATTCAATCTTTTATAGCGAAACAGTCCAATATGAGTACTAAAAGTTGTAATGTATCGGCTGTCCTCGTGTAACTCAAGCTGATGATATGCTTGAGACATGTCAAGCTTCGAGAATACTGTTGCTCCAGTTAACTTCAAATTAACATCATCTACCGTAGGAATGAGATGCCTTATTCTCTGAATGGCCTGATTTGGTTTCCTCATGTCTACACAAATGCGTACGTCATCATCTTTCTTAGGCACGGCAACGACTGGGCTGATCCATGGTGTAGCTTGTGTACCGGGCACTTTTTCAATAATGTCATCTTTCTCGAGGTTTTCAATGGCACGTTTCACTTTTTCACGAATGTGGAACGGTATGCGCCTCTGCGGCTCCGCAACTGGAATAAAATTCTCATCGATATTCAGTTTCACGGCATCATCTTTCAGTTTTCCTAACCCTTTGAAGACAGCAGAGTGCTTTTCAAGAACTTTATTCAGCTTTCCATCATTCGTCACGGGTGTTGAAGGCTTAATATGCGATGAAATCTTGTTCAAATGCAATGTCACTAATCCTAATTCTTGCGCTGTGTCTGCACTAATCAAATTTCCAGACGTATTGTTGTTGACAACATAGAATGTGGCAACTGCATACCGTTTTCGCGTTTCAATTACTGCATCAAATTTTCCAATAAATTTAACTGGTTTGTCAGTGTCATAGGCAAAAGCACGAGTTTTGGTATTTTCCAGCTCAATTTCAGGTAATTTTGCAAATGTTTCTTTATCTATCACATTTATGGAAGCTCCAGTATCAACCATGGCACTGAAAGAATGACCCAGAACTTTGACTCTTGTGTAGGGCCTACGCTTTTCCGTTGTTTTGACTGGATATAAATATTCCCCTTCTGACTCGGAATCTGAGTGGGCAAGTGGGCGAATATTTTTGTTTCCCTTGTTGTGCTTGTTTGACCTTTTCTTGGGATTTTCCCCTGTGTTGGTTGCTTTCGAAAGACAGGATCGAGCAAAATGGTTGAGTTTCCCACATTTATTGCATTCCTTCCCTTTCGCAGGACAAACAGTGCCTTGGTGAGAGGCTTTTCCACAATTTCGGCATTTCTGTGTGGATTTTGCAGCAACAATCTGATTCGTTTCCTCTGCTCGTCGCTCGGATTTTTGTGACTCAATTTCCTTGGATTGAAATTGGCTAATTTCATCCCTTCTACCATCTAACAGCATGGCTTTCAGGTCATATTTGGGGTCACGAAGTGCTTGCTTTCGTATGCGAGAGGAAGTTCCCCCAATAATGATTTGCTCTTCCAGCTCAAACGCAAGATTATCTCCAAATTCACAAGGTACAGCCAGTGTTCTCAAGCGAGTATGGTACTGATCCAACGTCTCGTTAGGCTCTTGGTGGGCCTGTCGGAAACAGTAGACGTCATATCTGCGATTCTTCTGAGGCTCAAAGTACTCAGTGAGCTTTTTCTTGGCTGTATCATAATCATCGGCTTCTCCTGTTGCTTCGAGTTGTCCAAAAATCTCTCTCACTCGGGAGCCAGCCTGGTAGAGTAACAGAGCACGCTTACGAGTCTTGTCTGTGATTCCAGCAGCGACAGTGAACATTTCGAAATCGGCGAGCCATTTCTTCCACAGTGTAGCAAGACTTGCACCCACATCTCCACTGTCTGGATTGAATTCAGGGACAGGTTGGAGTGAAATAACATTCGACATACTTGTTTGTGAGTTTTCTACTCGTCGCCAGTGTAATTTTCTGTAGTTTTCTGTAACTAACGAGGTGGAAGGCCAAGGCAAAAGTAAGGAACGTGTCTACAGCAAGCAAATCAAAGTAACGAATAAATCAACACGTGTACATGAAGTGGTTACGCCCTAGGGGGCCTGGGACCTACTCCATTACATCATTACACCTGCTTTAAAAACATTATGAAGTAGCTTTGGTAAAGGCTTCCTCCAAACTCATCCAGTAATGATATAATCTATAAACAGGATAGGAAACACCTGCGCACGGTACACTTTCCTCCAGCCAAGTGGCGAAATCATCAATACAATATGCTAATTTTATACTTGCATATGCAGCTCTTGACTTAGCTCTCCATTTCTATGAATAACCTTAACATTTCCGTCAATAAAACTAAACTGGCACATCCTAACAAAACATGACAATTGCCCGACATCCAATGTGAACCCGACTCTAGTATTTGTAAGTAGAAATTGTTTATGCGTATGCGTAGCTTTTTGTATTAGTATTTGATTTTATATTAAGATTTAGTTTAAGTTACCTGTATCTATGTTATAGTCATGGTCTTCTGCTCCTCATGGCATAGTCCTTGTAGTGTAGTAAAGCAGTTTGTAAGTGTTGTTCTAGGCAATTTTGTTCTTGTGAATTTTATATTGGATTTAAAAGATAACCTTAACATGGAACTTTTAGAAGTTTTGGTAAGCAACTTTGAATCGAATGGGTGATCTCAGGATTGTGGTTTTGCAGGCGTGTGGTGCATTTTGCCGACCCACCCACTAGTTTTTACAATTTTGGTGTGATGGCCACGGAGTTGTCAGTTTTTGCTCCCTGTGGCATCGTCCTTTTAGTGTTAGTATAGTAGACACAAAGCAGCATACGTTGTAAGTAGCAAAGTGTTTGGTAAAGTTTTAGTGGAAATCTTAACTTTCTTCCAGCACAAATTCGACATACCATAACTATGACGTAAGTAAACATACCTTCCCAATGTTTCGTCAACAGAACAAATGTCCCCAAAATTGTAACAAGAAAAGCTAAATAACCATATAAGACTTCTTATAAATTATCTCTAGCATCTAAAATCTAATTTTCTGTCCTAAGCTATGAACGTGATATAAATCAAACTGCTACAGCTTCCTCTTGACAACAGTTTCGTCTTGATAAAACAGGGGATACCCCCGGAGAGGGGATATGAGGAGATGCTAGCCTCCATGCAATATATGACGTCACAGATGAATGTCCTGATAATTTTCTAAGCTTCTCATCTACTGATGAAGGTGTATCCATCTCACGAATGAGATCTTCTTCTGAAAATCCATTAGGAGCTAACTCGTCAATGGCATCACCATTAGTTAAATTAGTACGGGGTACCTCAAGACTCCCATCTGGCTCCATGCTTATTTTTGATGATCGTTTACTGGCAGATTTTGAGCTTCCGCCGTCCAGTTCTTCGTCCTCTTGAGTCTGCGTGGCAACATCTTGTTGATAAACTGAAATCAAATCATAAACATCTCAAACTGCTTTAACTCCAAGACGTGTGTCATTCTAATGCACTCACTCCAATGTAATCATTCTTGCCATGACTCTACGAGGTGAGCCACAGGTGGCATCAAATATTAAAGAAACTATAAAAAATTGTAAAAGATTGCTCACTCACGTTGCATTTCTTGTTGTATTACTGATATTCTTTCCCTGGCCATGCTTGCGATCAGTAATACAACAAGAAATACAAGATGAGTGAGCAATCTTTAATTTTTTTTACAATTTCTTAAATATTTGATGCCATCTGTGGGTGATCCTTATCGTTACTTTTATTTTTTACAAAAAGATGTCGCCAGAAATAGGGTGAAATCATGAACATCAAAACAGGTAACGAGGAAGTGCACACGATGGGTAGGGTTAAGGGGAGACAATATAAAGTCAATCTGTGACTGTTTACACTATGCCACAATTACACTTATGTTTTATAAGAAGCTGTTAATAAAAAAACCCAACTATCAGGTCGCTCAGAAAAATTAAGATTCTCCAGTGCTGGGAAAATATAGCTTAAAGGTCAGATAAAGGCAAATGCGATTTTTTTATATTCATAATTTCAAACTATGGGGAATCCGATGGCAATAAAATTTTTTAGCTTTGCGATGCAAAAGGATAAGTTTGGGGGTTTTGAAAAAGGGCACTCCTTCAAAAAACCGCGTGATGATAGAGGCCTGGAACTAGCTAAGTCATGACGTGGAATGAGTCATAAGAAATCCATCACTTGAGAGGCCCAAGGCACTTGAAGAAGTAACCGTGAAGAACACACGCCGCGTGGCAGATACACATCGAACAGTAAACAAAATAAATTTTGGATGGCGGCCAATTGCTGCTCTGATATTTCCAAAGGTCGAGTATTGAGCTCCACACCCTCATAGTTTTCCCTCGATGCAGAAGAATGAATTGAACACAGTCAGACCAAGCTTCCTGTGTTCTGCTCTCCTCAAGTGGGACCGACTCTGAAATGGAAACATAAAAACATCATTTGAATTATTTTAATGCAAATTAGTAATTGAATATTGATTGTCTTTAGCTGCGAATGGCTGGGTCAAACCATGGTATTGATCAAACATTTAACTATTGTGTTGTTTCAAAAGACTACGGAAAAACAAGCCTTGATCTCCCCAGTGTTGGGATTCTTCCTCCTCATTAGACCGACAAGAGCCTATCGAAGGCACATTTGCGTGGCTTCACGAATAGTCTGTAAATACAAAATATATTGTAAGAGGCACCACTGGCCACCTAAAAAGTTTGCAAAGAACCAAAGAGCTATCGAAGAAAAGGAAACATAAATGTGGAGAAAGAACTTGCCCTTACCTTATCCATGAATGTGATAACATGGCCTAGTCCTGATATGGCAAAATCCGATGTCATCATGTTCGAAGAGTGGGTGAGTGCATCATTCGATTTCAACTATAATTTCATGTTTTGCACGTCGAAGAGTTCTCAGAAAGGTGCTCTGGAAGCCAGCTAATGCACTTGTAGCAGTCAATGAATGTTTAAAGTCGTTAGGATTGAAATATCTTGTGCAGACCCCCAATGTTTTCGTTGTTGCAAGTCGTACCGGTTCCCTCTCCAAGTCAGTCCACAGCTCACTGCTGCGACAAGTCTGTCCGCGCCAAAGTTCGGAATATATAATTTCTTCTCTGCACAAGCTGACGTGCTACGACGATAAACTACCTACTTTCTTGGCGTTTTTTGTTTGAGATAGTTAAAATAAGTAGTCATTTCTAACTTTCGTGACTTGACAATCGGTGAGTGCAAACAGACTCCTCCATTCCCTCACAGCTTTGCAATGACTCGATCGACTCATTCCACGTCACGCATCTGCTAGATCCAGGCTCTTTTGCTCGCGCGGTTTATTTTGGAAAATTTGACTGAAAAACGGAATTCGACAGGCGATTTCGATAGGTTCCAGAACTCATATCGAAATTTCGTTTGAAATTTTGAAATCTCCAGGCCGTAAATGATCGAAATCAATAAAAATGTCTTTTGCCTTTATCTGACCTTTAAGAAACTATTTATTTGACACAGGAAATCCTTCTTATTTTCTTACTTATATTCACTCGTTTCCTCTATCATATCACTTGGAATGTACCTAACTAATGTCTACACACTGGAAAGCCTTGAAATAATGCTGTTTTGAAATTTCACGAGGGAACAGGTAGTGAACATAGATGTAGTTATCGAGCCTCTCTCTCATAAGAACTCAAACTCATAAGAAATTTTGAATAATCAAAATCTGATAATGTTAAGAAACTTTCGATACTGGCCCAAATTTTCAGGTTCTTGTAAAAAAAAATACGTGCCACGTAAAAACTCAATTTACTCCCTCTCTGTCAAGCCCTCCTCTCTAATAAGCCCCTCCCTTCCAAGCTAAACTTCTGAACATAGTTTCTGGACAAGCTTTTTCTCTAATGAGCCCCCCCCTAAATGTATAAGATTTTATTTTTAGTTTTTAGATGTTACTTTTAGTATTAAGACTACTAGCTCATTGGCTAGGGTTAGGGTTAGGGTTAGGGTTAGGTTACCGAAGAGTTCCGTTCATTTAGCTCAACAAATTGAATGTTAATTTTGGCATGGCTTGAAGGTTGAAACGAACTGCGTCGAGTTTGACTTCTTGACGAGTGAAATTGTATCCTGATTTCCCGAAATAAAGGATAAGAATAAAAACTGTCACTTACATTCTTGTCATTTGACTTTGTAAATAAGCCTCTTTCTCTTTTAAACCCTCTCTGAAGTCTCCGTAATAAATAAATAAATAAATAAATAGATAAATAAATAAATAGATAAATAAATAAATAAATAAATAAATAGATAAATAAAGGCAAATAAATAAGCCCTGGGAGGTCTCAAAGATGTATGATTTTACCAAACAAAATTTTCTCATTTAAAATAGTCATTCACTAATAATAAACATTTTAATTTGAATATCGGTCAAACACTTTTTATTCAAGAGCCCACGAAATGCGGAAACTTTGTTAAAATCACCCAATAGAACAACTGCAAGCAAAGCAATAATAACAAAAAGTTATCAGTGTTGATCTCTTACCTTTTCTCTTCCATGTGAAATCGGGTGGAAAGAAGAATATGACACAAATCAAGCCTATCAAGCAGGACGCTCCAGTCACCGTTGTTTGGACATATTTTGTGAACAATCCACTAAAAATTAAGAGGGCATTTCAAATTAATAAACTATCGTGATTGAAACGTATCGTATGTGAATCAATCGATCAATCAATCAATCAATCAATCAATATCAATATTTTGGTTATCTGCAATATTATAAAGATGAAACTAATTCATACCAACTATTCACAAATATTATATATACAAAGTAAATAAACCATGTTTTTAATCAGCGACATATTCTACAGGCGTATCTTCATCTGCAGTCCAGTCTTTTTGATCCTCTTTTTAAAACGCGACTGTTTAACCATATACAGTAAAAACCCGCACATAAGAACCTTCATTTATCAAGAACCTACAGCTTGAAACGGTATATCTTGTACCCAATAAATAAGAACCATTTCAGCCTGATATTTTAACCAGGTTCTTGATAAAGGGTATAAAATTCCATTCTTTCATTCACTGGGAAATGAATTCAGCTAGTATGAGATGAGTGTTGATGACTAAATGGACTGGTGAAGAATGGCGGGACCTAAGGGAAGACAAGGAATTCTTCACCAAGCTTTTTGAAAATACTGGTTGTCTGCTGACTGTGGATGGGTCAGGAGATGAGAAAATTCAGTCCTGAGGACAAAAGGACTATGTTTTTCAAATTCGAGCTTTGCGTTGCTAGCCATATAACCACAATGTTTCAATGCTAAACCATCAACTGATTTTCTTGCATTTTTTGGACCCTATGTTAAGAACCTACACTCTGATTGTGGGATGTACCTAATAGCATAAGATCCTACACAGGCTGAGTTAACAATCTTAGGTTCTTATGTGCGGGTTTTTACTGTATGTCATTAGTTATACAGTTTATATGTGTCAGTTCAATTCAAAGAAATTTTTACATGTTCGTAAGGACGTAATTTCTAACCAGCCATCGAGTTCCAAAAGTCTGTTATTTTGTCCGTGCCTTCCTTGAAAACTTAAGTCGAGCCGCAAAATGTGGTTGCGCTAAAGATGGCATCAAGGAAATGTTTACCGTCCGTGATCCTTTGCATTTCATGCGTCTTCTCCAATCAAGTCTATTTAAATTCTTAGAGATGAAAAGGGTCATGGCAAGATATTCCCTGAAGCCATCAGCTTTAGCGCAATCGTCTTCTGCTGTTGGACCTGAGTTGTCAACTTAGGCGCACAAAACTTATCAGATATTTGCCATGAATGTATTTAGCTTTGAACGACTTGATCAAAATGCTCCAAAAAGGCTAAAATCTTGCTAAGATCTAAAAAACGAGAGTCTAGTGTATGTTATACTGTTGCAACGCTTGATTAAAGAAGATCACCCGACAAGCGGAGGCAACTCGACACGTTATATTTTTTACCATAGTTCCACATGAATGTGTGACGTTTGACTGGCGGTACATAACCGAAAGAAGTTACAGAGCAAATGTACTTACGAATTTGTTGTGGGTTTCAGTTGTTGGATTATGTATATGACGATGCCTGATGAAAGTTTGTCTGTGAAACTCATCGCAGAGTAAACAAATGCACAGGATCCCTGCAAAATTAAAAAGAACAAATGAGATTCTCAGATTTTCATGCTGGGTGGTTAGCACAAGGGGCAAAGAAATTCACTGTACCGAAATTAAAAAAAAGCAAATGAAAATCTCAGAATCTAATGTCGGAGGGTTAGCACACGGAGGAAAGAAATTCACTGTAGCGAAATTAAAAAGAGCAAATGAAATTCTCAGAATCTAATGCAGGAGAGTTAGCACACGGGGCGAAATTCACTGTGCCAAAAACAATTCTAAAGACATTATTATATATCTATCATCAAAACTAAAACACAATACTTCCAATACATTGTACCATCCATAGCCACAAGACACAGGGTCAGCGAGTTCTGGCTAAGTAATTGACTTTTTGTGAAAATTTGAGAGAAGCCTCGGAGTCTCTTTCGACTTGATTTGAATGGTCTTTGCAATACCGGTTGGACTAAAAGAACTACAAATATTCATATATTCCTTTACGAAGAATTCTTGAGATTATGGACTCGAGCAAACTTTGGTTGATGGAGGACTGAAATATTTTTATATTTTCGTTCCATTTCTCCGAGAATTGGAAATGCAAGTGAAATTCAGTTTACTAAAAAATCCGTTACGTGAAAAGCCTTAAAGGAGGCTAAAACCCTCAATCAAGACTATAAACAATTTCCTCATTAAGAATCTTCTTCTTACAGAAGCATATATAATCTGATACTGATGAAAAATCACTTTTGAGCCTTGAGGGAAATGAGATGTATTTGGTGGCATGGGCCCAGGATCTTGAGCGGTGGAGACTCTTGACTTGGCGCAGTGACGTTGGCAGTTGCTGTCGTTGTTGTCCTTTCGGCTGGGGTCTAACCTGCACACAGACTTTACTTATGTTGCGGAGGAGTAGGGGAAAAGCTCTTACTCCTCCGCAACATAAGTAAAGTCTGTGCGCAGGCTACTGGGGTCCTGATGTTCACCATTATCGCCAGTGCCAACCCGACATATAAGTGAAACCAGCTTTAGTATTTATCATTACAATCGCTCATTAGGATCTTTTCATACCTGTAAAATTGATTTTAATTTACTTTCAAGTTCTTTATGTATGACCGCAGAGTTGTCAAGGTCTCCTGCTCTCTAGGTATCGTCTTTAAGTTGTAGTGAAGTAGTTTGTACGTAGTACCTTAAGTAGATTGTTTTGCAAACTTTTGTATGGAATATACAAATATCTATTTGTAAGTTGCTCTAAGTGAGAGACGTTCAGAAAAATAGAAGACAAACTACGCAAAATACTTCAGTCTTTCGTCTATGAATAAATCTTTGGTACATTCCAATACCTCAAGCAATTTTAGCCTGATGCATTTTCAAACATAACAAGCTTTACTTCCTCCACTGGCCATGAACTTCCAACAGTGACAGTCAATCAATCAATCAATCAATCAAACAAATAACCAATTAATCAACCAATCAATCAATCAACCAATCAATAAATCAATCAATCAATCGATCGCGATCGATCAATCAGAAAAATAATTTACAGTTGGTTAATTTCTAGTTAATAAAAACTAACTAACATCAACTAGATCAGTTTGGTAGATCATTTGGTCCCCTGAAGATAAACAAACAAAACTTACCTTGTGAGAACCAATGAGATCAGCTGTCATTGCTAATGAAGTAACCAACATAACTGAACATCCCCCTCCCATTAACAATGCAGCAACGTAGACTGATTTTCGAGATTCTTTAGTGGCCATGAACAACCAAATGAATGAGCCTAGTGCTGCAAGACACCCCAACACAAATGTTAACTGCAAACGAAAATAAAGATTTTTTTGTAAATGAATGAGCCTAGTGCTGCAAGACACCCCAACACAAATGTTAACTGCAGACGAAAATAAAGATTTTTTTGTATATAACTTTAGAGGCATCCAGAGCAAAAGTCTGACACAAAAAGCGCAGTCTTAGGTAGCAGCTCAGTTATTGATTGACGGTCTCTACTGAGAAGTCTCAGCAAGACCTGGACTCGGTAAGACCTGGACCTGGCTGGACCATAGGGCTTGCATCCGTACAAAAACTTACAAAAGAAATGTTTAAAATGCTATTTCCCAATTCTTTGAACTAGAAAGATGGGAGGGAACCTTTGGTCCTTTGCCACTATTCCAGAGAGAGCATTTTGAACCATGATTTTTTTCAGAATTAAAGGGTTCTAAGTTTTACGACAGGATTAACGAGAGGAGGTATCTGAAGCTTTGAAAAATGCTGAAAGTTCCACAAATTCTAAAATGATTGAGGAAATCAACATGAAAAACACAAGAAATTGTCAGTTTCTGACGATCTAAAAATGGTAGCAGGCAAAGTCTGTAGCTCTTATGGCTCACGATTTAGCAATGTGATGACATGAGAACTTCAAAAAAAAAAGCGGGAATTTCATAAATACTGTAATTCGGAAGATAGTGATGCTATTGAATTTCTCTGGGACTATGGTAAACCAATTTCAGTTTTCTTTGATCAATTTAGCTGACAGAAAGGAGCAATAACATTTTACAAGAATGGTAGCAAATTTTTGCAAAGATGAGCCCTATGATTTACAAATCCGGTACATCTCTATTTCTAAACTGTTTTCACTTCATGAATCTATTGAAAAAATTTTGTCAGTTTTAATAGAAATTGAGCAATATCAACTGAACACGCAATTCTTCTGAGCCCAGAAAAATCCTAAATCTTTGTCTTGACAGAAATTAATTTTTTGCTGGAAACGTCTTCATCTTTGACAACACAGGGTTTGTAAAAAGATTCTACCATCGGTTTAGCTTATTTCTCCGGAATAAAAATCTGGCGTACCTTAATGCTTGCCAACAACGAATAACTTGGTAAACAGATCACAATTAGGAGAGACAATAAAGTCCTCTCACTGGTATTGAGTAATAAGTAAGTTGTAGAAATAAAGTTTTACGTAAACAATGACATACTCGTCCGCCAAGTCGCTTGGTTGAGATTTTCGTTATAACACTTGAAATGACTCCACTAACAAGAACCAGCAAAGGGAAATAAGCGATGGCTTCCTAGAAATTGAAAACAGAAAATGTTGTAAAAATATCAAGCAAGGTCAACATTCATTACAGAGGGATACTTTAAGTTACAACTGATCGTAGAGAAGGGAGCTAACACATCTACGTTATTAAGAAGTTTTCAGTTTGTGTAAGGCTGCGTTCACACGATGCCGGCACATTTTGAAAACGGTGAAAAATGTGACGGTAGCAAAATTTGAGCTAGCGTTCACACGATGCAGGAACAATTTGAAAATGATAGGAAATTTGACGGTAAAAACTCTTTGCAAGACTTTGATGCCAAAGAAATGTACCTGCACTCTCAGAATCGATCAGTCGCGTTCCAAAAGCATCGAAAAATGTTCTGTTTTCATCATTTTCGAGTGTTCACATGGTGCTGTTCTCCAAATGTACTGGTTTTAGTTCCGTTTTCAAAATCTACCATTTTCAAAATCTGCCGGCAAAAAATGTGCCTTTTTCGTGTGAACGGGAGGCCAATCCGTCACATTTTTTACCGTTTTCAAAATGTGCCGGCATCGTGTGAGCGCTGTCTAAAGTTGCTCAATGCTAATTTCAGCAAACGCTGATAATCTGTTTTGGGTCACTTTCTGAGAGGACGTTGATAAAACTTATTTGTTCAGCAACGTTATCAAGATCTTATTGGACCATTTCTTTCGTCAATATTGTTTATCTTGCTCTAAAACTACTGCTCTTAAACGTTAAAGTTTTTTGAAGGGTGCATGATGCAAATTCCATTAATTTATTGCTGAGAACTGCTTCTAAGGAAAATCGCTTATAACTTTCCATCAGTATGACATTCATTAATTGGGAGAAGAGCATTTTAATGTTGCCTTTAGTTGGAGAGAATATTGTTAAATTCAGTTATTACTCACTTTCTCGAATTCCATTGTTTCTGTAAGGTATAGCACAAAGTACGAAGATGAAACATTAAGTGTCAATCGTGTGCACATGTAAATTAAGGCCATCTGTAAATAAGAAATGTAGCAAACATTACGAATGCTGCGGTAAACCTTGCTCAACAGGGACTCATAATGAAACAGTGGAAAAGCTGACCCCATATTCTGCATTCATCAATCGAATAATGAAGGAATCACGGTCTCTCATCTCGAATCACGGTTACTCGGCCTTGAATATTGTCAAAATGTTATCAGTTCTTCAATCGAATGGAAAATTCTGTCATATTTGTCGAAACCATAGTAATTCACAAAACTCACAATCTGATTGGTACTCTAGGAAGCTCAGAGTTTGAGCCTAAAAAGGGTCAGGTTTTTCAGAGTAACATTATGAGTCTCTGTTGACAGAAGCGTTATCACCAAGGCAAAGAGCACAAGGAAGGAAGGGACTCCAGGTCATAAGTCTAGTGAACTTGTACTTTGAATTTATGCATTTGGCATTCTAAATTCTCTTGCTTCATAATTAATATCTGTCATATAAACTTTCGGCATAACAGTTTCTTCATCACGTTTTTCACATCCAACTTCCGCTTTTTAATATTACTTGCAAGAAGAAAGTTATTTTTCGATATTTGCTGTCATTCCAATTCCTTTCTTTCACTATTCCCTCTCATCTGCAAAAATTTCTTGCCCAACCTTGTAACAGAGTGGTGTCTTAACGACACGACAGAGTGAGTCAATGAATACAATTCTCATTTGAAAGGCTACTGCTCCCTGGGAATAACGGCAATGATATTGGCAAATATAATATTTTAAGAATGGAAATGTCCAAATATATTTTAAGATTTACCTGGTTGAAATCGGTCATTCCGTTCAGATTTAACAGAAAAAAACGTTCGAAAATCAGGAGCAAATTGCCCATCATTTCTACCTTACTTTCCCAGCAAATTTCCCATCATTTCTACCTTAATGAATTAAACACACTTTGGCAAGTGCTTTCCTACCCTCTTGGCTAGAAGCAAACGTCTTCCCCTCCCAAGTATCAAAACGTTACTCAGGGAGATTCCATTCTCCCAGGCTTGAAAACTTCAAAGACTTGGAAATGGTGAGAAAATGGTTCGAAAAAATGGTGAAATCGCAAAACCGACGTAATTTCCAATGGCTTTGATATTTCTATAGGTAAAATCTATTGTTTGGCAAAATTTCAAAGTTGGTACAATATTATCAACGTGATCCAATTTCTGTCATACATGTGCTCTGACACCAAACTTCCCGTCCTTCCTGTATAAAAGAAAGTATTCAGAGCCAATCTTCTTCTACAATGCTGTTCTTGAGAGATATTAACATCAAGTGATAACTTATGTTTTATCCCTTCTTCAAAAAGGTCTCAACAAAATCCTCAGCTAATATCATCGATTGTTTAGACACAATAAAACACTTTCTTTACTTACTTTATAAAAGAAAGGCGTCTTGAGCCATTCTTTCCAGCTTCGACATTTCTCTTCCTGAGCACTATTCGCATCAAGTAACAACTCCTCTGCATTGACATTTTCCTCAATAGAATTCGCAGTGACTATAATTGAAGGAACTCCATCCGTCGTCCCATTTTGGTGTATTTCTTTCTCATCCGAGGAGCTTTGTGAGTTTAATAAACTGCTTTTAACAGCTAGAAGAAAATAATCAGTCATGTACACTTTCTGAAAAACAATCAAAGGGAATCGGCATCATAGCTGTGGAACCGGGAGCATTGGGGGGGGGGCACGTACAATAAAGAAAGAAGTGCCCATATAATTTCTAGGAAGGCTAAAGAAAAAGTGCCCTTTAAAGTGTCGCGCCCCTCTAAGTTTGAGATGTTTCCTAAGGCCTTGATCTTAATAGTTAAAAGCTGGCCAGAGCCAAAATAAAAATATAATCTATTGTGTTTGACAACTTTGACGCGTGCGGTATCATTGTGTACCCAAAGAAGCAATGGTTGTGTGACCGCAGCTGCACTTCTAACCTCCACTTAATCTAACCTATCTTTCCTTTTCATAGGACTGTAGAAATGTAAAACAAAACAAACAAAACAGCAAAACAACTAGTATATTTTTTCATGAGCGATAGGACATCCAATGTGTAGCAATTTGAAATTTAAATCAAAAGCCAGCCTCCCTAAATTAGTGTTTTATGTGTTTTGAACAACCACCTCTAACTTTTCGTAACTCTGAAATATTTCATAGTGAGACTTAAGGTGGCTCACTGCCAAAGATTTCAGAATTACGAAATAGTGAGAGGTGTTCTTTTTCCAAGTAGAAATAAGTTCAAAACACAAAAAATCACCAAGTTTAAATTTCAAACTGCTACACACTGGGTGTCCTCATCGGTCATTATTTTTCTTCAGCCAAAACAGTATATCATGTTGTGCTTGAATTGTCCTTTCTCTCATTTTATGAAATCCGAAATAACAAGAAAAAATCAAAGCTATCCCCTGGCAACTCATAACCACATTCATATAAATACGTTTCAATCATTTCATTATATTAGGAAAGAGAAGCTAATAATGATATTGTCCCACAAAAAATGTTTCAATTGAGATCAAAGTTTGATACAAACGAAGCCGATTTGTAACAAAACTTAAGCCCGGGGATGGAGTACTTCGCTTGAATTTGTACCGGGGAGTGCCCAGCAAAAACTTTGTTCCACCTCGCTCCAGATGGCTTCCCTCTAAAACATAGCGAACTCTACAGAAAATCTGCGAGATTTACTCCATAACAGAAACATGTATTGAGCAACGCCCCCATCTAATCAACGCCCCCTTTTGATATATTTTGACAACTGGCTATAGAAAGATTGCCTTCGTTTGATACCCAATGCTGTACCAAATGGGTGAAAACGATACCCTGCAATGCGGCACATGCTCATCAGACAAATATAGTAAGTAATGCCCAGGATTAAGGGTGCTAGAACACGCGAGTTTGGAAACATGCAGATATTTTAACATGGAAACATTTGAACGAACCTGTCTTGCAAGTTGGCTTCTTTTTGCAAATGTAATGAGTTGGTTCTTTAGTCCCAACATGGAACAGCAGAGAAAACACCAGTCCAGTTCCAACAACAATAAACGAAAGATACTGAAAGAAAACAGAAGCATTGCAATTTATAAGAAGGAAGTCCAATCAAACGAATTGTGTTGATGAGAAACTCACTTTTTATATCTGTGTATGACTCTTAAAAATAACCTAAAAAAAAATTTAGCAGGTTACACGTTCAGGCTACATTCAAGCATTGTGGGGAATGTGTCTCACAAAAAATCGCCTATACCTGATTCCTCAGTTTGAGAGTACAGAACCTGGAAAAATTTGACAACCATTTTCGAATGTAAAGCCATTTTTGTCAATATGTTTCCATTTTCAAAACACGATACTTCGGACGATACTGTTACGAATAACAAAAGGAAAGCCGATTGAGCGACAACCATAAAAGAAAGCATATTCTATCGATTTCAGAACTCATAAAGTTGCAGGTTCTCGGTGGCTCTCCGGAGCCTTCAGAAAATGTTTGGCCTAAGTCCTTTTTTCTTGGACCACGCCCTCAAATTCACTGCTAGAACGCTGCTTTTAGATGGAAACGCCCTCCGACCCTCCGATACATTGTTGAAAAAATAATTTTTGATAGAAAATCTCTTTATCTCATGTGTAAAGATTAAGTTTAGAATGCCAGTCGGCCCGCTGGCCTAGAAACAATCCTCGATGAAAACTGAAAACAAAGACAAATGCATAATACGTATCTTTCCGGGCCCCAAAAGGCCCCGGTCCCCCTGGCAACTACCCTGGCAACCCCCCCCCCTTCTCGACGGAACCCACTCTAATTCAGACTGCATACAGTTTTGAGTTGAACTCTTGCTTATTCTGCAACAAGCGACTGGATCAAGGAACATTTTGCTTGATTTGTAAGGTCAATTTTTATAGCCACCCCTATTCTTATCGGTCCAATGATATGGTGTTATGGAAGTGAGGTCTAATGAGATGGCGCATGATCTATTTCAGTTTTAACTGGAGTCACCAGCAGCCTCTGCGTCGATCATTCCCTTGAACATTCGAAGTTCTGCAGGTTTCTATGGAAAAAGAAAACTTTCCTCGATCCATTCTCCACTTTGAAACAGCTTCAAGGTTTATGGTGAGTCCATAGATCAAGAACTTTCTATATCCTATGGCAAAATATTTTATAGTGAAAACAGCCAGAACGAGAACAAATGATTGTACAAAAGTCAATTTTATCCAAACCTCACGTTGTGAATATTGGAACAGATAAACTGAGGTTGAGCCTATACGGGTTGTGTGATAAGGTTATCATTGTTATGAAAACTTTGGGCTGGATACGATACGTTTAACAACCGTAGCTTTTGTTGGAGGTCTACGTACAGATTAAGGACAGTTTGAATTAGGTTTGAGGTCAATTTGACCTTATTACACAGGCCCACTTGTGCATTGTACTATCTAATTAAGCAGCCACCAAGCTGATGTTTATTAGTTAAGCGCAAAGATGGGAAACTGTGAATCATGTAATGAACTAATCATGTGATGTACCTTTACCGTAGTTGCGGGTTCTTGGAATTTTGGAATGATTTAGAAATACAGTGGAACTTCCACGTAACGGACATCTGTGGGACCAATCTTACGGTCCGTCGTAGAGAGGTGACCACTGTATGGAATTGTCATCTTGTTTCATACCGTTTTTGGGATCCACATATTTGTCTGTTGTTCGGAGTGCATGTTGTATACGGTAGAGGTGTCCTTTAAAGTTCCACTGTACGTGCATAGACGAAGAAAGGAGTAAACCCTTCCCTACGCGGGCACGCTACAATTTTATACCGTTTAAGAATCAAAGTTGGCCTGGACAGAATATAGATACACCGTGCAGTAGTTGAATGGATAGAGCAGTCCAACTATGGCTCTGTTTATATGAGTCGGGCTAGGCCATTAGCGAGTTGGCTCGGCCTCAGGTGAGACTCTGCTTTCTGGTCACAACTTTGTAAACATTAGTTTGTGTTGATATACAAGCCTGGCCGGCCCGCTTTTTCCGAGATCTCGGTGCCGGAATCCCGCCTCAAACGGGCTGACTTCTCACATATAAACGGAAAAAACGGGCCAACCCGCCTGTGATGCACACGCGGTATCACTTATGGTGCCAAGGGCCTGGCCTGCGTACCTTCTTTCTGCTCTAAAGTTGTAAGAATCGGAAAATATTTCTTCGTTCTTTCAAGTGCACACAAAAGATAGCACGTGGCAACTAAGAGCTGGGCTCACTATCGGATCTCTCATACAAACCCGGGCTGGCTTGTTGCTCGCTAATGGGCCAGCCCGCTTTATATAAACAGGCCCTAAAGTAAAGTTTCTCTATCAGTTCTACTACTTGCTCAGTGGATCCAAGGTTTCATAAAAGCGAGTTGCGACTTGCCATTAAAATAAATGTGACTCCCAATCCAAATGATACTGAAAAGAATAATTCGTCTATTTATTTTGGTTCTTCCTTGTGATTCTTGGTTGAAAAAGTGGGTTATGAACGAATTTCGATAAATTGCCGACTTCAACTTTCTAATGGTCCTAAACAGTTCTTATTTTGCGAAATGGTACCTACCATGAACTGTGGGGCGACATTCTTGGTGACATTTTCCTCTGGATTTGTTCCCAGCAGGAACCACGTAGCGCCAAAAACATATATGCCACATACAAACGTCAATCCTGACCTAAACGACGAAAGAAAAGAAAAGAGGTTAACTTTGTAAATTTAACGTATCGAACTATTGACGAAAAGGCTTAGACAGAGTTCTATCATTCTAATTTGTCCTTGTGCTAAGCCTATTTGGCAAAAGCATTTTTGAATCCAAGCAACGATATTTTTGAGCCTTTCAAACTGGGTGCGAAAACTCGGCCTGAAACACTACAATACGGGATATATGAATAAGAAGGTAGTATATCAAATGAACCGTTCTGAAAAGTGTTGTTGTGTTGCATGAAATGCTCAAGAGAATGAGGGATATATCACAAAATGACTAGGAATTATATATCTAGAACAAGGTATACTTTTGACCGACCCGACCATTACTGTTTTAGTTTAGCAGTTTGCTTGTTTGTTTTCAATTTGTTTTGAGTGGGCTTGTCAGGATTTCTAGCTACTGAAAGCTAATTTAGGCCCACTGTGCATGCCGCATCCAAGCACGGGACCCCTAGTTTAACGTCCCTTCCGAAGGACGGCGAGGTGAGTTGCGAGGTCAGGCCTCAGTGGTCACCCATCCGAAATCTGACCTTACTCGACCAAGCTTAACTTCAGTCACCTGACGAAGGCTGTATAAGCCACTCGGCCACTCACCCCGCAGTTGCCACTGCTGGATAGTTCTTGCCGCTCCCCAGTATGGTAAAAGCATCCAGTAATTGATCTTAGTATCAGTTGTATGCACAAAGAAGAGTTACAATTGGGTTAGTCTGGAAATGAATTTTTTATCGTGCATCCCACCAAATTTCCTCCAACGCTCATGGTCCTGAAGGGATAAAATGGGAAAAAAGAGTTTTGCTTGAAAGCAAGCAATTGACGACAACGCTAAAGGTGACAACAGAGGCTTTTCGTTCTGTGATAACTTGCCTCTGAGAAACTATCGATTGATTTGAATGGTTTATTACCATGAGACACAAAATGTACATAATTCCCTGATGCCATTTTGAGCGCATTTGTCCAAAAATTCATTGGATTGGAGATCTATGGACAGGGACAGCGATTTGACCAACTGACACTGGGTGCATAATTTCAACCGTGACTTTCTACGGAAAACGACATGAAATTTCTACGTAATGTCTATTGGAAAACGGCATTAAGGGTCCATCTTCATCTAACTTGACGCCAACTTTTTCACTTGAATTATGATATCCCACAAATGGCTCGGAATTTTTTGCAATCAGCCTAATGTACGCCATAATAGCTCTTCGTGTTCATACCTCTGATGTAAAGGGGCTGGGTCCTAGTGACAGGAAGACAAGAGTTCTGGTGTCTAACGCTGCAAGTTCTCAAGATAAATATTTCACAGTTACAATGCTTTTACAGCAGAAATATTTGATGGCATAGAAGCCATTTCCATGTTTAGTGTTGTAAAGCCATGTGCAAACATGTATGAATGATGCGCAAATACGAAATATATATGAATAATTGAAAGTTTAACTTTACCACGTTCTATGATGAGAATATGAATGTGAAAGAAATGAATGACGGACTACATGAATTTGATAACCTGTCTCAATACATGGACCAGAATGCGTCTATGCACGTGTTTCGGTCTGTTTACGGGATTTTCAAGGAATATGCCTTAACATGATCTCGATCAAAGCACAGAGTCTGATCAAGGTTACAAATAACCTGTCGAAGGAACTGAGCACTGTATGATTCCACAGAGGGGAAGGAGACTATGTACATTTCAGGTAAAGGGGGCATGCCCTTGGAAAGGGTTTAATTTCATGATTATGGTGTTACAGACAGTATTGATTTTCCCAATTTTGGTACAAGGAACAGTATAAATCTTCACGAAATTGACACAAAGAATGATATTAATTTTTGCGATCTATGCCAAAAAAGCGAGTACATAGGCCAGTTTTGCAAAAATAGCAAAAGGATGAGTATACATTTTCCAGAAATTGGCACAAGGAACGGCGATGTTTTTGAAGACTGAGTAGCATGCTCCCAACCAAAATTTTGCCTCATCTCAAGGTGCTCTCCTGTAAGCTCTTCTTGAGGTTTAAATCAGGTGCGGATCCAGCCTAGACTGGAAGGAGAGCAGCTTCGAAGGAGGCCAAAGATGGGTCAAAACTGGATGCGCGCCGAAGGCGAGCAAAATTTCTAACCACGTTTACAAACTAGTTTGTTGTTATAATGAATATTGCCTTGATTCGCCACGGCATCTTTTTGGTACGTTCAGAGGCCGAAGTTGAAGGGGGGGCAGTTTGGAGAGGGGGCACCAAAAACATAATGAGGAATGAGTGCGCCGAAGGCGAGAGAAAATATTTGGGACTGTTCAAGAGAATTCTCTGGATTTTCTACTAAATAAAGTCTTAGTTTATATGTTTCCCCGCATTCAGAACGAAACACTGAAAAAAGAGGGAATTTGGGTCAGGATAAAGGGCGCTGTTCTTGCCAAAGAGGGGGCACCAAAGCTGAGTGTTCATCGTGAAGGGTGGCAGTTGCCCCCATTTGCCCCCTAGATCCGCCACTGGGTACGTTCTGTCTAAAGCAGACAAAACATTTCTTTAATGTCATGAATAAGGAAGCACTTCTGCCAGAAAGGGTCTCCAAAAGTTTTCTCCTGAAACTGACCTCAGTTGCTCCTTAAAATGAACCTCTTCCTACAGTGCTAAAAAATGCCCCTCTTGGAAGTGTTGTGTTTCTCCAAGTAACAACAGCCGACTCCACCTGTCACTGTACCGTGGATAACACCGGATACCAAACAAGGGTACTTATGCGTTTGCCCTAAAAATACTCTTAACTGCGAGTCGCTCTGTGAGGTTTTACTGTGTCTTATCTGGCATGACGGTGCAGAGGCAACGACGTAAATTTTTTGATTTTACTGTTTTCCCATCCAGAACAGTGTGCGCAGTCATGACGTAGTTCTTGGTTGACACAACTGCAAACTGCATCATCAGCCTCCTCGCGTATTGACTCATCAAAAATACGGAGATACAGAGTTTGGTCAGTGAAGAAAAGGATGGGAGCAGCATGCTTTTCGGCTTCAATTCGGCAAAACTGTTCACTTTGTGACCTTTCACAAGTAATCTCACCTAATTTGCTATGATTCTACCGTTCGACTTGAAGAACCTAAACTTTTTGAGAAACATAGAATAATTCCAAAATACCACGGTTAATGGATAGTTACAAAATGTTTGGAAGCACAAGCCTTTCATTCTTCTCGCTTACGAATTGAATGTAGAAATTTGACAGTGTCACATTCTCAGATGTTTTATATACGCTAGAGATATAAAATACGCTATAATTTCGAAACTCATCGGCAGAAAAAAATCAAATGGTTATAGGAAAGAAGGCTTTTTTGAGCCATTCGGTTCAAAGAAATTGGTCGTGGCTCGCTGCTACACAGCAGACCCCCACCAGATGCTAGCAACGGTTTTAAATGATATCTTGCTTCACCGTAACTATGGGACAGGTCATTATTTCTCGCTGGGGAGGGGGTGGAAGAAATTTATCAATATTTCGTGAAATTTTTGTGAGCCCTCTCTTATTTCCCAGAAAATTTTGGTGACCCCTCCGACACTGTCGAAAATATTTTCAACCCCCATCCCAGTACATCTGTACATGGTAACGGTGTCATCAATCTGAGAGCATTTCAAGCGCTTGAAGATTTACATTGTCAAAGTAGCACATGAGCGAAAAATGCCATTTCAAATCAGACAAAAAATACGAAATAAGTAGCATTTGCATAGGAATTACAGTACGATGAATTATCTAGTGTCAGAAGAGAACTTACTTCCCAGAGAACTAGCATTTAAGAATTTGTCAGATTTGCCTTTGACTATTTGCATACCCCCTCCATAACATGTAAAATATTTTTCGCCCCCATCTTTTCCTTAAGTAGGTAAAATTTTGGTAACCCTTCCCAAATGTCTTCCACACCCTCCTGAGCTGGAAACAATGATCGGTCCCTATCAAAATCTTGTGCAATCTTGTTCTTTTCTGTCAATACTTGATTTGTCTTTTTATGGGAAGAGAGGTTAGGACAAAGTCACAAGAGAGAACCATGGTTAGGGAAAGGGCAGAGTGAAGGCTGTTGAAACCTTACATGCACAGGCTTTCCCTTCGAAATGCGGAAAATGACAACAAATTTAATGAAATCGACAACTGAAGGATCAAGCTCTCCGTGGTTGACTTTTGAGGAGTATTGAGGAGTCGGGGCTGATCTTTACGATCTCGGATCATATTGACATTTGATACGACGAACTTGACACCAAGATAATGGATGAGGAGCAAAAGCTCATTTATATAAATTCAATTATAATTTTGCCTGGGAAGATAGCTTACTGTGAGAGCACCAACTTGGCATTTTGAATTTTTGCAGAACTCACAGTCCAGAGATTCATTGTCGAAATATTGTTCTTTGTCCTTGGAGATTTAGACGAGTTGCTTGCTGCTTCGAAAAGAGTATGATGGAATTCTACCCCCTTTCAATCTAACTTGACCAATCTCGTCCCCAGGGCCTTTTGTCATCGTCCAAAAATGACAAAAGCCCTGGGGACGAGATAGTTGTGTGACAAATTTCACACCATATACCGAGAGCTATATTTACACGTCGGTGAAAAATTTCCTGAAACAAAACAGGCTTCTGCGTCCAGTGTCAACAAACTGAGCAGAACAAGCGGCCTTCAGATCGGGTTCAGTGACGCAACACAGTCGCTAAGAACAAATAAACATCGTTGTTCAACGTTGCCCCAACAAGACAAACAAACAAATGTTAAAGTAGCGCACGTGTGAATACAAAAGATGCATTTCCTTTACCAGGCTTTCATTTGTTCTATTGTTCTGGGTTATTGTTTCATCTATTGTTCTCGTAGAGGATAAACAATTGTTAACACATGCTGATTGCAGTACGTCACAAAATAGTATTTCTAAAGTTCAAATCACACATCGAAGAAGTAAAGCAGACTTCTTTGTATGTTGGTTGGGTAATAGATCAGTGAAGTATAATAAAATTTTTGTTACATCTCACCTGATTGCATTTAATTCAACTTTCTCGCTCACTTTGTGGCAAATTTCTGGGATGAGTGATAAATGAGAAATTTGAACTGCTGCCCAACCAAACTGGAAAACCACAACGAAACTGCTATAATACAGCAGCAAAATCGTAGGCGAGGAACTGTCACACTTCAAACATAAATTGAAGATAAATGGGAAAGACAGGAGCACACACAAGCTTCCAATTAGATGCCAAAGTTTCCTTCGCCCATAACATTTGCAGTTTGTTTTATCGCAGCCATAGCCAATAAAAGGCGTAAAAATTGCATCTGCCACTTGCCCGATTAGCAAAACAAGTCCTGCACTTGCATTTGATAGCGACACTACCTTTGTCATGTAAAGCAGCAGATAACTAAACCAGCAATTTGCACATAAATCGTTAAATACATGTCCAACTCCATAAGAAATCTTCTGCAAGACAGGCAACTTTTGAGTGTTTGTTGCGCTCCTTTTATTTCCACCACAAATTTTTTGAACCGCGTTTCTTAGCATTGTGTTGGTATAGTGAAAAATTCGCAGAATTCACAATGTATGAAAGCTCAGCCAAGTCACTTCAGTGCGAACTACCAGCAAAAGAACTCCAAAATATGATCGAATAATTTCTTGTTTATGATTCAACACCAAATTTCGTGTTTGTTTTCAAACTTTTTATGCAATCATTGCAACACATCTCAGCCACCCAGGTCTGTAAATACTTCTTAAAATCCTCTGGATCCAATTTTCCAGCAGTTTTCTTGAATAATGCTTGATCTCCTTAACTTGATATAGCGTATGACATGCGAAACCAATCCCTTCTCTTTGGAAATCCTTGCTGATCGACTAGATTCATTTCAAAACTATTTTATGGTTCGAGATGTGGATTGTTAAATAATTTGACTGTACTGTCAAGTCGACATCATCTCAGCACGCACTTCCCTGACCGATCACTCTTTCAAGTAGTTTGATTCATGCTGTTTACATATTATGGACTTTGGCCTGGCCTTTGTGATATTTCACGCCATTGCCTTTTGTTCATTGTGGTGGCTTCGATTGTTTTTCTGTGCACATGACGCAACACAATAGCATGGTTTCGAATATCGCTGTGGATTGGTTCCCTGTGATTTGCACGGGCATAGGGACATCTTTGATCTTCAATTGACACCGACGAACTTTTACGACGTTGCAGGCCAATATCTTTCAACGATTCTAACATTTGGGCGACGACGAACATCACCTTGAGGGTTAATCAGATATCTTTAACAAACGATTCTTCTGGAATTCTATTTAAGATAGCAATACATTTTTGCAACAGGCTCTTGCCGCCATCTTTAGCATGACAGTTGGTGTCCAGTACGTCGCAAATGTTTGCAAAAGCTAACTTATTTGACTTTGACACCACGATTCGTAGAGCTACAAATTCAGCATGACAATGTTCTAAGAAGGCTAGCCTTGCGTGAGAGTCAACTGATTTGGTTTTATTGAGGTTTCTCTCCCTAAATACTGTTCAGGGCACAGAAGTTGCAAATTTCGTTGCCTTCAGCCACAGCAGTGTCCCGCTTAGAAGAAACAACATTTTCAACTCGAGGTCTGATGTGTTTCTTATAAAATGAGATACAAACTCCAAATCAGGGTAAAGTTTCTTATTAGTAAAATCATGTTCAATCAATTAACTACTTAGACACAAGCTCTATGATCGTCATACAAAACAAACAGTTCTTACTTTCAAGAAAAGCTACAGTTATTCCAGGAAGGTGCTTTTTTGCGTCAGTTGCATGCAAAAGTCTTGTTTTCATTTGAATATGTACAGTTTGATTCAACAGCAAACCTGAGTTTATGTTTTTCAAATTTCTATTTCATGCATAGTTTCTGAATAAGAAACCTTTTTCGACACTTATAGTACTTAGAATGTACAGAGGTAAGATCGAGTTGAGGGGGCCAGTAACGGAAACACTAGCCTTGTAAAAACTAAGTTTGGGAAATATAGTTGTTCGAAAATTGCACCAACTTATCTTTAGGAGCTGATCAAGCAAGGAATTTTCCGACGGGTACATCAATCCTCCTACGCCTTAGTAAAAATATTATTTTTCTACAAAAGCCCTGAAATATATTTGTTCAAGAAATCTTGTTCGTTGTGTCAAAAGACTGAAATATCCCAAAGCCCTCGGAGTTCTCTTGCTCATTTGCAATATAATCACTTGAAACCATTCTTGTAGGAAATGAATATTTCAAAACTCAGATAACTTTGTCATCAACATCACAGGATTTTTTTTGGGAAACTCATAGACGTAGGAACCAGGGGGCACTGGGGGCACGTGCCCCCCAAGATTTTACAATAAACGTGCCCCCCAAGATTTTACAATAAACAAAGAAGTGCACTTTTTATCCTTAGAAAGTACCCCCTTTTTCTTAAGAAAAAAGTGCCCTCGAAGTGTCGTGCCCCTCCAAGTTTGAGATACTTCCTACGTCCCTGGGGAAACTACAGTTTTCTTTGGAACTTGATCACTAGCAAAAGGGAAAATACAGCTGGATACGATGAATGGTAGTCTGTCAAACAAGATCAATCATAATCGTTCCCATATAGACAAATACGGTGAAATAAAAATGATAATAACCTAGGCAAAACAAAACCAAACAAAGCATTGACTTTGATGATGTAAAGCCACATATCAATATTGGGCCTAACAAGCTTATGAAGTCTGATGGTGTTTTCAGTACATGTTGTTCCAAAGGATTTACATGAAATGACAAAGATGAGAAACTCAAATGTAAGATTAAGAAACTTGAAAGAATGTACGAAATTACAGTATTACTCTTGTCGTGTAATACATGCGACTGAAATCCAAAGCATTATTTTCTTTGAGGTTTCATGTCTGTCGTGTCAGAGCCTGAATCGATCGACATCTTTCTACATTTCGAAGAATTTTCGAATGTGCACAATAATGATAGAAACTCTAACGCCACTCAATCGAACCTCGCGTATAAAAGTTTACAAAAATAACGCTCGATCCAGGCTCTTTTGTAGAATAGCTAAAAGGACCATTGAACCAATAAACTAGAAAGACTTCATGGATCATCCAAACTTTTTTTCAGTTTAAAGTTTCTTACAGCTGGTGTTCAAACTGCAAGAATCAAGAATTTCAGGAAACTAGAAATTTTACCAAAAATTTAAGTTATCAACTGTGAGAATTGTGAAGAAACTTTCAGCATTAAGTAATATTTTCAGCAGTTTTAGAGTTTTGACAATTATCTGTGCAGCACTGTAGAGGCAATACTGTGGAGGGATAAATTCGGTCATGTCTAGGATATGAGCATATCATCAATTCTTGTTCAAGAAAAGCATTGACCGTCGGAAGATGGCCAATAAGAAAAGTGTTGACAAATGTTGCCCAATGCGAGGAATGTACCACGTTTCCGAAAAGGCGTGAGGTTTTTCAAAACAATACGATTTTTAGGGTTTTCTTACGGATTTTTTTCAAAAACAAAGGATTTTTGCCAAACGTGTAAGAGCTTTTTGCGGAGTGATACGCCCATCGGTCCATGCTGAAGGTGACTTCTTTACTTAACGTCACCTCGATAGCTGTCGCCCTTCTCAAAATACAACCTTTCATAAAACCTGCTTGATTTGATTTTCAATGGCCTTCAGTCACCTGCACAAATGTTATCAGGGTCAGAATCAAGACAGGTATGATAAAAAATCTAGCATCCATACAGCCTGTTGATACAGCGGGTACTAAATGCAAGCTTTGTCGCAGTGGTTGTGAAAAGCTCACAGCATCAATAGAAGATATTTTGATCTCAAAATGCCACGTTGAAACGTAGCCACCTGATCAACAAATAAATGGCCTAACAAATGAACAACCAAGTCGTGAAGATGCTTATTAATGAATCAATTCATATTTTTATATTTCATGATACTAGCAATCGACACGATGAATACGCGCTTGAGTTGAATGTTCACTTGATTTTTGATGCTGTTAGAGGAGTTTGAGACGGGGAATAAATTTATTGAAAGTTTTGTAGGGATGCAACCTGTGAAACTGCAAATATTAGAAGCATCGTTTGTGCTGCCCCTTTCAAGACCTGCTTGACGTCGGCAAAACATGCAGCATCTTATTAAATTCGCTCACAATGTGCTAAAAATATGTGATAGGCTCAATTCACGAGTTCCCTGTGGAAAGTCTCAGCATTAGAAACAAAAATAAGATGAAGAGATGAACATCGGTCGAAGATTAAGTTAACACGAACAAGTTTGCCTTCCCGTGAAAGTCTGTATACAAATTCTCAGGCAGTTTAACATTCGAGTTGGCAGACTGCAATAAATCTGTAGATTTCATACGGCTGGCAATCGACTTGGACTAGGGGTGTATCGCTCTTCCGAAAAAACGTGCGAGATTCCTAACAAATAGGATTTTCAGGGCTTTCAGCAGATTTTTCTTTAAAACAAATGGGTTTATGTTGAAGGTGTACACGAATTTCAGAGGGTGAATTACCCCTCGGCTTTGCTCTCCACTATCTAAATGTCAAAAATTTTGATAAAAAGGAACAGTTAAATATCGGAAACTGCAGGAATTTGTTACAAAGCTATCACGCTGAAGTAGAATTCATCTTTTTTCAAGAAGCAGCTTCAAAGAAACGGAAGGCTCAATGTCTTAGAGATTGGAACACATGCTATTTAGGTCCTCCTCTTCACAGCGGCTGTATGCGTCAGAAATGCTGATGCCAGATAAAAAACTCGCGCCATTTGCAAAAGCTTCGGGCTCAGGACAGGAAGTGACGTCACAAAATCTATGGAGGGTTGTCGGGCATACTATCTTCACTTTGCCAAATGACTTCACGAACGCATGAATCTCTTTGATATCTGCAGTAGTTTCTTTTCACTGTGATTGTTAGAAGTTATAGCAAATGAGACAATAAACAGAGGTAATACTTTAAATCATTATTCAGATGCTTGTGTTTTGGTTTTAACATGACATAACAGTGAAAATTCCACCTTTTCTTAAAGCAACTACCAAAACTTAAAAGGTTGGTTCTTGTCTTTTCAGAAACACTTGATGAAGCTGAAAAAATCGGAGTCATTTTGCAGCTTCAGCAATTCCATATGTGTAAGGAAAAACCAGTTTCTGTTTGAAAAGTCCCTGCTCTCTGAATATCAAGCTGATAATATTGGCAAATATATCACCTCATACTGGACATGTTCAAATCCATTTTTGAAATCAACAAGCGTTCAACAACAACAACGTTCAGCAACAACAACGTTCAACAGACAGTCGACATTCAAATTTTTACACTATTACTGTCCATGTTGGCCTTACGTCCAATGTGAAACCGGTTCAAGTATTTCTTCGTAAAAAGGTATCTTATATTTAGCACTTTGCATTCAATGGCATATTTAGTTGTATTTTTAGAACCTAGTCATGATAGCAGGCTGAAATGATTCTTATCAAATGGGTTAAAAAACGGACTCATCATGATAAAGAGAAAACCCGCAAATTAAAACCTTCATTTTTGAAGAACCTGCAACCTGAATTTATATATTTATGCCCAATAAAGAGGTAAACAAATGATTTGTGGTGCAAAACTTAAAGAGAGCTTCAAATGATGAGCTAATCATGATTCACCCATAGACTTGATAACAATACCGTAATCTTTAGAAAGAAGATTGTTAACTCCCGTGAATTAACAACGACCAAATGATCTTGTAATTAGAGAGAAAACTTTCGTAACCTTTGCAGGTTTTAATAACCTACTAGCCAATATCATTGCCTTGATATCCAAGAAGCAGAGGATTTTCAAACAGGGATCGTTTATTACTCACCCGGTGATTGCTTCCAACAGAAATCAATTATGCAGCTAAAAAATCCTTTTGCGGTGAGTTTTAATGAAACTAATGAGAAATAAACTGATAATCAAGACGAGAAATATATCTCGCAAAAATATATCGACTATGGGAATGACAACTATAGACATTTGAAATTATTGATTTGGCTTCTCATCGTCAGGTTTCCCACCTTGAAATTGTCTTCTTAACGAATCTACGAGTTCTGGGTTGTCTTGCTGAAGTTGTTGTGCGAATTGTTGAGTTCTGAAAGAAAAAAATGTTCCAATTGATACGAGAATGGCAAATTGACAATTTCAAAATGCTACCTTGAATTTCCAGAGCCATGAACACATCACGGCTACACAGTAACTGAAACCGCTGCGATGAAGATCTCTTGAAATATGGGAAATAGTTATGCCACTTCCGAAAAAAGAATATTTTCTGTCCAAAAAGGAGGGACATTCCATTTCATTTTCATTCTTATCAGTCTTGATACATGAAATATCTTTCAGCAAATGAACAATCTGTTAACAATATTTTTTTCTATCAAGATTAAAAAACTACAATACATAATGTTATATTACACTGTGCCAACCATAGTGAAGAAAGACAAAGTCACCAAGTCTTCACTATGGATGGCACTTACAAATCAAATTAATTTTCTATACAAACAAAGGACAAAACCACAAAACCAAGACACAATACGCATAAACGACAACAAAACAGCTAAGCCAAGGCATATTATTGGTCAAAGAAATTAGAGCTATTCAATTCGTAGCTGTAAAACGAGAGAAAAATATTGCAGTGCACAATATTTGTTAAATGATAAGATAATAACAATAATATGAATTGCTTTACAAAGGGGTCGCATTTCCGTCCTCTGCATTTAAATGTTCAGAAGATACTCTCTAAACTCTTTCTTGAACGAGAGATTGATTCTAGTTCTCAAATACTGTCAGAGATATCGTTTCAGTAACTGACACCAGAGAGGGAGAAACGTCCTTTTGCATACTCTTAAGCTAACTTTGGGAATTGGCAGATCTATACAACTTCTGGTTCTATAGTTTAAAATCAGAGATCTTTCAGTAAACTTATGGCGAAGATTGTCGATACAGAGGTCATGCAAATTTTCTATGTCATGACTCCTTGGTGAAAAGAGAACAAAGACTTCACAGTGAGTCATTTACAAGTCTTTCCGTCCTTATACCAGACATCCTCCATTAGCTTCTTTGCCCTTATTCAGAGGAAGGCTGATGCTTTTTCTGAACAGCATACGCTTCACTTCTCAGTTGTCGTAAGCTTCAGAAGATTTTAATTCATAGGGTAAATTCGGCGCCCAGCAGAGAGCGAGTTTATAAGAGTTGTGAGTTTATTAAAAACAGTCCGATTCTTAAGGAATTGTGCACCGCTAAAAGCTTGCATTTGCAAAGAGGGACAGGTTAAGAATATCCAGTTCAAATCGAAGCTGCACATAAACCGTGAACAGCAGATCGCCAAAGAAACAATGCTATGTCTGAGTGTTTCTTTTTCCTATTTATAAACAAGCTTATCTTCTATTGCACATCCCCTCTAAAGCTACAATTGATAGCTTTCAGGATTTCTGACTCAGAAAAGGAATTAATAAAGATACTCATACACTCTCCGAACAGACAAAACGGACAATCTGCAATCTCGATGGGGTTTCAAAGGAATTAATATTTCAAATAATAGTCAGCTTAGCAAAAACACTGTAACTGTAATCCTCAAAAACCTCAGTTCCAAGAAGATATCAACAAGGGCAACTTCTACGAACACACGAGTACACAATGTATTTTCTCAAGTCAACATCAGAATGAAATACAGTTCCTATTTAAATCTCTGATTGTGTCCCTTGTAACGAGAAAAGACACAAGGTCATTATGTTCTCACTTTGTAATACACTTACGATAAACTAGCCATTACGAGGTACATGAAACATAACGAAAGGAAAGGGTGGAGCTGCAGCAACGTATCTCGGAAATTCACAGCATTCTCTTAATGTGTGATATGGTGGCATCAAGGCTCATTCTGTTTGCGATTATATTCACGTGTGAACTGCCAAATATTAGGTGATTGCACAAGACTACTGTATTCATATCATTAATATCCATGGCAGGAATTTTTCAGAGCTGACCAAAGAGATCTGCAAGCATTAGGCCATACTGTGGGCAGGGCACGAGAAAGTGCCCATTGTCCTCTTTTCCGGTACCATGATTACAAATTGGGTTGAGACATTCAATATATGTCGAAATTTGTACTCTTTATCGACAATATTGACAGAAACTATTCCTAGCTAATTAAACCATCCCCCTAACTATCAGTGTAGTGCCTAATCCTTAGCGGATGGGCCATGTCATTCGCTTTGAAAGAAATTCCTCTAGAAAGCGGGTGTTTTATGCGAAGGTTGCCCGGGGGGGGGGGTAACTTAACTTGTCTATGGTA
Organism: Aurelia sp. 4 Dawson et al 2005; assembly: GCA_964019985.1. Classification (NCBI taxonomy): domain Eukaryota; kingdom Metazoa; phylum Cnidaria; class Scyphozoa; order Semaeostomeae; family Ulmaridae; genus Aurelia; species Aurelia sp. 4 Dawson et al 2005. The sequence continues at coordinate 6,956,026 of OZ026493.1, read as the reverse complement.
CGGGGTTGTGCCATTTTTTAGGGTACCTTTTTCATGATAGTTTCTGGATTTATGGGTATGGTTTTCAACAATTTTTTGCATCTTCCGGACTTATGGGTATACTTTTCTCTCAGAATTCAGTTATTGGTGAGCTTTTTTAGCATTCCCTGATTTATGGGTATGATTTTCAGAAATTCTCCAGATTTATGGGTATACTTTTGAGAAATTTCTCCGGATTTATGGTATACTTTTGAGAAGGTTTTCCGGATTTATGGGTGGTACTTTCACGATTTGAATGGCACAACCCCGTATCTTGGAAACTCAAGTTACCCCCCCCCCCCCGGGGAAGGTTGGAGTAAGCAGGCGCAGTGGAAATTTGAACTAAAAATGTTCACGCATCGCTGTGCATTCAAAGCTATGGACTATAACTTAAAAAAATGTACTTCCAATGACATTACTAGATATAGAATAAATAACAGCCTGAAGGTTTCACTGATTGGGATAAAACCATCGAAAATATTTTTAGAAAGATGGTATGAGGTGGGTTACTCAAACACTTCAGGGAGCAGGAAAAATCAGTAGATTCTTGAAAGTTAATTCCTTCTTTAGGTGCTGTTTATATAAGGGAAGTCAGCCCTTATACGGGGGCGAGCCTTTTGAAGTGGGCTGAATTCCATTTTGCGTTTACATGGAGAGTTAGCCCTTCTTAAGTGGGTGAGACATGATGAAGCAGACCATCCAAATCCTATTGCTCTAAGTTAAATCCATCATTTTGCTGAGAGGGCTAGCCCTCTTCATTGCTCTTACAAGGAGAATTTCCAGCCCTCCTAAGCGAGATCTTGGGTATCAAAAGGCGAGATCTCGCCTAGGGGGGCTAGCGCTCCTTACATGAAAACGAAAAATAATTTTATAAAGGATAGGACCAAAAGGTGACATCTCAGCAAAGAGGGCTGGACTTCCTTTACCAAAACAACACCTTGGAAATCTAAGAATCAAAGATAAAGAAAATACTTACGCTCCAATCACCTCCGACATATTAAAAGGTGGTGCTTGATTTGCACCAGGTGGAGCTGTTTCTCCTTGAGCACCATTATCTGTTTGAGCCGCAGCATCACCTCCACCAGCAGGGTTCATTCCACCCATCATGCTGGAAAACCTGCAAAAAGGAGCCCGGTGTCAATGCTGGTATACGATTATAGTGGTACTTTATTGCCAAGGAGCTGTAACTTCTGCCCGGACCCAATGTGCTTGCGAGGATGTTGTTTTAAATGAAAAGAACGCACTGGGGGAGCAAGGGTTTGTTGCCAAGGGAGGTACTTACTTTCTGAATATATAAGCAGGTGACGTAGAAAAATCTGAAAAGACACCCTGTCTTGGAGTCATATTCCCGAAAATGATATCCAGTCCCGGAGTAAAATTTTCAAAAACAATACCCTGTCCTAGAATTCCTTCAACGAAGATCGCGTACTGTCCTGGAAATTTGCCGGAAACCTGTCAGAAAATGCGGCAATTTTGTCATCTAACAAGTCTAAATCACACTTGGGTAGTGCTAATGGCATACAACTACGTTACAAACTCGTTATGGACCAGTGTCATGGAGCTGGTTATAGAAAAATGGTAACTTGTCCTGGAGCAAAAAGCCGGAAAATGATACCGGGTCCAGCGGCATGTCCCTGTATGGAAAAACATTTTAAGTGCCCTCCCGGGGGTTTGTTGACGTATATAGATTCGGTTAACTTGTAAGACATATCTTTAAAAAACTAATTGCAAATAAAAAAATGCTAAGTTTCAAGTGAAAATTAACTTAGTTGATACTGGGGTCACTCCATGATCACAAGCGACTCTAATAACAGCGGATTTCATAAGGTTCTCAAAATAATTTTCCAATGGGATCCAAATTCCATGAGTCAACTGCTAAACCATGACAACACGTTTTTCCTTTGTATCACAAAACTTTAACAAATACAGTCCGAGCAAAAATATGACTTAGTAAAAACCCTAAAGTTTTCGGTAGCACCAGTTCAAAGCCTTTCAGCTAACCTTTCATCAAAGTGGAAATAACTATGCATCCAAAATGAAGCACTTTAGATTTCATTGTGGAAAGAAACAAGAAGAAACGTTTCGGATGTGACATTGTACGCATGACTTTCTGCACAGAAAGTGATAAGTGTTGAATGCTTGACCACGTAAAGGCCTACAGTGATGATAGGTAATTAGTTATTTGCTACAATAGACCTTTTAGCTATTCTGAAAACGAATGTGGTTCGAACGATATTTCATTACAATTTGTAGAATTTTCGAATGTGCACAATTGCGATCGAAGCTGTAACGCCACTCTATCGAACCTCGCGTATAAATTTGTATAAAAATATCGCTCGATCCAGGCTCTTTTGTAGAATAGCTAAAAGGTCTATTATCTATTCGAGAACTTACATTTGCTGCATTTGTGGATTTTGCATAAAACTTGATGCCTGCAGAGAAATTGGTACTTCATTAGCTACGTTGTCAGCGTCAAAAAGTCACCTACATCAAACAACTACAGTTTTCAAAGCCACCCTCACTTTACTTAGCTCTGTAATAATTCCCTTACTAGAGTGCCGAATAATCGTCCTTCCCACTCATCACTATTTGAAACATTTTCCAACTTCCATTTTTATTCCAATCTTCCTTTTACCCGATTGCTCCAAGCCACCAATTTACTTCCATATCGAACCGTTTTCACCCCTCCCCTAATTATTCTCATTTCCCCGTTTATTCAGCACTCGAGAGTACACTTTCTGTTATGACTACATTTCAGGGCTCTAGCTATCACGCATATGATTCAAGATTCAAATACTGTAAAAGCTCTATTGAGCCCCCTCTTTATTAAGGCCCCCTCTCTAATAAGGCCCTTCCCTCTGAGTAAAAATTTGAAATAAGCCCCCCTCTCTATTAAGCCCACTTATACAAAATTCTAGAGCTAACCAAATATCTTCCATTTATCTAGCTACAAAACCTTGAAAGTTAATTTTAGTATGGTTTGGGATAAAATCTGTGTCGCATTTATGTATTTCAACCGTAAAATTGCATGTTGATTCTGCAAAATTTAGGATAAAGGAACTGAAAAGCTACCAAATATATCATTGTCACTTGATTTTTTGAATAAGCTCCCCCCTCTCTAATAAGCCCCCTCTCTATTAAGTCCCCCTCTGGAAGGTCCGAAATTAAATAAGTCCAAAGAGGGCCTAATAGAACTTTACGGTAGTTCTTATTGGCAAATGCCTTAATGAGATTATTGAGCAGCATATTACTGTGCTAAAAACTGCTTCTTGTTGTGTGTGATGCCATTGCACAAAATAAGTAAAATATAAGAATTTTTATATGAATATAAGAATTTTTATATGAATCAAATTAAGCACATGGTTTTGATGTTTGCAAACCGAACTTGCAAAAAATCTTTGCAACCACAGAGTCGATGATGGTATGGTAATCAATGATCTATAAAATGATTCCTCCATCATCAACGCAATGCAGGTGAACAGCTAAAGGGGTAACAATGTTCAGAAAGTACGGTACTCATCATAAATTTCAACAAAAGGAAAATATCGTGTGAACCAGAATCAACTTTATAAATTTACCAGCCAACTGAATAGAAACTTTCGATATCTCGCTTTTTCGAAACAGATAAAATATTTGGTATAGGTAAAAAATACCGTGGAAAGAAAGGTAAGTTGCCTATTGCACTTCTAGAGATGAGACTAGCCTTGCGTTCCTTTGGCAATCAAAACAATCATGATTGTATTGTTTGAGATTTTGACATTGTTTCGTTTCAAAGCAATTAGATCCAGCTGGCTGACTTTGAATGAAATCATGATCGCTTTGATCGCCAAAGGAACGCAAGGTAGACTTATGACGATGAGTCCCTTGTATCCCTGCGGTAAACCTTCTTGCTCGAGAGGGACTTGTAATGAAACAGTGAAAAACCGGGCCCTATTTTCTTGAATCTTCAATGGAATTATGATGGAATCATGGCTTCAAATCTCAATCCCGTGGGAGTGTTTACAATTCTTCAATCGAATCGAAACTGCTATCACATTTACACCATAACAATGGTAATCCACAAATCTCGCAATATGAGTGGTACTGTAGGAATTGCAAAGTTTGGGCCTGAACAGAGCCAGGTTTTTCAGAGTAATATTATGAGTCTATGTTGACTGAAGCGCCATCATCAAGTCAAAGAGCACAGGGAAACAAGAGACTCATCGTCATAATTCTAAGATGAGGCCACACTTGAAGCATCATTCTTGACGCGTTTCATATAATAATGAACGATCACGATGAGACAGAGTTGGATTCATGAGTCAGTAGCATAGGGGTGGAATAGTTCAAATCTTTAAAACATTGGGTGTTAAACTCTTTAACATCTGTTTTTGGAATGAAATACTTGAAAGGAGCTAACATTACTTTGCTGTAAATCTGCCCTGAAAATTCATAAAAAATTTGAAAAAATGAAAATCATCGTAAATCCTAGACAAATGGAGGATAAGTGATAAGATCTTGAAGATAACCACAGTTTATGAAGGATCGAGTGAGTCAAAGAAAAGTTCACGCGTTTGGCAGGCTGTGCAACAAAAAGTGTGTGACCGATATTTAAAACTAAAATGTTGATCATCAGTCAAAGGCTAAATCAGATAAGAAAACCTTGTTTGTTAAAATCGCATATCTTTAAGACCCAACAATTTGAAAAATGTTTGCAAGGGGTTTGTATGGGGATCGAGAATTCCACGTTCCATTCGGGTCCATGATTTATGTGGCATTGAAGTTCAAATCCTCAGTTTCAGAAATAGAGTTTTAATTTCAATAGCAAGTAAATTATGGACCAGAATGGAATGTGGAATCCTCATTTCCAAACATGCCCTCTACCAGCCTAATTCCTGGGTCTAAATGATAAGTGATTTTAACCAAACAAAATTTTTTCAACTAAACTAGCCTTTGGCTGATAGATTAACATTTCAGTTTTGAATATCGGCCTCCTACAGACATAGCAGAAACTGCGTAAAATTACGTCGTCGACCAATCTGAGACAAGGAAGAGTTTGAACAGATAAGCTTTTTGAAATGATAAATCAAGAGTTTAAGGCCCTAGGAAAAAAATATCAAATGTTGCCTAATTTCGATATCTGTTGCAGGGAGCTGGGGGGCTCAAAGTTATGAGTTTTCGCGCTTGCGTGCGCAGTTTCGGCTCTGTTTCTCCTACATTTTATTCCATAACTCGCCACACACGTAAACCTTTTTTGATTCACGCGGTAGTCGACAGTCTACAATAGAATAGTCTCAATTGGTGCAATGCAAAAATCTGCCGCTCTTCTGGGTTTGGTTTTAGAAATCTCATAACGTCACACCATCAAATATGATAAATGCTGCTATTCTATAACGAGCTAAGATATCACCTGATTTCCACGGCAGATTCACGGCAAAGTACACTAAATTCCTTCAAGTTGTCAATCTAAAAGAAACTTGATAGAGCTTTACACCCACCTTTTTAAAGCTTTGAGCTCTATGTTGAGTTCACCTTTACTTATCGAGACATGATCGTAAAGCAAATTATTTCCTTAAAGTTGATTATCAAAAGCTGAAACCAATGCTGGTACACCTAGTATATCAAAAAATAATTACCATATTCATGACTGCTGGGTTAGAAAGAAGAGAACCAATATCCAGACCACCAAGACCTCCAGGTAAGCCCCCAGGTAGGCCTCCCGGTAAGCCCCCTGGCATTCCTCCTGAAAAGAAAAATGCCTTGAAGAGCACAACGCAAAATATGAATAAAGGAGATAACACCAAAAGAGGCTATTTGCAGAGGATTGGCCTATTGAAAACATTTCTTGGGTATTTTCAAAGCAATATCGAAGGGTCAATATAAGCAGAAAAAATGAAAATAGCATTGTATCCTTACTGACTCTCAAATAAGACATTACGAGATATCTTTTCAAATTTTTAGGCTGCACTGAAAAGTACAATTCTTTTAAGCGGGTGCTTTAATGTTAAGTGTACTTTCGTCGTTCTGCAACCGAATGAATATTGGTCAACATTTCTTTTCCTTTTTATCTTTCGTATGATTTATGAAAATCAGCTTCAAAACGGATAAAAAATATTTATTTTTCATAGCAGTAGTTGCTGGAAGCTAAGTTACTACCATCAGCAAAGCAAAACTTGCAACGGGTCGTGCTTCGCAGGAAAACAGTGGACTGTGTCTCAACAACTTTTCAATGTTCCAGTTAACTTTTCAAATAGCTCCATCAGAATTCTGAACACAGATTTAAGGTTTAAATTTGTCTCCTTTTTGAACACTGCAGAAGTTTAATTAGGATTACTGCGTTGATTAAGCATCAAGCACTCAAATTACATACAACTAATACGAAAAAGCTCAGGTAGAAAACGACTTCTCTTATGAAAGGCACAGTTTAACATGCTGTTTCAATCAATAACAAATCAACAGAACATCTGGAGCTAATGACGTATTTAGTCAAATTTAGTCAATAGTAAATAGGCAACCCCTAAGTTAATGTAATGAGCTGCAAAAATTGTCTGACCGCTTTATAATCAAATTATGTACATGTGCAAGCTAAATCCCTAATGAAAAACACAAATTCAAAATCACACTTTATCTTAGTCTACAAGTAGACCCGTTTTCCAAAAGAAAAAGGGTCCACGAAACAAAGAAGATAAGCTTGCTACGACCGCAAAATTAATTATTTCAATCCTCTTTAGAATAATGTGTGAAATGCGTCTTAACAAAGGCAGCATAAATTAAGTTCCAGAAATCTGGAAACTATAGCCGCAAGCTTATGATGTGTGTTTCGTAGACTCTTTCCTCTTTGTATGATAGGTCTAATCGTGTGCTAAATTATGTCCGGCTGAGGGTACTTGAAAATTGCGATCTGTCACAGAATAACACGTTTCCTAAATTGTGACCCACCCTTTAATTGATTAGTGTAGAGTAGTAGTTCCTTAACGAAAACGACTCAAAAGGGCTGCCTCAAAGTCTTGTGACACTTTTCATCCTTTGTTTTGCTTGTTTTCTTTTGTTTGTTTGTTTTCAATTTGTTTTGAGTGGGCTTTTAGCTACTGAAAACTAATTTAGGCTTACTGCGCATGCCGCATCCAGGCATGGGACCCATAGTTTAACGTTCTTTCCGAGGGACGACGAGGTGAGTTGAGAGATCAGGCCTCCGAGGTCACCCATCCGGAGTTTGACCTCACTCGGCAGAGCTTAACTTTAGTCACCTGACGAAAACTGTATAAGCCGCTTGGCCACTTACCCGGTAAAAAATATAAATCAATTAATCAATCAAAATCAACGTTAAAAAAATCAATGCAAGGCACAATGGTATTCGGAGGGAGTATCGTAGAAAGCTACGAACAGCGAAATTTCAAGTTTGAGACATAAAGGCCATCTCAAGCTCCAGTTTCTCCTGCCCTTCTCTTGATTTCAAACTTAAAATGCATGTTTGACATCAAAGATGTGGTTTGCAGATGATAAGCCAAAAGCTAGTATCTGTAAGGTTGTTGAACGTCCCACAAAACCTCAAGTACAAAACACTGCCACTCTAGTGCAGTAAACTCAAGAATATAAAAACCTCGTAGGCTAACACTGTGAAATGACACTAAGTAGATGCCAGTTATGCAACATTACCTATTACATAATTCATTATGCAACAAACTTAGTTTCATTTACAAAACTTCATGATCTTATGCATGGGTGTTTCCTCTGCACCAAATAAATAGCTCCAAACATTGTCAACCTCATCTTTCTGGAAGTATTCTGATGATGTAATCTTCCTTCCTTTAGAACTGGTTTAGTTGGAAACGAAAAACGTCTACCAAATGATATATTTATTTATCAAAGGTTTACTGCAACCTTACACCAAGCTCACCCGGCCGTAACTCAATCTCCATTCTACAGTGAAAGCAATCATTCACCTCAGTGTTAGCCTCCCAAGACATACAGCAAGTGCCTTAGTCACTTCAAAGTTCGCCTGCTTGTTGTTAACGGAGGTGAACTGTGGAAATATTCGGGGAGGAGGGTGAGAATTAGACGGAGGGGAGATGAAAGGAAAATTAAAGAATCCTATAAAAGAACTTTAGTCTTAATTTTAATACGAGACAAAATACACGCATTACTCTTCGGTAACAATGATATTGTCCTCCCCTGTGGCTGTGAGGTGCTTTTGTTGTTCTAGTTCCACCGTGTTCGCTTCCTCGGGGTTATATTCATTCAAATCATCATCAGCCATTCTCTCCTCGGCCTCAAACTCAACAGAAGATACGGTCATCTTCTCTGGATCAACATAGTACTTTTCAACAGAATTTTCATTTGACTGAAGGCAGACTTTGGTGCCTTATCTTTCTTCAGAATTAGAACAATCGGTATTTCGAGTCCACTTTCAGGAACTGGAGATCTTCTTTTCTTTTTGTCTTACGCGCGACCTGCTGAAGTGCCCCCGTAATTCAAGGAAAGTTGCAAAAGCCACTTATTTCTCTTAGTATACGACTCACAACATCTGAGGCTGTAATCTTACCCCATGAGGAAACATTTATTGAAATCGTGGATAGATTATGCACGTTTCCTTACCGCTGCTCCATCTTCAGCTTTTCACCAATTGTTGGTTTCCAAGCTGGGCAATGTATATGAAATCCGAAGGAGGCATAGCTGATTTCAATCCTTATCAAGTTCTCAGAATCGATACCACCTACATGGTCGTTCGTTTTCGATTGTTAAAATCGTGCTCTGCAATTCCATTCCTTGGAAATTGATTAGGCCAAAACTTTGAAACTTGGAAGAAGGATGGGGGACGAAAATCAAGGTGAGCGAAACTTTTGCACACGTGGGGGAAAATTAGAGGGGCAAATACTAAAGGGAGCTAAAATCGAAGGCAGGAGAAATTTGAAGTTACCACGGTATCATGTTAAAAGCAAAATCTGTACTGTACCTGGATTAGGCCCACCAGAGGTTGATCCCTTCTTTTCTGTAAGTTTTTGCTCGATCAGCTCTAAATTCTGCTTATATCCTGCATTCGTTGGGTCAAGTTCCAGTGCCTGAAATAACAAAATACCATTGACTGATCATGCAATTTGAAAAGATGAAAAGTGAATCCATAAACAGGCAATAATAACGTTTAAGAATATGGACGATAAAAAGTTTAAAAGAGTGTTCCTACTTTGATAACAAGGCCATTCTTCATTCGTGTCTTGTCAATATTGGTAACTCGTCCAGTGATAATGTTGGAGTTCAGTAAAATTCTATCCTCATTGTAATAGTGAAAGGAAAACAACATCAAAACCTACAACCAATACCTTTTTGCAACTTTCTTGAGCTTTTTCATAGTTTCCTATGTTCAGGTATGCAAGACTGCAAAGGAGTGAGAAAGAATATCTGAACAATGATGGAAGCAAAGGAGAGGTCAGAGGAAGAGTGACAAAGATAACAATGCCAGTTTAGAAACCGACAAACAACTACACTACTAAAGATCGCATCAGAAATCAGGATCTGTTAGAAAGACTTTTTTCACAATGATGTCAGTTCTTTTGACATACATCCTACGCCTCGGTGTCTGTACTAAATCTCAAAGGCGTGCAGTGCTCTCAGCAACTAATGTGCATGTATGCGCATCAAAATAAGCATGTGTAGATTTCTTGCTGCGCTGGGGTTTTGCATCGCTCGCCAGGAATAGTTCAGATCGGGTAAATTTGTAAAGTAAAACAAATGCATGACCCCCGTACTCGATATAACAATGCTGGCTATGGCAAGACGTTGCCTAAGGTTTCAGGACACTTTTCAGAGGGTTTATCAACGAGGAATTTTACTCAAACAAAACTAGGAATGACTTAGTTGATACACAGGGAATTTTTATTTGCCTTTTGGCCTTGTTTCTCGTTGTTTCCATTCGTTGTCAGCTGATTTTGTTGCGTAACCATTACAGCTGAAAAGCGCGAGCATCCAAGGGTTTCATTTTGCGATTTGAAAATTTTAAGTTTACTGTTTTAATCGTTGTTAACGATAAAAAAATCCAAAGACCGCAAATACTTGCCTCTGTGCAAATTGAATCAGTATTAAATCACTATGCGCAAATCTGTCGATAATGAACTCTCTGAAAAGTGTTCTGAAATCTGAAGCAACTTCTTGCCACAGGTAGAAACGCTACATCGAGAACGTGGGTCATGCTTTTCTTTTCCTTTACAAATTTTCCGAATTTGGAAGCTCGATCCAAGCCTCCTTTTCAAGACATAAATGGTCTATTGATCATCGAATTATTGAGTGTCGTTGTGAAAAGGTCCATTGAAAGATAAACAATGAATCTACCATTCATTCGATCGATCAATCAACCAATTCATCAATCAATCAATCAATCGATTCATCCATCAATCCATCCATCAAACAATCAATCAACCAAAATCAAACCAGGCACAAAGTTGCAATCAACAAACGATATGATAGTGTAAATGTCTATATTTGAAAGTCCTTTACACGAAACCCGACATGAAACTCAGGCTGGTATGATTTTTCGTGCCGGTACGAGATTCATAGCGGGTGCTGGCCTGAGCTACTGATGTATTTACATAGTGTTGGCGCGACATGAACTCATGCCGGCATGAAAATCTTATGCCGCTTTTTCATGCTAACATGAACGGTAATTTCGGGGGCATGAAACTCGTGTCAGCATGAAAATCTCATGTAAACACATTTTTCTCTTATAAGAGCGACATGAAAACCAAACTGCCTCTGTTTTTCTTCTCAATATCTTCGCAAAGGCACGTGAAAGACGCATGGCGTACGTGGAAAGTTTCCATATCGGGTCAATATCGGGTCTCATGTAAACAGGAGTATATTTTCTCAAATTTTCATGCCGCTGTCGGGTCTCGTGTAAAAAGCCTCTTAGTTTAATCAAGCTACTCACACCATCTTCTAATCTTTCGTGTTGTCAGGACCGCCGAGAAGGGGGGACAAGAGGGGCAATTTACCCCAGGGCCTTAGGATCTAAGGGGCTTCGTAACTGAAGATATTTTAAAATTTTGACTGCCGGAGATGCTCTAAAATGCTTTTTAAGCCAATCTAAGAGGCGTGATAGAAAAATTTTCTGCTCCCTTCGCTCGCAGGGGGCCTCATTTTGCAGTTTTGTCCCTGGGCCTCCAAAAGCTCTCGGCGGCCCTGCGTGTTGCACAATAACTGATCATAGGATGACTCGATAATGAGATTAAGCCCGAAGCATCATTCACAAAAAACTCTTTTCCAAGCACAAATCTTTGTACTTTATCTGTTAGTTTTCATACTACTCACCCTAATCTGCCATACGCTCGACTGAAGTTTGGATCTATGCTTACAGCCTTTTGACAGTCACTGATTGCTTGGTTGTATGTGCTTAGCTTTGTGTATGCTGCAGCCCTGTGTTAAAATAAAGAATAGTGTACCTAAATTCTTGATAATAAAGGAAATATCTAAAGCAAGATCTGTTTGTGGCTAATAAGTGCAAGTAGTTCAAACAGAGGGAGGGGGGGTAACATGTGCCTGCCCGGGTTATGGGTCAATTTACGGTATTTTACTCGGGTTATGGGTGGTTTTTGTGAATTTTGCCTTGGTTATGGGTCTGCTTTACGGAATTGACACAGCTATGAATAAATGTTAGCAATTTATAGCTATTGCTAGATATTATGACAAAAACGTCAGTGGAGGAGAATTTTGCTCCAAAAATGATACAAAACATGAATTTCGGAATTTTTAAGGGATCTGACCGTGATAATCTCTCGACGTGTAAATTCAAACCCCCAGTTTAAATCACTGTCCAATTCCTTATAAATTTTCAAATTTGTTATTGTCGTAAAATTAACATCATTAACACCAAGATTTTAAAGCTTTGCACTTGGACTAAAGTAACGAGGCTGCTTAGTGAAAAGGTGCATTTCTAGTGTGCCTTTGACAACCTTGCTGTCAAGTTTTACAGAAGTTTGATATGACAGAATGAAAATTCTTACCTGTTTGAATAATAAATTGCATTGTTCACATCGATTTCAATAGCTTTAGTGTATGATTTTATTGCTTCTTCATACTTGCCGGCTTTCATTAGATCGTTTCCTGAATAGGATAAAAAGATTGATGAATTTGATAATCACGAGACAATGGACTACGAGAAAACGGATCCACTGTACAGCGTGTCCCAAAATAATTGTGCCCCATTTTTGTGGCACATCCGCCACAAATTCAGGGAGTCCGCCAGAATCTTAAGAATCCGCCATAAATTCACGGCGTCTGCCAGAGCCTTGCAAATCCACTACAAATTCAGGGAGTCCGCCAGAATCTTGCGAATTCGCCATAAATTTATCCGCCAAAAATTAATGCGAATCCGCCATAAATTGCGAATCCGCCAGAATCTTGCAATTCCGCCACAAATTCAGGGAGTCCACCACAGCCTTGCGAATCCACTACAAATTCAGGGAGTCCACCAGAATCTTGCGAATCCGCCATAAATTCACGGCATCCGCCAAAATCTTGCGAGTCCACCACAAATTCAGGGAGTCCGCCAGAGCCTTCCAAATCCGCTAGAAATTCTTGGAGTCCGCCAGAATCTTGCAAATCTGCCATAAATTCAGGGAGTTGCAAGACTCTAAAGTTCACGTAAGTGCAAAAGCTGAAACCAGACGCCCTAATTGACCTGTTTTGCAGAAAAGAAGTCGCAAAATCGAGGTACCTGAAGACCACTCAGCGTCATATCACTTGCTGATAGAGCGAATCAAGTGGGACTTCGAAAGTAATTTAATTCTTGTAACAGTCGCTGACATTTACTTAAGAATGCAAGGATCGGAAAACATTGAATAAAAACTTAATCGATGAAAGATGGGGTCATTTCAAATTGGGTTCAAAAGCATAGGTTCCAAATCTTTAAAAAGGTGGGTGTAAAATTTGATGACCTTTTTCAATTGAATGACTCCAAAGAAAAAACTTTAGCTATTCTGCTGTAATTCTATCGCTGGACTTTCCTGAAATCGAAAATATTTTGAGAATTATAGTGCTTTTCTTATTTTTCGAGAATTCATGAAAAATTGTCAAGAAAGTTTAAACTATCATGAAGTTTAAACTGTCTGTGGCAACATGAAATGATTTCCAAGAATACCATAGTTTATGAATGTCTACAATATGGTATCAAGCAACAGTCTGTAACTTTGTCGTTTAAGATTTAGCAACTTGATTACGTCACACCCTCAAATGAGCTGAAATATGATATACGCTGAAATTTTGAAAAATATTCAAAATTTCAGAAAGTCTAACGGTAGGATTGTGGATAGATGGCTAAATTTCAAAGTATCCAATTAGATGAAATAGGTCATACAATTTTACACCTTACCATTTCACGCCGATTTAAAAATTGGGAACCTATACTGTGCTGAATAGGATTCCTCTAAGCACCCAAAACCTCGATTTAATATTAAAGAAAGTTAGGTTATCGAAATGCTTTTCAAATTCCATTAGATTTGCTTTGAATTAACAAGACTCTTATTTTTGCATTTAATCAAACGTTGAAAACGTTTTGGGGACACCCAGTACAGAACAGTAAATTTCAAGGAGCCCATAACCGAACGGTACTCTAAGTTATCGCTTAATCCACTGCTGACTCGTCGCAAAAATAACACAGTTTGCAATCCTTACTGAAAGTAAAACAAAAGACTTCATGAGCACTTTTTCACAGCAAAGTATTGCCCCTGTTGCTGGGCAACTGGAATACAGCCCAAAGGATAAGGAAATCGGCATGAAGAAGAAACATTATTTTGCAAACATTATGGATTGTGTAGTAAGCAAAACTATCCGAAAAGCCAACTCTCAAAATCTTCCTTGACAAGCAGAATTTACCCTAGCCTGCTTTTTGAGAAATCTACAACACACAAAAAGACTAATCCAAATCTTACAAAAGCATCGAGGAATATACATCACGATAATCAATCACCGCCTTCAAAGAAAACAACAAGAAGTACTGACGGGTCTTTGTACAACTGGTAATTATCAGCTCAAATGGTATCAAAGTTTTTCATTTTGATGTGACCAAGTTAGTCTTTGACATACTGTTTATACGAGGAAACAAGGATTTCTTGTTAATACAGGGTGCCCCTAGCCTACGCGTAGACCCAGTATTCCAAAAGAAGAAAGGGTCTACAAAACAAAGAGCAGAGGCTTGCTACGGTGGTTTCTAGATTTCTAAAAACTTAATTTATGCAGCCTTTGTCGAGACGAGTTTCACACATTATTTGAAAAGCGGATTGGCATGATTAGAAATAATTACCTGTGCGGCCGTAGCAAGCTACTGCTCTTTGTTTCATAGACCGTTTCTTCTTTTGGAATAATGGGTCTATGCGTAGGCTAGGCTGCCCCAAAATAATAGACCTTTTAGCTATTCTACAAAAGAGCCTGGATCGAGCGATCTTTTTATACAATTTTATACACGAAGCTCGATAGGGTGGCGTTAGAGCTTCGACCGCAATTGTGCACATTCGAAAATTCTACAAATTGTAATGAAATATCGTTCCATCCACATTCGTTTTCAGAATAGCTAAAAGGTCTATTGTGCCCCATTTGTGTGGCTACTGTGGAGGAGCTATGCACTCAATGATCTCGGTTTTTACACATTTGTATAGGTCTAGCTTCAACTTACAGTTTGAAACCTTGCTTGCGTCAATCTAACATGTGGTTGCTGATTTATGGCAGAGAAAAAGTAAAATGTAAGTGGTTGCTTCAAAAACAACACTTCAGTTGTGCTCCTGCAATGTCAAAATAAAGTAAATTTTCAAAGAAATGGTTCTGGCATCGCATGGGAATTTTCACTGTTTTTTTTAAAAGGTAAGAGGTGCTCACTTACGAATAGGCAAAACTGCTAACCATTTAAAAGATGTAATTGAAAATATTAATACGACTCTAGAACCCTTATTTGAAAACTTGCCTTATTTTGACAATGCTGAAGGAATAAGGAAGTGCTGTTTTTGAAGCAACCACTTATTTTGCCTTTTCTCTGCCATAAATCAGCAACCATTAGTCAGATTGACGCACACAAGGTCTCAAACTCTAAGCTAAAGCTTGACCTATGCAGCTGCGTAAGAACCGAGATGATTGGATCTACAGCCCCTCCATAGCACCTACACAAGCACGGCACAACTTTCTGGGTCCATTGATAAATAGAAAATACAAATAATTTCTTATATAATCCCTGCAGAGGACAGTTTTTCAAACTGCAAAGGACAGTGAAAAAGTTGTCATTTGGTGGATATAACGAAACGATTTATCCTCTTTATTAGCATATATATACCATATGAATAAGAAAATGTTAATTCTATTCGTTCATTACCAATAAATCTTGGTTTTTTGTGCTAGACTGCTAAAAATTCAACATTTGTCTTTCATCAAACACACTGTTAACTCTGGAATCATCAGACTAATTTGCACCAAGTAAGTCAATACAAAGTAGGCTATTTTGCCATGCAGAAGAGATTTAGGCCACGTCCACACGTATCCGGATATTTCTGAAAACGCATTTTTTTATCCATATGAAAAAGATTCGCTTCCACACGAGAAGCGCTTTCAAAAGTATCCCCCCCCCCCCTCCACACGAAAACGCTGTGACATGCAGATCCGATAATGAAATTCGATAATCGATACCGATATCCGATATTCGAACTTTGACGAAAGAAAACAGACAAGCAAAATCCTCTTGAGTGACCCCCAAAGAACAAAGCGCATGCTCTGATATGCATTAAATCGATACTGTCAAGTCAGCGTTCCCGAAAAGCTCCGCTTTCACCCGTCCACACCACAACTTGAAAGCAGCGTTTTAAAAAAGAACAACTCTCGAGAACGCATTAGAAAAGCTTCGTTTTTGATATGCGGTTTCAAAAAGGTTCCGGATACATCTGGACGGGGCCTGAAAAGGAAGGTTGAATAGACTTTTTAGCTGCCGCAAAAATAATTTGAGTCAAGCGATATTTTGATACACTCTAATGCCATTCAATCTAACCTTTCATATAAAAATTCATGCAAAAACATGGCTTGATCCAGACACTTTCAATGAACAGCTTCTCTGAGAGACATACTGTAAACCAGCTAACGTCTCCTGTTTTTTGGTATCTACATCTGCTGTGTAAATTACGGTGTGATGCTCCAACTTACCCTCTGCTTTCAGTTGTTCTGCCCTTGCTTTGTCTGACTGTGAAACTTCAGGTGCCTGCAATTGAGTAAGTATATGAACTAACATGTCTTGCGTGGTATAGATGGTAAGAGCTCTATTACGCTCTTGTGGACTTATTCAATTTGGGACACCCTATTGGGAGGCTTAAAAGAAAGGAGTGTTTATTATAGATACGGTTTATTCACAAAATCAAATAACAAGGATACTGTATAATACCTTTTCAGTTCTTTTACCCCATATTCTGCAGATTCAACATACAACTCTATGTGTCCAATACATAAATTTGACACAGCTTTATACCAAACCACATCAAATCAACATGGTAATTTGTTTAGCTGAAATATTTGGTAGCTCTGGAACTTGATGCAGGTTGGGGCTTAATAGCTAGGGTCAATATTCTAATTGACTTAAAAAAGGCTTTTGATACTGTGCATCATTCCATACTTTTGAAAAGTTATCCAATTATGGAAATCAAGGACTTGAACTTCAATGGTTCCACTCCATCTGAGAATAATCATCTATTCACGAAGGGTAATGGAGTAGAATCTAAAATTGGATCTTGGGGTTTGGGTCCACCTTTTGTGCAGGGCGTTTTCGGCTAAAGGACTTTGGGGCGTCATAGCAGGGGGGTCCGAGCAGTTTGGGTCATTTTCAACCAAATTGGGTGATGTTCGGATCCGGGGGTCTTGGGGCCATTGGACCTCAGATCTGGAGCTGTTTGCCAGGTGGGCTGGGGTCAGCTGGTGGTCTGGACGGCTTTGGACGTATGATGGAGCAATGGGATGGTCCTTCCCGTGGGTGCGGCATTTGTGGATTTAATCACACCCTGTAGATTCTGTCCATTCACATCCCAGTTATTTTTAAAAATTTAGCATTGTAAGTATTCATTTCTCCATAGTTATTTTCTTTCATTTGTAATAGAGTAGATTATTTTTGATTTAGATTAGTTGTATATATACATATGTATATACTCATGAAGGCTTCAGCCGAAATTGTTTACCAGAATGTGTTTTTTCTGAGTATATATATATATATATGTATATATATGTACAGTATGTATAGCTAGGAGCGAAATCGAAATAAAATAAGTTCACAGACAGACAGGAACTATCAGCTGTGGTGTTCCGCAAGGCTCTTGTTTAGGTTTGCTACTTTTCCTAATCTATATAAATGATCTGCTATTCGCCTTTAAAAACTACAAAGTAACGATGCTTGCTGATGCTACTGGCATCTCTAGCAATATTGAGGACTTACTGAAACACTTAACAGCAAATTTAAATGCGTGAAAGAATGGCTTCAGAGCAATAACTTGTTCTTGATTGTAATCAAGGCTCAGGCAATGGTCATCGGATCTGAACCAATGAGAATGCTTTTGTGATTGATCAATCCCTCGTAAATTTTGTTGAGAGTATGAAGTATCAGTGTCCAAGTTGACAAGTACAGTACCTGATGTTAGATGAACAAACTAAAACTGCTGAAGCATAGGTCTCCCGCTCATTATGTTTTTTAAAATATGCAAAGAAATTTTGGCAAAAAGTGTTTTGGCAAATTATAGGAGGCACTGCAGAGGCACATTTTATTTTCAATACCTCTGTTCTGTCTGGGGGAACTGTGCTGAGCCCCAACTACTTAAGCTAAAAACAAATTGCAGAATTGTGTGGCTGGAATCATCAAACATGATTCCAGATCAAACATCAAACAATCATCAAGAATCATCATCAGCTATGATGCATCTGCTGATAAGCTTTGATTCAAAGAGTATTGCTAAACATCATATTTCAACTGGAAAAAAATTTGTGTCCTTTGAAAATTGTGGCTGAGCAGCATCGTATCCTCAGCCTAAATGATATCTGACAACCAATATGAACTCACAATGAAACTGATAAAAGAAACTTATGGCATACCTTTGTTCCTTGTCTGAAAATGTCCAGTAATGGTTTCCCAGAGTCTAATTCTGAATTTTGGGCATTTGAATCAATTTTGTATGCTTGCTCTAAACACTGGATGGCAACTTTGGGAAGAAAAACACACCTGAGCACATTAATGCAGCTATTGCAATTTTCTAATCATTTTCTAAAAATTTTGAATATATATACTTATTGTTCACTATGCAAAGCATAGAAGTTCATCACTGTCAAAAAATAGTAGAATGTATATGTTTTCGTTTGCCTGCCTTGCTTCACCTTGCACAGAATTTACACAGAGATCCCCCAGTCCATCTGCTGATCGATTCAAACCAAAAACTGCAATCTATGGTATGCCAGGGGATCCCTGTGTACATTCTTCAATCTTCAATTCATTACCTCTAGAAAGAAGGCAGGCAGGCAGTTGTCTGCCTGATTGGAAAGTTTGACATGCGCATGAGATAATCCCCCATGCACTTTTACGTTATCTGTGCAGCCATCTGCCCATTCTGAAAATTTGTACTGAGAGGACTGCATAAGTTGCTTGTATTGTATTGTATGTAAAAGTAGTATGCTCATATGCACTTTTTCAATTGAAATTGGAATACTATCTGCGCCATTTCATCCCTACTTGAAAATCCCCCACACAGTTTTCAAACTTTCCAATCTGGGTTGTCTAAGACATACAGTAGAGTGATGTCATAAATGCAAAGCACAGAAGGATTTTGTTATAGCAGTTAACAAATTTTGCAAAAATCAACAGTTGACTTAGCTATGTAAAAACTTAAACTTTCTCAATCCTTCATAGTGTTTCTGGTTCCCTGAAAGCAAACTAATTGTTCCCTTGTTCCCTCTACGGATTTTTGTTTGTTACCTGTTGTTCCCCCAATCATTCTTTGGCATGTTCCCCTGTTCCCCAGAACCCCTTATATAGGACCCTCCTTAGTCTTTCATCATTAATTCATGTATACTCTATGTATCTTTGTCCTTTAATTCATTTTATAATTGTTGTTATGTTATTAAATTTATAGTATTTATCAGTGTGTTGAATTTAAATCAATGAATGAAACTCAATGGCCTTATATGTAGGTACAGTATGTTATTATGATCACATCATATTGCTTGTACGTAACGTACCTTCCAGACTTTCAGAAGTGTCATCGTCGTGTCCCCCACTTGATATTTCATTCTTTAGATGCTTTACTATAGCAAACGCTAGTTGTCTCTTTCCGTCCATTATTTTTCCAGCCGTTTTCCAGATGAAGTGTGATCAGCTCTCGTCTTTCACTTGGCCTTGGCCTTCCAGCAATGAAGAAGGATCGCCTCAGTTTGAAGCTGAGGCTTGTACAGGGGATCGAGGGATCGAGGATTGACCAACTGGGGATTATTTGGGGATCGATTCAAACAGGGCGTATATTCTTTTGGGCATCTTCTGTGTGAAAACGGTAGAGTTGGTAGAAGATAAAATCCCATTCTTTTGGTACCCTTCTACTGAAAACGATAGACTTCGCAGACTTCAGATCACCTTTTATAAAAGTCCATTCTTCTGGTCATTCTGTTTTCGGTAGACTTCCGAGAGACTTTTGACGTATTCTTTTGGGCTCTCTTCTGAAAACGGTAGAGATCGGAGGCTTCGAAAATCTTCTGCTCTTGAAGCTGGCGGACTTTGAATGATCGCAGAGACCATTGTTTCGTGAATTAAAGTTTTCAAAAACATTCGAAAAAACAATGGTACTTCGTAGATTCTTTTCTCTTGGGATTGGCATAACAAAAGTACATTGCATTGCAATGGTTTCCCATTATCTTTGATGGTTTCAATTCGCTCGGTCGAACAACAACATTCGAATTCTCATTTTCAGCATTCCATTCCCCGCCATTCCCATTCTTTTGGCATTTTTCTCTGCGAAGCCTGCCAACCCTACCGTTTTCAGAATGCGCATTCTTTTGGCATTTTCTCTGCGAAGTCTGCCAACTCTACCGTTTTCAGAATCGCCATTCTTTGGTAACTGAAATTTTTCTCTGCGAAGCCTAACCGTTTTCGGAAGACTTCGCAGACTTCAGATACCCAAAACCAGATACCCTTAGACTCGTCCCAGGTCTATTCCGTCACTTGTTGCAAGTATCTGAAAGTTACAAAAGAGACATACAGTATTTGGTGTGGGGGCAAGTCTATGGATTTAGTCTATGGGTATGGATCGATGGACTAACAAGGTGAAGATCAGTGCCCACTGAGCTGGGATTTGATAGCCTGTGCCGTGTGTAATAATGTTCAGAGATTTTCAGACAAGAACCATTTCCAAGTCCGTCGCGAAGGGAGCTTTGCCGGGGGGGGGGGGTGTAATGGTCTAAATTTGCCGAAAAATGGCGTGGTCATTGGGTGTGGTCATTAGAACTGGTCATATCTGCCTTGCAAAGCCTTGCAGCCAAAGCAACTACCTGGCGAAAGTTTCCATGCTCCTCTCTGTCACTCCGAAATGCAATTTCTTTACGAGCACCGACTAATTATCACTTAGCTGAGGTTGCCCAAATTTTACCAATTTGCCGAGAAATGCAGGTTTGAGGGTTCATTTGCCGACTGATGCTTTTTTCAGATGGTGTCCCCCCCCACACCCCCTGTCGCGACGGCCCTGACCATTTCATATTTTCAGATTTCAATTTATCATCAGGGGTAAGTCATCTACGCAGTTTCGTAATAAGATAACTGCTTACAAGAAAAAGCAACTCCCAAATAGCTAAAAATTAAGAAAAACTCCAGTACTTGGCGAATATTTGTAACTTCAGAGATAAAGGGAGTCTTTCACATATTTTATTGCTCGGAAGGTTGAGCTTAATGCCAACAAGCTCACAGGTAGGAACAGAAACTGTTAAGTTTTAATAGACCCTTGGACTTGGACCCTTCAAGTTAAACCAGTTTAAACTAAACCAGGTTATCGAATGGAGCGTTCCAATTGGGCAATCCAACGAATCCAATGCATTTGATTGGTTGAAATCTAACCTAGTTTAAATAAAGCTGGTTTAACTGTGTCAGTGTGAATGCGGTATAACTTTCTCTTGTTGTTGTTGTTGTTATCGCTTCGGTTGGGTCTGTTGTAGCGACAAGTCTGCAGGGGGAGCGAAACGAGAAAATTTTGGAATGAGTCTCCCTTTAGCCATTCAGCAAAAGAGCCTGGATCGAGCGTTATTTTGATGCATTTTTGTACATGTTTATCACTATTGTGCACATTCGAAAATTGTAGCTAAGCATCGTTCGATTGAGATTCTTTTCAGAATAGTTAAAAGCATGTTAAAAGGTCTATTTAAATATGCTTTGCTTGCTGAAAAATAGAGCAGATCCAAAGCTTGACGCAATCATCCAGCTTGATACCTTGGTTATGAAGATAGCCACACATTGTGAAAACATGTACAAACATTCAGGAATTTGCCGCAAACATATATCTTCGTCAGCATGGGAATTCCCCGGGGAACATGACGTTGCTCTCATCTTCAGACTTTAGGAGTTCAAAAGTACTTTTTGAAGCCTCGCACCATTGTATTTTAGTTGGTATGCATCGGTGGTGTTGTAACCTCAGAAATTCAAGCCCGAAGCATGGCGGGGACGTCGTCAGGGGACCTGTCGTTTACGTCATAGAACAAAAGAATAAATCTATATTTAGATCAATTTGATATCTATAAATGTTTAAAACACAGAAAAAGCTTCGTACATTCCATTCTTAGCACATGCTGGAAAGGAAAGAAGTCAAGGAAAATCTGAATGTGTTTGGATGCAGATGCAGCAGAAAGAAATTCAGGTACTTTAAATTTGTCGGCTTGCCAAAAAGGTAAATTATTTTGGGCCATTTATGTCATACTCCACAGTGCTCTACTTTCATTGGACAGTGCTTTGGAGATGAGAGAGAGAGAAAGGGAGAGCACTCTCCCTGGGAGAGCACGAGAGCGAGGACCGCGCAGCCATGGCTAGCTAGCAGGGGCTAAAGTCCCCTCAGTTCTTTAGAGACATGTGTTGAAAACATTCGAAAAGTAAGAAACTGTTCTTTGCGGTTCTTTGGTGAGATTGAAGTAATGTGTTTTGATGTTTTGCTCTAGGAGCTACGAGTTTTAGTAGGATAAAATAAGGACAGGATAAAATAAGAATAAGGATAAGGAGACAAAATAAGCTCTCCTTATTTTATCTTGGTTTTAGGTCAGAAGAATCTCTTAAGGGCCTTAAGCTGCAACTCTGGCAACTCTGGAAAGTCTAGGTAGAATTTTGGCAAACAATGGACGTTTCAGTCTCTTGGGGCTTGTCACACATTCGAAAGTCAGTGTAAGATTTTTCAGAGATTTTCCTAGAAAGCGTTAGGAAAGTACTTTGCCAAAAATTTTATATTTTCATTGCAAATATGTTCCAAGCGCTGTAGCGTCTCCTGACACATGACATACTGTATATGTTCCTTGAAAACTTCCTTGTCGAAGATGGCGGAACAAGAAACAGGAGAAATTTGATGCACTGTTTGTCGAGGGAGGTTAAAAGAGTTGCTACTTCAGGTTTGCAAGAGCAAAGTTATGACAGTATTGACAATTTCAAGTGATTAAACATCCACTGATTTATTGACAATCGAGGTCTCGCGGAGATTTGCTGTGGTAAGCATGTTTGCGATCAGCAGACAGAGGCTAATGTGGCCTGATATGACAGAAAGTTGGGTAGATATGTGGGTGTGATGTGTGTGGCCTAAAGATTCTGTTGCTCCGTTTGATACACTTACTCAGCGATTTAACTGTTGCCAGCCTCGCTAATGATAAGCAGTTGTAAGCTCGAATTTGAGTAAATATGCATTTGAAAATGAAATTACACTGCTAAAAATTAAACAGAGAAGTATATTTCGGCCTTTTTATTAGGCCGAAAGCGAAAGGCCTCTTACCGCCGGTCGGTGCCCTTCCAAAACAAAGTCTGGAAAGCTGGGTAGCAAAGCACTAAGGGGTCATCAACAAATATTTTTCATCACAGTTAACAGAATTGGGCCGTTTACAGCTCAAACCCCCCCCCTTTCTTAACGGACTACTAAATTTATCACTAGATTTTCTCTTGTCGTGGGCATCCCACAAACAGTTTGTGACAAACTCTCGTTACAGGCTTATTATCTGCCTTGGTTGGGTTGGGGTCTAAGCCTACTGCACCCACAAAAAATTTACTGCTAATTCTTTAAGGATTGAAGCCAAATATTACTTATTTCAATTTTCATCACAATAAAATTTTTAAAGGATTTGAGCTGGACCCCCTTGCCCCCTACAGTAATAGCCCAATTCTGAAACTGTTATGAAATGTGTTTGTCAATGACCCCTAATTACATCTGTTGCCCCTTTACATGATGTTAAAGTGGTTGGGCCTTACTGTACTGAGTACCAAACACACTCCGCCTGACTAATCTGGCTACAAAGTCAGAGGATAACCCTATAGTGGTTGGGCTATTTGATAGTCCTATTTTGGTTGGGGGGGCGCAAAAAAGCCCCCCCCCCTAACTAACTCTTGACTGGTAATAGGTAGAGTGACCAAATTTTGTGTGTTGATAGCCTCAGGTATGTACTTTCTGAAAATATGAAAATTAACCTAAGATTGGCCCTCATTTTTGCTCACATCAGCATTTTCCATTGTGTGGTCAAGACAAGCGGCAAAATTGACTAAAATTAGGAAAATCGCAATAAAATTAGATTTGGAGCACATTTTCCACCCAAACATGACAATTGTGATAGAATGCATCAAATAACACTACACTACAAAAGAAATTTGCAAAATATTCAACTTACGTTCCTTTTTTCGCGATAATTGAGATTTGAGAATTTGCGATTTTTCCAGGGTCAGTCCCAAAAAATCGTCTCCCGCCCCCTCATTTTTCAAAACATTCCAATGAAACTTTTTGAGAAGTTGCACAATACGTAGTTGCAAAAAGTCAAGAAGTTTCATGGCTATAAATATCTTCCTAGAAGAGTTATTAAAAAAAATCTACTAGGGGGGCACATTTGCCCCCCCCCCCAACCAAAATAGGGTTAAAACACTGCGCCACAACACTTTCAAGGTAGGCACTGATTGAGGTTCTGCTGCCGTATATATGAATATGTCTCGGATCCCTCACAGTCTTCTTGCTCCCTCAGTTCCCTCAGCTTGAAATTGGCATGGGACAATCATATCATACTGTAGATTAATAGTACCTGAAACGCAATACAGGCCAAATCTTGAGGTTGTAAATTTCAAAATCTTCCAGGGGAGTATGCTCACAGGCTCCCCCAAGGTTGCAGTCCTGGTAAAGGGTACTCTTTCTGTGTATTGGCCTCCATCAAACTGGCATACATGAAGAGCCTTGAACTTAGCCTTTTATGCACATAAGAAATGCAATATTTATTCCTAGGAAATGTCACCTTAAGATCAAACAGTCACTACCACTTTTTCTACAATTTGATATGGGTTTAGACAATTTGGAAAACCTGCCCCAGAAAGAAAGGGGACTTACAATCAACAACAAAAATGATGACAATAATAGTAATTATGATAATAGTGATAATGATGATAATGATATATAATTGATAATGACATTATTATAGTGTATAACAGTAGGCTTGTAGCCTATAACACATCTAAAAACCAGACTGGAAACTTTGCTGTATGCGCTGGAAAGAGCTTGTGCTTGCCACTGGTGGAAAAGCAAAAGGATTGATTGCAAGATTTCTTGCATTGAATGTAAGATTTCTTGGTATTTACTAACAAGGCAAGAAGTAAGCAGCAACAATTTTGTACAGTTTATTCATCAATGTATTTTTCTATCCATCAGGTGTGAAATATGACATCCAAGGAGCACCTTATCTTCAATTTTGAGAGACCTGAAACACCAACTGGTATTCAAGGGACGTTTGCTCCTCCACATATTCAACTTGTGGCAACAAATTCCTTGGACCTCATTGAACATGGAATTGAAACTCCTGCTACACCAACTGAAACGCTTGGAAGATCAACTGGTCCAACAAGCAGTTTAACAACTGATAGGGGAATATCACCAATCTCACAGACTGAAGATGATGACATTTCTTCCGATGAAGTAGTGTCTCTTGCTCAACAAAAGATTGATGAATTAGAGAAAAGGGTAGAATTGCTTGAAAGGGAACTTAGGCTGTCGCAAGAACGGTCAAGGAAGCTTGCATCACAAGGCAGAAGGATAAGGAGATTAGCTCGTAGCGGAGATCTTTTCAGACGAAATCAAGGAAGTTTTTCAGAATTTCAAATAGGTAGCTACTTATAATTCACATTTTTTGCCTTCACTCCATTTTTCTCACTTCACAACTGAAGGACTGGTTTGCAGCTGAATATACAGCATATACCATACTGTATACAGGGTGTCTCAAAAATTGTTCAACATTTGATGAAATATTGAAAAGTAAGGACAACATGAACAGGCTGAAAGATAACCCTGTTCCTAAGATTATGAAATAATTTTAGAGACTAAACTCGTGCAAATCAGTTGAAAATTCACTTAGTTACAAGCTCTCGAAGATCAAAAATATGCGATAGCTGAAACCAGAGACCCCCCCCCAGATTACTGGTATTGAAAAAAGCTCAAAGATGGAGGTAAGAGAAGCTTATCCAATGTCATACCTCTTGTTGATATCAGAGCAAACCAAAGAGGACTTCTAAGTAAATTATTTCTTGCGATCATTCTCTAAATTCCTTAACATTGTGTAAGTCCAAAAACAGTGGTTCAAAACATAATCACTGAGGATCTGTTCCTCAAAATATCCATATGCTTGACAGTTAAGTTATCGAAAACCTGTTTGAATCCCACTTGGTTTGCCCTAGAAATAACAGAAACGACGGCCTGTGGTGATTTTACCAAAAGTGCCATTTTGAGGCCTCTGGTTTCAGCTTTCGCACAAATTTGAATTTCAAATGCTTGTGACTCCATGAATTTTTAGCGGATTTGCAAGATTCTTGTGTCGAAAATTAATACAAAATCTCAGGAAAATGGTGACTTGACCATGGGTGCATTAAGCGTATCATTATTTTTTAGTATTTAATCAAACGTTAAACAATTTTTTTGAGACACCCTGTATCTTTTTGCATTATCTCAAAAATCATCTCCTCTTGAATAGAAAGTTTTCTTGAGATTTTCTGCTTGAAAGTTCTTCTGTAAAGTACAATTTTCATCTATATATAGAAGAAAGGAGAAGTTTTTTGCAAAGACCTTTATTATCATTGTGCTACAATGTTCATTGAAATCTGCCATTCTGCAAAAATGCAAGAACCAAAACATAATTTTCCAACGGAAGTCCTTTTTTCACACCATTCTTATTAACGAATGCTAACCCTAGATATTAAGACTTATCGCACGATGTGGGCAAATTTCGAAAACAATGAAAAATGTGACGATAGATGAATTTGAGCTTAGCGTTCACACAATGCTGGAACCATTTGAAAGCGGTAGGAAATTGGACGGTAAAGCTTGTTTCAAGGCTTTGATGCTAAAGAAATGTTAACTGCTATAAACGCGCCCTAAGATCGATCATTCTAGATCCAAAAGTATCAAAAATGTTCTGTTTTTCGTCATTTGGGAGTGTTAACACAATGCTGTTTTCAAAATGTGCTGGTTAGAGTTCCACTATGAAAATCTACTGTGTGCTATTTTTGTATGAACGGGAGGCCCATGTGTCACATTTTTTACTGTTTTCAAAATGTGCCTGCATCATGTGATTGTAGTCTAAGAATTAGCTGTTGAAATAAAGAATCTGGATGCAACAAAATTTTTACAATTTGTTATACTGTACATATTTTTTAGAATTTTTAGAATTTGTTTTTTGCAGATGTTGTTAACAAAGAAGAACAAATAGGAGATTATGTCACCCTCACTGTTTCCAGAATCAGTGGTTCATGGAATGAGGCAAACAATAATGAAGATGGAAATCAAAATTCAAATGTACCTCTTTACCTCAGGCGCTTTGAGGGGCAAACATACTCATTTGGAACGAAAGGCATTTCCATTGGGTGTGGTATGTACTATGATTTTTCATTTACCACCTACTGTAGTTTTTACATTTTATGAACCAAAGAGCAAGTAATATACTAGCCAGCAT
Source organism: Aurelia sp. 4 Dawson et al 2005 (assembly GCA_964019985.1). NCBI lineage: Eukaryota > Metazoa > Cnidaria > Scyphozoa > Semaeostomeae > Ulmaridae > Aurelia > Aurelia sp. 4 Dawson et al 2005. Next base: position 6,928,855 of record OZ026493.1, on the reverse strand, counting down.
GCAGATTTGACAGAGCTGTTTTCAGAGAGGCTTCTTTGAGAAACCTTTCTGAAACAACAATTTGAGTCTGCACACGGGCTGTAGTGTACTACTTTATTTCAAATTGCAGTTAAAATGTTCGTGAGCTAGAACTATGTTTTTCTTTGAGTGACAGAGCAGAAACTGTGTAAAATGACGTCATCAGCCATACTTAGATAGGGAAGTGTTTTGACAGATAAGCTTTTTGAGATGATAAATCTAGAGTTCAAGGCCCTAGAATGAAATATCAAGTGTTGCCTAATTTTGGGATCTGTTGCAGGGAGCTAAGACCCCGTTTGCACGATGCCAGTATAATTTGAAAACGACAGAATTTTATGCCACCTTGGAAAATCAGCTCCCGTTTGCAGGATGCAGGTAGAATTTGAAAACGGCATGAAAAGGTACCGTTTTGGCCTCCTGTTTAAACAATGCCAGTAGAATTTTATGCTTATTCCATTAACAATAACAACTGACGTCAACAATAAATGAAGATAGATAAAAGAACTACGCCAATAAGGACAATAGGGAGGATTAAAGATATTAGCCTTGTGACGAAAGCGACATAAAATTCTGCCGGCAATGTGCGTTTACACGATGCCAGCAGAAGTTGAAAACGGCAGAATTACAAACTTTCCCGTTTTGCAAACCGAAACAAAATTCTGCCGGCGTCGTGTAAACGGGAGGCCATCCAACACTTCCCTCCTATGAATCTACGAGGTGTTTCAGAAAAACACAACCCAAATATAATTTGAAATCTTAGAAAATATCCAAAACTTGAGTAAATGCAATGTATATCATCTGAAAGGACAATCTTTCTTCTTTCTAACTATATGCAGTTTGGATACCTAAATGGAATTATTTATCATTTAACTTATATTTTATATAGACATATTAAATAAAAATTAAGAAAAACATTTTTTCGATGTATGTCAAGCCTAGAAGCACTTGAGGTGATGCCTTGGGGAGGCAAAAGGACAATTTAATCCTCATGAGATGCATTTGAAGATAAAGCTCTCACAAATGTGCATTATATTCTGCATAAATGCCCTGTCACTTTCGAGCATCCAAAATTGGCCATACTTACGAAAACGTCAATTAAGCAATGAAAAATTCAATTAATCCACCAAATCTGGATATCATTGGAAAGAAGATAGATTGTACTTTCTGATGGTATGCCTCGGCCTCATATTGATTTAAAATTCTATCATTCTCTGATAAATTCGAATAAAAGTGGAATGCGTTTTTTCTGAACACACGGTATACTTGCAATCAAATTGTTCCAAGGTAACTTCTGTGGAATTTGGCTACCAGATGAAGCAAGAGTCAAAGAAAGTCACGCTTTCATCAACTGGGACAAGGACACTAAAGAGTTCACACTATCAAAGGGTGACAGCGATGGTTCAGAAATTTTTATCACAGAAGCACCACATGTCACTGAAGTTTTATGTCTGAACGAAGCAACGCACTCGTTTCCACTGCGCAATCAGATGCGATTTAGAACTGGAATGATAGAGTGGACAGTCAGTCCAGTTCCGAGGCGAAGACTCATTATCATGAGGATGTTTGAAGCACTGCGGAATAAAGATATTGAAGCACTCAAGGAGCAATGGCTCTTTGCACAATCATGGAATGAGTATCTGAAACAGCTGAACATTGACAAAATGATTAAGACGAATTTCGTGATTGATAGCAACGCGGAAGAAGACCCTGATTATCGAATTATTGACGAAGAAGCGAAAAAAATGCCGAAAATGTCTGATATGTGCTTGGAGGTGCCATCCTCAAGAGATAACTATTTGACGTCGGATTCTGAAAAACCTGGGAAGTTTTGTTTGTTGCATGTTGCTGTTGATTATTCGTTTGTGGATGGTGTTAAATTCATTCTACAAAAAGAACCGCAGGTGAGAAATAATTCGTTCTGGAGCTTGTAATGTGCATTTTTTTCCCTATCAAGTATCTCTTCAGAATATGTGCCCTTTCTTGCACTCTTTAACAAAAATTGGAAGGCTAATTTTGTTTAGAAATTCTTCTCGGTTTTGGATCTCAGAACCACAACTATCGATATCTATAGGATTTTCATTGATGAAACATCTTTGTAATTCCAATGATATCGATTTGATTGCAGACGCTTTATCAGAACTCAGATGGTTTCAGATGCTATTGTGTTTAATACCAGTTGTATTTGCCGTGACCCAAGTCGATTTCATAAAGTCATTCAGACCGATTCCTTTACCACAATCCTTAGATCCGCAGTTCCAGTTTTCCCTAGAAGACTGGATCCAGAAACTGTTGGAAAGTTATCGGCCAGACGAACTTTGGGAAATAGACTTGGAGCAAGCCCGAGGGGGGGATGGTAACATGACATGTTGACGGTACGGGTATGTGCCGCCCATATGGGTGGGTTTTTTGGGTCAAAAATTCTCTAAACAGGGGTCCCTTTTTCGGTAGATTTTCTTTAAACATGAGTGTGTTTTCCAGAAATCAGCAGGAAATTGACAAAAATGGGTAGTTTTCCGCCAAAATTTATCATAAAAGTGGGTATGACAGCAACTGTTGGTAATTAGAAGAGGGTAGCTTTCTTAAGACCAGGCGGCAGACCCCCGTCCATCCGCAAGTCATGTTCCCATCCCCCGGGAGGAGGGGGGGGGCGAGCAAGTCTATCTGCAGGAACAAACATATGCTATCAGTACTTCGTTTTCGAAAACAATCTCAAGTTCTCTACCATATATAAAAAGCTTTCAAATGTCTATTTGATTACAGGTAAATAAGCAGTGTGGCAGTGCGAAACTTTCACCACTTCACATCGCTGTTAAACGTGGTAACCTGGAGGTCACGCGGTTGCTCTTGTTTGTAAGTATCTATATGATTTTCCCAAAGCTGGTTCCGGGGGCCAGTGTCCTTCAATGACTAAGGAAGGAAAACAATGTCTGGTCAGCGAACGAGAAATGATTCTGCCTTGACTTTGGTCATCTTGAAAGGAAAGGAAAATTTGTTCTGAACAAATCACAACTGGATAACCGAATAATTTTTGGCTCCTCTCTCGCGGAAAAAAAGGAGAAGGAAAAAAGCGAGAGAGACGCAAGTTCTCCCGTTTTAAGACTTGAAGCAAGTCCACTGCTCTGTCGGCTCGTCAGACAACTTTCCTGATACAGATTTTTGACCAGTTGTAATACACTAGATATGTTCGAATTGCTTGCGGCAGGATTTCGTCATAAACATCCGGTCAAGTATGGTCACATAGACTTTGCTTGTGGACGTGCCACCCAAGCTTCAGCAGCATACCCTTTTCTTGTACGAATTTTTCAAAACTGTATGCCCGATCTGTACTAATTTTTTAAAATGGCAAATTTATTTGCTTTTTACCAAAATCACAAAAATGGATACCGTTCTTTATACCAGAATCATGGCAAGTGACAGAGTTGTTTATCCCAAAATTGTGACGGATTATCTTCCCAATGGCACTTCCACAGTACCTAAAATATGCGTAACGGCCCAAGGCTATTTTGCCCAACGTCTTCGAATCCCCATTCTGTAACATTCACTCAGGTTCTGTTTTGTCCCTGGTATTGATCTCAGTCGTCAAGTTGTTAAAAATTTGTGGAAAGCGTTCTTCAGTGACTCCGATGACTTGTGTTGTTTACCTCCATTCTCTTTCGAAAATACCATTGTTGTTGAGTTGCCGCATTCTTTGTCTTCCAGCATGGTGCAGACGTTGAATTGACTGACTCACAACATCTCACTGTAGTGACTCTTGCAGAGACATATCAACTAAGGTACTGTCAAATTAGACTTGTGTCGATGAGTTCCTTGTATCCCTTCGGTAAGCCTTGCTCAATATTTTTGATAAGAAACGAAGACTTTGGACCATTACTGGGAGTTTCTTAAAATTATCAGATTTTGAGTACTGAGAGTTTCTTACGAATTTCTTTAAGACTCGGGCCTAATCAAAACACAGTGCTTTAACGGAATACAAACATTCTTGCTTGGCTTGAATATTGAATCAATTTTGTTTCATGGCTAGTTTAGACAGCACAACAATAGTGTCCGAACTGCCCATGATATCAGTAATTTGCACCAATAAGAGTGTTTCGCTTCAGATAACCTTTAACCCCGACACTTCTCTGGGCGTATTCAGTTTTGATCGTCTGGCTTGTCTCGTAGAAAGATGTTACTGTCATCTTTGATGCTTTGTGCTGCTGCCGATGGAGGTGATTTTGAAGAAGTGAAGCGACTCATTGAAAATGGAACAAGCCCAAATGCGAAAGCTTTATGGTATGAAAGCAATTGTCCAATGGACTAGCTTGAGATTTTAGCGTACCTAAGCTCATGACATAACTTTCAGTGTCGCTAATTGAATAATGGTTCTCGCTCAAACTTATATGAGACAAACTAAGACAGTCAGTTCATAATTTGAGCGACAGAGGTGGGAAAGTGCGTGAAGCAGCTTAACTTCCCAATCTTTAAGGCTACGTAAAAAAATGTGGTATAAAATTCGCTGCCTTTCCATAATCCTGCGGTTGAACTTCTAATGAATTTTGAACATTTTCTTAATTAGAATTCATTTTGTACTTCTGCTCATTTGAGGAAATGACGTCATCAAATTTCTAAATCATAAACCACAAAAGTAACAGACATTTGCTGGATATCACATCGCAGACATCGGGCTGTGGAGTTAGAGTATTAGGCCGCCATTCAAAACTGAAATGTTAATCTATCTGTAGAAGGCTTAGTAACTTAGATGGGAAATTTTGTTTGGTAAAATCACTCATCATTTAGACCCAGAAATCGGGAAAATCCTGGTAAGCAGCAAAGTTGGGAAAGAGGGCTCCACATTCCATTTTGGTCCATGATTCACTTGCTATCAAAATCAACATTCTGTTTCTGAAACTGACAATGTAACCCCCCTTCTGTCATTTTCCTAATTATTGGGCCTTAAAGATGTGCGATTTTACCAAATAAAATTTCCTTACCAAAATTAGCCTTTGACTGATGAATCAACACTTAAGTTGGGTAATCGACCTCATACTTCTTATTCCACAGCCTGCCAAGCGCATAAACTACTTTGACTAACTCGGAATATTTTAGGTAGTTAAACATCTGAAAGGGAAGCAGTAAAATTGAAAATTGAGAGAAAATTTTTTGAGTCATGTTCGTTGCTCAATGAGCTGAAAGACTTGTATGAGAAGAATTTAGCCACTTTTATCTTGTCTTATAGCTATCTGATCTTATTTCGTATTTCTCTATTTGACAGTCACAAAGCTCCATTACACCTTGCAAGCCTCCAAGGACACGTTAAAGTTGTCGAATATTTACTTGAAAACGAGGTATGTGCAGTTGTTTGTACTTTAGATAGGTAATTTTCTGTCCGTGTTGCTTGCAGTAGGGAGATATAGTCTATCTCCATGGCTTGCAGCGTCACAGTATGCGCGATATTTAGGTTGGATTTAAACAAAAATCAGCATATGTTACTAAAAGACCTTATAGCTGTCATAATAAAAAGTCTGGGTAGAGTGATACTTTTATATCTGGTTTTCCAAAAGGAAGAAACCCTTTTACAAAAACCAACAAAACTCAGTTATCAAAATCAGAAAATTTTCTCTTTTGATCTGTTTTTTTTCCGATATATTTCATATTTATTTCATTGATTTTTAAAGGGAATAGACATAGCTATATCTCATAGCCGCTATAAATAGGCTAAAAAAACGCCCACAAATCCTTTGTTTCTTTAGCTACACAATGAAACCGGATGCGTCGAAACCGCCAAGTACAATAGATTATATGTTTGACCTGGCCCGGGCCAGCTTTTAACTATGTCGATTCCCTTTAAGGATGGTCGTCCTTCCACAGAAGTCGTTTCCCAAGGGGCCTTGCAATAACCAAAATTACGCACTATAAAACTATTAGATAAGTTGGTTACCTGATAACAGAATTTTTTTTCCATTGCAGGCATTCATCAACATAACTGGAGGTAGACGTGATCGAACTGCATTACATTATGCCAGTATAGCAAACAATGTTGAAGTGGTGAAAGTCTTATTGCGATTCAATGCAGATCAAGAACTAACTGATAATACTGGATATACTGCTTTGAATTTATCTAATGGTGGCGAAGTATGCAGACTGCTGCACCAGGTTCGTAATTTGTTGAACGGCGATGTTACGATGTTACGATCTATTCATAGGTATTAGGAAAGGTGTATTTACGTGCCAAATATTTTGTAACCAAGGGTCTTTTTTGGGAGATTTCCGTTTGAATATGGGTTGGCTTGATTGGAATCGGCAAAGCAGTTAGAAAGTGGGTACATTTCTGCCAAGATTAGCCCTAAATAACGGTGCAAATGCAAATTTTGGCAATAAGAAGTCGGTAGATTTCTGAAAACCTGGCAGCAAACCTCATCAATCCACATTTCGTGCCCCCCCAGGGGTGTAAAGGCATCGATTTGCTTGTATTTATTTCATCTTGGTCAAGGGAATGTTATTCAGCTCAGTATTGACTCACGAGCATCATTTGACATCTTTGCGTAATTCATTGCTAGAATCAATCTAATATGAAGGCTCACTGTGATAACTAACGCTTCGATTCAAGAAACATGAGTTTACTTTTCTTTCTTAGAACCCGTTGTCTTTGTGCCTTGCAACCCAAGCTGGAGATATCGAAGAAGTAAAGTCAATACTGGAAGAGAACTCACTAAGCCGAAAATCATCAAGAGAGGCAAATATAAGGCGAATCTCACGCACCCTCAGCGGTCGTAAAATAAGCCATTACATCGCGCTATCGAATTTAGGCCGTTGCCTTGCTGTCGATCAAAGGAATGAACAAGGACATGCACCCATACACTTGGCTTCTGCTGCCGGAAATCTGTAAGTTTCAGTCCACACATGTCTGGACATTTTTGAAAACGCCATCTTTTGTTATCCGTCTTGTGTTGGTGTCCAGACGGAGACTGCGTTTTCGGTCACCAGAAACGAAGCTTTTCGAAAACGCTCTCCAGAGTGGATCTGTATGAAAACGCCGTTTTCATATTGTCGTGTGGATGGGTGAAAAGGTCGCTTTTCGAAAATGCTGATGCCCGAACATCGATTTACTACGTTTCAGAGCATACGCACGGATCTTTGGGGTCATGCGAGGGCATTGTCCTTTTTTTGTTTTCTTTTATCAAAGTTCGAACATTGAAGTTTGGCTGTAGCAGCGTCTTCGTGTGGACGGGGATATTTTCGTAAACGCTACTCATGTGGACGCAGAAATTTTATACGGATACAAAAAGATGCGTTTTCAAAAATATCCGGATACGTGTGGACGAGGCCTCAGAATTAGTTTCAGTGAAGGCGTTGTGATGCAGCGGTGTAATGCTCTGAATCTATAGCTGGAAGAGTCAGGTGGACAAGGCTCGATCCCAGGTAGAGCTCCACTGCTTTAGCGTCATGACAAAGAGTCTTGGACTTGATTAGGTCTGCTCTGCTTCTGAGATCCCACATTGCTTAGTGCTAAAAACCGCAACTTTACCTTCACTACAGCCTTCGCCAAAAGTATGAATGACCAGTGAATTTCATCCAATGCCCCGTTTTGAAGTATATGTAACTTTCTGTCGTTAGTCTTGGCCTTTTCAATCGATAGCTCAATAGTTTTTACAGTACAGCTATGAGTTATGAAGACATTCATGCAATAGAAATTGTGTCAATAGACCTTTTAGCTATTCTGAAAAAGAATCTCAATCGAACGATACTTTGCTACATTTTGTAGAATTTTCGAATGTGCACTATAGTGATAGAAACTCTAACGCCACTCGATCGAACCTCGTGTACAAAAATGTATAAAAATAACGCTCGATCCAGGCTCTTTCTTACAATAGCTAAAAGGTCTATTATTTACACTTGGCTGATGGATTGCGTTTTGCCTCTACGTTTCCCGTCTGCTGCCTTCTCTCCTGCAAATAATTTCCTTTTTTCATTTCTTTAAATTTCCATCCACTTTCAAATAAAGCGGAATGAGCCCACTCTTCCCAGATATCTAGCTCGCAATGTGTGTCTTAGTTTTTGTCCCTGGCTACATGGCTACAAGCAAGAAATGACTAAGCGAGAAAGTTAAGAATAGCAAAAATATAGCAACAGTTGTGACTAAAGTTTCCTGATTTTGAGAAAACTGTGCTGTCACTTTCCAACTATAACCCTTACCCTTCAACTCGAGACCTCTTCTTATTTATTTCACAATTTCTTTTTATGCTCCATTGATTGCAACTGCCCTCGCATGTCTAAGGCTCTGTTTATATGGAGAAAATAGCCTCGGCTACCCGAGGCTAATTCTTGGTGAGGCTATTTTCAGCTTCTGTTTACATTGGGAGAAAAATAGCCTCGGCTTGCTGGGGCTATTCTAATTTGGCACCAAATTTGACAGTATGACAATGAAAATGATGATCTGCGCTTGCGCAATATCTGCAATTTTGTGTCAGTGAAGTGAGGCTATTCTTGCTTGTGTTTATATGAGAAAAAATAGCCTCACTAAGCCGATATATCGGCTCGCTCAGGTGAGATATCGGCAGTCAAAAATAACATCACCTGGGTGATACTATTTGCAGTGCTCATATAAGCGCAAAATAAGAATTACATTATTTTGTAAAGGATGCCGATATCTCGGGTTGGAAAATAACCTCGGGTAGCCGAGGCTATTTTCTCCGTATAAGCAGAGCCTAATTCTATGGATCGTACCATAAGCAATTAATGATTCTTTCATATTAACAGAGAGCTAGTGCAGTTGTTGGTCTCACATGGGGCGACAGTTGATTTAACTGGAGGCCTTGACAAATGGACTGCATTGTTCTACGCCGCCCTCGCTGGCCATGCTGAGGTTGTTGGATTTCTACTTGCAATAGGTAAATTTTCTTTGCTTGTTACTAATTTAGAAGTACGATGCGCTTCATCCATATTTCATTGATATTTATTGGGGGGGGGACTATTCTTTGATTCTTGGGAAGTAATACAGATGTAAAAATATGGAAAAGAACGACCATATATTGTTTTCTGTGTTACTAGAGCATGAATTTTCATAAGAAAGAGTGAAAGTTTCTAATTCATTCAAGAATGCTGCGAGGAAACTGCTATTATAAATTGGATTCTGCAGCGGTAGTTTATAAAAAATTCTGTCGTAAATATACTGGCTGACCCAAGAAATTCACGAGCTGGATCGCTCATAGTCTCCTGAAAACAAATGTTGTGAACACAAGCAAGGTATCATCATGTTATGGACACAAGCAAGGTACCAGCATGAAGGAATCAGCTATCTTTCGAGATGTTGTTTGGTCAGTTCAAGTTTTGGTTACCGTCGGAGAAGACGTTTTCAAAACTATGGTTATTGGTTTATTTTTTGCGGACTATTCCCTCCTTTTCCAGTCCATGTTTTGGAAGATGTGCAAAAATCTGAATCCCAAATCTGTTTTGCAGTGCAAACGCTGAATGAGGAACGGAAACCAACCATTTTGCGAACAACAAATTTCCCACGGACGACTTCAAGTTCATCGCTTGGTGGAGCTTTCACAAATTGTTGATTGGAGACAGATGGCAATTATTTCTCTGAAAATGGGAAATATAACACTGAAAATTGTTTTTGCATTTGTCTTGCGGATGGTAATGATAACTTACAGTGAAAATGCAGTATCTCAAAAAATAGTCAAGCCTTTGAAAAAGCCAGGATGCGAAGCATTTTTCAATGGCTGTTAATTTCAGAAAGTTAGTTATGATCTAGTTCCTTAAATATTTTGGGTCACCCGATAGGACATTTTTGAATGAAAGTATTGGTATTCAACTAATTTTTTTCTCATTTTCCTCCATGAACATTTCTCTTATATTCCATTAAATATTCACAAGATGAATTACCTGTTACCCTACCTACTAATTAAAGGATGATAATAAGACGGGGAGCAATTATATGCTGACAACCTCGCGGTAATTAACATTTGTCTTTGTAGCACTTGTTTCAGGGACAACTAAAAAGTACTAAGTTTATATTGCATTGTTATTAGCCCACTTTATGGATTCTTACAAGTGTGACAAATTTAGATCAACATCTACCATTTTATCATGATTATAGGTGCAGATACAAGCGGGACTGATGCACAAGGAATGACGATCGTGGAACACGTTGAACAAAATATTGACGACATGAAAGAAAAAATTGAACAGCGGAGCTTTCGTGGAAATTCAATAGATCAGGATGGCGCTAGACAGCAATCACAATCATTAATGGTAAAGTCTCTGTTATTAGTCGTTCGAAGCTGAAGTTATATTTTCTTCACTTGTTTGAAATATCCACTTTTTTGCCTTTTTAGTATAAAAACTGTGTGCTATAAATATTGATTGGATCACGGGCAATAAGACACCTTTGATGTGGCCTATGTCATGATAGAAGTTTTATTCTTAGTCATTGTGTTTTTTCTCCTCCCAGAAACAGAGAACAATATGTCAGATAACTACAAAACTGCAATTTAGTTGAGCCTCGTTTGAAAATGAAAGACATATCGAAGTGAATGATGAATTGTAAAGAACTAAATTCTTGCAATTTTTTAGACCAATTTTTTAACTGTGTCTTTGATCTGTCAGACTGCTATAAGCGATGTGAAGAAGTTTGCGGAACTTTAGATGCCCAAACGGAGAAGCCACAGTGATTTTCAAATAATCATTTGGTTTTAAACTTGTCTCGATTTATCAATTAGAACCAAAATTAGGATCAAAACTAAAGACTACAATGTCAGTAAACTGTAACATTCATGGCGACGAAGGACCAGAAGTCACCGAGCCCTCACCATGATATGTTTCTAACATGATTTTGGGATTGCAAGAAAAGATTAATAGTGTTTCTTCCTCGTTTTTGTCTCGTCAAAACAATGATTGAGTGCATCTTTCAAATAAGTTTCAAACTGTCTCTGCAATGGAGCAGTTTGACATTTTTAAAATGAGCTGTATCGCTGAGTGGAGCCCAGACGTGAAAACAGTGTGAAATTTGTTTCAATCCTTGCTGCAACAAGAGAAGACGGAAGGAAAAGCAACATTGTCGAGCCTTTCTCGCAATCCACCAGAAGGGAAACAGCGCATGGGTAAGGATGTATGCTTGATCATGGCATATGCCAAAACAACGTTGCATTTTTACTTATGATTGGACGGGGTTAAATAGAGCTCAAGTTTCTCATTTATATACCACTCTTGTCCCCTTCAGGTGCCTGCACAACTGCAAAGGCAATGTAGCGATGCATCAATTGATAACAAAGGCCAAAGACAGTGGCTGAAAAGACAACTTTCTCGTTTGCAACAAGTTCTTACTGTTTTGCAATCTGGGCAACAGAAATTGCTAAATGCCTTAGAACAGCGAAATTTGCAACTTCTAAAAGATGTGCTACGATTCCCGGATGTGAAAATAAATGAACCATTATCAAAACATTCTCAAACGACAGCACTTTTTTATGCAGCAAGTGAAGTAAGTTTTTTACTGGTACAGTGTAAATCCTTGAATGAACCCTATGGGAGTTATTCATGAAATTAAATTTTGAGCTTGAGGCTTAATTGGACTTGCTCAGGTTGTCCTGTAAGAAAGGACTCTTTCTTTCTTAAGAGTCGCTTTCTTTCTTCGAAAAAGAGAGAGAGTCTCTTTCTTTGTTACAAGACAGCTTGGGTAAGTCTAGGGCTTATTCGAAGGAGGGCTTATTGGAGGGGAGCTTGTTGGGGGGGGGGGCTGATGAATAATAAGGTGGATGTTTCATGGCTTACTGCGATTCGAACGATTCTAGCAGAAAGAAACCTTAATTTTCCGACATAGTTTATTCATCTACTTCAAAACTTTAATCAAATTAATTATCATAGTGGTGTAGTTATTGTGTTATGAACAATGATTCATTGGTCAAAATCATTCGTATTGTTTGTAAGTTACGAGAAATTCTATGAAAAATTTTCATTTCAGAATGCTTCAAACACAGCCAAAACTCCTTGGTAAGATTTGAACTGGCGAGATTTGAAACTATTACAATGAATGCAGCTTTGGAAACAGTGACAAATACCTGTTTTTTTAGCAAAAATCCACTCAAAATTAGGAAACGATTTCGGTTAATTAATAATGGACATTTATCGGGCAGGCGTCAAAGATTCTTTCTCCAGTCGGGCTATGACTTATGTTCCCTGAGCTGAACGATTTCGTTTCGAACAACCAGGTGACCATGGTTTCCCATAAAGAAACAAGTTCATTGCGCAATATGTCGACCTATAAATGCATTGTTTTGATCGTAGGGAATGCCTGAATTCGTGCAAGTTCTCTTGAAACACAAAGCCAATGCAACTATCACCGACAGTCAGGGCCTGACTCCAATTCATGTCGCTGCGCAGGCAGGCCATGAGGACGTCGTTGGAATACTCTTGCGGTATGGAGTGGATATCAATATAAGAACAAATTACAGTAGGCAAACGCCAACACATATTGCAGCATTGGAAGCAAGAGAAGAAGTAGTTAAACTGCTTGTAAAATCAGGTGAGCGATACTGTTTTTCAAATTTTCAGAATATATAGTTGGGACAGAGATCTGCACCAGTTCCAATTTCATCGCCACCTGATGCAACCTTATCTTGAAAACTGTGTTTATTTTATCGAATGAACCAAGAAACATGGAAGTTGGAATGTAAATTAATTTGGAAAAGAACAGTTGCAGGCCCGAAGGTGTCAAAGAGTCCACCCACCTTGGAGAGGACTTAACATTAACTTGGACTTAACAAGGCGAAAACTGCAGCACCATTTTGTATCCCTTGACGATGGGTAATATATGGGACGAAACTGCCCGCTCCTCAACCATCCAAATTCGCTGTAAAAGAAGATGTTCATTTTTCTAGGTGCTGATCTTGATGCTATCGATACTGAACGAAACACGCCATTTGACCTGGCTGAAGAACTTGAGATAAAGTCAATAATCGCTTCAGGATCCAATTTACTATACATTGCGATCGCGAAAGGGAATTCGGCTGAAGTCACTAGGATTATTCAACAGACTGGAATGAGTGCGAATACCATATTCAGTTCGCGGATGTCTGCACTACAAGTTGCTTGTCAATATGAGCAAGTTGAACAAGTAGATTTCTTGTTAAAGCATGGCGCAGATGTTAATTATCAGGTAAGCATCGGTATGTTTTCAAGCTGTTTGCTGCGCTGGCGTTTGTCAGACTTTCGGGATTCTGTGGAGCATTCGTTGACGGGTTTCGTTGGGTTGATGGGCTCCCGAACAGTTGACAGCTTACAGTTGACAGTTGCTTGGTGGGATTAGGTTAGGGTTTTGAAGTAAGTGATTGTTTGAAGATCATTGTGCCTTCTTCGTTTGGGCATCTGAACTTCCGCAAATTTCTTCAAATCGCTGATAGCAATCTGAGAGATCAAAGACACTGTTAAAAAATTGATCCAAAAATTGAAAAAACGTACTCTTTGCAATTCAATTCATCGACATATCTTTCAGTTTCAAACGAGGCTCATCTAAATTGCAGTTTTGTGGTTATATGATAGCTTCACTACCATCAGGACCCTCAAGTTACGCTCATCCCATTGAGTTGAATTGTTGTTGTTGTTATCGCTCCACTGAGGGCCTTATGGACATAGAGCTGTAAAAACGGCAAAAAATTTCAATCGGCGACAGGATTCTGTCGCCCCGTCGTCTACCGATCAGCATGTGCCTTAGAGCAAGGCGGTTTTTTCTTTTGTGGCAAGAATGATCCTTTACCGAAGTACTGATACCTAATTTGATAGTACAGCAGTTCGAGAAAACTGATTTTTAAGGCAGTTTAGACCCAGTGGTTTTGAGAAAAAAGTAGCAGATGCTTTAGGCCCGCAGCTACATTCTAAAAAAGAATGCGAATCGAACGACAGATTGATACATTTTGTAGAATGTTCGAATGTACAATAATGATAGAGCCTCCAACACTGCTTAATCGAACTTTTTTGTGGAGCAGCGGAAAGGTTTCAAATAGAATCAGTACGGAACTTTACCGTTTCTGCAAGCGTTTGGGAATAAGTCGTAGTTGTAGCGATATCAGTTCAGGCGAAAAGCGAAACTACGACATGTAATCGAGTCTAGTTATATGACATAATGCTCTCTGTTTCAGGGTGGACCAAATTCATCATCTCCTCTTCACGTTGCAGTTCAGCGTAACTCTCTTATAATTGCGAAAATGCTCGTCGAAAATGGAGCGAAACTAAGTGCCACAAATAGCGACGGTAAAACGCCATTCGAAGTAGCGACGTCTAACGCAATGCGAAAGGTCCTAGTTGATGCACGACCGTATCGAAGGACGGGTAATGATCCTCTTATCGAAGAGCCAAACCCAGACAGCAGCAGTGATGAAGAATCAACGAATAAAAATCTCTGTAGAATTTGTTTTGATAATCCAGCCAATACAATTATCTTGCCATGTGGACATCAAGTATTCTGCAAAGACTGTGCAAGTAAGCTTAAAGACTGTGCTTTTGATAGAAGGCCAATATCACAAGTTGTTCCTGTTTTTAGACTCGGTGGAGAATAACATGTTCTGTACTCTATTAGCTTAGGTTGTCATAGATGTCTGAGAATTGATAACACTGGACAATCTATAGTAAAGTCCTGCCTGTGAGAAACCAGTGTACAAGGAACTCGGACCCGTTTACGCCATTTCTATGGTTTACACCGTCCAGGTACCCAGGTAAAGCTTTGGATTCCTAGTAAAGCTCTAACGGATCTGCCTTCCGTTTACACTGTTCCCAGGCGCAGTGCCACGGGTTGTACTGGATTGGACATGTCCACCCCACTTTTTTTCAGGATCGACTTTCAATTCATCTAAATTCAGAAAACATGTTGGGCGCCATTTTTTTCCTCCTCGGGGATCGGCTTCATGATCTTTGGGTATTTTTGATAAGAAATAATTATTATTTTGAGCCTATTTTTATACCAGAAATTAATATTTTGGGTTGATGCTCTCTACCCCAGCTTGAGCACCCCTATCCTAAATATACCAGAGTACCCCCCTCGGGCTTTGATTCTTAGCTGGGATAGCATAAGAGCAAAGGGCTAATTAAGGGAAAACAATAGGCTGAAGTAAAAAAGTGTGTTTCTTCAAGGCAGAACTTTACTAAACGTTAGTATGTTTCTATTTATACAGACAACATCGTCCCAGTCATTCTTATTTATACGCACATATATACCTTTTTTCACAAATGTTGAAAAGCACCACTTCGTTTAGCTCATGTTTCTTCGATATTTCACATACGGAAAGGCCTATTTTATCATTCATAATGATTCTTGCATAAGGTGAATTGTCAAACTCCCCATCCTCTAGAGTGATAACCCCTCTTTTCTGAAAATGGTTTATTTGAATCTAGTGGTCTAATGGTCTATTTTGTCTATTTGAAGTTTTGGGCACTCACTTATACATGTCCACTGGGTTTTCAAAACGGACTTTAATACGCATGTAGGGGTAGTTACAAGAGGAAATGCAATCATCTCGTGGTCCAAGAAGTATGAATACAATTCAAGAACTAATAATCTAATTCAAATTGTTTCAATAAATAAGTATTAGATAATGCATTTTTAAGTTGCTGTAACTGTAAGTTGTGCGCATCTTCTCATTATGTATCAGTTTTACAAAACGTTTTATATCCGTCTCAAATAGATGTCAAGTGAGCTTTGTGAAAAAGCAAAAGGAGCCGTGCAAAATTCGTTTTTTCTCATTATTCGCAGATTGCAAACGTGGCATCTATTCTGCGACGCACTTTAGAAAATTTAGTAAATTCCCGCGTACAAGAGTCTACGAAAATAAGAACGTAGAGGCTGTTTGTGCTAAATTATGCACCTTGTAGTTATATGTTCTTATTCATGGGGCAGCAAAGTTGATTTTTGTTTTTGTTATTAAGTTCATTTTGTCCCAGTTGGCTGTTGAACCTCCTCCCCTTCTGGTTGCAAGCGAAGAATAAGTAATTCGATTCATAATAACTTTGTCAGGACATATAGCAGGCTGAGCATCCTTAGTGAAGACTCTGGAAAAGCCCACACAAGGTACCCTTCCAAAAAGAACGTTTATGCCTTGAAAATAGTTTAAGTATCTTTGAAATAAGAACCTATTTCAGCCTGGCTCTCAACGGGCTAGATTCTTATACGCGAGAATTTACAGCATTATAATATCATGGATATATTTGACACATATTTTCAATTAAAGTTTGTAATTTTGTACATTTAGAAATTGTAATGAATTCAGTTTTCAATGCTGGTTTCGTGTTTACTTAGCAGCTCCAATTGGAAGGCTGGTATCAGAATGGATTGGAAGGAGACGCCGCAGTTGCCCTTGATTGCCCGCAGCTCTCTGCTTTTGTAGAAGAAAATTTACTCGCTGCTATGGAGGAGCTAGCAAAAGTCTTCCTTAGCAGAACGACATAAATTTCCTTCACATAAGCATGAACACTGCATTATAACTGTGATGTCCAACTGCCCCTGGTACAAAGTTACGTCCACAAAAGTGCCAACGAATTTTATCTCCAAAGTGTGCAGGTGTCTTCATGACATAGCAGGAAATTACACGAAATTCATGCTTTAAATGTTTCATTAGAAGCTGCTGGAGAAATTAAATTTGCAAATAAGGGCACTCACTTGATTGGAAATCATAACCAAGGGCCATAATTCCAGGGTCTAGATTTGGTCTTGTCTATTGATGTTAGTTAGCTTTAGGGCTCAATCATTCACTTGTTCTTCTGATGATGAACTGTCTTCACTCTCTGTGAGGTCTTCCCATTTTGGAAAGCAGCTCAGTAGCTCAACCTAAGCGACAAAGATTTAGAGTAAGATCATGGATGGTGACTAGACTTGCGAGCTTGCTATCAGTAACAACAACAGCAACAACGAATTGAGAGACCATTGTAACTTTTCTAATGGGTGGTCAGATGACCCCGCCATCCTTCTGTGGAGACGTCTTCCTAAGAACGATATAAAGGTTCCTCCGCAGAAGCATGCAAGCTGCAGCAAAACTTGGTTCCTAACTACCCATGGTAAAATGAGTACTGCGAGAAAGTAGCTAGTCCGTCCAGAGCAACGGACGACATCGCGAAAGATGGCGACGTAGGACTTTTTACCATGATGAGCTTGTTCATGAATCAAATCCCTGTTGAATCGTTAACATTAGAACTTACTAAATTTTGGCAATGAGTATCTCGGTGCCTGCCTTAACATAATCGTCAGTTGGCACTAACCTAGTTTTTGTTCTCATGAATTCCTTCATAATTCTTCCCCCAAAACGATGACGTTGTGTAGACTCATTACATTAGTTTCAGTACCCGGGGGCTAACCACCATACACACCGGTACGGGATGTGCCACTGGCTGGGTTGGGGGAGAAAAATGAATTTTTGGGGTGTCATTTTTGATGAGTTTACAAATGGACATGAATTCTGGGGAATCATTTAGGAGAAACATTGAATTTTGGGATATCATTTCAGAGAAATATCTCTTTAGGGTGTTAAATTTGATCAAATTCCTTATCCTTGTACCTTGGGTACCAGACTCTCTTGAGAGTGTGGCACCCAGGGTAAAATATCGTTGGCTAAACTTTTGAATATTCGTCACAATAGACATTTTAGCTATTCTGAAAAGAATCAGAATCGAACGATAGTATGCTACATGTGTACAATAGTGATAGAAGCTCTAACGCCACTCGATCGAGCCTCGTGTATAAGAATGTATAAAAATAACGCTCGATCCAGGCTCTTTTGTAGAATAGCTATAAGGTCTTTTATAGGGTATGTGTTTTGAATGGCTCTGGTTCTCACAAAAATTGATAAATTTTAGGGTGTGATTGCAGACGTAAATGGCACACCGCCGCCAGCTTCCTATTGAAGTTACCACCAGCCCCCCTCAACCCCTCAAGTCTCACTATTACCTATTACTCATTAACATGGAGTTTGTAAATCAAACTGAAGTTAAATCTTACTGAAGAGGCCTCGGAAAGCTTTGAAATTAAACAACTATGTAGGTATGAGCGTTTCAGAAAAAACAAACGAAGAAAGACTATGGTTGAAAATGAAATGAAATGTCAGACTGAAAAGTTTGACCTCGTACAAGGAATCACGTCTTACGTAGTGTAGTAACGACATGAATTATTCCTCTAACTTTGCACCTAAAGTGGTTCAGATGGAGGGTGTTGGAGTCCAACGCCGCACTCACCACGTCAGTGTCCAGGTATGGGATAGCGGAGTGCGGACTCCATTTAGCTACTTTTGTGATTCAATAGATCTTTTTCCAATATCTCATTTCTCTGTAAAGCTTCACATTATAATTCAATGAATTTGATTCAAAATATGTATCTTATATTGCAGTTTACGCTGCGTAAAGTTCTTGAAACATTTGGCTTTAAAGAATTCAAGTAAAAGTCTTTCAATGTTGGCAATTACGTTTTTTGAACGACCCTACATATTTTAGAAAACCATATAGATTATGAAGTCGTTGTTAGTAAACTCGGAAGCTTACCTTGATTCGCGGTTCAAATGACGTCAATTTTCTCCCTACAGTCTTGCCAACGGGACACATACTACACAACATCAGCTTCTTCAGTTTCAAATCTCCTTCGCTGCCACTCCTCGTCAGCCCTTCCATCAATTCCTTGCAAGATTCATCACTAAGGCCGTCATCTCGAAGAGCGAATTCTTCTACATAAGGAACACAATTCTTTAAGTGCACCCAATGGCCATGGACTAGGCTACATCGAGCTATCGTCAGTTTTTCTAATTTAAGAACAGATAATTTCCTGTTCAACATATCCCCCATGATCTCCAATAACGAGTCTTGTAGTTCGCATCCAAAAAAGAACACTTCCCTGCAAAAGTATATCATGCCAAATAGCTCTTTTTCAGGGTTTGCTGAAGAAAGAGAGGCATTGCATATTTTGAGGCTTACGTTGTTACCTAAATCTACTTGCTTTTCATTGGCATTGATAAGCTTGATGAAATTGACAAGTAGAATGCAGTCGATCGGAGTGAAAGGGTTGAATTCCAGCATTTTGTCAAAATGGAAAGATCGAGGCAGCTTATCATCTGGAGCAAACAACTCGTAGAAGATACTCAGAAATGATCTCTGGTTGTCTTGGAAGTACTTTGCATTTGAGAGGAATTTTCTAAGAAGGGCATTTGATACTGCAGATACTTTCTCCATGTGGCTTAATTTGACTTGTTTGATTTGACGAACGAACAGCACAACGATGTCGTCGTCTTTGCTCTGTCTTCTCTCTTCCTCTGCAGATACAAAACCAGCAACGAACTCAGCTAATTGAAACAAACTTTGTTCCAACAAAGTGTCAATATTGATGTTCTCAAGATAGCAATGTATCGCTGCAAAGAACTCATGAAGTGTTAGATGACGGAATTGGTAAAACGAACGAAGAGAAGATCTTTTCTTGATGATGAATGATTCTAAAATCTTCCATAAATCTGGATCTTGGCTAGCGATATTGTCGAAATCTTTAAAATCACCCTTGTGAAAATTAATTTTATTTTTCAGAAGTAAGTCGTAGGAAATTTTGGATATCATAGTGATGAATTTGATAACTCTTGTATCCTCTAATAATTCTTCTGGAGGCACGTTGAAGTTCTTCATATGCTGTCGCATGAATGACACTAAAATCCACATATACAACGGTGTTTTTTTCTCAATTTCAATTCCAGCTCTTTCCATTGAGAGAACACAACAAATGCTATTTAGGTATTGCGGGATGGTAGCGAGTGCTGCAATGCTAGGGGAACCTTGCACCACAGACATGATTCTTTCTTCAAGCTCTGACTTCCCGTTGCAGAAATTCTTCACAAATGATTCAATTGCCTCTTCGCCTAACCCTATGATTTCAATCACTCGCATGTTCCCAATGACTCTTGCTTCGTGCTTCTTTAATGCTGCCTCGATATGTGGTCTCCCTGTGATCATGGTCGAATGCCCCGGAATTGCACCACCTGATATGTTTATCAACCTCTTCAACACGGTGCTCCCGGCAAGCGCCTCCTCAAGATCTGCCACTTCGTCTATACCTTCAATTATTATCAAAACCTCACTTCCACAGTCTCGCAGCATTGATAGTTGTACCCCAAATTCTTCTTCAAAGATATCCTTTAGCTGCCTGCTATCACAAAGCTCAAAATCACGGCATTTGATAAGAAACAGGTACTTGAAATTTTGGTAAATAAGCCTTTTAGCCCATGCTAAAGCGATATATTCAGCAAGACTGGTTTTGCCGACACCAGGCACACCGCGAACAAAACTAGTTTTGCAATCAGCTGTAACAATTTCCTCTGGCTCTATTGCTTCATCCCCTGCTTTATTTAGCTTCTCCATGTATCCTTGAAGTTCATCCACGATTCGCATTCGTTTCTCCAAAGTCTCATTTTCAACAAGAAGCAATTCTGCCATAAATTCTGACCTTTCACGCTCCTCCACATCGTACTCTCCTTCGTCGTTCATGAAACTGATTGGCCATTTACTCAAGCATTTAATGTACTGGCTTTTCAGCTTCTCTGATATCGCTATAACATAGACAAAACTCTTTTAAAAACTTGATGCAAGATGCAACTAAGAACCATCTTGATCAACCATGGTAAGCTGCCATGAAGTATGTACACGGGACAGCAATTATGCGTGGGCTAAACCACCTGGGGGAGTACCAGGGGAGTACTTAGTACATTTGTCCGCCGGGGATGTGACTTTTCATGGTATCGTTTTCACCTTTCTGTTCTAGAACAAGGTATATTGCCTTTTGTGCAATATTAAAACAAGTGAAAATACAGTAAAAATACGCTATGGATTTCCGTGGCTAAAATAAATTGTTTCTTAACCCTTTCATTCCAACCGTTGCCATTTGGCAACACGCATTTCACGGTCTTCCACGACTCCCTGGCTTCCTTGGTCCGGAATTTGCTCCTTGCATTACTGTAAAGGAGCCATTGTTATTTTAGAAGGCGGCAAATGTTTGGTGTTTGACAGCCTTTTCATAACAATTATTGAGCATTGAAAATGAGTGAACTCTCTGTGCTCTATTTTACAGAAATGGTCACTCGATAATGATTTAGGTAAAGTTGAGTGAAAATTGAAAAATATGTGTCATAGGTTTATTCCCAAGCTGAAACCTGTCGGTTGAAGAACAGTAAATGAAATTTTTCGTAGGCATTGCTCAGCACCGCAAAACTTGTCACAAATATTTGCGTTGCCATTTGACAACAATGGGGGTTAAGGTGGAAACATGCAAAAAAATCATGCTGTATTTTTCTCGAAAATGAGTTTTTTATAGAAAAATATGCTAAAAACTGTAGAAAAACAATTTTTTGACAAATTTTTCAATATTTGGGAATGAAAGGGTTAAGTGATCTTTATTCTTTCCCAGTACTGGAGCTAATCAATTTTTTGGCGATCTGAGAATTGAGCCTGTTGCAAGCAGTCTTTTACAAAAAGGCCACTGCTCATATGTTAGAAAAGGATGACGAATAAGGGGAGACCAAGGCCTATTGGCATAAAGGACAAATGCAGGCAGAATCTTTCTGCATTTAGCAGTTTTCGACACTGTGAAAACTGCCTGGAGAGGTTTGAATCCTCCCCCTGGATCGGCTGCTGGGTTCCAGAAGCTTTGGTCTGCAAATAGTACCATCACGAAAATGCAGTGAAGTAGTTAACTGATCTAAGGATACACAGAGATCAACAAGTATTGAAACTAAAATAATATCTAACCTTTTAAGTCATCAGCAGCTGTTCTTTCAACTGGGTTGTTGCCAAGTGAAACGACCTGCAAAAGGACGACTAAAGATTAAGAATTAAGGGGATACTTTCAGTTAAAAAGTCAACCATCTTATCATTGTAAATGTAAGCTTTACTTGCTTAGGGATATTTTGAAAGTCCTTCACATGCAGGACTTTAAGCCAAATGCACTCGATTCTGCTCCAGTATGGAGGAGGGCGGCTGCGTAATTCTGATCGATCGTTGTTCATACCATTTTTATGCTTTAAATGATCCTTAAAAGTAATGGAAATGCTTCAAAGAGAGAAAACTTTAGACTACCTTCTCTCCATTCATTTGTCGTCCATACTTTGATTGTTGTTCGCCAATACTCTGCACCTTCAAAATGAATTTGAAAGGGAAATATGATTAAAAAGGGTTTCCTAAATCTGTCAATTTGGGAAAATCTATTTCTCATTCACTATAGACCAAAGGTCAGCATTTTCTTCAAAATCTGTTGCCTAAAATTCCTTCAAAAATTTAAAGACGTTAAGTCCTTTCCTATCTAAGAAGTGGCTTCAATGGACTTCAATGTCAGTAAGTAAGCAAGTCTGTCAGTCACCACGCTCTTCGTTATGATTCATTAACGTTTTGTCTTTCTCTTTTTGATCGTATCTGATAACTTATTGTGACCAGTGTGAGACTAAAATGATTTAGATATTTTGTGGATCCTTCTCACCGTGACCGTTCTTTGGCATTGACAACGGACAAAAATTGTCATGGCACGAAAGTCGAACATAATCTCTGACAGAGATGCTCTATTCAGTCTACTGCAAATTTAAAAAGACTGCTCTCGAAGAAGCCCATACCCTGAGTACCAGAGACTCAAAAATAGACATACTTTTTATTCATTTTGTTTAGGCTCTGGTACCCAGGGTCAGAAGGCCATCGCAAGACGAACCTGTGAGTCAGAAAGTATCGTTCTTACCGCTTTGTCAATATCCAGCAATCTCTTGTTATTTGCTGCAGCATCTATGAAGGGTGAAATTGCGTCATTGATAGGTTTGCAGTTCACTTAAACATTGGTAGCTATGTCCGCCCTCTGCTATGTGTTGTTCACCATGTGTACCAGGGTACCCAGCTCACTTGGGCTGTTTAACCTTGTTAGGCTGTTTTCAAATTTGATCAATTCCGTCCAATTCCAAACAAGCCAAAAGAGAAAGGTTAAGAGAGCTAGAAACTTTAGTTCAGTGTGCTGGAAAATCTAGAGAGCTGTATGAATATTTTCTTCCTTACCACTCTCCAAATAAGAGCATCTGGTGGTAAGGTTACACGACAATAGGCATTGAAATTACCAATGTTGTGATTGCCAACTAAATTCAATGAAATTCAGGAAGTTTCACCGTTATAGCCATAATTTTTTAGGAGCTATTGAAGAAAGTTCTGGAGGGGGCGAAAAAGGTCCCCCTAATTAAAATAGCGTAAAAGTAGCTCGAAGGGATTTGCTTGAGAATCTCATATGCACACAAACGTTCCATGGGACGACTAACTTGAAAATTGAAGTTCCTTGCTTCATTTACCTTTCTCTTCTTTTTGGCCCCAGGTTTGGAAATTTGATTGCCTAGCAACCCATAACCAAGGATCGAAAGGAGCCAAAATGGCTCTAATTTCTCTCCTTTGTGTCGAATATCATCATTGAAAAAACCACCCGATTTTTCTCGATGAGTAATTAGGATAAAAGTGTCATGGGGGACCTCAATGATACATGGGAGCACAGCAACTTAATTCAGGGTGACTTGATCCCCACAAGAGGATAACACATTCTAAAACGTTTTAATCACTGCAGCCAAAAGTTTGATCTTGACACTAGGCTTATTTTGCATGTTTCTTTGAGAATTATAACAGGGGAGCTCAGGAACGCAAGATATTGGGAGCCTGTAGCCGCTGGAGCCCAGGAGCCTTAGTTGAAGAGGCTTTTTCGAAAAAATCCCTCATACTTTCAGAACGGAGAGCATGGCAGAAAATTTTTGATTGGTATTCAATTGTGTTGATTTCAAGGCTGGATTGCAGATGTGGCCAAATTTTAATTACTGAGCAGTTAGATTAATCACATAATGCATAAGTTTAACGATGTTCCTACAACTGTTGTTGTTGCTGTTGTTGTGAATGGTTTTTTCGTCGAAAATTTTTGGTTTTCGCCCCCCTAGGCAGTCATGGCTGGTATCTGCCCTGACAGAGAGCCGATTTCAGTTGGATGAGTTTTAAACTAGATTTGAACGTCTCCACTAGCATGTCTGCAATATCATCGTCATGATACTCAGGGAGCAGAGAGAGGCCCATAAAAATAGGGATTGGTTTTTACTCATCTTGTGGGTAGGCAGTTTGCTTCATGCTTACCTTTTTCCAGCTCAATAATTCTGTCGCCGTGTTCAGATAAATTTTCAGCAAAGGCAATCATTTGCATCTCAATGTTCTCGATTCGATGCTTCTCAGCTTTTATGTCGGAGTCAAGTTCTGTTTGATCTTTGATTTTCAACTGGCCTGATTTGATCATTTTTATGTTGCTTGTATTCCATCCAAAAAAATTAAACTCTATTTCTAACACTGCAAATGCGTCATCAAACTCTTTTGTGCTAAGTTCTGCAACAGTTTTATGAAATAATTCATTTCTCATCAATCTCAGCTTGTGAACATGTTGCTTTTCATCTTTTGTTAGAAGATTTAGTTTCGAGAAAATAAGAACGAAGAAAAGTGACGTGCAATCCCAAATCTGAATGTTGCCTTTACAAACACAATCTCTCATCGTGCTGTTTGGAAAGCTTGTTTTGCTGTTCAGTAGTTCAGTCTTCAAGCACTTGCCACTTGCTTCGTCATCACCCCATTTCGGGCTGAACTTTCTATTCCAGGATTGCTTGAAAATATCTCGAAGGTTCCTTGGTACATCTTCTAGCAGCATTGTTGCGAATTTACAAAAATGTCCTCTTTCTCTACTGATTTCCATGCTGATCTACTGTATAATGCAAAAGGAAGGAAAAGAAAACTTAACTTAAACTTAAAAGCTTACGCCTATAACTTCAGAAAAAGAAAACTTAACCCCAGTAAAGAAAAGAAAGAGCTAATATTCACGTTGGAGAAGCCCAGATTAAAGAAAGTGACGAAGAGAAGTTATTGGGCATTACCCTTGATAAGAAATTAAGTTTTAAAAACCATGTCAAACGCTATGTAAAAAAGCTAGTCAAAAGCTTCATGCTCTTGCGCGCATTTCAATCTACATGGAGCCCGAGAAACTAAAACTGTTGATGAAAACATTCGTCATGTCCCAGTTTAGCTATTGCTCGCTGATATGGTTGTTTCACGATAGAAATTTGAATAATAAGATAAATAGGATACATGAAAGGGCCTTAAGAATCGCGTACAAGGACAATGTTGCTACTTTTGAAAAACTGTTAGAAATGGATAATTCGGTAACCGTTCATCAGAGGAACCTGCAGTTGCTCATGGTAGAGATCTACAAAACAAAATATAATCTAAATCCCAGCTTTATGAAGCAAATTTTTGAGGAAAAAGAAATGCCTTACAACCTAAGGTGTTCTGATAGACTGCGACTACCAAAGGCGAAACCTGCCTTGGAATCGATACAGTCAGATTTATGGGGAAAAATGTATGGGAGACACTACCAGCAGAGCTGAAAAACTCGGATTCCCTTCAAGTTTTCAAAAGGGTTATCAAAGCCCATAAATGCCATGCCTGCAACTGCAGATTATGTAAAGTATTTTATCCCAATTTAGGCTTTTTATTGTAAATTACGTCTTCATTTCAATCTTATATGTATTTTTTTAAACAGTTGGCCTTAATTAGCAATTTAGCTATAGCATTTAGCCAACTTTAAATGAAAGAGTTAATAATAATAATCAAGCCTTGGGGGCTGAATCAGCCCCCTGTCGGTTTTTTGTCCGTAGATTTTTACCAAGTGCACTTACAAAGCCGAAACTTTCAGACTCTTAGTTTTTATCCTTGTCACGATCAAAAATTAACTTTTTGCAAAAATCAATATCATTCCAGGGGGAAACGCGATCAGTTTTCGAGAGATGTATGTGTAAAATTTTGAATAATTTCTAATAAAATCTACAGCTAATGTGATAAAATGATGAAAGGGAGGGAACGCATACTACTTTTGATGCTCTATCCAACAAATTAACTATTTTCTAATTTGAGGGTATGATTTTGCAGATTTTGGCACTACGCATGCGCACATTCTTTGCATTCCTGTGTGATTACGTCATCACTTTTTATTGATTTTTCTTCACGGAGCGAATACTATTTAGACATAGAATACAATGAAATTAAACTGATGTCCTTAATGCTTTTCGTTTTTTTACAATCAGCGATTGAAAATTTTTAGTACTGAGCCCTATTGACTTTGAAAATTGAACAATGTGACGTCATGGGAAGGTCACGTGACATATCTAAAAATAGATTTCATTTCTGGGTTCACCATATGATGTTATATACACATGCAAAGTTTCAAGGCTCTAGGTTGTCCAGAACAGAAATGAATTAGGCTGAATCAGCCCCCCAGGCTTCCTAGTGCGTCAAATACCTTAAGCCTGATGGGGCTAAAAAAGAAAACTTAAAAGAAAACGCCTTATTCAGAACCTTTGAGCCATTTCACTCATTCGAAAAAGCGTACGAGATTTTGCAGAACATAATTTTCAGTACAAACAGGATTTTTACGGATTTTTGATGGATTTCTCTTGAAAACAGAAGTTCTTTTTCCAAAGGTGTATGAGACTTTTTGAGATTGAAATTCCCTCGTTTAGAATGGTAAGACTGATTTTGACCTATTTCGAAGAAAGTTGACATGTTAGCGTTACATATGTAATAATGAACAGATTGCGAATTAAAAGTTTTCAAAAATTCAAACATTTTTCTGACTGACCAGACTCGCGGAAAATTATTTTAGAAGATTTTTTTCTGTTCATGAAATAATTTCAACCAACTGATTTGGAAGTTTTAACCACGTCCGACAGTTCTAACCAAAACTGAAACCAAAGTCAGTCGCCAGACTCTCGGGATTTTTTCTTAATGACTGTCCTTTCGCCCTTTGGCATTTTCCTGAAACAAATTCGCAAATCAAAAAGTCGAAGGCAAACTTCACTTTCAAGACCTAACTTGTTAACTGTTTTCAAGGATTCGTAAGTAACAAGAATCCATGTTTTCGGTAAGCTTACCATTTCGATGCTTTTCAACTTGTTTACTTGAACGTTTTCGACATCAATATCCTTCCATTCAGATTGACTGGGGATTTTCTTGTGCAGCACACTGCTCTCTTGTGAATATGTGAAACCACAAGGGATTTGCAGTGTGAAGATATGAAAAGGACTAGACAAGAGTCCGCCGCTGCAAAGCTGATTGGTTGCTTGTTAAAGTGATGTCATAGAATGAATAATATGATGTTTTTATTTCCTAAATAATTCATTGAGTCATGCGGTAAAAACTGCCTACTGTCGAAAAATGTTCTGAGAACGAGTAACAATAGAGCACCGGCAGTGAAACAAGTAATGCAACGACACACAAACCACGGAATGGTAGCCCATGAAAAGGAGGGAATTTATGGATAACTGCATTGCGCAAAAGAAGTGAAACATTATCAGGATTCCGTGGCTTCCTTGCTCTTGATCCACTGATCGTGTTCCGTAAAGAAGCCAAAAACGCTACTGAATTCCTAGAACTCGTTAGCTGCCGCTGCTCTGTGGAAACAACAAACTATGATCAATTCCTCTCTTTTGGTAAGCAAAAAGAAAGGAAGTTCCCCAAGCGACATTTTCTACATTGCAACAGCATACTTTCTGTGCGGAGGGGAAAACCATGACGATAAACCTCAAATTTACTGCATGTTATCCCTCCAACGACATCATGCGATCCCTCGATCGCACTGCACAGCTTCTACTTCACTGAATAACCCCTAGACTAATGCACAGCCGTTATCCAGGGTGCCTACGCATATTTTCACGTTATTTCCACTCTTTTTGTTCATTTTACACGTATCTTTCGGGCCGCACGGGTCAACTTCAAGACATTAAGTTCTTTAGGGGGCTTTCGGGGGTATTAGAACCCGCAAAACCGGACCAAAATTAGCAAAAGCCCGAAAACCCGCAAGCAAAAAAGCCAAAACGCGAAACTGCACTTCTGAACAAACATCTTCAGTTTTCGTTGTTAATCTTCGATTTGTTTCAGCATTTTGTTGTAGGTAGCCAACTCTCGTTTAAGGATTCGAAAGCTGGTTTTTCGATTTCAGTTAACTACGTGGAACGTATGACTTCGAAAACCCGAATAAATAGGAATTTTGAATGAAATACTCGAAACGCGAGCACCAAAAACGGCCAAACCCGCTACCCGTGACACATCTCAGTACTCGAAAACCCGTACTATTTAAATAGACTGATGATATGGTCGTAGTTCTCGCTATTGATAGACTGAAGGACGCTCCAGAGTGAGCAAAATTGTTGTTATTATTGTTGTTGCTGCTGCGATATTTGGGACTATGTCGTGAGGCTACGATTTAAATGTAAATCCCGAAACCCGAGGGCTACAAATACACCACTTTGATGAACAGCCTCGTTTTGGAAATTATTCAAAATTAATTCATATGAAATTTTAGACGCCAAATTCGGATTTAGCACCCAAACTTTAGTCTAACCCTAAGTTTTCATGTTGCTAGCGGTTGTAGTGCTAATTTCATGGCGATGTAAAGTTTGAAAATCTATAAGGGTTTTGACCGTGAAAATGACTCTGGGTGTAAAGTAACACCCCGAACGATTTTTCACGGTCAAATCCCTTATAAATCTCTGAACTTTACATCGTCATAAAATCAGCATCACAATTGTCAACAGTTTGAAAACGTGTAACCAGACTAAAGTTTGGGTGCTAAATCCGAATCTGGGCTCGAAATTTTTATATTAACAATAGGAAGAAATTTTGACAAATTTCCAAAACGAGGCTGCTTAATTAAAGTGGTGTATTTGCCACACTCGCGACCCACGAAACCCCAAAGTCCGCCGCATCAGGGAAAATGAAATAGGATGGCTAGGTGGTAGTACCCTTGAGACATGACGACCAATCTAACCTATCGAGCCTGCTACGTAACGTAGAGTGAGAAGAGTCGCTGGTTTTCTGTATTACCCGGCGAAGGAATGTGGTGAGAAGACTTACTAGAAGTCTATTCCGTGTATTAAAACATCCAATGTGGTTTGATTTATGTACCTTTGCAGCTAGGCTAATCCGACCAATATCTTTGCATCTAATAGGTAACTATCGAACGGTGTCTAGCAAAACTAAACTAAGGTAGGGGTCATGTTTAATCCTAGGTACCAGGGCGGAGGATGATGTCGCCAATTAGCGAAAATTCCATACCCCATTTTGAGCATATAGAAAAAATTTTCAAACCCAGTCATCTTTCACCAAAATGGTTTTGTGCCCCATATAGAAGTCTTTGTGCATAAAACAAAGATTCATGGACAGATACCAAGTTGTCACAGGCAATTTGCATACTGTTCAAGTCATTCATCATTTCCAGAAGTCTCTTAACTTTTCTTTCAATCTTTGATCAATGACTTCATCCAAATTTTTTTCAAGCAACATAGTTTTGTACCCTACAAAATTTACTCTTAGAATTTTCGTACCCCCAGAAAATAATGCCCTGTCAAAGATCCTTCGCCCTGGTACCCAGGACTAAAACATGACCGCTCCCTAAACTAGCGATAACATTACCTAGTGAGTGTGACGCTCTGCGAAGTGTAAACAAACTGCAACAACAAGGAATGGAATGAAGTAAATAATAGGAATTTCTGGTTCTTTGACATTACAAGATGCATTTGCCTCCCTCCCCGCCATCCGTCTCGCGACTGCTCATTCTTGCAGTCAGTTCAGTTCTGTTGGCATTACATCACAAAATCAATGCCGCATCCTCACACCCATCTCAAGACAAAAACGAAATCAGACCATAGTCTTTTGAAAGTCAAATATGTTTAAGAAACCGATTAAGAAGGCTTTTTGACACTGCCTCTGACGTATTCACGATTGTGGGACGACACTGCTATATTTCCACATAAATTTCCATTGACAGATACTGCAACGTTTTAATTCTTTGAGAATATTTTGCGTCAAGCCGCAATTAAACGAAGCTACTGTTACAAAAACCGCCCCTGTTGTATTCTACAAATGCAAAACTGCTTGTGGATGATAGCAGGCGAACAAAAAATGTGTTTGAACAAAATTATTGTTACTTTTTTACATAAATCAAGTTTGAAAAGAGGGCATGAAGTAGACTTGCCCCAAGTCTATTTCGTCAATTACAAAATTTTTTAGGAAAATTGGGGAAGGGAAAATTAGGAAAGGGAAAATTAGGAGGGAAAAGTTAGACTTACTACAGATGACGAAACAGACTTGGCGCAAATCTAGGCGCAACGGGACCCTACTTGGCGGTCCTTGATCTATAGATGCCCTACACAGTGTACAACATAAATGTTTTGATTAATCAAAATCAACTACTCCAAATTATCTTGATACACCCAAGAAAGAAATACCGAAGTTTGAGCTGGCAAGAGCTGGCGAATCTCAAGATCTTCCTAGAAAGCTGATATCTACGGCTGCATTCACATTGTACAGTCTTTTGCAAGCGCTTAAACGCTCGTACAGATTTCCACCATACTAATCCCTGAGAGTGTTCGGACTGCAAAATATCTGCATGCCGAAAGAAAGCTTATTGGTTAGCAAGCAGATTACTTGCACGCGCGTACAATCGAGATGGACTTTGTACTTTTCATTTCAGAAGTAAAAAGCGGCCTGCTATATGGGATCCAAGGGACATATCAATCTGAACGGGAAAACACAAACAAACGCGTACTTGCGCAAGCAAAGCATGCACGCAAAAGCAAGCTTTTAATGTGAACGCAGCCTATAAGGCTGCATTCACATTGCACAAGCTTTTGAAAGCGCGTAAACGCTTGTGCAGAAATCCGCCATACTAATCCCTTACAGTGTTCAGATTGCAAAAATATTTTGCAGTGTGAACACTGTAAAGGATTAGTATGGCGGATTTCTGCACGAGCGTTTACGCGCTTTCAAAAGTTTGTGCAATGTGAATGCAGCCTTACCCTTTAAATAGCGTGCATGAATTGAATTTTAATAGTGTGAATCGGGATACTGCTCCGCAGTTTCTGTACATAGTTTACGACATACGTGCTGTGACTCTACGCTGTTTTAATACATCCAAGTTAGATGAAATGTTACCTTTTCGGAAAGGTACGCACAGGAAGCAAATTTCAATAGGGCGAGTAAGGATCCTACTCTGCAGTTTCTATAGTTGTTCACATAGTTTCCGACATAGGTGTTTTTGATTACTCAAAATTAGACTGCGTTCACACGATGCCGGCAAATTTTGAAAACGGTGAAAAATGTGACGCTGTAAATTTTGAGCTAGCGTTCACACGATACTGCAACGATTTGAAAACGGTGGAAACCTAGACGGCAAAAACTCTTTGCAAGACTTTGATGCTGGTGAAGTGTACCTACACCCTAAGAATCGATCAGTCTCGTTCCAAACGCGTCCAAAAATGTTCTGTTTTCATCATTTTCGGGTGTTTACACGATGCTGTTTCAAAATGTGTCGGTTAGAGTGCCGTTTTCAAAATCTACCGTTTCCAAAATCTGCCGGCAAAAAATGTGCCGATTTTGTGTGAACGGGAGGCCTATCCGTCGCACTTTTACCGTTTTCAAAATGTGCTGGTATCGTGTGACCACAGTCTTAATCACTCCAAATTCCTCTGAAGCAAAACCAACGTTTCGATATAATTTTCATCCATATTGTTTAAAAAGTATGGATAAATCAAACTTTAACAAGGCGAAAAGGAACCCCACTCCCACATGGTTTACGGGATAAATATTCTTGATTAATCAAAATGAATTGCCCCAAATTTCTTTGAAGCAATACAAAAGCTTAGATATGATTTTGATCCCCATTGTTTAAAAAGTATGGATAAATCAAATTTTAACGGGGCGATAAAGTGCCCTACTCCACAGACTTTCTATATGTGTTTTACATAGTTACGACATAAATGTTTTTGATTAATCAAAATTAATTACTGAAAATTGTTTTGATACATCCAAGCAATACCCAAGTTAGAGATGATACAGGATTGTGATGTTCAAGACTGACGAAGATGCAATTTAACTCTTGCCACCAAACAATGAAAGCAAGAACAAGAAAATGTAGATGATATCCACATAAAGCATCATTGCTGCAAATACATAATCTTCTGGTGAGATCTCGTATTTCCGTCCTCCCATTATCAGCTGCGTGTCAAAGGCCAGGAACTGAAAGAAAAGAGCACATCAAAATCTATAAGTTTCAGACAAGCTTTTCTGCGAAACTTTTTCTGCATCATTTTAAAAAAGACACTGAACTCAAGCATTTAATGCAAATTGGTGGTTAGAATTAAGTCAAATTGATTCCAGTATGACCCATATCAAGCAGTGGTGAACACTTTGCCAAATGTTGAGAATAAAGATATAGTTTCAGTTGAAACGCATTGTCTTTCAGTTGAACAGCAATTTCTCTTCGTATCAAACAAAAGATCTTTTTTATAACCAAAATTGGGGGCAAGTGTTTGGTGCCACGCGTGGGTTTGGACTGTGGCTGCGGATAGGCGTACGTGTCTTCCAGCGCTTGATAATATCGTTACAGCGACTTCCCTTTCCCTGTTTTCTTTTTTCTTGGTCTTAACTGTTTAATCACTAGAGAAATATTAATGCCATTGACATTGGAAAGTAGATGACCGGGCTAACGCGTGTATTTTCCCGCTGTAAATGGCATGAGCGGTGTATGCTGTTTTGCAGTTTAGTTACGATTTTTTCAAATTCCAATTCAATTTAATTCAATTTTATTCGTAGAATACAAGTTGTTACAATGTTCGATAAATCTATGAAAAGTACTTGCATTATAATAAAAATTTGCAATACGAATTTACTAGTTACATTACTTGCAGAATACTTAACTACACTACGAGGACGATGCCACTGGGTGCAAAATGCTATGACTAATCCGTGGCATCACAAAAAACTAAGACGAGTTACATATGAATTACAAAAGGAAAATAAATGCAAGTCATGAAAAAGAAGCAAAGAACACTACAGTCTGTTTCAAACTAGATATCAGGTGAAAAATGTCCACGAATAATAGCAAACAAGATGTTTGATAGCAAACAAGTTAATAGCAAACAAGTTACGATTTGCTTGTATATGAAAGAAAGTCAGGGGCCATCGCACCCCGTGGCTCCCAAAGTGTCCGCCAATTACGTCAAGCAAAAATTTTTTCAATCTGTGACAGAAGAAGTTTTTTGTCCGAAACACTTAAAAAAGTAGCACTTGGGTGGTGATGTAATATGATTTCGTCAGATGGGCAAATTTGGCATTAAGTAAATCATCGCTTCCACTAAAAGATTGTCTAAAATAATTTTGCAGAGACTTTTGGTCATTGATTGACTCATGAGTGAGCATTTCATTTGAAACAAAAAGTTTAATCCTGAGCCAACACGTCACCCTTCTTCTTGAAGTTTGAAGACATTTTTGAAGACTTCTATAACAAAATTTTTTCTCCCAAAGACAAAGACCACGTTTACATCGTAGTTAGTAAAATTCTCATCTACTACAAAGTTGCTACAGTCCAAGAGTGTTTATACTGCCCCAGAGACAAATTGGTCTGTAGCCAGAAGAAGTAACGGTGTTGTGGATTTACAGGAACAGTGAAAACTGGTCGCTGATCTTTTTGTCATTGATACAAAGTTGGACCGATACAGTGGAAGCGGGGCATATAGCTTCACATAGGACCAAAATCGTCTTCCTGAAACAATGAGGAGTTTCCCACAAGATTCGCCTCTCCCTGTTGTGAAGCACACAAATATTCACATGAACCATGACTGACTCGTCATCGTTTGGGGCATGAGAAGAGAAGACCATCTGGCATCTGCTACAAGTTTTTTATAAGAAACTGGTTCATAAGAAACTAATACTAAGATGGCCAAAATTTTAAGAAACTTTGGTACTATGTCTAAGAAGTACTAAGAAACTTTTCAAAGTTAAAAGAATGGATATTATAGCAAATAGATCGTTGAACCTTAATTCTTGAGCAATATTATCTAACTATTTGTATTTTCAACATAACAGAACACTGTTTATTCCTTTATAATGCTTTTAATGTCAAGAAACATATCTTCAGCAGTGTCAGCGACCACATTGATAGTTCTGCATTCAGAAAATAAGAAACCAATCAAGAAACTTTTAGTACTAAAATGGACAAAATCCCATGTCAAATTAAGAAACTTTTAGTACTATGGCCTGATCGATGTTTCTTATAAAAAACGTGTAGAGAAGACCATCTGGCATCTGCTATAGGTCTTCAAACAACAATGGAAGGAAAAGACAGTAGCGAACCTGGAGCACTCAATACGAATGATCTGTTGAACAAAATCGAGCGATGGCAAACGGAGGTTTCCATGGCGCGACATGATTTGTGTAAGAATATGCCGAAGAGTATCCCTAACAAGACCAACACCTTGGTCACTGTAGAAAGTGGTAGCTAACAGCTTGAAAACATCAAAAGAACTTACCCCCATGAACAGAAGTGCTCCAAGACCAGCGTATACCAAGTTCACAGTCTACAATGAATAGAAAGACGAGGCTCAAAACCTGGGCTCAAAAAATGAAGTAGCGTGGTAGCGGCGCTACCAGGAAGGTAGCTGAAATGCTCAAATTTTCCAGGAAGGAAGAAGAGAGAAAGGGAAAAGAAATGGAAAGAAGAGGAAGGAAAGCAAGGGAGGAAGGAAAGGAAGGGAAAAGAAAGGAGGGAAAGGTACAGGGATAGAATGGGGTTGTTTATTGGGAAAGGAGAAGAAAGTCTGTAAAAAGTAATGAAGGTTACTTGGCTTGCTACCAGGAAGAAAAATATTTTATCGAGCCCTGCTTAAAACTTATGATCTTAAAGACAATTGAAAACCTTGTAGAACAACTTTGGTCATCCAGGCAGAGGGGCACTTTACTCTCGAAAACGCGTATGATATCCTTTGAGAAAAAAGGATTTTGAGTACTTTTGAAGGACATGTCTTAAAAAAAGAAGGATTATTGCCAATTCAAAATTCTTTATGGCTGAAAAGTTTAAAAATTATATCTGTAGAGTAGAATTTTAAATTCCTGTATTTTCAGTACGCGTTAAGGGGGCTCGGTCACGAAAAAGAAACGAAATCTTTTCAAAACGATCGTTTTACAGTTATTTTGGGCTGATAAATATGAAAAAAAGGCCTTCCAGTGCTTTGCTCGAAGTGAAAGCGTTATTTGACGATGGACTTTCGAATTTCGTAGAGGCATACAAAATATTCATATGCTGCCAAGATTACAGAAATACCAATGGATTTCTAAGAACACTTTAATTGTGGACTCATCTCTCCATCAAAATTTGTGCAGAACACGATGGATATGTAAGGGCAAACAGAGCAACAGCAGCAGCAGCAACAACAGCAGCAACAACAGCAGCAGCAGCAATTTGCTTTGAGTGTTTGAATGGGCTTGTCAGGATTTCTAGCTATCTAAAGCTAATTTCGGACCAACCATGCATGCTGCAGTGAGGCATGGGACCCCTTGAGCGTCCCTTTCGAAGGACGGCGATGAGATGGCAAGATCAGGTCTCCGAGGTCACCCATCCAGAGTTTGACCTCACTCGACTGCGCTAAATTTCAATTATCTGGCAAAAACTGTATAAACAGCTCGGCCACTAATCCCGCAAACAACAATAACAATATAGATGAACAGATAACAGGTCTGTTTACAATTACATGACTCAGCCCCTTTAAAATAAGAAAAATTACAAACATATTGAATGAAGAAAATAAGAAAATACAACAAAACTCCAATATTCTAGGAGATTGGAAATTCAAACGTCTGAACTCTTTTGGCGCAGCAACAGAGAAAGACTGAAATGAAAGCTGCCTTACCCTTATACCTCCAATGGGAACGAAAATGCCGGCGAAGATTCCAAACAGGATGAGACATAACGTAAGTACAAACAGCAATCCACCGCACGTCGTGAAATCATACTGCAAAGGAAACATTGCATATACCGGGTAAGTAAAAACAAGTTTACGCGTTTGGCAGGCTGTGGAATAAAAAGTATGCGGACGATAGTAAAAACTAATCTTTAATGTATCCGTCAAAGACTGGCTGCGGTAGACTTGCTCCAAGTCTATTCCGTGGTTTATCAGCACTTGGGAGAATAATTACCTCTGTGGGGGCGTAAACCACGAAGAGGACGCTGCGAGGGAAAAGCGAAGGAGAGGGAAACGGAAGTTGGTGTCGATAGTTTTTGCTTGTTCCAAGAATTTTCACTGCTACATCAGTCCATAGATTTCCATTATTTCCACAGTCGTAAGGCTTCATCTCCCTTCGCTCGTCAGTATATTGGTGCTTGTTGACTCGTCATTCGATCCACGATTGGCCACGATTCCACTCTCATACAGGGTCGACACAAACACAGCGCCGCCATCTTCGGAAAAGCGCATCATGACGACGAACGTTTAGCAATTGTAATACAAAACTATTGAAACTGGCTATCCAGCGGACCAAAATCGGTCCGCTGAGCTCATTAATATTCATGAGCCTCCATGTCTGACAAGTCTATTCCGTTTCCCTCTCCTTCGCTTTTCCTTCGCAGCGTCCTCTTCGTGGTTTACGCCCCCGCAGAGGTAATTATTTTCCCAAGAGCTGATAAACCACGGAATAGACTTGGAGCAAGTCTAGGCTGCGGTTACACTAGGTGCTTTATCCCGCTATTTTCTTCCACAACAACGGGCTTACAACGCCGTTGTATGTGACTGCTCTTCCTTTTCCCATACAACGCAGCTGCAACGGCTCGTTCCTTGGGCAAGAATCCTGTAGCATCAAAAAAAATGGGATAAGCAACGTGCTGACCTGAATTACAGCGTTTTTTAAGCAAAATGAACCAATAATGATTTAAAACAAGGACGTTTATATGAGTTGATGGAAACGTAACCTTAAACACACTTACACACCGATGACAGTACCTGTCTTTTTAAGGGCAAACCAATGCAGCAAGTCAAAAAATAAAAAGAAAAATCTTACGGCCTGTATACATGGGAGTTTTCAGCCAGGGCTGACACTCTAGCCCTGCTAGCCGAGGTGAAAATATTTAGCCTTCACTGAAAGTTTTCTGTCTAGCATTAAAAGTAGATAAAAGCGCATGCGTCATTGATTTTTCAGGCCGGGCTGAAAAATTTTTGCCATTACAAGGGGGCGTGCCACGTAAAACAATGGGGATTAACATGCTTGTTATGGGATCAACGTTCCGTCTCGGCCAGCAAAAGGTGACCTGAAGTTTCACGCCGGGGTGAAACTCAGTCAGCGAGGGGGAATTTGCCATTTAATGGCAAACTGATATTTACAAGCTCATGACTGTAAAGGAGGGATGAATCTTCAACTCGGGTAAACGGGCTGAAATTTCAACCCGGGCTAAGAAAACTCCCACGTGGATAGGCCTTTGAAGACCGATTGCTAAAAATGACCCTGTGTGCACAGAACGATAAGGAAGACAAAGGGACTTTAAGCCAAAAAGGACTTTTAGATAATATGAAAGTCTACACTCGATTACATGTCGTAGTTTCGCTTTTTGCTTGAACTGATAACGCTACAAATACGACTTATTTCCCTACGCTTGCATAAACGGATTAGCTCCGTACTGAAACCTTTTAGCTGTTCTATAAAAGGTTCAAGTAAGTTGCGTTGGAAGTCCTATCACTATTGTGTACATTCGAACTGCATCAAGCTATCGCTCGATTTGGATTCTTTCTTAGAATTTGGCTATCGGGCCTAATTCACCTGCTACTTTCTCTCACGACCACTGGGTCTAAAATGCCTCAAAAATCAGTTTTCTAGAACTGCTGTACCATAAAAAGTAGGTATTAGTACTTCGGTAGAGGATCATTGTTGCCATAATCGAAAATAGCAAACCGTCTTCCTCTAAGCCACAATCTGACCATCAGACGACGGGGCGACAGAAACACGTCGCCGATTGAAATTTTGTGCCGTTTTTACAGCTCTAGGGAAATAAGGCCCTCGATGGAGCGACAACAACAG
Organism: Aurelia sp. 4 Dawson et al 2005; assembly: GCA_964019985.1. Taxonomy (NCBI): domain Eukaryota; kingdom Metazoa; phylum Cnidaria; class Scyphozoa; order Semaeostomeae; family Ulmaridae; genus Aurelia; species Aurelia sp. 4 Dawson et al 2005. The sequence goes on along the minus strand of OZ026493.1, from coordinate 6,890,929 downwards.
CAACAATTCAACTCAATGATATGAGCATAGCTTGAGGGTCCTTATTGAGTGAATCTAATGAAAGTCGACTCTTGGCGCCACAAACGATCATGGTTAGCGATGGGTGTTTACGCTTCGAGACATAAATGAAGCAAAATGATTACCTTGGTTTGACAAGCAAATAACATAACTGACGTGCAAACGACCTGTAAAATGAAAGATGTTGGTTAATTTCAAATAGCAAACAGACTTGAAAAATTACATTTTTCATAAATTGGGTTATCAAGTTTTTCCGGTATTTTGAGCTAAAAATACGATATAAGAACTTAATTCGACACAGCAATAGACACTGACAAGACAAAATGGCTGGCTGCTTCTGATAAAGCAATTGCCACTCAGCGCACATTGCCCTCATTGGCTTACCAAAAAAATAGACAATTGACAATAGTGAATACGATAAGGGATCGTCTCTAAATATTCGTATCAAATACGTATAGGGAATTCGTAGTATCATAAGACATTGATACGATATTCTATCAGCCGCATACGAATTAATTCGTATCGTCACCTTTTAGAATTCGTATAAATTTGTATACAATTGGTATGTGATTCGTATGCAATTCGTATCAAATTCTTATAAGCAATTTGTAAACACAGTTCGTATCAAAATCATATAAGTAATTGGTATACACAATTCGTATCAAAATCGTATCAAATTCGTATCAAATTCGTATCATAATTCGTATAGAAATCAAACAATTCGTATACAATTCTTATATCTTGTGCAGCTATACGAATTCAATCGTATAACACCTTTCGCGCATACGATTGAATTCGTACTGAATCAATTCGTACAATGGCTATACGATAATTTGGAGACGAAGCACACCAAATTTTGCACTTGTACAAAGAACAATCTCGGGACTGGAACAAATATTCACTTGAATCAGAAATTAACCGTCGAAGGTACTTACAAGAGTCATTCCAAAAGCCATGAGGACAATTTTTGTGTCATGAAAACTAGTAGTAAAAATCAATAGATTAGTATAAAGGGCGAATGTAGTGAAAGGTATTGAGAAAGTAAATTTTGCAATACTTTCATAGCACTTTAAGCAATCCAGCATGCACAGGTACATGAAAATAGCGATAATAAATAAAGGCCTACGAGAGAAATTGAGAGAGAGATCTATATCTTGAAAAGTGGGATCTAAGGAGATTCGTCCGAATGAGGGTTCGTTAGAAAACTGGAACATTCAAACATTCCAACGGGGTAGCTGTCAAGCAATTGGAGCTCTGAAAATTTTCAGAAAGAACGGAATTTCTAATAAGTTTCTATACGCATTCTTTTCAAAATGTCGGATTTTGGAACTCATTGAACATCCAGGATAGTTTTGGGTAAAATTCGATAAACATGTAAAAAATCGATATGCTTTTTAGAATACAAATTACTCTAACCTTGTGATGGCCGCAATCATGTAACCCAAACTGAGTGTCTGTAAAGCAGATTAATATTGTTTAAAAATTTCAATCTAGCCCACTGTATTTCTTAAGACGATTAATAGCAATACAATGACTGTGGCAATCATGATACTTGAGACATACACAGCAGATCATCAAGAGAGATGAAAATGTCACTAACACAATTTCAATTTCACTAGCTTTTCACTAAATGAATCCCTTGTTGATTACCTTCAAGGCAAACCCAGTTATCGGTGCAGCAGACTCGTCAAATTCGTGGCCTAACAAGTAAATTTGCTACGCCATGCCAAAATATTCGACAAATTCAGTGACTAAGTCAAGTTAAAAATAAAACATCTCAAGACTGTTGCGTCCTGAGCTAAGAAAATTAGACACAACTTTGTGGAAATTGATAACAAAACTTTTTTAAAGTTAAATAGCAGGTTCCCAAAAATCTCAAGTCAATGGCAATTTAAGAACAATTCACAAGTTCATCAGATTTCTAAATATAATCAGCTGTAACAAAAAGATAAAGACACAAAATGAAAAAGTGGCAGAGAAGCGTTGGTGTTCGATTCTGGAAGGGTTGAAATAAGTCTTTAACTTAAATCGTTCAGAAACAATTTATAGAGACGCTTGGCAATTTACTAAAACTCAAGTATTATGAAAAGGTAACTAACATTTGAACAAAAAATTTTCTTTATGTCATCTATTCTTTATCCTTGTAAACCATTACCAGGTGCACCAAACAAGGTTCAAGCACTTTGAAAGTTCACAGAATAGACCTTTTAGTTATTCTACAAAGAGACTGAATCGAGCGTTATCTTTATACATTTTTATGCGCAACGTTCGATCGAGTGGCGTTAGAGCCTCTATCAGTGCAGCTTCGAAAATTCAACAGAATGTAGCAAAATACGGTTCGATTCTAATTCTTTTCAGAACAGCTAAATGGTCTATTGTTTGAAAATGGAAAGATCAAAGCATTTTTGCAAATTTTCTAATGAAGGTAAATTCGACTACATAAAAAATCCTGGACTCAAAAATGACTGAAAAGGAGTCTGAAATATCTAAAAAAGAGTTTTAATGGATGAATCTTTGTCAATTACATATGTTGGCAACTCCATGGCAATAAATTTGCAGAACATGTCTCTTACCTGTGAGAGGAACTTAGTCAAAAGATTTTATCAACTCTTCGGGGGGAACAAAAATGTAAGGCATTTCACAAGCACAAACTTCCCTTAACGTCAAATTTATCATTGCTTTCAATTCTCATAAATAGTGAAAAAAGTCACGGAAAATGCTTTGGTCTGTAGCTATCAGATAAAAGTTGATTAATTCAACTTCATCCAGTACACCAAAGGTATAACACACATTCAAAAGCGTAAATAATTTTGGCATTTTAATTTTGATATTAAAATGAAATGTCTAAGTCTGTAAAAAATCCAAACTACCGAAATAAAATTTACGCCAGTTCATGTCAAAAGCTTTTACAATCATCAAAAGGTGCCGCTGCTATTTACTCATGTGGTAGAGATGACACTACACTTAGAGAGCCCAAATTAGAAAAAAAGTGCTTTTCAACTTACAAAGATACTTAGTAGAATCATGTTCGTTGGGTAACTTCTTGCTACACTTGAACAGCAGACCAAAACAAAATAGAGAACAAAGAACAAACCACTGAAAAAGATAAAGGAATCAATTAAGTAAAAAGAGATAAAGTTCGACTCAATTTTTCACATTTATACATGCCTGAAGACAGATGACTCTATTGATGCCTGTTTGCATCTAAGTAAATAAAGCTTTGATAAAATAACAAATTAAAATTTAATAAATACAGTAACACTCTTTGTGCAAGCAGTACCCTGAGGTGTCTTTGAACTGAGAACAGAGGCTGGATACATTTTCCCTCAAAGCTTCACTTTGTCACACTTATGCAGCTAATAGGCTATCATTTTATTTCTCTGACCCCCACCCCAGGATAGGTGGGGCCAATGTGGGGCTATTCGCCTCTTGCTCACTAAAAAATTTGACTCGGGGAGTGGGGACACTTGGGGCGATTTGCTTCTTCCAAAGCTCGCAGAATCATGTTCTAAACAGCAAATGCTATGAATTCCACTTGTGCCTCAAACGACATGCCGCAGCTCGTAAATGAAACTGCATTGGCCCCCTCTATCTCGGGGTAGGGGGGTCAGGACAATGAGATGATAACTGCATTAAGTACATTTTTAAAATGTTGCTTAAAGAATCTTTCACTCAGCTGAGAAGCACTTCCAAAGGCGTGGGGATAGCTCAGTGGTAGTAGGCTCAACTGCAAATATGAGGGTAGGTGGTTTGAGGCCCATCCTGCTGACTCTCTGCAATTCAAGGCAAAAAGACTCACAAAGTGTATCAACAGGAAGGATGAGAGCATTGCTTTGCTAGGCTTAGCTTCTCAGTGTCCTAACGACTGCCTTTGGATGCTTGGCAGACATAGAGGGAAAACTAGAAAGCATAAATATGTTGCTGCATTTTGTTTCCACTAATTTTTCATGGAATTCTGGCTATATATCTTGTTTTTAAGAGTAAACTTGAAAAATAGAATGAAGTATAGATGAAAGTTTTGTATTGAAATACTGTAACTTTTAACTGGGTTTATATTTTGATAAAACTGTGACTTACTATGCAGTGAGATAAAATGCAATGTGTCGCTGCACAAATAACTTTGTTGGCTCGCTGAAACAAATTACATTGTCAGATCATGAATGCTGCAAGAAAACCTTGTACCATAGCAAAAAATTATGGAATTCAGTAAAGAATAATGTCATGTAAATAATCAGAAAGATTCAAGATCAGTCATTAGAAATGAGTAGTTATTTTGCATATAAACTGTCATCAATACAGTGACTATTTGCAATACGTAAAAAATTGATATGAACATGACACTGAAACAGGCAAAGCTAAAGCCCATGAAAAAATAAGCATCAGATGTTCGAAATACTGTCAAAGATCTGACTGTGGCTTGGCTTCTACGTGAAACATTAAATAAAATTAATCAAAACCTAATGATCTCTGATTTGATAATGAGAATTGTTCAAAATCTCTAACTTGAATATGTATATGCTCAAACATTAAATAGTATCCCAAACACTGACTCCCAAACATTCAAAAGTTTTCCTGCTCACCCTGCATATCAAATTACTGCCAAATCAAATAGAAACATAAGCGTACGGGAAGAAGAAATCTAGGGGGCAGTCTGACAGAAAGCCCATTGTTTACTAACATTTATGCCCAACTAAGGACAAACTTTTCCCTAAGTAGGGTCCATTTTCGATCAATTTTTTAAAGTTGGGGGCAACTGCCCCCTGGCCCCCCACCTTGTACACTTATGAATAGAAAGATAAAAATTTCTGCCTGGGGACCAAGGTGGAGAAGAAGTACAGTAGTTTGAACTTACTGGAACATAAACCAACAAGACATTGCAATTGTAACAGCCATTTGCAGTGCAAGAATAGCATAAACCTTGAAAGAAGAAATTGCTATGCTGTCATTCTTGCTTTAAATAAATGACTAAAATTCAAATATGTTATGGATCTTAAAGTTTCTGTTCTGTACATGTACATTGAATGACTAAATTAACTGAGTATATCTCCCAATACTTTGAGAGTTAAAATGTCAACAATCATCACAAAACTGATTTCACTTCATTTACAGTAGACTCTTTACAAGAGAACCATTTTCATGAAGTCACAAATTGCTTTCTAGAAGAGGGCCATCAAACAGTAGATGAAATTACTAAAGGATTATTTGGGATTTTGATTGCAACCAAGAATGTTTGGAGAGCATCCTTTAGAACTTAAATCACTGGAGTGAAATTTAGACATAACTTTCACAATCCTAGTAAAATGAAAGAGATCATCATTCCAAGAATTGGTAGTCTGTGAAAGCCTTGGAGCTGGAAGCTACTTTTCATCCAAAAGCTACAGAATCAGTCTCTTTCAGAGGTTTCCTGACAAGAAAGAAACTGACTTCATGCCTTATAAGCATCTTTAGTATATAATTACAGTTTCATCAAAATATATGCAATGTGTTTAAATTGCAAAAGGGGAAGCCCAAGAAATTAGGGTCACACTCAAACCCACTTTTACAGACTACCTGAACATGTAAAATCCATTTCTTTGATGCAGTGGGCATTAAACAGCAGCATGTCAGTCTTTCACAGGATCTTGCAAAGATAATCAATTAGCAATTTAGGAATGTATAACTGCAACTGTGATCTTACCTTTCTGATAAAACCTACAAGGAAAAATAGCAAAAGGTTTTTACTGTAATATATAAATGATTTATCATAAACAAATTTAAGCATTTAAAGGATAAATACATACAGGCTTGGCAAATAATGAAACAACAGTTGAATAGTTACCAAATCATAAAAACTATTTCAAAATAATCTTTGACTTTACATCGTACAATTCTTCTGCTTTGCCTATAGTGTGTGCAAGGCCTTTACAAAATGCTGCAAAACCCTATATCCAAGTATCTATAATGTGTGCTTACCAAGCCTGACACTCTTGTCATCAAAAGAAAACATGCCATCATTTTTCCCGTATTCAGTACCATCTGGGGCATTGATGATGACTGTTGTGCTTGTTGTTGTCATTGTATTATTCATTCCATAACCTGGAGGTGGGGCAGCTGGTGGTGGGTTATACTGATCCATTGGTGGGGGGTATGATGGGGCACCATAAGGAGGAGGGTATGGGGCTCCTGCACTCTGTTGATTGTTTGGAGGTAATTCTGGAGGGTATGATGCTCCTACACCTGTACCCTGTGAGTTGACTGGGGCATAAGATGTTGGAGGGTACGGTTGCTGTCCAAATGGTTGCACAGGTGGGTATTGTTCAGAGGGTAGGTATCCTTGTTTTGTATCAGCCATTTTGGCAAGCTTTCAGGAATCACCTCTGGAATGAACAAAGACAACATGATGAAAAATCACAATAAACATAGAATTAAATGCTTTAAAAATCAATTATGATTCAAGTCATTAAACAAAGTGATGAGGTCTAAGAAATTTGTACTCTTAGGTTTAAACATTGTAACAGAAATAAGAAAATTCCTTATGGCTATTACAGGCCTTACTGGGAAAATTTTGGAAAGTGTGTGGCAAATCGCACTCTTGGTGAATATCAGGTGAGCAATGGAGTGCAATAGAAAGTCACCTGTTTCTTGGTAAATTGAATGAACAAGAAGGATCCTAACTTTCAAGAACTAGAACACTGTAAAGTCAAATAAATATAACTCTTCAACCAAAGTGATGGTACATGATTATCTGTTGTAAAAAACAACTTCAACAATCATTATCAAATCATTACAGATCTTTGGTTAAGTGCAAGGTTTTAATTTTCATTTGGAAAGGGGAGGTGCAAGATCTATTGCACTCCTTGGGAAGAGAAGGTGTGTGCCAAGATGTGCAAGTGATCACACACAATTCCCAGTAAGGCCTGCTACTACAAATCAGCCAAAATGCAATTTCAAACTAACAAAACAGTGAAAACTGCAGGAAAAATTTCTACCTCAAAGAATATTTTACCAGAATCAATTGTCAATGCCCAATCTCTGACCTCCTTCAAAGGCTAACTTGACAAGAAATCTGGTAACCTTCATTATTTTCAAAATTGATGACTGATATATAGCTGTTGTTAACACAGATTTTTACTAAAAATAACAATCAAATGTGAAAGATGGTCTGCAAAAGGGTTCTGGCCTGTCTATACACAAATTTTCATAAGAAAGCAAGATCTTGAGCCAGAACTGAAAGTTTCTCAAACTATCACATTTTGTGTTCTCCAAGTTTCTTCCAACTTTGTTAAATAATGATCTCCTCCATTTCTTGGAACCTGTGTGCTCATGTGCACATTTCAAACATACCGTAAGTATTGTGAAGAATTTCTAATGTTAAACATTACTCTGGTGCCTTTAGGAGCAAAATAAAAGGTTTAATAGATGTATTTTCCATACTGTAGACTTTTTTACTTCTTGAAAAAGAGGTTTGGAACAATGGTAAATTTGTGAAGGAAAGCAAAAGCATGGCCCCCATTCTTGTTAAATAATGATGATTGCTGTGGCAGAAAATTGCTTCAGATTTCAGAGCACCTTTCCAAGAGTAAATCAACAATGCAATGACTGTACTCAAAGCGAATAGAAAGGATTCAGTTTGAACACTGGCAAGTTTTATTTGCCTTTTGGACTTGTTTCTCACTTTTCATGCATTTTTAGATGATTTCATGGTGTAGCAGTTTAGCTCAAAAGTGTGAACACACATGGGTTTCATTTTGGGAGTGGCAAATCAAAGTTTGTTGTTTTCAACCATTGTTACACAATCGAAAGAAAAGTCAGCTAAACAATGAATGAAAATATAATGAGAAACAAAGCAAAAAGTAACTAACACTTGCCTCTGTGTAAACTAAACAACTGCTAACTCACTTGGAACAAATTTGTCAATAATAAACTCTCTGAAAAGTGCTCTGAGATCTAAAGCAAATTCTACACTATGCCAAAGCCAGCAGTGTTTATATCGTCAACGGGGATCTTTCTTTTGTTTTCCTTCACAAATTTAACAAGATTTGGATGCATGATCCAAACCTCTTTTTGCATCCAGTGAAAAACACTAGAGTACTTTCGCCCTGAATGGGTCTAATATTGTTATTCATCAGAATCACACGCTCCTCTTTCGACATGAAATACAACGCTTCTGGATTTGATATCTTTCAAAAATCCAATGAAAATGGTTTGCTGACTCTTTTCTTCATGATATTCTTTGCCTGTGTTTTGTTAAAGAGGATATTTCTAAAAAATATGAAGCTTTTAAGTGAGGCTATTTTCCATTGACTTGTAAGATTCGTCAAATCTGTTTGCATTGATATTGGGTTTAATGGGTCAGCTTGTATTTTTTCCACTTTGGCACATTTGATATCCTGTTAAACTGTTTCACAATTCATGCCAACCTTTTAAGATTAAATTCTAACATTTATCGCAACATCTCGCAAATTTTCATTGCCGATATATGGGTATTTTTCAGGAGGCAGATAGATCGGGAAAAATTCGCCCTGGATGGGTCTATTCTTTTCAAATGCCTCCACGTAGCGAGTCAAGTTTATATGTGCCGGAATTGTGTCAATTTAGAAGGGAAGGGTGCTACTTTACTTATTTTGATGTATTTTTAGCGTTTCATCAACTTTGGTGCCTCATCAACTTTGAGGAATACTGCAGTTTTACGTAAATTTGAGCATCATGGGCGCAGGAAAGGCGCGCTCTGTGTGTCAAATTCTTGTGTTGTCAATAATGTAAAAAACCCGGACTTTTGTTTGCCTGTCATCTTATTTTATATCAATCGTTTTAAATCTAGCTTACTATATACATATAAAATATAAGTATGCCAATCTAAATCGATAATAAGCAAAAGTAAAAATATGATGGACGGCATTAAAAATAGGATGCTATACACATTTTCTTAAAGTCTACTCAGTAAAGTAAATATAGCGAGATTCCTGGCTTCTCTGCTAGTAAAGTTTCCTTGCTTAGGCCCTGACAATATTTAGATCCATTTAGGGAAAAAATTGAGGCCAGCTGTTGTTTTGAGTGCTACTGATGATAGCCACAAGTTTTGGAAGCAAACGCGAGTAAAAATATTTTTGGCTTAGAAATAGCGGTTGGCAAGGAAATGAAGTCTACATCCACGAAGAAAAACTTTCTGAGAGTCATTCTATTTAATAAGAATATCAATTCTATTTGTGATTAGACCCATTCAGGGCGACAGTGCTCTATAGCATCAGTTTACATTTATGAACTGACATTTTATGTAAAGCCAATCAATCATTTCATTTCCAGTTTGCCCCAGAAACAACAAGTGTTTGTGGTGGTTCGGCGGTTCGACCACCACAAAGAATGCAGGCAGGCAGTGGCATTGTAGTTTAAAGATTCACCACAAGGTGAAGGTGAAGTTGCGTTTTTCAGCGCCAAGCGCTGGGATCGCAGAAATAGAGCAGACCTAATCGAGTCCGCGACCCCTTGTCATGACGCTCAAGTGGTGAGGCTCTACCGGGACTCGAACCCACTCCGCCTGACTATTCTGGCTGCAATGTCAGAGGATTACACCACGGCGCCACAACACCTTCTCTTAACTGTTAAATTGCACTATATTTACACAGCAATTTACCTTGAGCATGAATGACGACATGTACGGCCTCGATGATGCTTATTTGTCAACGGAAGAGCTATGGAGGCAACCGGCCTTGCGAAATATGCCTGCGATCAACTTGAAATACGCAATGGGCCTAAGCTGCTTAGCTGACACTGTAGGCAGACATTCGATGGCGATTTAACTAGGAATAATCAAAGGATTTGTAGGAATAACATGGCAAGAATTTATCCATTTATAATATCTTTGTAAAATGATATTTGTGAAATACTTACCGGTGTATTCTGTGATGTCTTGCGAGCAACTTTCAGCTGCCTTGTCTTTCGTTTTCGTTCCGCCTCGATCTTTTGACCATCGAGTGAAAACGCAGTGCGCATGCTTATGTAAAGAATGCGTTCCGGTTTTTACGATTACGTAATCTGCTATTCAAGGCAATTTCCCAAAAGACCGGCTAAGGTTTATTTCAGCCCCCCCCCCCCTGGGAGCACTCTCATACTTGACTTGAAGGGCTGTACCACTCAACGACAGGGTGTCCTTTTAATGAAACATTTACGCCTGCGTAAATGTACTTTAACGACAAGGCGATGCATGGATACTTCCTGTTAGTTCCCAGTCCTTCAGCAATTCTAAGGCGTGCTCTGCATGTTTGCTGAGGATCTAGAAATCAAGTTTTCATTGCCTTCCAAAAGGAAGGTCATATTCTGATTGATTTCAATAAACAAGCTCTTGATTCTGACAAGGGATAAGTCTGGTTATTGCGAAAGTACCTGCAACGCAGCTATGCTGATTTTGTCTATGGTTAGAGCATCGATTATCGTTGTCGGTTGTGCTGGAATCTTTTACGGGAAAGGCCGAAGTTAGGCTGACATCTGCGGATGTTGTGTTCAAGGCTTGTGCTATGGACGTTATTGGCTGTAAAAAGTCATGTATCCAGTGTATATCTTACCAAGAAACAGTTCAAATAGCAACAGAAGCGAGTTACGAAGTAGAGTAGCTGCATGCACTGTCAAATGTGGACTGACCGCCAGGGTGGAATCCATGTAACATGTACGCCGGAGATTTGAGCAACGATAGGGGGCTCTACGCCAAGAATATAATATATCTTGAATTTGCAAAAAGTCGTACGCCAAGGTTTTATCGATGCATCTGATCACTAGGAGAGTCATCAACAGAGCACATCCATATTAATTCATGAAAATCTCTGATTACTGAATATGTCTCATTGTTATATACGCATTAGGATCAATCTTATCAAGAACAAACACAAAGTAGCAATTGCAGGACGTCAATGAAATCATCAATAACAGAAAATGAATGATAACGTAATCAAAACAGCAACTGATTCTTAGCTATAGTTTCTTAGCAGTTTCTTATGGGTTCCATAGTTTCTGATGGGTTTCTTATGGCGCTTGTTCGAGCATTTACGGTATATATATCCGTGTTTGCTTTCAACAAAGGCTTTCAAGTACCCTCATGAACATCGCAAAGTTTTTTGAAGCCACTCAGGTACCTTCAAAGTAATATAAAACAGGAAACTAAACTAGTGAAAATATGATGAAGATACGTTTGGGATTTCTGTCATTAAAATAACCCCCTGCTATTGGAGTTTTTTTTAGCTTTTTTGGCCATCTGAGAGCTGAGCTACTTTTAACCAATTTCTTACAAAAATTTTGCGTATGATGCTTTTCATTATATTTCCAGGATTATCTTTGCATTTACACGCATTATCGAGAGCACCATGCATCAAAGCAGGATCAAAGAAAATTTTGAAACCACACCGTTTCAACGGGGATCACGAAAATCGTGGTACGGGAAGGCAGCATTTTGGCTGAGAATAACTAACATTGCACTTATGATTATCTGCTAAATCAAAAGTGAACTACTGTAAAACGTCTTCTTGTAAGGTCTAATGCCTGTTTAACCATTTAATGATGAGCATTGCATAGGAGTCTTATTGGGATGCATAAAAGTTCATCCGCAATCAAATAATAAAATATATGTTACAGTTGAACATCTTTTATAATAAAAAGCTACCAAGGACTTTACTCAACAAAGCAAATGAGTACCATCATTACGTATGTTCAGACTAAAAATGGACATCGTCCCGTGTCTGCGTTTACTCGGTCAACAACTTTCAACACTTCATACTGCTTTGCTCTTCCAGAAAAAAACGTGGCTTGCCTGTGTGCTCTAATGTTCTCGTCACCTTTAAGATATGTTTTGACACTTTCCCTTATTATGTCGTCACAATTCTTCAATGAAGGGAGGCACCAGCCTAACTTTGTCCTTCTTCCAAGATTTTCATCTGACTGACCTCCAGATTTCTGCTGGGCTCGCATTGTACTATAATAGCTCTCAGCTATCGCCTCTGGGCCTCCTTTAGACAGCACAACATCCAGTATAATGCAGGATGGTGGCTTTGCAATTGAAAAGATTCTTTCGTTGGAATAGAACGAGGCATATACACTCTGTTCATGCAAGCGGACTTTGATTTCACTACCATCACTCAATTTGATCATGAAAGCGGATTCGTACTCAAACGTTGTTTGTGTAGGTGAAAATTCATCGATTTGCAGATCTCCCAGTTTCATGGACATGTTTGTTTTTACATCAATGAACCACTCTGGACAAAGCCCATCCCAAACTCCAGCTGCAACTGCTTTTTTCAGACATAACATGTAACGGTAGGCAAGTCTTGGGTCGAAATCAACTCCACACTTTTCAATGTGCTGCATTCTTGAAATTACTTTCATGATTTCCTGGCACTGCTCAACGCCGTATGTGTCATATTCCCCTGCAGAAATCTGCCATGCTACAACCCCAGAATGTCTCTTTCCACACTGCAACTGGACAAGTTGTGCGGCATCAAATACCTGCAACACAGCTAAGCATTCATCTGAGGTTATTGTGCTCACTCTCTTCTCTATTGCTAGCAGTAGATCCTCTGCAAATCTTCTGTGGTCATCTTTGATTTCTGTTTCCTCTCTCATTTGCCATGTATATTGTTTGTCTCGGCCTGTGCCATCCACTGCCGTTATCAGCCAACCTTCAAGAAGATTAACATCTTTGTACTGCATTCCCGGCTTGACAGGATCAATTTTCTTCAATCTGGGAATGAATCCACACCACCTTTTGCTGTTCTTTCCATCTTTGCTTTCAAGCTTGGCCACCATAATTTTAGCTTCCAGATGGGTGTGTCAAGTGACTGAACACGTAACATAAGATCCACAACCGGCTCCAATGTATCAAGGAAGGCTAGAAGATCGGCAACAAAGTCGAAACCTGCTATCATGTACTGGTACTCTTCCTCTTCAGATCTATTTGGGTGTAGTAGGTCAAATGCCTGCCAGAAGTAATCAAAGCTTTTCTCAATTTTTACCCATTGTTCGTAAGAAGAACTGGCAAATCTCTGTGAGGCAAATGAAACTGGTCTTCGTGCAGAAGAATCCACAAGTTGGAGGAATGCAAAGCCTTTTCCATGTGCAGGGATGGTATTGAAAACGTTGCATCTTTTGACAAATCTCTGGAAATGGGTGCCACTTTGAGTCTTAGAGTCCTTTACATCAAGCACACCCAAATTCATGGCATGTGCAGCGTCCCAAGAGACTGGCAACATGATCTGACTATCGTCTTCATCAAACATTCCAAGTTCTTCCAACAACTTGTTTCTGAAGCCTGTTGCTTGATAAGGGCCATCTGCAGCAACCCCACAGAGCCTAGGCAAAAGATCCTTTGAAAAATTTTCTTCTAATGCTTTCAGGATCATCATTGCAAGAGATTCGTATGATGCAGCTTCCAATTTTGTATAAACTTGGGGAGCAGCAACTGGTATTGGACATGGAATACCACTTTCATCCCGAGCAATGATAAGTATAGCCTGATTGGTAGTACGCGAGGGCGTGCCTTTGTCCACAGTTGCCCAGAAATGGGGTGGCAATTGTGTTGATGGAAGCGGCTTGTTCAACCATCTGGTGATTTTGCGCTTCACGGTTTTCTCTAAGCAGTAGAGAATATCATTGAAGTGCTTTCGGGAATGGCCAATGTTGCCTACATCCACAGCGCACAAAGCCAAAAATGATATTAATGTTTCTAAGTGCTTGCCAGCTGCACCCAGCTTCAAGTCAACAATCGCAGCTCTGAAAATGTTGGTTAATGCAGATGATCTCTTGTCTGCTAATTCATTTTCTTTCGTGTAGGCATCCAAAGCTTTCTTGTGCACTTTGGAACCATGGCCAATCATAGAAAGATGTTCAACGCAAACATTCTTTTGGCGGTACCATGTTGCGTTGTGACCCCTTATCAGCAAACGAGTTGTATCTCTTTTCAGGAACATGCCAGTTGCCAATGTTCCACTACTTGTTGAGTTGAGAATTCGTTGGGCTTGCAGTGGTGTCAGATTTGTTATGTGTGGTTTTGCCACAGCGTGTAATTTGAAGCAAGGAAGGCATCGGAGGACAGCAGTTTCTGAAGATTCATCGTAGAACCACTCAATCAGCTTTGAAGCCTCAGCCAGCTGGAAGATGTTTTGTGCCTCACGCATGCCAGTAATAGATTTGCGTGTTGTACCATCTTCGAAGGCTAATTCAATGAGAGCAACGTGCTGCTTTCCTATATTGTCAACTTGTAATGACAGATTGGAAATAGCTTCCATCACGTGATCCAAGGTCGCGTCAGCAGAAATTGCAACTTCAGGTTTCTGAAACTGCAGCAGAGTGGAGGGCACTTTTGCAACATCATTTACCAAGGGCTCGAGTGGCTCGAATGTCGCTGTTTGCTTTACAAACTCAGATGGCGAGTGGTCATCATCTTCTTTACAACTGGCTGTTGATAACATTCCAGATTCTTTTCCTCTTTGATTTTCATGAAAAATTTGTATCTCTTGCAGTAGATTCGTTTTGTTAGCGTCAGCAGGTTGATGTTTAGCAGCAGGTTGTTCTTTCGGTGTTTTGATGCCACTTTCTTTAGCTATCTCATTCTCTTCCCTCCTTTTCTTGACTTCTACAGCATTTAGCGGCACAAATGTACAGGCCTCATTATGAGGTAGGTTGTGCCATCTTGCTTTGTGACGTTTGACACTTGAAGCATCGATCCTACAAATTGTTGCAAACCTTTCCTCTCGCTTCTCTTTAAGGCAAATGTCTAAACACTCAAGGCAAATATATTTTTCTGACGATTTATCTTCTTTCAGCCCTTTATGTGAAGGTTTCTTCTGTTTTGCTGGGGCAATGTCTGCCTTTTCAACCAAAGCACCCACTTTCCAATCCCAAACTAACTTTCTTTTCTCTGCCTTCTTTGCAGTCCCATCAGACTTCACAGATTTACATTCCGAGGGCATTTCTAGAAAGGAACGTTAACAAAATTTAACCACTTCTGAAAGTGAAGTGAAGTTGGAATTAGATTTCACAAGTAACTGCAAGGCTGACACCACAGTTGCTATTGCTTGTTTTCTGTAAGCCAAATATCAAATATTAAATCACTGCACAATGACGGCAACACTGACAGGCAGAAAAAGCAGCAAATGATTCTTAACCTGGCAAGTGATCAACATGAATGCACCATTTCATTTTAGCTGTAAAGTTCTTATTTTCTGGCACATGACTATTCTCCCTTTGTTGAACTGATACAGAACTGATCAATTTTATTAGATCTTTTGGCCACGAAAGACTGCATTGAATGTCCCTGCAAAAAGATATCATGTTATTCAAAGTGATTTATAAAATTTGTTGAACTTACCATCATTCAAACAAAATTGGCAAATCACTGGCTTTCCATAACCTTCTTCACCCTGAGTGACTCCGCAAAATGTATGAATGAAGCTGTTGCATTGGGTACATTTATGAGCTGTTCCCACATCCTTACTGCACACACGGCATACTCCTTCCATTGCTAACATTTAACCAATTGATAACTAAAGGAAAAGTTATCTCATTATAAAAGATTATCAAGTTGTTTTTTAGTCTATTTCGAACGACAAAGAAGAAATTGCTTGCACATTATACATTTGCAGTGCCTCTGCGACAGAGAGAGGGGTGGAAGAGAATACCAGATGCTTCTTTCACGTTATTCGGAAACAAAGGCAAAACTGCGAGCATTCTTTCCATGAAAAAATAGTGGCTCAATGATTCATAATATTTTTGCTACCAAGGAGAGAAAAATGATAGACCACCGTACTTTTTGTAAACAAATACATATGGGAAGAAATTTAACGCTCACCTCAAATGGCTTAAAATTAACATCAAAAAGTGGGAAAAAGTTTCCAAGGTAACAATTTCTGTTTTCGCCAAAGAAATATAACAGTGGCGGCGCCAGCTCTGAAAAATCTGAAAGAAGGGGGGGGGGAGATTTTGACGTAATTTTTCAATCTAAAGGTATACCCAACTAATTTTATGCCGTTTTTCTTTGACAATTTTGCTAACTTTTGGGATTTGGGGGGCAAGTTCCCCAGTCCCCCCTGGCGCCGCTACTGAAATAGAACAATATGGTGTTCCACTTTATTCTCAACTGTTTCTCGCATAAAAGTTCGTTGTAATGATGTTTTTTGTAAAAGTTGATAAAATTACAAGAAATTTTATTACCATCATCATCATCATTATTATTATTAATATTATTATTATATTATTTCTATTTTGTTATTTATTATTTCACTTGTTTAAGGAGGGTTCAAGGGGCCCTCCACTTATTTTCAAGGGGCCCTCCATTTATAAAACATAAAACCATAAGCGTACGTGGCGGGGGGTGGGGGCGGCAGCCCCCCAACTTTGGAAATTTTTCTAAAATCAGCCCCACTCGGGCAAACTTTTGCCCTTGGTCGGGCAAAAATGTTAGTAAGCAATGGCCTTTGTGTCGGGCAGCCCCCCCCCCATAGATTTTTTCTTCCCGTACGCTTATGCATAAAACTTACTAACAAAAATAACATTTAAAACTAAATTAACCTAATTACAATTCGAAATATACATACTACTAAAAACACTATTCAAAACCCTATTACGATATAAAATACAATAAGAGAAAATCCAAACCACAGTCACCAAAGAATAATCCTCACCATCTGTCCATCCGTCGCCAACGGCATGGTTTCTTATTTCATCAGTTCGAAAAACCGATCAATGCAATATTTGTCCCGATCCTTTTGAGAATAAATGAAAGGCCTGTTCAAAGAATAAAACTCACCTTTGCTTTGAAGCATCACTTCTTCGTTATTAAAAAATTTCTGCTTCTGCGAATACCCTGTGCTTCTTGTTTAGTTTGCGCTCCGTTCTTCTCAAAAGGAAATTCACACGTGCGCAATCCACTTGTAGACATAAATTATCGCACCAACAAAGAACGAGACATGTGACATTCCTGACTTGTGTCTAGAACAATAGCAGTCAAATATTTTTAAAAGTTGTTAAACAAAGAGCTTTCTTCCGTTTCCGTGTCCTACCGCTGTTGCTGGTGTTCTGACCGGGCCGAACACATGGAAACAAGGTTAAATAAATAAAGTGAGACAAGACTTTGAAGTTTTTAACGAAATAATATTAATCGTTGTTTCAGAATCACGCCAAACATCGATAATTCATCACGCCAAGGCTTTAGAACCAGCTCAACTCACGCCAATACGCCGGCCAAAAGGACCTCCGGCGTAACATACATGGATTCCACCCTGGACTGACCGTTGTGTTGAAATTATAATTGAAATGGAACGGAAATCTTCCTGTCGTCATTTCAAGAATCGCAATGCAGAAGCACAGTGGTCTGAGAATGCGATGCTTGTGACCAGTTCTACACCAGTTCCACAACAAATAGAGCAACAGGGGATGGAATTACGAACCAAACAAGAGTTGTCGGTTAAGCAGTGCCACCAGAATTATCAGCGTTTTAGCTGACCATAAGGGTCAGGAACAATAGAGTTCTCAGTCAACTGCATATCCAAAAGCCAAGGTGAAACATTTAAAATACTATTACCTACACAATATGCTAGCAGAGAAATGTAAGCAGAAATGGAGCACTTGTGACCTCAGTTTGTTCACTGCTAAAGAAGCAACGGAAAGCTGTCCAGTTATTGATGAAATTTGCAGTAAGAAGTAGTGAAAAGTTCATTAGGGAGGGTCAAGCCCAACCCAATCAGCCAAAGTTGCAAGGGTGGTAGCATGTCCATTTTCAAATTTTTGGGTCAGTAGGCTAAAGTTCAAGTCTTAACTCAAGCTATATTTTATATACTAAAAGCCTCTACCCACCCCCCTTCTATACACACAACTGGCTACTAAGACAGTTCCCACTTTACTGTCTTGCCTGCACAGCTAAAGCTTACTTAGGGCAGTTTATATTAACCTTTCTGTTCATCAATTCCATGCAAGTTCAGGTCAGCCATAAAGCAAATTGATGCAATGCAAATGCAGTAGATATTCTTCCGTTCAGAAAAAGAGAAGTTTTTTGCATGCACAATAAGCATTTACCCCCCCCCCCCACATATAGGCTCTTTAATCCCTGTCCCTACACCATGCAAAAAAAAAGCTACCAGAAAAATGCCAAATTAAGATTTTTGGCCATTTTCCAAATCAGAATTATGCGAATGTAGGTTATATATATGCGATATATGGAAACATACAGTATGTCAATAATACTTGGATAAGATATTTTCAATGACAAATCAAATACTAAAAGGCTCCAAACTCCGTAATTGGATTCAGTTTATCTCAAGCAGCACTGAGTCCATTCTCCAGTAACAATAAAATAATTTTCACTCACTGGGTACTCTTCCTTTTCAGGCATAACCACTTCTATTTCAGGGTTCACCATTTTATCCAGGCATACAAGCAGTTTGGTTTCAAACTTCACACGAGTCTCAATGTTCAGTCACAAATATCAATTAATCCAACAAAAAAAAAAATTGATCAGGAATATCAGCTAGATAAAAATTTTTCGCAATCATTTGTGAAGTTAAGAAAAATAGTTATATGTCATACATAGACTTTCTATGGCAATATTAAAAGTAAAATGGTAAAGACAAAAAAAAAACGCGACATGAAAGGAAGGTGGTAATCTTCTGGATTGGATTCAGTATGAATCAAATAAGCCTTAATCCATCACCTAGTAACAATCAAGTTCATTTCATCCACATGGCACTCTGTTCAGGCCTAATTACTTCTATTGAAAGGTCAAACGTATCATTTCATTACAGGCTTGGTCTCAGTTGTTCCACAATGTAGTTGTAAATTTCTTTAAAGGACCCATGTAAATTCCTGTATCAATTTAGTGTTGTCACCGATCTCCTGCTGGTGTATCCAGGTCAAACTAAAACGTATTAAGCTTTAGTGCTACCAAGAACTGAACATTGAAATATGATAAAGCAAATCACAGCTCTCCAAAAAAAAAAGTAGGGTCTTGTAGCGGGGCAGGGTTCCCTGGCTACAGTCCAAACAAGGCAGGGTGGTAGTTTTGGGCGTATCTTGGCGGTTAGGCCACCATACAAGAATGGTGGCAGATTAGTTATAACAATTCAATCTCTGAAAACAACAAAGTCCCATCTAGTCAACCATTTCACCTCAAAGTTCAGAGTCCAAACTGTGATTACCAAACATGACTCTGCAAATACCATTCATTCAAAGTCAAGCATTCTTCAGAACAATGAACTTACTTGTAGCATACAAATTTAATCAAAAGGAATTGTGATTCCTCATTTGCTTGTAATGAAATCAAATTAGCCGATACGACCCAGTTACTGCCACCCAATGCCTCATTATTCATGCCTCCTCTGTTCAAGTGAGCTAGTTCATATCACAGGAGCCACAGGCGTTAATGAAACATTTACGCCTGCGTAAATGTACTTTAACGACAAGGCGATGCATGGATACTTCCTGTTAGTTCCCAGTCCTTCAGCAATTCTAAGGCGTGCTCTGCATGTTTGCTGAGGATCTAGAAATCAAGTTTTCATTGCCTTCCAAAAGGAAGGTCATATTCTGATTGATTTCAATAAACCCCTTCCCCTCCCTCCCTCTTAGGTTTAATAAGCCATCGGGCAGCAGGTACTCTTGTCAGCAAGCCTTTAAGATTTCCTGCTGCCCCAAACATGGTCGTATCGTAGTTAGTTTGTGCAAATCGAATTTTTTCGGTTCATTCATGTAGATAATTGCCCCCTACAAAGAAAGCAAAGATAATGATAGTAATAGTTTGCACAACAAAATCCAATAATAAGCATGACCCTAGTTTAGTCAAGTGCCAAACCGCATTTAAAAAAAAACAAACAAACAAAGTAAGTGCTGAAAGGCCCTCATTACCACAGTTTCTGCTGTTTGTTTGGGCCAACTTTCACCTCTCTATCAATCACAGAAGCCCCAAAAGTTGGGCGCAAAGAAAGAAACCTGTACAAGTTTGAAGAAAAAAATTTGGTTTGGGCCACTCTAGAAGTAAACTATACAAGAGTCCGAGGGAAGCAACCTGCCATACCACTTGAAATGCTTCTCAAAGTGGAAGACCAAAAATGTGTGTTAAAAAAGGAAGACTTCGAAGATGTACATAGAGGGCGTTAGACCTTCTTCTTGAAAATTAAATGTAGAAGTTGTTAATGGTAAAGGGAAGTCCCAAAAGTGTACACAAACAAGGAAGCCCTTGAAAATGAAATGTAGAAGTTGTTAATTGTAAAGGGGAAGTCCCCAAAGTGTATGCAAAGAAGGAAGTCCTTGAATATGAAGTTTGAAATTTGAAATTGAATTGAAATTTGATAAAAAAGGGAAGTCCCAAAAGTGTACACAAACAAGGAAGTCCTTGAAAAATTAAATGTAGAAGTTGTTAATTGTAAAGGGGAAGTCCCCAAAGTGTATGCAAACAAGGAAGTCCTTGAATATGAAGTTTTTGAAATTTGATTAAAAAGGGAAGTCCCAAAAGTGTACACAAACAAGGAAGTCCTTGAAAAATGAAATGTAGAAGTTGTTCAGGCAAAACAAGGAAGTCCTTGAATATGAAGTTGTTGAAATTTGATTAAAAAGGGAAGTCCCAAAAGTGTACACAAACAAGGAAGTCCTTGAAAAATGAAATGTAGAAGTTTTTAATTGTAAAGGGGGAGTCCCCAAAGTGTATGCAAAACAAGGAAGTCCTTGAATATGAAGTTGTTGAAATTTGATTAAAAAAGGAAGTCCCAAAAGTGTACACAAACAAGGAAGTCCTTGAAAAATGAAATGTAGAAGTTTTTAATTGTAAAGGGGGAGTCCCCAAAGTGTATGCAAAACAAGGAAGTCCTTGAATATGAAGTGGTTGAAATTTGATCAAAAAGGGAAGTCCCAAAAGTGTACACAAAAAAGGAAGTCCTTGAAAAATGAAATGTAGAAGTTTTTAATTGTAAAGGGGAAGTCCCCAAAGTGTATGCAAAACAAGGAAGTCCTTGAATATGAAGTTGTTGAAATTTGATCAAAAAGGGCGGTCCCAAAAGTGCACACGTGATTGTAATAGTTAATTAAAGGGGAAGTCCCCCAAAAACATTCAATATTTAATCAAAAGGGAAAATCCCAAAGAGCGTATGCGTAAACAAGGAAGTCCTTGGAATACATGTAGTCATCGTTAATTGAAAGGGGAAACCCCCAAAGCGTATGCGTAATTAATTAAAAGGGGGCAATCCCCAAAGAGCGTATGCGTAAACAAGGAAGTCCTTGAAATCCATTTAGACATCGTTAATTGAAAGGGGAAGTCCCCAGAGTGCTGCCTATTTAAAGAAGGGGAAGTCCCCAAAGAGCGTACGCGTAAAAGAAGGTAGCCCTTCCCAATTCAATGAAGAAATCACTAGTGGAAGATGCAACTAATCTACAATGAATAAAAGAAAAGAGTAATCTGGCAAGCATAAAGAAGTATCAATCGAGTGCAAATTCTCATCTGCAAACAATGTGGTATATGCCTGAGGAACTAACTTTCACGAGAAAAGAAAGTGTCAATGCACAAATCATTCAATCAGTCCAGTCAATTACCAAGCAAGTGAAGAAGCGGTTAGGCCACCATACAAGAATGGTGGCAGATTAGTTATAACAATTCAATCTCTGAAAACAACAAAGTCCCATCTAGTCAACCATTTCACCTCAAAGTTCAGAGTCCAAACTGTGATTACCAAACATGACTCTGCAAATACCATTCATTCAAAGTCAAGCATTCTTCAGAACAATGAACTTACTTGTAGCATACAAATTTAATCAAAAGGAATTGTGATTCCTCATTTGCTTGTAATGAAATCAAATTAGCCGATACGACCCAGTTACTGCCACCCAATGCCTCATTATTCATGCCTCCTCTGTTCAAGTGAGCTAGTTCATATCACAGGAGCCACAGGCGTTAAGGTAAAAATTATGCGACAGGGTATTACAATTGATAAGAAAATCATGCGACAGGGTATCATGTGGATTGCGGGAGGGCATTTTTTAGACTCACTGAAACAATGGATTTTGGCAAAATTTCTATGCGACAGAGTATACTTTTGGGCCATTCTTTATGCAAAAGGGTACAAGGTGTGGAGAGCTTTGCCGCACACCCCCAATCACTTCCTTAGTCAAGTACCCCCGGGGGTTCTATCAATTTCAAACGAGTTCTTGTGCACATCCTCCAAGTTGTTTGAAGACGTCCAGGCCGCACTCAACTATCCTCAGCATAATATTATGGTATTTTGAATCGAAGTATACATGTCAATATGTCAAGGACGTGCGTCCTTTACCAAAATGTATAGTTTGAACTAATATCTTCCCCAATACTAGAGTTTCATATCGATCTGAGAGAGTTGAGTATCTTATAAGGAGTCTCTTAACAAGGATACCATGTACTTTGTGTCATAGCTGATGCAGAGAGAGTACCAAACAAAAAGTTGGTTGAATAATACCATTACCATATCAGTGCTATACACCGCGTACAATTTTCCCCGCGCCATAATCATTACAGGGGGCAGGGTAGGGATAACTCATGCAATGACAAAAGTACCACGAAAAGGACTAGAGAGGCATTTCTGGAAATTCTCACACAGTTATGGTTCAATGTTTATGCAATGTCCTAGTTTCAACTTTTCAATGGGGACTCCTTAAATTTTGTTTTGGGAGTTTTCATAAAATTATTCCTTTCCCAAGACCGAAATGTTTCGACAAACACAGTAATTCAGAATATGTTTGGCTTGCGTCAAAAGAGACTTATCATGGGATCCTTGAGCAATGCATACAGAAACACCCACATGTCTCTATGACTCATTTACCCTGCTGATCTGCGAAATGTTAGTTCCCTTTCCACGTACAATATTTTCCGAGAAAATCAACAGTCATTTTCGACAAAATGGGATCAAGCAGGATCTCGTTACGAAATTCATAGTACTCTCAGGTGTTCTAAAACTGTCCCATCCCATATTTGACGAAGTTACTGAGCGCTTGTGAGTCTTGGTGAGTTTTTGTGAGTTTTGTCACTCTTGGTACTTGGCTTTCTTCGGGTGAGAAATTCAAAATCAAAAGTTACGAATGATCAGACTTTGATGTTTTAGATTTTTTTTAATTTCAGGACCCAAAATAACGATGTTTTAAATCCTACACATTTGAATAATTGTAGCAATACAAAAATTTGAAGACAATTGTGTTTCAGATTTGGGCTTCATATTTTAACTTCAAAATACTTCTTTGATGGGCGCAGTCAAATTCTGCAGCTTGGAAAAAAATTAGTTTGACTTTTTTGACACCAACATCACGCATTTTGATTGAGAATTCTGTCACGACGACACTGTGAAGAAGTAATCTCAACGACAAAAATCGAAATCCTATCGCTGCCGTGTTTGTCCAAATGTGAGGAGCTCATGACATATCTCCAGAAGAGTTCCTTTTAAAAGCTGCATGCTTTCCATTTCAAGTGGATGGTGAAGAGAACGAATGAAAAATGGACACTTTGACTACTTAAGAATTATACAACCCATCGTTTCAAATGGTTTACATGCATAGCAAACATTTAACTACATAATTCAACTGAAACATTGTAAATAATTGAGTGTGGCTTGTCTTTTCGTAAGCGGGCTTCGAGTATTTTCCTTTCAGTATAAGCGATACAGCCAAATCGTTATTCTCTCTAAATGGTTATGTAAATTGTCCTTAGCTGTCATGAAACAAATCAGCGATTTGCAAAAGTCTGTCTTGAAAAATAGATGCCACGTAAAAAAAGGCCACGAAAAGAAAACTTGAAGTGTTTTGCATATGGAATTTTGAGTTATCGCAAACCTCGATCCGTCTCCAACAATTCTGGATCCACAGTTCAAGTACCCTTCAAGCATTCCCTTTTTCTCCGAAGCCAGACCGCATGGTCGACATAGCCACAGTCATCGCAGCAATAACAACAGCACATTTTACACACTTGCATTTGTTGCATGGGCAATAATGCACTGTGTTCGTAGGTTAGAAATTAAAGTTCATTACTGCTTTCGTTTGTTGTTTTCTCTTCGGCCCAGTGCTAGACATCAAATTCAAATGGCTCCTGCGCGTCTGAACAGTTAGCAGCTCCTACAGTTAACTCCTACTAAAGTTTTAAGGTTCCTCCTATAACATTGTAGGAGGAAGTTTGAAAAGAAGTTTGAAACAGGGACGAGTGCTGTGAACAGGTAATGACTGTTCTGGCGCGCAAGAGCCATTTGAATTTGATGTGTTCTGTTATGTTGAAAACACAAGTGGCTAGATAATATTGTTCAAGAATAAAGAATCAACGATCTATCTGCTGTAATATCCATGCTTTTAAGGTTACTGTAACCCTTCAGGCAGTGATTAAGAAACTCTGTTCGCCACGGCCGTTTGTCAAGATATACCAAACAAGATTATATATCATTCGATGCATAATTAAATGCAGAATATCATAAAAATATATGCAATTGTATTAGTAAAAGCACAAATTATTTATTTCAGATCTTAGACAAAATGGACCACTCTTGCGAAAAAATCTTTGCGTACCCCAGCGAGCGCTGTAGGACCATAACCATTTATTTACCAATGACTAAAGGTCCTGAACTGCAAAACAGTGTCACGAATTTTTGATGAAATGCACTGTCTAGAAATAATGACATTTTAAATTTGTGTCAATGTCTGAAATGTCTTTTTTAAGCTTCAAGCCTTTGTAAAAATCACACTAGTGGATCTATTGAAAATCGCTGACACAATTTCGTAGTTACATGCCTTGTGACCCTGTTGGCCAAGTTTCAAGCGATTTGGTTGGTCCGTTGGGTACACAAAGATTTTTTAGTACCCACCAGTACCCCAGAATCCTGTTTCGAGAAATCAGGCTTTCAAGAAAATGAGTCAAAAAAGGCGGGAGAAACGATTATACATGAAAGTTTACACAAAAACCCGCAAAGGTCAAGCAATAAAGCTTATGCCCGGTCTTGTAAAGACTTATGCCATCAAATAGCAGCACGGGATGTTATGGATGCAGCTGCAAGGTCAAACAAGGTTACTTTAATGCCCTAATGTCTTTTCCCGCAATTTTCAAGAAATAGGACTGCTTCTTTTAAAATGCTCATATTTCCAAATAATGTGGCTATTTCTGGAAGTGAGCTCGTTTGAATGGTACAGGAATGCTTATACCATCAGATTATGTCGAAAACGAAAAATTGAGAATTTTTTGTCTGAAGGGTTACAGTAACCTTAACTTTGAAAAGTTTCTTAGAACTTCTCAGACATTGTACTACATTTTCTTAAAATTTTTGGCCTCTTAGTACTAGTTCTTAAAAACCAGTTTCGCATAAAAAAACGTGTACTGTCAGGCTTAGGCCGAAGAGAAAACAACAAAGAAAAGCAGTAATATTGAGGTGATGAACTTTCATTTCTATGCTGCAAACACCGTGCATTAATGCCCATGTTTTTGGACAGAGTTTGTCTGTTTATAGCGAACGAATATGTAATCAATCTACACCGAATAGCAGATATGCAGAACTTTGAAGTGTGGGATAGGATCGGTTATCAGAAGGACTCAATGAAAAAGATTTGGGGTAAGTGTAGCATATCACATGCTCGTGCTTCCGAAACCGCCATTTGATCTCCCTGACTTGTCTGATTGAAGACCAACTGGTCTCTCAATTATGTAATCATTGGATGCTGTGATATTCGCAGATACCGGATACGTCTCTTCAGCAATGGCGAAAATCAGTACATAAAGCAATCCAGCCACGATTGCACCGAGGATCGGTCCTGCCCAATATATCTGAAAGAGAAGATTGCAAGTACATAGCAAAAGGGAATTTTAAAATTAAAATTGCAGTTTTACGCTATGCCTGATTCACACTATGTCGTTTGGGTCGTTAGGGTCGTGCAAAGTGACCCAAAAGAAAAAAACTCAGAGCTTGAGTCCTTTAGGTCTTTCTGCACGACCTTAACGACCAAATCGACCAAGTGTAAAGAATCAGGCATTTTATAAAAAAGCAATCTGGCAGCCCCAAGAAGAGAATTCACATACTCTGCTCGCCTTACTTTGGTGTTTGTTCGACCTTAACTGAATGCAATTAAAGGTGTGAAATCTATTCTTCGGAAATAAATATCTCCTTGACTTTCGGAAATTTACAAAAAGAATCCATATCACTTGGTCCGAAGATGAAAGGTACCAGATAGTCCTCAAAGAAAGTCGACAAGGATAGTAGCTGGCTCAGGCGATTTTACAAGTATACCCTATCGTCTTTAATAATTTTAAGAAGCACATGTCTTTTCATTGTGTAGCTAAAGAAAATAAGAGGGGATGTGGCACAGATCGTTTTCCAGTCTTCTTTTTCTTTTTTGCAGATGAAATCTCATAACTCACAGAGGAACAAACAATCACATGTTGCAAATGCAGAGATATACAGGAAGCAGAACTCGCGCAGTCACATCGGAATGGATTCATTCCATCAACCAACAACTTTGTGATTTCATGGCCTTCAAACAGACATGGTTGAGCTATTCTTATACACCATAGATCAACTGATCAATTGACTTGATTGATACCGTTAATAAGCACATTTTGAAGCAGTTACTATGGATTAATTTCACATCTTTCAAATCTGAGCAGGTTATTCTTCTTCAACACTCTATGTCAACAGATCTTGATGTATTTGTGCAGAATTCTACAAGGGTCTTGCTCAGGCTCACTCTTCTTGACTATGTATCTAGACGATCTTGAGGCTTTCGTTAGGAATTTCAAAGCCTGGTTTCCACTAAATCGTAAATCATCGGCGATCAACATTGTCTTACAGCATCACCGATGATCGTCAATGATCGCCGATGCTCGAAGACAATGGTTGGCGATGAATTACGATGAAAGCCAGGCAGTAGCAAAGTTCACAGCAAGCGGTACGAAAGATTTGAAAAAAATGAAAAGCAAAATGAGCATGTACACGCTTTGCAGTCAGAACGGTCAAGTCGAATGGTTGATACCCGGAAGGGGCCCCACCACTTAGGCGTCACGACAAGGGGTTGCGGACTCGATTAGCGCTTAGCTACTTCTGCCATTCTGCCATCCTAGTGCTTAGCTCTAACAAACGCAACTTCACCTTTACCTTCATCAGAAATGAATCTGGAATAGGATTTTGTATAAAGAGTACATGCTAGGAATGAAAACTTTAATTCTCCACAAAATTGAAGCTATCAAGAAAATCTGGTTTTGTAAAGGCAATTTCTACATGAACCTCATGAAAATTGCAGCTCAAAAGAAATGCTTTGCCTGACAGACTTGGCTAGTTGGAATTGAAAAAGTTAAGAAAATATTTATATTCGTAAAGCCTGAATTCAGTTTAGAAAATTCGATGAAATCGCCAAAGTGACGCTAACAAGATAGCCTAATGTATGTGATTTGAAATATCTTGATAGTCTGTTGCACTCACCCAATGATAATTTGGCCAATGTGTCATAAGTACGGCAGGAGCCAATGCTCTGGCTGGATTCATACCGCAAGATGTGTATGGCAACTATTGTGAGAAAATAATGCAGTCAAGGCAAAGTTTATAATAAAAAGAGTGCATATCATTGCAGAAATGTCCTGCGTGATCACTGTTTTCTTCATTATTCTTCTGCTAAAAAGCCCCTAGTGGTTCAATACGAAGCTGGGGCAGAGACAATATTTTTGGAAACGATAAAACGTACTAGAGACGTGCAATATACGACTTGCAAAGCTTTGTAAAAAGCAAGGTGAGTTGCTTTCTTTGCTGCCAGCAGACACGAGGTTTGACGAGGACTGCTGTGTGTAGTGCCGTTTTACAAAGATAAATGAGTAGATAAAAGTAAATAAAAGAAAAAGTAATAATAGTAAAATATAGGTACTTTGGTATGAATTGAAGCACGATGTGTTGAGCATAGCCCGTTGTCACGAATTATTTTTCGCCTGACATCTAATTTGACATATAAGATAAGGATTTCAATTGTTACATTGATGATGATGATGATGATGATGATGATGATGATGATGATGATGATGATGATGATGATGATGATGATGATGATGAAGATGATGATGATGATGATGATGATGATGATGATGATGATGATGATGATGATGATGATGATGATGATGATGCTATTCACTGATATCGTTATTTATCAATTTAAGAACAACCCTCCCTCAATTAGCAGCTTCTTCCTACGACCCTGCCTTCATGTCAATCATCGCGATGCTGTAGAAGGAAGATGACATCAAAGACAAGCAATAAAAATTACTTCGCTTACCGCCAGTAAATGACCAGCAATATTTGCAGAGCCATAAGCAAGTCCGGGACCAAAGCTTGTGTCTTCTCTGTTAGGATCGGTACCAGAGAGATAAGCAAAGCTGATCATAAAGCCAAGGACGCTCTCCATCCCAAATCCTTGCCAATATGTTGTGCCATTTCTTAAACTCAGAGCACCCAACGAGTTTCTTCTACTTGGCTGTGTCATTGCATGTATAATTGCAGCTCCAGTGATAGCTACCAAAAAGTAACCTATTTAGATCAATTATCTTCATCCTGGTATTTATTGTTACGACTACCCAATCATTACCATCCTCGATGCTAAATCTTGAGAACAAAGGAGGCGTAAGTGTGGGATGAAAATAATTAATTTGGGGGGACTGTTGAATAATAAAGGCAAACATAGGCCTCGCATTATCAAAATCTATTAAATCAATGGCATCGTCTGAATGATTATTGCTCCGTTCTTTTCTTTCAAGCAAGTATCTTGGAAAAATTTTAGTAGATTTACGGCCATTCGTCCGTGGAAATCTTGAAGGTGTATCATGATACTGAACTAAAATTGTTTAAAAGGTTGGCTAACTTAGATGTGGAAATTTTGCTTGGTAAAAGCACTCATCATCTGGATCCAGAAATTAGGAAAATGCTGAAAAGGGGAACGAGAATTATACATTCCATTCTGGTCCACGATTTACTTGCTATTGAAATTAAAATTCTACCTCTGACCAAGGGTGTTAGGACACGGATGTTTTGATCGATTATTTGTTTACCTTGTTTTGATCCCTGTGTCTTTGTTTTGCTGTCTTGTTTTCTGTTCTGTTTCGTCTTCAACTGAGCGTCGATAGGCCCAACCGCTCTCAAGTTGTTCGAATACAGCTCCCTTGTATTTCTGTTTCCTAGTGCGCCTTCGCACAAGAATGGTTTTTAAAAAAAGCCAAAAGAAATTCTTTTTGAATTTCTTTCAAAGGATTTTCTTTTGGCTTTGTGGTTTTGAAAACCATTCTTGTGCGAAGGCGCACTAGGAAACAGAAATACAAGGGAGCTCTATTCGAACAACTTGAGAGCGGTTGGGCCTATCGACGCTCAGTTGAAGACGAAACAGAACAGAAAACAAGACAACAAAACAAAGACACAGGGATCAAAACAAGGTAAACAAATAATCGATCAAAATATCCGTATCCTAACACCCTTGTTATGGCATTGAATTCAAATTTTAATGCCACATAGTTCATGCCACAGAATGGAGCGTGGAATCCTCAATTTCCTTACAAACATTTTTTTAATCGTTTGGTCTAAATGATGTGTGATTTTACCAAACAAAATCTTGTCATCTAAGTTTGCCTTCGACTGACAGATCAACATTTTGGCTTTAATATCAGTCACATACATTTCATTCCATAGCCCGGCAAACCCGTAAACTTTTTCTTTAATCAAGCAGCAGTTTTAAGCCTAGTTTCCATATAGCCGTAAGGTTGCCGGCGGCAGTCTTATTTTGCCATCTTCCATCTGCCGTGCCCCAGGTACCGCAGTCGAACGATTTAAATGGAAACGTCTTAAATATTGTGCCGCAACAATCGTGGCTGAACTAATGGATATAATATGATATAACGAAGACAATGAGAGATAGAACAAAGAAAGACAATGATTTGCCGGCAGCTGCTGCAGGCAACCTTTTTCTATATAAACCTTCATGGCTGAAGATGCCGTAAGGATTTAGAAAAGTTGAAACGATTCAACTTTTTCCAGGTCATTACAGTACCGTAACTGTCATGGTTGCGGCTGCCGGTGGTACCGGGAGAAATGGTTTCCGTATAAGTTGAAATGGTTGCGGCATGCCGGGGGCATGGCGGCGGCAATGGTTTCCGGCAATGCCTGCGACAGCCTTACGGCACCTTACGGCTATATGGAAACCAGGCTTTACAGTTTTCATTGAACCCCTACGACCCCCATCAGAACTCAGAAGAACAACAATTTAATTATTTAAAAGCGTACGTTCATGTTTGTACAACAAGTGAATGCAAGCTGAATACAACCATGAGTTGGATAAACTTAGAGTGTCACGATGAATCAAGTTATAACTCTTTTCAGATGAATAATACATGAGATGTTTGGGTGTCAGGATTCTACCTCGAATATATGTGAATGACTTTCATCCACAACGACTGAACGAAACAATCAAAGAAACAAGGATAAGACTCAGGGGCTACTCTCATATGTCCTGACTGACTGGTGGACCCAGTCCGTTCGAGGTTCTTACCGAATGTCCCAATAACACGTACTTCCGTGGTACCAATTGAAGGACCTTGAATGTAGCTCCAAGATTTGTCATCCCGGGGGGGGGGGGGGTTCATGACTTGCGGATGGACGGGGGTCTGCCGCCAGGTTTTCAGAAAGGTACCCTCTTCTAATTACCAAAACTTGAATTTCAGACCCGCTTTTATTTTGGCGGAAAATGGCCCATTTTGGCTAGTTTTCGCCAGTTTCTGTATAACCAACCCATGTTTATGGAAAATCTGCTGAAAAAAAGGACCCTTGTTTAGAGAATTTCGGCCCAAAAAACCACCCATATGGGCGGCACATACCCATACCCTAAACATGTCATGTACCCCCCCCCCCCCGGGTTGTCACCATGCAACTTAATTCCGATACGATTTGCCTCCACTAGACAATGGAGTTGAGTTGTCATATCTCCTTTGTTTACGATCAACTTCCTCTTGGGACTGGACTTGGTGAATTTTTGATACAAACTTTCAGCTCTTCTTACGCATCACGAAGCGACAAAGCGATTTGCTTTCTTAAAGAAAAGATTTCACACCTCTAGGTGCATTCAATCAAATCAAAATAAACAAAGAGCAGAACATTATGGCTGGTGTGCTGAAGGTGTGAAATCTTTTCTTCATGAAGGCAAATCACTTTGTAATGCGTCAGAGCAGAGGAGTGCTGAATCTTTTGAATAAGCTTTCTGTTTGCATTTTTGGATTGCCAGTTTGTTATAGACTTATGAAGTAGAGTCCGTTGTTTCTCTGTGCTCCTTGACTTGATAATGGGGCTTCGGTCAACAGAGACTCATACTTTTACGCTGAAAATTCTGACCCTATTTAGGCCCGAACTCTGCGATTCCTTGAGTAACAATCAGATTGCGAGATTTGTGAATTACTATTGCTACGGTGTAAAGTCTGATTTTTCTCTTCGATTTTTCGGTTTTCGATTCGAGTGAAGAATCAAAAGATTCCCACGGGATTGAGTTTCGAAGCCGTGATTACATCATAATTCCATTGATGATTGAGAAAACAGGGTCAACATTTTTATTGTTTCATTATGAGTCCCTGTTGAGTAACGTTTACAAGAGACTCATTGTCATAAGTCCAAGTTTTTTACTCAGGCGATTACCCATATTACCCAACAGATATGATGTTACAATAGGATCCACTACTTTTATTGACGCCTGGATACAAAGTGATTTGTGATTGCAGAACAGGGAACCCCATCTCATAGCCGGTTGGTCAGGTCATAAACAAACACGAAGCAATCCGCAGAAGTTGCTCTGATACCCAGGTAGCATGCCTTCCCGTTGTGCATTCGAGATATGGTTGTTTGGTTGTTAACAGTAAAAATGAGCTTACACACCAATACACGAGAATTGACTCTCACCAATCAGTATCTGTATCAAACAAATAAACTGACTGAAGCAGATGTTTAGATATAGCCTTCCTTGTTTGATGTCTGCTCGAGTTTGCTCTAAAAACATTTCTGGAATGCGCAATGAGTGATCCAGCTACATTGGTTTCCCTTGGTTTCAGGGCAACTTTTGTGGCTCGATTTGCTTTTGTCTACGACTTGACAAACCGAACGTTGAATTCCCTTCGTCGGCAGTCACAATCCGCATTGTATGTAGGTGTCAATAAAAAGTGGCTGATTCTCTTGTAACATAAAGGTTTTGGAATAAAAACCTTGGAATAAATACCTTGGTTAACTGTTAGCAGACTTAGTGCATCATGTGTAATGAAAGCTCAACCCTATTTCACATGGGGTATTTTTTAATGATTTTGGCATGAGGGGCGTTTTTCGCCCCCTAATTATCTCCTAAACTATAAGAGATACGACAATGAAACTTGGTAGTAATTATCACCAAATAATGGAGAATCTATTGATAGTATCAATTTTTAGTTAGTCACGTGACCCGTTGCTAAGCAACTGGTTTTCTGAAGGTAGGTATGAGAAAATTGAGCTTTTTCTTGACAAAAACTTGTAATTATCAATGTTTTCGTGTCTTGAGTGGTCAATTATCTTCTAAAAGCATTAAGCTACTATATTTTGGTAATTTTTTGAATATATTTTTGACAAATCATAAGAATTTATAGCTAGAAAACAATATCGTGCAGCTATGGAACTTGAAGCTACATGCACTGAAAACGGGATATTCAATGACCATTAAAACACAGCTCATAATTTTGATGAAATAGCCATCTAAATTAATCTTTCTTTGCATATCTGAATTGTTTATTCATTATTTTATACAAAGAAACTTGTTTCCCAAAATTTTTTAAATTTCCATTAGAACAATGATGCCATTTTGAAGTGTGACGTCATAGTTCTGAAAAACTACAAATGAACAATAATGCAAACAAAATATATATCAAATGAAAGGTCTTGATGAGAGAAATTCAATTATATAATTTATAGGATAATTGGTTTGAAATTGCAAGAGCTACAGCCAAATTTGTGTTTTCTTTTGTGACTACTCTCCAAATATGGGCATTCTGTGGTCATGTGACCAATTAGAGCTAATTGAAAATTTCATTATCTGGTAGCGCATTAATTTTCAGGAAAAGTCAATGAGTCTCAGCCTCTTTGGGCCTGTCGCCTAACTGCTACATTGAATTGTTCATTTGGGGGGGGGGCGAAAAACGCCCCCCATGTGAAATAGGGTTAACCAACCCTTATTTACATTTACAAGTGGTAGCACAACAGTAACACAACAGCATGCAACAGTAGTGGAACAGTGTCACAACAGTGGTACAAAGGATGAAACATACCTCCTCCACATTGCACCAGCAAGTATGCAACAGCTCGCAGCACTGGGATTCTTCTTGCAATAGCACAACTGATCGTCACAGCTGGGTTTAGGTGACCCCCACTCGTTGGCATGAACATATATGATACAACGGCTAGTGCCAGTCCAAAACATAGTGCAACGCGTAAATGATCATCTACTTTGTAACCATCCCATGTCAATGTCACGCCTAATGTCACAGCAACGTAAATAGTCGTCCCTAAAAATTCCGCTAAAATAGCTCTCCAGAAAAACAAGCTCCGTAACTGGCCCATCTGTTTTTCGTGCTTCCGCAAATTCCAGCTGTTAATAATGCTAACTGATTTTCGCTAAAGTTAACCAATTTGTAAGTACGAGCTGCAAGCAAAACTCAAAAGTAAATAAGCCCATCGATGTACATTAGGCCCTTGTGATTCCTCTGGGATTGCTTTCCGTGTCCTGTTCTCCACCGACAAAACAATCTTTATCTCAAATAAACACAGTTGAAAGGCAAGTGAAGATTTCCAGACACTCCGAGCAACAGCTAATGTTCTTAGCGGATCTCTACGAAGTAATGAAAAATTTATCATTTACAATTCATATTTGCGGTTGAAATTCAAATGATTTGACCATGCACAACCCGGGAGAACGTAAAGAATCTTAATCATTTATTCACGTACACTTCATTCAACTTTCATGTGATGTATAACCAATTATTTATTAGTCACGGTGCTTTGTTTTGATTTCAACAATTCCATTTTGCATGTACAATGAAACAACGGCATAGAAGAATGCAAAGAATTAAGCATGCCAACACAATGATATTGTATCACATTTAGCATCACAGTCATAGCTATCATCCTTGGCATCACGTTGGTAGGCTCCGGACTTCGGCTTTGATGTTTCGATATCAGCATCAGCACACTAGCCTGTGCTCCAGACCACTTGAAACGAAAGAAGTGGTCTAAAACACAGGCTACAGCATACAGTTTAAAACCGAGTCCGTCTCAAGATACAGTTCCATATGTGAGACTGGCTATTTTCATGTCTAATTCGAGAAAGAAATCAAATCATTCATCTCTGGTACCAGCCCTTTTATACCAACAGACCATATGGAAAACAGGGTAGTCTAGGACGAGACAAGACCAATCGACTTGTACGAAGATAGGAATGAAATGAAAAGATTTTCGACCCGCAAGTCATATAGTAACTTGTCCGTCTGTCTTTTCGTCTATCGCTGGCTTGACATAGCTTTATTATTCATATCTAGCCCACGGAGAGTTGCCAACGCCAAAGAAATGGTGATGATTACGACGACGATGAAGATGCCAGATGTCAGTAAGCATTTATGAATTCCTTACCATAGGATCATTGTAGCTCTTGTGCTGTATTGATCTGATCCGGCGAGCCCTGCTGTGCGTAGATGATACTCAAAGACTTCAAAGGATGTAATGTGCAGCTGGAATTGGCCTGCTTCATGACTCTCACTGTTGGTTGTGTTGTGTGGTGGGTAATTTTTATTGCGGCCAGAGCTCCTTATTCAATCAAGCCATTTTTGTCCCTGATCCAATGTTGACCGTTATCAATGCCTAGATTATCATAACCCACAATAACGTTGTCGACAATGTCAACATAAACAGCAGAGGGCACTGAATATTTGTGCACAAAAGTCTGGTTCCACTGGACGATTGCAGTAAACCACCGATTCTTATCGTCATGAGCAACGAGGTTTCTTTCGTCAATGATTGCTTTGAAGCTGTGTGGCCTTGCCTTAACTCAAAGGAAAATTTGTAATTGATTTGCTGAGAAACGCCGACCGCCAAGGAAAATTTTGGAGGCATTGGATCTTTATCTTCTCTTGAATTGAAAGCTCCTTTTCGCATGCACAGGAAGTCAGTTAGCCAGCCAGTCATGTTTACGGTCGGCTTTGCTTTCTTTCACTGCTTGACAAATTGGGAGAAAAAACGTCCTCATTTGCAATACAGACGTATTACCCTGGGTAAGAGAGCCACAATGAAAAGTTAGGGAATGAAAATACTGCCAGGCTCGGGCACCCAGAGGGTAGCAACAAATCAAGACAAATCATACAGTGAAAGACTTTGTTACCAATGTGGCTGTTTCGTTGTACACGCGTAAAGGTATTGTTACGGGAATTCATCAGTATAAATTTAAGTTTCTACTTCAATTCATTTTTTTTCGATACATACATGCTATAGTTCATCGAAAACCATATTTTGGGCGCACAACGAGGCAGGTACCTATAGTCAAACTCCCATGTTTTGGAGGGGGAGGGGACTTAAAGGAAAATCCATCTTCAGCAATACTTGAGCCTCTGCCGTTTTTCCAAATGAAACTTGCTGACAGGACGTGTCTTTCATTTTGAATCTGCATCATACAAAAATACTGCAACTACCTCAGTAGAGGGACAACAGCAACAATTCAACTCAACGATACTAGAGTAACATGAGTGTCCTTATGGATTGAGGCTACCGTCACCGACAACTTTCAAATGGTGTGCAAGACAAAAGCAATAGATGATGTTGCGACGACCTCTGCCTGGAACCCGGAGGGTAAATTACCTTCAATTGTACGGGGATGAGCATTCCAAGAAATAATTCTTTCGCCCGGCTTTACAATCCTTCCCTCAAATGATAGCCGGCATTGGAAAGCATCGGCAAAGTCCTTGTTTCGCTCCATTCCCACATCGATACCCCACAAACCCATTCCGCTTCAAGTTTTAGCGGAATGAACGTAACAGTACATAACAAGTCAATTCAATGGAGCAAAACTTAGACGAATGTCATCAGTCTGCGGTTGCGGCATCCAATGTCGCTTAGGCCATTTTAATTGCTGACAGGTTTTGTCAACATTTTCCGGTTCCCTTTATGCGAAAATCCCTGTGTACAACCATATATAATAATGACACGGTGCACAGGACAGACTTTATGAAAAACTTTGCCCCTAATGACACAGTCGTAGTGTGGAATTTCAAACGTGTAGCTCGTTTGTGCTGCAAATGCAAGTCGGTGATCCTAGGTTTGGTAAAGAACTTGAAATACTGCGCTGATTAATACAACCATATGTTTGATACTCGTGCCTGGTGGTGGTCTTTCGGACACTCATCTGAAGATTTGCTGTGATGTGACTAGTGTCCGATGAAATATCTAAAAAATTGTTCTGTTACTCAACAAAATTTTCAAATCCTAAATCCGATTGAACTTTGATTATTCTGTGAGGTTTCTTTAATCAAAGTGATTCAAATCGATTGAAAACTTGCTTACCAATAATCAAAACTTTAGGGGTAAGCGCCACCAAACGCTTGTTAAGCATCGTTCAACCAAAATTCAAGGCATTCGTCTCGGAACCAATTTGCTTGTTTACATCGATCTGAATTCAGCGAGTCCAAGCAGGCTAATGGATTCTCGAAACTAGTAAAAGCTAAAATTATATCATATGTTATTTGATATCGTTCTTCAAATTCCAAACCATGACCTTTTATCTCGCTGTGACCAAAGGTTGCAAATCACTCCATGGGGTTTACGAATCCTAAATCCTATCTGCGGTAAATCCCGCGCAATGACCAACAATTTTGCCAGTCAGCATCGGTTCTTAACCAATGAATACAAAGGCTCCTATAGTGGCTTCACTGGACAGTTTCAGCAAGGCTGTTAGGATATGGATGTTTTGATTGATTATTACCTTGTCTGATCCTTGTGTCTTGTCTGTTATCTTTTGTTCCGTTCTGTTTTCTCTTCAACTGCTTTGTACAACTGAGCGTGGTTTGGCCAAACTGCTCCCAAGTTGCTCCAATAGAAACTCCTCGCACGGAGCAAAAGACAAAGCCCAACTTTTTGCGGGTGAGACATATGGTTTGTTGCCATGAGATGAAAATCTTAAGTATCTCGTGGAAAATCTTCTCCTTGTAACTCCTGAGAGATGTAAAATTACCTTGTGTATTGTTCTCTGTGAGGAGATTCCCTGCAATCTTATTAAGTGTTTTGGACCCATTTTGAGGCATTTCGCAAATGTTTGTGAAGAACAGAATTTACCTATAATTCCAATGGTCGTGAAAACGCGACGAAGTTACAAAAATACTTTGTCTTTCGGCTTTTACCTCGAAATTTTGAATCGCTAAAATTTGTTTCTTACTCTTGATGCTGTGAATTTGGGACAGCGGGAACATTTTTGTGGCTCACTCCATAGAACCATACACATCCCCTCAGTTGACGATTAAAATTCGCCTCCTGTCTCTGGAATTTCCCACATTTCCCTTGACTGTGGACCCATGTAAAAGAAAACTGAGAAAACTGAAAATTCTTTATCTGGAATTTCTGATTTCAAGTAATTTGAAGATTTTGGAAGACACTAAGGATTTAAATATCTACTAATGTCGCGTGAACTTATTCTGCGCTATTCCGTGTCATGCTATCAAAGCATTTCTTTCAAGCATTTAATTTTCTTACTCTCGAGTACCGAATAATCGCCCCCCCCCGCTTGTTAATTGTTGAAAATTTTCCAACCCCCCGCTCTTATTCCAACCCCCCTTTTATTGATTTTTTGGAAAAATGAAATGATATTAGACATAATTTCTGAATAAACGCAAGAAAAAGTCTCAAGAAATGCATTCAACAGAACTAGAGTTCAAAAGTAAATGTATCAGTAACATCACTGTTCACATAAATATATGACTGATACGTGTTTACCTAAGAAAAGGGCTATATTCTATTTATCCAAGCACCCCCTCCCCGATTATTCCAACCCCCCGATTATTTTTATATCGAACCATTTCCTACCCCCCCCCCCCGATTATTCTCACCCCCCCCCCCGCTTATTCGGTACTCGAGAGTACGTAAAATAACCCTATTTCATCATTCCTAATACAAAAACATCAAGCATTTTTACTTACCTAGACTGTTGCTCTAACCCCTGCTCTAACGATAAAGGACTCTTTAGAGTGCGTTTACACGAGGCCGATACACCTTAAAAACGGTGAAGAATCTGAAAAGGTGAGTGCGGAGGAGCAAACAACAGTCAGGCAGAGGTCAGTTCTTAAGATATAGGTATATTTCTTTGGCATCGAATTCTTGGAGAGAATGCACCAAGTTTGTTACCGTAAACTGTTCAATAGCTTTCAAATTGTGCCAGTATCGTGTAAACGCTGGCTCAAATTTTGCAACCGTCACATTTTTCACCGCTTTCAAAATGTGCCGGCATCGTGTGAACGCAGTCTTAATTCATCATTTGGTGAAAGTCTTGAACTGAAACTACTCGCATGAAGAGGGACACATTCTAACGCAGTCCCAAATTCGCCAATTTCTTTTGATTTGCTTTTTGATTTTGCTTACATAATTTCCTTGATTGATGAACGATAACTCTTATTTCAAAATTTTCGAAGAAATTTAAGGATTTAAATGTATAGTTAAATCTTGTGTTAAATCATACTACGCTGTTCTGTGTTTCGCGGTATTTAAGCTTCTTATGCAAACACTTAATTCCCTTACAAAAAATAACCCTACGTCATCGTTTCTTATACAAAAAATATCAATAATTTCTACTTAGCTAAAATGCTGTTCCAATGCCGACAACGGATCTAAAGAACTATTTAGCTCATCATTTTCCGAATGTTTTGACGTAAAACTACCCCCATGAAGTGGGGCATCTTCTAACGCAGTCCCAACTTCGTCAACCTCTTTTGTTTTATTGTTTGATTTCGTCCCATAATTGTCCTTTATGGACGATAACTCTTTTTCGAAATCACCGGGAGAATCGATTGGCCTAAGATATCCCCATGGTTCAGGTGTTGCACAAGATGGAGTTGAAGACTGAGATTTGCTTGTTGCTGAATCTCGGCCTGAATTGCTACTGGATGAATTGCTTGGAATGTCTTGCGTGTAACCTAAATAATCGAATCCATCTGAATCCGCATGTTCCCTGGAATCTGAAGGTGAATCTTGCGCTATATCTGGCTTCTGATCAACGGTAATCCGCTGATTTGTTCCTGAATCTGAAACAATCTGTGATTTCATTCCAGAATCTAGTATCAAATCTTGATTTGCTGGCTCACTTTTCGAGTAGTTTTCATTATCTTCTAGTGTAAGATGTTGAGCCTGCATTCCCTCATTCATTTCAGATGGGATGTCACTAAATGCCATTGACAAATTTTTATCGATTGAAGAGAAACTTTGCTCGTATGCGTCGGTTGAAGATTTCAAATCACTTGTCCTGCTTAAAATGTCCCTTACCTAGAAAAGACAAAAGCAAAGTAAATAGCCATATTTGTTACCAACTATATTGTTTATTGAAGACAATGCTTGAGTCAGAATGGGGGAGTATCTTCCTCTAAAGGCCAAACATATCAGATAAAGTATATTTGGTTTGGTCAATCTTACAGTAAAGACTTTATACAGGTGAATTCGGGAAATTTCAGATTACGGAAGAAAGCTAGGTTTAGTTTGTTTTGAGAGTTGAGAGTTCCCTTCGAGTCTATAGTAGTGAAGGTGACGTTGCGGCTTTCAGAGCCAAGCACTGGGATCGCAGAAGTAGTTCAGCGCTAATCGAATCCCCGCAACCCATTGTGATGACACTCAAGTGATTGGGCCCTACCAGCTATCGAACCCACCTCCGTCTGACTGTTCTGACTTAAAGTTGGAGGATTGCACCACTGCGCCACAACACCTTTAAGCACCAAGCTACCTCTCGGGAAATAATGATTTTGTTTCCGAATTACTAACATATTTCATCAGTTCCTCGCCTTACAGGCCTGTAGATATGACCAATTATTTTAAACGCTGATTGCTTCGCGCTAATTCTTATTACACCTTGGAAGAATCCCACCTGTTTGACATGGGTTGATAGTATCAACCTGTGGGAGAAATCTCAAAAAATAAGGAGATCTCTGCCAATGCC
Organism: Aurelia sp. 4 Dawson et al 2005; assembly: GCA_964019985.1. NCBI lineage: Eukaryota > Metazoa > Cnidaria > Scyphozoa > Semaeostomeae > Ulmaridae > Aurelia > Aurelia sp. 4 Dawson et al 2005. The sequence goes on along the minus strand of OZ026493.1, from coordinate 6,850,738 downwards.
CTGTAAAAAGTCCCCTTAGATCTTTACACGGCACTTTAGATTGAGAAAGACCAATGGAAGCGGTCTTTCCTTTCGAAATAAATAACTACACGTCAAAGAAGTGAATCTTACGGCCAATGCGGAAGTTGGCCTTGACAAAGTACAGAAAGCATTTCATCATGTTAAAATATATCACAGTCTGATGAGAATTTAGGGAGCTGTCATTTTTAATCCTGGGTATTGAGACCGAGGATTTTTGGCGGGGGGCATCAAGCTTTTCCATTATTCTATGGAGATACGAAAATTTTAAGATCAATTTTTATAGGGTACAAAACTATTTTGCTTGAAAAATTTTGGATGAAGTCATCGATCAAATATTGAAAGAAAAGTTTACAGATTTCAGATTTCAGATTTCATTCCCAATCAAAAGCCTAGTACATGGTTTTAAATGTATACTTAATACAGCTATTGACGGGTAGATAATAAAACAGAACAGAATATCATTAACAACAATACAAAAAAGAACAACGAAATGCAGCATTAGGCGAAAGTATAGTCATAATCAAAATACTGTCATGTTAGGTGTTTGCAGGTTCATATGTCCGTTTTGCTCCATATGATGATTTTAAGCCGTTTTCAATGAATTTATTAATGGCGTGATTTAGTGGTGTATTTGTTTCATTCATCAGGTATATAAATTTGCTCTTTGTGTCCAAACAGTTGAATACTGGTTTCGTTGATGATATTACATCAAATAGTTCTTTCCTTTCCTCACTGTTCAAGTTACATGTCATTAGACAATGTATTTCATCCTCCATGGTATTACAAAAGGTACATATTCGTTCTTCTGGTTTTTTAGATGGTCTAAAGTAACGCCCAATTTCGATTTCTAAGCGATGATCTGATAACCTAAATTTGCTAACGATGGTTCGCGTTATGATGTTTGTTTCGTGCATTAGGTATGATTCCATTTTTACATTATCTTTAAATAGACAATATGTGCGCAGTTTTGGTTGGTTTTTTAAACTTGTTAAAGTGTTTTGATAGCTACAATCAATAATACGTTGGTGAATAATATTTACAGTGCTCATAGGCATTGTAGCCTGGTTGTTAATATTGTTTGATGGTAATAACCATAAGTATCCTAAGCCATGTTTACTTAGAATATTGCTAAATATGGTGGTCCAGTTGAGGTTCATAATAATATTGCTGTTGTAAACACTACGCAGAAGTGAATTGGAATCGTTTTTGAGGATACGTATCCAATTTTTGACAGTTGATTTGAATCCAGTAATATAAAGTTGGAGTCTACCTAGTTCACATCTACAAGCGTTATTTGAAACTGATCTTTTCACCCCTAATAAGTGTTTGCAAAGTTTTATGTTCAATTTTTCAATCGGATTCATGTCACTAAATCCATGTTTGAGGCAACCCCAAAAATCTGCCCCATACAGAAGTATTGGTTTGACTAGACTATCAAATAGTTTAATGGTAAGAGTGATATTACGTCTAAATAGGTCATCTAAACAACTTTTAAGTTTAAAGTATGCTTTTAGGCCACGTTTATACAGATCATTTAGCAATTCCTTAACATTTAGAGTTGGGGTTATTAAAAAGCCAAGTTAATTAACAGTTTTTACGGTTTCTAGTTTTTGATCTTTGAAGTGAAATGTGTTACTCTGTAGGAATTTGCCTCCTTTATTCATGACCATGCATTTTGTCTTTTTTGTGTTCACCTTTAATTTATTTTCGTGACAATAATTGTTTAGATCGTTCAAAGATCGCTGTAAACCTGATTTTGATTCAGATACGATTATGATATCATCTGCCCAGAATAACGATCCAATGGTAGTATCTCCTATTTTCGCACGTTCACTTGAAGGTTTTCGAAAGATTTCGGGAAGATCGCTCAGAAAAGTATTGAAAATGTTTGGGCTTAGAATGCATCCTTGTTTCACTCCTCTGTTAACATCAAAGAAGTGTGTTATTTTGTCTCCAATTTTTATGCAAGTTTCATCGTTTTTGTACATATTTTCAATAACCTTATAAATTTTGCCCCTTATACCTAGTTTGTATAATTTTTGTAACATCAATTTTTTACAGACATGTGGAAATGATGATTCACTTGACCAGTTTGAAAATCGCCTGCGACAACTTTGTATCTGTCTATATATCTATGCTTTATGCACAAAGATGTCTGAATGGGGGTCATAAACCATTCTGCTAAAAGACGATGGGGTAAGAAAACTTTTTCTATTTTCAAGATGGCGTATGAAATTTTCTCTAATTGTGAGAAATTATCCTCCCCCTGGTAGCCAGGATTAAAATGCTTTTAAATGTTTAAGGAGCTACTATCTGGCACGGAAGCCAATAATTTCATTGATTCTTATAACCCATTCATATTTGCCAGCAAAACAAGCTTAAACTAAACCGAGTTTTGAAATGGAGCATTCTGATTGGACAATCCAACGAATCGAGTGCATTTGATTGGCTGAAATTTAATGCGGTGCAATTAAATGTATCAGTGTGAGTGCGGTATTCGTTACCTTTTTCAAGCCATTTATGCATGTTTTTGTAACTTCATTGCTTGAAGACTCTTCGTCGATGCTTGCATCAATGAATCCTTTAGAAACAGAATTTAATTTAATTTTTTTCCAGATGGAACCCTTTACCAAAAATGGTTTTGTAGGGCTCTGTTGCCAGAAGACTAAACCCCCCGTTGTGAGCAATATATACAAACATAAAAAACATACTGTTGCCACGACAGAGAATATATTGATGATGTTAAAGAATGATTATTGCCCTAATTCAGTAATACCCCGCAAACAAGAACGTACTTTTCTAAGAGACAGACTGGCTAGGTTCTGAAAAATGAGGTACTTATGACATTTTCAGGGTGTGTTTCTTATTGCAAGGACTCTTGTGACTATGATGAATATAGAGCTAATTCATACAATAAGTTAAATAAACTTGAGGGTATAATGACTGCATTTAAATATTAGAGAGCATAGTATTTTTGTTGTTGACAAATCATTTTAAATCGCACAGCTTGATAAAACAATTTGCATATCCCTGAAACTATTAGAGGCGTTCAGTTATCAATTGTTGGGAGTTGTTTACACTGATATGATGAAATTTCTTAATTAAATGTACCATCTGATAAGAACATTGAAGTAAATCAGTCTGTTTTCGGTGGGTGCCTTTTTCCACCATATCAGTCTGCAGGTTCTCATTTTGCTATGTTATTGTTTGCGGGGTTTTACTGTATGTTGTTATGCATGTCGTACAGGAAACAGATCTAAACATTTGTATGGTGTAAAAGTTGTGTATGTATTGGGTTTTGATTAGCTTTGAGTTAGTCTTCGAGTCTTTAAGTTGTGTTCATATGATAAGTATGCAAAGAAATGAAAAATGGACATATCTGTATCGAAACTACCTGCATGAGGCAGCCATACCTATGTTTACTCGAGGGCTATATTTTCATTAGTCTTTAAAATGTGCTGCCAATTACAAATACCTTAGAATTGCAACTAATGGATATGTAAGAAGACTCAGTGATTGAAGACACTAGCTGCCTAAACTTGAAACAGGAGTTTAACTGATGGAAACAGTTAATTTATTTTGATCAAATATTGGGTCATTTGGTAGAACGTAGCTTTAAGGAAAATACACTAAGTTCACCTAGATATGAGTCCATTTTGCCAGCACAGAATAAACACAGTGATTGTAATCGATCAAATTCTGACTGCAATTGAGAAACTTGCTTTTGTAATCGTTCGTGATCCTGAAAAGAGCAACAGTATTAGAACAACATTATTGCAGAAAACAAACTTATCCTTCAGCAGTCTACACTTGCAAATCTATTCTGCATGGAAAAAGCAAATAAAATATAAAGCAAGCAATTTTACTGTGTAAAGTTTCGTGGAAAACAGCGTACTTTCATACCTTTATTTCCACTCCACTGTATTTAGTCAACAAAACTGTAAATCTAGTCTTCTGCTCGCATAAAAAGCGAACAAAGCCTTGCAAACAGTGGCAAAAGCAGACATGGATACAGGCTTTTGAAGATGTTTGAAGTGGTGCAAAGTTGCGGCTTCAATGGCTCTAAACTGAAAATCGAGCTCTTACCAGAAAGACGGTATAGTTTCAATTTTATTGTCTGCGCATTCAATAGCATTTAAAGTGAAAAATAATTTTGCAAATAGCGTATGAGATGGATCTGCTGCAAAACATAAACACATTTTACCTGAAATGGGTCATATAAGACAAAAGCAGAATGCATTTTGCAGGTGAGGAATGGCTTTCCGTCCTGGAATAGACCTTTTAGCTACTCTACAAAAGAGCCTGGATCGAGCGATATTTTTATACAGCTTTATACGCGAGGTTCGATAGAGTGGCGTTAGAGCTTCGATCGCAATTGTGAGCATTCGAAAATTCTACAAATTGTGAAGAATTATCGTTCGATCCACACTCGTTGTGAGAATTGCTAAAGGGCCCATTCGCAGCTCCAAATCTGTTTTTAACGACTTGCAGTGACCGAAGTCAAACGAAAAATTCAGAAAAGCATTCCTTAAAGGCAGTCTGTCTCCTCCCTAACCTGCTTCATCTAAACAAAGCAAAGTCATTCAGGCATAATTTTCATGGTCATGAAAATTATGCATGAATGACTCTGCCCTCGTTGAATAAAGGCGATTACCCTAAATTTGTCGATTAGCCATTAGAGCTTCTTTATCGGTCTTTTTCCATCCCATTCATCAAGAGGACCGACTGCCTTTAAAATCAAACTATATTCTTCCTCGACTAACCTCTTCCAATTGAGAAACATTTGTCTCTTTTGGTCGACTTTTACTTCTGGATCCAAACTTTGATAATACCTCGCTAGATAACCCAGCAGTATGCTTTCCAATCGCATTCGATATTTGAGAAACAACATTTCTTGGTGATTTGTCTGGTCTTCTTGTATCTGGTCTCTCCAACAATGATTCCTTGGTAATGACTGCAAAGAGAAGGCAAATGGTTCTACTGTGATTGATTATTGTCTTCCTTGTCTCATTGCGTTCTTTGAATTTAGGTATAAATTCAATTTCATAAGACTCATAGCACTGCTCTGGACAATGTGCAGAGCTTTGTCATTGCAGAGTACTTTTCTAAATGTCAATCAAATTACCAGAATTGATTGAAAACAACAGCTTATGAACAAGGAAATCTTCTGACAGGCAATAGCATCAATTGCTTTTTTGACAACTAAATTCAAAGCGACTTGCGATTGCAGACAAAAGAAATTCTCTCGATCAGTGATTCAAAATAAGCAAAACCGCAAGAAATCGCCTTGAATTACAATGTAAATCAAAAGTAACCCATGCAATGGTCATAAAAAATATCCCCTGGTTTAGTTGATGCGTTTTAACGAATAAAGACCCGTAGTAGGAAACGGGTTTGCATTGGGCAGATCAACTGCAGCATTTGCAGCTGCGATGGATTAATTTAGCTTCTGCAAGGGAAGGCTATTGCTTGGCAGAGAAAACGCTTCAAACACATGAAAAATCTTTAAAATATTAATAATCTTCACCTATCTCAAACGATTAAAAACATGAGAAACATCAAGGCAAATGCATTATTTATGAAAAAGAACAGTTTGTAGCTGTTTAAACATTTCGGAAAAAGCAAAATTTTCGGAGCTACCAAGTAATTGAGATTTTTGAATTTAAACAAGATAATGTCTGGACCGTGTGCATTGATTAACGAAGCAGTCACTAGCATCTTCAAGAATGGATTGTTTGGGGTCATGACACTTAATTCTATTGTACTAAACTGTGAATGGATTCAAAAAGAGCTTAATGAATTTCGAAATTGTGTGGTAGGTAGTTCCACACCCGAGTACCACCCCAAAACATCCCAGGCATTAGCAAGCAAAATGGATAGATGAGGGCACGGAATGTTGAAACATTTCACCTTCCTACCCCTTACCAAAGGTGATATGACTTGTACTTACTTTCCGCTGACCATGTCCTGGATCTTTTGACTTCCTGGGCAAATACTTCTCTCTTCGTGCCAACTTCTGATGTCTCTGCTTCCCTATTCTTGGTACTGTCTGCTGGTTGTGCGTACCACTGAGCAGATTTTGGGACAGATTTTACAGGACCAATTTTCTTAGCAATCTGAGGTTTACTTGAGCCAAGGACTTGGGCAAACTAAGAAATCAAACAGGAAAATAACTACACATGGAGAAAATTTCTAGGAAAACGATGCAATCTTGAAATGAGGTCTAGTTATGTCACCTGTTGAAAACGTATGAATAGCTGTCTTATAAAAATAATATTCAGTGGTCAAATGACTGGAAACTGAAACAAATAAAAGTTGTTTTTCCTGAGACAGTGCTAAGCACTTCCAGAAGGGTTGATACTTTGGTATCACTGGAATCAGATTTTAGAACCAACTTGAAAAATTCTACAGTTCCCAGTACAATTCTCATATTTTCTGGACTGGTCCAGGGGCAGATTTGCATCTGCCAGGTCTGCCGTCAAGCGGCTACTAAATAACAGGAAAGTGCTGTGAAAACATTCTGGCTAATTTAATCTAAAAAAGATCGCAATTTTAGACCACATCATTTTTCAAAGACCCATACAAATGTTTCCTACTGTACAGGTTATACTCACAAAACAGTAGTCATTCAAACATGGGACACTGCTTCTATTCACTCGCAAAGTAAAAGGATCCAATAAAATGTTGATTAGAAACTGAGCTTTGTATGGAGAGAGGATACTACCTTCTGCTCCTGAGTCAAAGATTCACTGAGGTTTCTTCTTAACGATGCATTTCTATCTTTGATTCGTTTGTTCTGTAAGTTCGTTGTCGGTTTCTTCTCTTTTCCAGCCTGTGGCTGCATCAAAACAAATGGGATTTTAGATGCATGCTAAGTCTGATTTCCAGTCAGTGGAATTTTTTAGCAAGCTGAAATTCCACTATTTACGACAGAAAATGTCGCTCTGAAAGCGAACGGTAAGGTACGGCAGAAAAACATTTCCCTCTGCGAAAATCTGCAAGCTCGGAGCACTCCAATGACTGAAAATCAGCCTTAAAGTGGAGGCTAGAATTTTACATGCAAATGAAGCAAAAAGCACTTTCTCGGAATAATTGTAACTTTTCTTGGAAGAGAAAACTTACAAATACAAATCAAAATAGTGTAGTTTATATGACAATGGAGCTTGTGCCTCAGTAGCTAATCGATTGTAAATGATTTCTCTAATAAGAAACTTAAGAAACTTTACCCTGACTTGAACTTCATATCTGTTTCGTAAGAAACAAATCAAACCTGTATTGTAGAGTCATTTCTGTAAACAGTGCAGTGTAGCGTGTAACATATATTTTAACTTTTAACTGGAATATATACATATGAATATGAATATTAATATAATTTGCATAAATGATGAATATGAATATGAATATGAATATAATATGAATACATGATGATATGAATATGAATACAATACGAATACATGATGAATATGAATATGATATGAATACATGATGAATATGAATATGAATATAATATGAATACATGACGAATATGAATATGAATATGATATGAATACATGATGAATATGAATATGAATATAATATGAATACATGACGAATATGAATATGAATATAATATGAATACATGATGAATATGAATATGAATACAATATGAATACATGATGAATATGAATATGAATATAATATGAATACATGACGAATATGAATATGAATATGATATGAATACATGATGAATATGAATATGAATATGAATATAATATGAATACATGATGAATATGAATATGAATATAATATGAATACATGATGAATATGAATATGAATATAATATGAATACATGATGAATATGAATATGAATATGATATGAATACATGACGAATATGAATATGAATATGATAAGAATACATGATGAATATGAATATGAATATAATATGAATACATGATGAATATGAATATGAATATAATATGAATACATGACGAATATGAATATGAATATGATATGAATACATGATGAATATGAATATGAATATAATATGAATACATGATGAATATGAATATGAATATAATATGGATACATGATGAATATGAATATACACATATGAATATGAATATTAATATAATATGAATACATGATGAATATAATATGATACATATGAATATGAATATAATAAATGTACAAGATTTCAGGTTGCATGTTCTTTATTCGAGGAAATTTCTTAAATGCAGGGTGATTACAGTACTGCAACATTTATGAATAACGCTTTGTGGAGCAGGCCAACGGTTGAAAAATGAACGTTTAGTACCTTTGACATTCTTAGTGACAATGCTTTCCTGAGAATCATCTTTGAGTCAGTAGAAGCTGGATACTTCATCAATTGCATCAGACTGGTCGAGTAGTCATTTTTTAATACTAGAAACCAAACAAATTCACATCAGAATCTATAAAACTTCAGGCTTCTTCATATCGCAGTTTATTATAAAGCTCTATATGGGCCCCCTCTCTTTAACAATCTCAGACCACTAACTTACTACCTCCTTGCTTAGCTTACCCTGGCAACGTCGTTGCTTGACCATATCCTAATTTTCAAGTTGCGCCCACTTGGGCCATCTGAAGTCCTCCGTGACCGGTGTCAAATTCCGAGCCAGTCCGTCACTGATATCCAGGTATAGCACCCTTAGTTTAGCGTCCCTTCCGAAGGACGGCGAAGCAACTTGATTGGTCAGGCATCTGAAAGTTCACTCACCTAACGCGATTGAGCTTAAAGGACAAGTCCGGGGTTGTTGTAATTGTTGATTATTCAAGAGATTACACTGTTGTGAAAGGTATGTAGTACTTTTTTCAATTTTTTTTCTCTTTTAATCTGCGAAACTGCGATATATTTCAATCTGCTAAGAAGTGCGAAATGACGTCACTTTATATAAGGTTACTTCACGTTGACCTAAACGAGGCTGCCAATGTGTTGATGTTATACCACTCACATTGCTAGCCTCCTCATCGCGCCTTTGCATACTCGTACAAAATGCAAAATGGCGACGAAATTTGGACTAACATACGAAGATTCATCATGCAATATAAGAAAGTTTGTCAAAACCTGGAAAAAACTCACGATTGGTGTTCAGCAGTTGGTAAGGTTGCTTTTTAACGATATTTTTATTATCCCCGGACTTGTCCTTTAACTTCAGTCACCTAACGGAAATTTTAAATTTCCGATAAATGAAATTAGCCAATGAAGTACGACTTTACATTTCTAATCATATTTCGTCAAGCTTTACTTTCACTTATTTTAATCAATCATCTCCTGTAACCGTCTGTAATCTTAATTCAGCATTCATTTATTTTCGTATTGAAAAAGGTCCACATCAGCTGTACATCTGCCTTAAGCTTATTTTACACCAGGAGGAATTTTCCGCACGGAATCAAGGTTTCGCGACGATGTCGCTACGAAGTCGCTGCGCATAGTGTATATTGAAAGAAGAAAGCCCAAAATAGAACTACGCCATGTTGACCAGGAATGATCGACGCAATCATCATTCTTTGATTTGATTGGTGGAAAAGATGAAGCGGAATTTTTCGCCACGAAAAAGTTGAAATGGTTTCTACTTTTCCGCCACTGAAATATTCCGCTAAAATTCATCTTCGAAATTTTTCTGCGCATGCGTTTGGACAGAATACTCCGCTTCCGCCAAAGAATTCCGCCTGGTGTAAAATAAGCTTTAGATTAAACCCTGTATAATAAAAAATTTCTGCATATTTGTTGCTCCACACCCAAGCGCGGCGTAGTAGTACTCTGTGCGTAAATCATGTACGGGGACAGGATCTCAATATGTTCTTCTTTCCTGTTTCATCTTTTGTCTTTCTGGTTAAACCAGTTTTTTCTCATTGGAAAAGAGGTCTTGATCATGAGGTTGACAGATGGTGCATATCATAGTAAACAAACGTAAGTTGTTAGTGGTTCAAATATGTGAAACTTGTCACAGATGTTACACCGAAGGCAGCAGAAACGAACGGAACAACGGATGTGAGTTTGATTTTATTTCAGTAGAAGCCAGCTGCCAGGCCAGTATTAGGTAATAGGAGACTGGTGATGTGTTTTAGCATCCCACAACATAAAGGCCAACACCAAAAACGTGCAATGCAACAAAATAATCTCATAATGATCAAATTCAGGCCAAATCCGTGGACTAGTGGAACAGACCCAGCTTCAAAGTTTTCAAAAGTTTTCAAGTGTTTAAACGGTCTTGCACCGAGGATGTTAGAGAAAAGACTGAACAATCAAAAGGACACCCGAGGCAACAAATCAAATCTCGTGGTGCCTCGCATAAGAACAGAAACCACTTGAAAAGCATTTAGCTATCAAGGTATATAAATATACAACAGATTGCCGCCTGAACTGAAAATGAGAACTCAGTTGTGAGATTCAAGAAAAGATGTAACTACTTAGATTTCAATCTTTAAGAAACCACTATATTGTAAATAATAGCTTCTTGTTTTTTACTACTTTTCGTTGGACACAGGTCCTTGATTTATAGGAGCTGTTCTTAGCTAACCAAGCAAACCTGTATAAATATTGATATATTATTATTATCATTATCAAATGCTGGACAGTCAGTATTACTAAAATTAGTATGTAATAGAAAGACTGTTATAGCAACATGAGCTCCTTTTAATCATAATAAAATAGTTAAAAAAAGTTCGATTTCTCATCAATGATGATACGCAACTTCATTTGAATTTCTTTTTGCGCTAAACATGCCACCAGAAGTGGCCTCGATTGAGTGGATTGATATAAATAAGGTTTAAAATTTATGAGGCAAAGCTTGTCATGAATTGCTTTGAGGGTGGTTTAGCAGCGCACAGAGTGTTACAAATAAACCTCTTACCACTTATAGCACTTTTGAATTCTCTTTTGAGCTAAGATTGCCACAAAAATTTAGCTCAATGGACCAAATGAATTGATATCAATAGAGTTGAGATTGCCACGAGAAATGAGCTAAACAGAATCAATTAGAATGAAGACCAGCAATGTTTTGAAATACATGCAGCAAAAATTATTCGTGCACTTTACGAGAGTGATTGCTAGAAAGCGTGGAGTACGCAATGAAATAACAACTTTTGAAGTCTCTTCTGAGCTAAGATCGCCACAAGAAAGTAGCCCAATAGAATAAACTGAAGAAGGATGATGACCAACCATGTTTTGAAATACATACAACAAAGTTATCCATGAATTCGCTTTGACTTTCGTTAGAATACGGGGAGAACGCACGGAAATAACCACTGTTCAGATCATTTTTAAGCTAAGATCGCCACGATAAAGTAGCTAGATAGTATCAATTAAAGAAGGATGAAGACCAACCAAGTTTTGGAATACACGCAGCAAAAATTAGCTATAAAGTGCTTCAAGCGTGGTCTTGGCTGCAGCCAAGAAGATATCGATGTTTGGAACGACAGATGATGGGATGATCCAACTTAATGGCTCAAATCTGTGGTGTTTGTTTTGAAATATCAGGGCATTTGCTGGCAGACTAAATGGTTGTAACGATATGTACATTATGCGTAACTGTCTTACATATTACCGGAAGAACACAGATCTTTAGTCAGAGCATCCAATTCCAAGCGTCACATTTTCGGCCTTCGTTTGGAGCTCAAAATGTCAGAACCCGTACTAGCAGGCTTCATAGTTACGACAATATTCACAATATTCGGATTTGTTCTGAATGTTACGGGAACAATTTTGCTCCAGCAATTAGACAAAGGCATCACAAATCAACGGGTTATTCTCATAAACCTCAGCATATGCCAGGGAGCAATATCGCTATTGGTAACAATTTTACAAATAACAATAATATCAGTGGATGAATTTTACCCGAGATATTTACAAACTTTACGATGTACAATCTATGGGTTCTATATTCAGTATTATCTCACCATGATTATAATGGCAGTGGACAGAATGATTGGAACGAAATTTCCGTTACGTTACCCAATAATATTTTCAAGACGAACAGCGAAAATTCTGCTAGCTATGGCTTGGGTACTTGCTGTGGTATATGGCACAGTGTCAGCATGCTTTTACGATGAATTTAGGAAGAATTATTTCAGTTTTGTACTGCCAATTTTCGACAGTGTAGTGTTTCTTTGCATTGCCGTTTCATATGGCTACATTATATTCCTCCTTTGTACCAGAAAAATACCAACTGCCTCGGAAGAAATGGCGGAAAAAACCAGAAAAGCTGAAGGCAAACAGTTATTAAAGGTGGCAGGTATCATAAGTTTGACATTTGTTTTATTCAATTTAGTACCAGATGTCATTGTTGCATTTACGTACAAAGGAGCTTCGAGTAAGTTGTGGACATGTGTGCAGATTAGTTGGAGTTTAGGCCTCCTTTCAGATCCTATTACGTATTTATTCTGTCAAAAGAGGCTGAGAACAGCTCTCGTGAATGTTTTCCAACATCGTAGAGCAAGTGCTAATAATATTCCTAACGCTGCAATTATTTCGACAAGATTATGATGACTCAGAGCGATTCTGTCCAATATTTGATGTCACGGGAAAATTCAGCGAATGAAAAAATTCCAGTGTTTGGCATGAGCAATTTGCGTTACCGCAAATCTCATGTGTCAAGTTATTTGAAACAAATTTTAATACAGGTTGAGTCAATTAAAAGGCTCAGCGTTTGAAAAAAATCTGCTTGCTGACTACCAAATTAATGGCATTGAAAACTGTCTTGTTGTATGCCTAATTAGCTTCCGTAATTTACCCGGCTTTAACTGGCCGTTCCTTCCTGTCGAAATTGGAGATTTTCTACAGACAGCCCCTTGGAAAACCTGCAAAAACGAGTGAAAACAGAGAGAAATATATCCCTTTGTTCTCCTTCCTAGCAATAATGACATTTAGATGCATTTATGCATCTTCTTATCTTGGAAGAATGGAATCCCTCTGAACAAGTTATTCATACTAGGGGAAACTTTTTCATTCCCCCAAGAGGATAGCACGTGCAGCAGCGTGTTGAAAAGTCATCGTTGTGAGGTAAACACATTAATGAAACGGGCTTGTAATTTTAGCACCTTTTCTTAGGTTTCTCGAAAATCGCTTACAGAACTTGAACAGAGTGACCGATTTTAGCTAGGAAAAATTCTAAAAATAAGTAAACATACTAGCTATTCTGTCAGGTACTGCAAAATATCATCGCTTATATACTCAGGGCGCAGTTGCCTTTCAAACGTCGGGCCTTTTTTGAGTCACCCAGCATAATGATAATATTATTAGTTAGTACTTACAATAAGGACGAATGTGTATGAGCATAGCAATATAAATATAATCAGCCAAATCTAAACTCATGCCATCTGCAAACATTGCATCCCACAGATACAATAAACTGGGCAATGAATATTCCCTTCCAAACAATAAACGTATCCAGCGACTGCAAAGAAATTAAAGGGGCCTATCAGTCGTAAGACGAAAATTGGTACAGAATAAATATTACCAATATAACATAAAGAACTTGACATTGCTAAAAAATATAGACCGAGTTACGCCGCAATGCTTTTGTTAAAGACAAGACCATTATCATTTTATCTATCAAATCCCCCAAGTCACCCAGCTTAGACTAGTTTCCAGTTTCCTCCGCAACTGTGCCTCGTGCTAGTTCCCAGTTCCCTTGCTGTCTTCACCTTGAAGTTATCTTCCTCTTGCTGCTCTAAAATATTCACGCTGTGGTTCATAAAAATAGCTGGAAAAGAAATTTGAAGTTCAGGAGACTTCTATGTTTGCGACATCCGATATTATGGAAGCGTAAAATCTTCAGCTCAACCCCTTACAAGAACATGTCCTAATGTGTACATGCTATCTGTATACATACTGTAGCAGCTATCTGATTGTCTTGCTTTGAGCATTGATGCAGCCCTTCTTATGACTGACCAAAGCATGACCGAAGTGATATCAAAAATAATTGAATGCAGAGAAAGCCTGGTTTCCAAGTGATCGTAACAGTCGGCGACCTAATGCAATACATCGGCGACATATCCTCGATCAGTCGGCGACAAATGGAAACGATCACTGTAGTGATCATAAGGAAACCAGGCTTTAAACTCATCTCAAAGCTTTCAATGAGTCCCAGCACTGTCCCGTCTGATCGGCGACGTTGGAGATATCATTCAGAAAATATCTCCATTTAACGCAACTGTCCCCGATGTGTCACTGAGCCTGCCACGGCGACGCGTCGCCGACTGTCACGATCATATGGAAACCAGGCTTTAATGTTGTAAGTCTAAATAAAGCATGCAGAGAAGAAAGTAGCTCATTAAACTTACATGCCATAAAGTTGTGGAGCAATATCAAGCTCTTGTAAACGCGAGTATAATTCATGATCATATCTTTTTAACATGAAATTCTGGATCCTTGTCAGTTTCTTCGATATTGCAGAGGCCTGCAAATAGAAAACAAAGAAGGCTAAAATGAAACTTGGTTAACCTTACGAATATTATACAGGGTGTTTCAGAAAAAAACCCAACCCACTTTCACTCGATATTGTTAAGGAAATGATAACATTTGAATGAATTTGATGCATACCATCTTAAGGTACAATCTGTCTTCTTTCCAATGATATCCAGGTTGGATGGATTGACTGAATTTGCATTAGTTAACTGAAGTTTCCGTAATGATGGCGTATTTCAGATGCCGGAAAGTGATAGGACATTTACATAGACAAAAATCCATCTTTGTGATATTACCTTTATCATTTTCAATAAATACATCTGATGTGAATGATTTGCCTTTTTCTAACTTAGGTCATCACTTCAAGTACTTCCGATACTGAAATACTTCAACAAAATTTGTTTCGTAATCTTTTACCGCAAAAAAGGTGTCGATTTTGCTCTTGAAGCATATTGCATTTGAAATTGGCTATAATTATGAAAATATCAATGAAATGATGAATAATTCCTTTAATGTATCCAAACTGCATCTAATCAGAAAGAAGAAAGATTGTGTTTTCAAACGGTATACATTACATATACTCAAAAACTTTATCAATTTCTCAAAATTTCTAATCATAACTGGGTTGCATTTTTTTCTGAAAGATACTGCTTATAAAACAATTTTTGAATATTGATCAAAATTGCAAATGCAATCCGAAGATTGCAAGTGTGTAAAAACATCCTTTAACGACGTCTGAAAACAAAACTTCTTCAACTATGAATGAAGCTTCGGGTTCTATTTCTTGACAGGCATACCATTTACGCATGAAAAGGGCTCATTGATACAATTGCTTGACTACAGCTTACAGCAAAAAATTTTTCTATGTAAGATTATTAAGCTCGAGAAAATAAACTTAATACCCAGATTTACGACGTGATTCCTTGTAAAAAAAATAAAAAAATAGCGATACTATTGAGACTTATGTAATGAGTATACTTAATACCCATAAACAAATATACGACAGGGATCAATACCTAAGTATATTAGAGGTGACTTTTAAACAACAAACAAACTTGCCTGATAAAATTTTCTATTCTTTAGCAAAGACTCTTCTATATAAACCAATCACCATTTGTTTAGCCAATAAATTTAGCTTCTAAGATTGCATTGCCATCTCCATGCCTGTTCTAATTCCTATTTCTGTATTTCAGCTCATACAGAATTCAAGACTGTAGCTTAAAACCCCGCTTCACGTTACAAAGATAGTGCCCTAAACCAAATGATTAAAACCTAGACTCATGTCGCTTGTTGTTGTTGCTGTTGTTATCGCTTCTGTTCTAGCGACAAGTCTGCAGGGGGAGCGAAACAAGAGACTTTTGGAATGAGTCTAATACACCACTTTAATGAACAGCCTCGTTTCGAAATTATTCAAAATTCTTTCATATGAAATTTTAGACGCCAAATGCGGATTTAGCACCCAAACTTTAGTCTAACCGTAAGTTTTTATGTTGCTAGCGGTTGTAGTGTTAAATTTATGGCGATGTAAGGTTTGAAAATCTATAAGGGATTTGACCGTGAAAATGACTCGGGGTGTTAAATTTTCACCCCAAACGACTTTGCAACGTCAAATCCCTTATAAATCTTTGAACTTTACATTGTCATAAAATCAACATTACAATTGTCAGCAGTTTAAAAACATGTAACCAGACTAAAGTTTATGTGCCAAATCCGAATCTGGGCTCGAAATTTTCATATTAACAATAAGAAGAGATTTTGACAAATTCTCAAAACGAAGCGGCTTAATTAAAGTGGTGTATTGAAACCAATTTATAGCATTCCACCGGGTGTCCCAAATTTGTACTCCTGTAAAATAATAACCGAGCTTGATTATCTCACCTATCCCAAAAACTTCCTTTTTGATCTTCTTTATCAAGGGTCCAAAAAAGAAAGATTAAAATTCTTAGACAGCATTTAGACGATGTCAGCACATTTTGAAAACGTTGAAAAATATGACGGTAGCAAAATTTGTGCTAGCGTTCCACGATGCCGTTTTCAAAATAAGCTGGTTAGGGTTCCGTTTTCAAAACCTACCGATTTCAAAATCTGCTGGCAGATACTTTGCCGTTTTGTGTGAACGGGAGACCTATCCGTTACATTTTCACCTTTTTCAAAATATGCCGGCGTCGTGAGTGCAGTCTTATGCAGGGTTATCAAGGTTTTAAGCAAAATCGTAAATCTAAGAGCTATTATTTTGCGATGGTCCATTATCCTTCAAATCTTGCCTAACATCTTTGGATTTTCCATTATCCTTCAGATCTACAACAACAGTTTGTATTACTTTCTGAAATTTATGACCAAACTAGAAGCTGAATATGCAAATCAAAGCCAGACAGCCCTAAAAAAGAGCTAAATTTGCTAACGGACCTTTTACTTCTTAAAAAAGAAGTTTTGATCGTGCGTCCAAATCGGGTAAATTTGTGAAAGAAGGAAAACAAAAGCATGATCCTCTATCTTGGTGTAACGATACCAGCTGTAGCAACTTTCGTCGGATTTCAGCACACTTTTCAGAGAGTTACTCAACGATAACTTTACTCGAAGCGAGATAGGAATGATTTAGTTCATACACGGGAAGTTTTATCTACTATCTGGCCTTGTTTCTCCTTGTTTTAATTCATTGTTAACTGACTTTGTCGTGTAACAATTACAGCTGAAAAAGGCGAGCATGCAAGTGTTCCATCTTGCAAGCTGCAGATCGACGCTGTCTTTAACCGTTGTTATTCAATTGAAAGTAAATTGAGCAAGCACAGAGTAAAATTGACCGGAAGCAAAGCAAAACAGCTAATATCATTTGCCTCTGTGTAAGCTGAACAATTGCTAACTTACTTTGCGCAAATTTGTCGATAATAAACAAAGCCGAGAGGGGGGTCATGCTTTTGTTTCTTTCACAAATTTACCAGATTTGGACGCTGGATGCAAACCTATCATTTAACAAGCAGAAAGGTCTTTTTCAAAACCAACCACAAGATAAGTTGTACCTGAAAATATATTTTGGTCTACTTGCCAAAACAGAAATGTAAAGATACGCACAGCAATCGAATTTTCGTGATCTTTCGAACAGGAGAAAGACACCCGATATCAATATTCATCTACTTACAGGCTGATTGGCTGCTGAAGGTACGAACAGATTATCAATGTCTGCAGCCTATTACAAGAAAGAAAGAACCTTAGTGACAATCTACCACGAAATGTAAGGAAGTATGTCTGTAAGTGTCGTTTCCCACAAAAAACTATTTACAAGTTATTACAATAAATGTATGAAAAATAGATACAACACAATACAGTATAAACTTTAAGGTTACAAACGTAAAGGACAACACCCCTAATTTCAGTGACAGGGATAGCATTACAGGGTCAAGCCTACCTCATTTCCATAATGGTCCCCTTAGAGGTGCTGGTACAACAAAATATAACTTCGATTATAATGAATCTAAAATTAGGGATGGCCATGCATTTTAAAGCCATTTGCAAAGAGACATAATAATTCTGAAGACAATAAAGATGTGACATTAAACACTAATAATGAACTATGTAACGTTTCTTTCTATCCATTATATCAAATAAAATATGTATCAAAAAATTATGCAATGCTACTTTAAAGACTTGAGACCTATGCTAGGAATTCTAATAATCGCAACGTATCTGCTTAAATTCCTCACCCTTTGCCTGTCATTGCCACCATCATCTTCCACTGGTCTCTGGTGAACAAACATTGGTTCTAATGTTTCCATTATCTGGCTGAATAAACAGCTGCAAAATAGTGGTAAACCAGATGAAATCATTCGTTTCTATAAACTTTCTCAAATACAACTTATAACGTGGAATTTTCTAGAAATCATGGAATGCTAATGGCTGGGAAAGAAGGGATCCATGTAAAAAACCCTCCCTTATCCAGTTGAGCCTTTGAATATATTCTTTTATAGTAACCACAAAATCTTCTTAAATTGGCCTTCGGAATACCGCTGAAACTGCAAAAGTACGCAGATTAGCATATACAGTAAAGTCCCGCCTTTAAAAAGCTACACTAAAAGAAACCCAGTTCCTAAAATTTTGCAACGAAAATAGAAAAACAATGAAATAATTAAGAGAGGTGATAGGCTGAGGTCAAAAATTTGTCTTTTTAAATGCATGACTTTCTAAAAGCATAATCTAGCATTCTTCGTGTATTGTAGTGTCATTCGAAAAATGGATATCAGTGCAATAATGATAGAGTTCCATACTTACAATGCATCGTGTTCAATGTACTTTTGATCGTTCAAAACAAGAATTACTTCCCTACAATATGAAAAATAGATAAAATATTGCAGATCCAGAAAAAGGATTTCTTGGCTTCAAGCGTCCTTCGATGTATTCAATGGAAGCGAAGAGTCGAAAATTCTGATGCTATTTTTAAATGGCAAGCCTCTGGCACGGCCTGTAACAGCGTTGGCGGCGATTAAACTACAGAGCTTTTCTATGGATCCTATGCCTTTAAAAAGCTTTGTCTTCTGATGCAACAATGAACTTGAAAATCTCATCGGGTCATTCCTCTACATCCAAAATTTAATATTTCAGCAGTAAATATGCCGTACTGGACTGGGAATATTGAAAGTTTTGAAAGAAGCACTACCATGACGAGCTAAGTGTGGTAAGTGAACTCGAGACAATAAAATTCACTTACTGCAACTCTTCTTTACTATCCTTAATATTTTGTGAATTTTCCCAGAGTACATAAACAACCGGTGCGAGTATTTCATGCATCCCCTACAAAACAAATATGATTTTTCAATCAACCTTTTGATATCTAACCAAAATAAGCAACAATTTTGCCACAGATTCAATGCTACTTTGCAATGCCTGATTAAATAGCTAACATGTTTAATTCTTTCTAGGATTATTCCTGGCTGAAATCAGTCATCTCGTTCAGGTTTGGAAAGAGATTTTCTTTAAAAATTCCCTTCGAATAACGGTAAAAATGTACCAAACTTACAAGCAAGTTTCTCTAATCTATTTACTTCACAAAGATGACTTGTTCACGTTTTAGCACATGCTCTCCTCTTGGGGGAATGAAGAAGTCTCCCCTTAGTATGAGGAACTTATTCACGGGTATTCCATTCTCTCAAGAAGGCAAAATACATGAAAACATACAAGTGTCATCATTGCTAGGAAGGAGAACAAAGGATAATCTTGTTTCTTGTTTTCACTCGTTTTTGCAGGATTTCAAGGAGCTTTCTGCAGGAATAGCCAATTAAAGTCCAGTAAATTACTGAATCTAATCGGACATATCGGGAATAAAACAAGACAGGTTTCACTATCATTGCTATGATATTTAGGAAAGCAGCATTTTTTCAAACGCCGGGCCTTTTTATTGACTTATCCGATATGGGCAAAACAGGGCCAGATTTTCTAACGCAATAGTATCAGTTGCTCTTTACTAACAACGCAACTCAAAACAATTAACGACTGTATACAAAGAAACAATTATCAACAAGGAACTGAGAACAAATAATGCTCCATAAGTTGCTCTGTGACTCGGGTAGCTAGCTTACTCGTTGTGCATTCTAGAATTTAGTTTTGAAGAGCAAACATGAGCATACATCGAAAACAGAAGGATACATCTGAACAGCTGCCTCAGATCAGAAATATTATTTGCTGGGAAAAATTTTGCCGACAACATTCTTTACGTTTTGTGAAGCCAACATAGGCTTTGAAAACTTGCAACGTCCTTAACTATCTGTTCACTACACACTTAAAAACAAGAGTTTATTCCTCGCTTCTCTACTGGCTGCTTACTCGAGATCAGATGTAAAGCAGGCTTCAAGATAAAAAACTGTTGGAAGTTCTTACCTGTTTGTAAACAATGTGAGGGTGCTCCTTCGCGTATACAAATAGGCAACGTAATATGATGTTGCTGAAAGAAAGAAAAATTGGCGAGATGAAACATTCTTAGGTCTTGCTTGATTTAGCCTGCAAACAAGGCCTAGGCATTAAGAGGTCAAAGAAAAATCGAGGGGAAATGGGAGACAGAAGCTGAGCGGTGAATAACTGAGCTCCGTTTTAGCACATCATGAGATATAGGACATAAAGTTCAATCGTACAGGTAATGTAATTTACTTTCTTCTTTATTCTTTCTTCTAACTGGGGGTAATCAAAGACTACGATGGATTGCTAAGCTTAACACGACAAATTTTAAAGAAAAAATCACAAATGTTTGTAAAAGACATGTTTAATTGTAATTTAGATACTCCTAAGCTTCTTTTTGTGTATGGCATATCTGTTACTTCTTGCTGTATCAAGTGCGTTGGAAGATCACTTCTTACTTTTTGCTTAACTTACTCGACTTCTTCTTTTCTGAAAAATTCCATCTCTGGATATCTAGGAATAAGAAAGGTTGGAAAAATTATACTAATGTAAGGTGTTACCAATAAATTGCAAAAAAAAACTTTGTCTATATAGCAATCGAAAGGTAGGCAAAAAAGCAAAAGAGGCCTTGCAATCCCTTGATCTAAACTTCAAAGCAGCAAACCGTTTGCTCACTTTTCGATTATATATAAGATATTCTATGATGTGACCATCATCCAACTTTGGCTCCTTCCTACTATATGTAGATTTTCGCTTGCCCTGAAGGCAGACTCAGTTCAAATTACATTAATATTTTCTGTCAATCTATCAGAATACATTTTAAACTTGGATGGTTCAAATATTGGGACATTTCAAGGTTGGGGGTGAGCTGCAAGGATATCGCCAGTGAACTGCATACTCACAGCCTTTCCAAGTCCTTGCAGATTGTACTCCTAAGTTCACCATCTTGAAAGTATTGATGCCATGGGCTCTGAAAATGAACAAGGATATTACATACTTTGAAGGGCATGGCAAATAAGTGATCTATTCAGTGTAAAATGATGTTGTAAGAAACAATGGTTTCATTTGTACAAAAGTGACAGTGTATCTTATCCTCAATTAAAAGCTGCTAACAAACCATCAGTAATAGCCCTGTGCCACTCTAAAAACTATTCAAAAATGATATAAACAATGTAGGATATTGGAATCTTTTGAAATTTCTCCAGCTTGCGTCATATAAAATTTCTGGCCCCATATTCATGTTCAGCAACCAAATTTTAGTCTCAATGGAAATTTTCATAATCTTAGTGTTAGCGATTTTAATTTTATGAGGATAATGAATTTGAGAATTTATAAGGGATTTGACCGTGAATAATGACTATGCAATGTTACACCCTGAACGATTTTAATGGACAAATTCCTGATAGCTTCTCACATTTTGTTTCAACGTAAAATCAAAACCACAATCTCTCAGAAAAAAATCTGCCACAAGATTAAACTTGGGGTGCTGAATCCAAATCTGTGGTCAGAAATTTCATGTGAGGAAATTTTCAAAAATTTCCTAAAAGAGACCATTAATTGCAAAAGTGTATTTGGGCAAGACAAACCCCACACACTCAGTAAAAATGCTATCAGATTATATTTCCAAAGGAAATTAAACAAAGGGAGAATATCTTCTATCCTTATGTACCTCTTCCTCTTGTGATAAAGGATTGTTCACAGCCAAATCTATCTCAGTAGCAGATCGATATGGATCAGTTAGGTGCTGAAATAACAGTAAAAATTTAAAATTCAAGGATTTGCATCACAAGAGATTAGCAATAGCACAAAATTGCTCATACAAAATAGCTTCTGTAGTTTTATCAACAAACATTTTCATGAGACATCTATTTGAGACAGACTGTTCATTTTCTAATCATGCCACAGCATAGCCATGGCTTCTTTATGTCCATGGTCAGCAAGTTGCATGATGATATAATAGTATGTTGCAGTGTAAATATTTTATTTGATAAAAAAATGTATCAGTGCTGATCAACTTTTGTTACTGAAACCCATTTCAATGAAAAACATTTCCTTGATGGCTGACAGAGCAAAAAATGCACTGCCATCGAAAAATTTTTGTATGTTTTACAGCCTCTGTCTCCCAGCAACAACTTTCAAAATAAAGAAAACTTTTTGGCCTTATACTTGACTCATCAATTCTACAAAAACTGCACAAAACGAACCTTGTCTCTAACTTTCTCATAATCAGCTCTAAGTGTATTAGTAGCACAGATCCATTTCTCCCTTTCCTCTGGCAAGCATTCCCAAAAAAGCTGTAAAATATATAAGAGACTTAGAAGGGCATTGAAATACAGTACTTAAAAGCTGGTCCAGGCCAAGCAAAAATACTGCACAGTCTATTGCATTTGGTAACTTTGATATGCACCATTCAATTGCATCACTGAGGGTGTGTGCCTATTTCCTTAGCCTGTCTACAATGGTTACTGTAATTGATAACGTTTGATTCCTTTTAAGAATTTAACTGAAATGTAGAATGTGTACTGTATGTCATTGAAAAGTAGTGTGCTGAAAAGCATCTCTTTTTAGTTTATTTCCCACTCATCTTTCATCCATGCTATTAGTATCTTTTCATTGAAAAGATGTAAAGTTTACCAAAGTGAATGCTCAGCAACTCTTTGTTACCAAATCATGCCATACTACAACAAACAAAATCCAAGGGAAACGTACAGTAGGTTTATACCTTCCAGCAAACACCACGGAAAGATGAATAGCCAAGTCTGCCTTGAAGAGCTCTTTCTCTAACCTTTGGAAGAAAAAATGCTGATATAATAATGTTGATGACAGATTGATCATACTTGGGATCATATGAGTGAAAAATTTGTTGTTTGCAAATGATGATTTCACTATTCTCAATACTGATGCGCAATGAGATATGGACCTTACCATGACTAAATAATCCTCAGCATCAAAGAGTTCATGCCAATCATTTCTGCAATAATAAAGAAAGATTATTAAAATCAGTTCATAGACTTGTTTAAAATTCCTCCCTATGCAATAGGCAACTATTAAAGAATGAAAACCTAGTACACCAACACAAAATCGAGCTTTTACTGCAACAGCAAACATTTCAGTAGATAAATTCAAACTTTCTATTTTCAGTGCTTGTAAAACAGGAGAAAACTGGCAAAGATATTTCAGTCACTTTGAAGGTGTTGTGCTGCAATGGTGTCATTCTCTGACTTTGCAGCCAGAATAGTTAGGTGATGTGGACTCCATACCTGGAAGGACCCTACCATTTGAGCATCATGACAAGGGGTCATGGACTCAATTAGTTCTGCTCTATTCCTGCAATCCTGGCACTTTGCACTAAAAACCACAACTTCACCTAACACCAGCATTCAAATCCTAGGCATTCAAATCCATTTTGTGGATACTTCAGGCTTATGAATTTTCAAATGCCTGATTGCACTTTGGTATATCTGTGCACTTTACAAAGTCTTTGACTTGCAAACTCAAACTACTGTAACAGTTCTCTGTAAAGAGCCCTATTGTAAATTAAAATCATTTATTGTTACTCACTGCAGAAAATCTCCAGGCGATTTGGCAAACTGAAGTGATTTGTCATCTTCTGGATCCCTTGTGGGTGTATCTGCTTTCAAGGGGTCATTAGAAAAGGCATCATCAGCCTTCACTGCCTGTTGACTTGGTTGAAAGGACACCAGCAGAGGATCAGTAAAATTCAAAGCATCTTAAAGGATAAAAAATAATACTTCACAATTTGGCAATGGTGACACTTTCCTGTGAATCTAATCTGCAAAGCATGGCAGTTTCTCAAAAATCATTGGTTGTACGACATGTCAAGACATCTAATGAAATAAGGTTACAAACAAACAAACACTTCTTGCCCCATCTAACTGATAGTTTCTTGGCGAACCTGTTGATAGGAGGTTGGGCATGTTGCAATGCTGTCAACAATCATATCCTAGCAGATGCCCATTTCTGTCTGCAAAGTGGGGTATCTTTTAGATTTGCCTCTGATGAAATAAAGGCAAGACTTGAAGGTTAATGCTAAGCCTGCGTGGAAAGCATGGAGCCAGCAAACCTGAGAATGAATGCATGGTGAATTTGAATTTCTGTGCAATCCAAATGCAAACTTTTGTGTTACAAAAAACTTAGCAGTCTCCTTTATTCAGTCCAACAAGTAAACTTTTTTTTATACTCAATATAAGAGTTACAATAACAAAATTACCTACAACACTACCTATGAACTACTATACAACACTACAAAAACGATGCCAGGAGGAGCAATAGATCCTGCCTGCCTCCTGGCATTTAACATAGACCTAAACATTACAACTACATATTAAATACAAAGTGCTAAATATAAAGAAAAACAAAAGAACTTTTTACGAATAAATACTTGAGCTAGTTTCACACTGGATGTCAGGCCAACATGGGTGATGATAGTGCAAATTTTCAAAATTATTTGTAATCAGAATGGATAATTGTTTACACTACGTAAGCCTTACATCAAATGTGAAACTGGCGCGCAAAAGAAAAGAGGGGATGGGACTCTGCAACAAGAAACTTTACGAAAAAGGACTTGGTGGTTGAGTGGTGGTTAACTGGCTCTATGGTGATATTAATCGAATCGACCAGTTGTGTGGATGTATTTCAAAGTAAGCTCAAGCAAATTTCTGTTGAGGTCAGGTGGGAGATGTTTGTCACCATATAACGAAAGTTGCATCAAAACCTCGTTTGAAAGATCGATATATCCATGTGGTTGTAGCAATTCGAATACTCTAGCGAGAAGATTTCGACGTTCAACCTCAAAGGAAGGTCAGAGCAACAAGTAAACTTTCAACCTGGAAAGCAAATAGGGTCTGTGCGGAGAAAGTAGGTAGGTTGGGTCTGCAGAGTGTGGCAATTGTGCACACAAGACTTTTCACAAAAAATCTATGTGTGGACAAATTTCAAATGAGATATTGGTCTGCACAGGTGAGATCTTGCCTACTCTACATAGTTGGCTGGGTCCAGACTGATAAGTTTGCAATGTATCCATGGATTATGCACACCTTGCTATCTGTTAAAACAATGACTCTATTACTCTTTCTTGGTTCTCAAAAGTGCGCATGGAAGATCTTTAAAAAGTAGCCTGGACTGGAATAAAATGGGAGTTTTGCTTGCCAGCAAACATTAGACCCTGAACTGCTTAATTTTGTCTGTATGACTGTATGAATAAGATTGCTGCATATTTCAATTCTTTCTTTGAATGAGTTCTATTTATTACATGGCAAACTAGCAAGAATTATTTCCTAACCCAGAAAATGCCCTTCATTATGGTCATTATGAATGTGTTACAATGTACTTAAGTTCTGTAATGACAAGCCTGTAGAAACAAAAAATCACCATCTGTAAAGAACTTTAAACAAAAATTCAAAGCTTATATAACCTCTTTGAAATTAATTACTGATTTTATTCATAAAAAAGTGGATGGAAAGGTCACCATCTCCCTCTACAGTGCAATTTCAATCTAAAAAACAATTTCAATTTATCATAAAGGAGGGAGACCCTTCATCATTGCGGCTGATTTTCAAGGGGCCCTCCACATGAAAACTTACAACAAACTGAATAAAAACATCTAAAATCTACTTGCAATAGATATACAAAGCTAAAAAAAGAAAAATAAATTTACACAAGTAAAAATGTGACATGAGAAACAAACAAACATGAGAAACTTTTCAAACAGGGGGTGTTCTCTCTCTGTTAAAAAGTAATTTGCTCCATGCAATTGTTCTTGAATTCATATTGTTTGTATCAATGTTCTAATCTTCTCTGGTTTTATAGTTTAATTCTTTTCAAGAATTTGTTAAAATGAAAAGTATCTATTTACTTAGAGAATTTAAAATATTAAAACTGAAACTGATAAATCAACATTCATGATGTCAAGGAGGGTGCTTGAAGTCTGTGAAAAAAGGAATTCATCCAAATTTGAACCCTAATTTGAATTTGAACCCAAATTTTACCCCAAACGTAACCCATTTTACAGTCACTTTCCCCATTACATTAGCATCCCACACAATAATACGACGAAAAATACGGTACCTTTTTGCACACCTGAGATCTTAGTGAAAGCTGCCCTACTGTATGGTCTATTTGGCGGGGGGGGGGGGGATGGACGTTTTTCACTCGTTGTAATGTTTCATTTGCAAATCTTAAATTTTCTTGCAAGTAATTTGATGTTGTCACCCGAGGAAACAACCATTAAAGTTCATCTTTCATAACATTTAAGTCCTTTCAAAGCATCAAAATTTCAATGTATGCAAGTCATAGGCGAAACCTAAAGACATGAGACCACAATCGTCTCGTCTGGAATGATCAAGTGATCGGCCTAAAATCCAAAGGCAGAAGAGAAAGGGGTCATCTGATCATTCATGCCAGCAAGGCCTACCTTGCTTTTCGCTCATGGCTGTCGCTGCAGGAGGACTGTTCCCATAATGATCTAAAACATGATGGATGTCTTCATCTGAAATCTTCTGCATTACACTTTACAGCTAGATAGGCAGGCCACTTTCATCTTGTTGAATTACGAGACACGACGACGAGGCACAGCTTCCCCTTCCGAACATCCTGTGCTGTTAAAGGAAAGGAGCTGACAACAGCAACAACACAGCTCAATTTAGTTTCAGCCTCATTTGATCATCAATCACAAATCACAACTACAAACTAGATATACAGTAAATACTACACTACATAACAAACAGAGACTACCAAATTGATAATATCTAATTCAAAACTAAAACAAAGCAAAAGGGAATGACATTACATGACTGCATAAGGTAAAGATTGATTAAAGAGGAGCTTTCTAAGTTGGTAAACTAATCTATGGAGAGACGAAAAACAAAGAAACTAAAAAACTATTAATTTTTTAAAAGAAAATGATGAACAAGATGTGCCCCAAGGAAATAGCAAGTCTTGGTAGTAGGGAGGAAGAGAGAGAGACAGACTAGACACAGGAGTCAAAATAATAAGCTTTCTATTTAGACCGAAAAGTAAAATAGATCGAGCCAGCTTCTCGTATGAAAGTGGAAGAGTATTCCATAATTTAGAGCCAAAATATTGGAATGTTTGGAGTTCATAAAGGGTGATCATTTAAAGGGAAAAAAATCTGGAGGACTGACAAGTTCCAATCTTATGAACAAAAGAATTTGGAGCAAAGTAGTTCTGAAGGCAGAGGCGAGACCTCCCTGATATTTCCTCGTCGCAGAGGCCATGAGAGCCTCCTCAGCTCATACCCTTGTCTTGAAAGGTTTCAGTTTCAGTTTCATTTTTGGGGGTCCAAGCACGTATTAAAATTCGCAAAAAAACTCAACAAATTTGATTGATGGTTACAATGACAAGTTACAGAAAAAGAAAACAAGGTATATACACCCGGGGGGGGGGGGTAACTTAACTTGTCCATGGTACGGGGTTGTGCCATTTCTTAGGGTACCTTTTTCATGATAGTTTCCGGATTTATGGGTATGATTTTCAACAATTTTTGGCATCTTCCGGATTTATGGGTATAATTTTCTGTCTGAATTCATTTATTGGTGAGCTGTTTTGGCATTCCCAGATTTATGGGTATGACTTTCAGAAATTCTCTAGATTTATGGGTATACTTTCGAGAAATTTCTCCGGATTTATGGGTATACTTTTGAGAAATTTCTCCGGATTTATGGGTGGTACTTTTACGATTTGAATGGCACAACCCCGTATCTTGGAAACTCAAGTTACCCCCCCCCCCCGGGTATATACATAAACTTAGACTTCAGAAACGGAAAAGTGATTTTACATGAAGGGGAATTTACTGTCAGGAGAACCTCTCTCTATACATAAACTAATCGAGGAGAAACAAATATGTAGTTTGAAGTATCATAAACATTGATAATCATGAATCATAATTATTGTAATATAGTGATCACGTGATGGACTTCTAGCACGTGACTTGACATTTAACAGTGAGGAATGCACGAAAGTGGTACAAGTTGTAAATATGAGCACGGGAGCATGATGGTGATTGAACAATCTAAACATGCCTCGTTATTAGCCTACCCTACGGTCACTAATATACTATAATCATAAAAATTGATTTGATGCAAAGAGTTCTAAAACCCAATCATTCAGTAGAAAGAAGAAGCTGAAAAAACAAATGGTCTTTTATTTTACAATGTTCCATATCCAAGAGAGCTTTTATCCGTTACAAAGGTTTACGGTTCAAGGCGGTTACACAGCTCCTGAATAACAATTTTCTTTTTCATAGTGGAAGGGACAAAATTTTCACAGATGGAAGAAGAAACTTCTTATTGATTAGCAAGGAGGGTGCAAGCGAGAGGATTGTCTGTTGTGCTTTTGTTACGGATTCATGGTTATATTTACCGGTACAGTATTAGCGGAGAAAGATGTACCACCTTAGGCTGGAACTGAGGGCTGGAAGTTTCTTGAGAGTTCCGCAGAAATTCTTGAAAATTCTCATTATAGATTGAGCGAGGGAACTGGGAATTTCCCAATTCCCATACCTTCGGCAGTAATTTGAAATGGGTTAGGTCAGGCTGGTATTCTACTGGGAAATGGAGAAGCAACACGCTTTTATGATATAACAAATTTGAATCAGGCCATAATGCTAACAGTCCTCTGCTTTCAATTCAACATGAACATTTTAGAAACTTTAGTGCTTGAATTTTTTAATTTCTTTCTTCTACGTGTATCATGCAGTCTCAAAACTACTAAAAACCTGTTCCTCTATTGTCAATACTGAAATGGCTGGTCAAATTTACCCCAGCAAAAGAATTCAATGGCATGATTTTAGGAGTTTCTGGGAGTTACTTAGACGAATTTGTCATATATAAGATATGGAAGGCTGAATTTGTCAAAAGTTACGAAACCGTGCTATGTTTCGACTTTTTTTTAGTCCAAATCATCTTTGTAGATCCAGTCAAGTAACTTGACAGCCTTTTTAAGAAATCGATTAACTCTGCGCTTAGGGTGTCAAAACTTTATAAGAAACTCACCAGAAACTTTTGGTAACAAACTGGAAATAGAATTAGCATTGAAAAACTGACTACCAGGCTTGGATGTTACTTTCCTGTATGCCCGTAACTATCTAAAGGTCATGAGTCACAAACTAGATTCATTTTTCCATGCATGTTTCATCACTTGTTTACTTTAAGTGATATAATCTGCAACTTATGTCAGCAATGATAATAGTTCTACTTTCAATTTGAAATAATATCATGCATTCAGCATTCTTCTATTGGGAGACTCATATTCTTGTCAATACATATCGACCATTCGGAACTGATGACTTTTGCAGAGCCATGTTGTGTGGGAAAATTCGCCCTTCCTGACAAGTTGTCTGAAAGGTCGATTTCATTTGCAGAAAAATTCTGTGGCAATGCCGGGGGGGTCTATCTTGGAGAAAAATAAGGGGATGTGCCTGATTAGGAAACACGATGCCAGTTCTGGAATAAGATTTGACTCATTACATAAGTGTTAGCATATTCCATTGAACTGGATGGTTATCGATCGCTCAAACTAAGAAAATACATGAAAGAAGAATCTTTTCAAATACGAGAGAATACTTGTGTTTTTTATAAGAAACTGCTAACAAGAAACTCAACCCTAAGATCACCAAAAAATTAAAAAACTTCATTACTGGGAAAATATAAATTTAGAAACTATCTAATTTGACAAAAGAAATCCTTAAACTAGTTTTATTTTATTTTCAGTTGTTTCCTGTATCATATTACTTGGAAGGTACTTGAGCAGTGCCTAAACATTGGAAAAGGTTCGAAAAACATTGCTTCGAGATGTTCACGGAGGAGCAGAAAGTAAACATGAAGAATGTTACGGAGCATTTAAGAAACATGTAAGAAACTCTGAGTATTCAAAATCTGAGAATCTTAAAAAACTTTCAGGTACTGGCCCCAAATTGTTAGTTTCTCGTGACAAAATACGTGTAAAATCAAATGAAAATATTTATCAACTAAATATACAAAGAATGACGTCGAATGGTTGGATGAAGATGCTCGAAAATGGGTAGTGTTGTTTTTCTTTATCGAATTCATAAGATTTCTGACCTATCATGGAAAAGTCATCTCTTTGCAATACCTGCCCTCCTGAAACAGAGATCTGAAATTGATGCCCTCATTTCATTGGCAGGCACATCCTAATTCAATTCAGTTCAATTCGATTTCATGCAAAGAATACTAATAAAAATGTATATCTAAAATTCCACAAGACCCAGGAGAAGCTTGGCATTATGGAGCCTTGGCACTAAATCATCCCCAATGTAACTGACATGTTATTGCTGATGTCAACGCTTGAACTTTTGCCCCCTGGGATGGGAATATCAAAGTTTATTCGTCTTGCACAATGTGCCAAAACTTGTATTTTAGATTCGTTTCCGAAAATAGAAAGCTGGGGGCAGAGATGCATTTATCCAAACATTTTCAAAGCTACCGACTTTTCAAATGTAGCACTGTGACAATTTTGCGTTGTGGAGAGCTTACTTCATTACATAAAACTCGCAAGATATCAAAATAGGTAGATTCAAAAATGCGTGGAAAGACAACTTTTGTGTTATTTGCATTCAGTTGGTTCTTCATAGCAACAGCATTTAATATCGATACTCGCTCTGCAAAATCTTTCAAAGGAATGAAGAATGGAGAGTATTTTGGCTACTCGGTGGCATTTCATAAAAGTGGAGGAAAGTTCTGGTACGTACCAAGTTTATTCCTTCTGTATTTGCATTTTGTGGCGATAGCAGCATTGTATATGGGTTGAAGCAGGGTACCTTCGTGTACAAACTTTTGAGAGTTTAGGGCCAGAGAAAAGTTTATTTTATAACATGGACGGTGCAAAACACAACGGGGCAACTACTTTTATTGAGCTTATCAGAGGTGGGTCAACGCATTTTTGAAGCAAAAATCAATGGGGCAGAATCTTTTTATGAGCTCAAGATGAAATTTGAAATGCAAAATGTCTCATTTTGGGGGCAAAGTTGTGAATCATGCAAGAAGAGAAATGCTTGGAAGGACATGTTTTAGATGATGCAAAATTTCCTAGTCAATTGCTTGCAAGCACGATGCATCAGTCATATCTCTGAATCTTCAAAGTAAACTTTTAATTGAAAAACATTTGTAAGTACAAAAATTGAGTTTGTGATGGTCTTTAGCTGCTTTGATACGTACTGTAAAACATATGTTATTCATGAATATAGGGCAGATACATTTTAAAGGACTTTTAGGAAAGGGCGACGTGGCAGTTAGTTTTTCTGCAATAATTTCATACGGGGCTAGCAGATTTTTTCCCAACAAGTTTTCTTCTCCACCGGCCATGCCATATAATAAATTTTGCAGTGTCCCTTACGAAACCACGACGGCAACGGCGACTGCAACGCAATGTGCCTTTGTTTCAGAACTTTAAATTCAAAAGATTCCTTGTTTTTCGTTCGAATTTACTTCCCTTGAGATACTTTGAAGATGTCCTTTTCAATTTCATAACTTGGAAACTCCATTTCTGGCGTTCTGTACTGCTGATCTAGGCCTGTGAAGTAAAACTAAGTAGTTTTAAATCCTTGTCGTCAAAGCAAAAATATACTTTTCAGTTATCTCTGAGTTATAAGGGGCTTATTCAGGCCTTTTGGATGATATATCAAATGTACCTTACGGAAACAATGATTGTATTGCAGAATGTCAGAGGACGTTCTGACTGGCGTTGCCGTCCTGGTTTCGTAAACTCTCTTATACCCCTCTTCACACGACAACGTTGTCTGGTCATGCCGTTGCATTCAGCATCGATCCAAGCCTGGGTATGGAAAATTTGCACGACATCCTACTCTACCGCTGTTTCCGTGTGAACAACGCTTCAACATTTTCGCTCAGAAAGTGGAGCAACCAGTGGAACGACATGACACAACAGCGTACTTGTATGAACAAGATCTGAAGGCGATATGAAATGAAGTCTTCAAAATGGGCACAAGTATCTTGTTACATTTAGGAATAGAGAGGCTGCAAGCATTACTCCAAACCATTTGATCCTATCCCATGCAGGGCTCGATTAGGTTGTGCAATTGGTAGGAAAGTGGAATCTCGAGCCTTCCACGAAGATCTTTTGAAATCTTTGTGATTTTGACATCTTTCACGGTTATCCAAGTCAGACCCAAGAATCATTTGTGTCTATGCATAATTCTTGTGTCATGGGCCTGTTTTGGTTCAATTTTCTCGGGTCTATGACAATTTAGGCATCTAATTTTTGCCTGCAGGCAGTCATAAAGACTACGATTTTTCCTATGTTTACAAATGACGAAAAGTTTCCATTTGAAGTAAAAAAGTTATACTAAAATCTACTATCTTGCGTATTTCAAGGAGGGAACGTTTTGCATAATGATATGAACCTGACCATTAAATACCCAATAATCTTATGATTAATTTACTTTTACTGCATATTCAGTTTAGTAATGTACCTGTGACCAAGGGCTATCATTGTCTTTGTCTCCTCCTGGCATCGTCCCAGTAGTGTTGCATAGTTTCTAGAACGTGCAGTGGATGATAATCTCTATTGTAAGATTTTGTATGTTCACAGAAAATTTTTTCCTACAATTTGGACCTATCGAACCATTTAGAGTTGCTCTGGTTGAAACAGAATAAGTTCGAGATGGCAAACCAATAAACGTATCGAATTTTGTACTTTGTAGTGCTCTTTGATACTGAATTCAATGTCACATTATTGAAACTGCTCTTTGAACCGTTCTCTATTTACATTTTACTTTCGTCTTTGCAAAATGAAAACCTCTTGTGAGGGTGGTTGCAGTGGTTGTTAGCACCAAAATATAGCCTCCACATAATGGACACCTGTAGGACTGATGCTATCGTCTGTTGTAGAAAGGCGTCCGCTGCATGGAGGTGTCATGTTCCTCATACTATATTTGGGACTAGATATTTGTCCGTTATTCGGAGGTGTCCATTGTATATGGATGTCCGCTAATGAGGTTCCACTATGTATGCATATAGTTTAACTTGTGATACTAGGATGAAAATTGGTAGAAACTAGTAGTAGCTTGATACAAGGAAAAACTGGACGAGTGGCGTAACGCACTTTGGTTGGGGTTAGAGCAACTCTGAAGGGCCCCTGAGCTTTAGGGGCCATTTGCGATTTTCAGTAAGAACTGATGTAACTTTGAAGAAACAGCGAGTCGCTTTGCCCAGAATGCTGTAGGGCCCATATTGAGAGACAAAAAAACTTTTAGTAAATTTTGTGAATTGAATTGAGCGCAAAGTTTTGTTTAGTGATGTGAAATGCAAACTTTTCGAACATGAACAATTTAGAGGATGATTTAACAAAGATGTAAGATCTTCTCTTTAAGTTACCAAACCTTAACTCTTTAATAATTCCTTGGAAAGCATGTCGTGATGGAGAAAGTTCTGCGAAAGATGCATTTTCCGATATTCTTTCAGTATCACCAGCCAATCCATAATTTTTCTCGTACAAACGTGCCTTCATACAGAAGACTTATTTAAGAATATCAAGACCGTAGGGCGTCATTCAAGGCCAAAAAACGTCTCCTGTAAATTGTTTCCTGCAAATTGGCAGATCAACATTGAAATTCAAGTGATATTCATCCTCACTACACCAAGTAGACGTTTTTAGTGTTTTTCAAAATATGCATAAAAATCTTACATCTATCAGAAATGTATGCTTTATGTATTAAAAGCATTTTGTACTCCGTTCAAGTTCATTGAGTCTTGATGCAGCGGGTCAGTCAGAAAGTTCACCCATTTCATGGGCTATGAAATAAAAAGTAGGAGATTGATATTCAAAACTGCACTGTCAAATACTCTGAAAAGTTTTTTTTGTGACATAGAAGGGGGAACACATAACGCAGAAACAAACTTTTCTGACCTTGTACACAACTATATCAACATTTGTATTGAGCAAATATGAAAGGGCTTGAACGGGGCAATAACATTTTAGGAGCTCAAGATGGAATAAAGGTAAAGTTAAAAAATGACTCACATTGAGGTCAAAATTGTGAATAGAGAAGAGCTTCAAAACAATACAAATTTTCTTGATAGCTTCCTGCAAGAAAGATTTATCATTCAACGACAAAAATTCTTACAAAAATCAACAGCCTTTCTTACGGTTTTTCGTCTAATTCATCGACAGTAACACAACTACTACTATCAGTACTTTTAAATTGATGGAATATTCCAAAAACTCAAAAACACAGCTTAAATAGGTGCGGGAAGCCATCAGAAATTTAGAGACATCGAAAAGAAGTAAACTGAATACATGTGGGAATTCATCACAGAATCTGGGATGTTAAAAAAGATGTACTACCATGTGAGAATTCATCACACAATCGTGGATGCCAAAAAAACATCTACTACTATGGTATCTTTTAGATAGATTGAATATTTCATAAATCAAGAAACATCGATTGAAAAGGTGCGGGAAGTCATCAGAATACTACAGGGTTCGAAAAGGAGTCAACTGAATAGATGTAAGATTCATCACAGAATCTGGGATGCTAAAAAACATGTACTACTATTAAATCGTTTAGATTGATGGAATATTTCATAAATAAAAAAACATCGATTGAAAAGGTGCGGGAAGTTGATGTGTTGGTTGGGCCGAGCCGATGAGTCGAAGTAAATACCACAGTTTGACGTTTTTCTCTTTATATATCAACAGCAACTGAACAGTAACGACTATAAACTAAATATGTATTAAAATTAAGAGGCAGTGAATTTGTGTTGAACGCCTTAATGCGATCTTTTATCTGTTACCAAAAACTCTTCGACCTCAGTGTCGAATGATCACTTTTTCGTCTGCACCTTACGTGCTCTAAACTCTAACTGCCAGTTACAGCGGCACTGCAAGAAGTCTGGGTACGAGAAGGAAGTGACAACGTCACGCGAGGGCACGAGGCCAAACAGAATGAATGGATTGCCATTTCCTTCACAATACACTCCCCCGAGTTGAGACATTACAAAATCAACTCAACTACAAAATGATCAACATACTACTCAACTACAATTTTATGTCTACCATAATGTTCCAAACATATGCAAAAGTCCTCTGAGCGGTATCAAAACATTTAACTACTCAATTTATGTCCTTTCTACGTAATTCTCCGATGACAGCTGCATTGCGCTTAGGCCGATCCGTTGCGGGGGCGCTACTTAAAGCTGCTGGCTTGGCTTCAGGCGTGGCTGCATGCGTGGCTGCATGTGCGCTTGCTTGGCTTGCGACAGGTTCCTTATGCGCTGCGTTTGCGACTGGCGCTGCTGCTGCTTGCTGCGAGGCTGGTGAAACTTCCAACGGAACCAAAAGTTTAAGAGGTCTGGTAAAAATCCTTTTACTATTGTCTGCAACCAATTGAATCCTTGCTGCTCTAACGTTGCCATCAGCACCTGAAATGAGCTGAATGATCTTAGAAAATTTCCAAAAGGATCGCTTCGTTTGAACATCCTTTAGAATGACAATATCACCAACATTGATAACGGGTTTCTTACCATCTGCATTCGCTTTGTACGACTCCATGAGTCCTAACAAATACTCACTTTTCCACTGTTTCGTGAACTGACTCAAAAGCCTGTGATGGTACTTAGCTCTCGCTGACAAAGACTCATAAGTACTTACCACTTCACTGTATTTGTCATTCATTTCGGATACATTTCGACCATATATCAAGTGTGATGGTGTAAGGGCATATTCTACACCGTCTGCATCTCCGTATAAATAAGTCAGTGGTCTACAATTTATCACACCTTCTACTTCCGTAAGAATTGTACTCAGCTCAAAATAACTAAGTGATGCACGTCCTATAGTTTTGACCAAACAACGTTTTACACTGCGAATAAGGCGTTCCCACGCCCCTCCCATCCAAGGACTTAAAGCAACAATGAATTGCCAATTTACCTTTCTATTGGCTAAATACTCGAATATTTTGGGTGAGCGTACCAACTTCTTTACTTCCTTCGACGCTGATTTGAAAGTCTTTGCGTTATCACTTAGCAACGTTGCGGGCAATCCTCTACGGGCACAAAATCTTCTAAACGAACGAATAAATGATTCGACATCTAAACCTTCAACCAGTTCTAAATGAACAGCTCTCGTTGAGAGGCACGTGTATAGGCATACATAACATTTCATCACGTCCCCATTCTTACCTGTGACCAGTAATGGCCCTGCGAAGTCTAAGCCTGTGTGAGAAAAGGGTGCATTATCATCTACACGAAAACGAGGCAAATCAGGTAAAACACAGCCTGCAAATGGCAAGCCTTCGGCTCTTTTGCAGATAACACATGGCCTAATAACCTTTTTTACAGCTTCCCTTCCTCTCAATATCCAATATTGTGTTCTTACGTGATTAAGCGTTTCTCTTAATCCATTATGAAACACTGCTTCATGACTTTCGAGAATGATCAAATTTGTGTAATTATGGTCTCTAGGCATCAAAATGGGTCGTTTGCTAGCATCTGAAATAGAAGCATTGTTAATACGAGACCTGCAACGCAAAATTTCGTCATCATCTAAAAACAGGTTAAACTGTGAGACATAATTTGGGGGTCTGGAGCCTACCTTCGATTTACTCGCGATAAATTCGATTTCTTTCGAAAAACATTCGGCTTGCACTGCTTTGATCACAAGATTCTCCGCACATCGCAGTTCTGTTCCTTCTAGTGGGCCTAGCTTCGGTTCCTGTTTATTTATGGCGGCCTTCAAATTTGACACAAATCGAAGAATCCAGGCATAGGTACGCAATAACCTGGTCTTGTTGCTAAACCTCTCGATACTTACCAGAGGTGTTGTTTTTTCAACTGAGTCTTGCTTACTTACAAGGACATGGACTGGCTCAATACTTACTTTCTCCTCCGCAGCAACAGCTGGGTCGATCTCTTGGTTTTTTTCCAATTTAGGCCATTCCGAAAAGGGCAACACAAGAAAATTCGGGCCTTCCCACCACACTTTATTCGTACCAATATGCTTTCCATAAATACCTCTTGAAGGTAAATCAGCGGGATTCAAGGAGCCTGGGCAAAAGTGCCACTCCTCACGGTTCGACAGTTCCAAAATCTTTTGCACTCTGTGTCTTACGAACTGCTTCAACGGTTTATTGTTCTTCACCCAACATAAAGTTGCGACCGAATCTACCCAGAAATGTGTTTCAATAGAACCTTGGCCTAACTCTTCTTGTAGAGTTTTCTTAACGGTGTCCACTAAATTTGACAACAACACAGCCCCCATCAATTCTAACCGAGGAATTGTTTGTTTCTTAATCGGCGAAACCTTGGCTTTTGACGTCACAAATCTTACCTGTACCTCCCCCGACTCATACTCAACACGCAGATACACAACCCCTGCGTAGGCACACTCACTGGCGTCTGAGAATCCGTGTATTTGCACATTTTTCACTTTCTTACCTTTCAGAAAATAGCACCTGGGAATGGAGACGCACTGCAATTTTGCTAATTCTGATATGAACACTTCATACTTACGCCGTTCATCACCAGAAAGTTCCTCGTCCCAGCCCCTTTTGTCTAAACAAAACTGCTGGAACATAACCTTTAAATTGATCGTGAATAAACTAAGACATCCTAGGGGGTCAAAGATCTTTGCAGCTATTTTCAGCAACGAACGCTTGGTCGGAGGTAACGAATTTGCAAAGTCGATTACGTGATGCACGTCAAAGTAAATTTTGTCGGAATCACTGTCCCAGTTCACACCTAATATTTTCGCCTTGTCGTCACTACACGGAGGGCCTAAAGCTGAATTGGCATACGATTGATCTTCTTCGGAAACCTTTGTCTTACCTTCGTTTTGTTTCAAATGACCTTTTTCAACCTCTGACGACCTAATTTTACTCAACACCTCTTTGTCGTTCGAATTCCATTTCCTAAGGTTAAACCCACCTTCGTCCAAGATTTCCTTGGCATCCTTGTAAACTTTCAACGCCTCCTCAGGGTCATTCGTACCGCCTGAGAAGTCATCTGCGTAGAGGTGTTCAAGCATACTTACTGCTTGAGGGTGACTCTCTTTGAATTTACTTACGTGTTTCCTTATTGTCTCCCCAAGAATGGCTGGACTTGGGGTCAAGCCAAAAGGAAGTCGTTTCATGCGGAGCTGAACAATAGAGGGAGAGTCACTACTTACGTCATCGTACCATAAAAACCTGAGAAAATCTCTGTC
Source organism: Aurelia sp. 4 Dawson et al 2005 (assembly GCA_964019985.1). Taxonomy (NCBI): domain Eukaryota; kingdom Metazoa; phylum Cnidaria; class Scyphozoa; order Semaeostomeae; family Ulmaridae; genus Aurelia; species Aurelia sp. 4 Dawson et al 2005. Next base: position 6,812,195 of record OZ026493.1, on the reverse strand, counting down.
GGCCTCCTTAATTTCAATTTGATGAAATGCCTTTTCGATATCTGCTGTTAACGCTATTGTGTGACTCCGGAATCTTAATAACGTATCGAACAAATGCGGCATGTAATTTGGCCCAACTTCAAGGCGGTCGTTAAGCGTTAACACATCATTACTGCTTCTAGCACTGCCGTCAAAAACAATACGAACCTTTGTTGTGTCATGATCTCTACGAATAACACAATGATGCGGAATAAATTTGACGTCTGCCTTGTTTTCGGTACCTTCAGGAACCTTCTCTATTATACCACTTTTCAATTGCTCCTGTATAATGGCATCATATTCTTGGCGTAATTGCGGATCCTTTTGTAAGCGAAAAAGTACCGATTTCAATCGTGAATGACACAAATCATAATCAGAAGGCAAAGGATCTGAAATGTCATCCTTCCAAGGAAGGCTTACCTCATAATTCTTGCCATTGAATGTGATGTCGAATTCTTTCCTCGCGTTTTCTGCATTCTGATTATCGCTTGACTCAATCCCTGTACTCTCTGTTTTCCAAAATTGTTTCAAGGTTTCAATAATCTCATTCTCACTGTCAACTGCTTTTTGTTCTCTGACAACAGGCTCGTTCTCTCTGTTCGTGTTTTCGTTCACCAAATTTTGATCTACAACGCAACAAGAAACAAAATTAGAATTTGTATTCGACTCATTTGAAGATAAATCCACGGGGCCAGAAATTAACCACCCAAGCTTGCTACTTATTGCGACAGGGCCTACGCTCCCCCTTCTTATCTCGCCTGTAACTACCTCATAAAAATAGTCTGCGCCTAGCAAGATGTCTATCGCGTCGCTACCTGAATCTAGGCTATCTGCAAAATTTAGGCCTTGTAAATGTGCGTATTGCTTGTACTCTACTGGGGTCGCAAGAGGAGAGCAAATTACGGGATGTGTAAGTGCAGTTATGCTTAAAGCTCTATCGCCTAAATCTATGTTAAATCTGACTTGGCTACATTTTTTCTTCTTAAACCGCTCAGATCCGAATGTGTTCAAGTTTATTTCTTGTGTGTTTTCTTCAGTTAACTGCAGTTTGTTCTTCAACTCATCCGTGATGTATGTTCTTTGACTGCCATTATCCAACAATATTCTCGCCATAACCTTGTTCTCTTGTTTTTCACCAAAAACGTTTGCTCTGGCTGTCTGCAACAACACTGTCTGTTTTCGTGAGTCAACTTTCGCCGTTGCTGTCACCGTTTCGCTTCCATTTGCACTTTTCGTTGCTTCGTCTTTCTCAGATGTAGATTCTTGTTTCTTTAAGCAAATAGACTGATGATGCTTGTTGTTACATTTGCGGCATCTTCGATTGCTGTTGCAAGAATTGGCTCTGTGTCCCTTTTTTAAGCAAACAAAACAACGTTTCTGCTTCGATAAAATCTCCTTTCGCTTGTTTGGATCCACGACTTTATCGCATTGATACGATAAATGTTCTCCCTCACAAAAATAGCAGTGCCTATTCACATTTGACTGCTCCTTCACATGAAATGATGAAACTGTACCAGGGACTTGTTTTGGACGATGAGTTGTTGCCTTTTTCTCAGTTTCTCCAACGAATGAACAGGTTTCCCTCGCTTCTATCTCCTTTCGTATGATGTCTAAAATATTCTTCATTTCCCAGATGTCCGACTTTGTTTCTCTAGACACTTGCAACGCGACATCCTTTGGCATTCGTTTCATGACAACCAGAATAAGTAAACTCCCATAGTTTTCCTGTTTTACTCCCAACGATTCGAGACCACGAATATGAATGTTGATATTATCGAAAATTTGTCTCAGCTGAGCTACAGTGTCATTTGGACTGTACTGCAAATTTAATAAACTCTCCATATGCACTTGCACAATTTTCTGCTTGTGGCCGAAGCGTTCGTGCAAAGTCTCTTTGGCATGCTCATAATTTTCTTCGATGATTTCTAAGCCTTGAATTGCTCGAAAAGCTTCTCCTTCTAAGATGTTAACTAAATAGTTAAACTTATCAACCTGTGCCAGACTTTCATTTTTGTCAATCGAACTCTCGAAGCTTTGCCAGAACGAATAGAAACGAGTAATGTCACCATTAAATCTTGGCAAAGTTATTTTCGTAAGTCTAACTCCACTGTTTTGGCTTGTACTGGCTGCTGAAACATTCTGGATTCCTGCCCCTGCACCGTGTGGGGGTCTTATTGGCGAACTAGTAGTAAACGCATTGGCTAAATCTGCGGCTCCGTCGGGTAATTTTGCCTTCTCTGCTTTCTTGATAAAACTATCAATTTTGTTCACAATTTCTGTCACACGAGCTGTGATATCTGTCGATTCGTCTATGATTTTCTCGATTTCTGAAACTTCGCATTTCAACAACAGTTTCTCATCTATTTCTTCCAGTATTCTTAATTTTCCCTCAAGCGTAGTTTTGATCGTCGCAACTTTTATCAAAACGTTCTCTTCTGCTTTTGATGGATCTACACTGCTCAAAATGTGTTCCGCTTGATTTTCAAACTTCGTGATGCTTGACCGTGTTCCTCTTCGTACATATTTAATTCTTGTTCCACTAGTGTCTTCTCCTGTTCGAGTTTCTTGACTTTCGTCGTCACTGCCCATCCTGCAAAATACTTCAAATCAATTGCTCTGCCCCACGTTGGGCGCCATATGATGTGTTGGTTGGGCCGAGCCGATGAGTCGAAGTAAATACCACAGTTTGACGTTTTTCTCTTTATATATCAACAGCAACTGAACAGTAACGACTATAAACTAAATATGTATTAAAATTAAGAGGCAGTGAATTTGTGTTGAACGCCTTAATGCGATCTTTTATCTGTTACCAAAAACTCTTCGACCTCAGTGTCGAATGATCACTTTTTCGTCTGCACCTTACGTGCTCTAAACTCTAACTGCCAGTTACAGCGGCACTGCAAGAAGTCTGGGTACGAGAAGGAAGTGACAACGTCACGCGAGGGCACGAGGCCAAACAGAATGAATGGATTGCCATTTCCTTCACAATAGAAGTCATCAGAACACAACAGGGTTCGAAAAGGAGTCAACTGAATAGATGTGAGAATTCATCACAGAATCTGCGATGCTAAAAAACATGTGCTACTATGATATCTTTTAGGTTGACGGAATATGCTATAAATCGAAAAACATCGATTGAAAAGGTGGGGGAAGTCACCAGATTACAACAGAGTTCGAAAAGGAGTCAACTGAATAGATGTGAGAATTTATCACAGAATCTGGGATGCCAAAAAACATGTACTACTATGATATCTTTTAGATTGATAGAATATTCCATAAATCAAAAAACATCGATCGAAAAGGTGCCGGACGTCATCAGAATACTACAGGGTTCCTAAAGAAATCTACTGAATAGATATGAGAATTCATCAGAGAGAGTTTGGGATGCTAAAAAACATTTACTAATATAGTACCTTTTAGATTGATGGAATATTCCATAAATCAAAAAACACCAAGTGAATATTTGTTGGAAGCCATCACAACACTTTATATCATACACATCACAACAAGCTTCCTTAGTGGTCGAAAGCAGAGAACTGTACTGAATGGACAGAGTTCTAATTGGGGAGATATCTCAGCAGGAGTGCCCCAGGGCTCTATTTTAGGACCCTTGTTTTTCCTTGTGTATATAAATGATCTAGCTATAGGCTTGAGGTGCAATGTTAAGCTATTTGCCGATGATACGTCATTATTCACAGTGGTAGAAGATTCAAATACAGCTGCCAGTGATATGAACCATGACTTGGACTTGATAAGTCAATGGGCTCTTACTTGGAGAATGTCCTTTAATCCTGATCCGCAAAAACAAGCTGTTGAATTGACATTTTCAAGGAAAAAAATTGAAATCGATCATCCAGTGATCCTTTTTAACGACATACCCGTGAAGAAAGTAACTGAACATAAACATTTAGGAATTATCCTGGACTCAAAACTGTCTTTTTCAGCTCATATCAAATCTGCTATCTCTAAAGCAAGAAAGGGCATCGGTTTACTGAAATATCTCTCCAAATATCTGCCCAGGCATACTCTAAGCGAATTATATAAGCTTTACGTTCGACCCCATCTGGACTATGGTGATGTCATTTATCATATCCCTACTAAAGTATGTGAATTCAGTCAAAATATCATTTTATCAAATTTAATGGAAAAGCTGGAGTCTGTTCAGTATTCTGCTGCTTTGGCTGTAACAGGAACATGGAGGGGAACATCTCGAGAGAAGCTGCACACAGAACTTGGCTGGGAGTCACTAAGTTCCCGCAGATGGAGCAGACGGCTTACCTTATTCTATAAGATTATAAATAATCTTAGCCCTGCGTATACAAAGGATCCAATCCCACCACTTCATCAATCGCAGTACTCACTTCGCTGTCAGGATGTCATTGGGCGATTGAGGGCAAGGACAGAAAAATTCAAGAATAGCTTTTATCCTAACTGTTTGTCCGAATGGAATAAGCTTCAGCCTGAATTGAGACTTGCACCTTCTGTTGCTATTTTCAAAAAAAAGTTCTTATCAATAATCCGCCCTCCAGCGAAATCTGTTTTTGGAATTCACGACCCAAAAGGATTATCCTATCTTACGCAGCTAAGAGTTGGTCTCAGCAAGTTGAACTTCCACAAGTTCAAGCATAATTTTAGGGATACAATAAACCCAATGTGCCCAACAAGTGATGGCATTGAGGATACGGAGCATTTTTTGTTGCTCTGCCCTTCTTTTGATCTTCAGCGTCGAGACCTTCTCACTGGAATTGTTGAATTATTACGACCATTTGTGCAAATCACCAATATTTCAAATGATGCTTTGATGCAACTTTTACTATATGGTGATCAATACCTTTCTTATGACTTGAATAGAAACATTCTCGAATTGACCTCACGGTTCATTCACGAAACTGGTCAGTTTGACTAAGATCTGTTGACTCTTCAGTTACGTACAAAGCAGCCACTAAGTCCTCTTATGTAATGTTATTTTTCTTTGTAAATTCTGTTTCACATTAAGTGTCAGGTCTCTCCACTCCAAACAACCCACGACTTACGCTCGTGACATTTTAAAATTATCGCAACCTATCACCTAATGTAGAACAGAATCGTTCGTATTTTGTTGTGTTGTCGGTAGATTAACTTGCTCGTGTTTATATATTGGCCATGGGGTAGTCATTGTCTTTCGCTCCCCATGGTTTCGTCCCTGTAGTGTTGTAAAGTAATTAGGGAAGTTTTGTAGAATGTAAGATTTGTTGTAAAATTTTTATATGAATAAAAAAAACACTTTATAATACTAAGAAGTAAAAACAATTTACTGAACTTTCTCGTCAGTGATTAATGGCAACTGATTAAAGTGCCAGAATTACTTCTTATACTCCTCACAGGGATGGTAATCCAGTGCAGCTGACACGCTCCAACACAAGAAGTGACTGTCAACGTTATTTTCACAATGACACAATCAAAATATCAAAAACAATGTACAAGGGGCACTGCCCACTGACTAAGGAACTAACATCACTTTCCTTTCATTGCTACTAAACTTCAGTCAGTTGCCATTTAGTGAAGAAGTCTTCATCATTTCCCCTGGTCTCTCGTCACTAAAATTTACCGAATAAAGATGAATTTGAATCCTTGCTTTATGAAAGAAAGTTTTACGGAGAGAGAAATATATTACAAAGTAAAGAGTTGCGAGCAATATCTTTGCACAAAGACCTAGGACCACAGCATATGGGTTTGAAATTGTAAGTTTTCTAGGGCAAAATCTCTGGAACAATTTATCATTGCATATAAAAGAATTCCGATCTGTAGATTACATTAAAATAGGAAATTAATTTTGGAATTTTTCATGCAACTGTAGATTATGAAGTTACATTTAGGATTATTGTGATTATTTAAAGTGTTTGCATTCAATATTGTTTGGCATTAATTATATTCTAGTGCTATTCCACGCCAACCTAAAAGAAAGTGGTTATTATGTATCATTAGATTATTAGGTAGGGGTAGTAGGGGAGTACCAAAAGCCTTAAAATCCCATATTACTTCGGAAAAGCTGTAAAACTGCCTTTTAATTCAACTGAAAGCGTCGCAAAGCCTTGCCACTCTTAGCACATATCACCTCTGCTCTATACTGCAGACAACTGCCTTTGCTATCATCTTTGTGACCCAAAGAATAACGGAAAGCTGGAAGAATTGCAAATTTTAAGTAGAATTTTCGCCGAAATCATACCATATTGGACAATTATTTGTTGCCTTACCTTCAATTTTGTGATAACTTGACTTCTCAAATAATATTTAGTGAAGAAAGCTGCAAACCTTTGAGAAAGAAAGGAACCGTAAAAACGCCCTTTCAAGACCAAAATAACCGTGAAGCCGTTTCCAGAAACGGCTAGAAGCCGCGAACCTGCAGCCCTTACGAACCCACATTCAGGTGATTTAATTGAAAGGCAAAGAGAGGCTGTTCTCATTGGAGAGTGGAAGTTGATTTATTATGAGTTACATTTAGTATGAATTTATTCAGGATGAATTTTCGGACGGAACGAATTTTTTTAATGCATGGAGATTGGTTGATGACGTCATTTTCCAAATCCTCGGTTTGAAATCAGCCTCATTTTCTTTCGCGCCAATTTGTTCTTTTTTCAAATGGCCTACATGAAAGAAGAAAACATTCGGGCCCAAGAAAAATTAAAGTTTAATCGTGTGAAAGTGACTCAATATTGGTAAAATGACGGTAAGCATAGCTAACATTTCAATAACGTCAACCTAGAAAAAGTTGGAGACAGAGTACACTAAAATGTGTCAACACTGTTAGTTCTTTTTGCTGCCGTCAGAACAAGTTTGCCCAGCCATTGGACGTCTGTCTCTTGTCTGTCTGAATATTATTGTCAAAATGGACACTAAATGGGGGGGGGGGATGAAATTGATATATGACTGGCCCCTAAAAAGTCTTACTGACCCTGTACCTGGAATGGAGTATATCAAGTGTGTTCACTTCCCTACAGTACTGCATTGGAATCAAATTTGCCCTTAATACTAACCAAGTTCAATATTCTCCATGGCATTTGTGCCTCAAAATACTCACACACACCACTGTGAATGATGGATACTTAACTGGTTCTGTGCACACACCGTTTGTTCCTTAGTAGAAGCAAATCCGCCACATTACATGTATAATTGGAACGGTGTATATACCAAATCAAATATCAAATATCTGCCATTGACGTCAAATGAAGTTGCAATTTTCCTTCATTAACTCAAAACCTTACTCAACCTAAAACTGGAACAGTAATAGTGAATTTGTATGCACCGTTTCAGTTACAACCTGATATTCAATTTTTTAAAAGTTTGAATATCAAAGTTCAAAGCTTTGAAGTTTTCAAAGTTTTAAAGCTTTGAAAAAAGTTCCAAAAGTTTGTTATTGGCTCAAAACTAACTTGGATCTTCTTCTTAAATTTATCATATCATACCACATAGAGAAAATTTATGGGAAACTTCCTATTTACAAGCAGTCTCCTGACCTAGATCCAAAATATAAAAACCATGTCTCATATCCATTAGAAAGGGGGATTCTTTTTTACTCAATGTACTACAATATTTTCTTATTTCACAGCGCTTTGGTCGGAGCACCACTGGGTGATGGACCAAAAGACAAGTTTACATCTAACAAAGAGAAGTATGGTTGTGTCTACAAATGTGATTTGAGTGGGACAGATTGTATTAAATTGGATTCAGATGTCAAAGGTACAACAGATAGTTTATGCACAAATTCGTTGTCTTGAATACAGTACTTAGTGGCTAAAACAATAGTTTTATGCTTAAAAATCTCTTCATCCTTAAACAATTCTGCAAACATTGTCAGAAAATCATTGAGCATTTAACAAGCCACATTTTAGTGAAAAACAGATCAACGCAGGCGTGTTGAAGTTTCATTATGCAGACACAAGTGATTCATGGCTGTGAAGAGTAGACTTCCTTACCTTTGTATGCATTTATTCAACAAATAAGAATAGAAAGAGCAAATGGTCTCTGCTGAAGGTATTCTTTAGCCACTGAAATGGCTGTGCCTGATCAAGGCTGTAGCCTTGAAATTTCTTAATTTCCAAAAATTTCCAAGTTTTCCTTTCCCAATGTCCAATGCTAGGGGGCACATGGCCCCCATCCCCAGCTATGATACTTCTGAGGCCATGGCTATCAACTGGAAAGGGTTCAAGGTTGTTGAACTACTTGCTGTCAATGCCCTTCACAAAACAGAACTTTGACTTTCCTTTCAGCTGGCAGTACAGAGAACAAGACTTTGCAATGGATGGGAGCATCGATCCTCTCATTTGGACCAGATCAAGATATTGTGGTATGATAAATACTTCTCATGCGTTCTGTTATCATAAACATACCAGGCTGACCAAATGACCTTTCACATGTCTGAAAATTCATCATGTGGAGGATACTTTAAGTTGGAATATTTGAAAGGTTTGTTAGATTAAAAGCTGAAATATTTCTTGCCATTTCCCTTTTATTTTTTGAAGATCCTATAGAGAAAATTATTTAGTGGACTTCCTTCACTTCAGTTTGCATGAGCCTCATTTTTAATGTTCAATCACTCACATGGAAAGAATCTAGTCTGCTGTATCAACTGCATCAGCATTAGCAAAATTATAAGATTCATTTTACCTTAGATTCAACCTCCAAAATAAAAGTGTTTGTCATTTTTCTTTGCACTGAAAACATAGGTAAGATTTAATCTAGCAATTTGAGTGACTTTGAAATGCGTGAAAGGAGACCTAAAACCTAGGGGGTACTTGACTAGGGAAATGACAGGGGTGTATGGAAAATCTCTCCATAACCTGTACTCTGTTGCATAAAAATTCCCCAAAAGTATACCCTGTCGCATAAAATTTTTGCCAAAAGTATACATTATCCATTGTTTCAAGAGAGCTCTCAGCAACGTCTTTCCACACGATACCCTGTCGCATAATTTTTATCAGAAAAGGACACCCTGTCGCAGGCCATTTCGTAAGGAATTTACCATCAGGGCGTCTTATCACCCTCGCAGATAAGACGGCGAGGGCCGTCACTCCCATAAAATTTTCTTGTGTTTATGCTTTGTGTACTGGCTAGCAATGAAACCTTTGAAAGCCTTGTTCTTGCAACGAGGACTGCCTTCCTTTACCAGACTTTTGAGGAGAGGAGTCAGCAAACAAGCTATAAAATTTTTCGTTACAAAGCTGTGAAAGATTTTATTCCATTTGCTTGTAATATTCTTCTTCCTTGCTCCGTTATTTTGCAAAAGTTAAGAGAGGGTCAAATCAGTTAGGCCAACCAATTTCCTGTTGTCCCAATTAATTGAGTATGAAGCTTCCACAAAAGAAAGCGATTAGGGTAGCAGATGTGGCCCCTGAAACGAAACAACTGAGGCACTTTAAAAGTTCTATCGGAACACTTTACTCATACTCAAAGCAGTTCTGTCCTACTCTAAATACCAGAGGAGAGCTTCAGAAAGTTACATTGGAGAAACGTTTTGCAACAAAGTTAGATTACTGTAGCATTCTTCTTGTTGTTGTTGCACCTTGATCATCAAAAAACATGTAGTCAAACTGGAAACCTCGACAGAGAGCCCCCCCCCCCCGCGCTCCCTTGATGAAAATTACGAACATTCTCCTCACACAAACACAGTTCATTCCTCTGAAGGATCAAATCTTTATGACAACAAACGTAATATGATTTGATACCTTGTAAAAATCGCTTTTCAAATCTCGAGTGAAATGGAAAAATATTTCAATGCAATTTCATTACAGACGTGTGCTCCGAGATACATGTCAACCCCCTGGTCAAGTGCATGGCTTCAAGGTCGTTGCGCCCTCTTCAATGGCAAAGATTTCACTCGCAAAAGTTATTACTGGAACCCAACAAGCCAACGTAAGTCAAATCTTGATATTTTATCATCATCAAGTGAACAGATAGAATCTACTGAATGCCTTGTGCATTTTCATCAGGAGAGGATTCATGAACAGCTGATACCAAGATGACCGAATGAATCTGCTGCTTTGGTTTGTTTACCTCACTCAGTATATTTGAGCATGGGATGTTTGAATACACATGGATATGTACGAAGATTGATTGTGATGCCTACACTTTGGCCTCTGACGAGGATATACGCTGTTCAATCCTTGTGCACATTAACATGGCCGAATAATTTTTTTCAGAGAAAACGGCTTAACAAAATTTTATGATCTGCGCGTTTAACTTTTTTGAGGCTTTAAGTGCGTTTAAGTGCGTTTAAACCCCGGATATTAAACGCCCACATCATACTCACTGAGGGTTTAACTTGAACGCGCTTGGATAAACGCACTTAAACGTACTTAAACGCGCAGCGAGTACCATGCTTTAGGAGCGACTGTAGCGCGACAGTAGAGCGACACTTGAGATATACGTCGCTCCGAATGTGTCGATCCTAATGTGAAGATAATAACATTCCTGATATCTTTTGTCGCCTAGCAACAAAATCATTAGAGCAGGTCCTTTAGGTTTGTTCTTCGAATAACAACGAGCCAAAGCATGCTGAAAAACTGATGCAATCGATTTTGGGAATGCAAAACATAACAAAGTCTAGGCAAGTAAAATGCCTAAACTTTATCAAGGGTATAATTTTACTATCATTTATCGTGAAAAATGAAAAACGTCAATCAAAAACCCAGTCATTACTTAGCTGTTCGGGAAATACCACATTTTTGCAATATCACACAACTGAGTTCGGAGTTCAGTTTGTGTACCTTGTACAGAGATCAAGCGATATCATTAACTGATAGGTTTTGTTTTGGTTTCACTCGATTTACAATCTTAGAACACATCCTAGAGGTTCTGTGTCAGACCAGCTCCGACAGAATAAACCCTTTGCTATTTCAGTCGCTTCTGGCAAATTCCCCGTTATTGGAAGATATACGCATGCTCCGCCTCGCTTTGAATAGGAAAATTATGAAGTTCTGCGCTTGGGAAGAGCGACGTTTAACTTGAAGTTGCTCGTCGCATAATGCGACAGGATCTGTCGTTCTCAATACATTCTGCTGCTTATTTCACCTTATTTCAATCTGCCGAACTTAATTAAGTTAAACGCATGAGAAGAGCGACGTTTGACGTAAGCCTGATTCGCCTAAGCAAACAGCAGCGTGATGGGTGAGGGGGACAAAATCTTCATAAAATGTCGATTTGCGCAGGAGTCCAACACTTTGAAAGAGAAGACTGCGGGTTTTTTATAGCGATTCAAACTCCACTATTCAAAACCCATGACTAGTGTCCATGCTTGTTCCATTTAATCTTGTGAACAAATTCCTTGCATTTTGATTACTTTTATCTCTATTTCTTGTCTTTAGAATCGAAAGGACGTGATCGTTATGGGTACAGTCTTGCTGGATTTAGCTTAGCAAAAGGGACCAAGAATAGGCCGCATGTCATTACTGGAATTCCTGGATCAAGATACTTTTTAGGTTAGTTTAGTTCTTTTTGTGCATCTCAGCTGCTCCCGGCTTAGAGACATTATCCAACAGAATAAAGGTCTAAAAACAAAAGAGAAAAAGCTTGCTATGGCCGCCCAATTACTTGATTTGATGTTTGAAATGCTCTTAAACGAAGCATCTGGTTTTTTTGTCAATAGGTCTACTCGTACGCTAATTTTCCTGCAGCAGGAGGTTAAAGTCATCAGACTCCAGTTTTTATTTATCTAGACCTTCTCCGAGTCCATTCCATGATTTATCAGCGCTTATGAATATTATCACTTCTGTGAGGGCTCCTTCGCAGCGTACTCTTCGTTGCTGGCACCCATGTAGAGGTAACTACATTCCTTAGCGCTGATAAAGCACGGAATAGACTTGGAGCAAATCTATTATTCATCTAGATTTGGTGTTTGTTTATGTTATACAGCAGAGCGCAAAAAATGGAACTATCATGATTTTTCCAAAGGTGTTTGAATGTCACCCACAGAATGTGAAACCTGTTTACTGTCACCCAAAAAATCACCAAAATCTAAGCTAGCTACCCGATCTTCAACAATTTCTCGTTTTTATGTTTTCATCAAAGGCTAACTCATTCCTACCACTCCTGGGCACATTTGTTGAAGACGAAGTTTATAAATAGGTGAAATGCTCAAATTTTTTGTTTTTCAAAAAGGAAAAAGTACTTCACCCAACTTTCAAATTCGCTCTCATTTCTTGTTTCGAAATCAGGATCCCAATCTGTATGGCTTCTAATGTAATGCGAAGCTACAAAATTGATTTTCAACAATGGATCAACAAGTTTAGATAGAGCGTATGTTTGTGTATTTACCGGAAATTTAGGGAGTTCCCGCAAAGCCTTTTTCCTGTTGTGGATGAGAGGGAAAATCAAGATAAGTCGTCATTTTTCATTCTTGTTATTCTTTAACGGTTACATGTCTTTTCATATTGCTAGGTGGCCTGGTCTTTCTAAAACTTTCAGTACTAGGACAATCAGATGGCTCTAGATATTTTCAAGTGACTAGTACGAACAGATTGTCTGATGGTAATTACATGGGTAAGTGCCTAATTTGTTTTTATTTCACATCTCTCCCATTTTGAGTGTCTCAAACTTTAGCGAGTGCTTCAGAGAAAAGTTGTACCTTCTGGACGATTGAAGAAACTCATCTTATTGACTGCTTCAAAATATTGCTTTACTTCATCGACAAAAGTATATTTCTATGGACAAAAGTCTCACATAGAATAGAAAACAGTTTTGGAAGTAAGGCAAGTTGCAAGTGCCGGCGTAACTTAAAGCAACAGAGAGGATTTTACGATAAAAGTAAATTTTTACCATTTACAATCACAAAAAATCCTCAAAAGTTGACGGGCCAAATTGGAAAGGCTAATTGTTTCATATTCGCTAGTTTCATTCCACACAAAAATATCAAACCTTTTAAATTCTCTTTAGGGTATGATGTTGCTTGGGGAGACTTCTCTGGTGTTTTTTATGGAGGTAAGTAATGCTTGATCAGTGGTAAGCCCAATGACTCAGAAATTTTAAAAACGACCTCTATCTTGCTATTACTGTTTTTTTTCTATCAATATCAAAAGATTAAAACACAAAAATTTGTTACATTCTACTGTGCCATTCAAAGCAGGGATAGACACAAGGTCATCTGGTCCCCACTTTGGATGGCACTTACAATTCTAATACTTTAGCAAAGAAAAGAAAGGTATACTCCAAGGTAGCTTTGTACCAAATAATACAAAAACCCAAAAATTTTATTTTGTTGCAATAAACCCTATTACTGTTGCATTGTGGTCATGTATACCGCTTCTTTGCTTCTGTTATCGTAAGCTCAAACTTGGAGATGAAATGCTGCCAACAGTGATGGGTTGTATTGTTTCTTTATCCATGTGCATTGTCATAGAAAGGACTACTAATTTCAGCGTACAAAACAAGACTTGTGACATCTTTTATATCAAATCGTTTTCTTGCAGATATGGTTGCAGGTGCGCCGAAAGGAAGCAAGGGTAAAGGAAAGGTATGTATTGTATACATTGTATTGAGATAGCTAGCTTGTATCAAAAATTATTCATGTCACATTAGTGGCTCATGGTATTCCACAGTCGATGGGGAATTAGCTTGAAAATGTTTTCTAAAGATAGTTTGAAAATGGCTGATTTAACAAGCAGATTCAAGTTGTTTGTAAGCATTTCTAATATGGAATATTCTGTGAAATTTAAATGGCAAAGGTGAAATTGTGGTGTTTAGTGCCAAGTGTTTGGATCGCTGAAGTAGCTAATCGCTAATCGAGTCCGCGGCCCCTTGTCATGATGCTCAAGTGGTGGGGCCCTACCGGGTATCGAACCCATTCCGCCGGAGTGTTCTGGCTGCAAAGTCAGAGGATTACATCACAGCACGACAATACCTCCCAATGTTATGTTCACATTAAAGTCTGCATTGGTGAAGAATTCATTTCTTAAAATTTGGGGGGACGGGGGATCGAAATCTCTTTTTCTTCACCGTATATCCTTTTTCATTTTGGTTATTTTCAGGTCCTCATTTATCAAATGGGTGGATATGGAAAGATTCATCAGGTCATTGAAAATTCAGATTCACAGACAGCAGTAAGTTATTTTCGAATTATTTATTCACCAAGTGCTTATTTGAAGATGTAGATTAGTCACAGAGACCTAAATGAAGTGGGTTAGTACCGGATAAGCATTTTGATTTGCTTGGATTGGTTTCAGAGAATATCAAAATTGAGGCAAGGAGCGGAAATTTTCTTGAGATGAAATTGTTTCAGATGAACTACATCGAAATGTCTTTAAGCAAGGTTTGTTTGCTGGAAAGTCTCTGCATACGTTTCATGAAGCTTTGACCAAAGTTTCAAATTGTGCAAATGATTCTAAAACAAACTTTGATAGGCCTAAAACCATCGTACTATTACAGTTTTCGAGTAAAAGTGATGTGATAAATATATTGTTTGGACTAAAGAAGAAGGTTATAAAGATTTTTCATGAAATCATTCCATGTAATTTGTCCTCTTGCAGACTGGGTCAAACTTTGGTGCTGTCGTATGCACGGTGAATTTGAACAACGATATGTGAGTACGGTCTGTTTGATACCTTTGCCGAATGATAACCTTTCCTCACTCATGTTGTGAAGCCTCTCTGCACTTCAAGGTAGTAAAGAACCCTTGGTTTCAGCCTTCACGCAGTGAGCGATTCCGCAAAAGATGGCGTCGGGGTGCGTTGCATTTTTAACAGAGTCAGTGGTGGTTCTATAGAGGTTCGATCATCAAACACAAAGCACTTTGGTCAGGCTCCTCCCCGACGCCATCTTTTTTCGGAATCGTCTATTGCGATTCTTTGAAAGTTGCAACTCAGTTAGTTTACGACAATTATCCTAAGGATTTTACCCTTAGTTCAATATTTGTATTTCTCTTTCAGGAAGCCTGACGTTTTAGTGGGTGCACCACTTTTTACAGCAAAAGAATACGAGGAAGGAAAAGTCTATGTCTATTTGAGCGATGCTAAGGTAAGCCTGACAAATATCGAACATAAGCATACGGGAAGATGACATTCCCGGGGGGTGCTCATTAACTTTCAATACGAGGGCTTCCGTGCCAATATATGGGGAACAAAATCATACATTAAATCAATATTTGGGGTCTGTGAGTAGCAACATAGAGAAATATTCAATACCTTGGGTCCATAAATCTGAAGAAAGGAAATAATTGTGCAGTGCCGTCTGATTCATTGCAGTGGTCTATTCAATAAATGTCGTCATAGGAGCCCCAGAATTGGATAGAAATATTTGGGGGTTCCAAAACATTCGACTCATTATTTGGGGTCAAGGAAAGAAATTGTGGCAAGGACTTTTTTACAGAAGTTCGGGAGTACCCCCCTGGGATGAATTCTACTTGATACAAAATGCCATGGTTTACTGATATTCTGCCTGAGTCAGAGGATTGTTGCTGGAAAAAGCTTATTTTTGTTAATGTTTCCAGTGTTAGAGGGGCTACAGGCCCCAAGCCCTCTGACTCGTACGCTTATGGTATCCAATTATATGTGCCATCCATTGCTTCTGACGGTTATGTGACATGCTGAAACGTAGAGTCATGTCTTCTTCGTTATCTTTTGCCAGTGAATGGGATTCGTGAGTGCTCAAAACAAAGACTATATATTTTAGTACAAGAACTCTATATATGAAGCAAGAAAAACTTTTGAAAGAGGGATTCTCTACAAAAACTCTTTCCATGAGTTTTATACTATTTAAGAGAAACTTAGCTCAGTACAAGAAAATTACGACAACTGATTTCGAGAAAGAAACTATATTTGGGAAACTTTTTTCGCATGTTTTGTTCACTGTTACTTGAAAATACTGAAGCAATTTATTAAAAGAAGCATAGAGTTTCATAAATTTGGTTGTGAAATTTGCACGAAGGCTAAGGAGATGTAAACAATGTAGTCCTGGCAATGTAAACACCGAGCATTTGAGAAAATAAATGAACAAATCTCCAAGTTTTTCATTGCTCAGGATATGAAAATGTTATTCTTTTCATTCCAGGGAACTGTCAGCCTGGTTGGTTCGATGGTTGGTGAGACCAAGGGTGCCAGATTCGGTTCAAGCATTGTCTCTGTTGGTGACTTAAATAAAGACGGGTTTCCAGGTAACTGGCTGCATTTTTAGTACATTACAATTGATTTATTTGATTTAGGAAATTTCTCTGAGGCTATAAAGATATGAAATAGATTGGACATATTGAAATATTTTCCTTCAGCCACCTTCTTGATATGGAACTCTTGCAATCCGTGTCTCATCATGATTTTAGGAATGATATTTGTACATTTCATTGAACGACTAAGCCGTTTGTTTAACATTTTCTTGCGACATGTCACTGCAAACCGTCAGATAAGATCCGAAAAGACCGTTTTTCTGCATGATCCGAAGAAGAAACAGCGAGAATTCAACCCAAGCTTTTAGACAACTGGCAACACTACTAAGTGTAGAATTGGCTCATCATACAAAATCCAACTTTCTAGGTAGACAAGTTTTGGTTTTTGTGGCTATTTACTTTTTACCATACGGAACAGTTTGCAGTTTAAAAGTGCTATCTTCCAATTTTTCTGCCACTAAAAGCTTTAGAGTCGATTTTTTACAATATTAACTTTGTTTAATTGTTAACTTCTTTTGATAACGTCTTGCAGACATTGCTGTTGGGGCACCATATGGTGGTGATGATGGGAATGGAGCAATTTATATCTATCATGGGTCTGCCACTGGATTAGGAAACAATTTTCAACCTGTGCAGGTATAATGATACGATCAGTATCTTTCTGCATGTCCTTCTACATGGTAACTCAAAACTTAAGACTCTCTAGCACTTTCTTTTCATGTAGGCCTTCCCTGGTGGTAATCACTTTTCTTGTAACTGATCATTTTCCAAGAGAATATTACTTTCCCGAGACCTGCTTTTCTAAGGCCCCGTCCACACGTATCCGGATCTTTTGGAAAACGCATCTTTTTTTATCCGTTTTGGGTTCGCGTCCACACGGAGACGGCGTTTTCGGTCACCGAAAACGAAGCTTTTCGAAAACGCTCTCCAGAGTGGATCTTTTTGAAAACGCCGTTTTCCTGTTGTCGTGTGGACGGGTGAAAACGGAGCTTTTCGAAAACGCTGATGTAACAGCGTCAAGTTAGCACCAAACAGAGCATGCGCTTGGTTCTTTGGGATCACGCGAGGGCATGTTGCTTGTCTGTTTTCTTTTATCGAAGTTCTAATGTCGAATATCGTTATCGAATATCGAATTTTACTTTCGAATAGCGAATTTCGAATGTCACAGCGTTTTCGTGTGGACAGGGATATTTTTGAAAACGGTCCTCGTGTGGACGCGGATCTTTTTTTATACGGATAAAAAAGATGCGTTTTCAAAAAGATCCGGATACGTGTGGACGGGGCCTAAAATGCTAAATGACTTATTGTTGTTATTCTATGGCCTGTCAGAAGCTCGTCTTGTAATTGTACATTTCATGGGTGAATTGACAGAAAATGCTAATTGTAAGTCAGTTGGTGTAGGTGCCACACAGTTAATATTATCCAAATCTATTGATGTTGCTTCATTATTTTCCGTCCCAGAAAATCTACGCAAAAGACTTCAACCCTCTGCCATCCGCATTCGGTCAATCTATGTCTGGTGATTATGACGTTGATGGCAATCAGTACCCAGGTAAAGTCGTGGTTTCTCATCTAAAAAGTTATATCTGAACTCTGTTTCAACAGTCTTCACGCTTTTTGTTATTTTGTGCTAAATGGAATTTGATAAAACGGCAGGTTTTATCTCAAAAGACGCGTTTGCTGAATTTCAGTCTTCCTGAAATGCATTTTAAAACGAATTATGACAAATTCATATCACCTCTGCAACTATGTACGTTTTTCCCCGTTTCCCTTGTGAGTCTGTTTCACATTTGATGTGAGGCACATGATGGTCAACAAACATTCATCCACAAATCGACGGTATTTCTGACCAACGATGTCGTGAAGCATCCTTGAAATGACAGCATACGCGCAAGATGAGGAGCGGTGGGGACTTTCGGGGGATGGATGGCAGCAGCAGTACTGTTGCTGTTGTTCTCTCGTCTGTGGCTCCTGTCGCCCGGCATCATGCGCCTATGCTGCTGGCCAGACATCCAATGTGGAACAGATTCCAGTATTTAATCTTAGTTTAGTTTAATTTAATTATCTATTTACATGTGTTTACGTTCATGGCCACAGGCTAGTCATTGTGTCTTGCTCCTTATGGTCACGTCCCTGTAGTGTTATTTATTTGTATAGTAATTAGAAACCATAGTAGAATGTAGAAGTAGCATGTATTGTAATTCTTAATGTGGATAGAAAAAATTTAAAGTATATCTTTGTCAGCACTCTTATTGTTTTAGAAATAAAACGTCATTTATTATCAAATTTCTAGTGTTGCTATTTAGAACTATACAGCAATCTCAATTCATGAAATGAAAAAATCTTTCATATTGCCAACATCAAATTGGCCCAAGCAATTACTTTCACACAAGCTGGTTTCCTTTGCACGCTGTTTCATCAATTTTGATTCGGTTTTCTATTCATCAAAGTAAAGAAGAGAGGACTTATTTTCTGTACTGTAAAAATCCCAAGGATTGAAATATTTTAGAATTTGAAAAGATTCTGTATGCTTGCTGGCAGTTTGAAAAATTTGAGGTACTTGTTGTAAATTACATTGCCAATCAATTTTGAGAATTTAGTTTTACCGCTCTATTTTATATTTAAATGAAGAATTTGGTATTCGTCCTTCTTGGTTAGATGATAGATAATTGACTTCCCTAACAGTGTTCCGCTAGGATTTTACTGGAAACATGCAGTCTTTTAGTCGTTTCAGTGTTGACAGGTGTCATGTTTCAATTTCAGTTTATATATCCGCTCTTCTTTCCAGACATTGTCGTCGGCAGCTTCGTTTCAGGTCACATACACGTGCTCAAGTAAGTGCATTTCTTTAATCCCTCTTTTGCCTGTATTCAAATGATTCAAGTTTCAAGCAATGTGGTAATAGAAAAGGGTTACATCAAAATATTCCAGATCAAGCAAATGAAGTTCATTGAACGAAACTGAATATTCTTGTAGAATGAAACATGTATTCGATCTAAGCATCAGGTTGACTTTTTCATTGTTATTTGATAGAATTTGAAACCATATTTTAACCCATGTAAAGAGAGCTGATCTTCCAAATGTCTGCCTTGCTTATGAACGCAAAGAAAATATTCGCTTGCCGCTGAAGGCTGTGTTACTAAGCGATAGTTTTGTTGAAACTATGTGGAGTCTGCTTGGTAATTAGTAATCGGAAGAATGGTGCTCTTCTCCGAAAGCAAAAATTACAGACCGCAGAACCATGGACCACGGAACTACGAAAATAATAAGGAACTAAGAAGGAATCGTGGAGCTGAGTAGGAGAGTGGCATCAATGGATTAGAATTTGTATTTTTTCAAATTCTAATGTTTTAGAAGGTGACCTCTTTTATAATTCTGAATTATATGCTTAATTATTTTCTCGTAGGAGTAGACCCATCCTTAAACTGCAAGGGCAACTTACACTAAATACCACGCAAGTTTCTCTCTCCACAAAGAAAGGATCTAGCTGCAAAAGTATTGGCAGTGTTGGCTATGAATGGTAAGTGAATTAGGGTAATTTCTCATTCTGTTGTAATAACCTCCGAGGTTACAAAGGTGCTGATTGTATGGATATTTACGAAATAGCGAAATTTTCAAAGTTGTGTATCACATTTGGTGTCAGGACTTGTGAATTTGTGATAATGCAAAACTTGCTCATGCAGAACTCTTTGATTGTTTTTACTCTTGGATACTTTTGGCTGATGTCTATTTTGGCTGATAGACTTTATACATCTTGATTGCAGTATCTCAGTGCAGTTCTGCATGCAGTACGGTGGACTTCAAGTGCCTACTGAAATTGGTGAGTAAGTACGTAGAAAACTTCATTTTCAATTATTTGAATTCATAAGGTTAGCTCAAGCGTGATTAAAAATAAGATTTCCGTTCTATTTCATTTGTACTGCACAGTAGTTTCAAAAGTTGGCGTAGAAAAGCTCACTTACCGCAGATCTTGAGGCAAGGTTTTAGGGCCAAAGAACAACAATGTTTGCAGTAAATACTTCGATATTTCACCGCTAAGTAGCAATTTTGGACCTACTCCGCTATTTTCTTACTCTGACCATAGATAAGTCCCTATTGCAATATCGACGTTACGGTTGTCTCTAAAAATCAACTGCAATGGCATCTCAATAATCTAGAATCAACGCATGATCTAGCATAATCTATTTGGATCTCAGCAGACAAACTTTCACCTCCATTTACCGAGTGAAAGGAAAACACTCAGGGTTTCTACCTTGGAGAAAAGCAACGGGGATGTATCTGCTAGGAAGATATTTATGATCCTCTCCTGTAATATACGTTAGAGAAAATGACACTTATATTGGAAAATACCAATCTCTTTAGCAGGGAATTGTAATTTTTTACGTCAGATCTGATCTCTTCTCGAAAATGTAGCTTCAATGGACATACCTGTGCCAGAATGAAAACCTACAAGGTATCAGGTATAATTCCTTTCCATAATTTTCAACCGAAAATGTGGCCCTTTTAGCAGGCACATCCCCAGGTTTTCAATGTATAAAGTAGATTCCCTGGGGGAATTATGATTAGTGATTGTGACTTGTTCCTTCAGCAAGTCGCAGAAATTGAAATTTGAAGGTTATTCTATGATGAAACTTATACGAATTTAAGCTAAATATCAGAAAATGCATCCACTTTCTCTACATTGACGATTTGTTTGCTTCTACTTAGATATGGAGGTGGCACTTGACTTAGATAAAGGCAAAGCTGGAGCAAAGCGTGCTGTTATGGCTGATGGTGCAAATATACAGAGTTCCAAAAAGTTTAACATAAAATACCAAAAGGGGACAAATAAATGTCAGGAGGAGGTCATATATGTAACAGTAAGTTATATCTTACGTGTTAAATATCATTTGGATAGATAGTGGCAACCAAGATGTGAACACTTTTCTTCTAAGCATTACTCTGTATGTTTTTAACTCGTCACTAAAGACTGATTTCCAGTCAGCGAATTTTCTGAATTGGATGAAATTTCATTATTTACAACAGAAAATGCCGCTCTGAAACTGAATGGAAAAATGCAACTGAACGACCTCTCATTGTGTAAAATTGCGCTCACTCGGGAAATTCCACTGACTAAAATGAAGAGGTATCTTTACAAGTCAGCAAGATCTAAAAGGTCCCTCATTGGATCATTCCAGCATCCTGTAGAATAACAAACATTCTGTGACAACTGGGGACAGAAAGTAGGATGGTATTAAATTTCTAATTAGGCACACTGCTCTGGTAGTTACAAGACACAGTTTGATCTAATGTCGCTTATCCATACGTTGGTACAAATTTATGTCATCTTGCTGTATTCTTATTTTTCGTGAATTTTGTAGTATGTTTGGTTCTATTGTGTCACACTGATTGACCCAAAAATTTAAATATTGTGAAACATGTCGTATATACGGACAACTCTGTCTTGACTAGAGAGACTAATGTCGACCAGAAGGCTTCACGCAGTGACATCAGAATAATTTCACCGCCGAATAATGAAAGCAAACCTCTCGTGACTCAACTGGGCCAAAAGCTCCCATAAAGACCTTTTTTAAATAATACGTAGTGTAGATCTTGGTTGGAATCGACTGCTTAAAGGAAGTGCTATCTGAGGCTGCCTTCACAGGATGCCGGCAAACTTCGAAAACGGTGCAAAATGTGACGGTAGCAAAATTTGAGCTAGCATTCACACGATGCCGGGACAATTTGAAAATGGTAGGAAATTTGACGGTAAAAAACTCGCTGGAAGACCTTGAAGCCAAAGAAATGTACCTACACCCTAAGAATTGACCAGTCTCGCTTAAAAATCGTCGAAAGATGTTCTGTTTTTATCATTGTGGAGTGTTCATACGGTGCTGTTTCCAAAATGTGCCGGTTCGAGTTCCATTTTCAAAATCTACCGTTTTCGAACTTTGCTGGCAAAGAATGTGCCGTTTTCATCTGAACGGGATGCTTATCCGTCACATTTCTCACCGTTCTCAAAGTGTGCCGGCGTCGTGTGGACGACGTCTTATTTTTGCCAGCATTTGACAACCACAAACCACATACCACTTTTTTCTATTCCTGCTCTTCTTTTCAGAAAGACCCGAAATCAATTAGCGCTGCAATAACAGTTGACACGGGTTACAAGTACATTGAACCAAAGAGTGGATGCAGTGCTGGCATATGTCCGGTCCCAGAATATGAACAAACCGGAGCGAAATCATACAACAACGAAAAGGAGGTTTGTCATTTGCTGCAGGGTTATTTGCTTTGGGGCCTATTTTGAAATTGCTCTCTCTCTCAGAGAAAATCGTATTTTTGTTAATAACAGATTTTATGTGAGTTGAAAAGTAATTCAACTATAAGAGGATATGACTTGTTTTATCATAAAAATCGTGAGGTGAAATTTCTGCTACATGGAAAGTGATTTTTGACAAAAAACGTGTCATTTTTGAAGTTGTCTTCATAGTGCTGAATGTAGAAATGAAGTTTTCATTTGATATGGGGCTGAGGACAATATCTAGCACTGAATATTGTTGAATTTTCGCTCGAAATAGCGTCACATAGGCACAGGGGTCTCCAGTATGAAGGAGGCGCTGACAAAATTTTGTCCATCTGGAAGTTCCCGTCCGACAGACAGACTGCATGCACTTGATGTGTGCACATGCCAAACGAATGATCATTTTCAGCGAGAAACTGCATCAAAATCGAATCCTGAAGATTTGAGCGATACATAGATACAAAAGTTCCACAGAAAAGTACTTTATACCAGCACAGAGATGCAAATGAAAAGAATGCATTAAAATTTCACTTTCTATCTAGCCCGTCTGACAGATAAGGAATACTTGGATTCCTGCAGAACTGGGAGGGTCAAATGCAGACCCATTTGGTCTATTTTTATAGGCAGCCATGTCTTTTAGATAAGTTCATAACCGAGGCAGCTATACACGTTAAGGTTTGCGTAGGCAGAAGCTCTAAAGTATGAAATGTCCATCCGACAGATTTTGGAATTGCAAAATAGGCCATTTTTAGTTTCGGGTTTGTAGCGATGGGATATTGACAAGAAAGAATGTTATTTGTTTGGCATTTTCCTTTCCTTTAGATAGCAATACTGGGATCCGTAATGAATCTAAATTCAGGAATTAAATTGAGCCACTCATTCATTCATATTGGAGTTTGTCACCATTTATAGATTTATCGAAGAATTATTAACGGATGCTTTTATTTCTATCCTAAGGTTACCTATCTTCGTGACTGTGGAGGAGATGACGTTTGCAATACAAATCTCGTTGTCGATACATATATTGCCCTTAAAGAGTGAGAGCCTTATTTTGTCAGTTCTCTGTAACACATAGCGTTTGATGAAGTAGGAATTTTGTGGGAGGGCAGAGGCATAAACTTTCAACTTCAGCGTTTTCCCCTGTAACTTTCAGTTTTTTATATAGCATTTAAAGTTATGTAAAAATTTCTTGAATAACTCTGGTTTCTAAAATCCTCAAAAGGTGCAATTTTTTATTGATCCATTAAATCAATTATCTAAGGACTTTCAAGGCAAATATTAAGACATAAGAACCCATAGTCGACCATGATCATTTGTGCGTAGAAGGAAAGCAAGGGAAAGAAAATTGTGCCACTAATAATCATGGTAGGCGATTGGCCTTTAATACAAACCCTTGTCGACATTTTTTGTTTGTCAATTTTGCTTGGACTTTCCCTAAAACGATTATGTTTCTCTTCCTAGACGTTCGCATTCTCCAATTCCTGCAAAAATTAGGCTTTTCTTTATAAGCTATTATTGCTATTATCATTACTCTCGAAACTTTTGAACTTTTGCATGTGTTTATCCCCGTGTTGGCTTTTATTTCAATGTAAGTTGGGCGTTCTTGTCAGGCTTGGTATGGATTCAATCGCTTGGCTCTTCTTTACTGTATTGTATTCATCTTAGGTTATAAATTCTCGGTTGCTTGTTTGCAAAGTTAGGCTGATGAAGTTTCTTTATCGAAACGTACAATTTTAATAGTGTGTGAGGTTTTTATTTTAATTATTATTATCAATTTCCTTTTCGTTGGCTTACAAAAAATGATAGCTAAAAGTGGATAGCTAATTTATTTCAAGGTTAAAATTTTAAAGACAAATGTTTAATAATGTTACATGCTCTTGTACAAAGTGCATGTATCAAATCTTAGTTCATGTTTACTAGTTTACGTTTCTCTCTTTTTAGTGGATTGAACGAGATACAATATGGAAGCATCGATAACTTCAAGCTAAATGTAAAAGTTGAAAACAAGAAAGAAAATGCTTTTCTTGCAAAGATGACTGTTGAATATGCAGATGATTTCGCTCTGATCGGTGTGCGCTTCAAGGATGTAAGTATGGTTATTTCTCTATTGTTCAAAATTTCTGCAGAAAACTGCTATCAGACGATCAAAAAAAAAGATCAATAATTTAATAGATATTTCTACTCTTTGTCAATGATTCAGTTCTTAAAGATGATAACTGCCAGCTGCTTTCAATTGTAGGGTGTTAAATAACATGAAGAAAAACTTTCTTCTGAACCATGCATTTTAGGCAATATTGTAAATGTTGTAAAAGTGGCAAAGTTTGTTGTTGTTGTAAATTTATTTTAATTCGATATATATACAATAGTTAACAATATATACATTATTTCAATATATACAAGTTAACTAATCAAAATCGAATATACAAAGTAAAGAAACAAAATTAAAGATTTTCTAAATTTACAAAATAGTTGGTAGGCAAGCACAGGCACTACATTTGCAGTTGGGACCGTCCCATTTTTTTATCAAAACCTTGAAACTTTTCAGATTTTCTGCTGATTTCAGTTCGCTAGGTAAGCCATTCCAAATCTGCGGCCCAATGGACTTAAGACTTTTGGACCCAAAAGTTGTTTGATTAGGCCTAAAATGGGCCAAATTATTTGCATTTCTTAAAGAATAAGTTGAAGAGCGTAGTTCAAAAATGCTCTGCATAAATGGTGGATTCAAATGATTTAGTGTTTTGAATATTTCTATGCAAAGGAGTCTTTGGCGAGCAACGTGCATCGTGCATTTACTCGATCTCAAAAGCAAATCATTATACGAACTTGTATGATCATTATAGAGAAACCTTAGGGCGCGTTCTTGTAATTTTTCTATCTTCTGCAATGATTTGGAAGATGAGAAATACCAAACCAACGGGCAATAATCGAAATTTGAATATACGAAACTCTGAACTAGGATCTTTTTCTCCTGAAAACCAATGAACGTCTTTAATCTTTTGAGTACATTTAATTGTGCTGCAGCTTTTTTGCAAAGATTCGAAATATGTGGATCAAAATCCAGTCTATAATCCAAAGTGACTCCTAAAAGTTTCACAGTCTCCTCAGATTTTATTATTTTACCATTAATGTTAATCTGTTCTCCACTGGTATTTGTTTGATTTTTTCTGAGCAATAAAGCATGGAATTTTTCAGGGTTGGCGATCATTTCATTTTGTTCTAACCAGGTTAGAGCAACTCCGGTTTCTTTTTCCAAAGTATTGATAAGATCAGGCATGCTTTTGGAGAAATAAGTGAGAGTATTATCATCAGCATAATTATAGAGAGTTGCCGGTTAACGAAAAGGAATAAGTCGTTTATATAGAAATTGAACAGGATTGGGCCTAGCACAGATCCTTGGGGTACACCAGATATGACCTCAAGAAAAGAACTGTATGTATTATTTATCCGAACGCTTTGTTTTCGTCGCTTGAGATACGAATAGGTCAGGACAAGTGCATCTTCATCGAATCCATATGCATGTAGTTTGGCAATAAGCAAGTCATGTGGAATGCAATCAAACGCTTTGGAAAGATCCATCAGGACTGCTCCTACAAGGTAGTCGTTGTCGAGGTTAGACCGCCAGTCTTCTATCAGCCGTACTAAGACATGCTGGGTACTATATGCTCGTCTATAGGCCGAAATAAAAACAGAAAGTGTGTTATCTAAGTGTTGAGTCAATTGCTGCTTCAGGACTTTTTCATATATCTTAGAAAAGGTATTAAGAACACTAACTGGACGGAAATTTCTTTCCACAGTGCGATTTGGTTCCCCCTTATCTAAAGGGCAGACCGCTGCCTTTTTTGCATCGTCTGGGAATCTAGAATTTCGAATGCTACAGTTTATTGCCATAGTTAATGCGGCTGAGAGTTCATTAGAAGCTAGAGATACGAGCTTCGGCGGTATTTGATCCTCACCAGTGGATTTTCTACCATCCAGGGATTTTAATAGCTCTATAACTTCTTGATTGCCTATTTCATGAAACGAAAAGGTGTTCAATACTTGTTCTGGATTTTGAATGATAGCTAGGACGCTAGGGTGGTTTTTATACTTGTCTAGAATTAATCGAACAAATTGGCGGTCACCAGAAATTCCAGTATCATTAGCAAGGTTAGCGGGCTTCTTACCGCTAGATTTCTCTACTATGTTTACATAGTGATCGTTGAAGATCTCTGTCAGTTCCTGGTCATTCGTTATGACCGTGTCGTTTTTCACAAGAGAAATATCACTACTTGTAAGTGCCCCTTTATTTGAAAGAAAGGGTTTTACGAGATCCCAAAATTCTTTATTAGAAAGAGTACCATTTTGTGTCGCTTCTTTAAAATGGTTTTTCATGGCTTTCTTCCTTAGAGAAACACATTTGTTACGCTGCTGTTTGAATTTCCGTCTATTTTCTTGGGTAGGATTTTTATTGAGTCTTTTTTTTAGCCTTGATCTAGTGTAAATTGCCTTCTGCAATTGTTGATTCATAAACGGGGCAGTATTCCCTCTCTGAATTTTAGTTTTTAAAGGAGCATGTTTGTCGATAAGTTTTCGGAAAGCAGATGAAAGATTCGTATAAGACAGTTCTGCATCATTTGAATCTGCATTGAAATCAGTATTCCTCACATCTTGCAAAAAATTTTCTGAGTCAAACTTTTTGTAGCTACGGTACTTAATAATCTTCGGTCTTAGGCGAGGTATGTGTATTTTTCATTACAGTTAAGATCAGACCATGAAAGTCACTCAGACCAGTTTCAAAAACTGACGTATTTTGAAAACATCTGGGTTTATTCGTGAGCATAACGTCAATTGACGAACAATGATTCTTTGTGAAGCAGGTTTTATCCTTTACCAAATTGGATAGTCCAAAAACATCACAGAACGAAGTCAACTTTGAGATTCTATCATCGTCTAAAGTTCTAATGATGGTGTGCGCTTCTCTCTTTATCTATGAGCAAGCTGAAAGCTTACTTTGCACAAGGAAACTAAATCTGGTAATCTTACTTTTGCTCTATATGTACGT
Organism: Aurelia sp. 4 Dawson et al 2005; assembly: GCA_964019985.1. NCBI lineage: Eukaryota > Metazoa > Cnidaria > Scyphozoa > Semaeostomeae > Ulmaridae > Aurelia > Aurelia sp. 4 Dawson et al 2005. The sequence goes on along the minus strand of OZ026493.1, from coordinate 6,784,733 downwards.
TAGGATTAGGCATCCTGAGAGAGTGAAACGTTTGCTGCAAGTGGGAATATAATTTGGTCCTTGATCTATTGACCAAGAAAATATACCTGAAGATTGGCATTAAACCTTTTTGTTGTTTTTAAACAGAGCAGCTTTCTTGGTACATTCGGTCCAACATCATCCTATTAATCAATTTAGTCACTTGCAAGAATTTCGTCCCATTTTTGTTTTCGCAGGAACAATCGCCTTTGTACGACGAGGAGAAGAAGAATGATGTCAACACAATCAAATTTGATCTTGGTAATCCTCTGCCGACTGGCAAGAAGGTAATAAAATCAAAGCCTGATGTTAGCTGTTTTGGCCCCAATAGTCCATCACTATGGGGAACTAGAGTGTTGAAGCTATGCTAAAATGTTTCATATGAGGTACTGTAACGATGTCATGGTCAGGTTATTAATTTGGGGATACTGTAATTTCCTAAGTGTGTTGAACATATGGAAGGCAAGCAGTTCCAATAGGAAGGTATAGTGAAAGTACCTGCCATCTTATTGGGGTGAGGTTGAAAAGTTGCAAGCTTCATTTTTTTTCGTTGGTTATCATTTCCTTCCAGTTTTTTACAGACGAACGATGATCATTTTCCAAAGACATGGAGCGATTTGTTCCTCGATCTACTCTAATAAATCAAGATTTGAAGCCAGACTTCTTATAAAATTTGTACGAATCTGAACCCCGGTACTTCTTAGGGAAGTCAGGAGTTCTTCGGAAGTATGTAATATCTGAAAGTGATGGAGGGCTGTTTATTGAATTCTTACGGATACACTCTATTATCTAATACTTAACAGTGCTTCAACATGTATTTGTTTTGCATTTCAGCTGGACATTGAAATTTCATTCGGTTTCAAGAAGCAACGACCAAGCAAAAAGCAACTGACCTTTAAAGCTACGGCGTCCAGGTATTTTACCCAGTCTTTCCATTAATGTTGTCAAAAAATGAAAGAAACTATTGGTTCCCACCTCATCGAAATCGATATAAATATTGAAATATAACGGAATAGTTTGTCAATATTTTTCGTCTGAAGCTGGTCCAAATATCATCTCTTAAGGTATGAATTGTTTCTCCTTCTTTCTTCTTTTTGCCATGTTTTTTGCATTCGCCATAAAAGCTCAATACTAGATTTATGACGATGAGTTCCTTGTGTTCCTGTAGTAATCCTTGCTCAACAGGGACTCATAATGAAACAGTGCAAAAGTTGACCCCATTTTGTGAATTGATCAATCGAATTATGATGGTAGCATGGCTCCCAATCTCGAATCGCGTGCGAATGTTACCTATTCTTCAGTCGAATCTAAAATTCTATCAAATTCACTAATCTCTCAATCTGATTGGTACCCTAGGAGGGTCAGAGTCTGGGTTAAATAGAGTCAGGTTTTCAAAGTAATAATATGAGTCTCTGTTGACCGAAGCGATATCATCGAAGTAAAGAGCACAGGAAAACAAATGACTCCAAGTCACAAGTCTAGCTCAAGACATTGCAAAGCATTTGACTGCCCTACTTCTTCCTCTGGGAAGACAGTAGGGACCTTCAGCAACTAGGACGGCGACTGCAATCACAACGCAAATGTGCCCTTTGTTTCCGAACTTTGGCTTGAAAAGACTCTTTGTTTTCCGTTCGAATTTGCTTCCCTTGAGAGTCTGTGAAGTTGTCCTTTTCAATTGTACAACTTGGAAATCCTATTTCTAACATGCTGCTCTTCAGATCTGGATCTTCAAAGTGAAACTCGGTAATTCTAAATGTTGATTATCAAGGAAGCAGAGCGTTGTGAAGTATTTAGATGAAGAAGGAGATTTTGTCTCGTCTTATTTTCGAACATGTGAAGGTAACGTGGGAAGGTAAAGTGGGAAACTATACTCAGTTTGTATCAAACAAGATGACGTTCTGGCTGGCGTTGCCGTCCTGGCTACTAAAGGTCCCTACTTTGTTGCCTTGACGGTGTCCCAAAAAGATATACGTTATTTTCGTGGCTGCTGCATAGGAGCTGTACGTGCTGTTTTGTCCGTTATGGATACAGTTGCACAGGATACTCTTCAACTAAGAATTGAGACCTTGAATGTAATAAATTACCAGTCTCTTTTCTCAAGTAGACGCGATTACATATCGTAGTTTTGCTTTATATCGGGACTGATAACGCTATAACTATGACTCATTTCCCTACGCTTGTAGAAACGGTAACGCTCCGCACTAATTTGATATCAAATCTGTCAGCTGACAGAAAATTCCATTAAGAGGTGTTAGAGCTTCTATCACTATTGTTTACATTCGAAAATTCTACAAAATGTATCACTTCACGGTCTCTGCTACTTTTGCCCCCGACTAGTGGATCTCAAAAAAGACTTGGAAACTGTTTTCCAGATTTGCTGTACCATAAAACTAGGTATCAGTACTTCAATAAAGGTTCATTTTTGCAATATTAGCAAAAATCGTCTTCCTCTAAACAAAGCCACATTTTGACCAGCAGACAACGGGGCGACAAAAACTCGACACCGATTGACTATAGACCTTTTAGTTATCGTACGAATGAGCCTGGATAGAGCGTTATTTTTATCCGATTCTATACGTGAGGCTCGATTGAGTGGCGTTAGAGGTTTTACCACTATTGTGCACATTCGAAAATTCTTCAAAATGCATCATAACATCGTTCGATTCAGATTCTTTCCCAGAAGAGCTAAAAGGTCTATTCTTGCATTTTTGCAGCTCTAAGGAGATAAGGCCCTCAGTGGAGTGACAACTACAGCAACAATTCAAGGCAATTAGATGAGCGTAACTCAAGGGTCCTTATGGAGTGAGGCTACGTCTCAAGCTCTAAGATGAGGCCTATCCTATGCTGTTGTATCAAGAAGGTAGCGCCAGAACGTACAGCTCCTGAACTGCAGGAACCAATATGGAGCGCATTTTTTGAACACTTTGTACAGTTCATCTAATGACTATCAATGCATGCAACTTAGTTGGTAACTTTTCGATAAATTTTCTTCATTACGCTGTAGGGTCAGCGAAATCCTCGCAGAATTTTGGCGAGGTTTGGTTGCCAAATGCACTCTTCAACAAGTAATTCTTTTTATTTCTTCTTTTGCAGCTTAAGTGTTGAAGACGATTCTAGTGACAATTCGAAAACTGTTACAGTGAAAACGGCATTGCTTGCTGATCTGACTGTATCAGGGTATGCATGTATTTTTTTTTCAAAAATTAGATGATTGATGGAAATTTTAGACCGGGAAAGCCGATCTTGTGATCAATGTATTTTGATAGATAAAGCAGAAAGTGCGCACGTTTTGTTGAAAACCTATCTCGCTGTAACAGATCCCAAGGCTAAGCAACACTTGATACTTTCTCTCTTAGGCCTTATACTCTTGTTTCATCATTTCAAAAAGCTTATGCATCCAATCACTTCCTTATCTCAAATTGCTCGATGATGTCATGTTAAGGAGTTCCTACTCTGTCATTTTGATGATGTAAGAGAAGACAATTTTTTGAGAAAGGTTGTTCACAAATTGGTTGGTCAATTGTCTAACCCTAACCCTGACCGAAAATACTCCAAAAAAGTTATTTTTGTCTGAAAACTAAAAATGTTTTCCATTCATAGGTCCGCTAGCCCATATAAAGTAGAATATGACAAAGAACCTATTGTTGAGACAAGTCAGCTGTCAAATGAAACTCAAGTTGGAGCCAAGATCAACTATGAATTTCTGGTAAATGTAAACTTCTATTCAATGGGACTAAGGATTCTAATCTCTTTAAGTTAATGTATAAGGACCAAGTTTGTTGGAAATTGCCGTTGTTTCATTGGTAAATGAATATTTCTATTTAATTGAACTACGGATCCTGCACTCTTGAAACCAATGTATAAAGGAACACATTTGTTGCAAATGATTATTGCTTTATGTATATTTTATCCTGGAAAAACGATGAAATGATAGTCTGACAGCCTTAAAGCCGGATCTCCATTAGGCGGAAAATGTCGAGGCGGAAAACTTCCCGGCAATCTGATTGGCTGATCGAATTGTCGCCGCGGAAAAATGTCGAGCCGCGAATAATAGGAATATGTTCTACTTCTCGCGGCTCGACATTTTTCCGCCTAGTTGAGATCCGGTTTAAGACTGATTTCCAGTCAGTGGATTTTCCGAGCGGGCGGAAATCCTGTTGTTTACAAGAGTAAATGTCGCTCTGAAATTGACTAGATAGTTACGGCTGAGCAACATTTTATCTTGTAAAATTCCGCCCGCTTGGAAAATTCCTCTGACTGGAGATTGGCCTTTAGTTTTGCATAGATATATCGTATAACGCATTATGTTTTTGAGACAACAAATAAATTTAAAGAATTTTGAGCAACTCTCTTTGAATTTGAGGCCTTGGGACTTTCTTTCTCTAATCTTTTATCGTCGGAAATATTTCATTTTCATATTTAGGTACAGAATTTGGGACCAGCTCCTATCCAAGAAGTTTCGGCACGTATTAGTCTGCTGACAGAGCATGGGGGAAAACCACTCACAATGTTGTTTGGTGCAACGGTATGTATTAGTCTTTTCAAATGTAAATTTTCAAAGTTTGCTGTTGTGTGAACTTAGAAGCAGACGCATAGATACAGTAAGAAGCCGCAAAATGGAAACTGTAAGAAGCCTCAGGCTGATTCTTTTGAAGAATGGTGCCGTGGTATCAGAAGCTTCTCAGCCTGATTTTAGAAAGTCTTATTACTGGAGTATATTCATGTTTCATTATGGCTGAACACTCCATAATGACGCTATTTTCAAATGCATACGTTTATGTTATCAAAACATTGGGAGAAATTGTGGCAGGCGCCCATCTTTTATTCTACTTTTCAACTAGACGCAAAATATTCGTCATTTGTCTTTGATACTCTTTTGACAGAAATAAATAAGCTGTTTTGAAAGATAACGTTTTTATTCTGCGGGCTCTTGCTGCAGGTCAAAGATCTTCCTTTTAGCTTTAGTATTTTGCGAAATATTCTAGCTTTGACCAGAAAATATGAAGTGATTCTTCGCGTTTTAATCAACATTTTATTCGTCCAGTTCTTAACGCTGAAAAATATCGTATCAGCAAGACTTTAACTTTATTTTTGGTATCTTTCTCTCAACTTTAGTGAGTGCTTCTCACAACACCCAAATCGGCCAAATATCATAACGCTCTTCATTTTTCCAAAGAAAGGAAAAGCTGATGCAAAATTTTTGAAACAAGCATTCATTTTGTTGCTTAGAAATAGTCTTTGACTACCGGGTGAGTCAAAAAAAAGTTTCGGCGTCTGAAGGGCTGTGAAATAAAAAGTATGTGACCGATATTCAAAACTGAAATGTTCATCTATCATTCAAAGGTCAACTTAGATGTAAAATTTTGTTTGGTAGTATCCCTCATCTTACAGACCCAGAAATTAGGAAAATGCTGGTAAAGGGCATGTTTGGGGACAAAAATTCGACTTTCCCTTCTGGTCAATGATTTACCTTCTATTGAGATTCTTATTCAGAATCTCAAACTGACAATGTAAACTTCAATGTCACATAAATCATGGACCAGAATGGAATGTGGAATTCTCGATTCCCATATAAACTCCTTACAAGCATTTTGATTATTGTCTGGTATTAATGACGTTTGATTTTATCAAACAAAATTTTGTCATCTAAGTTAGCCTTTAAGTGATAGATTAACACTTTAGTTTTGAAAATCGGTCACATACTTTTTATTCCACAGCCCTTCAAACGCCTAAACCTTTTTTTGACTCACCCAGTACAATATTCTAAAGTTAACAGAAATCAAATTGAGCCATTCACGTACGTTAGACCAAGGCCAATACAGATTAATTTTTGGAACTTCTTCGTTTGAGAGCATGGATATTCATTGTGAATTATATAAAAGTGTTCAAAATGAAGTTGAAGCCTCAGTCTGCCATTGGCGCTGGAATTGTTCAGATCTCTTCAACGGGTTTTCCAGCATGATTTTTCAAAACATATTTGCCTGTAATGACGTAGCCTGATAAACAGACCCGATTTCAAAGGAAATTTCCTATTTCCTTTGAAATCAGGTCTGGCTATCAGGCTAGCAATGATGCTAATCTTTTGTTTAGTGAATTAATGTTTCTGTATGATTTTAACAGGTAGATGGATCGAATCTCTGTAACGTGGCTGGTAAAATTAATCCATTGAACTTGACGGTATGTATTCTGTAGTGATGAGAACTTTCAATGAGTTTCTCCTTTTTAAAGGTAGCTGTGTATCATGCAAATTTGCCACCAGAAGAAAGAAATTCTTTCTAAATATTTCTGGTGCTTACCTTCTAAATTCTTTCTAGTGTTGCCACGTAGAATTTAAAATTGGCATTGAAGATGGAGGAATGGGCTGATTGCAACTTTAGTCAGTAACAGTTGTAACAATAACAAAATCGTACATTTCGATAGAAAGCGCAGTTTGATTACTGGTAATTGTAATTTCTAGGTAATTACGGGTAAAGCCATGATAAAACCCTACAGGTGATTGTAAGCCATCGCAGTCTTATCTTCGGAAGGCCTTTGTAAGGGAATTCACTGACAGAAGTAATTATCAAGCAACTATGATCCAAGCTAAGGTATTAGAAGTTGGTGCTTCGAATTTCTCTGCCATACCTCTCCTTGGTGCTTCATCGCATTGCCACTGAAATTGTTGAAGCACCTGGTAGAGTCACTTTCATCGAACCTTAAAACAAGCCGGGAAATATATTACAGGTTTTGATTAACACCAGGGGTAGCGCCAAACGCCAAAATCTGGGGCCGATACGTGAACGTAGTGAGCGAAAAACGGGCTGTGGGTGCTTGCCTCCTAGAAAGTTTTTATGACCACGCCCTCTAGAACATCGGAAAATGCCACTTTGCCAGATGAGATACCAATCTTTGATTTAGCATGTTTGACTTTCTTTGCAACCCCAGTCTCTTCCAGCTATGAAGGGGAAGTAACAGAGCTAAATTCTACATCTGTCTTAAAATTACCTTCAAACGAACAAAGATTATTATCTGAACCCAAACTGAAAGCACGCGATCACAGAAAACACAAACCGAACGACCGTGACTTATTATTGAATTGTAATTAAGTGGCAACGAGTACCTGTCTCTGAGAAGAATACTGAGCCCCTCCCTAAACCCTTTTCATCGAATTTAGACTTGCTCGAAAGTTAATCCTAAAAGAGTGGAGTGGAGATGCCCACCCAGTCTACCCCTTGGCACTGTCCCTGATCAAGCCAAAGTGATATGGCGACCTCCAGAATAGATGTTACGGCTTCTATGCTGCAAGCCATAATGATTTGCTTCTCTTCATTTTGACTGGATTGAGTGCGCTTAAAGAGGTGTGAAATCTATCCTTCATGGAAAGTGATTGCTTTTTATTCTCAAAAATCTAGATTTTTGTTTTGCAAAGTTCGCCCTTGTATTTCTCCGTTGCTGCTAACCAAGGCATACATTTTTTAGCTTTTATTTCATGTCTCAAAACTTCAGTCCGCTTCTCCAGGAGGAGTCAAAACGTCAAAGAAGATCTCTTTCTGCTGCAAGTGCAAAGGGAGACAAAGAACTGGTAATGAAACTGTTTTTACTTGGCTTGAATAGATTCCTTTATAATTTCAAAGTAAATGTTTAGATTGCTCAACAATCGTCTTCGATGCTTTGTTTTACGAGCAAGGGTTTTTCAATGAATGAATGAACCTTTCAGAGCGATATTAGTAAATACCTCCCTGGCGTCTGCTGCGCATATGCATCTTACCGCTAGATGAAAGTTTTATCGGTGAAGTAAGCCCTGTTGCAGCATTTTGAAGGTTTGATTGTGTAGGAGCAGCCAAGACTTATAGCTATGAGTCTCTTGCTTGCCTGTGCTCTTAGACTTCATGATGGCGCCTCGGTCAACAGAAACTCTTAATGATGCTCTGGAAAACCTCGCCTAGTTAGTCCCAAACTCCGTGATTCCTAGAGTCTGATTGCGAGATTTGTGATTTACTATTATTACGGTGTAAATTTGATAGAATTTTCGATTCATTGAAGAATTGAAAACACGCTCACATCATTGAGATTCAAAGCCTCGTCATGATTCCATTGATGATTGCAGAAAAAAGGGCCAGCTTTTTCACTTTTTTATTATGAGTCCCGTTGAGTAAGGTTTACCGCAGGGATACAAGGGATTCATCATCATAAGTCTAGGAGCTGCCCTTCGCTCTTGCCGACTTAAGAACAACTCCCATTTGAAAGGCTATTGTTCCTTGGATCAAGATGATGATATTTGCATATATTAGCTCATGATGGACGTGCTGAATCCATTCTAAGATTTGCCCAACTGAAATCGGCAAATCCGTCCTGAAATCATTAGGAATTTTCTTGAGAGAGCTCCTTCAAAAACTTTCAAAACAGGTCTAAAACAACGACCAATGTTTAAAAAATTGCCTAGCGATTGGCTAATAAGACAAAAAAGTCTGGAGCGGAGTATCTATACACAGATGCTGCGTATAAAGGGCCATTCATACTGTTATTGAAATGAAATGCTGACTCATACAAAACACGACATTGAGCGGTGTTGCATAAACTATGCGTTTTCCCTGCGTATTGTCTGCACGCAGGCTAGGAAAACGCAAACAAACATGCGTTTATGCAAGCAAAACCATGCACGGAAAAGACATCCCTTTAATGTGCATGTAGTCTTACAGCAATGACTTCAGAACACTTTTAACACGCGTTTAGGTCGTCTTCCACTTGCAGTAGTTTCGGTAGGTGACCAGCGTCCTTACCTTGTGCGAATGCTCTGTTGCTCGAGAGTATGTGCACTAGGCAAGTGCGAAGATCGCCGACAAAACCTACTTCAGTGGAAGTCGGTCTTCACACTCTCCTGATGATGAAATCAAATGAAAATGTTGTTGTTATACTTTCATCAAATCTTTGATGATCTCAGAACGACGGCCAATTTCAGTCGGGCAAATTTAAAAATCTATTTGGGCATGTCCACTGTTGAATGGTATTCCTGCCAATATCATTGCCATGATAAGCAAGAAGCAGTTGACTATCAAACGGGGAAAATTTATTTTACTCACCCTATACCTAATTGAATTTTTTTTGCAGAACTGCCGCAACGCAAAGTGCATCACATTTGACTGCTACATTGGAAAACTAGAGAAAGGAAAAGGCAGGGCAGTCGTTCTTCGTACAAGGGTATTTCAAAACACGTTTATCAAAGTGAGTGCAATGAATTTTATTTCGAAAGTTTGTTTTCGTCCTTGTTTACTGGTAAGTTAAGCATAATCAACAGGATCCAAAGACTGATCATAGGTAAAACCGAATATTTTCCACAAAATATCTTAGAATAACTATTATGAAACTAAAGAATCAAAATCCGTCATCACTGGTTCTTCAAGAGAATCGAGAATTGCAGCTGAATTGAGCACTTGCGAATTCAAACAATCGAACCGTCAAAAGGATGCTGGACTTTTAAGTTACGGTTCATAAACTACAAATTTACTGATCATTGAAGCCTTAACTTCAAGGCATCTTCTCAAGGAGATGTCGATGGTGGTCCGTTTTTCTGATACACCAAGGGTGTTAGGACACGGATGTTTTGATTGATTAATTATTTACCTTGTCTTGATCCTTGTGTCTTATTTTGTTGGTGCGAAGGCGCACAAAAACACAGAAATACAACGGAGCTCTATTCGAACAACTTTACAGCGGTTGGGCCTAACCGCGCTCAGTTGAAGACGAAACAGAACAGAAAACAAGACAACAAAGCAAGACACAAGGATAAAAACAAGGTAAATAAATAATCAATCAAAACATCCGTGTCCTAACACCCTTGGATATACCAGGTATATGAGCAAATAATGAGCTATTATCGCAGCACGTTTCAAATCAAGGTAATCGATTGTCTTGTTTCTATGAAATATCCATCTAAAGTTGAATTTGGCAAACGAGTTGAAATTTCAAAAATCAGCTGGTTGATTTTGTTTATCAGTTAGACAATTTTAAAGCAATAATTTCATTGTAGGAAAAACGCCCATTGACGAAACTAACATCAAAGATCATTGTAATACTTGATCCAAAGGAAGCAAGTTATCTTCGACAACCCCAAGGACAGAAACCAGACACAAGCGAAGTAAGTAAGAATTATAGATCTGTTATCATGCATATGAAGTAGTTTGCACCATCCTCAGATGATAAGCCTAATAAGCCTTCTCACCAGGTATTTAACATTGATGTTAGCTACTTAGCATCATTCTCAGGTGCGTAAAACATGTATGATATTATGATATGACTGCTAAAGGTATTTAACACCCTCCTTAGGTAATGGGCACCCTCCTCAGGTAGTAAGCGCACTCCTCACATTGAGCACCCTCCTACGTACTTACCACCCTCCTCAAGTACCGGGTAACCAAAGAAAGCTTCACTCATTTGGCAGGATGTAGAATAAAGAGTACGATGCTGATAATCAAAACCCAAACGATAAACTAGCTATCAGTCAAAGGCTAACTTGTACTGTGAAAAGTTTGTTTTGGTAAAATCACTGATCTTATAGACCCTTAAATTAGGAATGTACCGGCAAGGGTTTGTTTTGGATGGAGAATTCTACTTTCCATCGTGGTCAATGATTTACTAGCCAATGCAAGTTGAATTCAATATAATTGTCAGCTTCAGAAATGAAATTTATATTTAACTGGCAAGTAGATCATGGACCAGAATGGAACATAGAAACCTTGTTCCCTTACAAACCTCTTGCAAGCGTTTTCCTAAGTTATGGGTCTAAAAGATAAGTGATTTTATCAAACAAGATTGTCTTAGCTAGGTTAGCCCTTAAATGTTATATTAACATTCAGTTCTGAATACCGGCCCCTTACTTTTTATTCCACAGCCCAGCAAAGATCTAAACTTATTTTTGACTCACACAATATTTACAACCCTTCTCAAGTATCAAACTAGCCTTCGTGCAGCATCTACTGTCTGTGCGGAGGAAGACGGAGAGGAGGAGGAAAGAAGGAAAATCTCCGTCTTCCTCCGCACAGACAGTAGAAGCTGCACGCAGGCTAGTATCAAACACTCTCCCTTTGTATTTAGCACCGTAAACTGTGAGGTGCGCAGCACCTTGGGCACCGTCGTCAAGAAATGAGCACCCTCGTGAGGCATTTACTGCAATTTTCGGGTAATGAGAACCCTCCTACTGCAGTTTCTCACTGTTTCTAGAATAATATAAATACAAGGACTTTAGGTATTTTGCTTTGTTTTGTTTTGTTTTGTTCTTTTTTTGTTTTTCAATTTGTTTTGAGTGGGCTTGTCAGGATTTCTAGCTACTGAAAGCTAATTTAGGCCCACTGTGCATGCCGCATCCAGGCATGGGACCCCCTAGTTTAACGTCTCTTCCGAAGGACGACGAAGTGAGTTGTGAGGTCAGGCGTCCGAGGTCACCCATCCGGAGTTTGACCTCACTCGACCGAGCTTAACTTCAGTTGCCTGACGAAAACTGTTTAAGCCACACGGCCACTAGCCCCATTAGCTTCGTTAAATTCCTCCATGTTCTTCCAGGTTAATAGTTTCTTTCATGTCCCACAGGTAAGCGTTTATGTTGGGCCTATTCCGTTAAATCCCAAAGGAAAAGCAACACCAATTGAATGGTGGATAATATTGTTGGCTGTGTTGGGTGGCTTACTTTTGATCATTGCACTCGTTCTTGCAGCTCATAAGGTAAGTTCATTGTTTTTTATCAACCGGCAAAAGTCTACGTGTAGTGGAATACTTTTTATCGTTACTCTCGAGTACCGAATAATCGTCCCCCCCCGCTTATTAATTGTTGAAAAATTTTTCAACCCCCCCGCTCTTATTCCAACCCCCCTTTTATCAATTTTGGAAGAATGAAATGATATTAAACGTAATTTCTGAATAAACGCAAGAAAAAGTATCAAGAAGTGCATTCAACAGAACCAGAGTTCAAAAGTAAATGTATCAGTAACATCATTGTTCACATAAATATATAACAGATCCGTGTTTACCTAAAGGGCTATTTTCTATTTCTCCAAGCACCCCCCAATTATTCCAACCCCCGATTATTGTTATATCGAACCATTTCCGACCCCCCGATTATTCTCACCCCCCCCGTTTATTCGGTACTCGAGAGTACACGTATCATTATCAGGCATCATTCTTAGCACACCTTTATGAGAAGCTTAGAATTTACGCACAGTGCAGTACTGAAAGGTTCTGAAAATCTAGAAATTATGAGAACGTTCCTAAATTGTCTCTCGAGTGTTCCTTCAAATTTCGTCATAATATTGACATCGGGGAAGGATTTCCTTTACACCTGAGAATATTCAAAATTAATACCATGGAAGTAAAGCCTCTCAAAATCAAAGAAGCATTTTCAAATGTAGTAAATCCCAGCATTTAAGAACCTACAAAAAATTAGAACGTAAAGGCTATTTTCTCCAAACTATGCACTTTGTTATCAAGAACTTGTTTCAGTTTGATGAAACATATATCTTTATTACGGGGCAGGCAAAGTTGACTTTAATTGTTATTATTAAGTTTATTTTTGTTCCAGTTGGTCGTTGAGCCTTGCATCTCCTCTATTGCTGTTGGCAAGCTTGGTATGGGTTGCATCAGGTCCATAGTAGCTTTACCAAAGCAATAACAGGGCTTAACACCTTTAGTGAAGACTTGTAAAGGCCTACACAAGGCACGCTTCGAATAAGATTTTTATACCTTGAAATTGATCTTAGTACTGTCAAAATAAGAGCCCATTTCAGCCTGGATATCAAAAAAGTAAGTTCTTATATGCGGGGATTTACTGTATTACAACACAAAACAAAGAAAAGCAAGAAAAAATGAAACGTTTTCTCATTTGATTCATTCTTGGTGCTCAGATTTTCTTATTTGGTCTGTTTGTCCATCTGGCCCCATGATAATAAGTATTTGTTGACAGTATTCCCAAGCAGTAAATGATTTTGAACTTTTTCCAAAAACGGTTTCCTACAGAACATTTGGTAAATAATGTTTGCTCGCTTGGCCAGACCGTTAACAAGTTTTAAGCCACTTTTTGTGTTAAGGAGTAAACTAATTTTGGAATGCTCATTTTCAAACAGGTTGGCTTCTTCAAGCGCAAGAGAATCAATGACATTACTGGTCCTACTCAAGATTGAAAACACTCAGGTTGCACATTTTCGATTTAGCAGACAGAGATGCTTCTCTTTCTCAGAACATTAATTTTTCCATGCAAAATACCCCGAAAGACATCATCCATCTAGTACTTAGCACTAGAACACGTCTACTGTGTTTGTGTCAATCCGGGGAGATTTGGGAGGTTTGTTTTAATCCGGTGTTCCTTGCCATCTATTCAAAGTAGCCCCCAAATATTGAATGGAAAGTTTAAGAGACCCCAAATATTGTAAATGACCGCGAGGGATATCAGCAAAGCCAATTTTCAATTCGCAAACTGACATTGATATTGATTCTCCCTTTTTCAGACCTGAAATATCGAGGTATTGTTTTTCCATCAACAGAACCTCAATACCAATGTCGTTATCTCTTATAGCTTCGATTATGATCTGAGTACAACTTGAACCCAACAAGTTCCATAAAATTGTATTACAATTTATGAATTACCAGTTGTAAATAATGGATTTAACGCAATTGAAAAAGGCTGAATTGTTTTCCTACTTGAAACTGTTGTATTATGGTCTTTGGTGTTTACTGGTAAATGCTTACTTTATTACGCGTTGACCAGGAGAAATCTGGTTCGCGGTAGAGATCTACTTCACCTAGAACCACAGAGATTTTAGGAGTTCATGCTGGTGGTCTGGTGATTTCATAATTTGACAATTTAGATAATTTTCAATTCTTGAATTCATGAAACATACGGTAAAGATTTGCTTTAATGGTTAATTGCTTCCGGCCATACCAAATGGTTCTAACAGCGTAGCAGCGAGGCACGATTGGACAGTTTGAAAGATTGACGAGGAGAGAGTCTAGAAAGTCTCTGATGAATTATTTCGAAATACTTTGGGTACATGTGGCCACATCAAAGTCCTTCTCTTCGTTTCAAGTGAGCTATTTGTATTTCTAAGTCCAAATTTGTACTGCACCGGTGCGGTTTTTTTATCCGCTATCCGCTACAAAGTTGTTTCGGTTTAATAGCATTTACTCTGCTGCAAGCAGAGAGCTCGAATCTTTGCAAAACGTTGAAACAACTTGTAAAATTTTATTTCCTAATTCTTTGCACTGGATGGATCGAAAGGAACTTCAGGTCTTTGCCATAATTCCGGAAGGAGCATTTTCGATATAGTCACTAATTTCGGAGTTACAGCATTAAAAAATTTTCTGCTGGTTTTGAAGTTATGACGTCATCAAATTCCTTAGTCGTAAATTTTAAGACCTATAAACCTTAATCATTGCCAGCTTATAGATCTTCACAGATTTACGTTGCCCCCCTTGACTTGAAAATCCTCACTGTCGAGCAGTGTAAAAGTCAATCTATCGATCTATCAGCTCTGTTTATACTCATCTCCATGCAATTAGAATTGCAGTGCACTTTCCCTTAAATTCAGACAAAATTTGTCATTTTACTTTGAGACCATTGGCTCTATGATGAAACAAAATTGAATGTGGCGGATTATAGGGCTTTCTTTACAATGCACTCCTTCGTTGATCTAAGGCTTATGGCATAAGGAACTTTGAGTTCTCAGATATTGACATGTCAAATAAGCTTTTCGGCCTGCAGCCTGTGTATGCAATATACGGAAGGAACTGTATGCTGTGGAATTTTTAATGAGACGAAATGAATTGAAACTGAGCAGAAACAGAAAGAATTTTCGGCATGTAGTTTTGGAAGAAAGACAAGTTGAGGCAACTGCGAGAAAAATCTGAAGGACATCCTGTTGCTGAAACACTGAAATAAGACTCTGCTGAAAATCACTATTTTCTGTTTCTGTTTCATTTCCATCAAATCAAATTTTCGATTTCTTGGTAGGCTTGCAAGAAGCCACAGGTGAACAAGGCAAGAAAGCGAAAATGGAACACATGAAGGCCTTTTTAATGAAATCTGGCTCTGAAATGTTTATTACGGTTTCTTAATTCTATTGGTAAACGTATCTTGCACAGTTATTATAATTTTGATGAAACTGAACTTCAATCATAATTCATAGAGGACTACAAAGTGCAAATAAAGCTGTAATGCAGGACGTTCAGGCCAGTTTTCCTGAGGGATGGTTAATTCATTCTATACTTTTTTCCCTCATTCATTAAATAAACATTTGGGACGTTTTGCAAATTTTAGTTCAAAGGAAAAAGAATTACGAGAAAGAGAGGAATTAAAAACATAAATTTATACAGGGTGTCTCCAATTTATATAGGGTGTCTGTTGCTGATTATCTTTTGAACTACTGTTTTTGGCTACGTGCAATCTTAAGTAAATTTTGACAATGACTGTAAGGATTAAATGACTTCAGAAGTTTTATTTGGTTTACCCTGATATCAACAAGAGGTATGACATTGAATAACCTCCTTTTCCTCGATGTTCGAGCTTTGTTGCATTACATGTAACCTTGGGGTCTCTGGCTTCAGCTGTTGCATATTTTTATTTTTGAGAGCTCGTTTGGTCGCTAAAATCATTTTAAAATCTTAGCGACAGGGTTATCTTTTCATGAGCCACTTCATCTTATAGTTATTTTCAACATTTCATAACGTCGAAAAATTTTTTTGAGACACCCTGCAGTTGTTAGCGTTATTTGGGTTAGTATGTACTTTTGTTTGAAGCACTTTGCAAGTCATTGCTGAAGGTCCAAAAAGACACATGCGAAGGGTACGATTCAATTTCTAAAGGAAACTCCTACAGGACGGCTATTTTTGAGCAGTTAGAACTGTTATCGTGGGCCTGAGACCAGAAAATTAATAAAGTCATTGCCTCATTTGAAAATCAGATAGATGCAAAGATATGGAAGTTGATGGTAACCCAACCCAGTGCTTTGAGGCATTGTCACAGCCGGCTGGTATTACCCCTTAACAAGGCTGCTACAGTTTCTTATGAGCAGATTTCTTATATTCACCATCCCTGTGATAGTCTCTCCTCTGGACATGCTCTGGACACACCAGGAAGCAGTTCTTTGCCACAAAATGTGTGATTTTCATTGATCAAAACTCTGAGAAATTTTCTTCAATGACGTCTGCCCACTTACATTTGTCATTGTCCTCCCTTTGTCATTTGTCAATTGAAATGCGTAATGTGCCGACGGGAGGGGCTTGATATCGGAAGTTACGAAACTAAAAATTTGCATGTTTTGAGGGGAATCTCGAAAAGTGGACTTACTATATTTGTCTAAGTTTGCAGTACCTCAGAACAACAGCAACCCATTCGGTTATTTCATTATTAGAGTGTTATATGACGTCATTAGAATCACTGGGGTGAAGCATTGCGACTGAAGTAGTAAGTGAACGCAAGCGGTATTGAGAAAAGGAGGGTGCGACAGCCACAATAGAAGCAGTGTTCGAAAAGAACAGCAGAGGAACGAAAGACCTCGCCTGAAGTATTAAAATCATCATAACATTACGTTGCATGCACAAATCTTCCACCTGAAAAGAGAAGACCCAAGGCCAATAATTCAAGATGAAGGGTTACCTTTCCTCAATCATTTTCCTGTTGAATTTAATCATAAACATAGAGTGTTTCAATGTGGAGGTCACGTCCCCGAAACGATTCGCTGGAACGAATGGGGAATTTTTTGGCTATGCTATTGCCGTGCACAAAGCTAATAATACATACTGGTGAGTTCAAAGTGATATTTATGAGTCAAAATATACACTGTCTGACATTTGCTCGTGATAACTAGCAGGTGAGCAGATTTGAGACTCACTTGCAGCAATGGGAAGTGTTGTGAATGTTAGGCCCGCCGCCATTTGGGAATGAAAACAGAAATGTGCCCAATATAGGACATATTGTGATTGCATTGTTTACAGATTAGCTATTTTCGTTGTGTTTGTTCACAAAATGATGTGATTTGATTAACATGGTTGCGTAAAGCCTGACTGGTGACCACTAGGCATAATCTATCGAGACAGTACATAATCGGAAATCTCTCTACAAGTAAGTAAGAGTTAGCAAGAAAGAAGCAATCCGAAATCTTTGCAAGCCCATGCTATAGAGAAACTCAAAGTTTTGCTGGAAACTTTCTCTGGACTCTATGGGGGACCATGGTAATTTATTAGATTTAAGACTTTTTTTACTAGGAAACTTTACTGTGCTCTGAAAAAGATCTTACAGTACCTCTCTTTTTTTGTTTAGAGCTTTCTAATAGGCATTTTTTACTTAAAAATCAAATGTTCCTGATTTTTTCTATCTGTTTATATAGTGTGGCAATTGCACAAACAAGAGTTGTTGCAAAAAATTTAAGTCCAGGCTGATTTTGAAAGATCTTTCTTCACTACTTTGAAAACAAAGGAAGAACAGACCTTGCATGTGCTGTGCGCACACCAGTGCTTTGCAGGTCTGCATGAGCGAGATCTCATTGATAACTGCCATACTCTGCAGACTGGAATGTGATCATTTTGATATGCCAATACATGTTACAGCAGTTGACCATGGCATATGGCCCACTTTCTGTTCATGGCTTACACCCCCCCCCTTGGAAAGGCTCTGTTTGTTTCAAAATTCAGCAGTGATAGCCCATGATCAGGTTTTCAAAATTCACCACAGACCTGGGAATAGCCAGGCCTTACTGGGAATGGCGTGTGATCGCTCTCGCACTCCTTGGCACATGGCTTCTCTTCCCAAGAAGTGCAATGGATTGCATGCCTTTCCCTTTCAAATGAGGATTAAAATCTTGCACTTAACCAAAGACCCTTAATGATTTGATGATAGTCATTAAGTTGCGTACAAAAAATAATCCTATAAGATGTAGTATCACTTTTCAAAAAATTTCCAAAAATTGACAAATTCTGATATTTTGAGAGATGGTTGAACTGCCCATATCAAGAAGTTGCAATATGAAATCTTTGAGTATTTTACCTTGTGATATTTCCTCAGCAACGCTGTATTACAGCATCAAATCTCTCGTTTTTGAATCCTTTTTTAAGTGCATAAAAGAATTGCGCATTATTCAGCATTTTATTGGGAACCATTGATAGCTCAGAAGAAGACTAAAAAGATTAAAACATTTATTCTTGCTCAAAACAGATAGGAAGGTGCTCTACTTTGTTCCAAGATTGGCATTATGACATGATTACAGTTAATTATTCTAATCAATGAAAATTCCAATATACATCTCTGATGAGATTTGTAGTAGTTTTGAATTGCACTCCATCGCACGCCTGATATGCACTAGAAGTGCGATTGGCCACACCCCTACCAAAATATTCCCAGTAAGGCCTGGAATAGCCATGAGCAAGAATGACACAAGCTTGAATTTTAGCCTGGGATGTAATCTCATCCCAAGCTGAAATTGAAGCCCTGGCTCTGCCTGGGCTGGAACTTCAAACCTGGGCTAACCAGGCTGAAAACTTGCAATGTGAACAGGCTACTGTACCAATGTTGTGGATTTCATGAGCCTCTGCAGAACTTTAAAGCATTGAGCAACAATCTTCCATTGCTCTCTAAGGTTTGATATCCAGTTCATTGGTATTGTTCATCAAAGGCTGACAGGCCCTATCTACAATAAACTGGCAGGCCCTATCTCCTCCTCAAGCTGGCCTCATATTTTCCAAAAATTTGATTGATACCATTTCCCATACTAAGTTTGTGAGGCCCTGCTTGATCAAAGAGACATCACATGGAATTTATCAAAAATTTGTTTTGGCATCCGTTGACATGGTTTGGAAGCTTTACAGAAATCAGTGACAGTGTACCACTTGTGGTGAATTGTTATGAAAACCAGAGACCATATGACTCATTCAACTTGGTGTTATGACCACAATCTGAGAGTCTTGCATGACCATCCTGAAGTGAGTGCCCATATTACATCATCATTGAAGGAGAACCAAAAAAGGAAATGAACACAGTTTGTTGTATAAACTTATCATGTTATGTAGCAGTTAAGTCTCATTTGCAGTGTTCACCCTACAGATACAAATTTTTATAGAAACTAAGCAATGTAAGCCAGTTCAAACATTTTCCCAATATTATAACACTTTGATCCTTTTTAATTTCTTACCACCAGCCAATGATAACAATGTCATGTTTATTTCCAATACCTGGTTAACAGTTGAAAGCAAAAGTTAGTTGAAGCCCTCCAAATGACCCCTAGATATTACTAAAGTTGTACCTTCATAGCAAGTAATATGATACAGGAACAATTTAAAACTGCCTCACACTTGTTCCACAAATATGTCTCTTGAAAATTCCTTTTCAAAATTGTCCTCAATTGCCTCAGCCAAGTTTGCAGTTAAAGTTTTTTTTCTATGCAATATAAAAATTTTACAAAAACAAGGTACTTAAGAATATACTTACAAATTACTGAACTACGTAACAATGATGATGACCCCGGGAAGCAAGAACCCATGACTATCCCAAGGGTCATTACATAAAGCACTAAACTAACTTACTGACAAATACATACAAACGAAATTGGAAACAAAAGAAAAGGACAGTTAATGCGGCAACCGATTAAATACAATTAGATACGGATACATACCAGGATCTGTTTCACATTGGACGTCAGACCAGCACAGGTGACAGTACTGAGCTGTACAGGCCCTGTTAGAAAGAACACCACCGACAACCACAGTCGCCGCTACTGCTCTCCCCTCAACGGCCCCACCTGCTCAAAGATACCGCACCTGTGCTGTCATCAATATTCGGATTTGATAAATTTGAGTTAAATTTAAATTTCAGTTAAAGTTTTAGGGGGGCCAAGCTGTTTGTGGTGAGGAAAGACAATGAGTTTGAGGAGCCTGTCGCCACTAGGATTCCTAAAGTATCTGCTAAACAAATGTTTAAAGTCCTTGGAATGAAAGTGCTTGTAGAGGTGGTCTGGTTAGCTTTGGTGTTGGAATGATCTTTGATATTAGACATTTTCTTTTTGGTCCTTCAATGAGAAAGTTGTTTGATTTTGAGCTTTTTCTGCTTTTGAATTATCATTTCCCAATTTTGCTAGCTTTCCAGGTAACTATCTGCTTCTCCAGCGCAGCTGGAAAGAATTCATGATTTCCAAAATCTTTTGTGAAATAACTACTGTAGCAGCTTGCGACATCCCTGAATATCCCAGCTAGATTGCCGACTTTATGGTATAGGGATGGACTCCATTCACCATAGTTATATTTGTGATTCCTGTGCTTTGCATTAATACTCCAACTTTACCTTCACTGCCCAATTTTCAAGGCTTTGCAAGTTTCTTTAATGCATGAAAGATGTAAGTTTTACCTACTGCATGTAGAAAGCAAATGCACACAAAGCATTGATTTTTTTACTAATGCTTTGTTTGGAGCATTTACAGTAGCTATAGCTTGAACTTTTTAATATTTCAGAATTTTTTGCTCCTTGCAACTTTGAGCATTTGATCCTACCAAATCCCTTAAATCTCTTGAGTCTTATTGGATATTTTCCACTTGACATGCCTCTTTATGATTTAAGATTGAACCATGTTTCATCTGTAAATTTTATTTTGCAGGGCAATTGTTGGAGCCCCATTCAGCAACTCTACTGGACAGCTGACTCAAACACTGAATGGTGCTGTTTACAGATGTCACATAAATGGAAATTCAGGCTGCATCAATATGGGCATAGATGATACAGGTAAATTGACATTTAAAATGCGTAAACTCCCAAATGCAAAATGGGCAATTAATGTTTTGTAAATTTTCACAGTGTTGATGAAGCCAGTGTTTGTGAGAGCACCATCTTTGATTAAAGAGACTTTGGAAAACAGCATCCTTTTACAGTGTTTTAATTGTACAAGCCAATGAGAAATCATTGGATATTGGAGGAGGCTGGTCAGCAACCTGCGTATTTTCTAACTTTAGCAAAATAGCAGCCTGCTGCTAACTGTAGTGAAAAGCAGAGTTACATTAAAGGCTGCCTGTCATGCATCTGATCAACTGATGCCAAGGCTCAACACAATTGATGTCAGGGATGTCAGGGAATCTGTGCTTTTAGGATGCAGGGGGCTGGTAATTGTCACTTTTCTACTTGTAAAGCATGTAAGTGGTTAGGATTGGCAGCCATTCATTTCTCTATTCTTTACATTTCTACGTATACAGTAACCCAATTAGATATGTGACAGACTGTGCTTAAGACAGTGCAAGTGCATCCATAAAAACCATCATTTATTAAGACAATGCAGTTTGAAATTGTATATTCTAGTAATATCATACTGTATGTTTCATTTTTCAGTCATTCATTCATTCATTCATTCATTCATTCATTCATTCATTCATTCATTCATTCATTCATTCATTCATTCATTCATTCATTCATTGAGAAATGAATGCAACCAGTTTGCCTTCTACAGTCTACAGTATCTTGAGAACATGAACAATTTGAGTTCAAAATCTTAGGATTGTAAGTGGAGGTTTCTACTCTTCTATATCTTTATATGCATTGAGTTGTTTAGAGATACGTTTCATTCTCAGATTTCTTTTCATTTTGATTGTAGCTCCAACTCCTTCTGAAGACAAGACAAGACAAATGATGGGGGCAACATTGGTCTCCTATGGACCCAACCAAGATATTGTTGTAAGTGTAACTTTCATATCATGATAATAAGATGATTAAACAGAACTTGATGTCTTAATGCTTGCAAAAATGAATGTCGTAAAGTTTCAGGGGACCTTTCTTATAATATGTAGTGGGCCCCATTTTCTATTGTCAGGTTGTGCCTGCAGTACAGGCCATGTATACCTTAACATGCATACATTGTTGTATTTACCTAGGTGTTCCAGGAAAACAAGTGTAGATTTGGAGCAAATTTCCTAGGAAGGCTGGATAAACTTTTTGTCAAAAATAGTGGGAAATTCCTACAAAAGCAGGGAAATGGAGCAAAGTTCCCAGGGACAATTGATGATTCCAAGGAAATCCTAACGTTCCCAGCTATCTGCCCATTTCCTATATTCCAGTTTCAGAACAATACCCACACACATGTTGAAATCATCGTTTAGTGAATTCCCAGTCTCCTTCTGCATGGAGTTTTACCTCTGTTGATTCTCCTCAGAACTCTTGAGAATTCTTAGGCAGGAAAACCATGTTAATATGTGTATATAAATCTTGTACTTTATTTTCTCCCCGAAATCCTGTGGCCTTGAAAGCCTACAAAATAGAGACTTCATTTGCATAAAGACCAACTATCCAAGAAAAAAGTATGCAGGTTTGGTTGGGTCCAGTAATGAAAATATACAGTAGCTTTCATCAATGGCTGATCAATTTCAAAATGGCCTTTGATCTTTAACTGGAACATATTGTAGATACCTCATTTGTTGGTATTAGCACTTATAGTGTTGAAAGGTTTATGTTACAAGTTCAAATTGGCTGTCGCCTCCCAACCAGAGCTTTGGCGTTTTGGTGCTGGAAGATTCTACAAGCACTAATGATAAATCAATAATAAATTGTGTGGAGAAAGAGCCATGATGGCAGGCTGTGCATTGGATCTTTAGTCACAGATCTGTGGATCTTGCTTGGACCAAGCAGTGAAGAGTTTGATAAGATGTGTGAAGGCAGGAACATTTCGAAACAATGCAAGGAAAAGACTACTGTTTTTAGTTTAAGTATTCTTGATTATCTACATACAGGGTGAAATTTCGCCTCAGTATATGAGGCTTCTTCAGAGCTAAACTGCTGAAGAAGCTCTGAAGAAGCCTGGTATGCCGAGGTGTAATATCAGCTTGCATGTATATATATTATCAATATTTAGCCTAAAAACGGTCGTCTTTTCCTTGTGTCATTTTTCGGTGTTCCTGCCTTCACAAATCAGCAATAGCCTTGGTAAGATTTGAATGAAACTAAAATCATGTGATATTCTTTTTGGTAGGAGTCACCCATTATTCTATTTTTCGTTGTTCGTCAATTTTTAGTTTTAAATTTTGATTTGCTTCAGCAATTTCAGCAATTGGCTTAGGCTTAAAGGTCAAAGCTCTGGTTTGTAGGTGGATGCAAATTTGATCTTTCAAGGTTCTTATTTCTGCTCTCAAAGCATCATTACCAATAAATTAGATAACTATGTTCAAGGTTACTGTCAAAGAAGAAAGTTTTGAAACAGATTAGCCATTGATTCAGCTAAATTAGCATCGCTGAGCCCAACCAGATCTGTACACTTTTCCTGGAAGTCCCTGGACGACCTGGACTTGCCCAAGTCGTCCTGTATCAAAGAAAGGGACGACTTGTCGCAAACAGCTCACAGCTGGATAACACAGCTGGATGGTCGGACGGTTTCTGGTACGGTAGACGGCACCTTTGATCTTGATATTTGACTAGTTGCAGACAAAATACTGCTTTTCTCTCAAGCAAAATGACGGGGGCAAGTATTGTTTAGAGATATCCATTGCATGGATGTTTTAGACTTGACTTTGATCAACTGGAAAATTCCAGCCAAAGTAGGCCTTTGGTTGGGCGTGTCTGATTAATGGTTTCTGTAAAAGTATATAATGGGTAAAGTAAAACAGTACTCGTCAATTTGCATTGAAGCAGTTTACTCTGGAAATTTGTTCTTCAAATACTCTTTACGTGCGAAGAAGGTTAAAATTGTTATGAGACTTGCTTGGTCAATCGGTCTTTGCGTTCCACAATTTTGATCAATATCAATCATAATATGCTTTGCAACAGCCTTTAAAGAGGTCCTGAAGTAGGTCCAGAAATAGGTCTAGGAATGTCGTCTCAAATTTGTGTATGTCATGTGAAAACATTCGTGAAAAAACCAATTGAGTTATTTTGAATGAATGATTTTGCAGTATCGCAAATCTTGATGTGTCATGAGGTCAACTGTAGATTCCCTTTCATGCATGTGCGTACATACTGTATGTAGTAAATAATCCACAGGACAAGCTTTGCACTTGGTACATTATGGTTTGCCAGCTCAAACATTCTTGCTACGTAAGCTTTGCGATCTTTTATACTGCTCAAAAACTCTTATTAAATGTAAAGAAATCTTGGCATGTTCATGTGTACAACGCGTGTACAGTAATATAAAGCATGCTAGATTAATGGACATCCACTGTATTGTAATGACATAATGTACTATTCTGTTCTAGGCCTGTGCACCAAGGTTTATAGATAAACCAAGATACAAAGATTCCCGTTCAGTTTGGCTACATGGCAGATGTGGCTTTGTTGATGGACACAAATTCCAGTCTGGCACTAAGTTTTGGAATCCTTGCAAGTATCGTAAGTTTTAGTTGATATTTTATTGACATAAATATTGGGTATAAGAAGGGCCCCTTTATGGGACGGCCCCTTGAAAATCGACACTTACACTGAAGGGCTACCCGCCCCTATAGGTAAATGAAATGAAAGGAAGAAGCAATAGCTTTTTCCTCCCCAATATCGAAGTTTCTGCCTCTAAAGTTTTCTCTTCTTCATTTGTAACAGTCAAAGCGGGAGAACCGTACCACTTATGTTTTCATTGTTCAAAATTATGATGGTATTTCGTTGGATTTTGTTTTCTTTGCAAGGGGAGGGGAGAACTCCTATTGCAATCTGCTATGCTCCGCCCATTGAAAACGATATTTGATTACAAAGGAAATAAGCTGGGGAGCAATATTCGAATAGCCATCAAGACATGAAAATCAATTTGTAAGTATTCTTCAAATTTGTATGGTACACTTCTTGCGTTTTGATTGACACACATTGTTTCTTTTTTTGCAGAAGGAACCCAAGGAAATACTGCGTTTGGATATTGTCTAACTGGTTTTAGTGCTGCAGCCTCAACATTAGGCTCTCGGCTTTTCTTAAGTGGTTTTCCAGGCATTCAGCAATTTTTGGGTAAGACAGTTTTTAATTTTGGAATTTTCTATCGAACAGTATGGAAGAATGTCAAACTAAGCGAAGTCATGTAACGGCTTGTAAAGTTTGTAAAGTCAGCTAAAGCCAATAATTTCATAGGAGTACATTTCAAACAAAACATTCGCAGACTAAATGTTTTCGGACATTGTCAAGAAATAAGAAATTTCGGACTTATTTGCAGAACTTTCGGGCGATTTTAAACCATATATTTAAAGTTTGTGTTTGCTTGTTTCAACTAAAGATGTCATACATTTGTAGATCATGCCTCATTTTAGGGGTTTTTTGGTCAGAGATTTCTACATATGATTGTTGTTGAGGAAGACATGATTACTAAGGAGGATCTAGTTTAGAAAACGCAGTATTTCTCAACAACGAACACTCTCAACACACTCCTTTTCAATTGAAAGCGTTTCCTGAGCAAGACGTAACGCTTTCAAGCAGTTGAAGTGTTTTGCTGTGATTTTTCTATGGTGCAAAGAATCTCGGACACGAAATATTTCGAATCACAAAAAAATTTCGGACATTGAAACTTTTGGACATGTAAAAGTTGTTCAAAAATATTAATTTCCCAAATTTTTGGCTTTTTATTGCTGCACGGACCGCAGCATGATTATTCTTACACAGTTTCTCCAGCGTAGTGGATGTTATATCATGGGAAGGTGGATTGACAATGGCGATTCATAAGGTGACTGCTGTTATGATAGCATTACGGTCTGCTTTATCCAAAGACAACTGCGCACAGGCAGTATTGAAAGTATAATGATAATATCCCACTTTTCCACAACAAACACTGCATCATTTACATGGTCACTTGACTTAGTAAGGAGACAATGTAACAACCAATTTATCACGTAACTGGTACTATTTTTTTCATAGTTCATGATTACGGGACTTGAGAGGATATTTGCCTGAAGGCCTTGCCTGCGCATTTTGCTGTTGGCTACAATCATAAGCGCTTTGATAACGTGCTTTCTTAGTAAGACCAGCTTGCAGCACTCTCTTACCATTGTTATTTCTATTTAGCTTTGTATTGCCCCCTAGAAAGTTATTAGTTGGTTCACTACGAGGCAAGCGGTATAAATAAAGAACTCCATGATATTCTGCAATACTTACTGAAGGGCCGACCTTTTTAATTGAGTTTAGCTAGTCTGCCCAAAGAATGAGCGTGCTATTCATCCGGGGGCATTTTAAGTGGAGACCGAGTCATTCCATATTGTGTTCAGCGGAAGTCCTCAAAGCATGCATCAGCTTTATTCAGTTTTAGAGAAAGTTATGTTATTGTGAGTCCTTTCCAAAGTCAGTTTTTTGGTTGGTTTTGATTTGAATGAGAAACAATCAGAAAAAGCTACAGTCCAATGCTATTTTCACCACAAATACTGCCGAGAAGCCTCTGGTTTCAGCTTTTGATCAAATTTGAACTTCAAAGGCTTGTAACTTCGTGAATATTCGGCGGATTTGCCAGATTCGTGTGTCAAATAAAAATGAGCTTGATATCTTAAGGGGCATAGCTATTTTACCAACACGGACTAGCCTTTGTGCAGAGTCAACTGATTGGGGTGAGTGGCTGAGTGGCTTATACAGTCTTCGTCAGGTGGCTGAAGTTAAGCTTGGTCGAGTGAGGTCAGATTTCGGATGGGTGACCACTGAGGCCGGACCTCGCAACTCACCTCGCCGTCCTTCGGAAGGGACGTTAAACTAGGGGTCCCATTCCTGGATGCGGCATGCAAAGTGGGCCTAAATTAGCTTTCCGTAGCTAGAAATCCTGACAAGCCCACTCAAAACAAATTGAAAACAAAAACAAAACAAACAAACTCCATCAAGAGAAGTGATGTTCTTCTTCCAATAGAGTTAGTGACCCGAAGCCTGTCCAAAGTCACTTGTGGTTCCTAGGCTGGAGGAACCAAATCTAATTGGTGGAAATTGATGTTTATTGTTCTATTTTGATTGATTGATTGATTGATTGATTTTCATTTCATTTCATTTTTAAATATTTATACAGGTTACAAAATTTCAGTAAAAGATAACTGCTTTACAAATTGACCTGTGCAAAAACAGAAAGCCTAAATTAAAGAGAATTATATATATATATAATGTACAAACGAGCATAATAGAAATAAAAATGAAAATATAATGTACCTCTCATATGAATTTTTTAAAGGTAGCCAGGGACGATGCCAATTTAGTTTCCCTATTCAGCTCATTCCATAATTTTGCTCCACGATACGAAAATGCTTTTTGGCCTGTGCTTGTTCTTAGCAGATTGATTGATTGATCGATAATAATTCTTATTGAGTTAGATACAATGTGATGGCCCTAAGTTGGATTACGGTAATTAAACCCCCCCCCCGCACAGTAGGATTTGTTTTGCAGGGTTTGTTTATGGACAAGCCATTTGAATTGAAATATGCATAGGCCTATGCTGATATCTGCTGACTCGCTATGTGTTACTGATTCGCAGACGTTGAGCCTAGACGTAAGCTACCACGGACTCATTCAATGTCTCGCCTTTTTTGATACTTAATCGAACGTCGAAAATATGCTGGAACGCCCTTTAGATTGCTCGCAGAAATACTTTTGATTAAGAACTTGATATAAGCGAGGAAGGAGGTTGGTAGGATTGTTGGAATTATTGAAATTTTGCTGTGATAAGAGTACGTTATGGGAGAGTTGGTGTGAAAGAGAGGACACATGACAGAAAATAGTGCTTTCATGTTAATGCATTATCAGATGTGCCTCTTTTTTGTTTACAGGTCGCATTGCTATGCAGCAGGTTGATAAAATAAAGAGTGGTGTTAGTGTCCTTGTAATATCGCCACATAACAGATTGGTTGTAGGAGATATGATGGGTATGTTTAACAATGTTGATAGACCTATTCGGGTAGCGTTGTTTAAACCTACTTCAGGTCACGTGACAACACACTTTGAAAATATTCTTTTTATCTGAAGAGGATAATAACATTGAACTGGATAATAATTGTTGTTGTTGTAAACATCGTTGCTTTTTAGCTAATTCATTAATAGACGATTGCTCTGAAGATGGCAGTGAGGAACTTTTCACCAAGATGCACTGAGTCGCTATAGAATCATTAACCATTGTTAATTGAAACACGAAGCATCTCAGTGAAAGTGTCTTTGCCGCCATCTTTAGTGCAATCGTCTAGTGTAAGGTCCACTTTGTAACCTAAAGCCCGAGGATACAACCCGGTAGTGGGAGCACTTTGTTAGTGAGTCGTATTGTACGCTGCAAGAAGTTCTGTTATGACCCAATGCGAGGAAAAGGTCGATTTTGAGACCCAACCCAAGAACATGGATAAGTTATCCGACCAGTGTCTTCACGAAAACACACCTTTATGGTTGTTTTTCTCTCCCAGTCTGTGTAGTCCTGTAGTCTCGTGTAAAATCAGACCCCAATACCAGAATGTTTCCACTAAAATTAAATCCTATCCCCAGAATTTTCGTGCGAATAACCACCCAAAACTGGCGAACATCCCCTTATGACAGGATAGTGAAGTAGCTCCGCCAGGGACACAGCATCAGATCAAAGTAGCTACAATAGAGATGGTTGGTACAGATACATTGTGTACAACACCCCCATATTAATCATTGGTGAACTTGAGGAGTTATTATACTTTACAAAAGTGTGCACATTTTATTTAGCATTTGACTGATAGATTAGCAGTTTTTCAAACGAGTTTCTAATGCAGATTTTATTGTATAGTGGTAAAGATTTTACTGATGGAGATCTACTTCTGTTCACTCTCTGCTTTATCCATAAAACTGGTCGGTTTAATTAGGAATTAAAAACCTTGGCATTCAACCACCAAAGTCCCTGCTAAGTAAGTGGTTTATTTTTCATTTTGTTAGCAGTCACGTGTAGTGTATATGCTATTTTTGTCTTTCATGTCGTTATGTGTAGTGCTATGTTCGTGTTTCCTGTTTAATGTTGCCATTTGGGAATGATAGGTTTTTCGCCCCAAATGGTACTGTATTAGTAGTAGGGTATATTGTTTTGTAAGTAGCGTAATCAAGTAATATGTATTGTAACTTTTTGGAATGAATGTGTAAAATAAGATTAGCAGTCAGATTTTGAATAACGGCCTTGCACTTTTTAGTCTGCAACCATTTACATACGCTAACTTTTTTTACCCCCCCCCCAAGATAGTTACTAATGTTTGAACAGTGCAAGAACGACCCTATCTCACTTCTTCTAATAATGCCATGCTGAAAAAAAACATGTAATTCACTCATCTATTGTGCAGTACATTTTATGTCAAGTCTAGGATGCATTCAACGCTTTGTTTTTGACCGCCCCCTAATTCAGTAGTCCATACTGTGACAAATAGTTCTCTGCAAAATGCTATGGGCTGACAGTTAAGAGGGCGGTCAAACAAGACGTTGCAAACAAGATCTGACACAAGGTACATAAAGCGAGTGAATGAAGTTTCTTTATTGTGATGATTTTCCTCCTTAGGATACGCTCTTGCTTGGGGGAGGTTTTCAAGTTCATCCACGTTTGGAGGTACAGTATTCATATCTCTTAAAGAAAGTTGGCCAGTCTCCACTTCAGTTTGATTATATTGATTGCAAGAAAATATCATTAGATGGTACACAAAGTATTTGATGTATTTTTTATAAGAAAATTAACTATTAGATTACTATAGAATTAAAAAACCTCCTGTACTGGGAAGTGCTCAACTTAAGAAATTGTTTTGTTGATAAAGGAAATCCTTAACATATTTGACTTTATTTTCATTTGTTTCCTTATCATACTGCTCAGACGTAGACTTATGACGATGAGTCTCTTGTATATCTGTGGTAAACCTTGCTCAAGAGGGACTCATAATGAAACAGTGAAAAACCCGGTCCTATCTCCTGCATTCGATTATGATTCGATCGATCGAATCAGGATCGAACGACTGCCGTAGCTCTGTTCAACGGTTACTCCTCGGAAAGAAAATGCGATAAATACCGCGGCAAACAGACATTTAATCGACGAATCTTGGTATAAATCTGAAGAAGGAAGTTCACTTTACTTGGTGAGTGCAAAATGACAACTTTCAACGTTACATTTTCCATGGTTTTAAGACCAAAACAAACCAGAGAAAACTTCAGCCACCTGCCGTAACAACATCGTTCAAAATCTAGTCAACTGCATCTTTCGAATCGAGAATTCGACATCATTGTTCTCTGCCAAATCTCGGAATCTGATTGGTACGTTAGGAATTGCGAAGTTTGGGCCTAAATAGGGCCAAGTTTTTCATAGTAATACTATGAGTCTATATTGCCTGAAGCGCCATCATCAAGTCAAAGAGCACAGGGCAACAAGAGACTCATCGTCATCAGTCTAGCTCAGACGGTGTTCAAGTTATGCAAAAACATGGGAAAAGATCAAAACAGCTTTGTTTTGAATTGTTCACCGAGGGCTCAGGTAGTGAATCTGAAACTGACGATTGTTATATGGAAACTTTGAAAAACTTGTAAGAAACGCTGAGTACGTCTGATAATAGACCTTTTAGCTATTCTACAAAGGGGCCTGGATCGAGCGTTATCTTTATACAGTTTTACATGCCAGGTTCGATCGAATGGCGTTAGAGGTTCTATCACTATCATGCACATTCGAAAATTCTTCAAATTGCGTCATAACATCGTTCGATTCAGATTCTTTCCTAGCATAGCTAAAAGGTCTATTGTAAGAAATTTTGAGCACTGGCCCAAATTCTTAGTTTCTGATAAAAAGTCTTGTGAATAAAAAGGAAGATTTTTCGGTGTATTTGCAAACCTACACTTTTTCATGATGTAAAACATGTGAACACATCTGATCATAGTGAGCTCTAAACGTAGATAGCCATACCTAGTGCTGTGCCAAGACTAGCTATACCTAGATAACCACACATAGTTCTGCGTATTCTGACGTTGATTACTATCTCGTGGTTTCTTTTTCTCTAAGAATTCGCTGGTGGTGCCCCGCAAGGCAGCAATGGCCATGGGAAGGTAAGAAATTACAAAGAATTTGATCACCTCATTATTGAGCTATTTTATTTACAAAGCACAGCGACCCCTTTATTCTCACCGTATACAGTCATATGACATTGTCTTGCTCAAATCTAATGTACATTCATCGCAAAAAATAAACCAATGAATTTTGAATGAAGGAATTTCGGACATGAGCAATTTTCGGAATTTGTTTCGCCGAAGTTTGCCGCTTTTTAGAAAATTTCAGACGATAATAAAAAATGGTTCATTTACATTCTTCTTTGGTTTTTTATAGACATTTTCTCGTCATTTATTTTCATATTAAGTTTTAACGTTGGTCCTTGTTAGAAATTTCTATTCAATGATTATTGGTTAGCATGATAATTATGATTGCTGAAGACAACCTAGTTGACACTATATGATGATGTTTCACTTAGCCGCAACGACACAACCCTTTCGTTTGCAAGTTGCTTCATTAGCAAAACTTTGCACTTTTAACGGTGCAATGCTTTCTTGAGGTTTCACCTTTCTTCAAAAGATCTCGGATGCTCCCTTGAAGGTTGGAACTCTAGATTTTTTGGACGTTTGGTTTGTGCGAAAATGATACCGCCTGACCGTCTGATATTTTTGCATTCAATATATTTCGAAATACAAAGATTTTTTACCCTAAATATTTCAGATTACCGAAAATTTCAGACATTAAGATTTTCGGACGCTTGAAATCCGAGAAAATATTATCGTCTAGAATTTTCCCATTTAATGTATTTTCTAGTATACAGACATTTTGGAAACTAGATATTTCGAAGCCCTGAAGATGTCGGATATATATACCAAAAATGTGGAAACATTAGCGTGTGTAAGTTTTGCATTATGTAATTTCTTATATACGAACATTTCGGAAAATTAATATTTCGAAGGACTTAAGGAACTTCCGAAAACATTAGCGTCTGAAGTTTTTGCATTCTTATAGTTTCAAGAATACAAAGGTTTTGGACACTAAATATTTCGGACGGCAGAAACTTATCAGCGTCTAAACCTTTTGTATGTAATGTAATTTCAAGTATACATTAATTGCAGGTGATTATCTATAAACTGACAGGAAGTTTACCTTTGGAAACTGTTATAGAGAATCCAGATTCAACAATGCCTGTAAGTATGACTTATAGGGGCTAATTTTGTTAACATTATCACCAGTTGGTTTTGATCGGCATATGATTAGCGAGCGCAAACACAAAGGTAATTCTGTTGAAGGACAAGTTTGGGGTTGATATAATTGTTGATTATTCAAGAGATTACGCTGTTGTGAGTGAGTGTAGTACTTTTTTCAATTTTTTTTTCACTTTTAATCTGCAAAGCTACATATTTCAATCTGCTAAGAAGTGTGAATGACGTCATTTTGTATGACGTCAATTCACGTTTACCTGAATGAGGCTGCCAAATGTGTTGATATTATATCACCCACATTGCTAGCCTCCTTATCGCGCCTTCGCACACTCGTACAAAATACAAAATGGGGACGATATTTGTCCTAACTTACGAAGAATAATCGTCGAATTTATGAAAGTTCGAGGCATAGAAAACTTGGAAAGAAGTCACGACTGGTGTTCAGTAGGTGGTAAGCTTGGTTTTTAATAATGATTTTATCAACCCCGGACTTGTCCTTTTAGCAAAAAATCAAAACAAATAAGCTGTAAACGATGCTGTGAAACGAGTACCGCCAAATGTCGCAGTTGATATATAATTGAAATAATAAGTGTACAGTATGTATCCAATGAAGAAGGATAAATCTATAGTTTGCCTTGCCGATTCATTTATGGAAATGGGAAATCAGGATTTTGATTGTTTTATATAATTCAAAATCTGATACCTCAGTATTACATTTGCACTCTGAATAAAGTAAAATTTTCAAGCCATACTGATAAGCTTAAAAAGAGCTTTATAGTTCTTTACGAAAGTTTCACATTTTCTTGCGTTTTTATCTTCATAGTATAAGGACTTTTCTTTAAAAAACTGAAACTCCCTAAAAACCGGCCCACTATGCAGTACCAACAACCGTCTTGTGTACTGTATACCCCAAAGAAGATAATGTTGATTAGAGTCACCTGTTGAGCAGTTTCTCAGCCTTCATTAATGCCAGGATAACCGTGATAAATTTGAACAATATCAGATCGCAGCATAGTCTGTTTGTAAGAGTCACCCATTGAGTAGTTTCTCGGCCTTCATCAATTTCAGTTTCTAATTCAATTTGCGTTAACCATTTGCCTAGGCCAAAAAGCCAAACCTCTGGTTTGGAAGTGAACGCAAATTTGAGCATTCAAGAATAATTTTCTTCCCTAAAACAGCATTATCAACAAATATCTTCAAGTTAACAAACTAGAAGCATTTTGAGAGTGATTTTCCATTATTACGGTTAAATTCACATTGCTTAGCCCAATCAAATATGTTTGCTCTTTTCTGGAACACCCTGTTTTGATTTGAAGATTGCAGTTTTATGATGTACGAGTTAATTGATCACGTACATTTGTTTTAGATTGGATCTTACTTTGGCTCGGTTATTTGCGCTGTTGACTTGAATAAAGATGGGTAGGTTTCCCACACGCTTCCTTTTATATGTATGTATTCGAGGGCTCCTCCGTATTTGTATTTATCGAATTGATGATGTTGTAGTTTTTGGAAAGCGATTATCTCACAGAATTTTTTGCTTCGCATTCGAACAAACTAAACTTTCATTTCTGTTACGATTTTGCGGATATGAGTGGACCTTATTGTTATATTCATTTTGGTTGCCATAGTGAAGGCATCACATCAAATAAACTGCAGAAAACAAAATGATGGTGTTTATGGATTTGTTTTGTGAAGACGAAACCCCCTTGATATAGATATGGTGATCGGATGTCAAATTTTTTATGTTTCCGGTCATGTATCCAGGAGGATATTTTGTAACAGATGCAAATAGATCTCTTGGTGTAAACGTTACGCTGGAATAGATCCTAAAGTCTTGTCACTTAAGTCTATTCGTACCGGACCATGAACATTCCGTAATTTGACATTATCTTTGATCAATTTAAATATTTTGCGAGAATTTTTATTTCTGGGGATCAATTCTCAGTTCTTCATTTGAGGTTTCTGGAATCCACACCAAATTCTGAATTACTAAAATATGTCGTCGCAACGTTTGTTACTACTGAAAAGTATATACTCTGTCTCCAAATCTCCGTCAAAATGTTAGTTTTGCAGTTTTTGATAGGCAGTATATACTACACAAGTTTTCATCTTTTTTCGAAATGAAAGCATTATTGGTGTTCGGAAATTAGCGGATTTGTATTGATCACCTTATGGTGGCTTGTGTGAAGCCATCAAACAGGCTGCAGAAGCCAATGGACACATGCTTAGAACAAATGTCTTTACGATTTTTGTTTACTCCTGGCAACGGAGCCTCTTCAACGTTCAACGTTCAAATTGCATAGCTCCATGTTTTCATTGCAGGCTTTCAGACTTGGTTATTGGTGCTCCGTTGTATTCAGTGGTTAGTGATGAAGGCAAAGCCTATGTATACGTATCAAATGCCAAGGTAAGATGCGCAAGCCGCTTTTTGCCAGCACCCGGTTTATACGGGGTGAATGGCCGAGTGGCTCAAACAGTTTTCGTCAGGTAACTGAAGTTAAGCTCGGTCGAGTGAGGTCAGACTCCGGATGGGTGAACTCGGAGGCTTGACCTCACAATGCACCTCGTCTTCCTTCGGAAGAGACGTTAAACTAGGGGTCCCATGCCTGTATGCGGCATGCGTGGTGGCCTAAATTAGCTTTCAGTAGCCAGAAATCCTGACAAGCCCACTCAAAACAAATTGAGGAAAAAAACCTAAGAGAAGTCTTCTCGTCTAGCCAAGGAGTTTGACCCTATTTTGTTTTTCCGGGCAAATTTTGCCACCCTTATTAGATTTTCTGTAAATTTGCCACCATTAGTAGATTTTTTGTAATGACTGTGCAAGGAAAAAGGGTATGACAATAAAACTTTTACATTTTGCAGCTACCTTTCGTGCAACAACTCATAAAGTTTCGTTAGAATCTTTTTGGGAAATTAGGGGCAGCGAGACAACTTTACCCGGCATTGACCCCATCAAAGTTGCATTCAGATCTAAATTTTTCGTCACAAAGTAGCAAAATTGTAATATTTTACGAATGTCTTTTGTGGAGTAGCGTTATTTGCCATACTCTATCATAATTCACATGTTTTGATGGGAATTGTGCTCCAGATTTTATTTTATCACAGTTTTACAGAGTTTGGTCGATTTTGCCACTTTTCTTGAGCACACGAAGGAAACTGCTGATGTAATGAATAATGAGTGCAATTTTAGGTTAATTTTAATATTTTCAAACGTACATGCTTGGAGCTATTAGCGCAAAAGTTATGGTTGCTCTAGATATTACCAGTCCAAAGTTAGGTAGAGGGTTTTGCCGTTCCCCAAACCAAAATAAAACGCGTCAGATAGCCCAGCCACATTAGGGTTGAGAAACCATGACAGAAATTGCATGTAAAACTGAAGTAAAACTTGTCTCATTTCATATCGTAGGGAGGTATGATTTTGAAAGGAACAGTCATGGGTGAAAGTGCCTTAAATGGGAAGTTTGGTTCATCAATTGCTTCTGCTGGGGATCTCAATGATGATGGTTATAATGGTAACACTCTTTTCTAATTTAAATTTCTCTTTGTATCACAGTTTAAACACTGCACTGTCTTACTTTTATGACAAACTACTTTAAGAAAGTCAACCCTTAGCTTGCCAAAATTTACGAAACCCCAGTCCTGGGGAAGTATTACTTAATGAACTAGTTGCTTTGATGAATGACATCCTTGGCAAATTTTATACTTTAAGTTTTGAGTAGTGTTGAAACACTGGGAAGGCTTTAAAACTTCATTTTAAAATGTTCACCATTGAGAAAATTCTTAGTTTCTTCACAAAATGAGTGTACAAGAACAGAGTTTGTAAGAATGTTGATACTTAAACATTCAGTGCATGACAGAGTGATACAAATAAGGGATCTTACGTTACTAAAACAGAAACTCCTCCAAAAGATCCCTTTCATTCTCCCGTTCTTTCAGAGGCGTTTCCGTTTGTGTGGCGTAGTTGTTGTGGGTCATCTCACTGTGGTGCGCATTGGGGTTAAAATGTCGCCTTTGCTGAAGAAGGAGAGGTAGAAAGAAAACAGACTTGATTTGCCAGACACGAAGAAATGAAGTGAAAATATACTTGATGTATCATATGTAAATCTTTGTTTCAATTTCCAGTTTCCTACTACCCGCGCATCGGCATCATAGGATCGCCATGGCAAGAGCTTGCACAATCGATTAGCCCGTAATATGCAATCAGAGCGCATATTACAAAAATTATGCACAACGTTGTCTACAAAACTAACTGGCCTCTTGATCGTTCTCAGTGTATTCATGTTGGCTCATTTTGTAGAATCGTTAACAGTTAGTTTTTGAAATGTATTGACAAGTTGGACAATGGAAAATTATTGCGAGACTGAGTTTGATTTCTTAGCCTTGTACTTTCAGGGCAGTGGGGCTACCCCATGAGCTATCTCACAACGCTAGTACCCGTAAGCATAGTGCATGAATATCCACATCAGTGTCGTTACGCTGTCTGTCTGTATACCACCACTCGACTCGATGTCCTCATTACAGCCTGGCCTAGTGTCCTGAACGCAACATTAACAAAGTTATACGCGTTTGCAAGTTTTTTTTGCCTTTAAGATATTGTAATTGGAGCACCGTATGGTGGACCAGATGGTAAAGGAGCTGTTTATGTTTACCATGGATCAGAAGATGGATTAGGGAACAACTTTCAACCAGTTCAGGTACTCAGTTCGACCTTTTGCAATTTTTGTTTAGGTCCGCTGATATTGCATATGAATGAACCATCTCTCCTGGGGAACGAAGTAGAAGTAAACTCGAAGTTTGCTAATGTGTAATTTCCTATCTTTTCCGATTTGCCACTCCCACACTTCATAGAATGTAAGGCTATTATCAAGATGATAGTGGTCTCACAGAGGCCTACAAACAGGAAAAACCCGTGATCAAATGATGTGGAAAGCTATTGTAAAGGACCCGAAAATTCCCTTCTGTGTAAGAAATGCGCAGTATTGTACGTTGGCAGGTTTCTTTTTGCAAGTGACAGTCACGTACCCTAATATTTCGGGGTAAATAGTTGACTTGATTATGTGATTAAATGGTGAATATTTTTCTGGAGAAATTGGCATGATTTTAGTGCTTTGTGAATTTCTTTATTCTTCGGTTATTTGAAGCGTTGCAGTTTCGATAACATAAAACAAATTCATCATCACTGTCTTTTGGTAAATATGCTCGTTTTCTTTCCATTCCCGCAGAAAATCTACGCCTCTACTGTAGGTGGAGGCCTGGTGACATTTGGGAGCTCTCTTGCTGGTGGTATGGACATTGACGATAACAAATATCCCGGTAAGGCTCGTAATCTTGCAGTTTACCCGGTGTCCGAAAAAAGGATTCCCGTTTCAGATATCACCAGAACTTGATTATGCAAAATATGATACAGTCTTCTTCTTGATCTTCTTCTGCTTGAACGATTTTATTACTGTCCAGTCTCCTCTGTTTTGAAGTTGTGCCGAAATCGTGTGAATGGTAGCTAAAATTCT
This sequence comes from Aurelia sp. 4 Dawson et al 2005, assembly GCA_964019985.1. NCBI lineage: Eukaryota > Metazoa > Cnidaria > Scyphozoa > Semaeostomeae > Ulmaridae > Aurelia > Aurelia sp. 4 Dawson et al 2005. The sequence goes on along the minus strand of OZ026493.1, from coordinate 6,747,155 downwards.
GCTGTCATCACATTCTGTACCGTTTCCTAATTGTGCCGGCATCTTGTGAACGTAGCCTGGAACTACCGACCGAAAAAGAAAATTGAAAGATCGGCTGTGTTATCAAATATTGTCAATTTTCAAGCAGGAGTGCTTTTGGGACACCCTGTAACTGTTAGTCGATGCGGCCAGTTGAAATACTCTTTTGAATCACAATTCAGACAAGAGCATTCGTAGTCTGGCAAGTCGAGGACCAAATATGGCTTATGATTGGTTGATCTTGTTTCCATGGCAACGCTGTCGACAGATGTTGACTCTCGCAGCGTCAAGAAGATCTAAGTCGTCTTTAAGAAAAGTTCAAGTACTGAAACTACTCGAATTTTAGCAACATCAGTCAGTCATGATAAGCTAAGACACTTTTGGCTTACGAGCGAGGGGATCCTTTATTTTCACAACTCCTTTCATATCAGCATTCATTTTTGTTTTCTCTACAGATATCGTTGTTGGCAGCTATCGCTCTGACCAAGTCCACGTTTTGAAGTGAGTAGCTGATGTACTTCAGAACTTGAAAAGGACTTGTCATTTTGATACTTACCTGTTTGGTCTGTTGTTTATTATTATCCTTTGATTATACCACGACCCAATGTCTTGATCATGTGAAAGCCTAGTCTCGTCCCCAGAGTGAGTATGTTGCTCTACCCCTACTCTAGGATACAGAAGTTCGTCCTGCAATTTCATTTTCTATTCGACGAGAATAGCAAGCATGAATTATTCATCGTAAATTCTCTAATCAGGCGAATAACAACAATGTAATCTTGTCACTGAGCAACAAAAATTACATTGTTGCTTTGTTTTAAAATCCAGGTCGCATAATTACGGTTGCCTAGCCAACCGTTAAATCCATAATGGCTGCTTAAGGTTAATTTCCAGTCAGTGGAATTTTCCGAGCGGGCGGAAATTCTTTTGTTTACGAGAGAAAATGTCGCTCTGAAATTGAATAGATTGTTTCGGCTGAGCAACATTTCATGGTCTAAAATTCCGCCCGCGCGGGAAATTCCGCTGACTGGAAATTGGCCTTTATGCACCCATTTTATGGATGCATTTGATCAAAATGCACCAGGGTGTTCATTTTGCCTCGTGGTTAGCGTTTGACATAAGAAAACCCTTGGAACAAGGTTGGCAAAAGTGTAGTGGTTATGTGGAGGTGAAAGGCTTCATATTTTGTACTTGATTCTTTTTCATCATTCCTGCCCAGACTTTTGGCAAAATGTTGCAATTTCTTTCTTTTAAAGGGTAGTAGATAGAGGTTATGTTATCGGGTTTTTGATACACTATTTCTTGTTCAGTCTCTATCATTAGCATAGGCTCCAGATCCTTGAAACAGTTGATGTAAAATTGTATGACATATTTCTTTGAAATAAATTTCTACAAAGAAACTTTAGCCATTTTGCAATGATTCTACCGTTAGACTTTTTCTGAAATCTTCAGTATTTCGCAATTGAATGATTTTCTTTGTTTGAGAATTCGAAAAAGAGTTTCAAAAAAAAACTTAAAATCATTGTAATTCTAAACATTTTGAGATGTATACAATTTTTAGAGTTTTTTTGCAATATGCACATGTGGCATTATCGGTTTGTATTTGTTCAACGACTAATCAACTAGAGTTTTGAATTAATCAGATATACAATGTCTGCAAACAAGAAACTATTTCAAATTTCTGGCTGAATTGATTCTTTTATAATTGGGGTCTGAATTCAAAGTTTTAGCCTCCAGGTTCTTAGTCACTAGGACATTACACGAGCGTTTTTACTGTATCTCCATTGAACGATTTCATAGACATGTCGTTTTGGTTTATGCAATATTTTGTTCCATTTTAGGACCAAACCAGTGTTGAAGATGAAAGGTGAATTGGCACTGAGTAATAGCAAAATCGCTTTATCAACTAATTCATCAACCCCTTGCAAACAAGAAAGAGGCAATATATATCAATGGTGAGGAAATCAGTTTTTGCTTATGATGTTAGGACCTGATTACATGAGCATATCTGGCCCTACTAACAGGGCTGCCTCGGTGAACAATGATGAAAGGTACAGTGCGATTACAGGTAATGATATACCTCAGGCCTGCAAAGTATATTCGGCAGTAAGAATCAAATCATAGGCAATATGGTTGCTTCCTGCGTGCACCACTGAAATCCTTGGGAAGTCAGCTCTGTTTTTAGCAAAACAATTAAATAAGGAAAAGTCATTACTTCATCCCTTCGAACATGGCTAATCCTGTTGCACAGAAGTGGGATTTCAGCTGCCATGGCTGGCGCACCGACCATGTAATCATGTCTCAGATTTATGTCTCCCATTGACAACAGAATCTCACCTGAATTGCCTCCCTATAGAGGCCCTCACTTTGGTAAAGCTTGATTTTAAAATAGATATGTTGCTCACTAAAGGGCAGACTTTGTGAAAGTTTTTTCGTGCCAAAAAAAAATTGTGAAAGTTTTTTCCCTCAACCACCTTAGTTTACCGTTGATGTTTTGTAGAAAATTGTAAGCGGCATTTGTAATGAGGACCCGGTGACCTTGTGTCTTTCCTTGCTACAAACGTCACAGTATTTGTATGAAATTGTTGCTTTTTTAAAGGGGCATTCCGCGGGAAAAACTGGATACTGGCGAACTGCAGCGTTTGCATATAAAACGAACATTCATATCATTATCAACATTTCCCGATATTTCTCCACCTTAAATAAAGCTCACACCGGCCACAAACGACAGACCGAGAACTCAGCCATAACCTCACATTTGAATCCGAGACAGATACCGAGAATTGTCGTTAAAGCCGATCATTTCTCTTGGTCGTAGTCGATCGTGGACACATGAATGAACCAATACAACAGGATTTTCAAACTCAGTTCTAAGAGCAACACGCAACAAACCCATCAATGGTCGCCGACGACTAACCGGCGGACAATAATGAAATTTGCAACCTTTGTTCGCCGACAACGAAGCACAAAAATAGTAGGGTATTAAAATTGAAATCGGTCCAAATGTTTTTCTCCATATCTTGCCTTTGAGAAGTGCGATCGAGGAAAGGAAAACGATTTCTGAGGGCTGACAAAATCTGCTTCTCGACTGGGATAACGATATAAGCCTTTGCATGCATTTGATTTTTCGCAGAATGTCCCTTTAAATTTTAGATTGATGAAAAAAACTTTCAACTCTCTTTCTATGTTTAGCAGGCTAGCTTCTTCATCGATTTTTGAATTAAGACAAGACAACAGCACCAGATAACCCTAATGTTATACTACTGTTGAAAGTCACTAACAGTTGATTTTCAATCAAATGGTAGAAGTTTTGAGTTACATGGCAATAAACGTGCCAAGTGTATATATCTCACCCATGTTAAGCTGTACTTCCGCTATTGTTTCTTCGTGATTTTATCAAATGTTTCATGCCTTTATTCCTTGCCTTTATTGCGTAAACATCAGATATTCGTCAAGTAAAATTACCTCCAGGGTGTCCCAAACAACTTGCGCATTGTTTGAGTGGCTGCTGCGGAGCAGTCATAAATCCAATATTCCCGTTCTTAAGACTATTGATCGTAGAGACTTCAACTTAAAGGTTGACACCGAGTTTGGGTGAATCCGTTTAATAGTTGCCGATTTATGGAGCAAGAAAGTCAGAATTATTGGCTGCCACAATACCAGATGATTCTTCATTCTTCATTACGTTAAGAGATAAGAAATTTGTTGAAAGATATACCTAGCCCGATTGTCAGGTGTTTATAAGTGAAACAGATGGTTACAGATTTGGATTTTGTGATAATTGAATATATCTAAGGTTGCTAGAAACGGTTACGTGCAAGACAAGTGCTGCAGGCCATGACATGCGCCCATCAGTTATTTTGCTTTTCAAAAAGTGATGAAATCGTTTTAAACCAAATATTGCGTTCAGCAGACTGCCTGGTCAATATTCATGATTCATGTTGTCACTCTTAAATGTCTCTCCCGATGTATTTGTAAAGTCTAAATCCATTTGATGCTAAATTCAAGTTATGAGGTTAAGTACGGAGATAAAATCCTCTTTTTTTGAAGAAACCTTTGATATTGATTGTCTTTTTCAATAAATCAGCAACCGATCATCAGATTTACTCAAACTCAGTGCCAACTCTAAAGCTGGATCTCCACTAGGCGGAAAAATGTCGCGGCGGAAAAATTTCCGGCAATCTAATTGGCTAATCGAATTGTCACCGCGGAAAAATGTCGAGCCGCGAATAGTAGGACAGCGTTCTACTTTTCGCGGCTCGACATTTTTCCGCCAAGTGGAGATCCGGCTTAAGTTGAAATCGCGTCTATTGAAAAATGTGAAAAATGGGAAAGTTGGATTTATGGCTCCTTCACAGTGGCCATTTAAATGAAATAAATGTTTTGAGAGACACTCTGTATATTTCGAATGCTCAAAAATGTGAGAGAAGTCAAAAATATACTCCAGTCTTTTGTCTATCAAGCAAAATTCAATTCATTCTTATCCGTATTCTTTGTGCTATGAAGTTCAAAAGTAAGAACTATTTTCTGGCTGCCCGGTATATATTTTTCTCTTTCTTTCGCAGTGTCACAATGACATTCTGTATGACATATGCCGGTAAAGGAGTTCCAGCTAAGCTAAGTAAGTGTTTTGCTTTGTATTTTCACCTTGCAATATGTATATATATACATAAAGCTTTTATGTCGCCATGTGGAAGTATTGTCAGACAGTAATTCATCGTGTGATTTTTGAGTAGGTTATAGCAAACTTTTGAAACTTTTAATTCAAGGATGTAATTAGAATTTGCGTGCAAAATGAAGGAACATTTTAGTAGAAAGGCCTGATACCAGTTTCTAACAAAAAATAAAGCGTGTAATGTTCCTTAATATCAAATGATGTTCTTTTCAAGATATTATTGGACTTTTCATGTATTTGTAAATATTTCGTTAGTTTCAGTCATCTACTGTAAGATGAAGGCTCTTCTTTCTTGGGCTTCCTATCGAGGTGTTGTTTGATCTTGAGTTTACTGTATGCTTTTCACTGATGTAGGTGGCTGTCGTTGTGTGAACTATGCCATCATGTCCTTGCCAGCTATGGCAGTCATAAAATGTTTATAGGTATAGGGTGTTTCAGAAAAATTATTCGACTTTGATTAACTATAGAAAAATAACTATAAGATGAATAGGCTCACGGAGCGACTGCAATATCCCTAAGATTCTGAAATAATTTTAGAGACCAGAATCTTGCAAATCGATTGAAAATTCACTGAACTGCGAGCTTTCAAAGTTCAAAAATATGCGACAGCTGAACGAGAGACCCTCAGATGACTTGGCATGCAAAGAGCTCCATAATCGAGGTGAAAGAAGTTTTTCCAGCCCCATACCTCTCGTTAATATCAGAGCAACCAAATGTGATCTTGAAAGCAGAATCATATTCCTCAGAGGATCCATACGCTCGAAAGTACGGTTATCAAGAATCGTTTCAAATTCCAGTCGTTTGTCTTTGAAACAATTGTGATCGCTCATGGGAAGTAAAGGAAGCAAGAGCACATTCTAAGTTTACCGAAAATACCTCTCAGAGGCCTCTGGTCTCAGCTTTCTCATAAACTGAAACTTCAAAAGTCTGTACTCCTTCGTGAATATTCAGCGGATTTGGAGGATTCTAGTGTCTAAAATTAATCAAAGTTCTCCGAAATGGGCTGTTTCTTCATGGAGCCCTTCATTATATAACTGTGTTTACGATTTAATCAAACTTCGAACAATTTTTTGAGACTTCCTGTAGTTGTGAGCTTGATTGTTTTTATTGGTGATGCAGAATTTTGTTAATCAGGTAAGATAATGGCATTTGTTAAGACGCAGTATTTTCTGCCCTAGATTTGGGTGTGAAATTTGACTTTGATAAAGATCAGATCGCTGGAAAACGTGCATTTTGGCTCGATGGAGCAACTTTAAAATCTGTCAAAGAGAGCAGTAGTATGCAGTTTGATGCAAACATAAAGAAATGTATTACAGAAACTGTTTATATCAAGGTAAGATCTCCTGTAAAACTTGCAGATCGACATTTCATTATTGAAAGAAATAGGTCGTAATATTTTACACTATGCGCATACTAACTGGTTTTGCGTTGTACAGGAAAAAAAGCCTGAGGTCTTAAAAGTACCGACCGAGTGTGTGAAGTCCGTGCGTTTAAGACAGATGGCTTTATATTTTCTTGTACAACGCCAAACCGTTTAATATGAGTTTTATCATCTGATGTCTTCCAATTTTGACTCATATCATGTTAGTCAAGGCATATTGTTATTGTTACATCGCTTGAGCTTATTGTAAATCTGATTGGTCAAAATCATTTGCTGTGGTGACGAAAATACGTTCTTGTATACAAGGCAACGAAAATACTGTGAATAAAAGATATAAGTACCAAATGTAGCGTAGATGTTAAAAACACGACGTTTTGGGCGCATACTCGTTATCAAGACTTGTCTTGATAACGAGTATGCGCTTGACACGTCGTATTTTTAACATCTACGCTACATTTGGTACTTAAATCTTTTATTCACAGTGTTATCGTTTGATTTGCATACTTGTACCACACGCAACAAACATATTTTTATTGTATTATACAAGGCCACGGGAAACCCACCTGAAATGTGCGATTAACCGGCCGGGGTGGCGGGATTCTTGTATAGCCTCGTTTTTGAGACACCTGTCAGGGAATAACAAAACGTATTGCACCGATTTAAAGATTTGAGCCAATACTTGGATTGCTACAGTCGATGTCAATTAGGCTGCAAATGTAAGTAGAGCAGACTTCGTATGGTTGCAATAAACATGGATGGCTTATTGTTAACTCAATTGTTGTGTGGGCACGAGGCGAGCTTTTGTTCAAGAAGAAGCTAGTACATATCTGGTAATGAAGTATGCCTAGTTAGTCCAACAACATATGCACATTTTGAAAAGTCGTCCAACAAGAACTGTAAGGTCCATTTGAAAAACTAAGAATCCATAATCTGGCTGAGAGATAAACTATTTTTGAGGAACTATTTATAGTTTATAATGCACAATCTAGGCTTCAAATGAAAAGTTGCCAAAAGTAGCTTCCATCGATTTTGGTGCAAAACTGCAAGTATGTGGCTCAGTGATCTTCTTTTAGTGATAGAAAAACTGTAGAAATGTAATTATGCTCTCTCTCATAAACTCTTAGTATCAAAAATTCAAAATTTACCTGAGAGTGAAAAACCCATATTTCGCTATTTTTGACAAATTGATGAACAAACTTTTGGGTAAATCCCGATTTCAGAACGAAATAAAGCGCCTGAGATTGTGGAAAAAATCTCAAATTGAATATCATGAAGATGATGAACTTGAAATTTTACAGCTCATTGGCATAGGTTTCCTTGTGCGGTTTCTCAAATTGTGGATAAATTTTTCTGATTCATCTGATAGACCTGGGTATTTTCTTTAAAGAACTGTGCATCTTATTGGATTTAATTTGTCTTATTTGCATTTACAGCTTTGCTAATTGCATGTTTAAACCATCACATCTCTTAGCGCTAGTGACTTTGACTAATGTGTCAATCAAAGGCAATGAGTGCATTTTTGGACGCAAATTTGACGAATTTTTTCTGCCTTTTCGACCTCGTAGTCAGTTCTGACCTCGTAGTCGTTCATTAGTAACATAATATATGTGGAAGAGAAACATTGATTTTGTTGTTATGTTACAGGAAAATGTATTGAATCTACTGAGTCCAATTGTCATCGGTGCGTCTTACAGCTATACAGAGCCGGTTGGTGGCTGTGGAGCAACCCCATGCCCGATTGCAGATATGTACCATCCAAAAGCTGTCTCAGTTCAGGTTTGTTTACACACCTCCATCTAGCAGTTTATTGCCATGAGTTTAAAGGGCTTCGTGTCCAAATTTTGCCAGAACAGTAATTTTGCAGGTTTTTTGAAAGGCAGTTTCAGAAAGACCACGGGCTACAGGAAACGCATAATTTTGAAAAGATTTATATATGATACATCGAATTATTCCTATCCTAATTTATCATTGCGTTCGTGATTTATCGACTTGCTTTCCCTCTGTCTGTACCCCTCCTATGCAGGCGCCATTTTATTCCATACTTGTGGCGGCAGATTGACATGAATTCAATGGCCTTAGAGAAATTATGCCACTCAAACGGAAACTCTTCGGAGAGAGACTCTCCCCTTTCGTTTCATTTAAGCACGCTTGAGTGACATAATTTCTTCACCTTACTTGAGGCATGTCAATCTGCTGCCACGCGCGGGGATTAAGATGGCACCTTCGCCGGAGAAGTGCAAACAGAAGGAAAACAAGTCGATATATCGCGCACGAATTGATAAGTTAGGATAGAAATAACTTGGTTTATTATCCTTCTCTTAAAGTCAGCATTTCTTATAGCCCGTTGAAAGAATTTAATCTTTTTTCAGAAAGAACCATTATTTTGAAGATGAATGTTTGCGCTTTACAGAGGATCAAACCAAACATTAATATGTCTCACGGTTGCTCGCATATTAATGGTTTTTGACGCTTGCTTTTTGCTGGCCTGGGCTAACCAATCACACAAACTGCGCTGAATGATCCCCGTTGATATTTAGGTTATACAGAACAGAATTTAAAGGGGTATTTACGGTGCCATGTCGTTCTTCATTGTTGCATGAGTTTTAAATGGTCTAGATTGCTTTGATGTCGTAAAGATGTTATGAAATTATTTCTCTGTAGTTTCTAAACGAGTATATTTGGTGAATTTCGCGACAAGTTCAACGCATCAGTCGCGATATTTTGAATTCTTATAAGGAATATTGGATTTATTTGATGGTTTCAAGAAGATTTTAGTTTTCGAATCTACAAGAATTTAAGTTACGTGGACACGTATTTTCACACAGGCAACATACTTAAAAGATTGTGGAAAAGATGACATTTGCCAAGCTGATCTCGTCGTTTCTGCAAAAGCAAAACTGCCAGGGTAGGTAGTGGTCTTATTACCTAACTCCATATTGAACGATAGCAAAGATGTTTTAACTTCTTCTTTCGACAGAAGCGATCCTTGAAAAGCCATTGTCATCCAGGATCGTTTTAAGGCCCATTTTCACTTCATTCGCAATTCGCAAATTGCATGCAATCCTTTGTTTGAAATTGCGTACGTTCCCAAATCGCATGCAAACGTTCGCAATGCGATTTTGAGCTGTTCGCAATGTTTGATTTCTTGCGAACGTTCGCATGCGAGCCATTGTTCTGGATTGAAGCCAGCCAATTAGAAAACAACTTTGCGAAGTAAAGAGACAAAGACATCATGCGCTATCAAAAGGAGACAGATTTCATTGGTTGAATGAACAATCGAATTTCTTTCGAATAAGGATGAAGTGTGTATTGAATTCGCAGAGCTTTTGCGAATTGCGATTGAGGTGGAAATTGCCCTTTACAATCGTACTGCAGTTCCACACAGTCTAAAATCAAACTTGATCTAATGAAGCAAAACGATGTATCCACATTGTAATCCTTAGCTGACAGAATCGTTTGCCTGCAATTGACTTGCCTTGTTAGTTGACTACTGCAGTGTCAGGCTATCTTTTCTGCTGAGGCCAAATCTGCTTTTCAGACAACCTTAAACTGCAGCTTGCCTGCAGAGGACCCTGGTGACAATTGCTGTTTCGGTGCTATGAAAGTTGGGATTCCTGGATTTGAATTCCGCAAACTTGTTCCTGCTGCAGTTTAAGCTATGTCCTATCTAGAGTAAAGTCGCATAAAAAATGCATCAGAAATGTTGCGGAAAGAGCAACAGGATTATTTTGCCCCTATCTAGATTTTGTTGGTGCCATTGAAGATGTTCCAATTCATCTGAACTCACTGGATAAACTCAGAAACTTTTGAATCCTTTGGAAGCGATAACTTACTGAAAACCAGTTTACAAAGAGTTTATCGAATGCAATATCCCAATTTTAACATGTCTTATGCGCAAAAAGAAACGCATAATTTACTCACCAATGTTTGTTTTTGTCTTATATCATGTTTTTACTGCCCTCGCGTGTGGTGCTTCGCAGAGGACTGTTTTCTCAATGGGGAACAAAGGAATGAATAGGTACAAAGGAACTATGTAATCTTCTTTTTCTCTCGCCTTTACTTTTCCTTGTTCACCTGGAATAAAACAGTTAGTCAAATGGGCAGTCAAAATTGTACATTGTGGAAAAAACACATTTAGTGACTAACTTATAAACTTCTTTTTGCACATGTTTTCTTTGCGATGGTGTGAACCAAGCTAAGTTGGTTAAACCTTAAATAGTTTCTGGTATATAACATTGAATTTGTTTTCATAACATCCAGAACTTTAGTAATTTTAAAGTCTTACTGTCGCTATAAATATAGCCATAGCCTCGCTTTTATCAGTTGCTTTTGATCATCACAAGAGACTGTCATGAGTCTCCATTCCTTTTGCTGCGATATTTGTAAATTTTTATGCGAAAGGTTTGATGGAGTGACGTTTAAAATTCTATCACTATTGTGCACATTCGAAAATTCTACAAAATGTATCAAAATATCGTTCTATTCAGATTCTTTTTTAGAATATCCAAGGCTCAGCGGATGACCTTTCACTACACAAAAACCAAGCGAATGAATTATTGGCAGCCAATGATTCGTGCTTTCTTTATATAGAGACAGTAAGACTTAAAGGGAGGTCCCCTGACTATTCAGCATTTCAAAGCATTTGCTACATTTAGCAGGGTGCTAAAAACTTTTTTGATCAGTCTGCCTTGTCTGTTGGTACTGCTGGACAGAAGTTTCCACATAGATCATACATCTTGTATTTGAAAGGTAAAACAGAGCTGTTGTCAACTAGGTTGTCGGAATTTTGATAGTTTTATCGCATTTTAATCTGTCATTTTTTTATTTTTTTTTTCAGTAACCAGACAGAATTGGTATTTGGATTAGTTGATACTTTTACTTTAGAAATCGATGTTTCCAATGCAGGAGAGAATGCTTTCTTAGCGAAAATGAAAATCACTTTCCCAGATGAATTGAAGGCTTTTGGTGTTGAATTCGTAAATGTAAGTTTGTGTTTTTGTCTTATGTTGATAATAACTGCACGTTTCGGTTAATCTGATCAAGATGATATTTACTGATACAACCTTTTATTTGCATAACAAGACATTTAGTTATCAATATGCCTCTTGAAATTCATCTACACAAAATTTTTTGTGATCTATAAACCCTGATAACTTATAGGTGCAATGTCTTGAGCAGTGGGGACTCTGGAGGGAGTCAGGAGCGGCAGAATCTTTGCCTCCGTCGCTGACCTGGCAGCCGATGTGAAACAGTTTCCAGTATCTATCAGTATCGTATCCTATGTTTATTTAGTATTTATATAGTTGTCTATTTAATTGTATATCTTTATGTGTTGGCCATAGAGTAGACATCATCTTTTGCTCCTCATGGTACCGTCCTCGTAATGTTGCATAGTAGTTAAAGTATAGTAGAACATATAACATATATAACATATATAGAACATATATTGTAAGTTTTTATATTCATATAAAAATATGTCTCTACGTCTTTTCAGGAGCCAGATCCTTTGTGGGAACGACAAGCACCTAAGAATGGAACAAGTCAAGTTAATTTCAATCTTGATAGTCCAGTTACATGGAGACAGAAGGTGATGCTATTATTTACTGATTCTAATTTAATTTGCATGCAGCTTTCTTTTATAAAATTGAAAGAATCGGAAAATAGATAGACTGTGCACCACCAGGTGTGCATAAATATGGGAACATGGGAACAAAGTTCCAAGGCAGCATTTTCCAAAGCAATATTTTGCAGGTAGTCTTTCTTAAATAGTTCTGTATGAAATGCAGTTGTAGTTAATGTAGCACATAAATTTTGACACATTGACTTTTCCAAGATAAGATGCAGAACGGGCTTGGCAAAAGATTTTACCAGTTGGCAGACTATTTTTACTGGGGCTACTTTACGCTGCATGCAGTCTTTCTTTTGTAAAATTGAAAGAATCGGAAAATAGAAGGACTGTGCATCACGAAGAGATTTCTTGCATGGCAGACTCAGCAAAATGGACATCTGTGAACGTATTCTGTCCTTTCAAAGTTTAAGTTTCAAACAAACAGCACACAAGCGTGAAAGAAATACGTTGCACAAGCTGATTTTTTGGCAGTTCGGATAATTTCTCATTTGGTTGCAATTTAGTCATATTGCAATGGATCTATTCATCAAAATACAGTAGCGCCCTGCATATTGCAAACACAATGAAAGAAACACAGATCCTGATTTTCAAAATGATACAACATTCTATAAAAGAGTGGTGCAAGCCGGAAAATAGCTTATTTCTTATTTAAAGACTTACTGCATTCACATTGACACAGTTAAACCAGCTTTATCTAAACCAGTTTAAATTTCAACCAATTAAATGACCGGATTTTTTGGATTGACCAATCAGAAGGCCTTATTCGAAAACCTTGTTTAGTTTAAACTGGTTTAACTTACAGTGTGAATGGGGCATATGTGTAAAAATCTTGAAGACAATGAAAACAATAATCAAAGGTATGCAAAACAAAGCAAAACGCACCTTTCTGGAATGATTGTAGGATTTCCTGGAAGTGAAAATCTGCAAATACAAAACAAAAATGATATGTTTTGAATTGCAATCATAGAGCTTGTGTCTGAGTAGGATCAATAGTACATGATTTTTCTAATAAGATACCTTACCCTGATTTGAAATTTATCTCATTTTATAAGAAACACGGCAGACCTGAAGTTTGAAATTTTGTTTCTTATGTGTGGGAAACTACTGTACGAGTACTCTTTTATTGATGTGCTGTATTTCTGTCTTACTTTTTCAATTGTACACTAAAGAATGACTGCTCGCAAGCTAATGCTGCTCGGAAAAGTGATTTCACAAATGGATTTAACAGCAAATGCTCCCTTGTTACCATAAAATACGGCAGCTCCCAGCAACGTTGTTTATTCAAAGCACAACATTGGAAACCTTCTTCAAATCTTCGAAACATTCAAATACCACAGAAACGTATAGTAAGAGATGATTTTTTGCATATATATCAGCACCCTAATATGACTGTGGGGCTTGGGTTTTTTCTTTGGTTCCGCATCTTTGAATAATTAGTTCTTGATCTTCCTTATAACAGTTTAAAATTCGTGTCAAATTTACGCCAGCGAAGCCAAGACCAAAGAAAAGCACAATAACCTTCAACATTGAGGCTACTACGTAAGTTCCTTTTAGGTTTTCTGCAAATATTATAGAGTGGGCAAATTTGACTCACGTTTCAGTGTTACCAGGCCGCTATTAGCAGATTTTGCAGCAATGGTATCAATTTGTTTGTGCCTTTTCAGGCCGATTAGTGGTCGCAGATTAGTTGAATGTTCGCAAGCGACACCAGGAAAAACAAGCAAAAGATCCCTAAAACCGCTGAGGCCATCTTTCGCGTTGTGCACGCAAAGGGCATGTACAAATATGTGCATCTTGGATTTTGATTTATTTTGTGCAGGAGATAGACAGCAGCCATTGCAGATCTCGTCTATTATAGAGAATTCTCGATGTTGGCATCACTGCTTGCGTTGATATTGCATGAAATTCAAGAGTTTATTAGACCGTGAACCAAAGAACTATGTTTGAATTTTGCACACGAACAAACAGAAACTAGACAGATACAGCATTTACGCTAATATTGAATATTTTCATTGATATGAACAGAGGGTAAAAAATGTCAATCCTTTTTCAGCGTGAGCAATGACATTAAGCCCGCAAACAACAAGGCTGTGGTCACGGTACCAGCAAAACTTTTAGCAGATTTGACAGTATCTGGGTAAGTAGTTATGTTTTGTCAACATTGTCTATAGCAAGAGGGCCTCTTGCTTATTTACTACACAGTTGTAATATTTAGCTGAAGTTGTGCAATAAGAGATTAATTGCAATGATATGAGTGAAAGCTATGAATGCAAACAATTGATCTCGTTAGTTGAACAAGGCAGACCTTAACTAGAGTTGTGATTCTGATTTCAGTTTGAAACATCTCAATAAGAACTTTGCTACCAAGCTCAAATATACATGGGCTGTGTCAGCCAAAGGACGAAGCTGGATAAACGTTGCTTTGAATCATCGAATGAACGAGTTTTTACCTTTCCTTCGTGCCACAAAGTTGCCTCATGAAGAGAAGAAAGTCCTCCACGATATGCGATATCTGACTTGTAATACATGTTAGATGAAATTTTTACTCCTGGCATTTTTTCAGTTATTATAACATTAACCTGGTCGGTTTTCATTTTAATCGTGTGTGTAGCTATGTAAAATTGTGCGTTGTTATGGTTGTTTGCTGCAATGCCATGGGGTAATCGTAATCTTTTATTCCTCTTGGTATCATCCTTGTAGTATTGCACAGTAGTTTGTAGGTAGAGCAATCCGCAATATGTATTTCAATATTGTTAAAAAAAAGCCTTTTTAAAGAAAAGATTCGCGACAGCGTAACATTTTGTGAGAAAACGCTGTTTATCTTAATTTTTGACCGTGAATGTATTTGTATACAAACTTTGATAGCTTTACTTTTGAAACAGTTATCATGAATAAAGAAAGTCCTTTCATGAATATAATCTTTAGCCAAGTCCAGCCCACTATTTTTTCAGTATTTAAAGTTTCATTTTTTTACCCAAAGATCTGCCAAACCAGATAAATTGTTTTACGAAGACAAACCTCGTGCAAAAACAAGCGCAATAGTCAATGAGACAGAAGTTGGACCAGTGGTTACTTATACTTTTACGGTAAGTTTATGAGACGAACTTTGTATTTCTCTTGAGGGAGGATCCTTTAAGGGGAAGATTGCTCCAGTGGATTCCTGATAGTAAGGTCCAGTTGGGGTTAAATCTGTTGCAGCGGCAGGCCTTCCAATGATAGCGATAAATAAGATTTGTAGTCAGTGTTTCTTCACACTGCCAAACTGAGACTGCGTCTACGTTGTACCGATAAAGCCTCAGGCCCACAACGAAATTGCAACAGAACAGCATCCTCTTCACAGCCTTTCAATGAATCTGTGGCGTATATGCGGGTCTGGTTACACAACAAAATATTAGAGCAGTGTAAACGCGCTTCGACTGTTAACGACTTTGTCACATACCCTCAATATACGGATACTTTGGAAGCTAGGATTGAAACTAGCCTGATGACCAGCCTGAAACTAGCTGGAGTTTTAATCGCAAATATGCGATTTTAAACAGTCAAGAAAGAAAATCAATATTGCCGTATCATTTGATGTCGTCTGTGGTGCAGACCATCAGGAGGGGAGGGGTAGGGCTTTATCAAATCTCCGTTGGTGATTTCAACTTCCATGCTTCATTTCAATGCTGATTGTAGTGAAGTTATGTTTGTTAGCTATTTGCAAATCTTGTCTTCGATTTTATTCCCATGTTATTTCGCAAGAGCATTAAGTATACATTGTTGACTATGAAGTGTATTTGATCATTGCTTATTGTTTTTGGCTAAAGGCGCATTTCCTTCTTTCGTTCCAGATCGAGAATCGAGGTCCAAGTCCAGTGGATGGGCTTTATGCTCGTGTCAGTCTTCTAACGCAACATAATTCAAAGTGGTTAATGAATCTTTTCAGCGTATCAGTGAGTTATCTTTGCCTTTGTCTTTTTCATATTTCACATAGATATTTCATATTTGTTTCATTCCTCGTTTCATATTTTCGTTCATTTAAGGACGGTTTCCCTGCAGCATAGTGATAAAACTATGTTTTATCACTAGCAGAATGTAATGTTTCTTACTTTTTTCAAAGGCTGATTCTTAATATTTCCTTCCAGATCACTGGCACTGTCTCATGCAATTTAGGAAAGAGGCTTAACCCAAATAACTACACGGTAGGTATACATGATTTTCATTGATCTTTTTAGCCCTCAAATTTCGTTCTCGTTGTCTTTGGTGGCACAGTTATCAAACCTTTAAGATAAATTCCAAAGATTTTTAAGGGCGTATACCATGAATCTGATTGGTCCACACAATAAATACAGTTCTCCCTGTCGTTTTCTGCAAAGCACGGAATCGTGGCTGCAGTTTTATTGCAATTTGCAATTCATGGAGCAGAAATGAAAAGTCGTGTAACAATGGAATTCCACTCCAGACTTGTTTGTTGTATTAACCAACCGCTAACGTTAGATGTGTCCTTTGATGCAGCAGCTTTCGTTTGATTCAATGGCTTGCAGTTAACTTCAGGTACTTTATGATAATTGGTTATTGCATGGGTGAGAGGAAACAAGATGTTTATTCTTGAATGAAATGTATTATAGCTGCTTCTGCTGCCTTTCCTTCTTGCAGTGTCAGTTCATTTCAAATCATGTCCAAACATGGCCTAATATTTGATTTATGTAACGTTATTTAAAAAAACTGCAAACGAGGACAGCCTCGCTTTTACAAAGAATTAGAAAAAATATACAATGTCTTTGCCATGATTTGAATTGACACTGTAAGAAGGAGAGGCAGACAGAAGCAACGATAAAGACACACGTATGATTTGTTCGTATATCTTATTGAAGCATAAACATCTTGTTTTCTCTCACCCATGGTTATTGGAAATCTTGTAGACCGTGATCTTTTTCGCGATTACTGTTTTTTTTATCTTTAGCCCAGTTTTTTAGGTTGTGATTTCCTCAAATTCTCACAGCAATTCATTTGTTGATATTTTCTTTTCTCACTTAGACACTAGAACAACAATTTTCTAGAAGTCGTGCTAGAAGAGAAGCTAAAGTAACTGAGAAGGAAAAACTAGTACAATTGGTGAGTAAGGGATTCTCAATTTCTGAAAAACTTTTAGCCACATGGTGTGAAATTTTACTGCATACAATTCAAATTGAAACAAGACAGTAGAATCAAAATGAAATTTATTGAAAAGGAATTACCGCATACGATTCCTGTTCCAGTTAGTTTTGCTCTTGTGTTTGTTATAATCAGTAATTGTGTTCCTTAGTAGTCTTTTTTGTGTTGTGTAACGTGCGTTCCAAAAGAGTATAAGCGTTTCAACAATTCCTGTGAAAGAGTCTTGCATTCAAATATTTTATTTTCTGTTTATGGCATAGATGAGATTTCAACTTAGATTTTGTGACCTTGCACGTCTAAATCGGGCAGCTCAACAATACTTTCTTTGGAAGTTTGTTAAGCTGTGAAAGTGAAGTTTACTCTTCACTAATTCAACAGCTCTGTACAACTGAACAATAGCAACTATGACGAAACTTGAGTGAGAAAGATCGTTTAGTATTAGCAGACACTACTTGACACCGTTCCTGTGCCTTCGGTCCTGGAATTTTACGCTGTAAATGTTGTAGCTGTTGGCGTGTAAATGCATCCGTTCTTGACATTTTCTCTAATGGATATGGTATTTCAATTTGATCAGGAAATTCTTAAGAATAGAAACTGTAATGTTTTAGCAGACTCAAGATTTATTCAAATTCCGCATAGATAGTATTAGCATAGTTCAATAACCACAGGTCGTAGGCTGCCTCAGAAAATTTGCCTATTTAGGTGAATTACTCTGTGAATATAAATCCGGTTTGAACATGCGAGGTCACAAAATCTAAGTTAAGATCTCGTCCATATCATAAACTGTAAATGAAAACTTTTGAAACCAAGGCTTCTTCCCTCCTTTCGATTTGCATGGGATACCTGGTAATTTTGATTTAGATTGTATGTTGTGAAATTTGAATCGTTTGATATCCGCAAAGGGTATATTTTATTGTTTTGTTGATAACAGGAAATTTATGTTTCCGTCTTCCCCAGGCATCCATTGTTGATAACTAGACTAAGATTTTTATGCAAATGCACCTGAGTATGTACAGAGGAGGAAGCATGACAAATTAAGGAGCGATGCTTGATTGACAAATTAAGGAGCGATGCTTGGGAAATATTGCCTTTTTTATGCCAGAGAAGGAGAGAATCATTTAAGTTCCTTGATGCAGCGGTGAATAGCGGAACTTGTTGTGAATTTTCTCCCCAGACTTCGGCCACAGTAAAGTTTCTGCGTAGATCCTTCAAGGGAGAAATGATAATAACAGATGGTTCCTTAATTTGAACCCTGCTACTTTTCAGTATTTGTAACGTGGATGAAAAGACACAAAGATGCACGTCACTGATGCACATTACTAAGATTGTAAAAATCTACGTGTACTTAGTAAATAAACTATTTCACACCCTCATGGCATAATTATTTTCTCGTAGAATTGCCGTAGTGGAACCTGTATTACTTTTGATTGCTACATTGGTTTGTTGAACAAAGGAGACGATAGCACAATGACTTTAAGGACCAGAGTGTTTCAGAATACTTTCATCGAGGTATGGACACTTTGTTGCCATCCGCATAAGTTCTTTGTTATGAAGTTGCTTTGATATACAACATACAAGTAAATCACTTATATAATATAGCGCAGTTTTGATGTAACATCTGCAAGTGCGCTTCACTGGTACTAAAAGTCCCTAAAAACCTATGTCCATTTTGTGACCTTAGGCAATTGCTCTCATTTAACTATCCTGTTTGATCTATTATTCTATCACAAAATCAGGGCCTGGGTTTCATAAAGGTGATTTCTTAAAGGCGGGACTTCTTTTTGCCGTAGGGAGCATGGAAATAGATATCAAAACTTTATAGTTGCATTACATCAAATTGACATGAAACATTTGCTAAATATCAACGTAGATATACACTAAACTTGAGGTTGATATATGAAGAGTATTGAAAATATTTCAAAATATTCTGTAAGGTGGATTTATCAGAACATCATCCGTACCGTCTCCTCTGTCCCAGTCATATGCAAGAAAATTTGCCTTATCCTGCCAGCATTTGATAAGAAATTTTTCGTTGATTCCCAGGCGAGGGGCTCAGATGGAAATTAAGCGAGACTTTCATATAAAGATCAACACTGCTCAATGGAAAGAATCCAAGCTTCTTAAAGTAGCTTTTACTTTGAAATATGCCAGAAAATGTTTTTTGCCATACAGCATTACTGTTGTTGAACCTCGTAATGGTACTAAGTACTGAACGCTGTGTTCCCCATATGGTAGAAACTGACTACAACCAGTATGTAGTGAATGTGTTTATTTACCCCTTCAAAGGCAACTACCTTTTGCAGGAGGAACGTGGCCCCACGAAACTAACTTCCGTCATATCTGTTCAAATTCCTGGAGAGGAGAAAGCAAATCTTAAACAACCAGTAAATGGTTTACCTGATTCAGCAGAGGTAAGTGATTTTCGAGCTTTCGATAAAAAGTCAATGATCTCCAAGGAACACTTTTCCAGAATATTTTGCGAAGTTTTTGTTTTGAATGTAGCCTTGAAAAACAACTTATCCATTTCTATGGGCTCGTCAGATTTAACCAATAACGCAACAAAAATACTGTAATTTGATGAAAGAAGACTTTTAAGTCCTGTAAGAACAACTGCCAAAATGAACCTGTAACTAGAGAGAAAACTGTTGAATTCTACAAGACAAGAACGAATTATTTTTTTAAGAAGAAGTAAGTTAGGCCCCGTCCACACGTATCCGGATATTTTGGAAAACGCATCTTTTTATCCGTTTTGGGTTAGCGTCCACACACGGAGACGGCGTTTCAGTCTCCAAAAAAGAATCTTTTCGAAAACGCTCTCCAGAGTGGATCCTTTTTGAAACACTGTTTTTATGTTGTCGTGTGGACGGGTGAAAACGGAGCTTCTCGAAAACGCTGACGTCACAGCGTCGATTAATAACCCATCGGAGCATGCGCTCTAATTTCTTGGGATCACGCGAGGGTATTTTGTTTATCTGCTTTCGGATTTCGAATGTCAGCGTTTTTGTGTGGACGGGGATAATCTCGAAAACGCTCCTCGTTTGGACGCAGATCTTTTTTACATGGATAAAATAGATGCTTTTTTCAAAACTATCCGGATACGTGTGGATGGGGCCTTAGTAACTGCAATAAAGAACAAATTGATCGATTGATCGAAATATTAATTTGACTGATATTGTCAATTATATGATAGTTTTGATGTACCTTTACACAGATCTTAGCATTCATAAAGCTGGGCAAACGTAAAAAGCAAAGGCAAAGGCCCCAAATTAACTTATTGAAGACCATTTCCTTTGAGATAATTTTGTCAAAAAGCTAGAGATCGATACACTGTGTGTATATAAACATATGAAATTGTATAACAGCTTACATTAGCTTTCTTTTGTGGCAAAAGGGTACTTATTTCTCATTGGAATCCTTAAAAATGGTTGAATTCACTTCACTTGGCTTCACTTCACTTGGCCTGGCTTAGCTTACTTGCTTGACTTGACTTAACTTTGACTGACTTCAATTGAGCTCAGATGACTTGACATGACTTGGCTTGACTTGAATTTACTTCACTCTTATTGAATTTAATTCACTTGAATTGAGCTGAATTGACTTCATTTTTCTTGACTTAACTTGAGTTGAAATGGCTTGACTTTGATTTGACTTGACTCGAACTTAATTTACTTTGAGAGCTCAAATTACTTGACTATGATCTTTCCGGTTTATGATCAATTTTAGAAAGCATGTTACATGGAGACATCCTCTTACAGACTTGGTTTGACTGGCACTGAATTTAACTTAATGGGGTTAATTTCTAATTGAATTGATGTGATTTCACTTCGCTAACTTTGACCATTCCGTTATATGAAGAACTTGAGAAAACATGCTACATATAAACCCAAATTCTTCAATTGCAGATCAGTGTATTCATAAACCCGCCCATCAAAACAAGCAAACAGAAAGCAAAACCCGTCGCTTGGTGGATCATACTCTTATCCGTCCTTGGAGCGTTACTTCTTATTATTGTCTTCGTCCTTGTTTTGTGGAAGGTATGTTTTAATATGGTTTATGTGCAATGTTCCTGCTATTTTCATGGCCTTAGAAATTTATCTTGTACTTTTCCCTCTTATTCTACTTTTGAAGGTGTTGTAATGCAGTGGTTTACAGGGTGTCTCAAAAAATTGTTCGACGTTTGATTAAATACTAAAAAATAACGATAGGCTGAATGCACCCTTGGCTAAGTCACCCTTTTCCTGAGATTTTAGATTAATTTTTGACACAAGAATCTTGCAAATCCGCTAAAAATTCATGGAGTTACAAACATTTCAAGTTCAAATTTGTGCGAATGCTGAAACCAGAGGCCTCGAAATTGCATTTTTGGTAAAAGCTCCATAGGCCGTCGTTTCTGTTATTTCTCAATGGTTTCAGGGCGAACCAAGTTGGATTCAAACAGGTTTTCGATAACCTAGCTGTGAAGCATATGGATGCTTTGAGGAAACAGATTCAGTCTCTCGCCGATTATGTTGTGAACCACTGCTTTTGGACGTATGCAATGTAAGGAAATTTAGAGAATGATCGAAAGAAATAATTTACTTTAGAAGTCCTATTTGGTTTGCTCTGATATCAACGAGAGGTATGACATAGGATAAGCTTCTCTTACCTCCGTCTTCGAGCTTTTTGCAATACTAGTAATCTGGGGGTTCTCTGGTTTCAGCTATCGCATATTTTTGATCTTCGAGAGCTCGTAACTCAGTGAATCTTCAACCGATTTGCACGATTTTAGCCTCTAAAATTGTTTCATAATCTTAGGAACAGGGTTATCTTTCCATGAGCTTGTTCACGTTGTCCTTATTTTTCAATATTTTATCAAACGTCGAACAATTTTTTTGAGACACCCTGTTGTTCTCCGAATTTACACCCAGAACTGTTAGGTGGGCAGGGTAGAGTCGACCCCATATTTATTTTGCTAAAAAGTCGAGATCGAGCGACAGTGTTATACATTTGATAGACATTTGACGAATATTCTCATGCGCACAACCGTAAGCCATACACTGTACAGGTAGCCATGCACTATATATTATGAATTCATCAACAGCTAGCGAGCAACCAGAATTTCTTCTTGTTCGCTGCAAACAAAAACATTGAAATGATTAGTTAAATCGAGAAAGTGTAAATCTTCCCACCACCGGAATTTTGAGCCACGGGTCTCCTGCTTTCGGTGGAAGCTACTTAACCGCTGGAAGCATGTCTTAGCACTTGAATGTAAGTTTCAATTTTTTTTTATTTATTTGATATTTTTACTGTAAATTGTGTATAGCATGCCACCGGGATGCCAGGGACTCAACATCATAAGTCTCAGTGTCGACCATTCGTATTGATTATTCAATAATTCAATTATCTAATTCTTTGCTTGGATTTCTAGCGCCAAACTTTGGGCACTCGGCATTTCTATACGCCGTAAATCTTTATGTTGTTTTAAAAGTCGTTTTCCTAGAAATAGAAATGTTACATATTTTATTGCATTCATCTATTTCTATTTCAAAGAGATGTTTTCTTTGATATTTCAATTTAATTACAAACCTATAAAATATGACTATGATTGAGAACTGATCAACAGATTATTTGAATAATCAATTGTGATATCCTTGATTCGTTGATTAGAAAATCAATACTGCAACTAACATAGTGATTTGATATGATAGTTTTGTGATTTTATGATGTTGCGTAATTTACACGACTAGCAAAGCTGTTGTGATTGATCATTATGATCACTGATCATTTGACTAATAAATCAGTCGATTATGATATCCTTGATTCAATGATTCGCAAAATGATACATCTAAATTGTCCATGATAAAAGATTGTTGTAATGGATTGTCTGCGATAACTGATTAGTTAACGATTAAACCAATCGACTACGCTATCCATGATTCAATGATTAGGAAATCAATAATGTAACCAACATAGTGATTTGATATGATAGTTTTGCGATTTTATGATGTTGCGTAATTTACATGACTAGCAAAGCTGTTGTGATTAATCATTTACGATCATTGATAAGTTGACTAATAAATCAATCGAACGTGATATCCTTGATGTGATGATTCACAAATTGATACTATCTAGTATTGCAGTGATTTAATAGAGTAGTTTTGTGATTTGGTGATACCGACTAATGTACACGATTAACAAAATGATTTAATGGATTATTTAAGATCATTGATCAACTGATTATTAAAACAATCGACTGTGATGTTCTTGGTTTGATGATTCACTAATCGATCTGCTCCCACACATTCTGACAATCTATGACTTTCATTCTACTTTTGATTCGATGATTATTGATTCGGTGATTGTTGATGCTAACCGTGATCACTGAAAATGACGCTCATGATTAATCAACACCTAATTATTTCGAAGTGGTTACTTGTTTATCTTCTCTTGTTGGTCGTTCTGGTGCTGATTTCTAAGCCCCGTACGACTTCATTACTTCATCACGTAACTAGAAACCTGGTTGATATTATTTTCTTTATCACTTGTTTGTCAAAATGATTCAGGTGGATTCAGTGATTACAGCTTGTTCTCAGCAGTATCTCTAGTAGTTATTCTTCCAGTAGTTTCTGATTTGAAGGTGTTGTGGCGCCGTGGTGTAATCCTCTGACATTGCAGCCAGAACAGTCAGGCGGAGTGGGTTCGAGTTCCGGTAGGGCCTCATCACTTGAGCGTCATGACAAGGGGTCGCGGACTCGATTAGGTCGGCTCTATTTCTGCGATGGCGCTGAAAAACGCAACTTCACCTTCACCTTCACCATTTTCATTGATTTGGTATTTCTTATCAATACTTCAATTTGATTGAGAAATCACCGTTTATTCAAAATGACAACTGTTAATCTTCCACTGATTTGTGATTTTCATTGATTTGGCCTTTCTTAACAATGATTCAAGTTGATTCATAGGCTTGCAATCATTCTTCCAGTAGTTTCTGATTTTCATTGATCTGGTCATTCGCAACCATGATTCAAGTTGAATCAGTGAATATCATTTGTTCTCAGTAGAAGCAATTTTCATTCTAGTAGCATCTGACTGTCACTGACGTGGGAATTTTTAACAATAACACATGCTGATTCAGTGATACATGTTTCTTGTTACATTTGTCTGTCAACCCGTGCTGGGAAAGTGTTTATCAACCCATACAAAGAAGGTAGTTTATTATCTAGTGAACATATATAATGCATACACACTTAGTGATAACATTCACACCTCTTTCCTATATGCAGACTGGATTTTTCCGACGCAAACGAATCAAGGATATCACGGGTCCAACTAACACAGAGGATCAATAACCTGGAAACCAACAGTCAATTGTTGTGAGAGCTTGACTATACTTTTCTGGCAATAAACCTGATATTATTTGAAATGAAAATATACATTATAATGATTGCTTTATATAAGAGATGAAATTTATTGAAATGATGGAATAGTAAATATTTTAATGGCATAGAAAATGTTATTGTAATGCTCAAGAACTTTGGTAAAATTCACTGCCGGTCATAGTCCTTTTTATTTCTGAAAAAGGAGGTTGCATCGAGCGTTAAATCTAGTAAATTTGAGAAGGAAAACAATATCATAACCCCGCTCTCGGTATTCGGTATAAGCACTGCTATTTGTGGCATGAAGTTGCTCTGGACTTCGGAACACTTTTCAGAGAGTCTATCATTGACAAATTTGTACAAAGTGAGTTAGCAATGGTTCAGTTTACATAAAGCCAAGCGTGATTGGTCTTTTTGCTTTGTTTCTTGTTGTTTTCATTCATTGTCAGCTGACTTTCTTTCCATTAAATAACAACAGTTGAAACAGCAAACTTCGATTCGCAACTTTCGAGAGGAGACCGGTGAGACCCTTGCACGGTTGCGCTTTTGAATGTAACTGCCACACCACAAAACCAACTAAAAATGAACAAACAAATGAGAGCCGAAAGGCAAATAAACCTTGCCAATGCGTAATCTAACGCACTTGAGTAAAGTCATCGTTGATTATCTCTCTGGAAGTGCTCTGAGCTCTGCAGCTCAGTTTCAGTTTCATATAATTCAAATTCTCTACATACAATTTACAATTCTACAGTACATACAAATAACTAAACTACATGGTTTGAATACCTAATTTTACGAAAAAATTAATACAATGTTACAGAAAACTAAATACAATATACAAATACGAAGAGGAGCTAAATAATAAATTGTATGGAGGGAATTACTTAAAGATGAAATTAACTACTTCTGAAGCAAAAGACAAGCATAACCCCCGTTCTCGGTATAAGCACTGCTATCATGGCAAGGAGTTGTTTCGGACTTGTAAGAATCGGAAGCAACTTGCCACTGCAAGCATCTTTAAACCAAGAACGGGGGTCATGCTTTTGTTTTCTTTCATAAATCTACCAAATTTGGACACTCAATCGAAACCTCTTTTTAAGAAGTATGAACAGATCTGTTGTCGATAAATAGATACATGTGTTATTACAGGAGTTTTTTGTAATTTATTACAAATTCAGATGTTAGAAATATTTAAAAGGTTATCATAATTTTTTTCAAATTAGATGTCTCGCAAAACTGCCCGCAGAAAACAACAATTACGGTACTTTGCATGACTAATTTTGCGTTATCACAAATCTCATGTGCCATCCCATGTGAGAGTAACTGTAGTCTTTGGAGCATAGGTTTCAATACATTTTTAAAAGGGCGAGTGTAAGTTTCTATGACCTATTTGTTTTAATTGAATTGAGTGACTTGAAAGAAACTTTAGCCACTTACCTAATAGTATTAAGTTTTTGGAACATGTATAGTTTCAGGTTTTTTTCGAAAATTTTCTTGAATTCTTAAAAAGAAGAAAAATTCTGTAATTCTGAAGATATCGATGATTTCAGAAAGGTCTAACTGCAGCTCTACAGTAAAATAGCTTAAGTTACTCTTAAGACGTTCAGTTCAGAGAAATAGGTCATAGAATCTTACAACAACCATCTTAATGATGTTAGAACCTGTGCTAGTCTTGATGTTGTAACGAATATCAAACAGAAGTCCGTAAATATTTCCGCTCGGTTGATTTTCCGTCGTTACACAGTAAAGAATAGCTTATTTACCTAATCAAATAATTAAAAGTAGATTCTACGCTAGCAGATAAAACTAACTAAAGTTTGTTTACACCCACTTCAAGTCAGGTGATCAGTCCCTTAATGAGCATCTTTTGAAATCTTTAATATATTTCGCATCATGAAAACTTATGGCATGAATGCAAACAGTCAGCATGAAATGTAACTTCTCCAGAGTAGGTTGGTATGACTTGAAATGGTTGAAACAAACCTTAGCCGAATTTGTCTGCTGTGTGAAACAAAGAAAATTGACGCATCTGGCAGGCTCCGGAATAAAATTTGCGGGGTGAGTGGCCGAGTGGCTTATACAGTCTTCATCAGGTGACTGAAGTTAAGCTTGGTCGAATGAGGTCAAACTCCGGATGGGTGACCTCGGAGGCCTGATCTCACAGCTCACCTCGTCGTCCTTCGGAAGGGACGCTAAACTAGGGGTCCCATGCCTGGATGCGGCATGCACAGTGAGCCTAAATTAGCTTTCAGTAGCTATAAATCCTGACAAGCCCACTCAAAATAGATTGAAAATGAAAAGGAAACGAAACGAAACGGTTCGCAGCCGACATTCAGATAATTGTCCATGAGTAACTTAGATAAGAAAATTTCGTGTGGTAAAATCATTCGACTTTTAGACCCAGAGATTAGGTTAATACTGGCAAGGGGACTATATTAGAATGAGAATTCCATTTTCGATTCTGGTCCATGATGTACTGGCAATTAAAATTGAAATTCTATTTGTGAAACTGACAACTATCTTGACCTCAAGCTATGGACCAGAATCGAACATAAAATTCTTGCTTCCACACAAACCCCACACCAGCATTTTGCTAATTCCTGAGTCTTAATGATTCCAAACAAAGTCTGCACATCTAAGTTAGCCTTGGAATGATATATCAACATTTCGTTTTTGAATATCGGTGGCATAGTTTCTATCCCACAACCCACTAAACGTGTTTACTTCTTTTTGACTCTCCCGGTATCGTTACTTTAGGTTGAAAACTACTGGATGAGTCAAAAAACGCCCCGCGTTTGAAAGGCTACTGCTCCCTTAGAAATTTCTTGGCTAAAATCGGTCTTTCCGCTCAGATTCTGTAGGCGATATTCTAAATTGAATCCCTTTGAGAAGCCTTAAAGAGTGCTAAAATTGCAAACAAGAATCCTTTATGTGTTCACCTCACAGCGATGAATTTCAGCACGTTTTAGCACGTACTCTCCTTTTGGCGGGTGTAAAAATCTTCCCCTTATTCAGGGGGATTCCATTCCCCCATGAGAACAAAATACATGAACACATCCAAGAGTCATTATTGCTAGGAAGGAGAACAAAGGGAAATCTTGCTAGGTATTTTCATTCGTTTTTGCAGGTTTCCGAAAGGGGCTTTCTGCAGAAAATTTCCTATTTCGACGGGAAGGAATGATCGATTAAAGCCAGGTAAATTATTGAACCTAATTTGACATATCGGGGATAAATCAAGACAGTGTTAAATATCATTGCCTTGATATTCAGGGAGCAGGATTTTTTCAAATGCAGGGCGTTTTTTTTTTTTGACTCACCCGGTAGACGAGTTACGAGCTTTGGAGCGTTAGCTCAGAAATCTGAAAACTGTTCAAGTACAAGACACTAGATTAGATTCCATCCTAAACAATTTGCCATTTTGCCATTTAGGCCGGCTTTTTCAAAAGGAAGTTGAAAGGAAAGAAGATTTCAGGCCCAACGGACCAAGACGATGATTTTGGTGAATATTGAGTAAATCTGCGAGGATTTATGGAATCAAGGTAAATAATTACCACAAGAGAATTGTATGTCAACAGTTTGAGTAAGCATTGATCTGTATGCATGTACTTTTCTGTATGTCAACAAATCATGTTCAAGGACAATTTATCTAGAATAAATTTTTTAATGTTTTGAAATGGGTGCCATCGTTGCATCGTTGCAGCGGTTGCAGAATCAAAGTCGCCGCGTTTAGGCTAAATCCCATTCAATGGAATTTGACGAAAGGACGGACATTTATTGTTTACAGGAAAACTTGTTAGTTTGAAGTTGAATAGAAATCTACGGTTGCTGACTTTTGGTTGTTTAACATTTCAGTCCGGTCGTAAAATTCTGTTGAGTGGAAAGAAACCATTAAGGCTAGTTTCCAGGCAGCAAAAGGTTTGCGGTGAACGGGAATTCAATTGTTGATGTAGGAAAATCGAAATAGAAATTGAAATTGTCTGAAAGTGATTACAAATTTACGACCTTATGATTTTTGATTATGTAAAATTTGTACCGACTGGAAACCAGCCGTTATGATAATTGGGACATTTTTATGCAAGATAACGAAATATTTTTATAATATGGGGAGTAAAACAATTCATTTTTCACTACCATAGCTTACTGAGTAATGCAAGGTGCAAGATGCAAAGTGAGGGCCATTTCACTCCCAAAAAACCTCGTGAACCTTTTGGCAGAAATCCTTCTGTTTTCAAAAAAATCTGCCAAAAGTCTGGAAACATCCATTTGTTCTGAAAATTTTCATACCCCTTTTCGAATGAGTGAAATGCTCCTCGATGCAAAGTTCCAAATCAGTTCTTTAAATGTTGTTTTCGTGAATTTCTTGAATAGCTGTGTACAATGTCGCTGAGCTGAGGCGCTTTTTGCTTTGTTCAGCAAGGTAAAGACATCTTTCTTGAGGATGCAGTTTCGAGGAGAAAGGAATAGAAATTTCAAGCTTTGTAACGGTAGAATTTTTGCAGTTTTCAAAGAAGTTTTGTATGCTCTTATTTTCAGAGGGTAGACTTAGCTTTTCCGTAACTTTTTCGTAGATTTTCAAAAAATCTCCTTCGAAGGATTTTAAGTGCAGAAGTATCTGCATGGGCACGTTTCAATTATTTGTTGATAAGCCGAGAAGTGGAAGTGCTCTTGGGTCTAATCATTCGATGAAAACATTCCGTATCATCAGGAAAAGTTTCCTGCTACTAGTTAGCTATCGTAATTAGGGACTTTTTTTATGAAGCCACGATGGTAATGGCAACGCAATGTTGCTACGCAATGTTGCTTTTGTTTAAGAGCTTCAGATTCAAACATTCCTTGTTTTCTGTTCGAATTCGCTTCTCTTGAGAGTTTTCGAAGTTGTCTTTTCAATTTTGCAACTTGAAAATGGAAACCCTACTTCTGGCGTTCTGTACTGCAGATCTAGGCCTTCGAAGTAAAACTCATTCTTTAAAAAAATATGGTTTGCAGACGTCTCTGAGTTGTCGGAAGTCTCATGTTGGCCTTTTGGATGATATATTAAAGGTAGCGTACGGAAACAATACTTTCTTTGCAGAAGATGACGATGATCAGATGGCTTTTTAGCCGGCGTTTGGCGTTGCCATCCTGGTTTCTTAAACTATCTACTGTCTGCCAGAAAACTTCTTTTCAAGCTTTGAATTGATAGTGTAAGATTTTATCTGCTGTCATTTTGGGGAGAGCATGTGTTGATGTCA
Organism: Aurelia sp. 4 Dawson et al 2005; assembly: GCA_964019985.1. Classification (NCBI taxonomy): domain Eukaryota; kingdom Metazoa; phylum Cnidaria; class Scyphozoa; order Semaeostomeae; family Ulmaridae; genus Aurelia; species Aurelia sp. 4 Dawson et al 2005. Next base: position 6,717,736 of record OZ026493.1, on the reverse strand, counting down.
TGGTAATTTTCAGAATTACAGTGTTTTACTGTTTAATCATGTGTTTTATTAAATTGGACAGTTTTTTTACAAGTAAATTATATTTTAAAGTTTGTTTGTTGACATATTCCATTGTTGGTATATATTTTTAGTTATTTAACAGTATATCAAATATGATAACGAACAATAAATTTTCTAGTGCGTATATGAAAGTAATTTTGGGGATAGCTGAAAGTTTTCATGCTGTGACAGAAATGTTAATAATATGCGAACATTGAGCATTGCTTATCAGGGGTATGAAGAAGTTCTTTGCATCAGCACCACAGTTTGGTAGCGTCATCCGAACATCTCCCCATAATGAACACTTTTTGTTACAACTTTATTCTGCATCATGTCTTGCGACCATGTGAGGACTTTTACTTGAAAGATCCTTATTTTTAGCCCTTTTTCATCATTTATTTTAGACGGATGTTGACCTACTTCCAGCATATTTTATATCTTGGAGCCCCCACTGACCGGGAAATTGAAACATGCCCGCACCGTCAACATATTATGACCCCCTCCACACGTCACCCGAGGTGGGTTATCTTAGATTTGTTTTCATAGAGTTTTAAAGAGCCTTTGTCACCCAGGGTCCTTTGCGGTCATACTGGATTTGCTTCAAGTATCGCTCTTGTCTCGCTCTTGATCAATAAACGAATGGGAGGGGGGGAAAAGGAAGGAGGAAAAGGGAAAGGGATGGGGCCGTTTCCCTTCCCTCTGTCTGACTTTTGAAAATCAGATTTGGCCTACGCCGAAAGAATGTATGCATACTAAACAGCTGTTGAACTAACTGAAAAAATTATGCTTCAGATAAACTGAGGGGTGGTCATTGTCTTTCGCTCCTTATGGTTTCGTCCCTGTATAGGGTTGTATGATAAGAAACGGATGATAGAATGTACAGTAAAGTCCCGCCTTTAAGAAACTGCATCATAAGAAACTCGGGCCTGATCTCGTTGAATGAAATATTCCTCCTCAAGCAACACTCCAGGTTGATTCATGTTCAGTAGTAATCTTTTATGGCGTATATGAATGTGTCTCCAATAGGTCTCAATTCTCTAGAAACAAGAATGAAAGTTCCAAGCCCAAATTGTTATAATTTCAATAAACTTTCAGTACTGGCTCAAATTATCAGTTTCCTGTACAATTGTGCATATTTAAAAGTGTTTTCTGAATAATTTTGACAGCTGTTTGGAATACAAAAGTGTTTCTTATACTACACGTTTTTTTTTATAAGAAACTAGGATCAGGCCATAGAACTAAAAGTTTCTTAATTTCACATGAAATTTTGTCGATTTTAGTACTAACAGTTTCTTACTTGGTTTCTTACTTTTCTGAATGCAGAATTAGCAATGTGGTCGCTAACACTGCGGCAGATATGTTTCTTGATTTTAAAACATCATAAAGGAATTAACAGTGTTCTGTTATGTTGAAAACACAAATGATTAGATAATATTGCTCAAGAATGAAGGTTCAATGATCTATTCGCTATAAAATCCATGCTTTTAGCTTTGAAAAGTTTCTTAGCACTTCTCAGACATAGTACTAGAGTTTCTTAAAATTTTGGCCTTCTTAGTACTAGTTTCTTATAAACCAGTTTCTTATAAAAAAAACGTGTATTCATGACTGCCAAAGCGTGATTCGTGCAAGAAGAAGAATACCATGGTATACACACCCTACTTTGAAGAAGTATATCTTAACATGAGAAACCAATCAGGCTGTTTTTATGAAAGGAGTTTCTTAAAGGCGGGTTTTTGTAATAATTTTGTATGGATAAGGAAACTGTTTCAACGGTTCAACTTCTGCAGTTTTGATCCATATTTTCCATTTAGGCCAAAGGCCAAATTTGATTTTCATATGTCTGAAATTTCAACATGCACGCAATGGGCTCCTGGTTGGTTCAGCAACTAACAACCTTGAAGCAATTTCACAGCACATTTTATGCTAGGATATCTAGCAAAGGTGTGCATTTGAAATTCAACTGGAATGAAAGCTTGGCTCACATTGAACACATCAGAAATGCATTCGAAATGCGAGGGAAATTTTTGACTCAATTTCGAATATTTTGACGGCTCCTTCGATGGAGTAGAAAGTTTTAAGACAGTGGGAACTTTGCGAACTATGATAATGATCAGTTTGTAAATGTTCATACGATTTCTTTCAGTACATTTTTGATTCTCTCCCAAGTTTGATATTTATTACTTACGTTATTAAAACCTATTGTTTGATTAGTTCTTTGTTGTAATTTTGTTAGTCCAATTTTGTTATGAGAATTGTGATAGATTTTTACTTGAAATATCCATTGTAAGATAAACTCATGACGTCGCAAAGATTTATGCTCGATCTATTGTTATATTTCGCTTCTCGCTCATAGCTGAATAACTTGAGAGAAACATTAGCCACTTACTTGTCATTCTACCGTGGCACTTTCCTGAAATCCCTTTATTTTCTGAATCAAAGGTTCTTTCAGGGGTCTTGCCTCCGTTTTAAGAATTCAAGGAAGATTTGAAAACACTTGTAACCGTCGTGGTTTCCAATTTTTTTGAGAAAATATGGAATCGTAATTTCCAAGAAAACCACAGTTTGTAGATGTTATTTAAAGTATGATGTGATGCACAATTCTTGCACTATTGAGGTTTACAGATGAAATCACATCCTTAAATTAGCTGAAATCATTTGAAATGTAGAATACACTTTTACTTTCGAAAATTACTCAAGATCTCTAAAAGCCTGACCGTAGAATCATAGCAGACCAGGTAAAGTCTTTTTGCCATTCAGCTCAAAGAATTCGGTTTTTACAGCAGCTCTTTTAGAGATTTGGAACGTATGCTGTGCGTTGCTTTTCGACTCCCTGACTGCTGCGTTCGTAACATCAGAAGACTTAAGAGATCTGCGTGTTCACGAGGGATTCCTTGCGGGATTCCCTGGCATTAGAAAGGAGGAGGGTAGCCTTAGGGATGGGTGGATGATGTTTTGCCTAGAACACAGAATTGAAACTTGCTTTTAAAAAGTATTAAAGGAGAAAAGTATTTTATCGAGAAGAACGACACAGAAGACCAACATGAAGGAGTTATTTGCGTCGGCGCTTCTACTGTTTAGCTGCATTCTGAGCTGTGAATGTTTTAACATTGAAGTTAAAAAGTCCGCAAAGCGATTTAGTGGAGTGAAACCAGGGGACTATTTTGGTTATGCTGTTACATTTCATAGAGCCAATGATACGTACTGGTGAGTACATTATATTCTTCTTGGAATTTTTAACTGTCAGCAGACTACTTCCTACATAATTGACATGCATGTTTTGAGTTATATAGACAGTCCGATGGTCAAATATTATTAATATAGGACCATGAAAATGCACTTCCGCGTGCAATGTGTAAATTTGTTCGACATATTTTACTTTTTCTCTCCCGACTGTACTGTACTACTATTTAGAAACTTTGCTGTGTTTATCTTTGTTTTTAAAAGCTTGATTGGATCGAAACATTCGACATTAGTTCTAAAAGAATGAAGGCCATCGATGACACGTTTCAGCTTTGGACAGTCGTTTCCTGGCAGTTTTGTTGTTCGATTTCACCTCTAGCTATATATATATCTAAATAAATTGATGCACATACAACTAATCTCATTCGAATCTACCAAGATGAAGAGGAAATAACTAAGGAAAGTTATCTCGTCCTGACCCAATCGTCACTGCCGGAGCGGCAGGGTCAAAAACATATTTTGAAACAGCTCTTGAAGCTTTCACGGAAGTAGGAAGCATTTCAAACTTAGGAGGTCATGACATTCCAAGGGCAATTTTTTTCGAAGATGGAGGGGCATTTCCTGAAAATAGAAAGGTTAGTTATTTGTTTGTTGCAAAATCTTTAGGGGGAACGTGTCCCCCCTGTTAGTCCTCAGAGCCCCCAGTTCCTACGACTATAGGAGTTTTGCTATCTTACTCGAAGTTGTGTGTGATATTTGCAGATTCTTGCATGCATTTTCCAATAAAATTGGCATTTGTCTTGATTTTATGAATTTTCCCAAAAGTTATAGAAAAGGTCATACCAGTGATATTCGGAACAATGGTTTTAGGAGATAAACAATGGTGATTCTATTTCATTTTGATTGACTTCTTATCAATGTATTGAAATAAAATTGAATTAAAATTGTTTACTTCACTTTTCTTTCATTTTGAATGGTTGTTTTATCAAAATGAAAGCCATGTTATATCAAAGGAAACCGCTAATTGCTCTGTTGCATCAGACGTCATCAGGAAGAAAGACAGATCTTGTGCAGATCCTTTGCAAAAAAGCCTTTTGTTTTCTAGAAATCTCCGTATAAATTTTCGAAAGATGACCGTAGCAACCTAATTTCTCCGAAACCCAACTTTTTCGTCGAAAACTAGTTTTTTTAATGAAAAAGTATGTTTTCCAACTAGTGGGCTTTCTCGGCAAAAAATTGGATTTTTAGGTTGAAAATGTAAACTTCTCAGCAAGAAGTTTCTTTTCAAGAAGGTTTCCAACTCGAGAACTCACCTTATCACATAAAAACTTTTTCATCCTCTTTCATCGGTCGAAAAACCTGCTTTACCTTCCTGCTGTGCCAATGAAGAGCCTAGCGTAAAACTTGATAAAGGTGGGCTCTTCGGCGAGAAACCAGGTTTTTCGAATTCTGTTGCATTTCGCTTGCCATAAACATTATTTAAAGGCATTGAGTCCGTATAAATAGCGTTCTCATGACCAATATCAACTTCTTTTCAATCATGAAACAAAGGTTGACATTTAATCCGTATTGAAATAAAACCAAAGAATTTCCTTCAGATAATGCAAGGATTAAGAAGTCTTTGGTCTCCACCGCTAATGACTTTAGCAATATTGTTCGAAAACAAAGGGCCGTCAGCGGTTTGTCAGCAAAAATCCAGGACAGCGTTAACGCTCAATTATTTATATGGACTCAATTCCTTTAAGACATTGTCTATCCGTAGGGCAATCGTTGGAGCCCCACTCAGTGACTCCACTGGAAAACGTACCCAAGAAAAGAATGGTGCTGTTTACAGATGTCACATAAATGGCAATTTAGGTTGCATCAATACGGGCATTGATGATAATTGTAAGTTTGCATATGAATCTAGGGCCCCGTCACCAATTTGTAAACAAATCTTGAAGTTAGGGAGCGATCATTTTTAATCCTGGGTACCAGGGCCGAGGATAATTTCGCACAACTAGGCAAAATTTGATACCCCCATCTTGAACATAGAAAAGGTTTTTGTACCCCATCATTTTTCAGGAAAATAGTTTAGTACCCCCATTCAGAAGCCTTTGTCCAAAAAACATAGATACATGGACAGATAAAAAGTTGTCCTCAGCGACTTTCCTACTGGTTAAGTGATTCATCATTTCCAGATGTCCGTTAACTTTCCTTTCAATCTCTGATCGATGACTTCATCCAAAATTTTTTGAAGCAAAATAATTTTGTACATCATAAAATTTGCTCTCAAAATGTTCGCACCCCCACAAAAAAAAGTTTCATTGCACTGCCAAAAATCCTCCGCTCTGGTACCCAGGATAAAGAAATGGCCAAATAGCAAACTCAAGAACTGCATGTACTCGGTGAGTCAGAATAAAGTTCACGCGTTTGGTTGATTGTGCTCTGGAAAAAAGCATGTAGCCGATGTCCAGAACTTAAGTGTTAATCTTTCAGTCAGATGCTGACTTAGATGAGAAATTCTGTTTGGTAAAGTCAATTTAGGAAAATGCTGGTAAGGGACATGTTTGGGAACGGGAATTCCTTATTCCATTCTGGTTTATGATATGCTTGCTATTGAAATAAAATCTATTTCTGACCTGACAATGGCATTGAATTTGAACTTAATGCTGCATAAACATTGGACCAGAATGGAACGTGGAATTCTTGATCCCCATACAAACCCCTTGCAGACATCTTTCTAAATGTTAGATCTTAAAGATGTGTGATTTTTACCAAACAATTTTTTTCATCTGAATTAGCTTTTGACTGATAGTGTAACATTCTAGTTTGAATTGAATATAGGCCACATAATTTGTATTCCACATCCCGCCAAGCGCGTAAACTTTTTCTTGACTCACCGGGTACTGTTTGAAATTAACCCAGTCTATTCACAGGTACCCCAGGAAATTGTATAACTCCCTCCCCAATGATAAAGAGGCCTTGCTCAGGCGCTTGCTTGGTGGCTTCACCGAAGCAACTAAAAAGTAGCTGGGGATTTACTTTATCATTTTCCATCATTTTGGTATCATTGTTTCCACTGTCTATTGTATGTACAAGTAGGCCTTGAAGTTCGAAAATCACCCTCATTTGATCACATGACCAACCTTTGTCTTGGCGTCTAGGATCGAATCATTTTCTCAGGTATACTCCATTTTGAAATTAGCCAATTTAACTCATTATTGAGCAGCCTTTGTTTTGAAACATTCAGCAAAAAGAACTGATGGTTACCAGATCAATTTCTTTGTGCTAACAGCTTGTGGCCAGGGCCCTCTGAAATTTGTGTGGGACCATAGCAAGTAAATTGGTCATGGATGACAAAAGGAAACTTGGACCATCATTGCAGACTTCAAGGTTGATAAGAAATCCGCAATTCTTGCCAACTTGGCAAGATTTACCATTTTTATCGAGAAGAATAGCACAAAATTAAGGTCTCAAGAAGATCAGATAGCAAATTTTATGATAGGTTTTAAAATTTATGTTTTGGTCACTTTTGAAGCAGGATGCCCTAGGTACCAGATTCTCCTGGTACCCAAGGTAGAAACGGGAATAATTTTTCGGCACCCCTGATTCTAGATCTTAGTAATGAATCGTTGAATTAAATTGCATTTAGTGGCAACAAGATACCAAGGCAAAACAAGACAATGGATGGGCGCATCAGTTGCTTCATTTGGACATAATCAGGATATTGTTGTAAGTATGGCATACTTCCACGCTTTAACAAATGTATTTACTCTGGAGTGCCGAATAAACGGGGGGGAGTGAGAGTAATCGGGGGGGTTGGAAATGGTTCAATATAACAGTAATCGGTGGGTTGAAAAAATCGGGGGGGGGGGTCTTGGAGAAATAGAAAATAGTCATTTTCTTAGGTAAACTCGTCTCTTACGTATATATATTTATGTGAACAGTGATGTTACTAATACATTTACTTTTGATTTCTGTTTCTTGTTTCTGTTGAATGCACTTCTTGTGACTCTTTCTTGCGTTTATTCAGAAATTATGTTTACTATCATTTCATTTTGCCAAAAATTAATGAAAGGGGGGGTTGGAATAAGAGCGGGGGGGGGGGTTGGAAAATTTTTCAAAACTTAATAATCGGGGGGGGGGACGATTATTCGGTACTCGAGAGTACTAATATTTCTGCCTTACAGTGATGATTTAGAAAGGATGGTGCTTGATTCTATCACGGTACAATTCTCTTTGAATCAAATGACTTTAATAGTACTTTGGCTACGTGGCTGCAAATCTGCTGTGGAAACTTAGGCCCCAGTTACACGATACCGGATTCATCATACACCGGATTGCTTTCACATCGGATAGGGGGGTTCATTTACATGACGCCGAGGCAATCCGGTGTCACTCCACTCCGTTTTCGCGGAGTGAAACCACTCCGCTCTGGAGGTGAGGTGAAATCAATCCGATTCACTCCACTCCGCATTCTATCCAGTGTTACTGCTCCAGCAATCAGATCTGGTGACACTCCAAGTGGGCTTCGCAGCTGTCAGAGACAATAGATTTAGACATCGCAGTGTAGGTCAACTCACTGTCCTGTAACTGCAATCAAAAGTGGGTTCATGGCAATCCGGTGTCATGTAACTGCAATGAAAACACCACAATTTTGACAAAACCAATCTGATGCGAAAAGTAATCCGGCATCGTGTAACCCAGTCCTTAGTAGAAAGACACTTTGATCAAATTCAAATTGGAGGCATTTATCATATTTGAGGCTGTGACATTATCAAATTTCTTAACCCTAAACCAGATGAGCGACGGATTTCTGCTTGGTACGCCATAATGTAGACTTTAATTAACTATGTTTTTCGTGAAGATGGCACAATATTTTCTCCACTCCGTAAGAATTTACGATGGTTTTAATTTTTCCACAATTGCTTCCATGAATTCTTCCTTGGATTGTTCCAACCCCCGATTATTGCTATATCGAACCATTTCCGACCCCCCCCCCATCATCCTCACCCCCATTTATTCTGTTCTCGAGAGTTATGTTTGCCAATGTCATCGTCTTAGATCCTGAAGCTGCAGCCTTTGAAACTGAGATTATCTTCTTTGCTTTTTTTTACTCGCCCGTTGCAGGAACTTCCAAACACGACATGCTCGTCGGAGAGGAAAGTTTATGCAATCAGTTTTGTCGGCATTCTTGCAGACATGAATAAAGGTCTGCCTCAGGTTAGAAACTACTGTTTCCACTGCCACCTTTCGACAATTTCATCTTTAATAACTCTTTCGTAGGCTTGTGCACCAAGGTACCAAGATATAACTACAGAGGGCGAAGTTCAAACGCATGGCAGATGTGGATTTGTTGAAGGGCAAAAATTCAAGCATGGCACCAGATTTTGGAATCCATGCACATCTGGTAAGTTCATGGAGAAGCAAAGAAACTTGGTAATAGCAATTTCTCTAAACGCCTCAAGTTATATTTGATCAGTCAGAAGATCTCGTTCTTAGTTTATTTTTTATTTGTTTGTGCAATGTTTTAGTACATGAATTTTTCCTCAGGGAAATGATGTAGGCAAAATTATTTATAGCTACGGAAGAGCTGGACGTGCTCCAAGTCTCGCTCTAGACGTGCTCCAAGTCCATGGAAGAGATAGCGTGGAAGCTTCCTCCGCAGGAGCAAATATACTGAAAAAGACTTAGCTGTCTACTCATAATGCAACAGCTCAAACTTAGTTTGGGGTTAGGGTTAGCGTTGGGGTAAGGCTACGGAGAGAAGGCTTGGTAGGGTTCGTTTTTGCTAAATGATTTTGAGATTTTGCATAGAGATCACCACCATCTCCACCCTTTTAAGTTACATTCTTGTCACATCGGTGAAATGCTTGCATGACATGAAAAGTTTATAAAAATTCTGTTTAAATCCGTTAAACCTAAACGAACAACAGTTTTGCATTTCAAAATAAGGTTGGAAGATTTCGTTTCTACTCAAACTGTCTGTTATTTTGTGACAAACTAATAATTATACCAAGTGCTGAAAAGTTTAGAATTTCTAGTTATTTTGAGTGCTCAAACTTAATTAGTAACCAGATTCGGGTATCCAACTGAGTAGAGTGCACTGAGAAGGAAAAATCGGTATTTATAGGAGTTTAAAAAGTGAAAAGAGAGAACGAATCAGGATAGCTACTTATCGTTAAAATCATCGGCCGCGGGTACACTATTCGCGGGAAAATTCTAGTTAAAAATACATCAGATCCATCGCAAGAAGGAGAACTCTAGGCCATATCATTGGTTTTTGTTAGCAACAACTGTCTAGCTAGCACCTTCTCATTGGATGAAAACTAAGTTCTAGCAATATGATTAGTGAATAGGGAACCACTTTTCGTAGGCCTAAAGTGTGCCCACGTTTTGAGAGTAATATTTTGAGACCCTTTTTACCAAATGATTTCAGGAAACCAAAGAGCGTAGGGAAACAAATAAACGAATAGCAGAAATCTACTACTAGCATATAATTTTTCACCGAAAACCATTGATTTTACCATCTTCTCTGAAACTATGATAGACTTTTTTTTTAATAGCTATATCCGCATAAAAAAAACTATAATTAGTTCTTTTCTGCTTTAGATGATAGACTTCTCTTTGCCAATGCTCCATGACATGTCATAGTAAATTTTTGAGCCGCAAGCACTGCGTTGAAAAAATTGATTGGTAGTTTTCAATGTTGATCACGAAATAAACAAATTTGGTTTGCTAGTGGAGTCATGTTTTTGGACCGACTGTAACACAACCTTTCCGACTAAGTGATACAATACAAGAATACAAGAAGCATATGTGGGCATGACCCTGTTGAGACAAAGTCTGTCCTGAAAAAGTTGTCTTCTTTCCTCTGAAAACTGGCTGAAATCTGTCCCCAAAGTTAGCATTTTCAGCTTGCGATTTTTTTGGCTTCTCCCCAATATTCCTGGACAATTTGGAGGGCAAATAATTTGAAAATATACGATTAATTTCTTAAAAGAAAAGGAAAAGCTTTTTTGATGATGTTTCCACCCGTACTTTCGTTCCTTGAAGGTTAAGTGTTCTGAGAGTTTAGAAGCTTGTAAAGCATTTCCTACATACAGTAAGTAGACGTACAACAGAAATCCGGCCATAGAACCCGGGGGGGGGGGTACGTGGTATATTTTTCCGACAGGGATGTGCCGTTTTTCAGGGTATCGTTTTCGCCTTTTTTTCCAGAACAGGGTATCAAAAGAAGGCAAATTTTCTGGGGCAGGTTGTCAAACCATGTCAAAAGAGGAAATTTTGTTACAACGGGTTATTATTTAGTCAAATTTTTGTGTTTTTGAGTATACTTTTTACCGATTTTTTCTAGAACAGGGTATCATTTGAAGGCAAAAATTCTGGAGCAGGGTGAAAAAATTTTATTTCGTGGGCACATCCCCATACAAATTTAGGTCAAGCACCCCCTCCGGGCCATAGAAACATCGTTGAAACAAGTTTTTCTGATCTTTGCAGGTGGCATTGGATTTCAGTATTGTGAAGCTGGTTTTAGCTTGGCAGTTTCAATGCTTGGTGCTAAGAAATTAATGAGTGGTGCACCAAGGTACTACGGCTTAAAAGGTAAGGACGTTTTTATTATGCATCCGCCAACTATTCGCAGAAAAATATCAACATTGTTGCAATATCTCTATCTTGCAAAGACTTTGTATCAAAATCACGATTATAAAGGGCTAGGGCTTCAAAATAATGTAGAAATGGATGTGGAGATCTAGTAATTCGCGCTGTAAACGACTTTTTGATCACACAGTAATGAAGACGTCAGAGACAGTTTCAACAACGGCTTCTTAATCTGTCTCTCATTCTATGGAATGAATGCATATTTTTCTGATACAGGCTAGACTTGCTCCAAGTCTATTCCGTGGTATATCAGCACTAAGGAGCATAGTCACTTCTGCGGGAGCGTAAACCACGAAAAAGACGCTGCAAAGGAAAAGCGAATGCGAAGGAAAGTAACTATCTTCCTTAGTGCTGATATACCACGGAATAGACTTGGAGCAAGTCTAGATACAGGGCGGCTGGTGTTGATTTTGTGATGAAGTCCCAACAGAACTGAACTGACTGCAACAATGAGTGGTTGCGAGACAGGAGGGAGACCAAATGCATCTTGCAATGTCAACAGAATGAGAAAGGCCGATTACATTTGGTGCAGATTGTTTCCATTTTCCAGTACTCTTCACTCACCAACTGATATCATTGCTAGTAATAGCTAAATACCTAAGTGTGATTGATATTTCTTGGTATTTGTCGAAGTAACAATCTTTTAGCAAATTTGAAAGATTTGAAAGTGAGTCTTTCCAGTGCTGGTGGCGCCAGCTCTGAAGAATCCGAAAGAAGTGGGGGGGGGGATTTTGACGTACTCCTTCCGTCGAAAGGTGTACCCAATTAATTTTATGCCACCTTTCTTTGACAACTTTGCCGACTTTTGGAAATTGGGGGACAAATGCCCCTGTCACCTCCATGGTGCCGCCACTGAATCTTTCGATTATCGAAAAATAGACTAAAATGCCCAAATAAATCTCCATTTCAACCAGTCGTTTGAAATCTATCCGAAATCTTTTGAGCATAAGAATGACTGAATGAAGCGAGACAGAAACTGAAAAAACTATCTTATTTATTACTTTGACTGAAAAAGGATCATGGAAAACAGTAAAACTTGAAAAAGTCAATCTTGACATCAATATTTGTCTCTTGGGAATCCACAAGTAAAGAGTGAATGGGGATTTGAACCATTATAGGTTGAGCTACAATGCAGTGCTTGTTAACCAATGTACAGTATTCCTCTACTCTTTTTCTAGGGCTTGTGTTTACACTGCCTTTTTACGATGGACTTGATTGGATACACCATGAAAGCATAAGGACAGACAGTAAACATCTAAGGTTGGGTGACATGATGGGTAAGCATAACATGGCTAGAAATTTTGTCTGATTTCTTTTGTTTCTGTGATGCCTGTAAACAAACTGTGTCACACATTTGACCTGAAGTGGATTTGGCTGTTCCCTTTGGGCTTGGTGCCTTGACCCAGCAGGAGTAGTGCATCGGATGGGGGGGGGGTCAGTGACTTTCCAACTGTTTAATGGGGCTGTTCTGTTTTTCCCCAACTTTGGAATAGACCTTTAGCTATTCTACAAAAGAGCCTGGATTTAGAGTTATTCTTGTACATTTTCATACCTGAGGCTCGATCGAGTGGCGTTAGAGCTTCTACCATCATTGCGCACATTCGAAAAATTCTACGAATTGAAGCAAAATATCGTTCGATTCTGATCCCTTTCAGAATTGCTTAGAGGTCAGAATAGTTAGAATTTTCAAATCTTTAAAAAGGTGGGTGTAAAATTCAATAAACGATTTCTTTTAACTGAAAGGCTCCAAAGAAACTTTTCTTATTTTGCAATAATTCTGCCGTCTGACTTTTCTGAAATTTTCAATATTTTCAGAGTTTGAGTATTCTCTTCTTCTTAGAGAACTAAAGAAATATTTTCATGTCGATTTAAAGATTTAGAGACTATGCTCTGAATGGTCTATTGTTCCTTCCTCGCAGTAGTGAGTCATTAAAAAGGGCAGGCAATTTAAAAATCTTGCTTCCTGAATGTCAAAGCATTGATATTGACAACTGTCTTGTTTTGTCTGACACATTCAATTAGGTTCAAAAATTCACCCGGCTTTGATTGATCATTCCTTCCTGTTAGTATAGGAGATTTGTTGCAGAAAGCACCATTCAGCAACCTGCAAATCAAGTGAAATAACGAGCAAAATTTCCCTTTGCTTTCCTCCCTAGCAATAATGACACTGACATGCATTAATTTCTTTTTGTGCTCTTGGGAGACTGGGATCCTTTTGAATAATCTTTCCTACTCGGGGAAGACGTTTTATTCCCCAAGAGGACAGCACGTGCTCAGGTCATTTGGGTAAAGTAAACACATCAGGGAACTTGGCCATGATTTTAGCACGTTTTTAAGGTTTCTCGAAGGATCTTTTCTTGAAAGCGCCTTGCACCATGTGAATGGAGTGACTAATTTCAGCTTGGAAGATTCCTAAAGATCATTTAACATGTTAGCTATTCAATCAAATATTCCACATTTTTCTTGTTTATATATATATTCAAGAAGCAGTAATCTTTTAAGCGCCGGGCCTTTCTTTGATTCCCCGTTTAAGAAGCGGTCATTCGTATGTGCTATATGGGGTTCCAGAAATCTAGCCAAAAACTTTATGGCCCATCCTAGATTCCGATTAAAATTCTTTTTGACCCAATAGCAATAGCCAAGATTTTTTTTATGACTCGTAAAATTCATCCGTTTTATTTTGGCTTGTGTGCAAATCAAAGGGTATAATACTTTTGTTTTATAATCAAGTGTACCTCCTTGTAAGGAGTCAGCAGCAGTGTCCAGCTATGTGGACATGGATTCAAGCTCATATTTGCTGCAGGTATCCAAAATTATTTGCATTGGATTGCAGTAAAAATGCATTTCAAGGTTTATGAGGGGTGTTTGGGTGATTCTGGCTCAGTGGTGCAACGCCACTAGACTAAATATGATAAAGGCAAGAGAAGAAATGAACAGAAAAGCGATTGCAAGTGTCAAGTATGAACAAGGAAAAGATTAGTTTTTTTCAGTAGTTGCAGCCCATTGCTGAACTATACAAAATAAGATTTTGTGAATAAAATTTCATAGCCCCATAAAATAAATTTGATTTTCTTCATGGCCACAAAAAGACATGGCAGAATTCTTCATGATCCATCCAAATATCATCCACTCCCATACAACAGATACTTTATGACCATTCCTTTACCACTAGACGTCTTATTTTGAGATAGATGTGAAAGTTTTTCTTCGTTTATCTCTTAGCATATTGTTACTTTTAATTATTACTGCCATTCATGGCGGGAACTCCAACATGCACAGTAGATATACTCATTGTCTTTCGTGGATTGAACCCCACAAACCTACAAAGCTGGTTTGGAGAAAGATTTGAGCATAAATTGAGGAAGGTTTATTGAAAGATCATAATGCTATGCATCTTTTGTAGGTTATGCAGTTGCTTGGGGAAGGTTTAAAAAGTCTTCCAAATACGGAGGTTCAGCATCATTGTTTATTTACTAATTTACACCTGCAGAAATTTCCTTACTCAAAACCTGTTACGTAAAGTTCATCTTGGGGGTCTCGATCCCCTTACCACAGTTTCTGGATCTGCAGAGCCGCCATTCCATTTGTGAAGGTGAAGATGAAGTTGCAGTTTTCAGCGCCAAGCACTGGGATCGCAGAAATAGCTTAATACTAATTGAGTCCACGAACCCTTATCATGACGCTCCCCTACATATCCCAAATTTGATATGACATTAAAATTCCGATAACACAAAACTACTCATGGAAATACAACTAACTTCAAATGCTGTTACGTGCAGGAAATTTTGCGTGACATCTGATTTGAGACAGACCATAACTTCTTTTTTATATAACCTTTTTTTATCTTCTTAAGTAGCTAAGTAACCTGCCTTGAAAAGTCCTATGGAAGTTAGCCTCCCACAAGAGGTGCTTCAAAGTTTGTCCTCGATGAAGTCACTGTTTGGACTATGATGTTTTTCCTTTGTCCGCCCAATGCAATTGATAAATTCATTATGGTGGCTCCAGGCACTAAGAATACAATCTTCTTTTTTAACAGAATTTGTTGGCGGTGCACCACAAGCTAACATCGGGAAAGGAAGGGTAAGGATCATTTTATCCTGCATGCAAAAAAAACACGAAAGGCTCGATATCTTTAGTTTCATGGGATTCTGTAGCCTGCATTTCATTTCATTTCATTTTTTTCATTTCATTTTTAATTCTTTATACAGGGTAAAAACTTCAATAACTAAAGTTACTGCTTTACAGCTTGCCCTGTCAACTAAACAAAAACCTATTTACAATTTTATGTCGCAGCTAACGTATGAAAAAAATATAGAGTAAAAGTAAAAGAATATATGGAGTCAATTTTGCGTGACAGCTTTCTTAAAAGCAGAAAAGCTACTCGTAGTTTTGGCTTCGGATCCTAATTTGTTCCAAAGCTTTGCTCCCCTGAATGAAAAGCTCTTTTGTCCAAAGGATGTTTTCAACAGCGGAAGGTTCAAATCTAGTTTGGAATTGCGTAATTCCCTGACGCATTTATCAGAGACCCTAGTAAACAGACCTTGTAGATATTCAGGTACTTCATTGTGCAATGTCTTGTGAGCAATCTTAGTTGATTCTGCACGCAGGCTAGCGATTCTGCTGCTTTCCAGTAAAGAGGTATCAGTAAAGTGAATGGCACGGGAATGGCACTAAAGTGGAACAGCCCCAAAAAGGGGATTACCTTCGAAAATTCCCGGTAAGGTCAGAGAAATGGGTATTCTATGAAATGGTATGGACGAGCGTGGTGTACCTTTAACTACTGCATTGCACCCACCAGCAGCTGCGATTGACCCATCTTGTTTCCACACAGGAAGATTACTTCTTGGAAGGCATATATTTGCTATTTGTAAGTCACGAAAGCATCATATTTTGTACTAAAAATTTGATTTTCAATATTCTGTGGACCAGACTTTCAAGCGATTTTGTTGAGTATACGAGAACTCCCGCAATTTTAGACCATTTTGAAAAAGTGTGTCCGTTATTTTGATAGTGATAAGATAAGTCACTTTTCACCAAGTGATGCAAACCAATCTAAGAACGCAGAGAAAAAGGGACGGAAATGCGTAAATCTGTCGCAAGCAAAACGGTAGACTGA
This sequence comes from Aurelia sp. 4 Dawson et al 2005, assembly GCA_964019985.1. Classification (NCBI taxonomy): domain Eukaryota; kingdom Metazoa; phylum Cnidaria; class Scyphozoa; order Semaeostomeae; family Ulmaridae; genus Aurelia; species Aurelia sp. 4 Dawson et al 2005. Next base: position 6,701,757 of record OZ026493.1, on the reverse strand, counting down.
TTGCATATTCGTAGTTATCGCTATTGATAGACTGCTGGAAGCTCAAACTACGACTCATAGACTTTCACCTTGAAAACTGGGAGGAAGCTTTCCTCTATCAATTTCGTAACTAAAGATGGATACCATGGCAATACTGTACGCACTCCAGGCAATGATGGTTTGGCCTAAGTTGCCTGCTCGAACCTTCAATGCTAAAACAGCGCAGAGTTCCCGTTTCCGCATATGAACGTTTCCTCAATCCAAGAATCAAGAAACCTTTCACAGTGAGCCAGGAGTTTCTCATTTTTAAGGTCAATTAGCTTCCATGAACTTCACCGCAGCAATGGGAATTTCCAACTCCGTGGCCTCGCTCTAGAGGGCACAAGTAAACGTATTCATTTCGTCTCAAATTTTTATATGAAAGTCCACAAGTCACAGTTGAGCAAAATAACAAATGTTGTTGTTGTTGCTATTGTTGCGATAACTGGGAGTCTATGGCGAGTCTAGCAAAAAAGGTACAGTGGGGCACGCATGGGGACATTTCGCAAAAAATGATTTTTAAGCCACATTATCCATTATCATATAGGAACATATCCATGGAGGAACTGGAGTCTCAGATGACATCAAGTGAATTTCTGACTTTTTTCCAATGCGGAAGTTGCCAAACTCCCAAAAGAGCAAATCATTGTTGCTGAGGGTGCAATGTCAAAAAAATTTGCAAAAATAATCGCTGGATTTCTAGTTGAATAAAACATCCATGTTTTAATTGCCAATCTTTGATAAAATGTTTATTCAAATGATTGAAACAGTTTTTGCAACTAGAAGCCTCACAAAACCTAGCTAAATTTGTTAAATGTAGAGTGTTCTCATGACCACCTATTTATGCCCACTGTGACAGGGTGGGAAGATACGCTGGAGCCAATCACGTAGCCCATTCATGGGGGCATTTAGGATCGTTTCTTCTAATGGCTAATTATGTTTCATTTCTAGGTGATCATTTACCACCTTGGTGAGCGACATATCCAGACCGGAACTGTCACAGAGAATCCTGATGATACGATGGCCGTAAGTACGCTACAAAGTAAACAAGGGACGATATTATTTTTGTGTCAAATCAAAACAATTGCAAGGTGAAAACAAACTCCTTCTGTCGACAGAGGAAAGGATCTCAAAGCTCGATATGCACAGCCTCTAAACCTTTAGCTAGATGACAGACCTTGCCCCACTCAAAATTCAGAAATAATCTCATTACAGTTGCTCCCACACTCATTACTATATTTTACTGAGTAGTAATGAGAGTAGAAGCAACTATAGCGAGGATTGTGACAACCAACAATAATAGTGCAACAATCCCTCTCAAAACAAGTCGAGCATGTTTTGTTTTGTTATCATAGAGCCAGTAGTAAAAAGTTATAACTGAAAAAGTATTTGCTTTACGGAGCAGTTGGTTTGAAATTGTGTTGACCACCTGAATCAGCGTCAAAATGTTTGAAATTGACATGAGAGGATACTGCATGGAGGCTACGCTTACCCGTTTTTCCAAATAAGGATTGAGAAGTTAGAGAAGTTTCGCTGGTTTTTGTCCAGGCGTCAATAATCGCTTCCATGGCGCCCAGCCCCCTCAAACGAACGCAGTCGAGTTGACGCAGCGAACCAGGCTGGCATTTTCCTAATTTTTGGGTCTATAAGAAGTCACATCTAGCTCAGTCATTGATTGATACACATGCTTTTTATTCCACGACCGTCCAAGCACGTAGCTCAGTCTCATCTAGCTCAGTCATTGATTGATACATATGATTTTTATTCCACGACCGTCCAAGCACGTAGCTCAGTCTCATCTAGCCCAGTCATTGATTGATACATATGCTTTTTATTCCACGACCGTCCAAGCACGTAGCTCAGTCTCATCTAGCTCAGTCATTGATTGATACACATGCTTTTTATTCCACGACCGTCCAAGCACGTAAACGTTTTTTGACCCACCCAGTGCGGTATATTTCCAATGTTGAGGGAAACAGAACACAAATAAGAAAAAGCTTTACTCTTTTGGGTATCTGCTAAACTTTGATTGATTAAAAAGAACTCAAAAGTATTTTCCCTGCAACATATTTTCAGGCACCTTGAGTTCTCTTTGGACCATCTGATACTCAGACAAGGAATGGAACTCTTTCCCTTAGTATAGTGAGCTTTATCATTTATTTGTTTGATTTCTCTGCAGATTGGTTCATACTTTGGTTCAGTCGTTTGTGCCGTTGACTTGACGAAAGATGGGTAAGTTCCAAAAGTTAGGCCTGCTCTGCTTCACGACAACCATCCGTCTGCATGCTGCATGAATTGTTCGGAATATTGCGAATTACCCCTTTTGTAAGCCACAAAGGAAAAGCCGTTAACTCTAATTGACTCGCTGATCAGTGCGACAAGCGAAGCGTTTTGGGGCAGGCTCAAATTCATAAATAAAGGATGAAGGGCGGTGACCCTGAAATCGATATTGTGCGTACTTCAAAGAGCTTGGGAGGGCGTTTGGCTTTTCTGGAGAAAATCCGAAAGACTTTCACAGATAGTGTTCCGAACAATGAAACTTTGCACGTATCTGGGATGGAGCCCTGCCCACCCGTCTGTTATGGCTGTAGAGTCAAAGCTGCAAATTCAGACTAGTGTGTCTCAACAGTTGCATTTTAGTTTTAGATGGAGGGAAAACAGAAAATCACTACAAAATAAGCCGCATGACAAAGATTCGATTATTGTATAAAATTGTGAATTTCATATTAAGTCACTCCAGGATGTGCAATTAGATATCATCTAGATATTCCAATCTCTCTCATAGGCTGTCTGACTTGATAGTTGGTGCTCCGTTGTACTCTGCGGTCAGCGAAGAGGGCAAAGCTTATGTCTTCGTAACAGACGCCAAGGTAAGTTTTTTCAAAACCATAATAGACATGTGCCTTCTTATCCCCTTCTTTTTTCAAGAGTTGATCAACTGCAACATTATGATTATGGTTTCGTTTTTGCTATCATTTTTCTCTTCGATTGTGTTTAATCAACGTTGTACATTCTTCGTCCTAGGGAGCAATTAATTTTAAAGGTGCAGTGACTGGAGAAAGTACGTTAAACGGGAGGTTTGGTTCATCCATAGCCTCAGCAGGAGATCTCAATGATGATGGCTATAATGGTAAATAGAGAAAGAATTTTACGTTTTGTATTCCCCTTTGGATTTTGTGGACAATCTTCTTCAGTGAAGATGAAAAGATGAAAAGTCGATCTACCTACCAAATAATCTGTCACAATCTTATGCTTTTATATAATTCTGGATTGTCCTATTTTCTGCGAAGTTGTCGTTTCTGAGAGCTGTTCCACTTCAGGTATGCAGTGTTTCTCAGAAAACGATCTTGTGCAGAATGGACACCCGGAATACTGAAAGCAAATTCAAGTTGTTTGTATTCATTCTTTTTGCCATTCAGATATTGTGATTGGAGCACCTTATGGTGGACCAGATGGAAAAGGCGCTGTTTATGTGTACCATGGATCAGAGAATGGACTGGGGAACAATTTTCAGCCAGCACAGGTTAACAGTGCTTTGCTTGTTTTGTGTTATTTCTTTTGCCTTTACTTTGTTTTGTGTTGAGATTTAGCAGAAATCTTCCATTGCTGCCCAGTGTCAACTTTTTCGTCTTGCTTGCAGCAAAGTCACTGCAGAAACTGGTACTTTTGTGGAAGTTATATCGCGCAACCCAAAATCTGCAACTTTTGAAAATTTGCCAAAACTTTATTATTTTAGAGATATTGAGATTCTTAACTCTGGAAAGCGTGCAATTATATCAATACAGTAGAAACCCGCAAAAAAAACCTAGGTTTTCTTGAGGCAGCCAGAATGAAGTTCAAGTCCAGCCTTGTGGTAAAAGATGTTGCAGTGCAAATATGTTCTAAATTATGCCAGTACAGTGCAAATATGTTCTAAAGGATGCCAGTACATTCCTTTTATCACTTGAGTAGTTTTCAATATATGGTATTTCTTTTAATAAAGTTGTTATTGTGAAAGATTTTGCGGTTTTGATGTAAGAACCCTGAAGAATTTCAGCCTCTCGTAGGCTCATGTTCTACTGCAGCAATTTGTTACCTTATCATTTTTTTTTCAAGGCCTTTCAAATCTTGGTACATCTTCTGGCTCGCCACCTATGCTAGCGTCTCTTCCAAAGGCAATTTCTTCATCCAAATTAGCATGGCTTTTTCTACCACTTTTTCTACACTACAATCACCTAGTCAGTGAAGAAACTCATTTACTTTGAGAAAAGGAAGTTCTGCTGTTTGGAAATAAAGCGACATTTTCAAAATTAACTTTCGCGAATCGACCATAATGGGAAATTTTGTAGGATTAAGCTTTCGTGAATTCGGGTTGTGAAAGCGAAAAATGTGAGCGTTTCTTGTCACCAAAATTTCTTCCCTCAAAGTACACACTTTTTGCTGCAACCTTTTTCTTTCCTCCATCAACATATAGAAAATATATGCATCATCACTCAGTGGTACACAAGCAACATTTGGCCATTCGCTTGCCGGTAGTGTTGATGTAGACAACAACCAGTATCCAGGTAAATAATTGGGTACTTAATATTATTCTTGCGATCGTAAAATCTTTACTGTCTGTGTTAGGGTGATGCAAAAAGTATAAAATGATCGAAGTTGAAAGGATTCTTGTTGGGAGACGAGATATCCTGTGTCCGAAGAAACTTATGTGCCCCCCCCCCGTGCTGTAGGTTAAAGCCCATGCGCAGTAGCGCTTTTAGGTTGGAGGTCTGAGCACTCCAACCCTAAAGCTTCCACTGCGCATGTGCTTTACCCCAATTTGCGGGGGACACATAAGGTTCCTTGGACAAAGCATATTTCGTCTCCCCAAAGCGTATGTTCCACAATTCAGAGAACGGACAGATGTGTGTTGTTGGTATTAATGAAGGTACTACTCTGAATGATACTCTGAATGAATTATAAGCTTACAAGATAGCGAAATGATGGAATGAATGTTATGATGATTACGCAAATAAGGGACTACAGCTATGCAAGTACATGAAGGCATGTGAAGGTGGGGTGAAGATGAATTTGTGGTCTTTAGCGACAAGGGCTGGAATCGCAAAAGTAGCTGACCGCTAATCGAGTCCGCAACCCATTGTCCTGACGCTCGAGTGTTGGGACCCTACCAGGTATCGAACCCATTCCACTTTACTGTGAGAGCGGTGGCACTCCCTGGTCAGAGGATTAGACCACTGCGTCATAACTTTTGAAATAAAGGATATGTGATCCCTATCTTCGTATGGCTATTTTGTGTATTGCTAATGCTCTTTCTCCCTTTTTTAACAGATATTATCGTCGGTAGCTATCAGTCAGATCAAGTCCACGTGTTTAAGTAAGCAACTGAATTTGTGTATGTCATAGTTCAGAATCGGAAGCTTGCGTCACAATTAACTCTCACAATTAATCTTGTTCCGGTCTCTTTAGGCAATACCAAAATTGCATCAAAACTGGCATGGCAAGATATATAATATAATACCGTGAAATTCAAAAAATTTTGACATTGAGTGGACAATGCAATAACAAGTAAATGGCTTATATTCAAAATTTAAACATTCATGTTTCAGTCAAACCCTAACTTAAATAATAAAGTTTTGTTTAGTAAGATCAGTCATCTTTTAGACCCATAGATGAATAAAATGCTGGTAAAGGGTTTGCATTGGAAGGAGATTTTCACGTCCATTTCTGGTCCATGACTTACCTTTCATTTAAGTTTTTTATCTACTTCTGTAAATAACAATAGAATTGAAAGTAAATTTCAACAACAGATAAATCATGGACCAGAATCGAAGATGGAATTCTCTTTCCCATGCAAACTCCTTAAAATTTTCCTAATTTCTATTCTTGATTGTGGTTTGGCTTTTCCAAAAAGATTTCTTATTCAAGTTAGACTTTAACTTACAAATAAGTAATTTAATTTTGAATATTGCACATCCCGCCAGACGTGTAAATTTTTCTTTGACACACCAGGTATATATTCATTTGGACTTGCCCCTAGGGGGGGGGGCACTTGTGAAAATTTTGATAGGGATGCTCGTATCATTTTTTGGGTTTGAAATTTACGAAAATGTCACTTTTTGGGTTTCGCTAAGTTGACGTCATTTGTTTGGGGTTGAAAACTGCCGTCATTTTGTTGGATTTATTGGAAATTTTCGTCATTTTTCTGGTTACTGAACTTTGCATTTAAGAAATTATAATCTCAATCAATTAACATGATGATTTAGACAAATCATAAGAATTGCTGTGATAGTCTCCAAATTCAATATCTATTTTACTATCTTGTGCAGAATTGTAAGGTGCAATTTTCCCAATTTAACTTTAGGTACAAAAAGAATAGTTATGGGGGCTCGAGAATAATTCCGTCATTTTTTTGGGTTTGAAAATGTTGGGCCTGTCATTTTTTTGGGCAGATAAAACACCTGTCCAAATGAGCATCCCTATCTTAAATTTTGAATAGTGCCCCCCCCCCCATGGGGACTTGCCTAGCTCGGTATGAAAGAAAGGAAAGCACGACCTGTTTGCATAGTTAATCATCATTCATATGAATATGAAAGATGAATATTTAGGGGTCTTTTGATTGTCTAAGAAGACGAATAATACGAACCACTTATAAAGACTTGCATCTCTTTGATGATCATTTCATGTGTCATTGCAGGGCAAAGCCAGTTTTGAAGATAAAAGGTGAACTTCAACTCAGTAGGACAAAGATCTCTTTATCAAGTAACACTTCAATTGCTTGCAAAACTGATGGTGATGGCAATAAATATCAATGGTGAGTGAATTATAATGTTTCTGGAATCTTCTCTTGTCACTTCAGAGTCAAGATAAAGTTATCGCTCCATGTCTCCAAAAACATTGAAGGCAAAGTTTGCGGTTTTTAGCGCCAAAGGCTGCAATCACAGAAGTAGAATAGGCTTGATCGAGTCTGCGAACCATTGTCATGACGCTCAAGTTTTGGGGCCCTGCTAGGTGTGCCCCAAAGCTTTCATCATTAATTTCATGTTTGAGGAGGGGATTAAGTAATTTTGTAAGCGACCCGGAAAACTTGGAGAAGGGTTTGACTGATTGAATATGGCATCCAGATCAAAGTTTTTTTGTGTTTTCAACTTTTTTTGAGTGGGCTTGTCAGGAATTCTAGCTATTGAAAGCTAATTTATGCCCATTGTGCATGCCGCATCCTGACATGGGACCTCTGGTTTAACGTCCCTTCCGAAGGACAGCGAGGTGAGTTGTGAGGTCAGGCCTCCGAGGTCATCCATCCGGAATTTGACCTCACTCGACCAAGCTTAACTTCAGTTACCTGACGAAAACTGCTTCAGCGACTCAGCCATTCACCCCGTTTTGCCCTCAGCTCATACGTCCCTGCACTAGAACGGATATGTTGATTGGGTTTTCGTTTAATATCAATCTCATACTTTCTTTTCAGTTCGAATATGACACTTTGTATTACTTATTCTGGCAAAGGAGTTCCTTCTCAGCTAGGTAACACTGTCTTTTTCATCTCATTTGTCAGTAACTCTAAATTATTCAATGGCAAGGCCTCCCACGAAACCTGAAAAGTGGAGGGGCCAAAATTTGGCATGAAATTATACCATAGCCCAATATGATAAGCTGCCCTCCCAAGGGCAGATCTAGAGGGAAAAGTGACTGAGGTGTGCGAGCGTGAAGCGCGGGTAAAGTCCTGAAGTAGGGGTCCTAGCGTAGGGGTCTGGGGGTTGCAGCCCTTGAAAGAGTTTTTAGACTACACCTTTCACCTCATTGAAAAGAAGTAAATATTTGTAAGATACCCTACCAAGAAAGTGTATAGTTTTTAGAAAGTAGCATGATCTTTGGCTGGCAAGCAGCACTTGCCTTTCTTGCCAACTAGATTTGTGCCCAAGAGATACGAGGTCTTTGTATTCTGCATTGACTATCTGCTTCCTGGGGCAGTTTCTATAGCTTTAGATTTCTTATACCGGGTGTCTCAAAAAAAAGTATCCCCTTTTGACTGGAAATAGGAACGAAATCATAAGATATCATTACTCTCCGAGAGGACAGCTAAATTTATCAATCTTTAACTTAGATCCACATACCTTGCATTTAAGAATCGTCCACCAAACTCCAGAGATACAAGCTTGCAAAGTCAAAATTTACAGTGCACCCGAAACCAGAGGTTTTGTAAAAGGGCCTAGCCATAATTTGCTATCACAGGCATGTTGCACATGAATTTCGACTTTGACCTTTACCTTTCTCCATTGAAAAGAATTATACCTTGAAATGCTTCAATTGAACTACAAATAGTTATTCCTTTGAGGAATCAATCCGTGCATTGCATTCTACTCCAAGTGTCAAAGAAGAAGAAAAGGAACACATGCATGCTCATTTGGGAGAAGTTGCACGACTTCATCACTCTTAACACATTTTGTAATATTTGTTTCATCAGGGCGATTTCCACGAGTATTTTTTATTCTTTTCGAAAGCAAAAAACTGAAAGACAGGTGCTTTGGAAAAGATCCATAATACAAATCATGGCTAGGCCCTTTTACAAAACCTCTGGTTTTGGGTGCACTGTAAATTTTGTCTTTGCAAGCTTGTATCTCTGGTGTTTGGTGGACGATTCTTAAATGCAAGGTATGTGAATCTAAGTTGAAGATTAATAAATTTAGCTAACTACTCGGAGAGTAATGATATTTTATCGCTTCGCTCCTATTTCCAGTCAAAAGGGGGTACTTTTTTTTGAGACACCCGGTATATTCATAGTGATTTAAACGATGTAACATTGATATTACTGAAAATCGTCTGTAATTGTGTACAATAGTGAAGTTGTGACCTTGTTAGTTTCCGACATGAAATTTCCCTTATCAACAGAATAGGGATTGAATCGAATGGATGCTAGGAAATTTGCTTGAATTTAAATGAGCATAGGGTTTTAAAGAGAATTAAAACGATTATCAAGAAATTTTGGAATTGCATTTTTTTGCAAAAACGTGGAGGGGCCATGGCCCCCCCCCCCGCCCCCCCATCGTCGGAGGCCCTGAATGGTGACAAATTGTCCGTTCTCATTACTTCAGAAAATAAAATGACAAGTTAAAAGCCTTTTTCCAAGCTATACTCTAAGAAACAAAGTAGATCTGATCTTTCACGATCCTTCATGTCTTATATGATGGTTTGCGCTTCTTTTAGACATCGATAACTGAACTGCAAGCTTCATTCACAAATAGATATCAATTTCAGTGTTCTTTGTAGATGCTTCAAAACCAAGGTGCTTTAAGCAGATCCAAATTTTCTGATATTTTTGCCAATCACGAAATCAGTTATACCTTGGGAAATGATTATGTATGCATGTATCTTTTTTCCACAATAACAATTTAAAATTTATTATAATACATATAGAAATAGATACAATACAATACATAAACATTAAGGCTAAAATGCGAAAAGAAAACACCCCCAATTACAGTGGCAGGGATAGCATTAAAGGGTCAAGCTGACCTTATTTTTATAATGGTCCCCTTGGAGGTGCTGGTATAAAAATGAAAGAAAAGGAGAAATAGAAAGTACTGTAGTTGTTTTTAGTACAAAACACGATTTATAAGACCAAGACGCATATGTCATCTTTCTCTTTTTGTATACTTTGATGATCGCATTTCTTACCATAGCCACTAGGTTTAAACACCCCCAAAACAATGGTTTAATCGCCCCCCAAAACAATGTTGATTTGGAAGGTTATTGCCCCAGCATTCTAGTGGAGTCATGACTTCCCTATTTTATCATCACAGAACAAAGGGGGAATTCGTAAAACAACGCAAAATTATAAGAGATGTTCCAACACTTTTGGCAAGCATTGTGCTTGGCAAGAAATTTAATATTTGGCCAATAAATTACAAAGTCTGTACATAGGCTACCACAAATGAAATTTTGGTGGTTTTTCAGACAGTTGTAATCTTTGGCCGCCCTGTATAAAACTATCCAAATGAATGGTATTTTACCTGGTCTCCTTCAGAGCTTGCAATCAGTATAGAGTTTGACAAAGACCAATTGGCTGGAAAACGAGCATTATGGTTTGATGGACCAACTGCCAAAACGGTCAAGAACATCAATAGTCAGTATGAAGCAAACATTAGAAAATGTCATTCGGAAACTGTTTACATCAAGGTACGTTAAATCTTAATTCTTTTGTTCCTGAAGTGATTTTTGTTTCGATTAGCGAGATTCATGGGCCGAAGAGATGAGAACCTTGCAGTAGGGGTGCCTATTATGCAATGAAGAAGAAATTCCCCTAAAGTGCATACAAATCTGTCACTAGAACTACTGTTCCAAAGAATGTTTTGCTTAATGGTACCTTTGTAACTCATTCGGTCTGAAGAAATTCAAAAAGAAATTTGTTTGCATTGTGATTAAGGGTACACGTCTCTTCCTCTCTCCAATAAAGTCGCATCAAACGGTGTTTTATCCCAATGATTGGTTGAAAATCTGCCCCTGCTTGCCCTGCTTAAATCCATCATTGATTTCAAAAGAGTTTTCAATTTTTTTTACACAGTCCCAGAAAACACCGTGTTTTTGGTAAAGATCTATACACTGCGATTATAAACTGATTTTGAATCATCTGTTACCATGTCGGAGTATATGCTTTAAATAAGGAGCCCTTTCTTGAAGTCTTGATACCTCGCAAATTGATTGTTAACACTGAGAAATAGAAGAAAAACTTTTGAAATACGTAGCATTATCAAATTTTAGTACTTTCCCAAAACATTCAGCTTAGTTCTATCTATAACCGATGTAGAAGTGTAGACAACGTTACCTTTTCATTTTGGATGCCAACTAGGTTACGGATGTTTTTCATCCTCCTTTCACCCTGCAGGAGAATGTGCTGAATCTACTTAGCCCGATTGTGATCTCAGCTTCATATAGCTATAAAGAGCCTGCTGGAGGTTGTGGGGTAAATTTATGTCCAGTTGCAGACATATTTTCTCCAAATTCAGTATCCATACAGGTTTGTATGTAATTCTTGCACTCATTTCGTTCAAAAGAAACTGCTTATTAGAAACAGGAGACTAATTTTGAGAAACTTTAAGAAGTGCCTTCTTGGTATAGATAGGACTAAATTGTTCAAACTCAGAATCCAACAAAACAGGCCGTAAACCTTGATTTTTATCGCTGTCGAGCTTGAAAGGGTATACAAAGACCACCATACCTTGCACAAAGTCAGTGACTTGCTCTGCATAGCTCCCAGAATAACTGACTGCATAAAATTCGCAAAACAAATAACAAATTATGGCAGAGCCTGCTGGTCTTTTTACTCCCATAAAAGTTTGGAAAGATGATCAGGAAGTTTAGGTCTGTTTTGAACAATTCTGAACATTTATAGAATCACTTGCAAATCGAGAAAAGTGTAGCCGATTTTGACCTACAAAGTTTTTCTACTAAGTTGCATGTTACCCACCCAATGACAGTCATTTTCAAGGAAATATGACGAATAGTTAGCAAAGAACAGGCTTGAAAATCTTTAGCCTTGTGCAGACTGTATCCATGAAAAACGTATAGTCTGCGCAACGCCACTCACCTTTGTGTAATGTGTGCGTTAGCATTCATTTGAAAACAAGGAAAACGCATCGTTTTAATAGCCAATAACAGCGCTTTTTCACGAAACGAGGAAGCAATAAGATTTGAGAACTGCTATCATGTGATTAAATTTTTGGTTTCGCTTTGTTCTCTAAGCAAAATACGTTGAGAACACAATACCTCTGGAATTTTCATTACCCTACCGCAGACAATACATAGACACAATGTAGAGAGGGCCACTCAAACTGCTATTGAAAAGAATTGCTGACTCATGCAATACGCGATATTGAGTGGTGTTGTGCAGACTATACCTTTTACTTGTGTGTTGTCTGCACACAAGCTTGAAAATCTTTTAACTTTGTCAACCTATGCGGTTTTGAATCTTCATAAGTTTGACAAAGCTTGATAATGTTGCTTTTAACAGAGGTCTATGATACATCTGATTGGCTGTTCAACACAATGAATGTCTTGGTGAACCTATAGGCTAGCCTTTTTCACTTTCCCCGGCCGTAGAGAGTATTCAAGATCAGGAGTCCTTCATTTCTCAAACACTTTGTATAATTCTTGTCACCCAGTCAGATGGGGGACAGACTGTCTCTATCGTAAACAGCACTGTCAAAGAGATCCAAGCAAACATAGGTGGCTTTTTTTAGTCAGATTCTACCGGGTGTCTCAAAAAAAAGTATCCCCTTTTGACTGGAAATAGGAACGAAATCATAAGATATCATTACTCTCCGAGAGGACAGCTAAATTTATCAATCTTTAACTTAGATCCACATACCTTGCATTTAAGAATCGTCCACCAAACTCCAGAGATACAAGCTTGCAAAGTCAAAATTTACAGTGCACCCGAAACCAGAGGTTTTGTAAAAGGGCCTAGCCATAATTTGCTATCACAGGCATGTTGCACATGAATTTCGACTTTGACCTTTACCTTTCTCCATTGAAAAGAATTATACCTTGAAATGCTTCAATTGAACTACAAATAGTTATTCCTTTGAGGAATCAATCCGTGCATTGCATTCTACTCCAAGTGTCAAAGAAGAAGAAAAGGAACACATGCATGCTCATTTGGGAGAAGTTGCACGACTTCATCACTCTTAACACATTTTGTAATATTTGTTTCATCAGGGCGATTTCCACGAGTATTTTTTATTCTTTTCGAAAGCAAAAAACTGAAAGACAGGTGCTTTGGAAAAGATCCATAATACAAATCATGGCTAGGCCCTTTTACAAAACCTCTGGTTTTGGGTGCACTGTAAATTTTGTCTTTGCAAGCTTGTATCTCTGGTGTTTGGTGGACGATTCTTAAATGCAAGGTATGTGAATCTAAGTTGAAGATTAATAAATTTAGCTAACTACTCGGAGAGTAATGATATTTTATCGCTTCGCTCCTATTTCCAGTCAAAAGGGGGTACTTTTTTTTGAGACACCCGGTATTCAATCAGATATCAGTATTTTCGCAGTTTACGGAGGTTTGTCACCAAAATATGGTACTGCATGTGTCACTGCCAATTGTCTTTGCATCGGTATTTCTATCTAATTCTTATATATGATTAGATTCCTTTTAACAGGTGAGTCAATCATATTTGCAATAATGGGTTATCAATCAAAAGCAGTTTTTGCTATAGCTACGAAATCTACTCATTTTTGCCTTTCAGTTTTGCCTTTTGCTTTCAATTCCATCAACTTATATCACAGGCAACATACTTAAAAGGTTGTGGAATTGACGATGTTTGCCAGGCCGATCTTGTTGTATCTGCAAAGGCAAAGTTGCCAAGGTGAGCAATAACTGTTCTATGCATTGAACGAAAACATGAGAGGAATTTTTGATATTTTTTGTGCTCAGTGCAAAGAAAGCAATTTCAAAAATTCAACCATGACTCTAGGGACACCACAAACCCAATCTGCGCTACAACCGATGGCAGTGAGGATGGAGAGCATTTTTGTAGGCCTGCCATTCTCGTGTAGAACCACAAAGATACTTTCTCGCAGAGCTTTTGCCTTGTTACAACTATCTGGATTGGATACATCAGTCTTTGAAGCAAGGCTTCAATGCAGCAGTCGTTTTATTGTACGGCAGTGAAGGCTTTTCTTATGACCTCGATAAAGCTCTACTTCTGCATTTTGATCAGAAGTTGAAAGCTCCATTGTGAGCCGTTCAATTACCAATTCCCTCTTGTCAGTAAATATCCCTTTGTTTGTTGTAGATGCTCTTTTGTTTGTTGTCTGTCCGTTCCTTTGTGCTAGGTATAGTTTACTATCTTTATCTCTCTGTAATGGCCCTGGGTAAACACAGCATTTTACTCCTTGCGTTAAAATGATGTAATCGGTAAGATATATTGTAGTTTTTTAAGTGGAATATATATTTATGTACTGGGTGTCGCAAAAAAGTGCTCCCGTTTTAAAAATGGCAAAAATTCAATTATGAAAGCTATCGTAAAATTTCTTATTTAATCTCTGTTTTCAATTATTGAAATATATCTAACGATGATAAAATGTTTGTTTTCTTTGCGCAAAGGGTGTAAAATAACGGAGCGAACAACCTCATTCTGAGCCATATTCTTTCGCCAACATCGTTGATCTTGCCTATCGTTTAACGGCCAAAAAAGCCATGATATTGAAATTTTTCATCATCCTTAAAGGCTACAATAGTTGTTTGAGTTTCATTCTGACATTTATGACAAAAACAAGAAGTTCAATAGACCATAAGAAATTTCTCGGTAAGTATCAGTGCTTTTTGCAGTATGCTTCAAAACCAGGCAGCATTAAAAAGAGCTAACCTCATTAATTCAAATACAAATCAGGAGATCAGTTATGTCTGAAAAAGTGATTTGATCTTTGATCTACTTGCCAAAAAAAAAGAAATCTGAAGATTGGCCTTATGACAGAATTTTGGTGATTTTTCAGACAGGAGGACATTTTTCTGGCAAACCCGGTATAAGATTTCACCAGTAAATTCAGCTTTGGAGTATAAATTTTTTCTGCCTTATTCTAGTGGCAGAACGGAACTTGTCTTTGGATTGGCGGATACAATGACTCTTGAAATTGATGTTGTCAACAAAGGAGAAAATGCATTCTTATCAAAGATGAAAATCACTTTCCCAGATGACTTATATGCTATTGGCATGGAATTCGTGAATGTAAGCCTTTTTTTACTTCGATATTGCTTGTTGATTTATATGATTCACAAGTAAATCCTTCCAGTGAAGATTTTCTAGATCCCCTGGTCAGTTTTTAGTAGCTGCATTATTATACTTTTAGAGAGTGAGTCATCTGTTTTTTTAGGGTAAGCTGGTCGAGAGATGTTTGAGTTTGAAAGTGGGAACCTTTTTATGAGCACCTTGTATATTAATCATAAAATGCTGCAGAGCTACTGTATGTATGTCCATGCTCCTCGTGGTAGCTTTGGATATCGTCTTGCAATTTTATGGCTGTTTCTGTAAATTTTTATCAGAATGTTCTTAAAAATCTTGTAGCATTGTAAACACGCCACGTCATATGTTTATCAGATATCAAGCAAATTTTTATCAGAATGTTCTTAAAAATCTTGTACCATTGTAAACACGCAATGTTATATCTTCATCAGCGAACAAGCCAATTTCGAAGGTTGGCGTTAAATATTTGAATTCTGTACTGAATTGCCATGGATATAGTCGTGATATTACACATCTTCGTAGGAGCAAAGTCCTCTACTGGAAAGGCCAAAATCCAAAAACGGAACGAGTCAGATTGTTTTCGGTCTTGACAGCCCTGTCATTAGGAACCAAAAGGTAATTTTATTCATTTTTGTGGAAGCCTTTCTCGAGCTATGTTTCTGACATGCATGTTACTTCTCAAGAAACTGGATTTAGTTTAGATGTATCGCGGAATTTGTATTTGCGCAAAATTACTCTCACAAAACACTTCAGTTGTTGTTATTCGCCGGAATTTTCACGTAAATGTAGGATCCGGGTTTATCTGTCAGATGAGGGATTTGCCCAAAACGTCTGATGACAACACTCAAGGTTATATGTTTCATCTATACCTCTATAAGCAATATCTTTGTGTACGTTTAAAGGATTACAGCTACACCTACGACCAACTAATACCCTTTCATGAGACATTTAATTTGAGACAGATTATGATTCTGCGATGCATAAAATCTAAGTTACAGCATTCTTAATCTTGTGGCATAAAATCTTTCTGCGCATCGCCTCAGCTCTATGCCATTGACGACTGCTTCGTATCCTGTTTGTATGAAAAAGAATCTGGAAGCGAATTCCAGTGCCTTAAATCGATCGGCAAAAGATCATCGGAATTCTCCACAAAATTATAGCAAAGATGGCACTTGCTCGTAGCTTTATCTTCAACGTCAAATGATATTTAATGAAAAATCTGCGAACCCTTCACAGAGAAAAGACGGCTGTGAAAAACCGTCGCTTTTTCACAGCCAAGAGCTGTGATACCACTGTGCAAAATGGCTAAAACTGTGAACAGTCAAGCGCCAACCCTAATGACCTCCCATTCTAAGCTTACGGTTAAAACTTAGAGTAAACTGTACGCTTCATCGGCAGTTGTAGCATTACATTAATTTCATGTTCTTCTTTCTCTTTCTCAATAGTTTAAGATATTGGTCAAATTTACTCAAGTTAAACCGAGGCCCACGAAAGGCACAATCACCTTTAATATTGAGGCGATGAGGTATTTTATGCAGACTTTCATTTTCTTATTCTATTACCAGATTTAAATACGGAAGCCAACAATACATTCTTTAGAATGGATTTTCTGAAATAAGGAGAAATCAAATATCTTGTTATTTTATGAAAATGATGGATAACTGAGGATATGATGAATTGATCTTTTGCGACTTTTCATTGATTTGCAGACGAAGGAACTCACATGGGTGCAGTGAGCAAAGGGGCAAAGTGGCTCTGTGCTGCTCCATAGACTGATGACGATGAGTCCCTTGTATCCCTGCGGTAAACCTTGCTCAAGAGGGACTCATAATGAAACAATGAAGAACTTGGCCCTATTTTCTTCAATTATCAATGGAATTATGAAAGAATTACGGCTTCGAATCTCAATCCCGTGAGAGTGTTTTCAATTCTTCAATCGAATCGAAAATTCTAGCACATTTACACCTTAACAATAGTAATTCACAAATCTCGCAATCTGATTGGTACGTTAGGAATTGCGAAGTTTGGGCCTAAATAGGGCCAAGTTTTTCAGAGTAATACTACGAGTCTCTATTGCCTGTAGCGCCATCATCAAGTCAAAGAGCACAGGGCAACGAGAGACTCATCGTCATAAGTCTAGCTGCTCCAATGTTTTTGAAGTGTCTTAACTCTACCTCAAGTTGGCAGTTTCCTCAGCCATTCCCCGGGTATCAGCCATTTTGAAGTCTAGAAATACTCATCCAGTACCAAAGGGTTGCCCTTCTGAATGCTGTGCCTTCCTACGAGAGAACTGCTGCTATATCTTTTTCTTAAGAAAACTTCATTCATCGCTCTCAAATATTTTCCCAGAACTGCGTTTTGATTTCAAGATGATATTTTTTTCTAGTGTCAGCAGTGAAGTTAATGCCATAGACAACAAGGCTGTAGTTACCGTGAAAGCTAAACTTTTAGCTGATTTGACTGTGTCAGGGTACGTTCTGCAAGATTTCTATTATCAAGTCTTCAATTCTTTGACTCCCTGTCTAGCAGGGGCAAATCTTAAAAGTGAAAGAATCAGGGCTCCGAAAAGACGAAGGGATTCACCTTTCTGGAGGATATAGATTTCACAGTTATGAGAGCACTCAGCAAAAGCGAAGCAAACAAATTGTGCAAAACTTTGTGCAAGGGGGTGCTAGAGTTGTAAAATTTCTTCCGAATTAAGACTCGTTTTGTCTTTTCGGTGACCTGGTTCGTTAGTAGTTTGTAAGAATGGTCTTAATGATTCATATTTGCAAATTTTCACGTTAAATTCAAAAATGGACAGGACTATTTTGCTCATCGAAATTCACCCTTGATCATTCTAAATTTCTTTCGTCAGCTCACGAAGTTTTCCATTGTTCCCATTCAACAATAATGCAATGCTGCATTCGGCTAAGATACTGTGCTTTGATATTCAGGGATGCTCGTTTTAGATAGAGGGTAATTCCTTTATGATACACGAACGACACAGTAGTTGTCAATAGCTCTTCTTGTTCAGTTTTTAATACGAATGGCTGTTCTGTTATATGATGCAGTAATTTTACAGTTCATTGTTGCACAAGCTTCCCAGACTGGTCACACAATACATAATGCATCATTATACATACATTGCCATTAATGCTGTGTTTTTGAAGTGCAAAGATGGCAGCAGTACAATTGTGCTGGTGGAAAATAACTTATAGCTTTATGAAATGAATTGATGACCGCAGTTCAGACGTATAATAATAATAATAATAATAATAATAATAATAATAATAATAATAATAATAATAATAATAATAATAATAATAATAATAATAATAATAATAATAATAATAATAATAATAATAATAATATACGAATATTTATACAGGATAAAACACTTCAACGAATCATCGTTGTTATCAACGTGTGTCCTGTTAAAAATAATAAATCAAACTGAAGCTTATGAAATCTTCTATTTACAATTTTTCGATAAAATGAAAGGATAAAAATATTTACAATGGTAAACATTCCCCCTTTACACAATCAGCAATTAGCTGCCTCCCGTGCTCAACCTTGTATTATAGGTATCTGTATCCTTCTGATGCTGTAGGAATAGTGATAGTAAAGATCTAAAGCCCTAAGCTGAAAGTTTGCATGGGTTTGAGATCTGTCTTTCCTATTCTCAGGTCAGCAAGTCCAGATAAACTGTTTTACGAGCCAACAGCAAGGGAAGTGACAAGCAAGATAGTTAATGAGACGCAAGTTGGACCAGTCATTAATTATGCGTTTACAGTATGTGTAAAGCTGAGATGAGATTCTATTTTACAGTAAAGACAAGCTATGTTTTAGGTATAAAGGAATTTCCATAAGGTGCGAGTGCAAAATTTTTTGATTTTCTAACCCTGCCTCGTGTACGCATTTTTGGATAGGAGAAAAGGCATTTCTACATGCAGTGAACGCTATTGGCTTGAATCCCCCTCCCCAACCAGTATTCGCGTACTTTTAAAGATTCCACATATGCAGTCCTGGTTACAAGGTGATAGGGTCAATGTAGGGGCATTGTTATCCTAGCAGAAGAGTAATTTTTAAGCTATTACATAACAAGAGGAGTTATCCCCAAGTCAGAGCGATTACAGGGGAAAGATTCACTTCGCTGGCTGCTAGTGTCAATTTATTCTATATATATATCAGTAAGAGTTACATGAGTCTGCTTATGATAATGTCAGCGAAAAATGCAAAAAACTGAAACGTGGCCATGTCACTTTGTAAAGAAATGTTATGCCTCCTCAGTAATAATCAAAGCCATACACCATTTTATTAAAGAGGACCCAGAAGGATAATCGTTTTGATGATAAAGATTTCATAAATATATTGTCTAAAACTTGAGTATCTGCAGTCTCTTAAAATCACAATACTTACTTTTTCAGATTCAAAATCGAGGCCCAAGTCCAGTGGAAGGATTATATGCACGTGTCAGTCTGTTAGCACAACACAATTCAAAATGGCTTCTTAATCTATTTAGTATATCTGTGAGTACTTTTCTTTAGGTGATTGGCAGTGGTGATTAACCATCCATTAAAGGAAAATTCATACTGCTCGAGCCAGACAAGTCTGAATCCTTTTCCTGGGATACCCGGGGACCTTGTTGTCAAGGACAGATCTCTCGACTATTTTTACAATCGTTGATGTGTGCTTTATATCATATTGTACTATGTTTTGTTTTGTACAGGAAAATAAAAGCCCGAGGTCGCAAAAGTACAGACCGAGCTTGCGAGGCCTGTACATTAAGAAAGAGGGCTTTGTATTTTCCTGTGCAACTACAAAACCGGTTAGTATGAGTTTTTATTACCTGATAGCTTCTGATTTCGATTCTCATCGTTTGGTCACACATTTTGTTACTGTTATGTCGTTTGAGTTTATTGTAAATCTCACATACCTAGAGCAGTAGCTCTGGTGACAAAAATGCGTCCTTGTATCGTATTGTACAAGGCTACGGGAAACCCGTGGGAACTGCGCGATTAACCAATAGAAGTGGCAGGATTCTGTATTGCCTCGTTTTTGAAACTTCAGTCAGGTAATGAACATCCATAAAAAAGTTCCTGAAAATTCTTCTGCAGTATATGTTTCATTAGACAGTTTGGGAATCGCGATCGTTTTCAATTAGATTCCTTCTCGAATGTTCCTTGTATTTTTAAAAGAGAAAATGATCCTTTAATTCTGAGAATATCAAAAGTCCCTGAAAGTCCAACGCAAGAACCATGGCAAAAAAGTTGAAGTTTCTTGCAAGCTATTTACTTCGAAGAAGCATGTCCAAACTATTTACATGAGTCTGTTTTAAGACTTGGAACTCTCGCGCCCATTTTACCTGTGTTTTGGCTTCTCAAGCAATTTTGCTAATTTTTTATTTCAGAAGGAAATAATTCACCCAAGATTATGAGTAAAGTTTCGAAAATAAAATTGAAGCGTAAGTAAGGGAACGAATGAAAATTTTAACAATTGGTTCAATTGCTTTTCCTGTGTGGCTTTACAAAATATGGATACATTTATAAGCAGATTTTGATTTTCTTGTAGATTGATGGATCTCTCAAATGCGATTTGGGATCCAAGTTAAATCCAAACAATTTAACAGTGAGTGTCTTGTTTTGAAAGCTACATCATTACTTCAAACTGGCATTAGTTTATTGCTTTCATTCCAACCCATCCCACAATCCTTCTTTTCATAATTTACGAAACCCATCTTCAGTGCTGCTTGAAAGGTCAGATGTTATTTGAAGTCCAGATGATTTGATGGGAACGTATTCATATTTTTGCCTGGCGGTCAAAATTTGATACTAAGGACAGCATGATTTTTACTGGGAGCTGCTCGCAGGCCCACATGTGCGTGGCAATAATTTCTCAAATTTGCACAATTAACAGCCGACCTTATATCTGAGGGGCCAGTCACTATTTTGTCATGCATCATTATTGCACAAAATCACAGAAGCGTTGGATATGGAGTCAGGTGCTGGACAAAATGGGGGAACACATTTTGGGGAGTTGAATTGCATTTTGTGGAGGCAACCAACGGTTTGGAGAGTGAGGTTTCATGGCGGCTTTCATTTTGTGGAGGCACAATGACTGCAATACCCTTTGGTCGTGGAGGCGGCTTTGATTGACAGCAGTTTTGGTCGTGGAGGTGGCTTTGATTGACAGGAGTTTTGGTCGTGGAGGCGGCTTGATTGAGGTGGTCATAGCCTTATGACGATGAGGCTCTAGGTGGTCACTACTACTACTACTAAAACTGTTTACACCGAGTTATCAGTATTCAGCTTTTTCTTCCAGCTTTTTGTAACATTGTCCCATGTTTTTCTGTTTCTTGCTAGTTGAGGAACTTCATCCCATTTAATATCAATATCATGCAGCTGTTTTTTCATTACATCAAGCCATTTGATTTTCTGTCTTCCTCTTGGGTTATTGGTTGTCCTGTCTAACTCCTTGAGTGCTAATCTAGCTGGTGCATTTTCTGGCAGTCTATATACATGACCAATCCATCTTACTCTCTGGATTGTTAGATAGTCACTCCATTTTTGCTCTTTTATGATTGATTCTAGCGTTTGGTTACTGATTTTCTTTGAATATTTGATATTTAGCAGGTACCTGTAGAGTCGTCTTTGAAATGCATCAATCTGTCCATTAATTGTTTGATTTATGGTCCACAGATGGGCATTGCTGAGGAATATTGGTGCAATACAAGAATTAAATATTCTTAACTTTTGGCTTAGAGGTAGTCTACTATTCCAGACATTTTGCAAGTCATTCATAGCTGTTAGAGTCAAAGATTTCCTCCTCTTGATATCTTTCTCAGTTGCTAGTAAAGATCCTAAATATTTACAGTTTTGCCACTCATTGTGAGCTTCAAGAAGAATATCGACGGTTCCTTCATCAACAAAGTTAGGCCATGTTCCTTGGCACTGAACGCAGAGAACTATTACCTGTTCCAATCTATAAAGCGCATAATCTAAAACATTTTCATCTACACCGTTTGTACCATCTTCAAGGTTCCGCACAATGCGTCTCAACTCTGTTAAGATATAGGTTCTTAGGTTATCTTCCGGAGGCGTAGCAGCAGTAGCCATTTTATCAAAACTGCATTAAGAAGGTAATATTTGCTGTACAAGCCACCTCCTCGACCAAAACTCCTATCAATCAAGCTGCCTCCACGACCAAAACTCCTATCAATCAAAGCCGCCTCCACGACCAAAACTGCTGTCAATCAAAGCCGCCTCCACGACCAAAGGGTATTGCAGTCATTGTGCCTCCACAAAATGAAAGCCGCCATGAAACCTCACTCTCCAAACCGTTGGTTGCCTCCACAAAATGCAATTCAACTCCCCAAAATGTGTTCCCCCATTTTGCCCAGCACCTGACTCCATAGTTGGAAATCACAAAACGTCAGAGAAAAACACAGAACATAGCATGAAATAAAACAGGCCACGTCAGTTTCAAAGCTCATGAAAGCATTATTTCCGAGAAGTGATTTGTTCCTCGCCTTTACTATCAAAGGCTATCATTGGTACAAAAAGTTACTAGGTACTTAATGACCATTCTTGTCTAGACTTTGGAACAAGCTTCTTCACAGAGCCGTCAAAGAAGGGATGCTAAAGTAACCGAAGAAGCTGGCCTAACAAAACTGGTAAGTAACCATTGAGCGGACGAAAGTTATTTTCCTTGTTTGGCATTGCATTGAACGTATTTCTCATTTGTTATCATCTGTAAAGTCGAATTCGATAAATTCTAAAGGTGAGCTGAAGCGAAATTTTTACTGGTGTGAATGATAGCTTGGTTGAAATGATTGGCTGATGACGTCATTTTGTTTGCAAGAAGTAATGAAAATATGCCAGGTTGATCATGTCCCAATTGAAAGTCTAATCGAAAACTTTTTTTCGATTAACATGGCTTTCTAAACGTAATAAAAAGTCATAAGACAATTTATGTTACATTTATTCAAACCCGTGATTGGGGCCTTCTGGGCAACTCATAACGAAGGCTTTGTTTTGAAAAGGGGATCGACAACGCCATTTTGCTGGAGTAGTGTAAACGCCTATCGTTTTCACGACGTATTTAGTTCAAAACGGAGCAATATGTACGGGCAGTGTTTTCATCTACAAAAACGAACAGAAACGAAAACGGAGCAGTGTGAACGTAGCCTAAGATACAGCTTTATTTTAAAATGTTATCCTTGTAATTTGCAAACAAAATGATGTTATCAGCTGATGCTTAAAATCCGTTGCTAACTTGAAAGCAAAATGAGATATCAAAGAAATTTAAAGAGGGGTTCCTTATCATAAGATGATACTGTGCATTTGCAACAATAAAAAATTTTCCTTCAAGTCACATTTAATGCTGCGAACATTAGCTGCAATCTGCAGCGCAATGGCTTGTAAGTTCAAAAGCTAAGCAGCAAACTGTTCTGTGGAACGGTGGAACTGAGACTTAATTCTTGCTTGGAAATATACCTAGGCTAGACAAGGAAATACCCTATTTTCAAAGGACAAATTTGACGGCAATGTTGATGCCCCACATGCAACTGTGGGCTGTGCGAGGAATATGTTCAGAAAGCTTCCATTTGCTTTGACCAAAAATCTTCCACTTTCTCTGTGGAGGAGCCATAGATTTGATGAGAACGTTGGGCCTTGCCTAGCTGTTCGGTTTTTTTTCACTATGGTTGATTCTCCCACTCCCTCTGTTAGTTGTTAGGATATTATTCATCATTGGCACCATTCGAATTTCTTTTTAATCGTTCATTTCGTGACAGCGGTTAGACTGAAAAATTCGTATGATTTTTTATCTTTCTTTTTCTGTAGGATTGTCGTACTGCAACTTGTATCACATTTGACTGCTATCTTGGTTCACTAAAGAAAGGAGACAGTAGAACATTGACATTGAGGACAAGACTGTTCCAGAATACTTTCATTGAGGTGAGAAATGTCAGAAAGTGTGTGTACTTCAAAGACTGAATTCTCTGTTTCTTAATTAAATACATGGATTCTGATGAGCGATATTATCCTTTTTTGAGCCTAATTGGCGTAGAAGGTTTTATCGTGTGGATGTTTGAGAATGATAGTTGATGACTTTGTACTTGAGTAGCTCGTGACTTTCCAATTCTTGTAAACTTGTCATATCGATATTGTTTCCCACTTTGTTATACTATGGGTGCTGTAGACAAGCCTTGGGTGTTGATCGTGTTCACAATGCCTTGGCCTAAATGTTCCTAAATGAATAAGGGTATGTCGTTACCTTTCTGGTCTTCGATTCACTGTTTATCTTTTCTTTCTTGATTTGGAGCCGATTGCTTGCTCCCGACAATTTGAAATGGGCCTAAAGTTCAAACTGTACTGCACCTTGACAATTACGACATGAGAACTAGTTCCCGGATAGACGCGGCCTCTCAGCGACTCATTCAGATTTCTAAAAAATTTATTGCTCAAAATCACATTTGCTTATGGGAAGCAAAGACTTACTTCTAAGTAATTACTTTGCAACTACATCTCTATTATGCTAAAACAGAAAAGCATTGTTTTAGGAGAAACGTGGCCCCACCAAACTGACATCAGTAATATCTGTTCAAATCCCTGGTGAGGAGAAAGCAAACCTCAAACAACCGGCAAATGGTTTACCCGACAATGCAGTTGTAAGTATGTCTTTGATGATGACTAACGTTTGTCCAATTTTTAGCAGTTCAGCTTATCATCTTCAAGCTTAAGTAAACAGCGTTTTGGGCAGAGGTATCTTTCGTTAATTTCTTTGGAGAAGTTCGACGGAAATGTAAATGATATATTTCAAATGACATCTGGTTTCCAAAAAATGAATGCGAAAAATGATTTTAGCCACGGAATTGCTACCTTATTGAAAATACTGTCAAGTGATTATCACTGGAAAAAGCTTAGCAAATGAAATTTTGGTTGCGCAACATATAGCTTTGAAAACATTTTTATATGCAGATTAAAAGCTTACCAAACAGTATGGATGAACATAACTTGCCCCCCTCCCCCGCTTCTTTGGCCACAAGAATCATTTGAAAAGTGATCTTGTGATAGAACTTTGAGGTGATTTTTCAAGCGTCTCTATATTTCTTTGAAGCGCCTCATGTACAGCAACTTTTATCTGTTACAGGTCAGTGTGTCCGTAAGTCCTCCTATCAAAACAACAAATAAGAAAGCAAAACCCGTTGCATGGTGGATCATATTCGTGTCTGTCCTTGGAGCTATACTGCTAATTACAGTCTTTGTCCTAATTCTATGGAAGGTATATGATGCTCTGCTTTGTTCTTTATGTTTCAAGCGGATGGAGCCATGCCCTTTGGGCTTCAGTTTCATTTCATTTATTTTGATTAAGATTTGTGGAAAAATGTAAAAAAGTAGGGCTACGAAAAGATTATCATTTGCTTCTCTGCAAAGCTTAGCTAATTTTCGATACACTTTCATTTGGGGCAAGGAGGTTGCTAGTTGAACCGGGCTGAAATTTTTATCATTTAATCGCGATTTCACTTTTTATAAACTCTGACCGCAACACTGGGCTGACTTTTCAGCCCGGCAAAAGTTACAAAAGGGCTGGAAACTCTCATGTAATCAGCCCCTTAGTTGAGGAATTGTTGTCTGCTTCAAATTAGTTGTCGCTTGAGATTTGCGAGGACGCAAAAGTTCTTCTGCAGAACCTGCATAACTAGCCTGTTAGCCGACCTTAAAAGTTAGAGAGCGAAACCCTCCAATTATCATTATTCACATGCATTATCAAATGCTAAAAAATGCAATGTTTATGATTTTTGCAACCACCTTCAAGGGGACCATTATGGAAATAAGGTCAACTCGATCTTTTAATACTACCCCTGCCACTTTAATTAGAGGCGTTTTTAACTTGTATTTATTAAATCTACTATGTAGATTGTATAGTAAATGTTACATTTATTTATTCCTTTTTTTGACCGTTGTAAATTTTTCATATCGTGGCAAATTTCAGTTACTTATCAAATGGCAGCTAATTCAAGACAGAAAATAACATGCATTTTGCATGCACTCAGATTCTTCATAAAGCCTTTCTCTTAACTCAAAATTCATCGGCAATGGTCCCCGATGAGATCACCGATGATCGGTGATGAGTTACGATTTAATGGTCACTAGTGGTGAATTGTTTTAAAACAGCTTTTGTGATTTCTCTTCAGGTTGGATTTTTTAAAAGAAAGTTGAAGGGCAAAACTATAACAGGGCCAGTGGACCAGGACGATGATGGTGATGAATATTAGATCAATTTGCATCGATTTATGGAGTGCAACAAACGAGTTAAATGAAACAAAGGCAACTTTTGTGACAATAGTATTTGCTGCATTGATTTGATAGAATGGCCAATGCAAAGTGACTAGCGATAGTGGACAAAGACCTTTCTAACTGACTTTCCGAGCCACGTGCCACAATTAATAAAATCAGTTGACGGACCCAAGTAGTGGTTATCTCTAACTATTGCAAAGAAAATGTCTACACACTGTGTTGTTCTTGTAGCTAAACAATATGGACGAATATGTCGAAATCATTGAATGGCATATGTCATGAATTTGATTGGTCCATGCAATGCAATTCTCTCTATTGTTTATTGCAAAGCACAGGATCGAGGCTGAATTTTCATTGCAATAAAAATTCATGAAGCAGAACTAAAAACAATGGGATTACACTTATACTCGTTTGTTGTGTTGCAAATGTGACATATTTCCTTTAAATGCTATAAGCTAATCGTAGACATGCACATGCAGCTCTTGAGATAGATATTTATCATCGTCAAGTAACTACTTTGTAACGGATCGAAACTATACCAGTGCAGTGTAAACATATGGTCTCAGACCACGCTGGTACAACTTAGGACTTTGACCCGTTGACCTTGTTTCCACTAACTCGTAACATTCCTTGTTCCCCAGGGTAGGCGGGCACAAAGCACATATCTACATATGGGTAGGTAATTCCGACAATTCTGGGATAGAATATTGCCGAAAGCGATATTTTTGGGTCCTAATAAGCTGAAATTTTGTGTATGATAATTTTTGGCATAAAGTGCCTTGCTTCAGGACATGTTGTGTTCATGTGCAGGTTTCTAGGTATAAAGTGAGCTGATATTTTGGGTTGCAATATAGTTGAAGTGAAATTTTCGGTTGCCTGAAAATTTCTCGGATTGACCCTCCCGTATACGAATGTGTTGAGTGTCCCCCTTTCGGTCTTGTTCCGTTTATCTGTAGCATAATTTTGCTCTGGAGCAATATCTGGAGTGATCGACCTTGAGCCGTACAACTGTGTAAAGGGTCGCATAATCGGAGTATAAGTTTTACGGTCTTGGTCCCTTAGGTTGATGACTTATGTCTAAAGGAAAAGAGTCAACAAATTGAATTACTGAATTACAAATTGAATTATTGAACAAATTGAATCATTCGCCAATGATAAACAGTGGCGCTACCACAGGGGGACTGGGGGACTTGTCGCCCCCAGATCTAAAAGTCAGCAAAAATTGTCAAAAAATGGCATAAAATTAGTTGGGTATACCTTTAGATTGAAAAATTACTGTACGTCAAATCCCCCCTCCCACTTCTTTCGGATATTTCAGAGCTGGCGCCGCCCTGCGCCGCCACTGAAAGGAAATATTTCGTTTTATCCAGAGTAATAGTGTAATAGTTTTGCAAAGTTCTCACATGCAGTTTTACGTGTTTAGTAGCCACCTCTTCTTGTTGATATTTGTGAGAGTTTTAGCTGCTTAGGAAGAGTATTTATGGACATAGTAACATTTTGGTATGTAATGGTTAGACTAGACTGATGACGATGAGTCTCTCGTTGCCCTGTGCTCTTTGACTTGATGATGGCGCTACAGGCAATAGAGACTCATAGTATTACTCTGAAAAACTTGGCCCTATTTAGGCCCAAACTTCGCAATTCCTAACGTACCAATCAGGTTGCGAGATTTGTGAATTACTATTGTTAAGGTGTAAATGAGATAGAATTTTGATTCGATTAAGAATATAGTCTGAAGACTGGAGAATATGTGGGTGAAAACCTTATTCCCGTGCTTTACTTCCTTTCCATGCTATTGGCAATTGTTTCAACTGAGGTATTGATACTTTTGCTTAGCAACGCCTTAGCAACCACTTTTGCTCTTTTTTCAAAAAAATATGTGCTTATTTTAGGGGCTATGAGAACCCCTGAATCACCAAGGTGCTTGAATTTAAGTTTATGTTTATTATTATGAATATGTCTCGTTCTGATGATGCTTGGTTTTGCCGGCAATTGAGGCTAGACAGCAGGTTCTCTGTCATTTTAGGCCATCTTGTTTGCTGTGAAACATTTCATTTGCAATCGTGAAGGAGTTTTGTTCAAATAATTATACAATCAAGGTTTTCTAAGCTTTAATGTTATGGGGAATAAAAAGAACAAGAACAGAGCATCTGCGAAGTCATTTCGTGGCAACCAATATGCATCTGGCAACAAAAAGAAGGGTCGAAAGCAGAAGCAAGAAGACCAAACTACACCTCATCGTCAGGAAAAACGAAAGGCTGACGATGGTACTCCACTCTCAAGTAGAGAACTGCGTAGGAGATCGTGAGGACTGGGACTAGCCCGGCTCTATCTGTTGTTGTTGTTGTTGCCATTTCATCTCGTTTGTAGTCGTCCATCATTCCGTTCGTTGGTGTTTGAGTAAAGTCACTTTAACGATGAAATAGATGAACTCTTATCTGTGATGGACGACTAAACACCTCAAGACAACATCGAGTGACCTCCTTAGAAGAAAATAAAGCTGTAACACAGAAGAAACTGGCATTGGACGGTGAGAAACGGAGACAAATCGTAACGGCGGCCATCTTGGATTTTCCGAAGCTGCCGTTTTTGGACCCTGCTGAGATCTCCCACGAGTCAACATCATCCCAGACCATAATACCGATCCTTCATCACCTCAACAAACATGCCAAAACATAATTGCCCATTTCCTGCTTGTGAATATGAGACAGCAGACGTTACAGATGACCTTGCAGCAGTCCTCCTAACAGTCCACTCCAAGGGATTCCACTCGACTCCCCCAGCCCAGGCCAGCCACAATTCAGCAGCCAGGGTGGAGAAGGTCCGACGACCAACTATTTCTAGTGCAGGAACAAGCGAGGAATGGTCATACTTCATCACTCGATGGCAGGACTACGCAGAGGCAACCAAAGTAGAAGGTAAAGACAAAGTAATTCAACTCCTCGAGTGCTGTGACGAACAGCTCAGAAAAGACCTAACACGTAATGCCGGCGGCAGCTTGACAAATAAATCTGCTGAAGAGGTTCTTGAAGCGATAAAAAAGCTGGCCGTTAGAGAGGAAAATGCTATGGTAGCTAGGGTCCAACTCCACAACATGAGACAAGATAGGGATGAGACCATCAGAAGCTTCAGTGCCCGCCTCCGCGGCCAAGCTGGCGTATGTAAATTTGTTGTATCTTGTCCAGGGTGCGATACAGAAGTCAATTACACTGAGAATGTACTTCGTGACGTTGTCACCCGTGGCTTAGCAGATGAGGAGATCCAGCTTGACCTCCTTGGTGAGAGAAACCAGGATATGAGCCTGGAAGAGGTCCTACAGTTCGTTGAGGCCAAAGAATCCGGTAAAAGGTCTGCCGGACGCCTTCTCCAAACCCAAGGTGCTGAAGCAATCCGCAGCCAGTATCGCAGAAAACAGACTGCAGACCGAAAGCCTACCGACAAACCCAATGAGGCCTGCTATTACTGTGGAAAATTAGGCCATGGCCACAAAGCTTCACCCATACTCCGAAAAAAAGAGTGCTCTGCTTTTGGTGCCACCTGCCAACTTTGTGGTCGGTCAAACCATGTTGAGACTGCATGTCAGAGTAAAGACAAGCCCATTCGCCGAAGACCCCCACCCCATGTCGGCGCAGGCAGGCAAGCGGAAAGTGCCATCTTCGATGCCCTGTGCAGTGCAACCGATCAAGACCAGGCTATCCAAAGCATCTCCCTGGACCATCACCTGTACAGTAACCTGAGTGATTGCTGGATTCGACGCGCATCCCAGCCGCAGCCATTCATTTCACTAAAAGTATCCCTCCATCCCCAAGATTACGTGGCCCTAGGATATAAGCCTGTTACCAACACACCCAAGTCCATGGAGCTATCCGCGATGGCAGACACAGGCTGCCAAAGTTGCCTTGCAAGCTTGAGCATCATACGTCGCCTTGGCTTACGTGAAGAAGACCTCATCCCGGTCACCACACGTATGCATGCAGCAAACAACAGCGGCATCAGGATCCTTGGTGCCATCATCTTACGATTTACAGGCACAGCTGAACCCGGCCTGAACCTTGAGACAAGGCAGATTGTATATGTCACCAACGATTCAGACCGCCTGTTCCTAAGCCGGGAAACATGCAAGGATCTGGGAATAATCTCGGAGCGATTCCCCACTGTAGGAGAAGTGCTTGTCTCTCAGTCTAATGGCACAGTTACCACATTAATTGGACCCATAGACCGTACCGGCCAACAACCCAAACTTTGCGATTGCCCCCCACGCCAACAACCACCACCCAAACCATCTGCACCTCCATTCCCAGCAATAGAGGCCAACCGGGAACGCTTGCAAGAATGGCTCCTTGACTATTACAAGTCCAGTACATTCAATACATGTGAGCACCAGCAGCTTCCCCTCATGGATGGCGTGCCAATGCGACTCATGGTGAACCCAGATGCTGAACCAGTGGCCCACCACACACCCATCCCGGTGCCACTCCACTGGCAAGAGGAGGTAAAGGCCGGCCTTGATCAAGACGTAGCTCTCGGTGTCCTGGAGCCTGTGCCAGTGGGAGAACCAGTAACATGGTGTCATCGGATGGTTGTGTGCCCAAAGAAGAATGGCAAACCACGCCGCACAGTAGACTTCCAGTCCCTCAACCTCCATGCTACACGCGAGACCCACCACACGCAGAGCCCATTTCACCAAGCACGCTCAGTACCCCACAATAAAAAGAAGACAGTGTTTGATTGCTGGAACGGATACCACAGCGTTCCCCTGTATGAAGATGATCGCCACCTCACCACATTCATCACTCCTTGGGGACGGTACCGCTACAATACAGCCCCCCAGGGATACATTGCATCAGGTGATGGCTACTCCCGAAGATTTGACGAGATTGTCTCCCATATCCCAAACAAAACCAAATGTATTGATGATACCCTGTTGTGGGCAGACGACATCAGCAGCAGCTTCCACCAAGCAGTTAACTGGCTTGACATTTGTGGGAGACATGGCATCACACTAAACCCAACCAAGTTTGTCTTCGCAGCCGACACAGTTGAGTTTGCAGGATTTGAGATCACCGGTGACAGCGTGCGCCCGTGCAAAAAATATCTCGACGCCATCCGCCATTTCCCTACTCCAAGCAACATAACGGACATGCGCTCCTGGTTTGGCCTGATCAACCAGGTATCATACGCTTTTGCAGCAACTGAACGCATGCTGCCATTCCGTGAGTCACTGAAACCGGGGACCCAATTCTTATGGAACAGTGAACTACAGCGGCTATTTGATGAATCCAAATCCGTGATCATCAGTGAAATTGAAGACGGAGTACGCATCTTTGACAAATCCAAGCCCACATGCCTGGCCACTGACTGGTCTAAAACCGGAATCGGTTACTGGCTGTTCCAGAAGCACTGCCGATGCCCCTCCACAGATCCCTTCTGCTGCCGTAGTGGCTGGAAAGTGACTCTTGTTGGCAGTCGATTTACCCATGCAGCTGAGTCACGCTATGCCCCCATTGAAGGTGAAGCTTTAGCAGTTGCTGACGCCCTAGACAAGGCACGCTTCTTCGTACTTGGCTGCGATAACCTGATCATTGCAGTTGACCACAAGCCCCTCTTAAAGGTTTTTGGTGATCGATCCCTGGATGAAATATCCAACGGCCGCCTCAGAAACCTCAAGGAAAAGACACTTCGGTACAGGTTCCGTATGGTACACATCCCTGGTGTACGACACAAGGCTGCTGACGCCATCTCACGGCACCCAACAGGCCCCACACACCCCAACCCTCTAACTCTTCCTGACGACATTGCGGCCATAGATAACTCAACCCACCTGTGCCCAGGGAGCCTAATCGGACATCCTTTCCTGACAAGTATCCGCACCAAAGAGTCGCCACAAGATTCCTGTTCCTTCAGCATTGATGATGAACTGGTATCTGCAGCTTCATCCATCCTCAGCACCATTGCTGTCACTTGGGAGCGTGTCAAGCTAGCAACCACCAGCGACCCAGACTTGCTCAATTTGACTACCATAATTGAATCAGGATTCCCAGAGTTTCAGCACCAGCTCCCACCTGCTCTTCAGGAATATCACAGATTTCGCCATCACCTGCACACTCTTGATGGTGTCATTCTCTACAAAGATCGCATCGTGATCCCCCCTTCCCTCAGAGAAGCGATATTGACCACGTTACATTCTGCCCACCAAGGGGTGACATCAATGACTGCAAGAGCAGAGTCCACCGTCTTCTGGCCAGGCATCACACCTGCCATCACAGCACTACGTGAGCGCTGCTCTCACTGCAACCGCATGACCCCCTCCCAGCCAAGTGCTCCACCGTACCCCCCCACGTTACCAGCATATCCTTTCCAATGTATCTGTGCTGATTATTTCCACTACAAAGGGGTTAACTACCTCGTAGCAGTAGACAGATATTCCAATTGGCCAATTATCGAAAGGGCACGTGATGGTTCTGCTGGCTTGATTGAATGTTTAAGGCGCACCTTCGCGACATATGGCATCCCTGATGAGTGCGCCACAGATGGAGGACCAGAGTTCATTGCGCACTCCACTCAACAATTCCTGAAAGATTGGGGAGTCCACCATAGACTCTCCTCCGTTGCCTTCCCACATTCAAACTGCAGGGCCGAGATTGGTGTGAAAACGGTCAAACGGCTGATCACGAACAACACAGACCCACATGGCGACCTCAACACCAATGCATTCCAACAAGCCGTATTGCAGTACCGAAACACCCCTGACCCCGGCACCAAGTTGTCTCCCGCTCAATGCGTCTTTGGTAGACCCATCAAGGATTTCATCCCCATACTCCCCGGGCGCTATATCCCTCATCCAACTTGGCAAGACACACTCGATTTGAGGGAAAAAGCTCTGAGAAACAGGCATATGCAAGCATCTGAAAGGTGGGCCGAGCACACAAAAAGGCTTCCACCTCTGGTAGTGGGAGACCATGTGAGGATCCAGAACCAGACTGGATCACACCCCACTCGGTGGGACAAGACAGGAGTTGTTATAGAGGTACGACAGTTTGACCAGTATGTCACACGGGTGGATGGCTCTGGACGGATCACAATCCGAAACCGGAAATTCCTGCGGAGATACACCCCAGTTCAGAAAACACCACCACGGCGCCTACTGAGTGATGACCTCAAATATACATGCAAACCTTGCCCCATCCCATCCCCAAAGCCAAGCTTCCCACTTAAAACCCACCATCCCCTAAATGCACCAGAGGCCTCAACCCCAGCAAAGCAGGCCAATGACCTACCATTGCAAGCGTGCCAGCCTTCAAGTGCCCCTGAGCCTGCAACCCCAGCATGCCAGCAGGGAACACCGCAAGTCTGCCACCCCAGCACACCAGTCGTTAACACACCAGTTCGTGGGGAACTCCACAAGACTGTCCCTGATTCACCATCCGACACAGAAACAAGACTTACACAACCAGCCAGCCCATCCGGGTCACCCGTCAGACCTACAGCTAGTCCTGTTATGCGCCGTCCAGAAAAGAAAGTCCCACTGGCCCTGCGGAGACTAAGGGACCACAACAAACAAGGCCTCCTGGAGCAGTAATCATCAGACCTAAAGAACGTTCTATTTTATAGACTCAGTTATTTTGTCGTTTTATCAGTCTTTACTGCCCTTCAACAAACAGTATAGTAAAAGGACACCAAAGACTTGGGGGGAGGTAGAGAACTGCGTAGGAGATCGTGAGGACTGGGACTAGCCCGGCTCTATCTGTTGTTGTTGTTGTTGCCATTTCATCTCGTTTGTAGTCATCCATCATTCCGTTCGTTGGTGTTTGAGTAAAGTCACTTTAACGATGAAATAGATGAACTCTTATCTATCAAGGAGTGCAAAAAAGATCAGATTAGAGGATGGAGACATAGAAGGAAACGATAATTTTTTCTTTCTGATGAATTTCTCGATTCTCAAATATGTTATTGAAGTAGTTTCCAAGCATTGTGCAACTTGCAGGGCAAAGAATCCCAATGTTGTTCTTCAGCATCTTGACAATGAAAGAATGGGCTTTTCCCAGAAATTCAAGATTTCTTGCAGCAGCTGTTTGTGGTGTATTAACACCTATACATCACCAAAGATAGAAAAAAATGATTCTCCTGGTCAAAACAGACACACTGTGAACACCTTAGCTACTATTGCTTTTCGGGAAATTGGTAAGGGGCATGAGGCAATGAAAATGTTTAATTCCTGTATGAATATGCCCCCGCCAATGGCAAAGAAAGCATTTGCCTCAATCTCTGATGATCTATTTGGAGCTTATGAAGATGTTGCCAATAAGAGCATGGCTAGAGCTGCTGATGAGGTAAAGGAAGATAAGAGTGCTGAAATCAATGACTGTCAAGTTACAATTGATGGTACATGGCAGAAGAGAGGCTATGCATCATTGAATGGTGCTGTTATTGCTGCATCAAAAGAAGGAAAAGTGATAGATTTTCAAATTATGTCAAAGCATTGCATGGGTTGTAGGATTTGGAAGAGTAGAGAAGGCACCCCTGCATATGATGAATGGAAGCTAAACCACAAGTGCAGTATCAATCATAAAAAGTCTGCTGGTGCCATGGAGGCAGATGGTGCTGTGGCCATGTTTCAAAGATCAGTTGAGACACACAATCTTCGTTATCGCTGGTATATTGGGGATGGTGACACAGAAGCTTTTTCAAAAGTAAAGAATTCAAATCCTTATGGTGATATGGTTCCACAGAAACTTGAGTGTGTGGGACACGTACAGAAACGACTTGGCACCAGGCTACGTTTATTGCGAAACAACCACAGAGGGAAAGTATTAGAAGATGGAAAGAAGATTCTTGGAAAAGGAAGGCTAACTGACAAGGCCATCAATACCTTGCAGAATTATTATGGCATGGCCATCAGGCAAAATACCCATTCTCTTTTTAGTATGAAAAAGGCAGTGGGTGCAGTGCTATACCACTGTAGTGATATTACAAAGGAAGAGGTCCGCCACCAATTTTGTCCCAGAGAGCCAGAGGGCTGGTGCAAATGGCAATCAGACAAACTAAAGGGTACATCTCTGTACAAGAAAAAGCTGAATTTGCCAGTATGTATCAAAAGATTATTGGAGCCAATTTTCAGGGACCTTAGTGCTGATGAACTTTTAGGAAAATGCCTCCACGGCCAGACGCAAAATGCTAATGAGGCATTTAATGCAGTTTTATGGCAGAAATGCCCAAAGGAAATCTTCGTGGGCAGAGAGACATTGCAGCTTGCAACAAATTCAGCTGTTATTGCATATAATGATGGTTCTTTGAGACTTGGTGATGTTTACAAGAAGTTAGACATACCAGTTGGCAAATACTTTATGTTAGGCGCAACCCAGAGAGACAAGAAGCGCATTGATAGCAGTGACAAAAAGTCTTCTGAAATAGGCAAAAAGAGAAGGAAGATGTTGAGGGCCACCAAAAAGGGTTACATTGATGCTGAGAAGGAAGCAGAGGGAGGGGATTCATATTCTGCAGGCAGTTTTGCTTCAGAATAACACAAGAATGGAAACACAATTTTTAAACTCAGTTTTCTCAAAAATCAATTTTGGAGGTATTTTCAAATTTTGAACAAATACTGGTCAAAAACAACTTAAGATTTCACAGTGAGAGTTTCACATCATGTTAAGCATACATTTGGGCAGAGTAAGCACCAAAAAATATTTCAGAATTATGCATACCCATGTAATTATTCCAAAATTTATGTTTGCCGCAGCAACATTTTTTGTCAGTATCAACATTTACCTATGTACAGCTACCACCTTAAGAGATTTGTCAAAAGAAAAATTGGTGGATGCCATGCCTAAATCATTAGACATTGCCTCTCCATAGTTTTCAAGAGGTTATTTGAAACAGTCTAGCAACAGTATTTGTTTAAAGTTTGGAAGCTTTAAGTTAATTATGCTAATTTATGCGGAATTGCTCATGCATGAAATTCTGTATATATGAAATATGAGTGGCCAAGAAACAAAATATGTTACTAGAATTGCTCCCAAGATAGCAGATTTTAAGAAAATGACAAAAGTTTTTAATGGTAGACAACCACCTTAACTTGAATTTTATTTTTGTCAAAAATTGGCCTGTAATGGTAGACAACCACCTTAAAGAATTGAAAACACTCCCATGGGATGGAGATTCGAAGCCGTGATTCTTTCACAATTCCATTGGTGATTGAAGAAAACAGGGCCAAGTTTTTCACTGTTTCATTATGAGTCCCTTTTGAGCAAGGTTTACCGCAGGGATACAAGGGACTCGTCGTCATATGTCTAGGGTTAGAGCATTAAGCTATTTTTCGAGTCTAGGTCGAGCAACATTCTTTGTACATTTATAATAATAATAGTAAATGTTGATAAAGGGGTTGGAAGGCCAAGGCCTATGAAACCCTGATTGTCGTGACTAATAAACTAGTTTAGTTTGAATTCGAATTTGGAGTCTCCGTTTAGGCGCTCAAAGAGTTTTTCAAAAGTTATTACACCCTTTGGTTCGACGATGTTCATAATTACATTGCCACATAACATGTTGACTGCGTGGCATTCAAGCCTCAGTCACTGTGTTCACACGATGCCGGCAAAATTTTGAAAACGGTGAAAATGTGACGGTAGTAAAATTTGAGCTAGTGTTCACACGATACCGGAACAATTTGAAAGCGGTAGAAAATCTGATGGTAAAATACTCGTTTCAAGGCTTTGATGCCAAGAAATGTACTTACGCTCTAAGAATCGATCAGTCTCGTTCAAGAAGCATTGAAAAATTTTTCTTTGGATTATTTTTCGAGTGCTCACACGATAACGTCTCCAAAATGTGCCGGTTAGAGTTCCGATTTCAAAGTCTACCGTTTTAAAAATCTGCCTGCAAAAATGTGCCTTTTTTGTGTAAAGGGGATTCCTATCCGTCACATTTTTTATCGTTTTCAAAATGTACCGCCATCGTGTGAATGCAGTCTCAGTCACTGTTAAGAAATTCCTTAATTTTTTACAAAATAGACCAGGCTGCAGTAAGGGAGAGGTCATCTTTAATCCTGGCAACCGGGGCGGAGGATTTTTGGCAGTGGTATGAAAATGCTTCCCATTAGTTTTTGGGGTACAGAAATTTAAACAGCAATTTTCATTGGGTTAAAAATTATTTTGCTTGAAAAAATTGGATGAAGTCATCGGTCAAAGATTGAAAGAAAACTTAAGAGACATCTGGAAATGATGAGTCACTTGACCAGTACGAAAATCTCCTGGGACTCATTTTGGTATTTGTCCCTTATATCTGTTTTATCCACAAAGACTTTTTCGAAAACTTTTTCTATGTTCAATATTAAGTATGAAATTTGCTCTGATTTTGCGAAATTATCCTCCTTCCTATACCCGGGGTGCCAGACTCAATTTTAGAGAGAGTCTGGTACCCAGGGTATTCTCCCTGGTACCCAGGATTGAAAATGATTGATCCCTAAAAACCAACATAAAAGAAACTGTGGATTAGGAGACTGCAGGCTGATTTTAGACTGCAGGCCCCCTACACATAAGAACAACTTTAGACTGGCAAGTGAAGCAGGTTCTGATACAAATGATTACTTTTTGACGTACCGCTGCAAACCGAGATAAGTTTGCAAGATCAATAAAACGAGTGGACGTGAAGAGAGTATGAAAGATCAATCATATGCTCGTCCAGTTTCAAAAATGTAAAATGCTGCTTGTTTTGTTTGATTGATTCAGTACACACAATCACTAATATTTAAGAGCTGATTCAAGAACCTATTGAGCCTATCTTCCTGGAATGCATCCTGTGTGTAACGACCATTGCAGCTTGTTATAGAAAAATCGTGTTAAGTGCAACTTAACCGAAGAAAGTGCAACTTTTTGAAGAACGATAAAAGTTCTGTCACATGGCCGATGGTTGAAATACGCTCTTGCGAGTTGAATTTGTTTATTAACAATCAACTTGTGTGACCCGTGTTCTATCTGGGTTTACATGGCAATGACATCACTTGAATCGGTTTGGGTCGAAAATATTTACAATTGTGTCTTTCAGGAAAACTGGGTTGTTCAATAGCAAATCATCTTTCATGAAACATAATCAGATTTAGAAAAAATTTGTGTTCTCGCAAATTGCAAAGGATCGCCAAATGACCGGAGGCGACTGGCGAGGCGGCGACAGATTAAGGCTCACTTGCGGCGCCAAAAAATGCCAATGAGCTCCTTCGCATCCTTTCCATCCCACGTGAACATCACAGGCACAGCAGCAGCAATGGCGGCCAAGAGAGAGTGCGGTTGGAGTTCGGTCTTCCTTTTAGCCACAATTCTCCATGCTATCTCGATAAATTGCGGTGAGTATGATACGAAATTAACTAGCTTATGTTTACAAACTTTGCACCATCTAACTGGACAGTGCATCCTTGATTTTTGTGCGGCCATGATGAAGCAAAGGGTTGTTTAGGCCCAAAGAATCCCAATGAAACAGACTTTTTGTGTTGTTGTGTTTTGTTGAGTACATGCCAGCATTAGCTGTATAGATACACGATATGAAGTTTATGATCTTCCTAGGAAAAGCATACAAACAAAACCCGCAAAAGATTGTGCAAATTTGTTGTGTTAATGGATTTGAAGTTAAAAAGGCAAGCAGAGGCTTCTTTTCTGGGCTTAAGTTAATATGCTATGGGCTATTAATAGAGATTACTGTTCTCTGGAGGGTGTATTGTGCAGAATCATTTTGCTTCTGTTTGTAAATCATCATTAGAGCAAACAAAAAGAATGGCATGAGGAAGGAAAATGTTCCCTTTGAGACCATGTTGATAACAAACAAAACTAAAGATGTGCTGCAATATGATATTTTGTTATCTCCTGCTCTATTCCCTTTCACTTGAGTTGTATGTCTGCTACAATCACTGATATAGCCATGCTGGAAAACATTTATGTTCCACCAAGTATCTATTGCACAAACCCCTGCAGACTCATGACAACATTCTAAGGAGTTTTGTCCCAGCAAATGTATACACCTTTTGCTTAGCCTGAACTCAGGTACTACACTGTCTTCTTTTTAACCCAACAAACACATTCACCAAAATATAACTTGTTAATATTGAAAGAAGTGTCACATTTCTCTCTCATTTCCCCCAACATATAACTACTTTTCATGTAGCAGATCATAACAAATTGATGTGTAGGATTTATTGTGACCCAGTGCAAAAATGCAGATGATACACAAATATGTATTGTGTAAAACATATTTTCTACATTGTTTGTTATTTTGTTAAATTCATTAAGTGTATTGATTGCACTTAGTGTAATGTGATGATTTTAACTGATGGTGCTGTGGCGCAGTGATGTACTTCTCTGACTTTGCAGCCAGAACAGTTAGGGAGAGTGGGTACCACCACTTGAACATCATGACAAAGAGACATGGAATCAATTAGCACTTATAGATACTTTTATGATTCCGGCACATGGTACCAAAAACTGCAGCTTCACTTTGACCTTCACCTTCACTGAATGAAAATAGAATGACAATAACAACAGCATGATTACGATTAGCTTCCCTTAACAAAATATCTAGTATGTTTGGAGCATGCTTCAAGCTTGATACAAACTTGTTTTGAGAATGATTTGGGTATGTTTGAGAGCTTGATCTGAGTAAGAATTTTGGGAGTTAAATGTTGATAAAAAAACTCAAAGTTGAATAATGTTAGATATAAAGTATTTGTTTGTACGAGTGGCTATAACAACCAATGAATCCATAAATTACGCTTAATAAAGTATATAGCCAAGAGCTTAAGAAATACTATACATTTAGAGCTTGACCCTTCATCATTAGTCATTAATGGTAGTTTATGATACAGTATATAATTGTAATAACAGTAATAGTAATAATAGTAGTTTATGAATTAGTTTATAGTAGTTTATCATAATAGTAGTAATAGTAGTGGGTGAGTCAAAAAACGCCCAGCATTTGAAAGGCTACTGCTTCCTGAATAAATAAGCAATGATATTTTTGCCATATTTGATTAAATAGCTAAACATGTTCAATGGTTTTTAGAAATTTTCCTGGCTAAAGTCGGTCACTCTGCTCAGATTCTGTAGGCAATTTTCCAAAATGAGTCCCTTTGAGAAACCTTAACAAACATGCTAAAATTACAAGCAGAAGTCCCTAATGTGTTTACCTCACAGCGATGACTTTCAGCACGCTTTAGCATGTGCTTTTGTTTCGTGGGTTGAAAAGTCTTCCCTTAGTGTGAATAACTTATTCAGAGGGGATTCCATTTTCCCATGAGGATAAAATACCATGAGCACATCCAAGAGTCATTATTGCAAGGAAAAAGAACAAAGGGAAATTTTGCTTGCTGTTTTCGCTCGTTTTGCACGTTTTCGAAAGGGGCTTTCTGCAGAAAATCTCCTATTTTGATGGGAAGGAATGACCAATTAAAGCCGGGTAAATTACAGAACCTAATTTGACATTGGGGATAAAAAAGACAGTTTTCAACATCATTGCTTTGATTCTGAGGGATCAGGGTTTTTTCAAACGCCTGCGTTTTTATTGACTTACCCGGTAGTACATAGTAGTTTGAATAATGTTAACTGATAGGTGTTATTCAACCCTGGACAGTGTTGAAGCACATGCCTCTTATGATCTTTGTTTATATTTTTTTCAGACTTGATAGTTGAGTCAAATGGATATGCAAGCTATACACAGAAAAAAACAACTAGTGACATCAACTACTTTACAGTTGAATTCAAAACGAAAGACCCATCAGGCCTTCTACTTCATGCAAAGGGTGGAAGCGATTTTGTTACCCTTGAACTTGTTAAAGGTAAACTGAGGTAGGAATTTATCTAACATTTGTGTGGCAGTTTAATCATTTCCATAGACATTGTCAATTAATAATTGAAGAAGCTAACATGTACCACTCCAAAATAAAATGTATCTACACAGAACTATTGTTTGGCCTCACAAATGATTGATAGAGTCACTATTTGTTGGAAGGAGTTTCTGTATATTATTTGCTGTAGAACCAACAACTGGAATAAACACCGAGTATTTTGGGATGGGGTGATACGAAGCAGACATTTTTATCTAAGGTGAACAATCAACAAGACTCTTAGAACTTTACGTTTAAGTTCTTGTTGTAGACAAGTATGAAATTCATTGATAAGTGTTCGGTCTTTTATGCATATCTTCATATGACTTTTTTTTATCAAGTTTTATCAATTTTAGATGATGAAAACAAGTTTCACTTGTTTTGTAGTTTTTTGCGATTTGTTTGAGACTGTGGATTGCACAGGTGTTGGCATGCAATATTGGTGTATATGACAGGGTTAAGACTCTACATTTGTACTGTATTTTGATTTGCTAAATGCTGTTGAGGCCGTATCAGTAAAAAGTGTTACCAGTAAAAGATTCAAAGCTCTAGTGCAATAGTCCAGAGGTCTGATAATGGAAACATTGAGGTTGTGGATGCTATATTTGTGTGTTTCTCATTATGATTTTTGCAAAAATAAGTTAAGCAAGAAAAAGATATACCACTTTTGAAAATTAATAAGGACTTGGACACTATGCAGGAGTATCATAGAAGCGCTATGTAACTCTAAAATTAGCCCCCACCCCTCTCACTGATATGAAATTCCAGAGGCTACCAAAGATTTTCAGTTTATTTAGCTAAACAACATTGCATGTTAATTTTGATGTGATCTGGGATAAAACTGTGTCAGATTTATCTAATTGGCTCTGGAGTTTCCAAGATTAGATAAGGACCCTTGGGGCTTAACAGAGCTCTCAAAACACTTATCGAATAAATGGTGAGCCTCTCTTTGTTGTCTTCATTTATATTTCATGACCATGGAAATTTGACATGAATACCACCACCGTCCCCAAATTATTTATTTGATAATTCAATGAATTCATTTTCATCCATTGATAGAACAGATTGCGTTTTGCTGGGTATCTGAACTCTTTTTAGACTTTTGGATTCCTGATAAAATGTTTAATCATGCAGGTATGCTGCTAACTTTGGCACAACTGTTGACAGTTATGGTGAATCATCTTCTGGTTTCCATGAATTTTATGTTGGGCAAAATTTAGCAAATAATAACTGGCATACCATACTCATGACATTAAGTAAAGAAAAGCACAGAGTTTACTTGTTGCTGGATGAGCACAGGGAGACAAAAGTAGAAGCTACAAGAACGATGCCCCCTGGAAGCTCAGAGCTTAGCATAGAATATGTGCATACAGGTGGGATGAAGTATAGTGGACGTTTATCAAAGATAGAAAGTTTGTCTCAAAAAGGAATACAGGGATGCTTTAGAAAGACTTTTGTGAATGGCAAAAGTGTCATTACTGGTTCTAGTGTAACCTTAATAAAAGATGCTCGTGAAGAGAATTGCAATTTGAAGCCATATTTCAATTCAATTGACTTTCCTATCAATAGCTCATATGTGTCATATAATTTCACTGGTGAAGATCTGATGTTAAGTTTTGGGATCAAAGCAAATTTGCCAAACCAGCCGTTGATTTCCTATGTAAGCCAAGACAAGTCAACGTTAGTATCTATGAACATAGAGAAAGACGGGAGAGTTTCTGCTACAGCTGGTGGAAGGACTGTCTTTTCTGATTCAGTCACTGTTCATGATAGTCATTTTCATGAATTTACGCTAAGCATGTCTTCTGTTGCACCGTTTAAAATGGAACTAACCGTAGACAAGCACAAATCAAGTGTGAACCTGCCTAGATCTGCTCTTGTAAAGGGGAAGAGGATATATTTTGGAAAAGGTTTCATTGGTTGTATGATGAATATTATGGTTGGTAGTTCCAAGCTTTTGAAAACGGATTTTGATAAATATGGACCAAGTAACAAAATGAAGCCATTGTTTGGATCATGTAGCCTTAGAGAACTCTGTGTGCCCAATCCGTGCTTACATGGTGGCAAATGCACCCAGATTGTCAACTCCTTTAAATGTGACTGCACCACAGCTGCTGGATATAAAGGAAGCGTTTGCAACAAGCGTAAGTTTTTTTAAGTAAATCGTAGGGTACTTTAGGGGCAGAAAGTTTCGCGGGCAGAAAGTTTCGCGAGAAGAAAAAATCGCGAAATTAAGGGCATAAACTTTCACGAATGACGTTTTTTCCCGCAAATTTCTCGACAAAACTTTCGCGATCGAGAAAAAAGGTGCATTTTCGCGTGAAAAAAACTTTCGTGATTGAATAAAAGTGAGAGGAAAAACATAATTTTCTATTCATTTTCAGTACTTCTCACAGTCATGATGACAATTTACAAGCTTTTATAGCCCATGAGACTAAAGATCGGGGTGATTAAGGAACAGCAAAGCAAAAACTTGA
Organism: Aurelia sp. 4 Dawson et al 2005; assembly: GCA_964019985.1. Lineage (NCBI taxonomy): Eukaryota > Metazoa > Cnidaria > Scyphozoa > Semaeostomeae > Ulmaridae > Aurelia > Aurelia sp. 4 Dawson et al 2005. The sequence continues at coordinate 6,658,403 of OZ026493.1, read as the reverse complement.
AGAAACGAAAAAAGTCGGTAGAAAAACTTTCGCGAGTCGAGACTTTTTTGTAGTTTCGTGAGCAAAAACTTTCGCAAATTTTGAATTTAGATTATGCCTTGGCAGGAACTTTCGCGGAAATGCCGAAAACGCGAAAATTGCGAAAGTTTCTGCCCGTGAAAGTTTCTGCCCCTAAAATACTTTATTTTTCAGAAAACTCAACATTCTGCCCAAGTGGGTTTATGTTTTTGCCGCAAAGTTCCCATCCATTGGCCATTTTTAATGCCAAAGTGTTTCGTTTACAGTAATAATGAGGGGTAGGACGGTTTTTTAGACTTGAAAGGGAATTGCAAATATATGGCGTCATGCACACAGGTAATGATGCATTTGCATTTCTTTTCAAACCGCTTTTGAAAATTTGCAACTTTGATATTTTACAGGTTAGATTGAAGGCAGAACGATTTCATATCGGCTGAACTATGTCATATCGGTCATTGCTTCGGGACGATGGACTAATGGCAAGCGTCTAAGTTTTTGCGGTATTGTGTGGGTATCGTTGGAAGTAATGAAGTGAAGACGAGGACTCGTTGTAATAAGTCAAATGGGATGATCTAGTCAACAAAGTTCTAAATTCTAAACGATATTCAATGTTTTATCTAGCAAAGCTGAAAATTAAGAAATGACCCATTCAGTATATACTGTAGAACGTTCCAATTTTTCTAATTTGTAAAGCTGCTCCCTTTCAAAACGCCCCAAATATTCAGCTTAATTGAGCTTTATACTTTTCATTTAAGATGCATTGCCTTACTATTTTACCAAAAATCGATATAACGTTTGCTGAAGTTTGTTCGTTGCTCTTTGCCAATACTTCAACCTAATGAAATGCATCATCTGTTTCCCAGCAATGTATAGTCGATCTTGTTCTGCATCGAAAGAAGACAGTAAAGGCAATTTCGCTAGTGGACAGAAGTACATTGATGTAGATGGCATTGGGCCATTGTCTAAAATCAAAGTGGAATGTGATTACACAAAATCAGCCATTGTAACGAAAGTTAGGACACAATTAGATAAAGACTTTGCTGTTGAAAATCAATTTGGTATGAAAAGTATTGAGATTTCTTACGATGCAGATAAAAGAAGTATGCATTCAATTGCGACTGAGAGTAAGGAGTGCAGACAGTTCGTCAGATATTCCTGTACAAAATCAGCATTATTTCAGTCACCAAAGGGACCCGCTAAGGTAAGTCCATACAATTTCTAATAAGAAACATGCTGATGAGAGAGAGACTTCGTTCGAAATAGGCAGCATGCTAGGAAACTTGTCTTGTGAACATCAGGTTCATTAAGGACCTGTTTACACGAGTCCGGGTTGGCTCCGACCCGCCGCAGAGGGTCAGCCCTTCTCTAGTAAAATCTCTCCAAGCATTTACACGAACTCAGCAGCCAGCCTGGGTCAACCCTAAGCGGGTAACCCTTCTCAAGGGTAGGGTTGACCCATTGAGGCGGGTAGGCTTTTTGTAGAATTGTTCCAGATGAAGGTGGATCAGCTCAACCCAGGGTCGTGTAAATGCTTTGAAAAACCAACTCGGGGTCATTGAACAAAAGGAACCATCTTGAAAACAAAGACAATCAAAGAGGCAACTTCCCACGTGTCAACGAATACAACTCACAGAGGCTGGCTTTTGAAGACGCCACAGAGCTGCCCTGGGCTCGTGTAGACATCATTTGTTTCAATGAGGCAGTTAGAGCTGACCCGGAGTGAATACTTCCTAGGGTTCGTGTAAACGAGGCCTGAGAGCATTTATATTTAAATGATCGCTGCAGTCATGCTATTTCATCCCGTTACGATATGAATTGCTTCACTTTCTAGTAACTTGTTTTTGTCACCAAAAAGTATGGGAATATAATGGTACAGTAACACTCGGTCACATGATTTATCATGTGACAGTCGCGCAAGGGTGCGATTAGTTTATTCTCCAAAACAACAATAAAGACAAACTATCGTGGTTGTGATTGGCTAGTTGTGATGTTGAAATCAATAACATAGCTCTGGCCTTGGAGTAATTACCAAGCCTTTTTGTTCTTGGAGCATCCTTTGTTTCGAGAATAAAGGGAATCAGATCGTTATCATCTTCGTGAATTTCACTGTACAGTGAAATTACTGAACCTTGCCTAATTCTTTTCTTCTTGATTGTCTTGTTTACCCAATCAGCGCCACGACACGACAGTGTGCCTTTAAAAGATAACTCAGGACCTTGTTTTGCTTTGTTTGGACCTTGTATGTAATGAACATACAAAAATTATAACTACATCTGCAACTTCAAACGGCAACACAATCATTGCTGATATACAGGGCGTCTTATAATAAGTTTTCCAGTTTTAAACTCAAATATCTCTCGGCCTGCTCATGGTAACAAAAGAAATAAAACACTTTCCAAAAGTGTGATTATGCAGTTGCTAAATGAGCACTGATTTGATAAAATTGAGCAACTGCACTGAATATGTGGGGATGGAGGGGGGGGGGGTCGTCAAATAGGAATAAAGTTTTCACCATTTGTACGCAACGTTTACAACATCAACGTGTGCAATTGGCGAAACCATAATGCATAATGACTTACCTATCTTTTGCAATTCATCTCAACATTGATGACACCCCTGCAAATGAATTATACCCTGATTGTCTCAGACCCCATTTCTGTCAGCAGGACGGGGGTTACAGTTGCAAAGATGGCAAGCATCTTAATCTAAAACACTATTTACAAATGCGGAAAAGTTTACTAATATTTGACGACCTCCCGTTTTTGTTCCGTTGCTCAATTTGATTAAACTAGTATTCATTTACTAACTGCATCATCAAGCTTTTAGGAAATGTTTTGTTTGGTCTGCTACGTTGTGCAGATCAAAATAGATTTAAATCGAAAACTGGGGAAGCATTTTATGAAACACCCTGTATACTAGAACCTGTTTCATTTTGGGGTTCAAGGCAGCATAGGAGATAATGTTGAACAGCGGAAGCCTTGACCCAGAGATTAACAACGATGCAAAATCGCTGTCGCCCTTCTTGCTTCCCCTCCAAAGACCCCACCCATGATGAAAGGGGCTGGATCACGTAACCATAAACAAACCTATTATATTTATATTTGTTGCCCACACGTGCCCATACCATACTCATGACATTAAGTAAAGAAAAGCATGGAGTTTACTTGTTGCTGGATGAGCACAGGGAGACAAATTGATGTGCTCAGATTATGGTGGATGGCGTGAATCCACAATAAAGCTACTTCTGAAAATCCACCAATTTTCTGCTATCGTGCAACATTGGAGTATCTTGTTTGTTTCTTTACGAAATTCAAGAGTCCACCTTCAAAATAACACCTTCATTTGAGAAAAGTGTCAGGAAATCTCTGTGATATGACTCATCAAAAATACTGCAAAATCGTCCTTTCGAAAGGAGTTTGTTTACTTCACGTGATCCAACTCCCTTAAAGACGCGGGACTTATTCTTTCAGATCAGGGCACCCGGTTCACAAAATCTTTAATTGAATATTTGATCGTTCCAGGTGCGGTGGTCAGGACCAGCAGACTACTTCCATTACTACTGGGGAGGATCTCGAGGGAAAAAGAATCACTGCAGTTGTGGTTATCACAATAACTGTACAAACGCAAAAAAGTATTGCAATTGTGATGCTCGATCTAATAAACAAACGCAAGACGAAGGCTATCTTATCAATAAGAAACATTTGCCGATGAATAGGATTGAATTCTTAGATGTTAATCAAAAATTTGGGTCAAAAGGGCGTTTTACACTTGGGCCCTTGGAATGCAGCGGAGAAGGTCAGTGCATTTCAATAATGGTAGACCTTTTAGCTATTTTTCAAAGGAGCCTGGATCCATCGATATTTTTATTCATTTTCATACGCAAAATTTTGATTTATTGGCGGTATAGCTACAGCAGAAGTTTTTATCTACTGGCGTTAGAGCCTCTGCTGCAGTTTTGCTAATTCGTTGATTCTTCCAAAGCAAGTCTGTCATATCTGGAAAAAGATTATGAATACTGGAACATTAAAATCTTGGGAGATAGACATGGGTTAAAAAGTTTGGTGCTGGAACCAGCGAATGCTGGATATCTGGTCCAGCTACTATACCAAAGGAGCAATTTGGCTTCTGTTTCATGCCCATAGTTTGTAGCTGTTCACTTGATTTATGCAAAATGAGTGCTATAACCAAGTTGTATTTTCTCCTTGGCCAAGTAAAGAGAAGTCTCATTTCCGTCCCCGTTTACTCCTGACTTTTATTTCATACATATACAAACGACAAACGACTTGCTTTAAAAATCTAGCTACAATGCTATGTTTTGGAATGGCTTCACTATCTCAAACTCTCATTTTCAAGCGCAAATTGATAAAGCCACAGAAATAGTATTATTAAAATATTTTCCGTTAGAACTCCGGTAAATCAACTAAAGTTCCTTTCTACCCGTTTATTTGGAACAGTAGCAATGCATTTTAATTACTCTCGAGTACCGAATAATCATCCCCCCCGCTTATCAATTTTTGAAAAATTTTCCAACCCCCCTGCTCTTATTCCAACCCCCTTTTATTAATTTTTGGAAAAATGAAATGATATTAGACATAATTTCTGTAGAAACGCCAGAAAAAGTCCCAAGAAGTGCATTCAACAGAACCAGAGTTCAAAAGTATATGTATCAGTAACATCACTATGCACATAGATATATAACAGATACATGTTTACCTAAGAAAAGGGCTATTTTCTATTTCTCCAAGCACCCCCCCTCCGATTATTCCAACCCCCTAATTATTGTTATATCGAACCATTTCCAACCCCCCCGATTATTCTCACCCCCCATTTATTCGGTACTCGAGAGTACAATTGCCTAAAAAGATAGCTATCGCTGCGCTAAAAAGGCCAACTCTACCGTACAACATTTGGCATTGCAGGAGTTGCATCCGTATCCTTTCCAACTTCAGATTTCGTTTTCAACTCATTATCTCCAAATGATACCTCCCTTGAATAATACCCATGTGTTCAGGGGAATAGAGACTCTTTTCCATAGTTGTTGATCCTCGTCTTAGGAAGGGAGGAGATCGTTTATTCGTAAGTTATATGGAAGAACGTTTTGACTAAAGAGCTTCCACAGCAGGGAGTGGTTCCAGGAGAAAGACATTTACATACCTGTAGCATAGGTCTTTGCAAATTGAAAATTACACTTGCTGATTTCATAGCATTGATTATGAAACCGGTTAAACTAGTCAAACAAGATCAATGGGAAACAAGTAAGCAACTGAAAAGCATTATTGCAATCGATTATTAAAGTCTGAGAACTTTAGGCCTAGGATACGCATATTTGTGGGTTACCGTTCGATTGTTTATAATTTCTACAACTTTACCTCTGCAGCAACAAGTGCAAATGCAGTTTCCTTTCGTGACATCTATGCAATCTTAGAAGTGGAGCCAACCTCAGTTACAGACTACAACAATGCTATTGATGCCATGACTGTTTCATTCAAGTTCAAAACAACAACAGCAGCTGGTGTGATGTTTTACGGCAGCGGACGTTTATCACCTGATTACATCAAAGTAACAATCCAAAGCAAGACGTTAATCAGAGCGGAGATTAATCTGGGATCGAAAGCTGATTTTGTTGATGTTGATATTAGCTCATTGAAAAGAAGCTTTGATGATAATGAGCTTCACACCGTCTCAATGGAATTCAACAGGAAAGAGTTGTCGTTCGTCGTCGATGGAGTGTCTGAGTCAGTCAACCGAGATCCGATGTCTAGATCTCATTTAGATCTTGATGGACAATCGATGTACCTTGGAGGTGGTTATGGCATCACAGAGGGTTTCATTGGTTGCATTCAAGGCCTGGTGAGTACAGGGATACGTTATTTGCTTAAAGAGAGCAACAGAACTTCGTAAAGGGGCTCTAGTCGCGCCTTTTTGTGCATGCGCATGCAGTTGCTACCCTGTGGATAAGTATAAGTGTCACCCCCGTAGCACTCTGCCTGAACTGATGAATTGCGAAAATTGCAATTTCTTGTGTAACTTTTCTCAAACGCTGCCAACCGCAAAAACTTTCTGTTTGAAATATCCTTTGCCACTTCATCTTTATACAGAAGGATACTTGTTTTAACAGTGCAGGTTATTATAGTTGTTGGATAAAAGCTCCGGTTTGGTTTAATGGTAGATATTTTTTGCATTTCAGTATTTCTGCCGTTGCTTTTTGTCTTTGTATTTTGAATCTCAGAAAGTTTGGTCCCTTAAGATATGAAGCCGTTAGAAAGCTTTCTACAGTAAGAACCCGCGTATAGGAATCTACAATTTTGCAAGTCAGCCTGACTAGGTTCTTATATAATGGGTACTAAATACCCAATTTGGGTATATAGTGGAATATGAGGCTGTTCAGGTTCTTAAATTGGTTTTTATTCTGTTCAAGGCTTTTAGGAATTCCATTTGTTCACATTGAAACTTGAAGCCTACCATTCAGTGTCAGTTCACATCATTTGAGTTCACGAGGTCTTATTCACAACAGAAGTTTGTGGAAGAATCACAAACTTTCTAGAATACAATGAAAAGCTTTCATAGCAACTTTAGAGTTTGTTGCAATATGCATAAATGGTATTATCAGTCTGTATAGGTTCAATGACGAAGCAACTGAACTTTCAATTTTAGTTGATGATCTCTGCAAATAAGAACCTAGCTCAAGTTTCAGGCTCAATGGGTTCTGATATAATTTGGGTCTAATTTCAAAATTTTAGCCTTTAGGCTCTTAATCAAGGTTCTTACACGCGGGTTTTTATTGTATTTATTTGCTTTAACCCGTAGCGAGGACCTTTACTTAGATTTCCAGATTTAATTGCCTAAGTTTTGTTGCAAACTAATTTCTTTTCTTTCATATTCGCTTCCAGTTCATCAACGGGAAACTGATAGATATCAAACTAAAGGCCAAATATATGGAGAGATATGGTGTTTATGCAGGCTGTGGAATTGGATGTAATCGCCCATCCATGTCACCATGCAACTTTGGAAAATGCATCGAAAAATACTCGTCTTTTTCGTGTGACTGCTCCAGCTCACCTTTTGATGGAAAACATTGTCACAAAGGTAGATTTTATGAAAATTAATTTATCTAAGTGTTATTGGGTGTTATTGGTCTAAAAGTTTCTGCCGCTGAAAATACCAAGAAAGGAAATTTTCAGATCTCTCATATCATTTAAACAGTAATATTGTCTCCAGTGCCAGAAAGTTTTGTATCAAGTTCTCATCAAGTATTATTTATATTCAGCTAAAAATTTTCTAGAACGAGCTACTGATAGCAACGCATATGAATAAGGATAATACATTGGGAGCAAATGACACTGGCTGTTACAAGACGTGCAACTAAGCAACGCTAGTGATCACTAATAAATACTGCTGAATATTCTTGCAGTGAAATACAAATAAAACATGCAATGAATCTTTCATTTTTATTGAAAAATAACATCAACCTGTTGTTGTTAAGAGCTATTCGTTGATGTAATGTAATTTGTGAAGATAGTAAATCTCATGTTGAAAGAGAAATGCGAAGAAAACTACTCCCTTACAAAGGTAGATTTCATAAGTTGTGCTTCTTCTGGGGCGTATGAAACCATAGGTAGTTAGTATTAACTAAGATGTTTCATGAATCACGATCACTCCCTGAAGGTGGCTTCAGATATCGAAAATAAAGTTTGTCAACATCAATACGCATGCGTTGATAAATCTTCTTCAAAAGCCCGCAGGGATGACAAGTTACATAAAACAATGATTGAAATAATTTTAGGACATTCTGGTTGTCGTGGCTGAGTGTAGAGGTCCACCCCGATGGAAATGAAATATTATGAATAACTTAACGAAACTCGGGCTTCTACATTCGGTCACCCTTTCTTGGCTGCTCTTGAAATTAAAGCGAAAGCTTCTGTCGCTCAAAAAATGTTCTCAATTCAGCATGATATTGTTCACATTTGATATGGAAAGGTTCTTAATTTGTTTTTTATTTTTAAGTGCATGACTTGTCATTATAGTCTACACTGCTGCAGATATGTTTCTTGAGATTGTAAACAGCATGAAGAGATGTTTAGCGACATATTTGCCATGCTCTATCAAGCCCCCCTCTATAATAAGCCCTCCTCTATAATACGCCCCCTCCCCTCAGAGTCAAAATTTGAGATTAGCCCCCCTCTCTATTGAGCCCCCCTGTACAAAATTCTAGCAATTACCAAATATTTTCCATTCATTTAGCTACATACATAACCTTGCATGTAATTCTAGTATGGTTTGGGATAAAAAGTGTGTCGACTTCATGTATTTGAGCCCGTAAAATTGTTTGTTGATTCTGCAGAATGTGGTAGACTGCCTGTCATCCTCCGGAAGACTCTCTTGATTTTGTGAATAACCCCCCTCTCTAATAAGCCCCACTCCCTATTGAGCCCCCCTCTGGAAGGCCCAAAATTAGATAAGCCCCCGGGAGCTTAATAAAGCTTTTAAGGTAGCTATGTCTATTCTCTTTAACCTATAAATAAACGAATCTTCTACAAGGTGTCCCAGAAAATTGGTGCCCCGTTTGCTTGAAGATTATGTCAAAGCGGCAAAATGTCCTCACCATACTTTTACATGATGTTGCTCTTCAGATGTTCAATTTAAGTTTGCTTCTATCCCTGTAAACATCCGCTGAGAAATGATAGAGCTACGACGTTCAGAAGACCAGAATACCAAATTTACCTGATGGCTGAAACCAATCAGTTCAAAATGAGAAAGTGCAGCTCCAAATATCTTTTGCCCTTCTCGTTTCTGTTAGTTCATAAAGCGTCTAGTTTTAAAATAGAACCAAAGATGGGCGCCCGCCAACGTTCGTAACAGCTCTAAGCTAGTTAACACTTCTGCGAATATAGGGCAAAAATCTTTGTCTTTCTTCGCCATTTGTTCATCAAACACGATGAAGAGGCTAGAATCGATTTAGAAGCAAGAAAACAAGAGTGGTCTCATTCGTTTAAGTTGAGCGTGACAGATTGTTTTCGCCTTATGACGTCATTAGCGTCTGGTCGGTTATTTGAACATGCAGTTTTGTAGAGAAAAGACAATTATGATGGGGGAAAGAACGATACACTGTTCATAATGACATAATCTTGTATTTTATCATATGCACATTTTATCATTGGTTTTTCGTTGTACCATGAGCGATAGGACACCCAGTGTGTAGCAGTTCGAAATTAATATCAGAAGCGAGTCACTTTTAACTTATTTTTTGTTTTTTCAACTTATTTTTACTTGATATACAACCACCTTTCATTGTTTCATAATTTTGAAAGTTTTGGTAGTGACCCAAGCCACCTTAAGTCCAGAGCTTTGTGATTAAGGAAGGTGGCTCACTACCAGAAATTTCTGAATTATGAAACAGTGAAAGATGGTTCTATACCAAGTAAAAATAAGTTCAAAACACAAGAAACCATAAGTTAAGGAGGCTCGCTTTTGATATAAATTTCAAGCTGCTACACACAGGGTGTCCTATCACTCACGGTTGTACGAGAAAATATAAGCCTGAGGCTTTAAAAGTACAGACCGAGCTTGCGAGGTCTGCGCATTAATACCAAAGGCACATATTTTCCTGTACAACTCCAAACCGGTTAGTATGAGTTTCATTACCTTATAGCTTCTAATTTCGCTCGTATCAGTTAGTCAAACACATTTTGTTTCTTTTATATCGTTCGAGTTTATTGTAAACCTCACAGGCCTAATGCAGTTGCTATGATGACAGAAGCCATCCTTGTATCGCATTATACGGGGTTGCGGAGGGCGTGCGGGGGGGGGGGGGGGTGCGATTGGCCGTTGGGGGTGGCGGGATTCTGTGTTGCTTCGTTTTTGAAACTGCAGTGGAGTAATAATCGTACAAACCCCGTACTTGCCCTTTAAGAAAATTTATTCCATTGTTTTGTAGCTTCAAACCCGTTGCAGTTCAAGGGTGAAGATCATCTTATGTACACCTTTGCAAAACCAATGCGAATCAAACAAGGTGAAGTTGCAGTTGCTTTCAAGACCAGCAGTGAGAACGGATTGCTATTCAGCATCCACGGAGACAAGCAGAGCACCCATTTATCATTGGTTATTCAGGGTGGCCGCCTAAAACTGATGTTTAACTTTGATGTAACAAATAAAACACCGGAGATAATCGAAGTTACGACTGCTGCTGGCAAAAATATTTTCAATGATAGCAAATTGCATAGCCTGAAGATATTTCACAACAGAAAGGTTTCTGTTCGTGTCCTAGATGGAATTTCGAAGCTACAAGAGCGAAGTCTTAGTTCAGGGAATGGACTTTCGGCTGTAAAAATATCTATAGCAAGTGTAATGGCACCTTTAGCACCTCCGTATGGGGTGCCTAATAGTTACAGTGGATGCATGTCAGCTTTTAAGTATATTTACATTCCTAATTTATCAACGGAGCCCGTCAAGCTTGATATATTTGCACAGTACATAGAAGGAAGCAAATCAGTAGCTGGAAAAGTTAAGTCAGGACCATGTGGGCTGCCATTGCCAACTCCTGATCCGCTGCCTGCAGTACAAGGTCGCCCTACAAAATCACCTGACCATGTTGTGCCCATGCCGAGAGCCAGTCCAGTGGCAGTCGGAGATATGTCACCTGTCATAATCGCTCTTGCTTGTTGTCTAGCAATTTTGTTGATAGTAGTATTGGTGTTGTTTTGTCGGCATATCAATCGCAATCTTGGTGCTTACAAAACTTACGAAGATCAAAAGCCATTGACTGCTAGTGATAAAGAAACCTCGTTCTCACCCGCACCAGAATGCACTGATGGCGGTAGCCCTTCAGTTGCAGACAGCTCTGAGAAGACAGATGGAAGAGGTGGTAAAAAGCAGGAATGGTTTGTTTAGGCAGAACCTAGACGAGATTCAGGTAAGTTGCTGCTGTGACATCTTAGGAAGACTACAGTGACGAACCATTTAATCAAAGCCTTCGTAAAAGAGCTAAAAGAAAAATTCCCTTCCGCTTGTCTTGTCATGTCTGGTGCATTGTACCATTCTCGTACATATTGTCAATTGGTTTTTCAAATGTGCCTTTTCTAGTGACATTATCTGACTCTTGGTCTTCCAAAGATCCAGGGTTCAACGAGCCATAACGCACCAATAAAACAGGGTCTGCTTAGAGTGCCTTTACACACTTTCTGAATGGGCGATAGGATACCCAGTGTGTAGCAGTTTGAAATTGATATCAGAGGCGAGCCACCTCAACTTATTTTTTTTTTGTTTTTTGAACTTATTTTTACTTGGTATACAGCCACCTTCACTGTTTCGTAATTTAGAAATGTCTCGGTAGTGAGGCACCTTAAGTGCAGAGCCACCTTAATCGTAAAACTTTACGATTAAGTTGGCTCTGCACTTAAGGTGGCTTACTACCGAAAAATTTATAAGTTACGAAACAGTGAAAGGTGGCTGCATGCCAAGTAAAAAAAGTTCAAAACACAAAAAAACAATAAGTTAGGTGGCTTGCCTCTGATATCAATTTCAAACTGCTACACACTGGTTGTCCTATCACCCATGCTTTCTGTTCAAGGAACCAACGTCACCCAGGGTCCTTTGCAGTCTCGTTGCATTTTTAGACCGATTGGAAATCAAATTTGACCTGAGCAGAAAGTGCACAACCATACTTACAATGGAAGGCCTGTTGCAGCTGAGAGAGAGGGGGAGGAAACCCCAGTCACTTTTAACAAAATGGTGCTACATCACAAGTGTAAATTGCGAGTATTTTTCTCTGTTGTTTTGAGGACGAAAGCTTCCCAGTCAGCACTTGCTTCCTGCGGCCTTGTTTGACATTCGTTTATGTTTGAAATGCCCCCGCTAACCCCTATTTGTAGAGATTGAGAAAACCCCAATGGCTCAAAAGAGTTACTTCGTTAAAATAAAGCACGAGGTCATATTTAATTATGCATTGATTGCGTATAACTTTATTACTTTTAAGTTTCGCAAGGTTTATAATTAGACATGCTTTTAATTTTCAAGGCTATAGCCTATAGCTGTTTTGTAAACATAGACGTAGGAACCGGGGGGCACTGGGGACACGTGCCCCCAAGATTTTGTAATAAACAAAGAAATGCCCTTTTATTTTTAGAAATTGCCCCTTTTTTCTTAAGAAAAAGGTGCCCTCGATGTGTCGTGCCCCTCCAAGTTTGAGATGCTTCCTACGTCCCTGTTTGTAAAAATAACATTCTAACAGAAATTGTTGTAAGTAATTGCGACTTTGTTATTAGTATAACGTCAGAGTTTCGCTGAACATAAGGTGAGAATTATAACTGCTGTATACACAATGAGAAATATGTAAATTATGCCATTTTCTGCAGGAGAGAGCGAAAGAAGTAAAGCTCAGTGTGAAGCTAGCTTCATCTTATTGAGTCGGTATTGAATACTGTACTGGGTGTCTCAGAAAAAGAGTGCCAGTACCTTTGCACTCTGCTGCAAACTAAATCTACAGAATAGCATTGAAAAGTCTTTCGTATTGAATCGTATTCTTGATGCTTCAACTTAAGTTTTGATCAAAACCCCTTGACAATGGGTAAGCAATTGCTGATCCACTGTCATTTCTGTTCAAAGATGCGTCGTAGTCTAGTATAGAGCCCAGACTGAAGCAACGAACGCTTTCCTAGATTTTTAAAAAGGTTAAGCTTGTAATTTCAGAGGCTTGCCGATATTAACAGGCCAAGAATTCATATTATAAGTCTAGGTAACTGGATTACCCTGGCTATAATTTCAAGGCAAATTGATTCTTTTGATGGGGTAAACCTATTTCCTGAATCAGATACCACTTGCAAGGACAAATGTTGCGGAGAAAAAAATCGAGGTTTGCAAAAAGACAAAGCGATCCTCTTTCGCAGCATGGTCTTTTGTTTTCAAAAGACTCTGTTTGCAAAGAATAGGTTTAAATTTCGCACTTCTGAGGGCCATCAATCAAATGAAGGAAAACAGAGAAAGCGAAACGTTATGGTCAGCTGCTTTGAAGGTGTAGAATCTATTCTTGTAGCTGAAAAATTGCTTTGTCTTGATTGGGACCGTATCGTTTATTGAACAAAATTCACCATTGCTGATGCCGCCATTTTGTACAAAAGGTCTACATAAAAGGTTGAACTTCTAACCAAACATGTCAACATCAAATACAAGACTAAAACCAATGTTAGTCATCATCCATTCATGTCTATTCCCGCAGGACTATGTGTTGAAACAAGTCTGATTCATCATTGAGAAGTTTAGGATCTGTGGAATAAAGGATGGATGGATGCGTGAAGTTAAGAGCAGGAAAATAGCAATTTATGAAGTCATCGTTGTTGTCCACGAGCTAAGGAAGATTCTTATCACAGTTTTTATTCTCTGGCTGGAGGATATCCTTTGATCAATAGGTTCATAGTAACGTATTGGTCCGAATCTTTCAAACCTTTCAAAAGGTGGCTGTAAAATCCTGTTGCATCTTTCTCTGAATGGAATGGAATGCGTGATTGGAGCGTAGGGTACTTTGCTGTAAATTTGCAACGGCAATTTTTTATACCTTGATTAGTTTCAAAATGGCGCCGTTTTTATTTTGGTATGCAAGTATTTATGGAAAGCTGCGTAAAAAATTTTTAAATCATAGTAATTCTTATGCGCCATTCACACTGCAAGTTAAACCAGCTTAGATTAAGCCAGGTTTTCGAACAGGGCTTTGTGATTGGTCAATGCAACAAATCCAGTCATTTGATTGGTTGAAATTGAAACTAGTTTAAATAAAGCTGGTTTAATTGTGTCAGTGCGAATGTAGTATGACAATAGTGATAGAAAAATGATGCACTCTTTTCACAGGGAGCCCAGGAATAATTGGCAAACTGGCAAACTCAAAAAATAGATTGTCCGGAATAGGAGCTCCGAAGGAAACTGCGAAGGATTTGCGAAGCCTTGAAATGAATGCTGAGTAGGAAGCTGCGAAGGACTCGTAGCGTGTTGAGCTGTGAAGGAACTGTGAAAAACTTCGCAGCTCCATGCGCTACGAGTCCCTCGCAGCTTCCTACGAAGCATTTATTTCAAGGCTTCGCAAATCTTTCACAATTTCCTACGGAGCTCCTATTCTGGACAATTTATTTTTTGAGTTTGCCAGTTTGCCAATTATTCCTTGGCTCCCTGTGCTCTTTCGAGAAAACTACAGTCAATGAAGGTCTACGATTTGGTGGCAAGCAAAGTTGTTTCACACTTCTTGGTGCGGATTTAGACATTTGAAGTTGTCACACCCTTAGATATAATAAATGCCATCATTTTGATACCAATCAAGATATCAAAATAACCGCGGCAGGTTTGCATCAAAGTACTCTACAAAATCCTCTCAAGCCATTTCAATGAATGAAGCAAAAGAATTTTGCATTTATCTCTCACATTTTCTGGTTGTGATTGTACGATCCACAAGTTTGATTAGAGATAAAAGACTCATGTACGCTCTCTTCATGTAGCATGGAAATACATGAAACAGTTTCATTAATTCCTTCTTCTTCTCAGCATATAATTGGGTGTGTTTGATTGATAATTCCAAGCATACCAAATTCTGAAACGGTAGACTTCGCAGAGACGGCAACACAGTTCCCAATCAAATGCAAAGTTGCTCAAATGCTCAAAGCAGAAAGCAGCAGGTTTCAGATTCATCCTGGCAAAGACGAGGTTTCCACTTGAAAAACACGAAGACGAGTCTGGTGCTTGGCAACAAAGAGTAAAGTTACCGATTAGCGTAGCAGCACGAGCAGATTCGCCTCGTTTTCAGAGTTCTGCAAATGAAATGGAGATAGTCTCCAAAGTCTGCCAAACCTTCTGCCTTTTGGAGCAGGCCTGCCAAAGCTGCCGTTTTCAGCATTGGGGAGTAAATAAAACACAACTTCCTAGTCTTCCAAGTCTATCGTTTTCAGAATTGGTACCTATCAAATACACCCATAATTTCCCACTTTAGATTTCTCTTTGAGAAAATAAGTGCTGCTCTGGGTTAGATTGATAACGAAATTATTTCCTAGGGAATTTGGGGATTTAGTAATCACCTAGTAAGTTTAAAAATGAGTTTTACCATGTTCTTATGGCAGTTTATCGGTCATCCTAATAGTAAATTTTAACTTTTTTACGGGAAGATTCGCCTCGCTCAAAATGGCCTGTTGCCAGGCGAAGGAGTATTGAATATAAAATGGCGATTGTGGCCATACTGGGCGAGGCAACTCTTCTTGAACTTGTTAGGTTTGTATCAATACATAAGATTGAAATATTTTCATGAGGATATTGCCAGGTTAGACTAATTTGTACGAATATCCACCGGATGAGTATGAGGAAAAACCCACGGCATTTGAAAAATACTGCCCCTTGAATATTAAGGCAATATTAAATATTGAAAAATTCATTGTTTCTTAGCCAGTGTGTTCAGCCAGTGTTTCTTAGATTCAGAGTCTTACCTGGCTTTACACGTATATTTTTACAAGAAAATGCTTTCAAGAAATATGTATACCATCAGATAAGAAACACTTTTATATTCCAAACAGCTATCAAAATTGTTAAGAAAACGTTTTTGAATTATGCACTGTTGTAACAAGAATCTAATATTTTGAGCCAGCACTGACAGTTTCTTGAAATTATAACAATTTGGGCTTGGAATTTTAATCCTTGTCCCTAGAGAATTGAGACTTCTGCGAGACACATTCAAATATACGCCTTATAATATTACTATCTACCATTGTGAAAGAAACTTAACGAGCCTGGATAGTTCCTTGTAGGTATTTTATTCAGCGAAATCACAGGCATGAGTTTCTTATAATGCAGTTGCTTAAAGAGCCATTGCTACCCATGATCCTTTTTGGCGACAAAGTCGACTTTCGTATTATCTGAAAGTCCTCTTTTTGCCTAAATTCCCTTTGTCTGGCTTTTCATTCGGCACAAAGGATCATGGTTAGCAATGGGTCTTTAAAGGCGGGACTTCAACTGCATATGTTTTTGTGGCTTTGGGAGACTTTCTGCAAAAAGCTCTCTTCGGAAACCTTCAAACGAGTGTGACAAAAAGTAAACTTTCGTTGGTTATCGTTCCTAAAAGTAACGACATTTGCTAGTATAGGATCATGTTGTCCTCTTGGAAGGATGAACACTTCGATCTAATTTCTTTTACCAATAAATGATGAGAGAATTTGAAATTTCAGTCAGGTTACAAAGCAAGATAATAACAAATTTTATAGCTGTGATATTTATTATGGGACAGTACTGTAGTGTTTTAACGCGGTGTGTTTTTCTTCTGGTAGACCGGGTAGGATCCTCAACCATGGCTAAATGATATTTTGATTCTAATTTCTTTACAGTAAGATTTAGACGAAATAGATTGTTTTACAGATTCTTGATAATCTCAATTGCAGAGTTCAATTAGCACAGTGGATTTCTTTACATAGGCTTAAAGAATTAATTGTTCGATTGCGATTGACAGACGTTGGATTTTAGTTGTCTCTCATCTGAAGCAGTTGGAGCCTTTGCTTGTCTGTCCTACAAGGTGTCGCAAGACCTCAATCCAATTCAAACTGAAGACCTTCAGAAATCAATCCAACGCCACACAGTCTATCAGGGGCAGATCCAGCCCCCCCAAAGTTGGAGGTATAACCGGCAGGGATGGGGTCCCAAGTACAACAGAAAATAAGCGCACCGAAAACGCGCAAAATCTCTGGGCTCCTATCTGAGAAAATTAATTTAATTGGTTTTTGTAGCAAATTTCGTCTTGATTTGTATGTTTGGCCCACTTTCTGTTGGGAAAGAGTTGAAAAGAATGTCTTCGAGTCACGACAAGGGGCAAGGGGGCGCCAAGCTGAGTTTTCTCCATGAAGGGGAGAGGTATTTGCCCCCTCCTCTTAAATCTTAAATCCGCCACTGCAGCCTATCTTCTTTCCGATGGAAATCGGTGCGTGAAGGTTACAGTGAGAGATTTTGAAAAAGCATCAACAGTACACGTTTTTTTATAAGAAACTTGGATCAAGCCATAGTATTAAAAGTTTCTAAATGTCACATGAAATTTTGTCCATTTTGGTACTAAAAGTTTCTTAATTGGTTTCTTATTTTGTGAATGCAGAATTATCAATGTGGTCGCTAACACTGCGCCAGATATGTTTCTTGACATTTATAGCATCATAGAGGAATAAACAGTGTTCTATTATGTTGAAAACATGAATGGTTAGATAATATTGCTCAAGAATAAAGGTTCAACGATCTATTTGCTATAAAATCCATGCTTTTAACTTTGAAAAGTTTCTTAGTACTTCTCAGACATAGTGCTAGAGTTTCTTAAAATTTTGGCTATCTTAGTAGTAGTTTCTTATAAACCAGTTTCTTATAATAAAACGTGGCGTTGATTACTTGTCAATTTCTTCAGGTGCATCTTGTCAACAGTTAAACTGGTTTTAGCCGTATCCAAAGCCTCGAAATGTCTTTGAATGTTGGTGAAGTTGCAAGTTCCTTGGCTAAAATGCCATACTTGCAAAATACCATTACTCAGAAAAGGGCTTTTTGGGTTGTATTGCACCTTTGTTTTCCTAAAGAAAATAACGATCATATATTGGACAAATAGGATCTTTGAAGCAACTATGAAACTTAAATCTTCCAAAATCTTCCAAAATCTTCCAAAGGTACAATTTCAAAGACACGGTACACCAAGCAGACTTTTTAACTATCCAGCAGGGTGTGGGAGCTACAGTAGAAACCCGCATGAAAGAACCTGTTTTCTTTGATATCCTTGAAGCTGAAATTTATTCTTTTAACCCTATAGTGGTTGGGCTATTTGATAGTCCTATTTTGGTTGGGGGGCAAAAAAGCCCCCCTACCTAACTCTTGACTGGTAATAGGTAGAGTGACCAAATTTTGTGTGCAAATAGCCTCAGGCATGTACTTTCTGTAAACATAAAGATTAACCTGAAATTGACCATCGTTTTTGCTTACGTCAGCATTTTCCTTTGTGTGGTCAAGAAAAGCGGCAAAATTGACCAAAATCAGGAAAATCGCAATGAAATTAAATTTGGAGCACCCAATTTTTCCACCCAAACATAATGATTGTGATAGAATCCATCAAATAACACTACACTACAAAAGAAATTTGCAAAATATTCAACTTATGTTCCTTTTTTCGCGATAATTGAGATTTGAGAATTTGCGATTTTTCCAGGGTCAGTCCCAGAAAATTATCTTCCGCCCCCTCATTTTTCAAAATATTTCAATGACACTTTTTGAGAAGTTGCATAATAAATAGTTGCAAAAAGTCAAGAAGTTTCATGGCCATAAATATCTTCCTAGCAGAGTTATTAATAAAATCTACTAGGGGGGGCAAAGTTGCCCCCCAACCAAAATAGGGTTAAACTCCCTAAAGAGGAACCCTCCAGAAGCTGAAACTGGGAGTTGTTCTTGTATTCCTCCGAATTTTCGAGAACTCTAGGCATTCTGATCAGAAGTCTTCATTGGCACAAAGATCAGATTTTTAAACAAGAATATGTTCTCAAGAATTCTTCAGAATTCTCAAAAGCTCGTCGGGATTCTTGTGCTGCAAAACAGAACTAACGCGTGCGCAGCATTTGCTGTATATGAGAACCTTTTGATGGCATTTCTGGGCCACGTGTATCGGGAAGATGACTTAGAAAGAACGGTCTTGACGGGAAAAATCCAAGGGAAAAGGGATCGTGCTCGACAGAGGCTGACTCACCTACAAAGTTTGAACAACTGGGCAACAATGGAAACGAGCAACAAAACAGAATTTCTAAGAACAGCAGAAAAACGGGAGGTTTGGAGGCGCATGACCGCTTATGCCTGCAACAGGCCTGACACCTGAAGAAGAAGAACCTTTTAAGAACTTTGCAGGCTCAAATTTAGAAAAAACAGCCATGTAAATGAGTGCCTATTCAGGCTGCCTAAGAAAAATCTAGGTTCTTTTATGCGGGTTTCTACTGTATGTTTTTGAACGAAACAAAGAAACCAGCAATTCATTGTCTCATTCTCTCAATCATCCCTACCTTCACAACAGGGACATTTTGCTATCTTTTCGAACGTCATTTTTGCAGTGTTGATATATTAGGCTAAGTTCACAGTAAAGTATCGAATTATACTTTTTACATTGTTTCGATAACCTGCCCGCAAATTTGAACTTGCCCAAAGATCTGAAAATTATCTGTTTGTTCTGACTCCAAGACAAACGGTGCTTGTAACTCAGGAGCAACATGACAATACCCAATTAAATCTGTAAGATATATGAGGTTGAAAGCACTTCTTTGTGGATAGAGGACAGAAAGCATCAAATTTTCTCAGAATACAAGATCCTTTTTACTCACGGAAAATGCGAAGGAAGAGAGGGAGAAATACAGAGTTCATGGCTCCATGGCTGTGAGAAACAAGAAGGTTTTGCTAGTCAATGCTATATTTGAGTAAGGTTTAGTAAAAAAGTATATTGATTTGAATGTGAATTCAGCTTAAATCGATGGCTAACCTCTTACAAAATGTCCATCAAAGGTTATAAACGTTTTTTGTATAAGAAAGTATGATCAGGCCATAGTACTAGAAGTTTCTTCATTTAACATGAAATTTTGTCCATTTTGGTACTACAAGTTTCTTAATTGATTTCTTATTTTTTGAATGCGTGAATTATCGGTGTGGTCACTAACACAGCTACATATATGTTCTTGACATTTAAAACATCAGGTAAGAATAGAAGTGTTCTGTTATGTTGAAAACACAAGTGGTCAGTTAAAATTGCTCACGAATGAAGTGTCAACGATATATTTGCTACAATTTCCTAGCCTTCTGGAACACAGGCTATAATTTCCATGCTTTTTACTTTTAAAAGTTTCTTAATACTTATCAGACACAGTACTAGAGTTTTTTTTTAGAATTTTGGCCTTTCTGGTACTAGTTTCTTTAAAACCATTTTCTTATAAAAAGAAAGTGTAGTCAAAGCAAAAGTTGTGTGGCCGATCGAAATGGATCATGCAGATGTCAATTGTACAATAATCGAAAATTGATTTTGAAGAATAAAAAGAACAATATTTTGATTCTACGGATGCCCAGTGGCAGTTCAGCAGTAGTTTAGAAGTTGTGTGTGCTTGAGAAAAACAAGGCAAGGAATTCTATGCATTTAGCAGTATGAGCGCTTTACACCAAATGTCATATATTCGAATAATTTTTCGAATAGTAATAATTATCATTTGGAACAGTATAATGTTTTATGATTATGCTGGTGACGCTTCTCTTGCTTTGACTGTAATTCTCATCTCTGGATACCTTCAAATCTGTATACTTTTTCTAGGAGACCTAGAACAAGAAAAATATGAAAATGTTAAGTTTTTTAACAGCAGTATATATGCTGGGGTGAATCTACATCAAAGTTAGCCATAAAAACCCGCTAATATCTCAGCAATAGCGCAAGATATTAGTGTGTCGCTTGTTTCTCTACGAATGTCGATAGCCCATCTTCAAAGTAACATCCTCATTTGAGACGAAGAGTGGAAAATCTTTGTGATATGGTCTATTAAAAATAGTGCAAAATCGTCAGCTTGTAACTCCATTAATTTTTAACGGATTTGCAAGATTCTGCTATCAAAAATCAAGTTAAGATGTAAGGTAAAGGGCTACTTGACCAAGTGCCTATTCAGCGTGTCGTTATTTTGTGGCATTTAATCAAACTTGAAACAATTTTTTGAGACACCCGGTAGACTGCAAGCAAAGCACGGATATTGGTCACTCTTAGCTCCCGCGAAGAGCCAATCAGGGGGAGTTGGTTGTATCAAAATTTTTTAAGCTCGTTTATTGAACTTATTGGCCGTTCTTGACCCCAACGTAGAGCCAACCACCTTCGTTTGTTGTTTGAAATGTAAAACATTCGATTAACCTCGTTGATTGTTGTAGATCCATGTGAAGAACGAATCAGGGGAGTTTGTTTTATAAAAGTTCAAGTGCGTTTGATTGACATTGTAGGTAACCGTTAACCGCTGAAAACAGTCAATAAGGAGAGTTTTTTGTATAAAACTTTCAGCGCATTGACCTTATTTGTAGAAGTTGATCCCAGCAAATAAAGAAAAGCGTTAAAATTACGGACCACGGAACTACGGAACAAATGAAGAAAAACATCAAAGAGACCTTGCCAGGACCGTCGAGAAGGGGGGTGTAGAGGGGGTAAAAGGGCCCGGGCCCCAAAGGGGCCCGTAAATATCTTGTGCCATAAAATTTTTTTATCACTATATATCTCTGCAGTGCATTTTTATGGCAATTTATCTGCCTTAAAGGGTATTTACAAGAACCGTCGACTTTGATGACAGTTATCATGTCAGAGACCAAACCGTCGTATTGATATTTCTAATTCATCGAAACTGGTTCTATCCCAGCGAGTCAGTCGGTGGTGTCGTAGGGTCGTTGAGTTTCCGTTCACATTCAGTCTTTTCGGCCTTTGAGTCGCTCGTTCCCTCTAGCACAAACTGGTGTGAACAAGGCATTACTAGCATAAAACGATGTCATTGATTCAGTGCAATTCAGGCAATTTTTAGAATACTTTGTAATAAAAAGGGCGTTTCCCTCATTTTTCGGTAGACTTAAGGGCGTGGTCGCAAAAAATTTCTTGAGGGCTGCGCCCCCAAACCCCCTAAGGTCCGTCCTCATAGATCACTCCAGGGCCCGAGCTGGCTCTCGACGGCCCTGGATCTTGCGGAGGCGAGTAGGTGATCCCTGTGAAGAGCCAATGAGATTGGTTCGTTTTATCAAAATATGAACGATGTCGAATGACGTTATTGGCCGATCTTGATCAAGGCGAAGAGCCAATCAGCGACCTTTGTTGTATCAAAATGTGAAAGCATTTGATTGCAGAATTAATTAAAATCCAGACGCTCACATATCACCATATCGTCAATGTGGCCAGTTTTGTAACTCTAGTGTCTGATCACCATGGAAACACATTCTTTGGCTTTGCTAAAGGTGTATCCAATTTCCCGCGGACCCGCGAGGCAGACCTTGTAACTTGTTCCGTACATAGATTGTTTATTTTGAGCTTCACCTAATTTGAATGTGCGCTTTTGATTACTGAGGTGTGAATGCCAGGGCTTACCTTGAAACCACGAACTTTTGTCCAGTGGAATGCTGTTAAGCTTTGTTGAGACCCTCTGTCAAATTCTCATATTGAGTAACGAAATTTGGTGAGATCCGCCTTGGTAACTCAGTTCCACCTTATAGCATTACAACTAAGTCGTTTCGATTTCACGAGACATGAGCGCCTTCCTGGACGGGCCCGGTTTCTCGACTGTCGGATTCACACCAGAGCAGATCGCTTGCGTCTGCGAGGTCTTGCAGCAAGGGGGCAGCATTGATAGAATGGCACGCTTTTTATGGAGCCTGCCCAACTGCGATGAAATAAGCAATAATGAAAGTGTCCTCAAGGCGAAAGCCGTCGTTGCCTTCCATCATGGGAATTTCCAAGAACTGTATAATATTATCGAGAACCATAACTTTAGTATATCATCGCACGTCAAGCTGCAAAGCTTATGGCTAGAAGCTCATTACATCGAAGCTGAGAAAGTACGTGGACGGCCTCTTGGTGCCGTTGGCAAATATCGCGTTAGAAGGAAGTTTCCTTTGCCCAGGACGATTTGGGATGGAGAAGAAACAAGCTATTGCTTCAAAGAGAAGTCTCGAGCGATCTTGAGAGACTGGTATACGAGAAACCCGTACCCATCACCAAGAGAAAAGAAAGATCTTGCCGATGGAACAGGTCTGTCCACAACACAAGTTAGTAACTGGTTCAAGAACAGAAGGCAAAGAGATCGGGCAGCAGAGGCCAAGGATAGGTAAGGCTTAAAAGTTGTTCCATCGAAGTTCTCTCCCGATGGTTAAATTGAATTGCCATTGATAAGAAAACTAGTCAAAGAGAGCATTGATCAAAACAGAATACGCCATCTGAATGGATCTTCATTTTCAAAACATTATCTGATAGGAAATTCACTTCTAACACCATGCCAGATGAGGGTGTAAAAGGGGTAACTTACTTTATTCAAAAGCCAAGTCTAATGACTAACAATATTCTATCGTTGATTGCTGACTAAAGCCTCTCTTTTACTGCATTAAAGTCCAAATAACGTTCGCACAGAAGCTGAACGTGACACAACCAGACTTTTTCGGACAAACATTAAACTTTAAGTCATGTATTTCAACGGCAATAGGAGAACACAAGTTTTTATCATACAAAAGCAATACTCATGGACTGAATTTTCCCATTCTTGTTCTTTTTCTATTTTTCTATTTGAAAAGTCCTGATAATGGAGCCAGAAAATGTATTTAATAGGGAATCAGCTTCTTCTTCCAATCAGGAATCCTTTCTAAGGACCCTTCTACCCTAACCGTACAAGCTGCACGACGAAATCCAAAGCGCTTTTCAGTCACCCTTTCTGGATCTACTTTTATTGACGTTTTTGGCATAGGAAACATGTGTTTTATGACATGCAATTATGATACGATTGTGTACTACTTCTTGTACTTCACTTTATCAGCAACAGAAGCTTCCTCGACGAATGGAAGGAACAGAGTTGTCAAAGAGGAACTACAGTAGGATATCTTAAAAGCGCTGCTTTGGGAGAAAATTCATGAAGGGTTTTGAGAGAATAACAGGCTTTCCCTGACATAGAAATAACAATCATCCCAAGTGAGAAGTACATGTCTTTGGCTATATGTAATGTTACTTTCTATGCTGTACCCAACTACTATTCTACCGTATTCACTATTCAGACGTAAATGATTTGCGCCATTCATGGCATAATTAGCATAAAAGAGCTCATAATTCAGAAATCCTAATTTGAAGGAAATTTTGACCAGTTAAAGCGAAATATCTTGGGTAGTGACTAATATGGAGCTTTTTTGCTTCATTAGTGACTAGAAGTACCCCCCCCCTCTTTCTACATTCTCCCAGATATAGATATGGCATCACCAAGTCTAGCTTTGTCAGTGCCCATCAACGACAGGCGATGTGAGTGCATCTGAATTCACTACTGTAGCATTTTCTTGGTGCTTCCCAGATAAGGCTAGCATTTGTTGAAAAATAAGCAATTTATCAGCAATTTATCACTGCAGAGCCAAGGCTTATGTGGCGTAGCGCAGCTGCGAGCGCGACAAGGCCGCCTAGAGGGCCTAGAGTGTGAGTTCAGACACATATTGCTTTGAGGTGAATCTGCATCAAATTCAATTCAGATAGGTTTGAATACGACTTTTTCAAGAAATCTGCATCAAATTGCTCTCTATTGCCCCTTGTCTTAGTGCAAAAGAAGTAAACAGGAAAAACAGTTGTCAGTCGTGCCTAAAAGGCAGTGAAAATAAGTGCGCGAAAATGCTGATCTTTAGTAAAGCAGAGAATTAGCCGAAGAAAATTGTGGCAAACTTGCCTTTGCACAAACATGTTACAAAGAGTGCCGCAAACTCCAATCCTACAGTTGTAAGTTGCTCATTACATCTTCAAATACAACCCTCCCATACGACGTCCAACATCCTGTAAGTTTCTGCGATCTATTTTTCAAGGAACTTCGTTAGTTTCGAAGCTTTCAAATTTGATTTATGTCATTCTGCTCAAACTAAGAATATCAAAAGAGCTGCGAAGAATACTGCTCTTGAAGTGAATAGTCTGAGTTAAAAGATGTGAAAACTGGTTTTGAAATAGCATATTGCATTTCGTAATTCTTGTGCTCGAAGATTGCAAAGCAAAAGAAATGACAGCGTGCCTAGGTTTGTCCCACTTACAGAAGTGGACCACAATGCTCATTCGCCTTAAAGCACTCACAACTTACCAAGGTTACCCTCTACGAAATTTGTGCCCAACAACAATGTGATCAGAATTCCATGACTCCTTAAATAGAGAAAAGAATAATTTTTATCCAAATAGTGGTGATATGGTAATGTGTGTGTTGTAGCTGTTAGTTGCACCTAAGTTGCAGTTGTGAGTTGCACCTAATTTGCGAGTTGCGAGTTGCACTTATTGTTCGAGTTGGAGTTGCGGGTTGCACTGCTCGCAACTCGCAATTCGTACTTTACCAATCCACATTAGATACGCTTTGAAAATGCCGTACGAGGTATTGTTGTTCCACTTTTCCATTCCAGCTACTCCAAAATCGACATGCTCCAAGAAGTAAAATTTTGCTCAGTGCCCAAATTTCATGTGTCTGACAAGTTGTTCTTCAAAGCTAGTAACACTTCAATTATTAAGTCTAGAACGTCCAGAAAGCTATTATGCATCTGTAAGAAAGTTGATCAACAAATTAATGTGATAAAAGCGCGAAAGTTACTATTACGCAGGAAGAATGATCTTATCTTGCGCCCAGGTTATGTGTTTAATCTGTTTTGGAAACTTCTACTTGAAATATGCATGAATTTGTGCAATGCCACTGCCGACGCCCATCTTCCATGTATAAAATTTTGTGGTTTTAGCAGAAGCCATATCGATCCATGAGGACAGGACTGCGAATTACTTGCCTTCTGTCATCTAACAAGGATCCTCTATCAGCACATTGAACGCCAGCTAAAGAGCAATGTGCGTTTGTCAGTCTAGATTTTCTGTATTATTTTGTTACCATACAGCTAATCACTGTTGTAAAGCTGGCACGGCAGCCCCTTGAAACATTGTTCTCTTTATTGATGGGGCAACCGTGTGTGGCAACGAAAAGTAAAGGAGATCATAGTTTTTGTCGTTTTTGCTCAAGTTTGAAAAGCTTTCAGCCTGCGTTGAATAGCTCCAGGCTTTTCTAAAACCTATTATTGTACGTTCACTTTCTTAGATTGTTAGCAAAAGTAAATTTCGTTAAGATAACCATCATTTTAACAACCAAAACTTCCACTGAACTTGTTGCATGATTTGCCGCGAATCTTAGACAAAACTTGTTGACCAAACATGTCACACATACCTAAGGCCCCGTTCACCCTACTCTGTTTTTGTTTTGATGCGTTTTTGTTGCATCAAAGCTACCTGTTCACATTACTCTGTTTTTGTGCAAAATCGTGGAGAAAAACATCCGTTTTTGTGCGTTCACATTGATATGCCTGATAAAAAATGCGGAGCCAAAGATATCCGTTTTTTTGTGCGTTCACATTGCTCCGGTTCTATGAAGCTCATGGAGATTGGAGCGTTCCCAAAAACCTCCGTTTTTGTGCGTTCACATTGATCAAATGAGTTTTCAAAAACCTCCGTTTTGTGAATATCCACTTTTGATAGCGTCTTTGAAAATCTCCGTTTTTGTGGCGATTTTGTGCAGATCAGTGTGAACCCTTTCGCAAAAACGGAGGTTTTTCTCTCCGTTTTAGTACATAAAGCAATGTGAACGGGGCCTAACCGTGCAGCACCTGAGTAAGGTACATTAAACAGGAGTATCCGAAAGGTCTACTAGTCAAATAAAATCATTTTCTTGGAGCGAAAGATTTGGCATCAACTAGAAAGAACGAGATAGTGATTTTCTGACTACCTGACTCCTGCGCTTTCATATGTTGTGTTTTTGCAAAATGGGTCTCTTGGGAATTTGTGATCTCTTTTGACAACTACAACAAGGACAGATTTTGTAATACAGTAGCGTCAGTTACTTTTGTTAACACCTCAATTCTGAAGAATTCGCAGTTGCATCCAAGGGAATTCTCTCAACCAGCACTTCAAAACAAGCAAAGCCGCAAAAATTGCCCTGAGACCAAGGTAACAAACTCGCTTGTTGTCCTTTCAGGAAATGAGTTTTAATAGCAGACGTGTGCATATATTGAAGGAAGAAGGATATATCTAAACATCTACGGCAGGCATTTTATATTTTGGACATAGTTCGGTACAATGCAGTTTGATAAGTCTTACAGCCGTTCAAGACAACGATTTCAATTCCAGCTTTAGCCAAGCTTGGGCAAGATATAAGAAGAATTCTCTTAATTTTGTGGTCTGTTTTACAATGTGGCTCACATTGATGACATTATCCTTTATGTTAAATTTTTGAATAATAGCCCGAGATTTATGTTCTGCTAAAACTGTCAATATTTTGAATGTACGTTGAAAGTGACCAATATGGCCCAACTTTTCATCTCAGATTAAGTAGTTAATAGTCACGCCAAAGAAATGCCATATGCCAACAAAATTATTATGTTGATACATGACTTCACTTGTATTTCGTTTAAAGGCTCTGTTCCCTCCAAGACCTCAGCGAATCTCATTCCGAATGAAAATGATTGTGGCCTAGAAATTATGACGCTCTGTTATTTGCTCGATCTTCGGGTTCACATCAGCTGAAAAGCTGCCATACAGCCTGCCTGCGTTAACGAATAAGCATTGCTTGCTTGCTTGCTTGCTTGCTTGCTTGCTTCATGTTGTCCGTCAATGAATGTAATTGGAAGGTAAGTCGCGCGTATCCTTCTTTTGGTCTATGCAGGGATGGTCTTAGCTTCTTGGCAAATTATTTGAAACGATCAAATATAGTAATCTATTTTGTCAAATTGTTAACACCCCTGTTTGCGGATGCTTGTATACCCTCAAAGCACTCTTTCTCATGCATTTATCAGAAGACATGCATCTCTCTCGGCAGACGGGTCTGTGCGCAGGCTATCAGAAGACAAGTTTTGCAGGTTCTTTTGAAAAGTATTGTCTCTAACAAAATTCGTCCAGGTGCATTCTACCAAAAATATATCTGTTTCATCACCGCTAGCAATGCTTCAGGTATCCAAAGTTTCAGCAAGCGGTGAGTAAACTGTTTTCATGGCACACGGGTGACTTTTAAGACGAGTTTCAGTTGCTGAAAGATTGCCGCAACGAGCACCGAGTGCACCGATATAACGTAAGACGTATCAGAATTTGGCTTTGCTCTCTAGAATGTCCAAACAAGTATATTTTAGCAGTTCTTCATAGTCATAAGAAGAGGCAAGATAATAAAAGCTTTATAACAATGTATTCAAAATTGTGGGAAATTTGAAAAAACTTGTTGGATTTGTTGGTGCTGCAACAAGGACTGCGAAGCGATCCAAATAGTGGATGGGCTAGGAAGCGAGTGTCATTTGGGGGTCCGGGGTGCAGCCCCCGGAAAAATTTTTTGGGATCACGCTCATTGGATTTCTGATGCTGGAAAACGCCCTTTTCATAATAACACGAATAAACTATCATCACCACAGTGAGCAGTGTCAAGTATTCAATTTCATCTGCAAAATCATTGGATGCCAATGCCGCCAATGCCTCGAGGAGTAGCAATTCGAGCTGTTCGTATGCTTAAAAGTTTGACTGATTGAATCGTAAATCTATGAAGTGTACCAAAAAATCAAGAGCTTCAATAGATATCACTCTCATCACTCTGAACTCGTCTTTAACGGTACCAATTTCAGCTTCTCTTTCAACCACAAAGTGGTAATTATTCTCAAAATTTTGCCAGTAAAGATAAAGCCGTTGTTGCCAAAAAGTGGGTGGGCTATAGCCCGCCCAGCCTGCCCTGCTCTGCAGTCCCTTTACAAATATATACATTGAGACAGTGTTAACGTTATTAGGTTCTCTGTGTTTGAAATGCAGGCAAAGCTAGACACAACCCGTCTTTTCTAATTATTTATCCATAGATTTATTTGATATTTCCTTCATTTAAGGAAGGTTGCCCTTTAGCAGAAGCTGTTTTTCAAGGGACCCTCCAATAAATACTTAAGGGTACCTAAGAAAATATGTGAATATATAAACCTTTGATGAAAACAGCTGTGCAAAAACAATAGGCCGTGACACTTAGAGCCCCATATTTGGGTAAACTATAACGGTTAACAGGAAATACTGATGCGTGATTGGCTAAATTGTGACCGCAAGTTTTATTGATTTTAAACCATTTAGGGAGGATGCATGCTTGTACTCAGCAGGATTGGACTCGGCGTGAAAGTGATTCCATAGTTTTGCTCCCGGGGAGCATACCACCATTTTGGTGGATAGTTTACAGCTAAGAGTAGTTGATCCTCGCAATATTTTAATGTAGCCATCCAATGATTTCATCACGGATAAGAATGATTGGTTCTTTTCTTATTCTTTTACGAATGAAAATCTAACCTATTTGGTTATCCACTGAGCCAATGCCCCAAGCAAGCTTAGATTTTTGCCCTCGAACAACTGTTGGTGGTTTTTATGGTTGACTCTTTTAGAGCTGTTGTATGCGACGTTGAAAATTCGCAGGATTTTCCAGCCAATCTCACTTCATCAGGTTCAGATTTGTCATCACAGATAAGTCGTGGCTTTAACTGTGTATTCTAAATTTGTATTAATTCCTGGAGAAGTTGACAAGGTCATCAAGAGCTCCAGATAGGCCTCTTGATTGTACTAGTTTCCAGGTCTCCATAAAGTATTCCAGTGCAGTGATAATTAGTTTTGCTTGGCCCAGTTATCATGGAAATGCCATTTGACAAATCGTACAACAAAGGCGATAAGGTCGATTTGAAAATTTACAAATCCGTTGCCTGGCTTCAGGGCTTGACTTGGTTATAAGGATTTATTCATGATTTACAACATACAACCTCAATCTGAAATGAATATTCTCGAAAACTACAGGGTGTCCCAAAAAGAGTTTTCCGCTTTGAGCTGCCATGTTCGTAAAAGTGCGTGTTATTTCGCAAATATTATAAAAGAAATCTATTTTACAATTCCCAACCTGCCCAACTAAGATCTGAGTATTTGCTTCATTTATGAATATGCGTGCATTTATTTCCTACAATCATTTTCCTGAAAAACGGAATACCTGAAACGCTACAAAGGAAGAGCTAAAAACGGTTTACCAATAAGATTGTTAAATGTGCACCTCAGAATCTCGGAAGTTATATACTTTTTTAAAAGCTCCATGAAAGGACACAAGAAAAATCACATTTGGCCGTTTTGTACGAAACAATCTCACTTTTGGTTGACTGTTAGAAGAAAAGTATACTAAACAAGAGAAGGTGATGTAAAACATGGAAGGAATGGAACATATCTCCATTGCTAGACTTTTCACCTTTTCAGGGGTTTCTCGAGCATAAGACTTTCAAAAATTCATATGTTGGAAGTCTGTTGATAAGGAAAAATATCGGGAAAAATTACATGGATCCCAGTTAGCCTTTAAGCAACAGATTGCCATTAAATCGTTCAAAATTGTTAAAACGGGAAACTTTTGTTTGGGACACCGGTACTTTCCATGGGCTTTGGTTAAGACTATAATTAGCTATGTGGATGATTCAATCCACTTGTCACTCATCAAAATAGTTCAGCCATGTTTCCTCAAGATCTGTCCTTGCCACTTTGTGCCATAAAACTTGTTGTTATGTAATCATACCCTTCCATAGACCTTTTAGCTTTTCTGAAAACGAATGTGGATCGAACGATATTTCATTACAATTTGTAGAATTTTCGAACGTGCACAATTGCGATCGAAGCTTTAACGCCACTCTATCGAACCTCGCGTATAAAATTGTATAAAAATATCGCTCGATCCAGGCTCTTTTGTAGAATAGCTAAAAGGTCTATTGATGCTGAGCATCAATAGTTTTGGCTAAATCCTGATTTCAGAAGGAAATATTGTGCCTAAAACAATGAGAAAATCTCAAAAACTAAGTTGAAGTCTCAGAAAGATGATGGGATTGAAATTTTATAGATTGGTTGCATATTTTTTCCTGTAAGGTATTTCAAATAGCGGATACTGTAGTAACAGTTAATACAAACCGAGTGAGTCAAAAAGTGCTCGGAACTTGAAAGGCTCCTGCTCCCTGAATATATGAGCAATGATATTCTGCAATACCTGATGGAATAGCTAACATATTCAAATGTCTGTAGAAGTTTTCCTGGCTGAAATCGGTGACTCTGTTCTGATGCCGTAAGGGATTTAACAAAGAAAAAACCTGTTAAGATTGCGAGCAAGCTTTTCTGATATGTTTCTCTCACAGGGATGACTGCAGCACGCTTTAACCTTTTGGGATTGAAGAAGTCTTCTCCCTGGTATGAATAACTTATTCTGGGGGACTCCAGTCTTCTAAGAGGACAAAATGTATGAACATGTCCAAGTGTCATTATCCAAGTGCTAAGAAGAGAAGAAAAGGAAACTTCCTTGTTGTTTTTGCTGATGTTTGCAGGTTTTTGAAAGGGGGCTCTCTACAGAAAATCGCCCATCTCGACCGGCAGGAACTAGGAAGGGCTGATTAAAGCTGGGTAAATTACTGCACCTAATTGGACAAATCGGGAATAAAACAAGACACATTTCAATATAACTGCTAGAATATTCAGGGAGCCGCATTTGTTCAAATGCCATGCCTTTTATTGATTCACCCCGTAGAATGGTTCAATGACTTTTCTATTTTCATCTGTTAGGTTTCATTTTCAAATCGCCTTAGGCAGATTAAGGCTTAAGAAGTTTTCCTTCCAAACATTGTGGTTAGCTGATGAAATTACTATGACAAATCACACTACATTCATCATAAAGAAATGTGACTTGCAAAAAAGTTTAGCTGCTCTGGGCATGGGCAATGGGATATTTGGTTTGTGTTTTCACGTTCTTTCTTTTTGCTTCCTTGCGTTTTTGTGGCGATGCTGCGCATGAGAATTTATTTGATTCTTCCTTTCTGTGTCTTTGCTTTCCTGTGTATTATTGACAACACTGCAAAGCGAACGCTGCTCAGTTATATAAATACAGCGCAGGGTCTAGCCTGATAACCAGACCCAAGTTCAAGTTAACTAGTAGGGGCTCTTTGAACTTGGGTTTGCTTATCAGGTTACGCAGGGTCCTGAAAATAGACAAAAACGATGCTTGAAATTGATGCTTAAACCTATCTCTGTCATTTCTACATTTTTATATTGACTTAATTTTTGCATTGCTGAAGAAGAATAAAAGTGCTGTTTTTGAAGCAACCACATATTTTGCCTTTCCTTATCCATAAATCGGCAACCAATCGTTATAGCTAAAGACTCAAACAATGTCTCAAACTCTAAATTGAAGCCTGGTCTTAATCTCAAATGACGATTTCCTTAAAGATGGCGGCAAGGACTTTTTTAACTAAGATGCATTGTGTTCTGATTACGAACCCTTAACGATTCTATAGAACTCGATTAAAGAACGCAGTTCATCTTGGTAAAAAATTCCTTGCCACCACCTTTGGCAAAATCGTCTATTATATGTCGTAGTTTCGCTTTTTGCCTGAACAGATAACGCCACAACTACCCCCCAGGGGAGTGACAGCAACAATGACAATTATACTCAAAGATATCAATGTAAGTTGAGGATCCTTTTGGAGTGAAGCTAGCCTGATCTATGCAACTGTGTGAAGAATGACACAATGGGAGTTGCAGGTTCTCCACAGCAGCCACATAGACGGGGCGATACCCTGTAGCTCAGCTTCTTCGTAACAATTTGCTAGATGCTATTCCATCTCGACTTTTGCTCTTTTTGACGGAGGTGAACTGACTTGAGAGCTACGTGTGGAAGTCAAAATTGGCTGATTGTTCTATCATTTGCAGGAAGCTATCATCAGAAAAACTGCATTGAATTGAATTGTTTTGCTGGAGAAAAACGGCGTGTATAGGCGGTTTCTTCTTTTGGTTTCTTTGTTCTTTTCATAGATTACCTCTAGACTGATATTGCATTTTCGTTGTTGTAAAAATTGATGTTGTTGTTGTCCTTGTTGCCCTTGTTGTTGCCCTTGTTGTTGTTGTTGTTGTTGCTGTTGTTGTTGCTGTTGTTGTTGCTGTTGTTGTTGCTGTTGTTGTTGCGATAAATGAGACAATGTCATGAGTCTAGATTACCTCCACACTTCAAGTAAAGATATCTTCAGCCTTTTTCTGCGAGTTTTAGCAAATCGGAAATTATCAACCAATTCATCAAACGAATAAACATCTCGTTTGAAATTCTAGAAACTGATCTAGGAGGGTGGAGCCACAGACCTCGGGAATTAGGTAAGGTTACAAAGAAAATCCATGTTTGTCACCACTACACAATAGCTATCATCATATGACTGAGGTTTGAGATGAAAGTTCCAAAAAGCTCTGTAGTGGACATGAGATGAAGTTCATTTCCATTTCCTTCCGTCCGTTTGTGGGCATTTTAGGATTTCTTACCGGGTAAGTCAAACAGCCTAGCGAGTGTATTTCCTATATGGCAAATCATACAGAAACAAATGTACAACTGATTAGAGAAATTTCAGCAGTACTAGCTGACTGGCGTTCAAACCTGAGAAATTGAGATAACCTTCATATGAGTTACAGTGTATCTTTTTCAAGTGAATGATCTCTCAAGTTGTTTTCAGTGGCAAAAAGATATACAAATATTGTTTGATTTGCGTCAAGGATGGCAAAGCACTCCTTCGGGGAGGATCTTTGTTACGATGGAGGAATTCCCCTGACAATGATGGCTATTGTATCTTGATCTTGCTGCTTCTAATGTTACTTGTGATGGGGTATTAGAGCAACGTTATAGGTTTCACAGCTGGTTGCTTAATGCTATCTAATAATGATGTAAGTGTCCTGGATCCCGTGATTAATCATCTGACAGAGAAAAGTGAGCTTATTTGGTTTCACGGCGATGACTTCTCGCAGAGAAAGTTCCTCTTCTCCAACTTCTTTTCGTGATCAGATGGTACTATGAGAATTTCCCTGCCGTTGACATGAGCGAATAACAACATATAATAGTTTCGTATCTTGTTTTAATTGATTTCTGACAGTACATATAACTTTATATTTCTATCAAAGAGATTTTAAGACATTCAAGCCTTGCGTCACCAACAAATAACAACTTTTCTCACGCTTCAAAGAATTCATGGTCTAATTTAAAGGTCACTGTTGTTTAATCACCATTTTCATCATTAGTTGCAAGGATTCTGCTTTTTTTCTTTATAGCATATGGTATTTTGATCATTTTAGTTTTATTGCTAAAAAGGTTTAAATGCAACACCTCAGTTGGGCAGCGCGTCCGAGTGGTCGAGGCGACTGACTCGTAAACCAAAGGTCAGAACGGCTGAGGTTCGAATCCCGCGCTAGACAGTTTGGTCGCTGTCCGTAACTCTTGCCCGTGTCGACCAGAGCCATGTGAGAGAAATCTGGTAGCTGCGGCGAGCGGCAGGTTGATGGTAAAACAGACGGGGCCCCTGCTGGAAATAAGTCTCTCAGACTTTCGCAGGCTAGCCACGTTAAATATGATAACCTACCTACCTAGTTGCTCTGCTATATTTTTACAGTATGGGATTTGGGGCAAGTGGGAGCAGTTGCTCCCCTTTGAGGAGAACATTCTGCTTTGCGCTTCCTTTCTGCTAAGAAATGCGCCCCTCTCCTTATGATGACATTAACCCACCAGTTTTAGTCTGTTTCTGACCAAATACACGGGAAAACACACCATACAGACCGTATTTAGAAAAACTAAATCATTTTAGCAAAATGTAGCCAAAAATTTTCGCACGCCTCCTGCGCGCATCCCATTGATTTCATCCTTGGTACCGTCTCAGCAATTTGTTTGCGCCTCATTCAAGTACAGGCTGAATCCGTCCCTTGTATCATGTATGGCCCATGTGATAAAGAAGACAGGGACAGTCTGGTACCCAGGGTAACAGGGACGTAGGAAGCATCTCAAACTTGGGGACTACACTTCGAGGGCACTTTTCCTTCAGAAAAAAGGGGCATTTTCTAAAATCAAAAAGGGTACTTCATTGTTTATTCCACAATCTTGGGGGCACGTGCCCGCAGTACCCTTCCCCCCACCGGTTAGGGTCTATGAAAGATAAGATTGCGAATCACTCTGAGCAAGCAAAATGCACTGTTATAACACAATGTATTTCATGTAATCAGTTTTATTTCAAACAATATGACTCTGCAGATTTCTTACGTTAAGGGTATGCGCAGACCATTCAGCATGGTTAAGTGCTTTTAAATACATGTTGAATTTGGTCATTAAACTTTCGAGATATCTCCTGAAGTCCCAAAGATTCTATGATTTGCAAACTCTTCCTTCTGACCTTTTGTTTCAAAGTCAAATATAAAACTTATTCAAAAAGCATCCGCAAAACCAAACTCCGGAGAAGTTAAATCTTGTGTGGTTTATGGTTTCGAGATCATTCTACATCCACAAGTACGAATTAATTTACAAAATTATTTTAGTTTTACATTTCGCAAATGATGTGTCCAATAACATCAATGAAGCCAATCATGTCAGTTGAGAGAAATGAAGATGTGGCTTTTTATACGACTTTCAACTAAGACAAAGCCCAGCACACATTTGCAGAGCTCTTCGGCGTCTTAAAGAATCTTTCTTTGCAATGAGATTAGCCTAAACTAACCCTTGGCAAGCATTTACCCATTTAGGCCGGGCCTAATAACAAAAGCTTCTTGTACCTCTATGTAGCATTTGCATTGTGTGGTAAGCTCCGTTAAAATGAAAATTCTTATCAAAGATTAAGCGATGATTTTTAGGATAAACTGAACCTTTTATATGTGTCGTGAAAATAACACGTCTGGGCAAAAAGAGAAGTCTTTGGATTATTACGAGAATTTTTGCGCATACTCCTGGCTTACAAAGTTCAAAATGTCATCGATAGATGACCTATAAGAGAACAGTAGTAGTTATATTGGAAAAGACGTGCGGATTTCACACTTTCGACTAGTTTGTGGTGCGTTACAACCCCGGTGGGTGCAATGTTAATGAGAATATAACATTATTCTGATCCATGATTTTGCTAAGTAAGGGGTATATTCTGAATCCTAGAACCGAGAATCCGCTAGAATGTACAGAAGAGGTATTTTTCTTTAGAAAATAACCCCAAAACAGTATGCAACTGGACTCGAAACCCTAGAACATAGTCAATGTCACATGTTCCCAAGTTTGATATCCTTAGTTTTATGGGATTCTGCTGGTTTCCAGTAAAGAAATGTCTGTGAACTGATTGGTCCTAACTCCTAAAGTGCAACAATTCCAAAGATTCTTCTCAGAACTGGTATTTGTACGGTAACAATCACTTCAAGGCAAAAATTGTAATTGAAAATGCAATAAAAATGTCTGGGTATACCTTTTTGCCCTTCCCCCACCAGTCTGAAATTTTTTTGTTTTCAGCCTCCCACTAATTTTGACTTCTTCAAATGGCAAAGCTGCGAAGAGGGTTAAAATTACCACGATACAATCTGTGCCATTCACAACCCAAAAGTACCACACATACATCCGACAAAGTTTCTGAAAAGCATTCCCATAAATCCAGGAAACGTGAAAAGCATACAGTTAGATGATCTTATACCAAAAATTATACCATAATTCGAGAGATAGTCAAGTACCGTTAAAATAATACCCATTCATCCGGATTCTATCTTGAAAAAGGTGCCCTAAAAAGGCACTACATGGGCAAGGCTAGACATCCATTTTGATTAGGATGTGTAAATCGAAGATCGTATACTTCCTTGGTATAAGCTTGGGAGTGGAGTCGATAGCAATGAGTAAGTCGATGCGCAAAAAGAAACATATGATTTACTCACCAAAAATGTATTTTTCATGCAGATTTGTTTTGACAGTCCACTGCGAAGTATTATGCCCAGTCAGTTTAGGGGCAGTCAAACGGCACATTGCGCAAAACACATTTTTGGTGAGGCAATTATATTTTTATGTGCATGGTAAGTCAAAAGTTTTCAGTGATACTTATTAGTGTAACTGGTATGATGAACGTCTGTCTGCTTCATGCACCTCATTTTCACCCCCCTACCCCTCCTAGATCACCCCCTAGAGCAAAGATCAACCGCCAATGAGATGACGATGAATCATGATTCTGTAATTTTGTTGACTTTCAGAGAAAACTTTGAGCAAAAGATCATGAAGTATCAAGACTCCTCTGACTCCAAAGATGGAATCAAAGCTGCACACCCCGGTCTTCAACCAGTTTCGATGAATAACATGAACTGTGTGCACTCTCCATATAGATTCTCTAATGATGACATATCAGCAGTTGTCAAGACAGAGCAGGACCGTGCATTAGACGTACCACCTTATCACAACAACAACAACAACACAAGTTTCATGATGGCTGCTCAAGACTTTCATCACATGGACAAAGGAGGTCACATGTATATGCCCTTGGCAAGTGCACTTTCTGATTTGCCTTGAGAACAGTTTATGTTTGTTTGATTATTTGAGTGCACTGTCATTGCATGAAATTTGCTTTTTGTGTTGTAAACATGATTTTGAAAGTATGTAGCAAGGGAGCTGCACATTTGTGCTATAGTGAACGGCATGGTCCGGAATAGCTGAGCTGCTGAATAATAAGAGTGATAATGTACAGTAAAGGGAATTAACCTATTGTGGCTATAGATACACAGCACTTGCCCAGGGAATTGGACGCTCTGATATATTTAGGATAGAGCCGTCCGGCAGGGGTTAACAGCATCAACCTAAAAAATGCATTTTACAGAAAAAATTTGGACCCACAAAAAATTCTTTCTCATACACAATACCCAAAAATTAAGTCTGCATCTTAAGTGCATAATTCATTTAGATGATTAAATAGTTCGACTCAATAGTAATGTTGCTTGACTTCAATTTTGTTTGTAAATCATATTTTCTCCATCATTTTTACTTTTTGCCATCCTATGTTTGGGACCCAAACGCAAGCCAGAATTTTAAGAATCCAAAAAGAAACTGTAGAAACTGAGACCCAAAAAATCATTTTGCACAGATTTTAGACCAAAAAAGTAGCATGAGTATTTCTATCCGAAACATAGCAGAGCACCCCATGGAGCAACAAGGAAAGATTTTGCAATAGCAACAGTTGCTTTAAGGGAGCGTGTGGCTGAGTGGTTAAGGCGACTGACTCGTAAACCAAAGGTCTCAGAACGGCCGAGGTTCAAATCCCACGCTGGACAGTTTGGTCGCTGTCCGTAACTCTAGCCCGGGTCGACCAGGGCCATGTGAGGAAAGTCTGGTAGCAGAGGCCGGTTGATGGTAAAACATCCGTGGCCCCTGCTGGAAACAAGTCTCTCTCAGACATTCGCAGGCTAGCCACGTTGTTAAATATGATTACCTAGCTACCTACCCGCACCTCAACTGAAAGTGATTATTGACTGCAGATAGAAGAAGGAAATTCTCTCAACCGCTAAATCAAAACACAAATGGTCGCAAGAGTTGCCCGAAGCCAGTAAGGCAAACTCTGCTTGCTCAAGCTAAATGTGATATATAAGAGAAGTTATGTACTTATAATAAAGGAAGAAGGGCAGATCTAAAGCTCTGGCTCGCGGATTTTTTTCTTTGATTCAGAAGCTGAGCAGTAGGTATTATAATTCTCTGGTATTTTGAGCTTAAATGAAGCAATTACCACATGACTTCGGAATCAAATAAACAGAATCTGCGAAACCGGACTAAATTTTACTCTTCTTCTTTCAATACAAGCACAAACCGTCCCTTAAAAACCACTTTTCACTTGCACAAGACAAGAGTTCGTCCTATTGGTTTCGGGGCAACTTTTGCGGCCCTGTTTGTTTTGATTTACTGGTTGAGAGAATCCCTTTGTCATCAGTCACTAATCGCTTTGAACTTAGATACCAATTAAAGCAGCTGTTTATATTACATTACAAAATTTGTCCTTGTTCCAAAGAGCACTCATCTCGTGTGGCTCCCCTTTTCTGCGAAAAAAATTAGTTTATGTTCTCGAAAAGCTTTCCTGAATTTCACAGGGAAACCTATTGATTGAACAGCTTTGTGATAGCTTTGTCGCAAGATTATGTACAGCAATTTTTATTGCATTCGAAACCGAAAAATTCTTCATAAGAAGCTGAACTCGAAAATCCAACTCTCAGAACATGTACAAATTGAAGAGAGATGGAATCGCTACAATGACCATATGCTTTTGGCCACCACCGCACCGATTGCAGCGAAGTGAAATCAAAATGCTAAAAGATCAAAGCTGAAAACTACAAAATTACAGAAACTCCTGTGCCTCCATCTGGCATCTCTAGGGTCTGTCCACAACGGCAATGGCTTTGAAGCAGAACTTACGCTTCGTTGCATCTTCTACATATTCGTTTATGATGACGTGGGGAACACAGGGTACTGCCTCCTCGGTACAACTTCCTGATGCCAAAATTTTCCTTGTGCCACAATGCTTAAACTGAAAGATAGATGTAGACACATCTCAAAGGAAAAGTTGTAAAAGAGTAAATATTTGTAATTTTAGGGGTTTACTACCTAGTTGTTGTAAGTATTTAGGGTGAGTGTATATTTGACTTAAAGTGTATTTTCATTGAGCATATCTATAGAATTTATTCCTTAGGTACTAGACTCTCTGAAAAACGATTGGTATTTCTTTTAGATGGCCTGGTACCCAGGGTATTGACTGTTTGAGGTCTTATTCCTGTAAGAAAGGAAAAGACGATAGGTTCCGAGCATCTGACAGCTGCATAGCTGGATGCTTTTTAGTTCATCAAACAGCCCTTTCTATCTGAAATCGTACACTCATAAAAAGTAACTAATACCTCGAGGGGCTAGCTCAGCTGAACCAGTTAAGTTTTTTCTAAGCAATGGTGGTCCATTTCCGTTCGTTGGCGGTAAGGGAGTTGTTACTTGTAAAGCTGGGTACAAGGAGTGGGAAAATTTCGGAATGTATTTCGAGCTGAAATAAAATTACTTAGTTTTTATAAAATCGCGTATGTTACTGCGATTTTCATCAGGCAGGGTCGAAGTTACTTGAAGTAGCTGGCGATGGTTCTTTTTGATGACGCCTTCACTTTAAGAATTGGGTTTATTTTATGTCCAGATCACGCGTCTATGTGATTCAAGTTTTCATGATATCAAATTTGCAGTTGGAAGTGAACGTTTGGGTAACCTCACGAAAGTTGAAATGGCTACTAAGTTACAATAATTACGTGAAATTTTCTTTGATAAATCAGGAGAGGAGATGCTCCTCTACTGTTTGTAGCGTGCTTCGAAAAATATCTCATTTGGAGCCGAAATTTCTTCATTTTCCGGTCGAAGAATATTCGACATACGTTCAAACATCGATAACAGTCGCAGCAAATGAGATATGAGGATAAAAATCTCAGCAATTATGCATATAATCCTCAGCAATAACTCAAGCGTTGTCCCTTTAATTTCATCTCAAAATTGCGGGTGATTTTAAACGATTTCTGCCAGAAGAATGTGATCTGGGCCCAAACTTCATACCCATTAAACTCAATGGTTGCCCCTAAATGGGCTTAGTTTGTTTTCGTGAACTAAATGATTAACTTACCAACGACTCAAGGATCAATTTGACTTCATTTTCCATTTAATGGTCTCCAAATTTCGTGTAAAACATCCAGTCTTAAGCAAATTCCTGCAAATTGGCCTCATTCCATATTTTCTCTGCAAGCGCCAAATCTCCTCAAAAACGTCGCATCGATAGGCTTTTTGGGCTACAGATAATGCGATTCGATGCAGTTCATACACTTGTGAATAGATATGGCATGCCTGATTTTGCTCACCTCCTCATTGAAAAGGAAACAAAACTACAGAGGACCCAAAACTACTATCGACATTTTTTTGGCAAATAAGTGGTATGTCTGACGGATTTCAAGAGCCCAAGATGCTCACGATTTTAGCCGAAGACCACCCTGAAATTTACGTAGGTGTGCTCGAGACTCTTACCATATATTTAAAACCGCTTTCCATTCCAGATCATTTACCCCTAACCTGGGTGCCAGAGCCTCGCAGTAATATTTCCTAGGCTCTGGTACCCAAGGGTAATTTACCCCGGACCCTGGGCCTGACCAGGAGCGAACTGGTCAGAACACGGAAATTGTATTTGAGTAATTTCTGAAAGACTATGATATGAAACATTTTTGGGCATAAATATGCGCACCTGTCACTTCGTTGTTGTGTTGCAAAGATGATACCTTTACCTTAACTTTTTTACTCCATTTAATCCGTTTGGGAGCAACAGCAACAGCATCAACCCAAAGAAGTTTCAGTGATCGATCACGTGCTCTTAGAAACATGATAACGAGGCAATGTAAACAAGAGGGCTCTTTTCAATCATTGATCACAGAGATACAGTACTTGGTA
Organism: Aurelia sp. 4 Dawson et al 2005; assembly: GCA_964019985.1. Lineage (NCBI taxonomy): Eukaryota > Metazoa > Cnidaria > Scyphozoa > Semaeostomeae > Ulmaridae > Aurelia > Aurelia sp. 4 Dawson et al 2005. The sequence goes on along the minus strand of OZ026493.1, from coordinate 6,617,382 downwards.
GTTGACTTGTGGTGTACAAAAGTAAAAGATCAATCTGGCTGATCGCTGTCGAAGGTAACACTGCCGCCCATTTTTCTGGCCTTAATTAATTTTCAACTCAGGTCAGGGCTTCATTGACAGTGATATCTTCTTAAGATCTTGTTATCTTCACTTTATTTTCTCTCTCCTTTCTGGTGTATTTTGTTTGACAAAATATTTATCTATAATATATTATCTATATATTTATAAAGATATAGTCTATATCTATATTTTACATATATTTATATATTTCGACAAAATTTTTGTCGAAACTGAACTTAGAATCTCATGGCTAGGTCCCACTGTGATATTTGCCCGTTCTTTTTATATATGATATTTGCCGTATTTTGCCGTTCATTTCGTCAGTGGGCCCTACGCATTCTTTCTGTCAGTTTCACATTTCAGTATATTGCCTTAGCAGAAGTGCTGCTGGCAAAAGAACGTCAAGAACGTTGATGAAATTTCAGTATGGCAGTACAGTCCACTTTCAGTGCAGTCCACTTTCAGTGCAGTGTCCACTCAGTGCGTCCCTGTTTGGAAAGTTAGCAAAATGCTCACCAAAATGAAAATTTAAGAAAACATATGCACACCTGTTTCTTTGCTGTTATTACACCCAGGCCTTTTCTTGAGGAAAGTTGCATGAGAGTGCCCCAACGATCGCGTAATTTTGTTTGTGTAAATCAAATCGTACTCGCTCATGTAAAGATTTCACAAGCACCTTTTATTCCATTGAAAAGCAAGCTACAATGAATCTTGATATTATCATTGTCAAATGAGAATGAATCATTGGAACACTAAATATAAGTCATTTTCAATCATACGGTAAGCTGGGATGCCATTGTTTTTTCATCTTGTCTCATCGAAACCGGTGAGTCTTTACTTTCCATCATCTGTTTCTGGAAGTGTGTTTGTTCTTACTATTAATCAACCCTGAACATCGGGCAGGTAATTTAGTTGCTCCTTCTTTTACTTTAGACCACAATTCTATTCGCCGTAAGTAATTCCGTTAAGATGCGCTGAATAGTATGATGCTCTCATATTGAGGGACTTTAAATGGGAAGAAAGGTTTTGCACTCAATGATAAAATAAAGGATCGATGCACGTTGATTGATGAAATGATGAATCTGATGTATGGCAATCATATTTGTACAATCGATGAACCTTCTGCTACAATGTTGACTCCCCATTTGTGGTCTCTATAAGGATAATTCCTTGTCTTCTTGAAAGACTTAAACTTTACATCGAGCAAAATCTTTGAAAGCTGGTTGAAATTCTCTAAATTTTATTTCTGTTGCTCATAGGACCAATATTCAATTAAATCATCTCCCCTACCCATCCTGGTAAGATACTTTCCAGCTTTAGCTTTGAGCTTATCATGCAGTTATTCAAGTATCAGGTTTCTTTCGCATCTTTATTTTCGCTTTCCCGAAAAAGATGTTTTCTCGAAGTATGATCATTTCCACCTTAGGTCAAATCCATTAATTCTATTTGTCAGAACTTAGCAGAAGATTTGTTCATTGATCAAGGAGGATCTTATCCTATTGGAATTCACGAGGAATAGTTGAAAGCAATTTCCCCTAAGATTGGCAATTTTGCGAGAGCGATAAAACGCTCGCATGATCATGTTTGCACGAGTGCTGATGCAATCGCGAGCAATCACTCTTGTAAAATGAAAAGGCCTGAACACCTGATGAGGATATACACTTACTCCTTCTCAGTAAACATTCTTACTTTATTCATGTATTGAAGCTGCTAACTGTGCACCAAATTTCTTTTGTGCACATTAGAATTCACATGTTTGATGCACCTGAAATGTAAAGAACTTCCAAATGCTCACCCAAGCCTGCAACTGCACACCAAAGGTACTGTATTTGGTGAGCATGACAAACTTTCCAGCCTGTACAGAACTGTGCTGTGTCAAATTTTTTCACTTAGAGGAGCCCATGAGGCTAGCCCGGAATGATAGCCTTGAAACTGTTTGGAAATATTGAGAAATTGGCCATATTCAGCCAAATGTCCACTTGAAGACCTGCAAGATGTTTGTACAAAATGATTGCCTTAAAATGACCTTGGCTTTTAGGAACCCCTGCCTTCATGGGTAGTATGGCAGTTGCTCACCCATTGGAACAATAGGGTATTCAAAATATATGATAGGTAAACTAATAGAGAGCGCTTCTCACACACCCATAGTCTCATTGAAAGCTGCCTAAAAAAACTTCCTATGGGGCCTCTGGGATTATACAGTATCTCCCCATAAATGAATTCTTGCTTCCTGTTAAAAGATGCTCATGAAGGCCATCTGCACATTAAATCATTTCCATGGGCAAATTCTCAATGTCTTAACAATGCCCATTAAAAGCTCTCACTGTTGTCTATTTCACTGCAGAATTTTGTTTTCTCATGTCATCAGAGTATGAAGAATTCTCATAGTTCTTTAAGACTCTGCACTAACCAGCAACCATTGCATGCATTCTTTGCAAGACAAAATAAATAACTCTTTTTTGTTCCAACCAAAGTTGACTGCATATACAGGGTATGCAGGCTGCAGAGGACCCTTTGATCAATTTTTCAACTCAAGGGTTTTTCTGTTCAGTTAGCAATTTTTTAAAGTGGCACAGTGATTTGTTTTTGTAGTCAGAAAAAAAGCCTGTTCCTATGCACAAAGCTAACATGAAACTTGACATTGAAAAATATACAATTGCTAAACCAACCCCCAGATCCAATAGTTTGTGAAAAGAATTCATCAGCAGCATTAAGTTAAGTCATAGGCTCCTTTGTGCTACCATCCCTATTCATATCTGATACTACTACCTTAAAATGCAATTGTGCAGTGGTGATACACTCAACTTAATGCAGGTTCAAGTGAGTTTCAAGTTGGTTGTATTCACTAAACATGTATATACATGTATAACCAGAACAAAGGTGTCCGCATTGCTCCCTGCTCTCTGAACTTGCCTTGACAGGTCTCAGGTTTTTGGCCAAAAGACCTTTATCCTACTCACAAGGAATGATGACAAAATTGACTGCAATTGTTACATGCTGTAGGCCTGTTATTTTAACTGAGAGGAAAGATGGAATATGAAATCTTGCTAAGTTGGGTGGGGGTTTGTGTGAGGAGTGGTTTTTAAAGATTTTCCACTGGTGGGACAAACAGCCAAAAGGACCCCAAATTTTTTACTGAGATAAAGTGAACCACTTATCACTGACAAAGGTAGGTCCCTACTTTCAAGGCTGTATCATTAAAAAGATATTTTTGTGCATAGCACTTACAGTAGCTGTCTTTTACCTGAAAATACACAATTTACTATCTTCTAGTAAGTGAATACAGCCAGATGGATGATATCGAACATAGTAGCTGCATTTGAAGGGAAGACATTCATTTTAGCTAGCAATATCAATTAAATTGTTGTTTTGTTTACAAGGGAAAGCCTATGAGGCAGTGGGGCAACAGTACTGATTTTCGACATTGGAGAGTATGATATGAGGATTGAAAGTTGTGCTATGCATGTAAGAATGCTGACAGCCATATCTTTATCCATCAAATTTTGATGCCGAAATCTGATCATATCCCCATAATTCACAAGTTTTATTTCCGATATAGAATAGAAACTTTTCCGCCTATCAGACAAAGCAAGCTTGCCTGATACGAGCACTGCCTTCTTCTGTATTGACTTCCACCCCATACCACCCTCAAATTCATTGCAGCCTTTTTTTGTAAAATTCAAAGTTCTTTTATCCTTGGGAGGAATTTCGAACTGATTGATTTCTGATGCGATTTTCAGGTGTGGAAGGACTGACAACAAAGACCGAGATCATTGTTGATTTGAAACATAGAACATGAGGATGAAATCCAGTTTTAGACCAATAGCTATTATGAATATCTTTTCCATTTTAGTTTGGAACGATGTTACGATCTCCTTTGCTGACCCATCGAGGGATTCGACAGTATCAGGGTTCAGTTAGATTTATATCATCCACATATCTACGGGCATCAAGCAATTCTTCGACCAGCAGTAACCAATATGACGCCATTGTCATTGGCGGTGGGCATAATGGCCTGACGTCGGCAGCGTACCTTGCAAAATCTGGTCTGAGAGTGGTAGTTTTAGAGCGCAGGCATATTCTTGGCGGTGCAGCAGTAACGGAGGAGATTGTCCCGGGTTTCAAGTTCTCCAGATGCTCCTATGTTTTGAGTTTGCTGCGTCCAAAGATTGTTAAAGATCTGAAGTTGAAAGAGCATGGTCTGAAAGTATACTCAAGAGACCCGTTTTCATTTGTGCCTTTACGCAATGCTGATAGCAATACTGCAGGACCGAAGTCGTTACTATTAGGCTCTGATATGAGAGAGAACATGAAGCAGATTGCTCAGTTTTCGGCAAAAGACGCCAAAGCGTACCCAGAATACGAAAGATTCATTGAAGACTTAGTAGTGGCTGTGACGCCACTTCTTGATGAGCCTCCTCCCAATTTGCATGCCCTCAGCCATGGATCTACAATCGAACGACTGAAGAATTTAAAGACAGCGATGCCTTTAGCGAGGCTAATGAAGAGCTTAGGTCGAGAGTCCTTATCATTTTATGAGCTGATGACGACCCCTGCTTCGAAATTTCTGGATGGATGGTTTGAGTCAGAGCCATTGAAAGCGTCACTCGCAACGGATGCTGTGATTGGAGCTATGGTCAGTCCGCACACCCCTGGAAGCAGTTACGTATTTCTTCATCATTTAGTCGGGCAAGCGAATGGAGTAATTGGAGCTTGGGGATATCCAGAAGGAGGGATGGGAGCTGTGTCGGGTGTGATTGCAAAAGCAGCCTTATCGCATGGGGCAAATATCGAGACCAATGCAGAAGTTAAGGAAGTGATCATTGAAGGTGGCCATAAACAAACGAAAGGTGTCGTGCTTGCTGATGGTCGTATTATAAAAGCCAAGGCTGTACTCTCTAATGCTACACCGGACATAACATTCCTGAAGTTAGTTAACAAGACTGCTCTACCAGAGACCTTTGTAAACGATATTACGAGAATTAATTACAGCTCACCTGTAACAAAGATCAACGTAGCAGTCGATCGTCTACCTAATTTTAAAGCCGCACCTTCAAGTGCTGATGGCACGCCGTCACCACATCATCGATGTACTATCCATCTTAATAGCGAAACAACAGCTGAAGTTCACAATGCTTATATTGATGCACAAAAAGGTCAGTACTCTGAAGAGCCGATTATTGAAATGTGTATACCAACCTCACTTGATCCGACTTTGGCTCCCAAGGGTAAACATGTGATCTCACTATTCATTCAGTACACACCGTATGCGCTAGCGGGCGGGCAATGGGATGATGAGACCAGGGAGAAGTTTGCTGACAAGATTTTCAACGTTATTGAAGATTATGCACCGGGATTCAAAGAATCAGTAATTGGCAGAGACATACTCACACCCCCGGATTTAGAAAGAATTTTTGGACTGACTGGCGGAAATATCTTTCATGGTGCAATTTCATTGGATCAGTTGTATTTCATGAGACCTGTTGGTGAAATGTCTAATTATAGAAGTCCAATCAAGGGTCTGTATCTTTGTGGAAGTGGTGCTCATCCAGGGGGTGGTGTGATGGGTGCTCCTGGTTATCAAGCAGCATGTGCAGCGTTAAAGGACCTTGGAAAGAAAGTTCCATATTAAACTGTACCGACAGGAAGGGAGATTCATAATGAAATTTTTATGAATAATAATGAGCCTCTAATTCGAGCGGAAACAGGCAACCTCCCTGGATACGCTCAAACACAGCGTATTTAGGGCTCTTGTTTTGATTTCGATATCGATTTTGCCTTGTTAGACGTTTTGATACAGTCGCGATCGCCACCCGGGCCCCCTGTTAGCTATTTAATGTATACCAAAATTACGGGGCCTTTTTCGCGAAAGTTGGAGGAGATGATTTAAATAGATTGAAATATTACAGTAATAACCAGGGCCCTAGAATGGCCGTTTATTTAGAGAACACTCCTGAATTTTTTTTTCATAAATTAATTCGAATCTAGCGCAAAGACAGTGGTGTAATGCATGGTGGTTGGTGTTGGAGCAAGTCCTTAAAGGGGCAGGGTCACGTAATGTAAACAAACTTCTTTCGAAATAACGATTTTGCAGTATTTTTGACAAGCCATATCACAGCGATTTTCCACTACTCTTCTCAAAATGAAAGTGTTATTTCGAAGATAGACTCTTAGTGCTTTGTAGAGAAACAAACGAAACACTCTAATGTTGTACGATTGCAGAGATATTGGTGGATTTTTAGGAGTAACTTTAGTGTGGATTCATCCTATCCGACAAAATCTGTGCAGAACACAATGGACATGTGTGGGCAACGATATAGATTCTAGAGATAGCAGGTTTGTTTACGGTTACGTGGCCTTGCCCCTTTAAGGGCCCCATCGATTTTCAACAAAGTACTTCTTGAAATTCGGAGAAAATACACGATGATTTCTTGAAATTCGGAGAAAATACACGTTGATTTGCAATAAATACTTTGGGGTCCATCTTAGATGGTGCCCTAAATTCTTAACGAATTGACCACAATTGTGAATGAAATGGAGTGCAAGAATTCATACCTGAAAAAGATTCTTAGTCATCTTCCAGAAAACCTGCATGAACATATTTAGAAAATTGTTTGACAGACCAAATCCATTTTCAAGCACAATTTTCAAAAATTTCCAGGTGGAGATTTTCGTTGTAATCCATCAAGCTTCTTTCCTCCACTCGATCGTAAAAGTTTTACGAGAGATGGATTTTCTGACGATTCAACGAGAGTGTTACCAATACGTTGTTCTGAGGAGATACTTCAGAACCCATTGGCTAGCTTTGACTGGAATTGTACTTCAGTCACCCCTTAACTCGATATCCTTCTATTTTAACGATGGGCCTTCGTATAAATGCTGTGCTGTGCTGGGCTTAAAATGCAACAAACAATCTTATTTTATGCGTGTTGTACGATATAGATTTAAATAAAAACATTCAAGAATAAAAATAATCGTACCTTGAGCAGAGTTTTTCTAAAACACGACGTTTCGAGCTGAGCCCGTTACCTGTGCTGGGCTTGCCTTTAAAACAATATTGGTCATAAAACACCATTTTCAATTTTGAAAATTCATCAAACATTTTTGATCCATTTGCACCCGGAGGAGGATAGTGAGTAGTCAGATTACGAAGGGTTCACGGCACTCACGCCAATGCACAGAGACAAACTTTAGAGAAATACTTTGCACCATAGGACCTGCGACCGAAGGAGCTTAACTGTACAGTTCAATCCTCTTGTCCCTCCCCTCCCCCATGGTTCCCATAACTCCCTAAGTTTTATATCGAGCCCCCATTTCTTTGTCTGGAGAAAACTTGTCTATGCATATCCCCTCTCCATTCCTTACCCAACTCCCTTTTTAGCACTTTCGTTCGCAGTCAGGCCTGTCGGAATTGGGGGGCTCAGGGGCTTCTGCTCCCAATAATTTGCTGAAGCGTATTCACTTTGTAACGTATTCATTTTGTAACTGAAAGGCTGTGAAAGCCATAGGCTCATGTAAATGAATATTAAAACGTATCTATGTTTGAGGAATTTTCTAGAATTTATCAAGCTATTAGTTTTGATATAATGTAGCTCAAAAATAATCTGTATACTCGTGAAATTGACTGTGTATATGAACTCAGATTCTAATGATTTCCAAAAATTTCAGTGCTGGCCTAAGTTCTTAGTTTTGCATGAAAAGCAGGTGAAAAGGTATCAAGAAGAGGCATGGTCACATCCAGAAGAAAGAACAGGCACTGCTCAGTTAGGTTGTCACTTGTTCTAAAATCACTTTCTTCGGATCATACCGGGTGAGCCAGAAAAAAGTTCTTACCTTTGAAAATTCGTAGCACCAAGAGTACTTCACCGATTTGAATGATCCAAATTTTAGTTAAATGCCAAAAGATTAAGTGTTTTAGTTATTTTTCTTGCTGTCAGTAAATTCAACTTCGTAAAATTGTCTTGGTTGCAAAATGACTGTAAGATAGACTACAACATTGATCAACTTGTAAGGACTCTCTTTGCACAAGCACAATAAGCTATGGTCGTTTCATCTCTTTCGATAGTTACCAGTTTTCAACAAAAACCCAAGATTTTCAGTCTCATGGCAATCAATGCGCAGTGACTATCTCTCACCCATCCCATGAGAAATGGCATTCCTTTACTGTTCTGCGCGAGGAGTCCTTTATGATTTGATCTTTAGTAATCTTTCGACAAATGGAAAATTGGAACTCTCTCGTCATACTTTTTCCAATTTTCCATTTGTCGAAAGATTATCAAAAATCAATGTTATAAAATTCTACCAAATATATGATTTGATCAATGTTTTAGGCTCTGTTTCAGTCATTTGGCAACCCTGCAATTTTTGTAACGTTGAATTTACCTACATATATTTCCAGTGCTCGTAAGAAGGCGGGAAAATTCACAAAAATACTTCGATCTTTTGGCTTTTTAGTAGTATTGAACAAAATTCAGTTCCATGAAGTACTCTGGGGGTCTATTATAGGGTGGCTCAAAACCGCAAAATTGCCAGAAGTTGCCTTCTAACCCGTCAACCGCGAGCCATTTTCTCACAAAAACCGCAACCGTCAGTCTTCTTCAGTACGATAAATATTCTTTTCAGGATTGCTATTTCATGTAAATGAAGCAGGTCAGGAATCCTTAGGTAATATTATGTCTGAATCTTCAATTTGCGATGACCTTCTTGTTACAATATATGCGAAGGCCTGATAAACGGTTATCTGGTAGAGGGTTCTGCGAAGTAAGCGAAAAACCGTAATTAGTTTGGTAATTGCAATGTTCGGATGCTCGGTAGACAAGAAATACAGATTAATTAAAACGCCGAGTTTGTAACTGTCAATCTGTTAAAAAGTGTATCTTTAAAGCATTCATGAATGGATTTCTTTGCGGGCAGATGGTGACTTTTTGCCCAACTTGGTAATTCATTGGTCAACCAATGCTGAACCACTTCCTCTCTTTGTTGGATTTGCGATAGAGAATCTTTAACGAGATTTCCTTAAAATCTCTGTTTTTACAGCTACAATAATGGCGACAGATGTTGTTTGATAATTTTGCAAATGCTATTCTGATTGGTCATTGCAGAAGGGCATGTCAAGAATCTCTTTGTGAGAAATTTTTGAAAGCCTTATCGGATAAGTGTTCTGAAGAAGATAACACATTCATGTCGGCCACGTTTGACTTGGCCGTATGCCACAAGCCCTGGATGTGTCATTCGCCCAATAGACCTTTTAGCTATTCTACAAAAGAGCCTGGATCGAGCGATATTTTTATACAATTTCATACGCGAGGTTCGATAGAGTAGCGTTAGAGCTTCGATTGCAATTGTGCACGTTCGAAAATTCTACAAATTGTAATGAAATATCGTTCGATCCACATTCGTTTTCAGAAAAGCTAAAAGGTCTATTTCAAGTTGCGTTATTGTGACTTTACTTATTAGCAGTGTTTAGCCTTGTCAAAAAGTTGCATCACAGCTACACAGCTTCTAAATTAAATTTCATAGACATTCAGAAGATGAAACAAATTTCATCTTCAGAGGTTCTTAATATAGTGTGCACTTTGATGACCATTACCGTCTGTTTATTTTTTGTCCATTTCATTCACAATTCATGCATTCTGTTCTAGTTACTACGGTAATGGATAAGTTTGCTTCGTGAATTGAGAAGCTTCTAGTTCTGATCCAAATTATTTAAAAAAACACGTATGTATCGCTCGTTCTCTCGTGTGAGAGAAAATAAGAAAGTCAGATAGGAATCTGAAAATAGAAGGAATCAGGTTGTAAGTCTAGCTTCGAAGAGGACAAGTATTTTTTAAAAGAAGCTGCTGATAAGTAAATGAACTCTCAGATCGTCACAAAATAAGAGACTCCAGTACGTAGGCACTGTCACTGAAGAAAACTAGCACTTTTGAATAATTGAAATCATGTAACATAGCTTTATTTTCACTTCTTTCCTTTATCTTATCTTGCTACTTGTAAGGTACTTAATGGCTAAACATGGGAAAGACTTCAATAAACTCTTGGACTGTTCAGGAGGGGGCAGGGGACAGAAAACAGGTCGTAAACATAGAAAAGTTTTATGAAACCTTTAAGAAACTTGTAATTAATCAGTAAGTGATCAAAATCTGATAATGTTATGTCAAGGAACTTTCAGTGCTGTGCTGTGCTGTGCTCTTTTTCGTTTTTGGAGAGAAGAAATACTCGTATGGGATTTCTACATGCAAGCCCTTATACGAAACATCAAGAAAGAACATCTAACTTTGCTCCATTTCTACAGCTTTACTTCTTTTCAAGGCAGAATAATGTCTCACTTTCAAGGCAGGATAATGTCTCACTCTGTAGAATTTTCTGAGCGGACTCAATTTGCCACAATAATGCCAATTTTTCCCTAGCCCCTAGGGTATTTGAAAATACTACGAGCTTGTCCTTATGAAGTGACTGGGAATGTCAGCGTTTTCAGTGCCTGCCCCATCGGACATTTGCCAAATCTTTGCCCGACCCGGGCCCGTCCTTTGGGCATTTGAGCAAGGAATATTTTTTGACCCCGCTGGCTGATACTTTGTTGGCGGCTAGCGGCTTTGGCTGTGCGGCTGTGGGTGGTGTGCCTTTTGGCGTCTTGTAATACTAGATGTCAGTCTCGTAATGGATAGGCCTAAGTGTTTTGATTCATGAAAGGAGAGAAGTCAGTGCTGCAGACCACTCCAAATAAACACTGCATTTTATCGATGTAAATGTCATGAAATTGCTTCAGAAGACGCTGGGTATGATAATATAATCATATGCGAGGCTTACACGAAAGTTTTAAAGATGTCTGTCGTACGACGCCTCAGTGAACGAATCCGAAAGTCTTTCAGGCGACGCCAGCGTCCAGTCATCGCAAGAAGAGCTGATAATGTCGATGCTAGACCAGTGAAGAAAGGATGCATAAGGTGCAAGATTGCATTGCTAGATGGATCAGATTTGACCGTGGATGTCGAGGTATGTCTGTGGTTTGAAGCAGTTTTATTTTACCTCTTTGAAGTAATTGCAAGACAGGCTGGATTGTATTGGCCTAAAGGCTTTGTTTTCTTCTATTGATCAAGTAACGTGGGCAAATCCATAACCACGGATTGCTTTCTTTTCTTTTCCTACAAAGCAATAGTTTCCTGCATTTTAGCAGCATGTCTCAAAAGGTTCTTGGAACATGTTGCTTCCTAGATGTCGCATGTGAACTGAAGCAATATTTGATCACCCTCATTTGGTTTTTGTGAAAATTTTGATTCATGTCATTATCGTCAATATCAAAATGAGATGTGGTCATTTCCATATTTTATGCCAGTTGTGTGTGTTAATGGCCAAGCTGTTTTTACCTGGGAGAAGGTAAATTAATTTTAGGTTGTGGGAAATATAATATGGAGTGTGGTGTGTTTCCCCTAGTTGGAGTTCCAATTATTTAATCCAGTCTGAATTCAATCACTGGTCAGTTTCCAATTTTTGATACGCTAAATGTGGAATTAGATTACTTTGTTAGAATAAAGGGGTTCCAAATGTCTTTCTCAAAACCTTATTTTTTGATAAATTATTTTTGTTTATTTATTTTTATTTTTATTCACATATTTTTTTATAAGAAGAAACTAAGAATTTGGACTGCCAGCAATGGTAATGTTTTAAAATCATCTGATCTGTACCCCCAAGCAAGCATTTCAAGACAAAGTTTTTTGAAACTTTTTCAATGTTTGGAAATTGTAAACTCTGGTACCTTTCCAGTAACGTGATACACGAAACAAGTGATAACAATGATAGACATGCAGGAGCTTCTAAATTGTTTGGCTTTTTTAGTAAGAAAACATTGATCGGATTTTGCAAAGAGGGAACTTGATAGGTCCAAGCAAGCAAAGCAAAGAACATGTATTGTCCGCAGACACAAATACTGATGAAAGCATTTTCTGATTTTGATAAAAGCAGTATATACCAAATGAGTGCAATCATTAAATATTATCAATTTATTTCAAAGTGTTTCCTATTGGCCTGTCCAGGTCAACTTTGAGAAAATTTGATCAGTGAAGGCTGTTTTTTGACTAAGAATTTTCTGGAAGTTTCTTATAACTCAAGAGGTAGGCAAATATGGGATGTTGCCAGTGATTAAATCATCAATAATCTACAAAATTCTCTTGGGTAATAGTTTTCTTGTCCTGTTAAAAGTGGAAAGTTTTTTTGCACACTTATTACAACCTGAAATTCTCTTTGTAGAAAAAAGCACTTGGTCAAGTTCTTGTCAAGAAAGTACTCTTGAATCTTGACTTGGTTGAGAAAGATTATTTTGGCTTACAGTTTATGGACACCAAACAGGTTCCTGTAAGTACACTACAATGTTGATACTGTACTGCTGGCCTGGAGGGGTCGGATTAAAATATACATCTAAGCAGAAAGGATAGTGCAGAAGAAAAACGAACAAGAAATGATTAAGACAGAAATCTTTTTTAGCACATCTATAGATCTAAGCAGAAATATGTATATAATTGTTTTGTGACGCATTGTGATACAATCCTGTGATCTTGCAGCCCTGATAGACAGTCAGGTGGAAAGAGTTTGATCCTGGTAACCACTTCAGTATGGTTGCAAGGAGTTACAAACTCAATTAGGCCTTCTACTTACTATCCCTATAATTAGCACTGAAAACTGCAACCTCACCTTTGCTAATGGCTTTGTCATTAACAGAATGGTGGTAATTTTAGCGTAGTGGTTGGAAAAATCATAGTCTGCTGCAGAATGTTTTGCATAGGTCTAGGGTGGTTCCTCCACCTTGTACTTGTCTGCTTGGAGAAATGAGATCCTAATATTTTGGTTTATGGTCCGCCCATTATTAGCAATGGTCACTTGTACTGTAGGTCCTTCAAGCATACAATGCAGTACAACATAAAGCAAAGCAGTGAGCTATTACGGAGCATGTTCCTATTGCTTAAAGTTTGTGTTAGACATTCAATGAATGCCATTTATTTTGAAATGTTGGATTCAGCTTAAAGTGTTTTTCATTAATGATGTCACTTATATTCATCTGCTGTTGTAGCATTGGCTTGATCCTACAAAGAAGGTCAAAAAGCAAGTTAAAAGTAAGTTTGTCTACCTCATAGATTTATATACAGTAAATCTTGTGTCAGTTGCTCAAAAGTTTTTTATCAGCTACTGGCCTAGGGACTTTATCCTCAGAGATATTGGTGTATTGCAGTCTAATCAGTGGAAATCTTCACTTTTTGAAAACTTTTTTATTCAGATTGGCAAGGCTTGCAGGAACGTGTTTCTGAGAAAAAAAGTCAGAAGATATGATGGAAATTTCTGAACTGTTTACTAGACACTACATGTCATTTCAGTTACAATATGTAGGACGATCAAACATTTGTATATCATCATTAAATCTGTACACTAATTATTGGTTTTAGTTGTTGTATACTGTATAGTCAATGGAAAAATTGCAACATGTATATATTGTCATATTTAACAAGCAACTTGCCTGTGCCTGTATTTTGTTATCTTTGTTTGTAGTTGGTCCCCCATACACATTGCACTTCAGGGTAAAGTTCTATGCTGCAGAACCACAAGATTTGCATGAAGAGCTCACTAGGTAAGAGATACCTTGGGCCAGCTCACAAGGTAAAAGATATCTAGGACCAAGTTGTATTGCTGGTATCCTTGCATTCTGCCAATTTAAAAAAATATTCCTACATATATTCATGCTGGAATGATATAGTGAATCGCTCAGCATTAGCTAACAAATGTTCATGCATCATAATTTGTTCATCAGGGATTGAAGCACAAGCTCTTGCTTCTGACTGTCAGGCAGATATATATCGGGAATGCAGCTGTTGTAATCTTCAACCTTTGGAAATCCATGATATGAATTCTTTTGATGATCTGAAGCATTCTTCAGAAGGTTGTTAAACAAGGTGTCCCATTCCTAGACACTGTAAAGTATGCACACATTGGTATGTCTGAATAAATAAAGGTAATGAATGAATGAATGAATGAATGAAAGAAAGAACATGCAAAAGGATGAATAAATAAATGATGAAGTGTAACAATATGACCTAAGGTACGATTTGACTACACTGGTAAAATCATTATATATATATATATATATATATATATATATATATATATATATATATATATATATATATATATATATATATATATATATATATATATATATATATGTGTGTAATGCATATTCTTCATGTTTTTTTACTGAAATTTTTTTCTGTTGAAGGTATCATTTCTTCATGCAAATAAAGCAGGACATACTAAGGGGAAAGTAAGTGCTCTATAAACTTTAAGATGTCAATTGTATTTTGTTTTGCTTCCTATTGTTTAACTTTAAAGATCAATCCCTGCCAAGTCATATGCTGTACACTACACAGATTCCCCAGTCAAACCTGCTATTTTTGCAACGGTCTAGGCAAAAATCTATGCATCGCAAATTGGTGATTCCTGGATTTTATGCTGTGCATAGTATACTGTTTGGTGGGCCTATTGTATCAAAATAATATAAGCTTCAGGAAAGCCCAGCTTATTCTTTCATAGCCTGATAGGAAAATTTGAAAGTTGATTGTGTATAGTGCATTGTAGTGCATTAGGATGTATCTCATTCGTTCTGGTTGCTCTGCATGTTCGTTATTCCCTTATAGGATGATACCAACTTTTGATCAAATGGTTGGATTAGGAGCATATGCTGTGCAATGTAAGTATAAAGCATTCAATAAAGATTATACCCTTCAGATGGTTAAATATGGCAATTAGAGATAGCATATGTCAAGAAGTGGTTGTTTACAAAAGCGGATCTGGCCCAAAATACTGTCTGGGAGAAAACTTCAGTACCCTATGTCATAGTCTTGTAACAAGAAATCACTGGAAAAGTTTAGCTTTATCAAATTTTGATTTAATTTTAAAACGGAAGTATCTATCACTTGTATTAGTGCTCTGTGGAACAGATTGCATTGGGGTTTGCTGGAAAAAGATAGAAACTGAAGATTGCATTGATTGCCAATGATGAGGATTGCATGTTTGTACAGTGAAATTTTGTGGGAGACCATTTGTTTGTTTAAGATATTTTGGTAGGCCTAGTGCACAATGAAAATCAAATTACTGTAAGTATGTGCATTCTTATAAGAAGCTAAATAGTCTGAGCCACTCCTGAAAGTTTCTAAAATTATCAGGTTTGAATATCCAGATCTTGTTATGAGTTGCTAAGATGTTCAAATGGCAATCTCCATGCTACCTTTGCCATCGTGAACAGTTAGAAACAAAGTTTTTTTAGCCCTCTTCAATGTTTACACATTACTAAGGTACCTTGAGAGCACCAGGGAGTCATGTGATTCAAGAAATTGGTGAAAATGTAGTGAAAGTAATACGAGAACTTTTTTGTTATGGTTAATGATTCCTTGGCTTGTATTTTCCCGGTATTGGGTTTCTTAATTTTTTGGCTATTTGAAGGTTGAGTTTCTAATAAGCAGTTTCTTATAAAAAAGATATGTGTTAGCCATGTTTGTTTGTTTATTTAGCTAGGACCTTTCAAGGCAACTTTCAGGGTGACACTTAAGTGAACTGTCAGGCCTGATTTACTCATGTTGTAAGAATCAATAATCACAGTCCATAGTAGTTGGGAGTGCAAGATGAAGATTCATTGCATTTGACAAATTGGGAACGAATAGAGCTGATAGTGGGATCAGCATTTAGAAGTCACAGAGCTCGGAATTTGAAACCTCTAGGTAATGGTAAAACCATAAGCATTGAATTTGTTGTCAGTTACTGCATTGTTGACTTCATTTAAAGTGGGTTTTATTCATGAGCTAGCTTCCCTTCCTTGTCAGTTTCGTCATTCTATCTGTCAATATTTAGAAATTGAGCTATATTATTTCGAACCTGTGCAATAAACTCTCTAAATTTTCTTTACATTTTCAAAATATTTAGGAGACTTCCATTATTTCTTCCCGCGGCATGGCAGTCGCTGTCTCATAATCCTATTATGAATTTAGAGTTTTATCCAAATTAGAAGCGCAATCAAAATTAGGCCACTTAGGCCCATTCATGTCTGAGGTGAAAATCTAGACAAGAGAAACAAGCAGACAATTGTAATTTTAGATTTTGCTTTGAGAAAGAGTTTGTGGACATTTTAGTTGCGATTTGTCCACTGCTAGTATCTCCTCATTTGCAAATATGTTTTTATTGGAAAACCAAACCGACTGTTTAGGGCACTCTCTCGCCAGGTTATTAATAGCTTTTTTGAGATGTCTTCATTTGCAATGTTTTATCTATAGCCATTTTGTTCATTTTTTACTCGAAATCAACAGACCATCTTCTTTAAGAATATTTACCGTTATTAAATCTACATTATATTTCTCTTTTAAGCTGAACTTGGTGACTATGATCCATCATTGCACATTGGGAATTATGTATCGGAGTTCAGGCTTATGCCAGATCAGGTAAGAATACTGTATCTATATGCAATCTTGAATAAAAATCTGTCTTGCTTACATATCTTTCCTTATTTTGTAATAAAATCGCAATTGCAAATCATCCTTCAAGTACCATTTCAACCATTGATTTATCACTAAGATATACCCACGAATGGCACATTTTTGTGGCAAATTATTATTGTCCCAGTCAGAAAATAGGAACATTTATCATATGTAAATAATGCTATCAGAAATTTTCGAAGGTTATCCCAGAAATTTTTAAAATATCTGTCCGAAGTTTCTTCTACCAAAACTCTCTCTTGTGAAAATTGATTTTGAAATGTGTTAAATTACTGTATATACTTTTTGCCACAGACGCCGCAGTTGGAAGCTGCTATTGAGCGAAAACATCGGCAACTTTTGTACGTATTTTTGAATCATTATGTTTATTTCGATGATTTAGGAATCTGAAATCGTGGTTATTTCCTTTTAACTTGCTGTTTAAAATGAATGCTATACAGATTAAGGTACTTTGATCATGGGTCGCAGGAAATGAAGTAATAGTTAAAAATGTCAACGCAAATATACTTGTGTCTTTATCGTAGCTTCTTCTGCGTTACTTGGCTTTCCTTTGCTTCCCTGGCTTAGCTCAATTCATTGCTTAAAGTTCGTAGTGGCCTAATTCAGTTTCTCTGCAAAAGCGAGGCTGCCCTCGTTTGCGGTTTTGTAACTGAATTAGGCCACTACGAACTTGAAGCAATGAATTGAGCTGAGCCAGGGAAGCAAAGGAAAGCCAAGAAAGGCAGAAGAAGCGACGATAAAGACACAGGTATGTTTGCGAATACATTTTTAACTATTACTTCGTTTCCTGCGACCCATGCTTTGATCAGCCACGTCAAATTTATTTTTGACGCATTGTTTCAATGACAGCAGGATTGTTCTTTAATCCAGGAACCAATCTGTTGTATATTTCTATCATTGTATATTTCTAACATCACACGTCTTTAACACCTAACAATTAGGAAAATGTCTGCAAGGGATTTTTATGGAAATCAAGAATTCAATATTCCATTCTGGTGCATGATTTAAGTGGCATTGAAGTTTAGATTCACTGCCATTGTCAGTTTCAGAAATAAAATTTTGATTTAAATTGCAAAAGTAAGTCATGGACCGCAATGGATTTGGAATTCTCGTTCCCAAGCATGCCCTAAACCAGAGTTATCCTAATTTCTGGGAATAAATGATGCGTGATTTTACCAAAAAAAATGTTCTCATCTAAGTTAGCTTTCGACCAAAATTTTAGCAAGCTAGTTGCGATCTAGCTCGTACGATTTTGAGTCACATGTTATCTCCTTTGGAATCAATCTGTTATTTTTCAGGGGTCTAAATCCTGCTGACTGCGAATTAAGCTTTCTCAAGATAGCAAAGGATCTGGAGAATTATGGTGTTGATTTGCACACTGCTGAGGTAAATTCCTTCATAGTGTAATACATCTTTTACGATGGCCTAAATTGTGTCCTCCCACTCGATTGCTGAATTCCCTTTTGGAAATCGATCAACGATAAAACTATTTTTCTTCGAGATGGTAAGAACTAATGATTGACATACCTGATGCGCAAAAATGAAATCAACTATTTTGACAGTGGAAGAGCTCAAACCACTTTTCGAATCGTGTTTTGACAGCTCATTGATAGATAAACGCCATGGTTATTTCTATGCACATATGATTAAGTGGGTTAAAAGTTTGGAAACCTTAAAACTTTTGGTGTTGGCAGTCAAAAAAAATTTTTTTAAATTGTCCTTAGATGTCGGTTTAACTGTATTATCTATCACTTTGATCATATATTCTGGGAAACCATCTCAATGCAAGCAAAGCAGTATTTACTACATTCTTTTGCTAGTGACAGAAATTCAGCGTCTGTAAATATGATTGATCAAATGTCAGAAATGATTCGCTTTACGTGTTTTGGCATCTTGTCAATAAATTCCTCTCGTGATCTTATGTACTAAAACTGCGAAATCAAAGGACAAAGGAGGTGGCTTTGGCTGTCTACGGATTAATAATTTTTGGTGCTTTATAGATTAATGGATGAGCTTTTATTCGTTATCACTCCCATAGTTCTCTTTACACACCAGTCCTGTTTCCGTATCCTATAAGGAATTATTACTTTGAATTCTTTTTGCAGGATAAAGAAGGCAAAGAAGTACAGTTAGGTCTTTGCGCTAAGGGAATACTTTTGTATAAAGATAGCCAGAGAGTGGCAGGAAATCCATGGTAAGTAAGATTTAGTTGTGTTACTGATGAGTCACAAGATATGTACTGTATATTTGAAAAATCATAGGTCATAAGTCATTGTGATGACCAAGAATCTGAAGAGGCTTGAGGAATGCGAGACTTCAATTTGAAATTGAGGCATTTTTTCGGACAGTTTTGTGTTATTTGGTTCTCTTATCAAAAGCGATTGGTGAATATTTCAGTGCGGCAGAAGTCACGCAAGTGCCAAAGGAGAAACCATATGCATCGAAATGGGAAGAAAGTATCTAAATATCTGCCACGTTGATATTAAATGTCTTGCTATTCAACTTCTCCAATTAATGCAATACTAAAGATATGCATCACAGATCTTCAGATCAATCGCTTTTTCGATACAGTAGTATTCTGGGTGCATCCCCTACTGTTTCCATAGAGTTGAAATTTCCCGTTTAATTAAAACAACTTTCTGACGCCAGTAGGGTTTAAACCAGCAAATGAAAGCCTGTTCTTAGTCACGTGCAGGTTCCGCAAAAATAATGAACTATTTTCATTGGTCAATTAACAATCTATTGTTTTGCGAAGCCATTTTGCTCTCCAACAACGCCATTTTGCAAGTGGGATGAAGTAAAAACCACATGAAGTACTTCGCAAGACAATAGATTGGTTATTGACCTATGAAAATAGTTCCGTGTTTTGCAGAATATGTGCGTGACAAAGAACAGGCTTTCATTCGCTGGTTGGCAAAGGCTATGCAGTACTGTCCCGCATATAAGAAACATGAATGTAAGAAACACCAGACCTTAGTTTTTAAAATGATATCCACTCTTATAAGAAATTGGTATAGGTGTGAAAAAGACTTGTTTCTTATTTAAAAAAACTTTGTATATCGTACACTAGATATTTGAAGAGCATGAAAAATTTGCTGTTGAACCAGCTCCTACCTGTTCAAATGAAAACAAGAAATTCGCATGCAAATGAAGCAAAAAGCACCTTCCCGGAATAAATATAGCCTTTCTCGGTAGTAAAGATTTACTAATACAAATGAAAATAGTATGTAGTATATGACAATCATAAAGCTTGTGTCTGAGTTGTTGATTGATAGTACATGATTTTTCTAACAAGAAACTTAAGAAACTTTACCCTGATTTGAGGTTTATATCTCATTTTATAAGAAACACATCAGATCTGAAATTAAAAACGTTGTTTCTTATATGCGGACACTACTGTGCATGTATTTTTTGTTAGAAGTTGCTCATATGATGCTCAACTCTCAGATCGCTAAAAAAAGCAAGAGTCTCCAGTGCTGGGGAAAATTATTTAAGAATTTATTGTTGTAGTCGAGGAACGATTTTGCGAATTTGAGAAAACTATTTAGAAACAAATGGGATTGCTTTCGCGTTTTTGTGAGTTTTGTATGTATTTATTGTCCCTTTGTTAAGCATTGTAAATAGAGTTTTTTTATTTAATTCTTGTGATAGATAATAATCAAATTTTTAACGGAAAGCCCCTTGAAAATCAGCTTATGCTGACGGGTAACCCTTCTGACAAGAATTAAATATGAAAATTTGAAAGATATTTATTTGAAATGAAGAAAATTTTTATTATCGAAACTTATTTTGATAAGCAGTTTAGTTTTTATATCTTATTTTCTGAAATTGTAAATGATGGTTCAGTTTACATGCGAAATATTGATTTAAGTGTGACAATGTAAATATGAAGCAAATATTAGCCTGTTCTGAATTTTCGTTTGTTTCTTGTGCCATGATATTGGGAAGCTACTTGAGTAAGGTCTAAACATTGGAAAGGACTAAAAGATTTCGTCCAGAAATGTCCACAAGTTTATAGGAGGCAAATGCGAAGATCGTTTTGGAACACATAACAAAGTCTTAAGAAACTCTGAATATTCAAAATCGGATCGTTTTTAGAAAGTTTCTGTCTCAACTGTCTCAACTTGTCTGTCTCAGTTCTGTCTCAACTTGTTAGTGTCTTTAAAAAAGCTTGTGTAAAACTGTCTATGCTGTCTATGGTTGTGATAACTTGTTCGTTATTTTTCAAGTTGCATAGGTATATACAATATTCCCATTTCATTCTTTCCAAGGCCCAAGATATCAAATATTGCTTTTCATAAGAAGGAATTCATCCTAGCAGCAGAGGTAAAGACGAAGCTTAGTTTGTTCTATTATTTAGATGTGATGGTTATGGAATTCCTTATCAAGTTGTTTAATTTCTGTGCATCAGTATCTGATATTGATATGATTTTGATTTGATATGATATCAGTATCGATATGTGATCATCTCTAACATTCTGCCACAGATCGTTTAGGTTTTGAAAAAGAACTCAGGGACCATATCAATTTTATACAGAGTGTCTAATTATCGTTACTGATTTGGGGTAGAATGAGGGCAGGATTAGCCCAGGAGAAGACCCATTATCCCAAAGAAGAAAGACTACATAAAAAAAAGATCAAAAGTTTGCCATCCCTGCTCAATTGATTATTCTGACCCTCTATGAAACGCATGTAAACAAAATCAGCATCAAGACTTTTGATCTTTGCTTCGTAGACCCTTTCTTTTTCAGGTAATGGTCTACTCTTTGGCCATGGTAAATTGGATTCTTCCTCTTGTATTATAACCCATGACCGATCGCGAAGCCCATGCAAGACTCGTAGATTTGCATAATTTGTTACCCCTTTTCGAAAAAAAGACGTGTTTGTCTTTGTTCTTGTCACCAACAGAAACCAAACGGAATTGAGGAGAATAGATATACGTTAACCACCGCAAGGGCAAGTAAACATCTTTGGAAATGTGCCATTGAATATCACACTTTCTTCAGGTGAGTTTAAATAATTGTCTCTGCTATGTTGGAATTATGGCTGTATTTGTTTTATGGCGGCTGCCAAAGTGTTTGCTGGTAACGTGAATTCACACTAGAGTAAAATGTGCTGGAAATGCATCAGACCTATCGCCGAAAAATGCGTTAATGATTGACATTTGCCTCAATTTGAGATTGTAGCGATTACAATATCAAGAAACTACACTACAATACTAAAGAAATAATACTTCAGCATCGTTGTATTCCTTTTGTACTATCTTGTTTTTCCTTTTTTTAAATGCAGAATGACCAAGGCTGCAGAGCCTGTTCAAAGAAGATCCAGCTTTTTGCGATTTGGTTCAAGGTTTAGATACAGGTAGCATCTTTAAAAGCAACTTTTTATCAGAATTTTTATTGCAACTTTATCTAAGATATTTCCAATGAGATTTGAGACCAAGAAGTGAGATTAAGATTTTCAAGATTTGTTAAGTAACGTACGTTCTCATTCGTCATCGGATAAATTTTCATAAGATTTAGTTACAAACGATGAAAAACTTCAAGTAGTGCATGTTGGTCTGTAAGATTTACTAAAAGTATAGATTTTCTTTGCAATTTTTCTTTTCTTCTCACTCGTTACTGAGGTTGAAGTTTTCGTGTCTTCAAAGAGTTTTTGTCTCACTAGTCATTATGAGTCATGGATTACTGCGCCACTGGGTGAGTCATATGACCAAGAATAAGGAATCTATTGAAGCCAAAGTCCAGCATTCCGTTGTGGTTGCAATGGCCACGTTGCTTTCTTAAATGCCTGAAAGTCTGTCGCAAGTTAGACGCCATGTGCAGATGTCTGCAAATTAAGACAATTGGCATGTTTTGCATGACTGGTTGAAAATCTTATGTGAGATCTTCCTTGAGACGGACTTCAATGTGATTAAATGCGGTTCCAACACTAACAAAGTCATAGTTTGCCTTCAAATGGTATTTTGACTCCATCTTGTGGGGTGAGTGGCCGAGTGGCTTATACAATCTTCGTCAGGTGACTGAAGTTAAGCTTGGTCAAGTGAGGTCAAACTCTGGATGGGTGACCTCAGAGGCCTGACCTCACAACTCACCTCGTCGTCCTTCGTAAGGGACGTTAAACTAGGGGTCTCATGCCTGGATGCGGCATGCAAAGTGGGCCGAAATTAGCTTTCAGTAGCTAGAAATCCCGACAAGCCCACTCAAAATAAATGGAAAAAATCTCTTCTTTTTACATTTTTAGTGGAAGAACATTATATCAAGCAAATAAAGATGACAGCATAAACGCAAGGAAATCATTGCAGGTTAAAAGGTTTGTTGCTGCAGTGGAGTCTGATATTCTTGCTATCAGTTTTTGAGTGTAACCACTATCGAGTAAAAGCAAGTTAGACGGTAAGAATGATGGGGAGGGTGGGTTGGAAATGGAAAGGGCTATGATCGAGGGTATTTAACAATAGTAGTTTATTTGGTTAAAAAACAGTTGTTCTTGATATTTTGATTCAATAATTATGTTCACTTTCATTTTCAAATTGTCAAGGATTAATAGAAGAGGAGATGGAATAATAGTGGGGGTAGGGGGTTTGACAATTTTGGAAAATCAATAACTTGGCTGGGGGGGGGGTGATTTTTCTGGTACCCCAGAGTAGCGTACACAGGCATAGGCTCTTCATCGTCAAAACGGTTGGTGTAAAATTCTGTGGCATGTTTCTTTGAATTAAAGGAAACGATGTGTGTGCACGCAAGATAGGAAGCAAATTTTTAGCGATTTTTGCTCGTGGCCCATGGCCGTACGCCTCCAAGGCATAATTTTTTTCTGAAGATATTTCTAGATTTGCCAACCTTCATAAAATGCAGGCAGGACAAAAACCTGCTGGAAATTTCTTGAATTTTTCTGAAGAAATCTACTTGGCAGATATTTGGGTATCCAAGTTTGGATGCCAGTCAAGATGTTTCACGGTTTCGTGGAGATGTAGCGATTCCAGTCTACAAAATCTGCTGAATCTTGTCGATGCTTGTTTACTGCACTTCAAGTCAAGTGATAAAGCTTCTTGATAAAGCCTCCTGTCAATGTCATAACTTATTTCGCTCCATGAAAACTTGTTTCTTGAATGCAAACAGTAGTTTAATACAGAAATTGCACCAAGAACATTACCATTTGACTTGAATTGCGTAATCAAACCGCAGCAAATCCTTTCAGTTCACATAGAAATCGGAGAGGCATTGAATCTTAAACAAAATAAACTCTGCTGGAAGGACTATGTCAAGAACAATTGGAAACACAGCTATTGGGCGTCTGGAGACCGGTTTTGCAACAGTCACTTTTGTTATTACTATTGTCTTTTGTCGAGAATCTCTATTGTTCAAGGTTTGGTGCCTCGTCGCATTTGAAGAGGTCATAACCTCTGGGGGAACCATGTGATATGTAAACCCGCATCCAAAGTTGGACATAAATAATAATAATAATAATGCACAATTTATATAGCGCCACAATACAAAATGATACTCTGTTGCGCTTTACAGTTTAAGTCCTATTTACAATATAAAAATCTGAAGTAAGAATAAGTATGAAAAAAAAATAAGATAAAAAGCATGTTAAAATTTACAATTTTCGATGACGGATGTTTATTTCTACATATATACTCAACCCTTGTCCAAAATTAATTATACGCTATTTCAAAATAGTGTGTTTTCAGGAGAATCTTGAAGGCTTTTATGCATTTTGTGTTTTTTATTTTGTCCGGTAAAGAGTTCCATACTGCAGGAGCAGCATATGTAAAAGCTCTGGTGCCAAGTGTTTTAGTTCTGGTCATTGGTAGCTTCAGTCTATTTTTCTTATTTGATCTCAGTGCTCTGCAGCTTTCCTGAACTTCCAAGAGATCGACGAGATATTTCGATGCAAATCCGTTGAGGCATTTATACGTCAATAATGCAATTTTAAAATCTATTCTTTGTGCCACTGGCAACCAATGAAGAGCTTTGAGGAGAGGTTTCACGTGGTCATATTTACGGCCTCCCATCACAACTCGTGCTGCACAATTTTGAATCTTTTGTAATTTATCCAGCAGGTGTTTTGCACATCCATACAGCAGTGCGTTACAATAATCAAGTGTTGATGAAACAAACGAGTGGACCAATGATTCTGTGGCTTCTTTTGACAAGTATTGTCTAATCTGCCTCAGTCGTCTCAATTGAGAAAATGCTTTCTTACTGATATTATTTACGTGCTTTTCCATGGTCATTTTGTTATCAAATATTACACCCAGATTTCTTGCAGTGTCAGATGTCTTAATCTCAGCAGATCCAACTTTTATTGACATATTTGGTACTTTTGCTAGCTGTTGATTAGTACCAATAACTAATAATTCAGTTTTGTCATCATTTATTTTCAAGCGATGAGTTAACATCCATGCACGAATGTCTGATATGCAGTTTTCAATATCCTTTACTGCCTGGATTCGTTCTTCAGCGCTAGATGGACTGAAACCAAGATAAAGCTGTGTATCATCAGCATAAGCTGCCACATTAGGGGAGTGCAGCTCAATTATGTCATACAGAGAGCTCAAATATCCCAAAAATACCACAGGACCCGCACAACTTCCTTGGGGTACTCCATACTTAAGCGTGTAAATTTCAGATAGAGTGTCCTTGATCATGATTCTTTGTTCTCTGTTCTTTAGATACGAGATAAACCATTTGAAAACTGAGCCTGATATGTTGAATCTTTGTTGGAAGATTTCTGACAGTATTTGCAAGTCAACTGTGTCAAAAGCAGCACTTAGGTCCAATAAGATCAAGATGGTCACTTTTTGTTTATCCATATTATTCATGATATCTGAATGAACTTTAGCAAGTAATGTCTCTGTACTATGATACTGTTTGTATGCAGAGTTCTCAGTTGAGTACAACCCAAGTTCTTCCAGGTGCTGAACATACTGGGGTAATGCTGATTTTTCTACTATTTTAGAGACAAAAGAGAGGTTGCTGATAGGGCGATAGTTTTTGCAGATAAGCTCCAGTCCCAGTTTTTTCAGTAAAGGAATGACAATTGCACATTTCCAACATGATGGAAATTCCCCACTTGACAGTGACTTGTTTACAATTGCTGTTATTGGACCAATCAATACATCAATGCATGTTTTTAATATTCCTGTTGGTAGTGGGTCCAAAGAGCAATATTTATTTGGTGACTCCATAATAATGTCCTTAACCTCTTCTTGTGATAGTTCTTTAAACTGATCAAATGCAGGAACATCTGGAGATAAGCTATAGTCTACCACGTTTTTGATACCTTCTGTCTCAACCGTTGCATCAATTTGTGATCTTATTGTATCAATTTTGTCACCAAAGAAGTCTCCAAACATTTTACAAAGATCTTCCTTTGTATACTCATCAGGGTATGGTATGCTTTTTTCTCCATTTGTCAGTTTAGAAACGAATTGATAAAGACGCTTTTGATTGCCATCGCAAATCTCAACCTTCTTTGAGTAATACAATATTTTAGCATTGTTGCAACTTTTGATATAATCATTCCGTTTTCTTTTGAATAATTCAAAGTCCGCATCGTAATTACTTCTTTTCCATCTTAATTCAGCATTCCGTTTTTCGCGCTTGATACTCCTGAGTTCACTGTTGTACCAGGGGGATACCGACTTTATCCTAAGAACAGTTTTCACAATTGGTGCATGCTCATCCAGAATTGCACTCAAGGCTGAATCATATAACTCAGCTAGCTCAGTGAGAGAAAGATTGTTATAATTTGATGTTGCCAAATTACTTGCTGTGATATCACGTTTCAAGATTTCCAGATTTATATCTTTCAATTTTCTGTAGCTTATCTCCTTGGTCTGGACCTCTGGTTTTTCAATGGATGATACAACTTTAACAAAGCAATGATCTGAAATAAAACTCCTCGTATGTGGACTGTCAAGTGAAATCTCATTGTTATTTCTTGTAATGATCAAGTCTAATGTATGGCCAGCTACATGAGTAGGCTGCCAAACATGGTTGATTAGATCATAATTCTTGAGCAAATCAAGAAACGCTTTTGCTGTCGCATCACTCTGATCATTCACATGAATGTTAAAGTCACCACCTATAAGCAATTTATTTGGTGTTATTATAGCAGATTCCAAGTAATTAGAAAATTCTTCTATGAAGGTTCTTGCAGTCACAGGATGCTGTGCAGAGTATGGAGGTCTGTAGACTATTATCAAAGTTATGAAACCAGATTGACATTTCAATTTCCATTCTGAGAATTCAAAAGAATTCATAAAGATATTACATCCAAACATATTGCGAGTAGATTCCTTCAAAAGCTTTCGGGAGATTTCCAGCAATTTTTTTCCAGGTTGCGTTTTATGAAGGTAGGTAAACTCAAGAAAGATCTTCACTAGCTTCTTCTATCTTCTTCACTTATTCGCCGTCTGATTGGTCCATGAAGATGAATCTTTCGAATAAATTTTGATATATTTTGCAGTATTTTTAGTAACTTGGTTGTAAAGTTAAAAGTTAGCAAAGTTCAAAATTGCATCCAGGTCGAAACCAGAGCTGCTGCATTAGCAGTAGTTGCTTAAATGGTCAAATCATTAAAAAATTACAGTCTTGGCAATTACCGAAGATTGCTGACAAGCGCTCAAACACAAAAGTTAATTGAACATTGAACAGATACTTGTATATAGATTTCAGTCATGGCGAAGATGCATTTTCTAAAATGACTAGGCCATTCTTACAGGTATGCTTTCAATTTGAAATGAACACTGAGAGCTCCCTCGAAACTATATAACTCACAAATCATTAAGGGATCTCTTTTTTCACAGTTTCTTGATCAAATTATGTACTTGTCTGTAATCCTGTAAAGTTGCAGATAATACCACGCTTGTAATTTTGCATTACGCTTTACACTAGCTGTGGGAGGTCTGGTTTTGCCATGACAGCAAATTTTGAGTTTGTTGATTTATAACTCTGAAACCAGGTCACCTAAAATTCTGAAAATATCTCAAAATTTAATCTAATTATTGTAAATTTCGAGAAAAATAATTATTAAATTTTCAGTTTAAAACAGCTTGTATTAGAATTTTTTTAAATCTGTTGCGTTTTTTTTGGGACACCCGGTAGTATAATTGGTATATGCCTTAAGATGTTTATTCCTATCGCAAGCAAGTTGGAAATAGAAACGGTGGATATTTTTATTATGGTATTACCAGTAATGGCATATTTTGGTATTCTTATAATTGGTCTGGTGTGATTATTTTCTTATCTCCTAGAACACGAAGTGAAAGATATGCACAGAGATCTACAATAGGTAAATATTTTCTGTTTTATTCCTAAATAATTGATTGATGAGTTCTATCTGTACGCTTACGCACCCCTGTTTCTCCTGATTAAAAAAAAGACTGGCTTGACGGAAAAACCATACACAGGACCAGTAGGACCGGCGCCTAACGGACCAGACCCCTACGGAATACCTATTCATTCCCGTGTTTCCAGACAACAAACCGGGTCCATTAATAACGGGTTGCTTGCTCTTTCTACACATCAGAGCTTATTCTCTGGTTCCTAAGCTCCCTGAGGTGTAAAAAAGTATAATCATAGTAGAAAGCCAACACCATGATTTAATCAGTTAACTGGCCTTGGTAGTTTTGCTTTGTATCCGATTTTGCAGTTTTGTGTTATATGAATCTTGTCAGATTCATCATATATGAATCTTGTCCTGAATATCAATATGAATCTTGTTGTGGGGAAGCTAAACTAAATAACACGGCAGTGCTAGACTGGGCCATGCCTGAGTCTTTGTTAATTCTACTATTATTTTGTCTGTCGATTTGATAATCTGTATAGGCATCCACAGGCTATTAATATTTTCAGCGATGATTGTATTGGTCTTGTCTTCTTTCAGACTGAGATTTCTGCGCACGATGGAAATTCATCAGGGATCTGGCTCTTTAGGGTTCTGTCCTACTGATCCTGGGTCTGGTTTTTCCGT
Organism: Aurelia sp. 4 Dawson et al 2005; assembly: GCA_964019985.1. Taxonomy (NCBI): domain Eukaryota; kingdom Metazoa; phylum Cnidaria; class Scyphozoa; order Semaeostomeae; family Ulmaridae; genus Aurelia; species Aurelia sp. 4 Dawson et al 2005. The sequence continues at coordinate 6,588,817 of OZ026493.1, read as the reverse complement.
TATGCTTAAAGGAATAATGTTTTTGAAGTTTATTTGATCAATTAGTTCATTTCATTTTTGGCTGTTTACGTTTGGTAGCGTCTCACAGTTGTCAATCTGTTCTTCAAGGGGCGGTATAAGAATAGAAATATTCTAAAAACTTGTAATTGCTGCTTGAGGCTTCAATTGCATGGGGCAGCGGGCTAAGCTTTGTAGGAAGCTCACAAGCTGCTGCGTCACTTGTAGCAACCTGCGTGCAGACGCTTTTATAGCCTATAGTAGCCTAGTTAGAGGTACTGGTATTCAAACGATTGACAGAAGGGCTGGAACTTTTGACAGGGGGCTAAAACGGCTAGAAAACTAGTTGCCATGCGTCATTTTGCAAAATAGACTACTTTCACAATGACGTCAATTCTTTTGAAATACTTCCATGAACATCGCTTGCCTCGATTTCATGTGGATCTAAATCTCAAAAGCGTGCATTGCTCTTAGCAGCGCACGAAATAGTTTTGTCCTTGTCTGTGCTACATAATGATGTGATGTAGATTTCTTGCTGTGCAGGGATTCACATTTCTTATATATTTCTTATTTACCTCTTAAAGAATTGAATTTAATTGTGGAACTGATCTATTGCGGGTGGAAAGAAACATGATTAAGGATCAGTAGTTGTTAACATGTTGTTAATCACGCTTGATATTCAAGTGTAGGGGCTTCAAGCAATGAATTCTAAGGCAGTTATGCATGATCAGATAGGAGATTTTGTCACTCAGAACAAGTGTACCTGTTTGTGTAAAGTTGATCTATCAAATCCTGCAATAAATACTGGAAGCATTCAATAGTCATAGCTTGCACTATATAAATATATGTAGATCTACACTCGTAATTAGTTCATTGGATTTAAACAACTTCTGTAATTGACTTTACAGTGTTTCTCAAGTGTGGCTCTCAAGTGTTTCTTTGAAATCTTTTTCTTTTCACATGGCACCCTGAAATCCACTGCTTTGCTCTCAGTGCCTGGGTGATCATATAGAGATACTTGAAAATGAAAATATAAAAAAACATAAAAATATTAATATAAGAAATACCACTACTTTAGAATCCTACTCGAAGTTTCAAGAACAGCCCTCCGTCATCAGTCGTTCTGCTGAATTTTGATGGGAAAGATTTGATTATAGCAGCATGACATTGTTTTGACAACAGTAATCTAACTTTAAGATTTCATAAGCTGCAAAAAGCTTTCATAACTTTTATGAAGCAATTACATTGTAATTCATTTTCATGAATAAAATACTCGCATAAAGCCATTGTTGACAAAATTGTTAGGATGAAAGTCTTATTGAATGGTTTTTATTTCGTGCGGGCTATTTAATTCTTTTTGTCCTTCAAATTTTGTCTGTGATTGATAAATTGCTGCGCAGATGGGTAAACATGGAAAAGCTGTAGAAACCTCATTTTCGAATTCTTGTTGGCTTTTTCAATGGCTATTTCAATGGAATAATGAATTTTATGCTGAGAACGAGCAGTTGTAAAGGATTCAGTGACCCTTGGAAGAGTTAATCTGAGAGTTATTGACTTTGAATGAAAGCATTTCAGTGATAGGATCCATTCATGCATACCTTTGGCTAGATGCCTTACAACGTAGCTAAGTTTTTGTTGCGTGCGGTAAGCATCTAATGTAAGGTTGAAAAGACAGCTTACTACATTTATGAAAGACATACTGACTTGGATGTGATTGGCCGGCCTTCATGTTGAAGTCGCTGACAAATATGTGGCCTGTGAATGTTTTGATGAAGCCTAAATGCATTTGGATCGTAGCTTGTTTCAAGAATGAAGGGTGTCAGATCATTATCACCTGCATGAATTTTCATGCACAGCGTAGTTACTGAAGCTTTGTTATTCTATTCTTGTTTGCTGTCCTACTTATCCAATCAGGTACACGACCTATTTCCTTGAAGTGGCATGGAGCATTTTAAGAGATGCCTGTAGGAGTCGTATTTACTTGCTTCAGATACTGAAATGACATCTTTTTTATTAGAAGAATGCTCTTTGATGTGTAATGTGAACGAAGAAAGACAGGCAGGGTGAAACATTAACGCTGATGAAAATATATTTTTCAAAGGTCTAATTGTGCCGGTAGCTTAGAGATGTTCGCCTTTTCTTGCATCGGACATTGTAATTATCAATTGGTCGTACCAATTTTTCAAGATATATATATGTGTTGAAGATGGAAATGAGATCAATTTGGCTAACGGACTGGTAACTATGTAGAATAGCGGAGCATCAGTTGTGGTTGATTGATTGCTCGAAAGTAAAGACTACTGTTCTTAGTGACATTGCAAAAGAAGGAAGCGATCTATCCGGCAGTCTAAACAGTACGAGTAATTAGCAGATTGTTCTGCGCGCTTTACACCCTTTGGATGATTGCTTCATTTATGCCAAAAGACGTGAAAGGAGACGAGATAGCAGAAAGTATTCGTCAGCATTGCAGTTCTATTTGCCGTTTGTCCGAGCTTTAAAATTTCAGCTTGGAATGTTGTAAATTCGACAATTAAAAAAGCAAAGAAATTCAGACTTTGGGCCGATTCATGGTCGGTAAATCGATTTTTAGCGAATGACGGATCTGGCTCACTGCTCTGAGTGACAGACATCTTCTGCAGCTTGTCTGTTACTTGGCACACCAGCTTCATCTGGCCTGAATTCGAGAAAAACTGCAAAATTTAGCGTCATTAAGCGAAGGATCAACAAAATTTACTTTGGCGAAGAGAGAAGCTGGTCCATGAAAAGAAGGCTTTGGAGGTTTTCGGCCGTGGGCCACGAACAAAAATCAGCAAAGCATTTTGGCACACCAGCTTGATCTGACCTAAAGGCGATGAAAGCTGTAAATTTTAGCTGCAAAGGATAGCAAAGTAGCACCCAAACGTACTGTGGGATAGTCTGATGATGATCTATTTGAAGTTAAATTCTGAACCTTGAAGACTTCAATGATGCCCCCTACACCAGAATCCATGGACATTTCTGGATCTCTCCGCATTACACTGGCTTGTCTAGGGCTTGCTGCAAATATGATTCAAACTGTCGTTTGTGTCATCAGAAGAAGGTACCGCACTAATTTTGAGATTTCTCTCATAAGTTTAAGCATAGCTGATATAATTTCATGCCTGATTTTTACACTTTTTGGAATGGCAGAAATTTTGTACTCTCTTCCATTTGCAAAAGTAATGACTAAAGCGTTGAATTTCACAGTCATCACAATGTTTACGCATATACTATTTATTGCTGTACAGAGGTTATTGGCGGTGATCTATCCTTTGAGAATCAACTGGCTTCTGAGCAGGAGCAGATTTTACGTTCTCCTCGCCTTCACGTGGGTTACAGCGTGTTTTTATGGTTTGATTTGTGATCTTGTGATAGTTGATTATATGCAAGTTAATTCGTATGCGATACTGGTTTCTGGCAGCGCATTAATCGCACTTTACACTGGCATATCGTACACAACAACGAGGAAAGGCAGGAGCTTGCAAAATGCGGGGCAAATTCACAACAGAAGAAGAAATTCCACAGTATTGCTGCACTCGTTCTTGGTAACAATGAACTTTGTTGCGTCCTTTTTTCCATTCGCAATCGTGTACCTGTTTGTGACGCCAGAGAGAATTTCAAGTTTGGTGATTGACATGCTTGTGACGCTGAACCCATTGCTTGACAGTGTAGCTTACTTTTACATGAGGCATTGCACGAGAAAACAAAAGCCTCCCAGAATTATGGCAAGATATGTTCGAGGAATTGTAAACGTGAGTTACGTGCCCGGACAAACGGAGGCTACGGAGCTCACAAAAAGTGGCGTGCTACTGACGAGTGTGAAACCCTACACCATTGGCCAATAAATAGTAGGAAGAGTTCAGGCTAAAATGATAGGCCACGTTAGCTTGGACCACCAAGGACAAATAGTTTTACAACAGAATCTGGTAGTTTTGATTGAACCCAGGTACAGAGTGATTGCAGAAAAAATTGAATTCTGTGCTTGGTTGGTAAAGTCTCAAACCCAACCGAAAAAAGCAAGGCACCAAAATTGTTTTGAATCCCAGGTGGCTCGTTCTCTCATTGTACCTTCCAAACATTGTTTCAAAGAACAAACATGTCTCACGCATTCTGTACAGAAGACGATTGGTAGGCGATTAAATGCTCCCATTCGTGGGTGCAATTAGAAAGCGTGCTGCGTGCAGGCCGATCTCAGGGGTATCATGTTATTTCCCAAAATCTAAAACAGAAAACGTCTGCATCATCCGCTACGTTCCCCCCTAATTCGATCCTTCAAAGTTAGAATTATGTTGTAGCAGTAATGAAACACAGAGACCGGAGGGAGGAGCGCAAAGTCAAAGAACAAAATATTGACATTTTGTAACTTTTTGCCACTTATGTTGGCCATGATGCTGTCAGGTGACTGAAGTTCGTTGTCTTGATTATTACAAGGAACCTGTAAGATAATGTGTCAAGTAGCTTGAAAGGAATTGATGTACTTCGCTATTATTCTATGTGGACCATTTGTGAATATTTTGATTTTTTGAATATTTTCAGAATGGCAGAGGTTTCTCTTCATTGAGAGAACTCTTGAATGCTTTAGAAAAGGGACGAAATCATCATAAATCCTTGAGGAAAGTTGATGAGCAAGAGTATTTGTTTATGAACTTCTATAAAATCGCAGTAACCAGAAATCTGCAGCTTTTGTGGCTTTCGACTTAGCAAGTTTATGACATCACAACATCAGAACTGATTGAAACACATATGACGCTGTGATTCTGAAAACAATCAACATATCCAAAATGTCATAACAAAGAACCCGAATTGACCATTTGCACAGGGATTGAACTTGAACGCCTGCGTCAAAAACACGCTTATTCTTTTTTGATAACAAGATTATCACTTGAGTTGTAGAGCTTATTAGAGAGTGTAACCTCGTCCCCAGGGCCTTTTGTCATATTGGAACACAAGGTTGTAGAGAGTGGTCACTTTTAACCCTGGGTACCAGGACAGAGGCTAATTCAGCACAATACACTACTTTAATTAGGAAGCGTCGTTTTGGAAATTTGTAAAAATCTCTTTTTATTGTTGATATGAAAATTTCAAGCCCAGATTCGGATTTGGCACCCAAACTTTAGTCTCGTTACTTGTTTTTGAACTGCTGACAATTGTGATGTTGACTTTATGACAATGTAAAGTTCAAAGATTTATAAGGGATTTAACCGTGAAAAGTCGTTGGGGGTGAAACTTTACACCCAAAGTCATTTTCACGGTCAAATCCTTTATAGATTTTCAAACTTTACATCGCCGTAAAATTAACACTGCAACCACTAGCAACATGAAAACTTGTGGTTAGACTAAAGTTTGGGTGCTAAATCCGAATTTGGCGTCTAAAATCTTATATGAAAAAATTTTGAATGATTTTCGTAACGAGGCTGTTCATTAAAGTGACTTTATGACAATGTAAAGAAAACTTCAGAGAAAACTTCAAACCCCATCTTGAACATAGAAACAGTTTTCGTTTTCCACCATCTTTCTGCAAACTGGTTTTGTACCCCATCCACATTTCATTGTGCGTAAACATAGATATATGGAAAAATACCAAGTTTTCCCAGGCGATTTTCATATCATGCAAGTGATTCATCAATTTCAGGTGTCTGTTAAAGGGAGTACAAAGACCAGCATGCTTTGCGTGAAGTCAGCATCTTGCTCTCCACAGCTTTCAGAATAACTGACAGTGCGAAATTCACAAAAACAAAAACAAACGATGGCAAAGGCTGCTGGTCTTTGTACTCCCTTTAAGGCCCCGTCCACACATATACGTTTACGTTTTGTAAACACATAGGATGTTTTCCGTTCACACTGATCCACTCATCGTTTATGGAGCGTTTTATTTTAGCCTGTCCACACGTAAACGCCAAAACAATCGAAAATGTATGATGAGCATGAAGTCTATGACGTCATCGTTTACAAAAGTATGCGTTTACGACCGTCCACACGAAAACGCTAAAACATTGTTTTCAAAACAACTGTGAATGACTGGTGAAAATGAAGTCTGTGACGTCACCGTTTACGAAAGTATGCGTTTGCGACCGTCCACACGGAGACGTGAAAACAGCGTTTTCAAAAGTATCCACTTTGAAAGGCGTTTTCGAATGTATGCGTTTAGGATAACTTAAAACGCCGTATACGTGTGGACGCAAGGTGTAAACGTATAAGAATGTATGCATTTACAGACGTAAACGTATACGTGTGGACGGGGCCTAATGTTCCTTCAATCTTTGATCAATGGACTTCATCCAAATTTTTTTCAAGCTAAAATGTTTTGTGCCCCGTAAAAACGGATTAAATTACCGCTCCCTTAGCTATCTGTTAATGCTGTGAATTGTACTGGGGGAGTCCGTAAAAATGCCCGACGTTTGAAAAAATGCTGCTCTCCTTGAATATCAAAGCATTGATATTGAAAACTGTCTTGTTTTATTCCCGCCCGATATGTTCAGTTGGGCTCAGTAATTTACTTTGCTTTGATTGGCCATTCCTAACTAACATTTCCCCAAACATTTCACCAAATATTTCACCAAACATTTCACCAAACATTTCATCAAATGTTTTGTTCGAAACATGTGAGCGGTAGGTACCTGTGCAGTCAGTCACCGAGACTCTGCGAAGCATGCACAAAGAAATATTGATGAAAACAAAAAAGAATTTTTGGCGAAAAGGTTGTTGGAGTGGTCAAACAGATCCAAAACAATTCATATAACGATGAAAACAAAATTTGTTTTTGACATCCATCAATTTTCGTCCAACATCATCAAACAAATGTTAGGTGATCAAACAAGGCGGATAAACAGGCCCAACGTTTCTTAGAACATTTTTTTATGTTAGATGAAATGCTTGATCTGTTTGACCGGGACTTAAGTGTTTAAAGAGGCGAACTATTAGTTTTAGATCGTAGGTTCAGTCAATATGATAGTTGTAAATCGCGCGCGTTGCTGTTAACTTCATTGCAGATTTCTGCATTGGTGGAAAACATTTGTCATTAGACAATCACGCTACAGATGGCAGTAAGGAACCATTTACGAAGATGCAATACCATCTTTGATCGAATCTCTATAGAATCGTTGTTGATTCGTGATTAGGACGCAATGCGTATTGGTAAAAAGTCCCTCGCTGCCATCTTTAGCGTAATTTTTTATTGAATGTCTGCTAACAGGCAACAAATTGACGAGCATGAGTTTCAAAAAAGAATTATTCTGAAAGTGTAACAAAAACTTCCTCCATTCACAGTGGAATTGGGGGCAAGTAAGACAACATTTTAAGTACAACATTTTAATGCGATAAAAGATGAAAAATAAAATAGAGTGATAATTTGCGTGGTATCTTGCATGGGATATGTTCTCGGGGGAGGGGTAACTTAGTACTTTTTGTGGTACGGGGACGTGCCATTTTTTAGGGGTACTTTTTTGAAACCGTTACGGAATTATGGGTAGCATTTTCACAAATTTTGGACATTTAACGGAATTATGGATGTCCTTTTCAGGAGATTTTTCGTAATTTCCGGAATTATGGCCCAGATTTTCATTCGATGTACGGAATTATGACCCAAAAATGCACCAGAGTTTACGGAATTATGGGCACCAATTTTTCGGGCAAAATGGCACGTCCCCGTCAGAAAATAGGTCGAGAAACCCCCCCCCCCCGAGGATATGGTTTGAAGATGCTTACCAGCCCCCATTAAGTCTTTCCAGATCGAAAGTGGTCTTTTTTATTTTTTGAATGATCAACATTTTTAGTCAATGAAATTTTGAATTTTACTGAAGCTTTTTATCCAGTTAATGTATACCACTACATTATTCCTGATTCATTGTCCCCAGGATATATCAGAGTTGGTTCTAATGTTTGGGCAAAATCATTTAATGGCGATTATTATCGAGGACAAGTCACTGCGTTATCTGAGAAAGTTTATATCAAATTTGAGAATGGTGATACGATTGCTCATGACAGGTAAGTTCTCGATATCCTCTTTTCACGTCTATAATAGACTCTCCTCCATAATAGACTTTCCTCCAAAGGGTCCAGATCTTTAAAAATGTCGGGGTAAAATTCCAGTATATATTTCTTTGGACCGAATGGCTTCAACTTTAGCAATGTCGCTATGATTGTACTGTCAGGCTTTCTGAAATCTTCAGTATTTCTAGAAGTAGAGTGGTTACTTCTCAGCGGGGGGAGGGGGGAGTGTGGGCACTTGACCAGGGAAGTGACGGGGGTGTGTGGCAAATCTGTCCACACCCTGTACCCTGTCGCATAAAAAGATACCCCAAAAGTATACCCTATCACATCAAAAATGCCCCAAAAATATACCCTGTGGCATAGAAATTATGCCAAATCCATTGTTTTAAGAGAACTCGAAAAGATGTTCTACCACACGATACCTTGTCGCATAATTTTTTTAAGTTTCTTCTTTTCTTAATAATTGAAGGAATATGTTGATAATAAAAGCCATCGCAATTTCTAAACTTTTTGAGGAATCACAGAATAATTTTCATGAAAAACTTTATTTGTGAATATTTGCTACATGATGCTCTCAGGCAAAATATAATGTACATTCAACGAGGTGAATAGGAAGCAGCCTGTCACTCTTCTTGTTTACGATCCAGAAATTTGATGACGTCACATCCTCAAATGAGTTAAAGTGCAAGTAACGCCGGACTTTCGTGCAACGAACCTGGTTGCTGAATAGGGGTCTTGTTCAGCTCTCGATTGATAAGTGCATAAAATAGTGAATAGTGCCAAGTTTTATTTCAGTATCTTTTTGGAGAAAGTTTAAAAACAATTTTCTTGGCAAAACGTTTGGTGCCAATCTACGTTTTCTATTCTCTTTCAGATCTGACAACGAAGCAGTGGTATTTGATATGGATCCGAATCCAACGGAGATTGAAATTGGAATGAAAGTCATTGCACATTGGAGTGGTCTGGCTGCAATGCTTCCAGGAAAAATCGAAAAGAGGGAGGGCGACAAGTATTTCGTGCTTTATGATGATGGTGACAAAGCTTACAATAGAATTCAGCAGATTCGGATTCTGAAACCACCTCTTTATTTTGGTAAGGGATCGTCTTCAAATTATCGTATAGGTCTTTTACGAATAGACCTTTTAGCTATTCTGAAAACGAATGTGGATCGAACGATATTTCATTACAATTTGTAGAATTTTCGAATGTGCATAATTGCGGTCGAAGCTCTAACGCCACTCTATCGAGCTTTGTGTATAAAATTGTATAAAAATATCGCTCGATCCAGGCTCTTTTGTAGAATAGCTAAAAGGTCTATTGATAAGAATTCAATCGTATGCGTGAAAGGTGTCATACGATTTAATTCGTATAGCCGTACAAGAGTTAAGAATTGTATACGAATTGTTTGATTTCTATACGAATTATGATACGAATTTGATATGAATTGTGTATATGAATTTATGGAACGCCGTTTGCACAAAAATGACATAAACTATGTTTATGTTACATAAACATAGTTTATGTGCACATAAACCTAGTTTATGTACATAAACATAGTTTATGTGCACATAAACATAGTTTATGTAACATAAACATAGTTTATGTGCACATAAACCTAGTTTATGTACATAAACATAGTTTATGTTCATTTTTGTGCACATAACATAGTTTTTGCACATAAACTAGGTTTATGTGCACATAAACTATGTTTATGTACATAAACATAGTTTATGTGCACATAAACATAGTTTATGTAACATAAACATAGTTTATGTCCATTTTTGTGCAAACGGCGTTGTAGTCATTGTTCCAGGAGGCGTCATTATCGTAGCGATGACAATTCTCTGTAGAGTCATGTTGGAATCAATAGACGGCTTATATCTTATTGTGAACACAGCTTTGGATTTCCCTGTAGGGTAGTCACAATCACAATGTGTTTTTCCTAAAATATCGTTAGCAAACTCGACTCGTGTCTAGCCATTAGAGTTGTTAACCGTCAAAGGAAGATGGAGGTCTTATCCAGCGACGACAGCGATGACTTCCAGCTTCCTGGAAACTTTGACGAGCTGGTGTCGCTCGCACGATCAAGTGTTTCAACGCTACGGCATTTGCACTATCCAAACAGGAAAGAGACAGTCTTCACCTTCTTTCATTAGGGAGGTGTTAAGTGATTTCAATCTAATTCTCCCAGGCTTTCACAAGAAAGAGTGATGTAATCTGCGGCTGCTCTTCAGGGTATAATTTAGACGCGTCTCAGAACAATGGCTACGACGCCGTTTGCACAAAAATGAACATAAACTATGTTTATGTACATAAACATAGTTTATGTGCACATAAACTTAGTTTATGTACATAAACTATGTTTATGTGCACAAAAATGAACATAAACTATGTTTATGTACATAAACTAGGTTTATGTGCACATAAACTATGTTTATGTTACATAAACTATGTTTATGTGCACATAAACTATGTTTATGTAACATAAACATAGTTTATGTCATTTTTGTGCATACGGCGTTCCATATGAATTGCATATATCATTTTGATACGGACTGATTGTGTTTCGAATTCCCTATACGAATTTGATACGAATTGCATACGAATCACATGCGAATTGTATGCGAATTTATACGGATTCTAAAAGGTGATGATACGAATGAATTCTTATGCGGCTTATAGAATGTCGTATCAATATCGTATAATGCTACGAGCCCCCTATACGAATTTGATACGTAAATTTGTTGTCTTTTGAAATTGGCAAGGTGGGATAAAGAATAATAGCACTTTTTCTCTGGGGCCAAAGGATTAACCATAAACAAAAGAGATTTCCCCACCTAGCCGGAAAAATGTGTTCATATGGAAAAATATTTCCTCGGCAAGGCGGGATCCCGGTAGAATCCAAGCGAGATCTTTGCTAGCCGGGGAAATTTTTCCTCATGTGAACGCTTGTGAGATTTATGAGGTAAAGCTATATGAGGCGGGATCTCGGTTGAGCGATTTTCCCGATGAAACGGGAAAATGCCTGGGAAACTTTCTCCGTATGAACAGGCCCTTAAACATATGGAGGCCGTTGATAACATAGCTGTGAAAACACAATAGCCTGTTACACATGCCACACTACGTCAACAGGAAGTGCTGATGTTGAGAGGCTAGAACTTGACTGCAAGTGCTGCGAGCCACTTATATATTCTTAGATTCCGTTTTAAGATTTATCATACGTATGAGAGACGGTTACATTTTGAATGTGGAAGGTTTTGCTCGATTTGGACTCTTTTCAATATACCTGGAAGGTCTATTGTAGAGAGACATCCCTTCTATAGGTTTGATACAAAGTTTAAATTAGCCTACTGTAAGCGATATCATTAGAGGCGAAACCGCAACTACAGTGAGTGTACAAATCGCTAAACAGTCTCGTCCCGGAGTACCTTTCCAACTTGTTTGAAGAAAAGGTCGACTCAAAATGTCAGGGAACTCAGAAACACCGAAACTGATCTTTCGATACCTTTACGAAAAACTAACAATGGGCAGAGGGCTATATCTTTTCGTGGACCTAAGCTTTGGAATAGCCTTGAACTTGATGTTAAACAGGCACCATCTCTTGCCACCTTTAAGAGAAGAATCAAATCGTAAACTGGTAACATTTGTGCCACGGCCTCCTGAAAAGCAGTTCTCATGGACTGACGGGGCTACCATGCCTAAGTAAATAAAAATGAATGAATGAATGAATGAATGATATGAAATCAAATTCATTTTGTTACAGGCCCAGGCTCAGGATCATCACGAATCCAAAAACGATTGTCTATGAAAGCAACATCTCTGATGGGTGACGGACGAACCTCTTCAAGTGGCGATGATAATTTGAGTCCTGGTTTGCCAGACAGTCGTGGAATCTCAGTATCTGCTGATGTTGTCCCAGATCGCCGAGTCTCAGGAAAAAGTGACAAATCATCTGTAAAGTCAGCGAAAAGTGATACAAGTGAGGTCAGTACACCCAGCTTTTTAAAGGAACAAGTAAGGCTCGATTAACTTTCTGTTCGATTTTTCGAAAGTTGAGATACCAGAATTAGAAAAAACCAAGAAGCTTTGTGAATTTGTTGTCAAATTTGTTTGTATTGTATAGTAATAACAACTGCTTTGACATTCTTTCAAATGCGATTTATGTTATTGTTTCGAGATCTTACAAAATACTCTCGGTCTCCTTCTAACGAATACGTATTAACGCTACACTTCACTAGAATAAAGAAACTCGTTAAAATCTTTTGGTAGCGAAAATATTCCAAACTGTAAGTAGCTGCCTACCAGTTTCTGCAAAGCCCAAAACGGCGGACCTTCATCTTCTTCATCAGTATCTTCTTTGAAGTGAATTCTGTCGCATCGCTGCCATCTCTCCATTAGTCCATCTATGACGTCACGTACTCGGCAGTTTTTCTTTTACCTTTTTCTTCTTCCTTATCCTACCTTCAAGAATTGTTGATATGATGCCATGTGGTGTTCTTTTCAAGCACTGGCACTTGGCCAATTATATCTTTCGATCTGTTGGTGTATACATTTGTCTTGATGCATTCCAGGGTCCTCTTACCCATGGGATTCTCATGTGATGTTGATTTGCATTTTTTGCTTCGTTTCTTTGAAGGTGTTTTTCTCCAAATTTGACTCACTACAAGGAAACGAGGAACGCCCATCACGTGTTGAAGACAGACGTGGAACTAATGAGAGAGACAGACGCCTAACAAATGATAAGGACAGGCGTGCTACAGGTGACAGGGACAGACGCCCTACTGGTGACAAAGACAGAAGTCCACGAAACGATAGAGGAGCGGGTTCTAATCATAACAGAGATGCTAACTCAAATGATCACCATAATGGATATCAAGATGACGGCAGAGATGCACACCAGACTGGTGAACAGAGATGGTACACTCACGTTGGAAGAACCGAGGTAATAGAGGAGAGAAGACAGGTTCCATCTGAAGAGAGAATTGATGGACCTCAAGGTAGTGGCCATAGATATAAGGTAAGAGGCAGAAGTTTCAAATATTGGAATTCTCATAGTGTATACACCCTTTCTATTTGAAATTTTGCAACTTCAAGGAATTTTATCTATCGCGTTAAGAATTTGAACGTGTAAAATTGCCTTGCGAAAGGATTTGTTGCGTTCAAATCACTAAATAATCTCAAAATTTTATCTCCATCAATCAATACAATGAGTAGCAGAAATGCAGGAACTTTTATCCACATTAACAATGTTTGTGCCAAATCCAGTTTTCTGTCAAACAATTTATTTCTATGCATGCTCGATTTCTAAATAGTTAATCATGATCAATCCTTATGAATCAAATCCCTCTTTTTTATACATATCGTTTACTGTTTCAATTAAACTAAAATGCCAGAATTTAAATACACTAAATATATCGGGCATAACCCACCGTCAATAGTGATGAGACATAGAACGCACAGGTTAGTTAAGCGGCGGAGATCGAAAAGTTGAAAGATATAGAAAGATAGAACGCCTAATAGATTCTGACGCCGCAGGAAAGAGAGAAGCTTGGAGGAAGCTACGAAGGAGGAAAAGATGACGCTAAAGTAAAAATGCCTATGAAAAGAAAACTGTTTGTTGAGTCCATTGAGGAAAAGTGTCCCGGGCTTAAAGATTAATCGTTTCTCTGGTGCTCTTCTCTGTTTATTGTAAATGGGCGCCATTGTTAAACCGAGTACAGACATGTCCGTTTTTCAATGGTGAGGAAGGGTAAAATGTTTGACACATTGCTGTCTGCATCATCAGTGCGTTCTTCATGTTCGTGGATTTTGTGTTCAACGTTCTTCAAATGCTCTTTTTTATGAAGGTCGTTCAAAAGACAACAAGAACAACGCGTGCATATGAATCATCTCCGAATCAGAGAATCAGAAATGGTGATCGAGCGCAGCCTGCTTTTGTCACTGAGCTATAATTTCGTAAGTCAATGTTTAGACAATATATTTTGTATCAAATATGATCATTTAGATTTGTATTTAAGATCAGAGATCATTAAGTTTTATCTTGTAATCACTTTTATAGGCTGGTCTGCATTTAATCTTCAGGAACTGTAGCAATTAGTGAATTTTACGCAGTTTTGCCATATTTTAGTTAGGCTTAGCTTATATTTTACCATGGGATAGGATTGCTGTATCGCCGAAAGAGGCCGTGTCACAGAAGAATAAAAAACTGCTTCAAAATTTCGAATTAATGAAACTCCACTGCAAAAATCATTTTCTTTGCTAGAAAATGTTTCTAATTTCGAGAAAGTCCAAGAAAAAGTTTCTTAGATGTCTTATATACATCCATTTTCGAGAAAAATTTCTTAACGACTTCAACTTGAATCTTGTCAAGGAATAAAATCTCAGATCAAGAACAGCAACCAAAGTGGTGTTCTCCGGTTGCAGTTCGCCGTTTACATTTAGATTAAAGTGACACTGCTTGAGATGGTGAGAAGGATGTCAAAAAAGGTACGAGATAAATGTTGTTTTCTTATAGTGACTGATGATAACTCGATATTATCTTCTCGAAACAAGAAAAGGTTTCTCGCTAGCATGAAGATTTCACTGCAATAACATTGCGACTGACTGAAGCATATCATGACCTAGCTATATAAAATTTGCGACAATATTCAAGGGAGAACATGGAAGATGCAATATTCAAGCATTTTAATTTCATTGAAGTCATTAAACAAGTTTTCTCATACTGAGAAATATTTTGACTAAGCCAAGAAAAATTTTGTTGATAAAAACTTGCGGAAGAAGGAGATAAAAATTGGTCTTATGATTTAAATTTGCAAGAGAAACCACTGAGAGTGTTCTCTGATTTCCCAATAACATTTGCCTATCAGTAGAAACACATCCTCCACTTCTCAAAATAGATACATCTTAAAGAAGAAAAACTAACATTTAAATGCACAAACACAAGATAGAAATTCTTACTTCGCCAGAAAATATTTTTGTAGCTCTCAAATGTTTCAGTTTGGCTTCATGAAGAGATTTTTTGAAGTCGTAGATCTGCAAGAATTTTTATGAAACGGCGACATCAGCCCCTTTAGAAAGTACTAGATTTCAAATATCTTTAGAGAAACTTGTAACTGTTTTTCGTTATTTTTAAGCTTTATTTTAGCTAGAGGATTGCTTTTTACATAATTATGACATACTGAATGGGCAGGAAAATGCGGTATGTGTTTCAAACCGTTTTGATGCAAAACAGCCCAAATTATTTTTCTAAAGATTTGATGCAGGAGAGATATCATAATAGGTTTAAAAATTTAATTTATAACTGAGTAAAAGAAGCTCCAACTTCCACATTTACAAAATTCACCCAAAACTGAACCCAATCCTAGAGTGTTGATCAGGTTCAGGTTCAGGTTTCATATTTTAAATTCCACACAACATACTTTTCGTAACTAAAATACAACAAATTTAAATAACAAATAATTTTAAAAGTCAAATAGAAAAAATTGCAAATTAATATGAGACAAAAAGTATCAGTTTGATATGTATGGAGGGGAATCATTTAAAGGAGGAACTCCCTCAATAGCAAAGCTAATCGAGGAGGGAGACCCCCCTGCTCGCAGAAAGATTTAGTATTTCACAGAGATCAAATTAGATTACTTGAATGGGAATCTCCAGTTTGGTTATTTAGGGATATGAAAAGAGTGTAGAAAATTTCAAAGGCTAGTTGTCAATGCTTTTTGCAAGTGGATATGACTTTAGTTTATAGCGAAAGCAAACCAAGGATGCAGATTCTTTAATAGTTGTAGGAATAGTATTCCAGGATTCAGCACCTGTGAAACGAACAGACCTTATGTCATATTGAAGTGTGTTTTTCCGAGTCAAGAAAATGTCATTCTTTGAAGCCTTTCGAGTATCATGTTGATGAATAAATTTGGCTTATTCAAAGAAGTTGTGAAAGCAGACAGGAAAAATCTTATTGATGCATTCATAAACAAAGGAAAGTAGTGTTAGTTGAAACAAATCCTGCAGTTTCAGGATCTTAAGATCAGAGAAGATAGGAGAGGAACGAGAGGAAAAACTTTGAAAGGCAATAGCTCTGATTAATCTCTTTTGCAATAAGAAAATTGGTTGAATGTGAACATCATATGCAAAACCCCAAACCACAATTCCATATTGGAGAAAAGAAGCAAACAACGAATTGTAAAGACATATCAACACATCAACAGGAAGAAAGTGTCTTATCTTGAAAAACATCTCACAAGTTCTAGCTAATTTTTTAGCAAGTTCACTCAAATGGTATTTCCAGCTGATCGCATAGTTTCTCGTGTGAAATGTTGAACAAAAGTAGTACAAAATGTGGCAAAAAATTAATTAAATGATATTTCTCACATGAAACTCTCAGGCAATACGTACCAGTAGAATTTCTCATTTGAAATCAAATTCTTAAGAAATCTTTCTAGCTAGACTTCAAAATCAGTTTCTTTTTTCGAATACTTACTGTGTACGACAAGGACAAGTAACTCGTTCATATTTTAGGATTCATTGTTCCACTTTTAATTGTATCGCATTACAATGTTAATTTTTGCACGTATCATTACTAAGATGTAAACCTTATGGGTTATCTGATGTATTAAGTCGATAATGGGTTTTAGAGGCTAAGAGGTGTTAATTTCATGTTCTTTAATCTGACGATTTATGTCAAAGAAAGAGCAATTGGTATCCTTCAATAGACAGCAGGTATTTTTTAGTGTTGAAATGCAAAATTTACTCCACAAATTGTCAAATTTGGTTAGAATCTTACTTCAGGGGCAGAAACTTTCGTGGGCAGAAACTTTCGCATTTTTTCGCGTTTTTTTTTTGCATTTTCGTGAAAGTTTCTGCTAAGGGATAATCTGAATTCAAAGTTGGCGAAAGTTTTTGCTCGCGAAATCACGAAAAATTCTCGACTCGCGAAAGTTCTTTCCATTGATTTATGTTCGTCTCTTCAATTTTTTTTTGCTTTGCTGTTCCTTAACCGGTTTTCCAAATAAGGATCGAGAAGTTTGTGATATTTCACTGGTCCATGAGTCAACAAATCGCTTCCCTGGCGCCCAGTATCGTCAAACGAACGCGGTCGAGTTGACGCAAGGAACCAGGCTGTTTCATTAATTTGCTCCTCTGCGAAGCATGCTCTTGAAATGCAGAGGCTCTTGAATGCGTTCTAAGTATCGGTGGTCGAGCTTGAGCACGCTCGTGTCCAAAAGAATTCAGGCAATGAGGTCATCAGATTTATCTGATTATGCGGGATTTCACGGGATTATGCAGGAATGTGTTTGTTCTGCGTTTTTTACCAACAAAGAGAAAAACAGTTACTTAGGTACCTAGAAAATCTGTGCGTACGCATTTGGTCAGGCAAAAGATGACCATGAGCAAAGAGAATTATTCCTTTTTGTCAAGTTTGTAGCGAAGTGAAACACAAACAGAGCGGGCGACACACTCAAGATGTGCAGGAGAAAGGTTGTGTGGTGGCGTGGTTACTGAGATTTCGAACTCAAGATTGGAAGGTGAGTGAAAAGTATTTCATCGTTGATTTTTTGTGCTTATTGTTATGATTTAATTCTTGTACCAGCCCAATCGAAGTCAGGTCCTACACAGTGGTCTACGGGCAAAGCAGCAGACTTATGAAACAAACACGTCCCTTTCCTAACGCTAACAGTCACTATGCTGGCATTAATATCATCGTGGTATACCCCACTTTTCATCAGTTTTATCGGTAAACGGAACAATTATATTCTTATTTTTAACTTTATTTGCGATTTGCAGTCAACACAATGAAGAATGTCATGTAGTTACTGCATTTTCACTTTATGGAATTTGAATAGCAACATGGAATTACTGTGTGACTTTCTTTCAAATTAAAAATGAAGTATTTTCTGTTCACTAAGGAAGACAACGTTGTAGTAAGCAGCATGGTCCTAGCATGGGTCGCAGGAAACGAAGTAATAGTTAAAAATGTAAACGCAAACATACCTGTGTCTTTATTGTGGTTCCTTTTGCCTTTCTTGGCCTTCTTTTGCTTCCCTTCCATTCATTGATTCATGTTTGTATTGGCCTAATCCAGTTTCTCTGCAAAGGCGCAAAACCGCAAACGAGGGCAACCTCGCTTTTGCAGAGTCATTGAAGTAGGCCAGTACAAACTTGAATCAATGAATTTAGCTGTGGCAGGGAACCAAAGGAAGGTCAAGAAAGACAGAAGAAGCAACGATAAAGACACAGGTATGTTTGCGTTTACATTTTTAACTATTACTTCGTTTCCTGCGACCCATGCTTGCTGGGGATACGTGCGAGCTCAAGTTGACGAGGCAGTGGATATCACCTCGGGGACTATGAATGCATGCGTAGTGAGTAAAATTTTATCAATTTGATTACGTAATGTCACTATTTTCATAAGGAATTTTTAGTCATTTGAAAGGCAATCGGTAGTCAGACATTCGAAGGAAACCACGTCCGCCTCAGAACAATCAATTTTCGATGGGGGAATAATAATAACAGTTTTCGAAATCTCTCTCACCATATCGTTTCATGGAAGCTTGGCAAAGAAATGTATTTATCCGATAAGCAAAGGGTACCCACTCATAGGAGGCCTACCCACCTTTGTTTGGGTTTCAGTGTCTAATCGCATAGGTTTGTCTCAAATGGGCTCGTCGAAATTTCGTCAATACAGCAAATACAAGTGTGAAATCTGGGCTTTAGACACCAATGCTCAGAGGGCTGGTGTTTTGCCTAGGCCAATAGGCCCATCCACGTGAGATTAACCACCGCTCAACATTTACTTCTGTACCAAGCTTCAAGAACGATCGGTCATGAAGTCTTTCTTTGCTATTTCATGCAGGCAAATATCAAACAAAACTGCAGTCAAGAATTGATATAACATAAACAAAGTTTCCCGTAAATTGAGCTGCGAATCTTCCCTCACTGCTCGGTATCACTGCAACGATCTTGGCAACGGCTGAATGTTCAACAGATGTCTACAGCGCATGCGTTCACAGTCCCCGCGCTGATTGGCTGTCAAGTTGACCCAAAAACAAAGCGAGAAAACAAAAGTGGGAGTACCATATATCCCCAACAAATGCTTAGACATCACTCAAGTACATCCCGAGTAACATGATACAGGAAACGAGTGAAATAAAGTAAAATGTGTCAAGGATAGGATGTTTGATAATGGTAACACTTACTTATTAAGGCAAAACTTAATGATAGTAGATTTTATGGAAAAGATATGTGATAATGAATGCCTTAGACTAGCTCAGTAAACTTTCGATGATCAATTCGATAAGTTTGATGTAATATTGGTGCAAGTCTCAAAGAAGTCCATGTGTTCTTGGTCCAAGCTTTAACCTTTACATCTGTAGCTGACTTCTAAGTATTTCTGGGTACCCCAGCATGGATCTCCAAACACATTATTCATGGCATTAAGCGTGCATGATGTTTTTCCTTCACATCTTTCTTTCACTTTGGACAAAGAACTTTGTGCCCTGCAGCTGGTGCTCCAGAATGTTCCGTACCATTTCCAGCAAATGTTCTTTGTTTGACGTCCATACATAGCAGCAGTAATCATGACTGTAGCACTGCCTCCGCAGTCGATTGTCATGTCGCCCCATTCGCATACGTGTCTCGTGACTTCAGCAGAGACGGGCACTGAAATGATAAAAAAGGTCAGACTAAGACAGATTACGATGACGATGAGTCCCAGGGATCGCTATTCAAGACGAGACCAGAGACTGCTCACCTTGGGACTCAAATATTACGGCAATTTTTTTGGGATTGATTTTGCTTTGTTACACTTTTGAACGCACTTTGGAAAGGGGCTGCTTACAAATTCGATTGATTGATGTCGATCAACGGAAACTCGAAGCTCAAAGCAGAGTTCCAAGGAACTTAGCTTGACAGAGCAAAGTCTTACGATGAAGAATATACTGTCAAAACAGTTGGCAAAAATGTCAAACCTTGTACGTAGGTACTGTTTTGTTGCTTTCGCTAAGCATTAACTGATTTACTGTGAAGTTTTCAAATCAATGCGCTTCATTTGAAAAATACGAGTGTGTTTGTGTTAGTGGTTTTTGTTTTTTGCCTAGGCCCATATCGAAACGAGGCAGATATCATCATTTCAAAATAATGGCGTTTGATTATTAGTCATAGTTAAAAGCGTCCGGCAGCCCTTCAATAGCGATAACTACGATCATATAATCAGTCATGTCAGACCATGGGTATTAAGAAAAGTGAAATATGCCATGAGAGATTAGATTGCTGTAAAAGCTCTATTAAGCTTTTGGAGGACTTATTTATTTTCGGGCAGTTCAGAGGGGGATGTTAAGGGAGAGGAAGTTTATTCCCAAAATCGATTGTCAATGATATATATGATATCTTTCTAGTTTCCTTTTCCTCATATTGTGTTGACTGAACACACAATCTTCAAACACATAATTTCGACCCCATTTTATCCCAAATCATTTCAAAAATTAACTTGCAAATATTTTTTGCTTAATATATCGAGAATCTTTGGTGGCATCTAGGATTTGAGATAAGTTTGGGGGCTTAATGGAGAGGGGGCATTATTCAAAATTTCGAATCAGAGCTGGGGATTTATTAGAGAAAGGACGTTTTAGAGAGGGGTATGGCGTAAGTAGAGCCTTTAAAGTATGTTGTAAAGAATCACAACTATTATGCCTATCTTTGTGTACCATCCGTGCATCGATAATATGTATCTTCTGACCCGGGGGAGGTTTACAACATGTTGAGGTTGCGGATATGTGCCGCCCCTATGGGTGGGTTTTTGGGCCCAGAAATCTATAAAAATGGATCAATTTTCGGCAGATTTTCCTTAGACATGGATGGGTTTGGCTGAACGTTGCTAAATAAGGTTTAAAAGGGGTAGCTTTCCGCCAAAATACAACATAAAAGTGGGTACAAAGGCAAGTTTTGGTAATTAGAAGAGGGTCCTTTCATGAAAATCAGGCGGCAGACCCCGTCAATCCATAAGCTATGTACGCTTCCCCCCCCCCTCCCCGGGATCTTCTGTCTTCTCGACTTTGGATCTTGAGTAGGCTGCATTCCCTTTCAACTCAATTTCTCAAGGCACCGAGTCCCCTAAAGTTGTTGTATTTGGACCAGTAAAGGTCCTCCGCAATGTCTCCTTTGAAGGAGGTTTAATGAACGACATACAATTACTCTATGTTTTTCATTAATGATGCTTTTCAAGCAATCATTGGTGCTCTTGTCTTTCAAACATATTTTAAGAGATAAAAATATTGATTGCAGATAAAGCATAAAGCATTGAATATTATGCTTGATTTAAAGAATTCATCCTACCAGGGCATGCTTGGGTATTACAGGGCTTTGTTTCCATTGCAGGCCCAATGTCGCTACAGTCTTTCCCTCCATGAGCCGGTTTAGGATTGTCACAAGATCTCGAGCGTGATTGTTCACCTCCTCCGCATTCCTCGCTGCACTCTTCGAAAGCAGACCACTTAGAATAACCTCCGTTCACTGAAAAAAAAATTCTCCACAAGTTATGGCTTGACATTATCAACAATATGTTAATAGGTGTCCCAAGGTTATGTGCCCCGCTGGTACAGCTGCTGTGGAAGAGCTCAGGCATATCTTAGGAAATTCTCAGTGGTGGGGCAAAAACAAAAGAAGCAAACTTCTCCACAGAAAAATTGAAATGAGTATGTATACCATGGGGCTCAAACATATTGTCTTGTCCACTCTCGAAGCATCAAAGTGTTTTGCAGAATGAATCATTTTTTGGCTGGCGCCCCATGTTAATTCCATGGGTATTGTGGACACGATTTGGGTGTTGATCGTGTCCACAGTACCTGGCCTAAATGTTCCTAAATGAATAAATGTGCTTTGTTAACTTGCTTGTCCTCATTTCACTTTTTAATCTTTTCTTTCCTGATTGGGAGCCGAAGGCTTGCGCTCGACGATTTGAAATGGCCTGAAAAAGTACAACCTGAGAACTAGTTCCCCTATCGACGCGGCCTATTCTCTGGTCGTAATTTTCAGAGCGTGGACGTGTTTTGTAATGCAACGAGCTAAGAAAGAAAGCAAAGCTAGAAAACAATGGCGTGTTTGTGTTTTCTTTTGTTCACCAAACCTCGTTACTTTTATAGGGTTTGTTTCAACCAGCATGCTTTGCACGTTTCATCTCTTTTGTTGTCGCCATGTTTATTGGGAACGACACTGGTGACAAGATAGGCCAAGGATGAAATAGTACTTGCCAAGCATGCTGGTTGAACAGACCCCCTTAAAGGGAACAGGCAGCTATATATCGTAGACGCTATTAATAGGCTAATGAAAGGCCTGCACATGCATAAATTTCTTAGCTACACAATGAAACCGCACTCGTCATTTTGTTAAAGACAATACTTTTATCTTTGCCTGGACCAGCTTTCTACTGTCGATTCCTTCCCTTTAACTCCATCACTGTGTTTGTGGTATGTAGTAAAACAGCTCCAACATTAGTTATCAATGCATACTTGTCCTGTTTGTCAGAAGAGCCATACATTGATAAAATTCTCAACATGGTCCAATCCGAAAGTTGAATTGCTATCTAAAGGTAAAGGTACATGATAAACAGATGCATAGAATCTTTAGAGGTGGAAATGATCATTTACAGTAAAACCTAATAGATTTATCGAAGAAGTTCCATGGCAAACAGAGCAAACTATAAGGAAAATATAGTCATCAACTTTTTAGGAGATGATTCAAGAGTTTAAGTCCAAGAGAAGAGAAGTTCAGATGCTGCTTTGTTTAAGAAATGTTGTAGGAAGCTAGGGAGAGGTAAGAATTTCGACTTTTTTTTTAGCATGTTAATGAATTATCCACTTTATGTGGCAAGCCTGAAGAGACTAATATAGACATAAGCTTATGCATACCGGGGCATGGTTGACTATTGCAAGCCTTAGATTCAGAGGCAGGTCCAAGTTTACTGCAATCTTTGCCACCATGAGCTGGTTTGGGATTGTCACATGACCTTGATCGTGAATGGGTACCTCCTCCGCATGATGCACTGCACTCTCCAAAGTCAGTCCATTTGGAATAGCCTCCGTTCACTAAAAAATTTAGGATAGCCTCCGTTCACTAGAAAATTTAGGATAGCCTCCGTTCACTAGAAAATTTAGGATAGCTTCCGTTCACTAGAAAATTTGTTAACGACTGCTTCAGTGGTAATAGTGTCGTCAAATTCTGGTTTGAAGTTTATCTAATGGTCAAATTCTGTGTTTTTCAAATCAAGGTACACATGAAGTAAGAATGAAAGCAGTTTAATATGATTACTGAAAAGGATAAGAATTAAATTCTGTCATATTCGTTGTTTATGAACATCCATAGAGACTTGTTTAGTTTTAACTTCTGTCTGAACAATAGAATGGATATTTAAAAACTCGCGATGAAATATCCACCCTACGATTCAGAGAGAAGCTAAAACTAGAGAAGTTTCTATCTAGACGCTCATGAACAATGAATTTTACTCCATTGAGTTTTCATCCTTTAATCATATTAAAATGCTGCTATTTTTACTTCATTTTTACCTTCATTTGAACCTCAAAGATTGTTATAATGAAGGGTTACAGGTCCGTGAATGATAGCATATAGTTTACTTCTGACCAAGGCAAACTTGTGCCCCCAAGAATGTCCCTTGTTTGTTACAGTAGATTTAAGTTAGTTTCAATTTTCATGCATTGTAGGAAAGCCAGCGTATATCATTATGAAGAAATGTGAAAATTTTGCAAACAAAATTCTCTTTGAATAATTTTATGATACTCTAAAACGCGGACCAACACTATAGGAAGCAAGTAAGCAAGCAAGCATAGCTGCTGATGTGGGCCTGCAGTACTTCGGCTTGTGCCCTTAGCGTTGCCTTTGAGTGCTCTTTTACCGAAATTGAAAGGATGGACAGCTGAATTGCCTGCTGTCTTGTGGTTGTAGTGCTAGCTACGGGAGTAGAACCAAAGCGGATAGATCCCAAGATTCAAAACACTGCGCCTTAACAACTTAGCCCATAGACCCAAAGTTTCTCTGCATTGCATGGTAAGTATCCATTAATTCATGGCATTAATATAGATTACTCGCTGGGAAGGCTGGTATATGCAATAGCTTCTTAGAGCTAAAAGTGATTATTTACAATAGATCCAAACAACTTGATGTATTGAAGATCCGTGGTGGTTGACCAGAGCAGAGACTGAGAAAAGTGCTAGCATCACACTACTGCATCGCAGAAAATGACGTAATATCTCAGGGTTTTGGGCACTGAATGAAGGGTATGTATCATACAGAGAAGAAAACACTGAATGCTGCTTTTTTCAAGAAATGTTACAGGAAGCTAGGGAGGTGTCACAGTTTCGAAGCTTTGAGCATGCTAGTAAAATGGTCACTTTTTTCGCCAAGCCTGACGAACGCAAATATGTCAAATAGAAGCTTATGCATACCAGGGCATGGATGGGAATTGCAAGCCTTAGATTCTGAAGCCGGTCCAAGTTTACTGCAGGGGTGGCGCCAGGGGAGGGCTAGGGGGGGCTAGAGCCCCCCCGTCGGAGGAGGCTAGCCCCCCCGTCGGAGCAAAACGATCACTTTGTCGGAGCACACTTTACGACAATTTTTTCTCTTTGTTTTGTGAAGTAACCTTATCATTACGACAGATAATTAAGATAGTCGGCCGTAAGATCTTTCTTCTGACTGAAAATTAATTTTTCAGCTTGAGGCTGGTGCTCTTTTTGTCTTTTCTTCCTTTTTTAAGCATGTTTTCTAGCCTAGAAATTAGCCTCGACATTCCTTCAAAGACAGAGTGTGTGGCCGTCGGAAATCTGTTTCGCTTTCAAGAGGAAATCACACTGCTGGAATGTCTTCACAGGAAATGTGACAGCAGCTATTTTAGAGCTCTAAATCTCTATCAAGTCATTTTGATATAATCGTTAAAATAGTCAGAGTTCCTGGTTTTGTTGAACAAAGCAGTTTATGTGTATCAAGGCTCAGATCGGATCGGGTTGAAGTTGAGCAATGGCAACGAAATTTACTCGTTTCAACGTGCGTTGCACCATCTGCAATGAAGTTTTTTTAAACGATTACACTGGAAGGCACACTAAATCGAAACACAAAGAGTTAGATGATGCTGGCAGAACTGCACCAACAACGGTCGTTGTCGAGGAAGATGTAAATCAGAGAAGAATGGAAGCCTTTTTTCAACCGAAGGGTAGGGCCTATATTGCGAAAAAGCGGCAAGCAAACGAAGAGAATGCAGAAAGTCGGAGTGCAGTGGGCGCAAGCGATGATCAGAGTAAGAAGACGAGACTGGAGGAAGGAGACAGTGTGGCCGATGTTCCAAATGAAATAGCTGAAAAAGGTAGGTTCCAAATTTCTTAATGTTTGGAATGTTGAATAATTTCTTGCACTAAATATGAATTTGACTAAGAAGGATATACGAGTTTTGAATGACTGTAGTCACACGACGATCTCAGCATATACACGTATTTTTTTATAAGAAACTAAGAATTTGGGCGAGTACTGAGAGTTTGTTAAAATTATCAGATTTTGAGGACTCAGAGTTTCTTACGAGTTTCTTAAAGGCTCCATAACAATCTTCATGTTAATTTGCTGCACCCGCCTGAACTTTTCAAAACAATGTTTTTTGACAGCTTTCCAATGTTGAGACAACACTCAAGTACGTTCCGAGTAATATGATACTGGAAACAACTGAAATAATGTAAAATATGTTAAGGATTTCTTGTTTTAAAAATGAATAGTTTCTTAAGTTAGAATTTCCCAGTACTGGAGTTTCTTAATTTTTTGGCGATATGAGAGTTGAGTTTCTTATAAGCAGTTTCTTACAAAAAAATACGTGTGATAGAAAATCATTGCTTTTAAGAGAGCAAACACAGCAAAACAAAACACGCTTCACATGTCAAATCACGGTCCTCTTTCACAGGAACGAGTATGAAGACATTTATTTTAAAAATTGTGTCAACAAATGAGAGGAACTGTATCGCGCTCATTCCATGACAATTTTCGTTTCCAAAAATTTTGGAAACTATAACCTGATTTTTTTCCATTTTAGAATTAAACCCAGAGATCCTCGATGGCCAAGCCTCACAAATATTGGATGATCAAAGTAGTGTTTCTTCAGAAAGTGGAAATGATCATGACGACATAAGCAGTGATTTAGAGGAGGATGATGCAGACCCTGCTGGACTATGCGAAGTCACCCAAGGTGATTCTTATTCACTGCATTTGAGAAGACCGTTCAGGCTAGCTGAAAGCTTGTGTATTTCCATTCTAAAGTTGCGATTCAATCATCAATTCGACTCTTCTGGCATCTATTTGAGACACAATTAACTTTCTCTTGATTTACATTCCTCTTTCTTACTGATCTCTGCCGAAGTTTATATAAAGATGAAAATTGCAAGTACCATTCAAAGCCAGAACTCGAAGAAAGTTGCGATTCAAATTCAGGATCATTGGCTTACCGACTCTCGACATTAAAGCTCACTTTACTAGACTGAATTTATCCTTAATTTTTAGCATATAAATGTTAAAACTATTTCTTTCTCGTAGTTGGTGGAAAGAAATTAAATACAGCTACCAATGACATCAATGAAGTAGGAGTACTTGGTCCAAAAGATCTATCGACTAAAGATGACAAACCAGTACAACCAAAGAACATTAAATTTCCGTCACATATGATTGGAAGCCAATACAGAGCGTTTGCCCCTTCGCTGTATGAAAAATACTCTTGGCTTGAATATTCAAAACTGGAAGATGCAGTTTACTGTTTCCACTGTAGACATTTCTCCATCAATCGCAAAGAACCCACATTTGTTTTGCAAGGTTTTCGTAACTGGAAGAAATGTTATGGTTCAGATGAAAAAAACAATAAACTGCTACAACATCAACAAAGCTTGATACATGCAGATAGCGTAGCTGCCTATGCCCACTATCAAGATGTCAAGTCTGGTGCATTTCAGTCTGTCCCCACACTTCATGACCAAGGTTATTCCAAACTAGTACAGGATAACCGGCACTATTTGAAAGCGGTCTGCGAGGTGCTGCTGCTAACTGCTCAACGGAAAATAGCCCAACGTGAGACTGGCAGATCATTTCGTACATGTGATATTGATACCCAAGGACTTGATTTTGGTCCATCTTGTGGCAATTTTCTCGCTATTCTTTCACTTCTCGCAAAGCATGACCCCATTATTGCCGAGAAGATTCGTTTGGGTCCAAAAAATGCTAAATACACACACCACAGTATACAAAACGCTATCTTGGATATCATGAAAGAAATGGTTCTGGAGCAGATAAAAGAGGAATTACACGAGGCCAAATATTTTACCGTGCTTGCAGATGAATCAAAGGATGTCAGCAAAAAGGAACAAGTGGTAATTGCAGTGCGCTACTGCCACCAGAATGCGATCCATGAAGAATTCGTTGGAATTGCTGAGGCACATGGGTTGAATGCTGATGGTCTCTCTGATACAATAATCGAGCGTCTTCAGAGAATTAATGCTAGCATGGCGAACTGTGTTGGACAAGGCTATGATGGAGCGTCGGTTGTCTCTGGCCACCTTAATGGGGTGCAAAGGAAGCTTCCCGAAAAGGCAGGAGCTCACATGGCATACTACGTTCATTGTTTCTGTCATCGTCTCAATCTTGTAATAGTAGATGTGGTCAAGTCAGTCAAATGCGTCGCAGACATGATTTCTCTGTTTAGAAGTCTCCATTCATTCTTGAGCACCAGCACTGTTCACAAAAGATGGATAAGCATTCAGGAGCAACACAAGGTGAACCTAATGGAGATTGGAAAGATATCTGACACCAGATGGTCATGCCAAGCAAAGCAATTCAATGTGTTGTGGCAGCGTTTGGATATCGTCATTGAAGTTTTGCAAGACATCATTGACAATGATACAGATTCTGACCGTACAACTGAGGCAAATGGCTTCAAGCTACAGATTGATCGGAAATTTGTGCGATACTTGTTTGCCATAAAGCATATTTTGGAAAAGGCAAAGTTTGCTTCTGACATGCTGCAGAAACCAACAAATGACCTGACTGCCGCAGTTGAGCTCATTGGTACACTGAAGGAAGAGATAGTCGAGTGCCGCTCGAGAGAGAAGTGCCAAGAATTCTGGGATGCGGCCGAAGAGGTAGCAGACAGACTCAACCTGCCAGAAGCAACAAGAGAAAGCAGAAAGAAAAGAGCACCAACTACCCTTCAAGGTTATATCGTAGAGGCTCCATTGAACGAAACGTCAACAGGTGGCTTAGATGGATATGTGCAGGATATCTACGAAATTCTTGATAAGGCAAATGCTGAGCTTTGCAAGAGATTCGACGAGAAGAATATAACGATGATGAGAGGCATCACTGCATTATGTCCAACCTCGAATAGCTTTTTGGATGTCACGAAACTCATCGACTTCGCCGAGCTCTTTAAGGCTGAAACCGAAAGTCTTCGATGCGAGATTGCAACGTTTAAGTGCATGCTGGGACGGAAAAGGGAAGCTGAGTGCCCAACCACACTTCTTCAACTTGAGGCGTACCTGACAAAATTGAAAGAAGCCTTCTTTGAGCTGCACCGCTTGGTATCCATTGCCTGCACCTTGCCTGTGTCTTCAGCCGAATGCGAAAGAAATTTTAGCTCGATGCGTCTCGTTAAGAGTGATCTTCGTTCTTTGATGAAAAATGAGCGCTTGGATAGCCTTATGATGCTTGGAATTCACCGCGATCGAGGCAGTAGGCTTGATTTTGATGCGGTTTTGAACAGATTCAAAGCAAAATTTCCAAACTGTAGAATTGCATTATAAAAGACAACCCATTTATGAACAAATTGTTTTGTTTAATAACGTTGATTTTGCTATGGCGATGTCATTTGTCCACTAGGTAGCACAACTGTTTTGTTCTTACGCCTTAATCTTCAAATCAGATTGTTCCCCCTTCACCAAGTTTACACATAAAGAAAATCAAGGCCAAACTTGCAGTTCTTGCTTCTCGTTATTTGTTCTTAGTTACTGCACTGCAACACAGTGCCAATAGTGCTGACACCGTTCGATGCTAGTTTCTGAGCTTCCGTCTGCTTTCAAAATTCTGGTACCAAAGTAGTCAGCCCCCCCGTCGGAAGCATCAGCCCCCTTGTCGGAACTTTCCTGGCGCCACCCCTGGTTTACTGCAGTCTTTGCCACCATGAGCTGGTTTGGGATTGTCACATGACCTTGATCGTGAATGGGTACCTCCTCCGCATGATGCACTGCACTCTCCAAAGTCAGTCCATTTGGAATAGCCTCCGTTCACTAAAAAATTTAGGATAGCCTCCGTTCACTAGAAAATTTAGGATAGCCTCCGTTCACTAGAAAATTTAGGATAGCTTCCGTTCACTAGAAAATTTGTTAATGACTGCTTCAGTGGTAATAGTGTCGTCAAATTCTGGTTTGAAGTTTATCTAATGGTCAAATTCTGTGTTTTTCAAATCAAGGTACACATGAAGTAAGAATGAAAGCAGTTTAATATGATTACTGAAAAGGATAAGAATTAAATTCAGTCATATTCGTTGTTTATGAACATCCATAGAGACTTGTTTAGTTTTAACTTCTGTCTGAACAATAGAATGGATATTTAAAAACTCGCGATGAAATATCCACCCTACGATTCAGAGAGAAGCTAAAACTAGAGAAGTTTCTATCTAGACGCTCATGAACAATGAATTTTACTCCATTGAGTTTTCATCCTTTAATCATATTAAAATGCTGCTATTTTTACTTCATTTTTACCTTCATTTGAACCTCAAAGATTGTTATTAGGAAGGGTTACAGGTCCAGGTCCGTGAATGATAGCATATAGTTTTACTTCTGACCAAGGCAAACTTGTGCCCCCAAGAATGTCCCTTGTTTGTTACAGTAGATTTAAGTTAGTTTCAATTTTCATGCATTGCAGGAAAGCCAGCGTATATCATTATGAAGAAATGTGAAAATTTTGCAAACAAAATTCTCTTTGCATAATTTTATGATACTCTAAAACGCGGACCAACACTATAGGAAGCAAGTAAGCAAGCAAGCATAGCTGCTGATGTGGGCCTGCAGTACTTCGGCTTGTGCCCTTAGCGTTGCCTTTGAGTGCTCTTTTACCGAAATTGAAAGGATGGACAGCTGAATTGCCTGCTGTCTTGTGGTTGTAGTGCCAGCTACGGGAGTAGAACCAAAGCGGATAGATCCCAAGATTCAAAACACTGCGCCTTAACAACTTAGCCCATAGACCCAAAGTTTCTCTGCATTGCATGGTAAGTATCCATTAATTCATGGCATTAATATAGATTACTCGCTGGGAAGGCTGGTATATGCAATAGCTCTTTAGAGCTAAAAGTGATTATTTACAATAGATCCA
Organism: Aurelia sp. 4 Dawson et al 2005; assembly: GCA_964019985.1. NCBI lineage: Eukaryota > Metazoa > Cnidaria > Scyphozoa > Semaeostomeae > Ulmaridae > Aurelia > Aurelia sp. 4 Dawson et al 2005. The sequence continues at coordinate 6,558,424 of OZ026493.1, read as the reverse complement.
AACAACTTGATGTATTGAAGATCCGTGGTGGTTGACCAGAGCAGAGACTGAGAAAAGTGCTAGCATCACACTACTGCATCGCAGAAAATGACGTAATATCTCAGGGTTTTGGGCACTGAATGAAGGGTATGTATCATACAGAGAAGAAAACACTGAATGCTGCTTTTTTCAAGAAATGTTACAGGAAGCTAGGGAGGTGTCACAGTTTCGAAGCTTTGAGCATGCTAGTAAAATGGTCACTGTTTTCGCCAAGCCTGACGAACGCAAATATGTCAAATAGAAGCTTATGCATACCAGGGCATGGATGGGAATTGCAAGCCTTAGATTCTGAAGCCGGTCCAAGTTTACTGCAGTCTTTGCCACCATGAGCTGGTTTGGGATTGTCACATGACCTTGATCGTGAATGGGTACCTCCTCCGCATGATGCACTGCACTTTCCAAAGTCAGACCATTTGGAATAACCTCCATTGACTAGAAAATTATTAAGGACTTTTTCAGTAGTGATAATGGCATCAGGTCAGTTTGAAAGAGATTTCAACAAGAATTTCTCATGTCTGTACGGAAGATTCATTTTCCGTAAATGAAATGTTACTCTAGGCATAGAGTTTTTAAAACAGCAACGAGCATGTACGCTTAAGAGTGTCCCTTATTTGTAATAGCAGATTAAAAGGGCAGTTTCAGCTTAAATGCGTATGAGAAAAGCCAAGATGCAACACGAACACGGGTAAAGATGAAAATTTTGCCAGTAAAACTCTCTTTGGACAATGTCGGCACACCAAAAGAGTGGACCAAAACCATAGCCAAAGAGACCCAACATTTCTCTGAATGGTTTGATATTCACAAATACAAGGTGTCTCAGAAAAAATGTAACTAAATTCCAAATTCTTCAAGAAATGATGGTAGTTGATTCAATTTGATGAATGCAGTCTGAAGGCGCAATCTATCTACTTTCCAATTATCACAGCAAAAAATACCGAACTTCCCCTGTGGTTCTTGGATGGAAATTTAAGGGAAATTCAAGAGAAACGGAAATTTCAATTTCCCTTTTGGGAAATTGTGGGAAATGTGTCCGTTCCCCCAAAATTTCCCCAACAAAAACATGCAGCCATATTTCACCATTTTTTGCAGTTTATATCCACGTAACGCGTATTGGTTCAATTATTAATCACTTAACTTGCGTTTTCGTAAGTATGGACTATTTCAGATGCCGGAAAATGATAGGACATTTACATAGGCGAAAATCAAGTCTGGCGAGAGCTTGTTCCATGATATTCAATGAATGCATCTTATGGAAATAGAGTTGCTTTTATTCTACCAAAGAGCATCCCCTTAAGTGCCGCTAGGCCTGAAATTCTTTGACTCAATCAATTTCGTCATATTTTACAACAAAAATGTTGTTTATTTTTCTCTTACAGCATGCTGTATTTAAATCGACCATACCTGCTAAAATATCAATTTGGCGAAAACTAATTCCATTTGTGTATCAAAACTGGATATTATTGGAAAAGAGAGATAATGCTTTCAGATGGTATACATTGCATCTTTTACTCACATCTTATCATATTTTCTAGATATTTAATTTCATTTGGGTTGCATTTTTTTACAGAAAAACCCTGTATATGGAATTTACACCATATCGCTAACGGAGAGACTTACATGCAATCAGTCTTTAGAGGTTAAAAGGATCATTTACAGTAAATCCTAATAATATGGAAGATTTATCGAAGAAGTTCCATGGCAGACAGAGCAAAGTCTTAGGAGAATATTGTCATCAAGCCTTTTAGGAGAAGATTCAAGAGTGTAAGTCCTAAAGTACCCTGGGTACCAGACTCTCTCTAAAAGAAGGCTAGTCCTAAAGAAGAGAAGTTCAAATGCTCCTTTGTTTAAGAAATGTTGCAGGAAGCAAGTGAGAGGTAAGAATTTCGACTTTTTTAGCATGCTAATAAATCATCCACTGTTTGTGGCAAACCTAAAGAGACCAATAAAAACATAAGCACATGCATACCGGGGCATGGTTGATTATTGCAAGCCTTAGATTCAGAGGCAGGTCCAAGTTTACTGCAATCTTTGCCACCATGAGCTGGTTTTGGATTGTCACACGACCTTGATCGTGAATGGGTACCTCCTCCGCATGACACACTGCACTTTCCAAAGTCAGTCCATTTGGAATAACCTCCGTTCACTAGAAAATTTGGTTACGAGTATTTCAGTATTCATACTCGCTTCACATTCAGCTTGAAAGAGGTTTGAAGGAAACTGACTATATCTGAAAATTCTATTTTGCATCAAGGAATAGTCGCAGCAAGAAGTGTTATTTGTAAATGTAGCAACAAGCATGTGAGCCCAAGAGTGTCATAATCTTTTGTATCTGAATCAACGTTGGTTGACGGAGCATAATAGTTAACCCAAGGGCTACGAACCAGCTGTCCCAAGAAAATACTCTTGTTTGTAAAATCATTATCGAATCTTCCTTAAGATTTGCTTTTGAAATTTTTTTCAATGATCCAAAAATATGTGAAGGTGTATAAAATTTTTCTTTTGAGTACTTAAAGGGTAAGGAATAACGTACTGAAAATCTCATTCTGAGTCATGCTCTTTTAGCAACATCGTTAATCTTGCCAAAGAGCCATTATATTGAAATTTCTAATAGTTTTTCAAGTCTACAATAATAGTTTATGTTTCTTTCTGACATTTACGACCTAACTAGAGGCTAGGTATACAAAAAGAAATTAATCTGGCAATCATCAGTTTGCGGTATGTTTCAAAGCCAGGTTGCCCTAAAAGAGCTAAATTCACTGATTTAAAAAAATCATTAGATCAGCTTTGCTTGGTAAAATAATTTGGTTTTTGGTCTTCTTGCCAAGAAAAGAAATTTGAATATCGGAGTTATGATGAAATTTTGGTAATTTTTCAAACAGGAATATTTTTTTTGGAAACCTGGTATAAAGATCTAAGATTAGCCTCTCTTATTCAATGTTTCTGACACGTGCATGGATATTGTTATGTCAGTTGAGATTCCACTCTGCTTGGCATACCTATGGTCACCAATGCAAATATAAGCTGATGCATACCAGGGCATGGATGCGAATTGCAAGATCTAGATTCCAATGCTGGTCCAAGTTTACTGCAATCCTTTCCACCGTGAGCTGGTTTTGGATTATCACATGATCTAGAGCGTGACTGTACACCTCCTCCACATGACACACTGCACTTTCCAAAATCAGACCACTTTGAATATCCTCCATTCACTACAAACATTGATTATCAAGTATCTTATGCATCTTTATAATGTGATCAAGTCCAATCATTGACGACAAACGAATAAATCAAGAGCTTAACTCTTGTTTATTTGACTTAGTACCTACACGTAATGACTTCTGTTATCAATCCACACATATTTGAATGATTCAAATTTCAGTTAAAAGCCGAAAGATCGAAACTTTTTTTTGTGATTTTTCTGGCTGTCTTACCAGCATTAGAAGTATCGTTAAGTTCAACTTCACAAAAATTTTCATCGTTGCAAAATGACTGAAAAATGGTCTAAAATATTGATCAAATTGTATGGGTTCTTCATGCACATAGCAACATCCAATGGGCGTTTCACCTCTCTCAAAAGTTATATGACATAATATTTCTAACAAAAACCAAAGATGTTCAGTCCAATGGAAAAAATGGGCAGTGGATATCTCTCACAAAAGAACAATCGCATTGTCTTCATTGATCTGTGTGAGGGGTCTTTATGATTTGAACAATATTTTAGGCCTTCTTTCAGTCATTTTGCAACTATGAAATTTTCTAAAATTGAATATACCTATAGTTCTAGTGCTCGTGAGACAGTGAGAATAATTACAAATATTCTTCAATCTTTATGCTTTGAAATAGAATTTGAATCATTCAGACCTGTGAAGAACTTTTGGTGCCAGTAATTTTCAAAAGTGGAAAGTATTTTGTGGCTCACCCTGTACATCGTCTCCCAGATAAATTCTTACAGCTTAGAGGAGTCATGACTTCGATTTTCCGGTTCTATTACTCATATATGGGATTAGTAGGTTCACATCAGCAGTAATGCTTACATTGAATACCTTGCTCATCGCCTGTTCATCATATATAATTGTATGTTATTGTATTTATTTACCTAGAGTCGGAGGTTTAGTCTAAATCGATCTCAGAAGTAGTTATTGATTGTAAACACAAAGAAGTCAAACTCAACAGAAATTGCTGCTTCGAACACTGCACCTCCTTTCTTCTCCAACAATGTCAAAAACTGGATCATGTTGCCAAAAAGTGCTCCAGGATTGTGTCTGAACTGCTTCTTCATTTGAAAAACGCTTGAAAGTTTTTTTTATTCAAAATATAGTAATGTTAACTTATTTTCGGATTTAGTATGTTAAAAAACACAAAATACTGTGTAAAATCAAATTTTCAAGGATTCCAATGTTCAAACTTAATATTCCAATCAATGTTAAACCAGCTTGATCTCAACAAGGTAAATTTCAGCCAACGAAATGAATTCAGTTTGCTGGATTGACCGATTAGAATGCATCATTTGACAGCCTCTTTTAGCTCTAACTGTTTTGATTGCCAATGAGAATGGGTATTAGAAACGACAAGAGACTGATTCTCCTGACATCAGCATGGCGTATATTTGACTAATTTTTCCACCTTTTCAATCACATCCTGTGATGTTATTGGATCTAATGTTCGTTCCAGATTCACTACATCCTGTAACATAAATTTCACTCACCATCTAGCGAAATGTTGGAGCTGTTTGACCACTGTCCAGCCTGGATAGATCCTTAACCCTGGCTAAACGAACAAACAGTGTTTTACCAATATTTTTTGCTTGAGAGTTAAACTTATTCAAAAACTTTTCCCAACTAACTGTGGATAATTCTGCTTGTCAGGCAATGACCTTTCGACAGAGACAAAGATGTTTTCTGCTTTTGCCTGTTTCGTTTTTCTGTGTTCAATTGTTACTGTGTTGTCAATTCTTTATGGTTTTGTTTTCGTTCGTTTTTCTTCAGAAATTAACAGTAAATTTTAAGTGCCATTCTTGGGGGCGGGGGGAACTGTCCCATTAGCTTGAAAAGTGTCCTTGAAGTGTTGTACTCACCCACGTTTAAGAAGCTCTCTATCTACCTGCCTCGCCAAATGGGGGAGAATATTGTTTGGCAAGCAAAGCTCAAATATCTGGTGAACACTGCCTGTTTGTTTGGCCATGGATCTATAACAATTTCATAATGTTACAGGAAAGAACACCTTGATACATTACGTTACCTGGGCAAGGATGGCTGTTGCAGGCTTTGGACTGAGAGCGATCTCCATTGCAGTTGTTTCCACCATTTTTGGGTGGTGGGTTGGTGCATGTGCGAGATCTTGATTGTGTGCCACCACCACAGGACTTAGAACATTTGCTGTAATCAGACCATTTGGAGAAGCCTCCATCAACTGCAAGGAATAAGGATTGAAGAACATAGTTCAAAATCAAAAGATGGTGATCTCATGTTTCTGAGGAGAGCTGGCTTATGATACGTTATGGTGAGTACTTAGACATTGATATTTTCATGTTGAATACTAATTCAGACAGAGAATTTAAATCCATACTCTTTTGACAGACAATGGTAAATCGTAGAAAAATCCCTGGTAAGTCGATAAAAAGGTCCGACCTTTAAAAAAGAGCTGGTCCTAGAATATCAAAGCAATGACATTTAAAACTATCTCATTTTATTCCAGATACTTCCAATTAGATTCAATGACTTACCCACCTTGTCTGAAGTACATTTCATCTACCTGCAGCGTTTATGGCAGCCACAGCACTTATCAAGAACTTTACGATAAATTGGTTTTAAAATCGTGTCCTTTCGTTAACTGTTTGGCTACTATTCTGAAAACATGAAAATGTGAAAGATTTTTACCTCTGCATTGGTATTTTACCGCCAAATACTTTTCCGTCATAAAGCAAGGATCTCCAAAAACGCTGTTCTTCGCATAAATTTGGCATTGTGATTTGCCTTGGCATGCTTTCCTCACTTCTGATTTGGACTTTGAGGACTTGCACTTTGTGTTCCATACATGACCATAGAATTTCCAGCAGTGTTTCTTGCCTTGTCTTCCATACATTGCAGAAGTGATGTCAATCCTTGCACCCATTTCATTGCAGCGAATTGACAGCTTCTTGTTCTCACAAACAACTTTTTCGCTGCAGTATGCAACTGGAGGAAAGAATTCCAAAGGATCAATGAATATTCAGGCCTGTGGCAGTAAGCTTCAAGTCATTGTGATTACAAGTTATTTTTGGGTCAAGTATAAGGAGATTCTTAAAATCGTTAAATCTGTACCCCTTGAAATTGTCAAAACGAGGTGTTTTGAAGCTTTTTAAATCTTTAGAAAAAACTCAAGTACTTTCCAAGTAGGAAAAAAATGAGAACAAAGAGAAATATCCAAGAGCTTCTAAATTTTTTGGCGATCTGAGCCTCTGAATTTCTTATAAGTGGTTTCTTACAAAGAAGATGCGCGCATAGAGCTATTATCGTTGCATTCGCCTGCTATCTGAAATAGGTGATGATGATGATGATGATGATGATAATGATGATGATGATGATGATGATGATGATGATGATGGTGATGATGATGATGATGATGATTATGATGACGATCATGATAATGATAGCGATGACAATTATGCTGATGATGATGATGATGATGATGATGATGATGATGATGATGATGATGATGATGATGATGATGATGATGATGATGATGATGATGATTATGATGACGATCATGATAATGATAGCGATGACAATTATGCTGATGATGATGATGATGATGATGATGATGATGATGATGATGATGATGATGATGATGATGATGATGATGATGATGATGATGATGATGATGATGATGATGATGGTGATGATGATGATGTTGGTGATTGATGATGGTGCAGTGCCATTCGATTACTTTGCAGTCTGCAGAAATGAAGACAGTCTCGGTTGCTAGTGGTTTACCACACAGCCTACTCCAGCAGCACTCAAGCCTTACGGGAAGTATTCTCAAAGGATCCATTTGATTTTCGTCTGTGATTTTCCCTTGTTGATCAATTACACAAAATTATGTATTAAAACTCTAGGCAAAAAATAGCTTTAAGAATATCAAATTGATAGTTATCTTACATTGGATAACTCCAGCAATGATGAAAAGCAACGCAACGATTGACTTCGCCATGGCTCAAGTGACCTGAAATATACATTAATTTCAGATTATTTGTTGAAAATGAAGGAAATCAACTGAGTCGCTCAGAAGAAGTTGCTATGATAGCATCATGCTCTATATGGAAGAGCCCACAAAGAAAGCGGCCTTCCACTTTTACATCACCTGGCAATGCACGCTGCAAGGATTTCTGGTATGACCTTTTTTCAGAATAAAAGAGTAATTTAAGAACGGGGGGGGGGGGGTAACTTGAGTCTTGGGATGACGGGGGCGTGCTACCCAACATTTTAGTAAAAGACCCACATCTAAGGATATTTTTATACTCACTTTTAAGGATTTTAGGGGAGCAAAGCTCGTTAAATTCCCAGGAATCAAGTTTCATTTCACTGTAAAGGTATATTAATGGAAGATGAGATTAGTACAAATCAATTCTCACTGCGAAGGCCATGGAAATCCAACGACGAAAATAATTATCTCCAAAAGTTTTTTACTGTTCAAAATCCTATACATTTTGAAACCCATGTTAAAACCCATAGGATTTTTGAGGTTCAAAACCCCTCCTTATGGATGGCACTTTCCCGTTGCTCTTCATATGGAAGTTAACACTCTGGGTTAGAGACACAATTTCGAATGATACCGGGTGAGTAGAAAAAAGCTGGCGTTTGAAAGGCTACTGCTCTCTTAGTTTATAAGCAATAATATTTTGCAATATCTTATTGAAAAGCTAGCATAGTCAAGTATTTTAAAAAATTTCTCTGGGTAAAATCGGTCATTTTGTTCAGATTCTGTATGCGATTTTCTAAATGAGCCCCTTGGAGAAACCTTAAAAAATATGCTAAAATTTCAAGTAAAAATCCCGAATCTGTTAACTTCACAGTGATGACTTTCAGCACGCTTTAGCACGTGGTTTCCTTTTGACGGGTTGAAAAGTCTTCTTATTATCCCATGAGGACAAAATACATGAACATATCCAAGAGTCATTATTGCTGGAAAGGAGAACAAAGGGAAATCTTACTTGGTGTTTTCATTCGTTATTGCGGTTTTTCCAAAGGGGCTTTCTATTTCGACGGGAAGGAACGGCTGATTAAGGCCGGGTAAATTACTGAACCTAAGTTGGCATATCGGTCATAAAGTAAGATGGTTCTCAATATCATTGCTTTGATATTCAGGGAGCAAATTACTGAACCTAAGTTGGCATATCGGTGATAAAGTAAGATAGTTCTCAATATCATTGCTTTGATATTCAGGGAGCAGATTTTTTTAAAACGCCATGTGTTTCTATTAGCTCACCTGGTAGAAAAGTCGTCTAGAGTCAAACTTTCCTCATCAGCTCAACTGCCACGGTATGTATCAAAATTTCTGCTCAGGCCAAATGGGATTTCAGATTGTCTGAAATTGCAACCCTACCCGCAAAAGACTCTGATTGACTGTTTCTTTTGAAAAAATGCTGAAATTACTCTGCTAAAGTGAATCATCATAAAGCTTCTCCACTCAAATACACTATTTTTTGGTGTGGTAATCAATCTTGGCAGGATACATGTTTGTTGAATTGAATTCTCTGGTTTGCATTATTTTTTAACAATGACAAAGCAAAATCCTATCAGGTTTACGTTCATGTTTGTTGAATTGAATTCTCTGGTTTGCATTATTTTTTAACAATAAAAAAGCAAAATCCTATCAGGTTTACGTTCATGTTTGTTGAATTGAATTCTCTGGTTTGCATTATTTTTTAACAATAACAAAGCAAAATCCTATCAGGTTTACGTTCATGTTTGTTGAATTGAATTCTCTGCTTTGCATTATTTTTTAACAATAACAAAGCAAAATCCTATCAGGTTTACGTTCATGTTTGTTGAATTGAATTCTCTGCTTTGCATAATTTTCTAACAATGACAAAGCAAAATCCTATCAGGTTTACGTTCATGTTTGTTGAATTGAATTCTCTGGTTTGCATTATTTTTTAACAATAACAAAGCAAAATCCTATCAGGTTTACGTTCATGTTTGTTGAATTGAATTCTCTGGTTTGCATTATTTTTTAACAATGACAAAGCAAAATCCTATCAGGTTTACGTTCATGTTTGTTGAATTGAATTCTCTGGTTTGCATTATTTTTTAACAATAACAAAGCAAAATCCTATCAGGTTTACGTTCATGTTTGTTGAATTGAATTCTCTGGTTTGCATTATTTTTTAACAATAACAAAGCAAAATCCTATCAGGTTTACGTTCATGTTTGTTGAATTGAATTATCTGGTTTGCATTATTTTTTAACAATGACAAAGCAAAATCCTATCAGGTTTACGTTCATGTTTGTTGAATTGAATTCTTTGCTTTGCATTATTTTTTAACAATGACAAAGCAAAATCCTATCAGGTTTACGTTCATGTTTGTCGAATTGAATTCTCTGGTTTGCATTATTTTATAACAATGACAAAGCAAAATCCTATCAGGTTTACGTTCATGTTTGTTGAATTGAATTCTCTGCTGTGCATTATTTTTTAACAATGACAAAGCAAAATCCTATCAGGTTTACGTTCATGTTTGTTGAATTGAATTCTCTGGTTTGCATTATTTTTTAACAATGACAAAGCAAAATCCTATCAGGTTTACGTTCATGTTTGTTGAATTGAATTCTCTGGTTTGCATTATTTTTTAACAATGACAAAGCAAAATCCTATCAGGTTTACGTTCATGTTTGTTGAATTGAATTCTCTGGTTTGCATTATTTTTTAACAATGACAAAGCAAAATCCTATCAGGTTTACGTTCATGTTTGTTGAATTGAATTATCTGCTTTGCATTATTTTCTAACAATAACAAAGCAAAATCCTATCAGGTTTACGTTCATGTTTGTTGAATTGAATTCTCTGGTTTGCATTATTTTCTAACAATGACAAAGAAAAATCCTATCAGGTTTACGTTCGTGTTTGTTGAATTGAATTCTCTGGTTTGCATTATTTTTTAACAATGACAAAGCAAAATCCTATCAGGTTTACGTTCATGTTTGTTGAATTGAATTCTCTGGTTTGCATCATTTTTTAACAATGACAAAGCAAAATCCTATCAGGTTTACGTTCGTGTTTGTTGAATTGAATTCTCTGGTTTGCATTATTTTTTAACAATGACAAAGCAAAATCCTATCAGGTTTACGTTCATGTTTGTTGAATTGAATTCTCTGGTTTGCATTATTTTTAACAATGACAAAGCAAAATCCTATCAGGTTTACGTTCATGTTTGTTGAATTGAATTCTCTGGTTTGCATCATTTTTTAACAATGACAAAGCAAAATCCTATCAGGTTTACGTTTACCCTGCGGTTAAAATGATATAACATTCAATCAGCTCTGCATGTTCATAAAATTGGGACAGGTGGACAGTCGTAGCATAACCTAGCAACGGCAGCTTTCGATCAAATATTTTTTTATTAACTTCATGAAAATCCAATTCATACTATTGCAAGCTTCTAAATTTGGTAGCACGATTTCTTGCTTTTTGTATGAAGGTAGTAAATAATCTCATCTGGGGGCAAATTTTGTCTTCATTGATTTGAACTCTCATGTCTTGTTACATATTTTGCTCGCCGTTATTTGCATGAAGGTTTATTCCCATGGAGCTGCATTTGCCGCTTGTAGGCAAAATGCTCGAGAATTTCTACGAAACATGTGCATTAAAGGGTCACTTTCATCCAGCATGCCGTGCACGTGCCGTCTCATTGTTTGCCTCTGTTGCCGCCATTTTCATGGTCCACGAAAATGGCGACGAACAAAGGCAAGCCAAGAGATGACACGTGCAAGGAATCCTGGATGAAAGAGACCATTTAAGATGAAAGCATCGCTGGCCTATAGATTTTTATGCTCCTCAGCAGCTCGTGAGACAAAGAAAAAACTAAACTCGTTGGACTCTCGCAGCGCATTATTTTGCTCTCTGTTTCCAATAGCCAATCAAAACTCAGTTTTCTTTGAAAGGACATATTCAATGCAATTATGTTGTTGTTGCCGCTGCTTATGTCAACCTTAGGTGTCTTCAAAAAGACACACCAAAGCAGGAAACTTTGCTCAAGGGAAATCCTTTGATTCTAAAGCGCAAGATGGTCTTGAGCATTCTCTGTTCGGGTGAAAAATACAGCTGCGTAGAAATAGGCTTTAATGTAGCACTGAGCTTTGGAGTCCGGAAAGAGACTCAAAAGAGAACTAGGGTGTATGCCTTTTATACTTTTACCACATTCCCCTTGGGTGTGAGGGCCTCTTCTTTAGCCTTTTTATAGCGGTTATTCCATGTTGCTATACAGATTCTAAGCTGCAATGTCAGCTAGGGCTGCAGGATGATTTATTTCATCATAAATGAGCTTTTCTAAAGCAGATCGGTAAGTTTCAGGAGATGGACTGCACAAGTGAGCTCCAGTTTCAAAGCAAATTTGCAAGATGAAATCCAAGCGTGGTGGAGACAAATACACATTGTACTTAGCCTGCGTTGGTAAGAATTTCTTAGAATCTTAAAATACAATAGCCTGGTGAAACGTATTCACTTCAATACTTCTGAAAACAAGTCATGAAGAGAAAGTATTCTCTTTTTAGTGGTACGCATTTTTGGAACAGTCTTAGTGCCTGGGGTCTAGCAAGCCCCCTCTTTCTATGCTTTCAATTGTAGATTATGAGTTACCAAGGCATAGCATTATTGACAGCTCTGTTTCGTGATTAGTGAATCCATCTTTAGCTTGTAACTTGTAAATCTGTATGCAGCCTCCTGAAAGCAACCTTGGCAGGCCGATTTGCCCTGTTTGAAGAATATATAGAAATGAAAATATTTTAGCAATAAATCAATCTAGACGCAGAAATCACCCAAACTCTTCAAATGGATAGATTAGCCGATACTAAGGTATACAGATGCAGTGTACACGTAGCCTTGGATTGATGCTCAAAAGGTAAGGCAAATCGAGACAGATTTATCGAGAATCATAGGTACCTCTTCAATAGCAAGATACCGCTCAATCCTTATGATATATCATTTTCCAGTAATAAAGCTGAGGATGAGATTCTTGAGCAAAGTATCTTGCTAAAGCTGCATATTCTTGGCAAGACGACCATCGAGTCTTTTTGCTGAACTCATGCACAGGTTTAGGCCTCGTTTACGCCCCACTGGTACGATTTTGAATCTGTATCTTAAGTGAAAAGGGTGAACCGCTCGCACACTTTGCTCCTCAGATTTGCATATATGGTTCATGGGCATACACCAGCTTGTATATTGTTGTAAATTATAATTTAATTAGTTATTTACTCATAAAGCTTTGATGTCCCTATAAGGGCAGACATTTCTGCAGTCGTGTGATTTCTGTGCAGAGGACGGTCATGGGTATTAGCGCAGTTTCCTTTGAAGTCATTGAAGTATGATTAGTATTACACGGAAAACAAAGGGACTGGATGAACGTATCTTATGGCGTTGAAGGACAAATGATAAAGCGAGTCTGGGACTCGTATTTATAGCAATATAATAGCTCTAACATTGCCACTTTTTGTGGTAGGTAGTTGATTTAATGTATACTAGAAAAGGGTAGTCTCATTCTGGCGCAGTGCAAGCGGTATTGAACTGCTACAACATATTAAAGACAAATGACGGAGGTATAAGGTGACTTAAATCAGGGGCCTCGGCAACCTAAATATAGTCTATTGTATTCCATTATATTTTATGATCTTGAGAGATTATCACAACAATTAGACAAATGATGGCAGGCGCATGTCTTTTGCTCAATTTTTAAACTAGACGCTATATATCCGTAATTCGTCTTTAATAGATCAAAGCTGCATCGAAACAGAGAAAATGTGATCTTAACTAGAACACATAAGCATTCTTGAATTTGAAATATGAGAGAAAACTGCATTAGTACACAACTGATCTTACCAACAAGAATATTCAAGCTAAATTGGCGGTAGAACTTGACGACTTGAAGAATCAAAACTGTTTGTCGTAAAATGCAACTGTTTTGGACGAAAAAACCTCACGACTAAAAAAGTTAAGACACTGTTTGAAAAATCGAGAGATTTCCCTTCTTTACAACTGTTTGATCAAAGTTTTCCCTTGAAATTCGATATATTTGTGTAGAATTAAAATAAATTACACCCAAGATGTGAAGTGAATGCTTTAAATGGAATCATCACCAGAAATGTGCGAAAACAAAATGCCTTATGAACCAAGTCTTGTGAAAAATTCTGGAACAAAATTTTAGTTTGAAACTTCCATCATTTAGAATTCAAGACTAAAAACATATTTCAGGAATTAACGCCCACACTAATAAACAAAACATATCCAAAATAGATAAAAATAACATCATTTGCTTACCTGTGACTTATGACCTTTTAGTAGCAGATGCTGACTGCAGAATGATTAACTGAGCAGTAGTAGCAAATATGTTTACAAAAGTTTTTAATCAGTTGTTGATTAAAAATTATCCCATGGATAGACAAATATTGATTAAAAACATATTTTTGATAAAAAATTCTTCTATTTTGATCTTGAATAACAATTCGAAACTTTTGAAAAGATTTGATGAAGTTTTCTCTGAATCCATAGTGATGGATAAACTTCTGCAGCTATGCATTTGAAATGACATAACAGCAAGAAAAGCTTCTCTGGATAAATTTAGTATTTTTTTACCTTCGAGAAAAAATTTTCCCTTGTTTCTTTCTGGTTTTTCACTTTATTTCGAAATTTTTCCTTTGAAAGTTTTTATTTTTGAACATTGTTTTCCATCTACATAAAAGCAATTTCTTAATTGTTTCATTATTTCTGATCATTCAGAACTTTTTCTTGGAGTTTTTTTATATTATCAGTTGTTTTCTTTTCTACAAGTATGTACATAGCATTTATTGATGCTCTTTTTTCTACATCAAATCTGAAGGAACCATTTGAAAAAGGAAAAATAGGAGAGGACTTGTGAAAACTTTTTCAGGGCGGCAAATAGATTCTATTCACAATGACTTCAATTCTTTTGCAACAAATCTTTCGCCGCGATGTTCTGTGGAGTTAAAAGCAAACGGCTAGCTCATATCTTTAAAAGAGTGAGTTTAAAATTCCATTCCATTTGTCTTTGAACTAAAGCGCTTGAAAAGTCAAGAAATTTTCTTTTGCTTCAATTTATTTTGCTGCTTTTGTTTTTGTCTTGTTCTCAACGGTCAAGCTAATTTGCATATCACGTCCTTACAGTAACTCGTCACTGCTCAGGTGATCTGGAGTAAGCTCACAACTTTACATTTTCGTATCTCAAACGACTATGGCTTGTTGAACCCCCTCCCCCCACCGCCAAGTTTCGTCTAACATACCTGCTAAATTTTTTCGGCTCATGTTTCACCCACTCACAACCAAGCTGTACAACGTGAGATCTGCAATTATTTGCTGTTCATGCGTTGTCGATACTCAACTGCAAAGATTATGCCAAGGAATATAGTGCGAGATTCCAATATGTGATATGGCTTTGACCAGAGACCAGAGAGCCTCTAGCTCTCAAACATCAAATTCAGCGAACATTTGAATTTAAAGAGAATCCAAACACAAACAAGTCTTTGACGAAAATAACCTTGCAAAAACCATAGGCCATGACACATGCCATACCATATTTGGGGAAATGATCAACGTCATCAGGAATTCAGATATCTGATAGGCTAGAATTTGACCGCAAGTGGATTGATCCAGTTTTTTATGCTGACATTCCCTTCAAATAAGGATGAAGCTTGGTTTTATTGTTCACAGATTACAAGTGACCCTATAAAAATGCTTTATCTTGAGATCTTTCAAATACAGGTCTAATGTAGTTTACCATATATACCAGACCCTCTCTAAAGCAACTGTGGCATTAACTTCGTTGCTAGTTTTGCTGCTAACTGTCTATTGGCAAGTGTCAGAGATACAGATAATTTTCTACTTCTTCAGATTTCCATTTCGTAATTTGGGCACATAACAAATGCAAAGCTATAGGCTATATATAAAGAATTTGGGTTTTCAAAACTATAGAACTTGCTCGTGCAGCTCCTTGTTCTTGAAGCTTGTTCTTGTCGCTTCATCATAGTTAACCATGCAGGACAGAGCAGAAACAGCTTGAAATGACGTCATCAATCAATCTGAAATAAAGAAATGTTTGAATCGATAAGCCTTTTGAAATGATAAATCAAGAGTTTGAGACTCAAGGAAGAAAATATCGAGTGTTGCTTAATTTTGGGATCTGTTGAAGGGAGCTAGGAGCGCTCAATGTTACAAGCTTTTGCGCATGCGTGCGCAGTTTCTGCTCTGTCACCTTGCAGTAATTTCAGCTATTCTCCAAAAGAGACTGGATCGAGCATTATTTTTGTACATTTTCATTCAAGACGTTGGATCGAGTGGCGTTAGACCTTTTATCGCTATTGTGCACGTTCGAGAATTCTTGAAACTGCATCAAAAAATCGTCCAATTCAGATTCTTTCTTGGAGTAGCTAAAAGGTCTATTGGCGGGCCTACTTATAAACTTAAATCACAGTTGTGTCACATGGCAACAGCAGCCTAACAAAGACGTACCTGAAACTGTGGTTTTTGAGGTGACTGATGATTTATCGACATGGAAAACATCTCAAAAATGTGTGCAGAAGACTTGCCAAAGATGTTCCTTCGAGTTTTATGCTGTGAGGAAGCTAGGTTCATTCTTGAGGTGGACTTGATCCATTCTTCAAGTAAAAAGCAGGTCCAGGCATGTAGTGGACACAAAACCACAATAGTCAGAGAAAAGCGTGCACACTAAAACATTCTGACTGAAAATGGATCAAGAGACCAAACTACGACAGAGTTATGGGCGAGATTCAAGGATATTCAACTTGATAATACTGATAATTGTGCTGGTAACTTTTGTTTTCGTGGCAGTACATGAAAATCGACTTGGCACGTTGAAGGCTGAAATGGTGCGGATGAAACATAGCTACGAAAGAGATCTACAAAATCTAGGCCGTGAACTTGCTGATTTCAAACGAATATATTCACCGAGTACGTAATTTAAACTCTCTTATTAACCTTCTAAACGATATCTTTTGATATCCTTACGAAGCATGTTTAGCACAGCACATGATTCAACAGAATGCTGCTGCTATTATGTATACATAATAAGATGCGGAAGATTTTTTCAATTCTGTGATATGGTGAAAGTAACTCTGAGTTGTTAACGGTGTCTTGAGCAGTGTGGATGGCCAAAAGCAATGACTGGGACAGTTGTTGTCGCTGTTGCTCTCTCGGCTGCGTTCTGATTGTTCATCACTCCTGTCCCAGCGTGACATCCAATGTGAAACAAGCAGGCATGTAGGAAGTGGGGGCTAGGCAGTGCTCAATCAAGCTCTCCTCAATGACTTTAAAAACATAGTGATACGGAACACGTATTAAGCTTGGTTTTCATTAAATCGTAATTCATCGCCGATCATTGTCTTAGAGCATTGCCGATCATCGCCGATGCTGCAAGACAATGATCGGCGATGAATTACGATTTAATGAAAACCAGGCTTTAATCAAATGTACTGGTCTCTATTGTTTTAAGAACAATTGCTTCACAATAAGCAGTCGCTCCTTGCGGCCCTGGAAGCCAGCTCAAGTATTTATCTGTAATATGATTTATATGCAGTATTTTGCAATCGGAAATGTGACTGTGGCTGTGGTCACACTAGAATCCCATCCCGTTATAATCTGAATTGTTTCACTTTCTTGAAATTTATCTTTAACGTCGGAAAGTACGGCGTTATAACGATACGAAGATACCCGGTCACACTGTGCCCGTCACCTCTTTTGCAAAGCTGCCGGTGCGGTGTTGTGGCTAACTATTTTGGTGCGAAAGTAATTGTTTTGGATTATCATGATTGGTAAATCATGATTTTTTCTTAAACAACGCTGTACTTTAGGTCACAGCCTTGTTTATCCCGTTGTTTTGGACACTATGGCTTTTTCTAAAGACCCCTGCCCCAAGAACGAAACGTTGTAACAATGTTGTATGTGAACAGGAAGAGCGGTAACATACAACAGCTTATAAGCCCGTTGTTTCGTAAAGAAACAACGGGATAAACCACCTAGTGTGACCGCAGCCAGTATTTTAGGTTTATTATCTTAATGTATAGTCCAGGGGTAGTCATGATCTTCTGATAATGTTCTTGTAGATGTGGTAGCTCGTATGTAGTGTCCTAGGTAACTTGTTATTGTAAATATCATTTGGTATACTTTGTAATTTCCATTATGAAATATGCGAAGATAGATTTTGCGTCAGTCAATTTTTACAGTAAATAACGAAGCTTATAATCATTTCCTATCCATTTTACAGTCATCAGATGGAAGAGGCACAATCGAGCATCACGAAGCTTGCGGATCAAAGAGGACCCACTCACAACTCTTGAAAACATGTTCAAGATGCTTGAAGCATACAAAACAAAAATTCTTGTTGGCTTGGCGACTATCAACAAAGGGGCTTGTAACCGAAGTATTACATGCACTGGCATGAGAGGGAGGCGTGGAAAACCTGGCCCGAAAGGTCCTAAAGGTGACAAGGGTGAGAAGGGACTGTCTGGTATTCAAGGACCACAAGGCAAGCGAGGAGAAAAGGGACAGAAAGGGGCACAAGGTCTCCCTGGGCGATCCATAGAGAAACCAAAGATAATATCAAGGCCTACTAATCTAACTGTAAAAGAAGGAACATCTGCCACATTCTATTGCCAGGCAGCAGGTTACCCAATGCCTGACTTAAAGTGGATTCTTAATGGAAAGGCAATAGAGGAAAATGGGAATAGAATCAAAGTCATTCAAAATACAGGCCTGCAAATTGGTGATTTGAGGGAGAGCGACGCTGGAGAAGTGACATGTTTAGCTGAAAGTGTCCTTGGAAAAGACAACTCAAATGCAAGACTAAATGTGCTAAGTATGTGCATTCTAATTTTCGTTTTATTCAAAACAATGCTGTAAATTGATAAAGCAAAAGCAACTGCAAAGTCATGTCAATGTGCATAGTATCAAGGTTATGGTCCATAATCACATACACAATGTACTAAACTCTCTTAAGAAAAATAGAGAGTCTGGTACCCATTTTCCATTCGAGAGAGTCTGGTACCCAGGGTAATACTCACGGTGAGCAAAAAAATTTTTCAAAGTCTTCTGAAGAAAAAGAATGAAATCTTTATTCCATGCATGAAAACTTCCCAAATATACGGATATTTGTGCTATCGAATCTTCAGCTCTGATTTTTCAATAATTTGCTACATAATTTCATTTAAAATACAATGACTTTTGCACACTTTATTCTAAGCTCCATTTAGAGGTGAGTGGCCGAGCAGCTTATGTAATAGTCCTGCCCGGCGCATTAGGACCATACATTTAATAAAAAATAACACAAGTCTCGGAGAATCTTCATAATCATTTCATCAATAATTTCGTATACAAAACATTTGTCGTGTTCGCAGTTTCTCTCGAAGCGTCTGACTTCTCCTCGCTTTAACTCTCACATCAATCGTCTGACTCCTCACACTTCAAATCGGGGGGTCGCGTTTAAACAATTTATACATTCAGTAATTCTTAGATGTCCACACTCTCCCCCAATTGAAGAAATGTTGTCTTCAACATTAACATGAATCGGTATAAATGCAGTCAATCTCTTTTTCGATATTCCAGTAACAATCAGTTCAATGTTCATCTCAGCTGGATTGCGCGCGAAATCCACCTCAATTCAGTTCACAGCATTTAATACACGATAGTTCGATCGTAGCAAATTGCATACGCAGACTGGAACAATATTCCAATATAAATATAACGAAGTTCTTCCGATTTTCAAAATGCGATAATATAATGCGACTTCAGTCTATAGCGACGTTAGTCTAAGGTCTGTGAAGAAATGTGTAAAACGAGTTCCGATTCAATAACGACGAGTCCTTTCTCAACAAAACATGTGTGTCAAATGAGTATCTTCTTAATAGATTAATGGTCTAACGTTCGCTTGCGGGTACCATTGCATCGGGTAAAACATAGGTCGCACAACTATCTGTCTCATATATTGTTGTGGTACAAACGACGTTGCAAAAGGGTTAAGTCTGTGACCATTAGGCTTCATCGCGGGGTTAACTCCTGGATAAACATGATTTACGGCGTATTGTTGCTGTAGTTGAGGATTACCTAACTCGTTGTAAGTGAGACGCATAGGCGGTTGACGATTTCTAGTTGGTCTCTCATTTTGATGTTCTTGAACTTGTTCGCCGATACTACTGAATTGATCAGATGATGAGACGATTCCCTCGGACACTTGATCATGTTCGGGCGGTAACAGGCTATTTAAGCTTTGTTCAGATATTTCATCTGCAATGCTTCTGTCACCAGCATCAACATTCTCGTGTACGTACTGATCTTGTTCTTGTCTAGTTGACTCTTGAATCGATTCATCTGCATCAGGCATTCCAATTCTTTCTTCGAACCGTTGAAGATCTCTTGGATTAAACTGAGGTACGTCTTCTTCTGAATCGTATTCACTATCATATTGTGATGGCTCTGCTTGCTTGAAGTCAGCTTTTCTTTGTACTCTCCTGTTTTCGTTGTTGCGATGAACAGTACCAGCTTGATGGGTTTCTTCCATCTCTAGATAATCACACGGTAATAAAAGTGTACGATGAAGTACTCTTGTCCTACCATCTCCTTTCTCCGGTTTAATCTCGTAGACTGGGCTATCTTCACCAATCCGACGTATAACTGAATGAATTTTATCTTCCCAATACGAACGAATTTTACCAGGTCCTCCTCGTTCTGATAGATTTCTGACCAATACCCTGTCTCCGGCTGCCAAGGTTGATGTTTTAATCTTCTTATCGTGTTGCTTCTTATAATTACTCGCAGCTTTTCCATTGTGTTTCATGACAAGGTCATATGCTTCTTGCATGGCAGATTTCCATTGGTCAACGTATCCTTTGTAATTCTTTGTTTCAGTTGATCTTTGTGTTTGAAATATCAAATCGATTGGGAGTCTGGGACTTCGGCCAAACAGCAAGTGAAAGGGCGAGTACCCTGTAGCTTCGTGCGGTGCACAGTTATAAGCGTGAACTATTTTTGGCAAATGATCCTTCCATTTTGATTTAAATCCCTCTGGTAGCATTCTGAGCATGCCTAGCAGCGTTCTATTGAACCTCTCTGCTTTGCCATTTCCCTGCGGGTGGTACGGCGTTGTCCTTGACTTATTCATACGACATAAATGCTCTAATTGATCAAATAATTGATTCTGGAATTCTCCTCCCTGGTCATGGTGTATCCTCTCCGCAAATCCAAAACGCATAAAAAAGTCATTAAACAATCTTTCGGCAGCTGTCTTGGCTGATTTGTCACGAGTAGGATATGCTTGCGCGTAGCGTGTAAAGTGATCAACAACAACCAATATATACTCATAACCTCCCGAGGACCTTTCCAAATGCATGAAGTCAATTGAGATTAGCTCGAATGGTGCAGAGGTAATGATGGGTTTCAACGGTTCTCTTTGATGCATAACGGGTTTCTTTTGTTTGATGCAGCGGCATTTCTTGTTGACATAAAATTCAATATCTCTCTGCATATGAGGCCAGAAAAATCTGTCTCTTGTAAGTAGTAGAACCTTTTCTGCTCCAACATGTCCCATTTCATCATGAAGCTCATGGAGAACCATTGACTGAAGGCTCTTTGGTAAAATAATTTGAGTTTTGTTTCCGCATTTGCGTCGAAGAAGTCCATCTTTATCGATAAACAGTTTTGACCAGTCATATATCAAACGCTTTGTTGTGTGACTTTGAGGGCGTATCACGTCAGGCGGTGGTTTAGCATCATTTCTCTTCCATCTTAATACTGCAGCTATATCAGAATCTTCCATTTGATGCTTTAACATATCAATCTTATTTGAATCATTCTTTTGATCGGAGTTGTTCTTTTCAGCCTCGAGTTCTGTTACTGAGTTTACTCTGCCCATAGCTGTCATCCAGTTGACACTTTGATCATAACATTGCATTGATTGAACTGTAGCATGAATTATATCGTTGTTGGCTTCTTCAGTACATTCTCGTATCAGTTCATCGATTTCTAGCGGCATTCTACTCAGTCCATCAGCATCTCCGTTCTTTTTACCAGGGCGATAGTGTATTGTAAAGTTATAATCGGCAAGTTCTCCCACCCATCGAATACCAGTGGCATTTAGTTTTGCTGTCGACATCACATACGTGAGAGGGTTGTTGTCTGTATAAACCCGAAACGAAGGTGCATAGTACAGGTAGTCCTTGAATTGCTCGGTTACTGACCACTTTAGGGCAAGAAATTCAAGCTTGCCTGAGTGAAGATGATACCTCTTCTCAGAAGATGATAAAGTTCTAGAGGCATAGGCAATGACTCGCAACTTCCCTTGTTGTCGTTGATAAAGTACTGCACCCAACCCCTCTTGTGATGCATCCGTGTGCAAGATGTATGGCTTCTGGGGGTCTGGATAAGCAAGTAATGGTGGTTTGATAAGCAAATCAACAATACACTCGAGAGCGTTCTGGCATTCTTCTGTCCACTTGATCTCTGCATTTGAGTGTAACTGTCCATTGCTGGTCTTCATTTTAACATTGCTTTCAGTGGGTGCAACAAGTAGATCATACAATGGTTTTGCATTTTGTGCAAATGATGGAATACTACGGCGGTAGTAGGACAATAGTCCAAGCATTTTCCGGACATCACCAACTGTCCTTGGTGCACGATTTAATAAATTTGTGACAGCATTAACATTACTTTCATCCATCTTATAGCCATCTGCACTCACGACTCTACCGAGGAACTTTACTTCTTTCATAAACAATTCACATTTCGGACCTTTCAGTTTGATGCCATGTTCTCTGAGCCGTCTTAACACAGCTGTTACATGTCGTACGTGCTCATCAAAGGTTTTGCTGAAGATAATCAGATCGTCAAGATATGGGATAACTATCTGGTCGCGCAAATCACGTAATATGTCCTCCATATGCCGTTGAAATGCAGCAGGAGCGTTCATCAAGCCAAACGGTATCCTGTTCCATTCAAATAGACCCCAAGGCGTGATGAAAGCAGTAAGGTTGCGATGCTCTGGCTTGATAAACCCTTGGTGGTAGGCCTTGCCTTGGTCAAGGACAGTGAACCATTGGCTACCACCAAGGTTATCTAATGTCTCCTGGATTCGTGGTAATGGGTGACGGTCCTTGATAGTCTTGCTGTTTAATCCACGATAATCCACGCACAGGCGAAGGGTTCCATCTTTCTTTCTCACGCATACTACTAGTGAAGACCAAGCTGACTTTGATTGTCTGATAAATTGTTTATTGAGTAGATCCTCAATATACGCTTTAACTTCACCATATAATGGCCTTGGAACCGCTACATAGTTCTTCTGTACTGGTCTTTTGTCATCCAAGTTTATTTCCATTTCAAGTCCACTTGCGATGCCTATGTCTGAACTATTTGCAGCGAATGACTCTGACTCTTCTTGAAGCATGCTCATCACAACAGTCTTTTGTTCTTCAGATAATTCACCAAGTTTAACATTTGGTACAAAGTTCTTTTCCTTCTCATGATGAGAGACTCGTTGATCAGTTGTCTTCGAATTTGTGCTGTCTTGTGTCTTTTCATCTCTGCTTTCTATTGGTGTGACAGACTGTATTAGCTGCACTCGTCCTAGCACCGTTCTATTTCTGAGGTGAATATCATGATCCGTAGAATTTTCTATGCTAATTTGAAGTCTCTGGGTTGTGCCGCTCTTCAAGGAAACAAGTGTTTCAGTTGTCCGAAGTCCATCAGGTAGATTTTGGTTGAGCTCTGGTTCAAACATTGCAAGCATCGAATTTGGAACAAAACCTCCATTTCCACGACAGGGAACTAAGACAGAACTTTGTTTGGGAATCATTATGTCCTTTTTGTTTGTCTTGACTGTGCAGACATAATCTTTCTCTGTGCATTCTTTTATGATGTTGACAAATGCTTGACTTTGTCCATCTTTCAGAGTTGGAAAACTGGTTTCTATCTCTTTTAGTAGGTCTCGATTATCAGCTTCTATTGTCCCACTTTTACTACGGGTAAGTTCGCATATGACATTAAACCCAATTATTGGAACATCAATTGCTCCTTTTGTTACTAAAAATGGTACAAGGACACATCTTTTCTCAGGAATGTCAGACATTAACTCAAGCTTCAGTTCAATCCATCCGTCATATGGTATTGAGGTTCCATTTGCTGCAACTAATGTTACATTGCCTTCTTTTTGTATAAGTTCTTCTATCTTTCTAATTGGCTTATTTGGGAAATATCGTTGTGCTTGCTCCATTGAAATGACAGAGACTTGGGCACCAGTGTCCCACAACCCTTGCATCTTTAGGCCTTCAAGTTTTATATGCACAGTGCATTTTTCACCAACCAGTTTTGCAATAGACATATGCTGTTGTGGAGTGGCATGAGAAACAAACATGGTCTTTTGGTCTGCTATAGTACCATTTTGTGAAGATAGACTAACAATAGCTTTGCAAATTATTTTATGCTCTGGCCAGTGATGAGATTGGCAGTTTTTCCCACAATATTTAACAACATTACAAGATGAACAAAGCAGCAAACTGTTCTTTTCTTGTCTACAAAATGTACAACATTGGGACTTCCTGGCTTGTTTAGGGTCTACGCCTTGTCCCATCGGCGCAGCCCCTTCCCGTTTCCCTGACCTTGTCTTTGATCAGCTTGACGTTTTAGGCAATCTCTGGCAAAGTGATTTTCTCCCATGCAGTAATTGCAATGCCTGCATGAAGATTCCTTCCCATTTTCAACACAATTCTTACAAGCACGGGATGTTCCTCTCGTTTCACTCTGTTGTCCCTTGGTCCATCTGTAACTGTTGTCTTGTCTGGAAATTTCCTCTTGTTGGTTGGTGGATTTACTGGTTGACTTCTTGGCTTCAGAAATTTCTTCTTGTAGTGCCTTGATTTTAACTTGCATTGCTTCAACCGTTGCAAGGATATTAGCTTCTGCCCCTCTGGTAGCACTGTAACTTTTACCCTGTGGAGTATCTTTGCTTTCGGCCTCCTCAGCTGATACAGACTTGACTTGAATACTGTTATTCTTCTTGCCAATCCTTGCTTGTCTCTCTGCCTCTGCGGAGGAGATAGCACTCATTTGCTGTATAAGCTCCTCATCTGAAATGCTTTCTTTATGTAAGAGGGGTCGCAACTTTGCAAGAATATTATCATCTCTGAGTCCTGTTTCCAGTGATCTCAAGAACATTCCTTGTACAAGAATAGGATCATATCTTAAATACGCATCTGCTTCTTGGCTTGCAAACAGGATCTTTTGCCTTAAATCCAAACATCGTAACAGGAAGGCTTCTGGGGTTTCCTTTTGCCCTTGAAAAATTGTTGCCAGTTCTTGATACAATTGCGTCCCACTTTTCTCTTTGTAATGAGATATCAGAATCTGACGAAGGCGCGGCAGTGTGAGATCTCTAACTGTCTCCACATAGCTCCTGAGTTGCATTCCGGGCTTCATCGCCTTTATCACAGCCTCTACGACTTCCTTGTCTGTGTATCCTTTTTCTATGGCACCTTCAATTTGCCTTGAAAGGGATACAAAACTCAGTTGATCTCCTTTTCCTTGCTCATTTATCTGCCCATAAATTTTAAATTCACGGCGAAATAGAGAATTTACATTTGATTGCTCGATGGGTGTCCATGTTTTTCCGACTTCCGGGTTTACATTGGGTGTCCATCTTTTCCCCATTCCTGGGCTTACATGAGGCTGATTAGTGGGTGTCCATCTTTGCTCTTTTGATAACTTTGCCTTAGAATTCCCAATTATATCCCTTTGACTTGGGCCCCCTTCTGCTCCATGGAGAACATCTTGGATCTCTTGTAACTGATTGTCAAGGAGTAACTCAAATTTCTGGCGAATTTGCACAATCCTTTCATTGACATCTTCTTGTTGTTTCCGGGATCTAGGGTCTTCCATTTCCAAGTTCCGGTGTCCATTCCCTGTTTCCCGGTCTACTGGTTTACCTGGTATGAATCCTGAGGTTCCTGGCTCCTGATCCACTATTCCGGTCCGCAAAATATCATCAATCTCAGATCCCGTTCCTCCACGACCACTTCCATTCTGCAAATCATCACTTCCGTCTTCACTTTGATCTTCGTGATCATCCCCCCGTTTAAAGAATCCCAGCCATTCATTCAAGTTCTTCACATTTTCCGCTTCAGTGTTTTGATCGAGGGAAGCCCCTACACAGTCACGAATTTCTTTGAGCAATTTTCGCTTGTTTAAATTGTCAGTTTGGGCTGTATCAAGTCCAATATGGCTAGAAAAATCACGCAAAGTCTGTTGATCTGTGCTAAACAGCAACAGATCCAGGGCTTCATACGTTTCCTCAACCATATCGACAGCGAACTCAGGCCTCCCAAATCACAAAATAAACACGATCAAAATGTTCTCGAGATGGCTGATCTAATCATCAAGACTAACGGGCAAGAATACACAAGAATCGAGAATTCAACGAAAAAACAACACACATTTCATTGCGGAAGTATCATGAAAGTAATCGAATTGAATTGAGGAAATTCAACAACGAATTGAGGAAATTCGACAAAAGAAGGTATTTTGACTGACATACCACACAGCAACGTTGCAAACCTTTCTCCCCTCGGCTTCGAAACTCGTTGGGCGCCAAGAAATGTAATAGTCCTGCCCGGCGCATTAGGACCATACATTTAATAAAAAATAACACAAGTCTCGGAGAATCTTCATAATCATTTCATCAATAATTTCGTATACAAAACATTTGTCGTGTTCGCAGTTTCTCTCGAAGCGTCTGACTTCTCCTCGCTTTAACTCTCACATCAATCGTCTGACTCCTCACACTTCAAATCGGGGGGTCGCGTTTAAACAATTTATACATTCAGTAATTCTTAGATGTCCACACTTATACGATATCCTTTTGGTAACCGAAGTTATGCTCGGTCGTGTGAGACCAAACTCCGGGTGGGTGACTTCTGGGAGGCCTGAAAATGCAACTTATTCCGTCGTCTTTAAGGAGGGACGTTAAGATGGGGGCCGGATGCTAAGCTGCATGCATAGTAGAGATAAATAGACCTCTACACGAAGTGAAGGTCAATTCGAGGTGAAGTCTGCGTTCCCAAAAGGAAGTAAATTTCATTGCTGCAAACAATTTCATTGCTGTTTCCAAAACTAAACACTGTTAATGAATTTGAGGGTGTCATCGTAAGAGATGCACCCCGTTGGGTGACTCTAAAACAAGGCAAAACCGGCAAGTCAGCATTTTATTTCGATAGAGAGCTGCGACTTTGTGTAAAGGTCTATAGAATCAAATGGAGTTGGCAAGCTAAAGTATCCATCTGAGATAGCATTCTTTTGCTCATGATACATCTTATTCTATCATTAGCATTGCCCACTATCATTGTAAAGCCAAAACAAATAGCTACTCATGAGGGAAAGGATATCAATGTGGTCTGCAGTGCTACGGGAAACCCGAAGCCATCTATTAAATGGAGACGAGTGATAAAGAAATTGCCTGCAAATGCACATGTGGAAAAAAATGGAACTCTAGTATTGAAAAATCTGCAGAAAGTTGACGGAGGTTTATACCAATGCATTGCAGCAAATACAGTTGGAAAAGCAGATGATTCAGCGACTGTTGTCGTACAAGGTGATGAAAATTGTTTGGCTTGCAAGGGCGTTAGATTTGTTGCTAACTCAAGTCTCAACCATCTTGGTAATGGTTTTACCAGTGAATATTTCTTATAACATTAATTGACCTATTCTGCTGGTGCATGCTAGCGCCCGTCGAAATGAGATGGTGTGATGGTATCATGGTACACAGTGTGCTTAAATCTATTTTCATTCCTCTTAGATTGTTGTTAAAGAAACTGTTAATTGCCGTTTGTAGCAAGAGCCAGACAATGTCGTGTCTATTTTTGTAAACATTTCTATAAACCAGAACAAATCTCCTCACTCTCCGATTAATCTTTTAAAGGGTTTGTGCAAGGCTAGAAACCTGCATTTGCACAGAGCAGAAAAATCTAAAACTAGCCCATTGAAATCGATGGCCCACACGTGTTGGGAATAATTGATAGCAAAAGAAACAGTGCTGTGTTTGTGCATTTTCTTTGTTCTATTATGGAGAAGCCTATTTACCATTGCACACTCCCTTTAAGGACAGTGATGCATGATACATTGTATATCTATATCTATATGGTGTCTCAAAAAACATATGGATTTGGTTGGCTCCAACAATGTGAATTTAGCTTGAAGCAATGGCTAATCACGCTCTAAATGTCCTTGAACATAGTACTTTGCTTGTTTGTTTTGATGCTTTGAGAGCAGAGATGTTTATCTTGACAGCTTAAAGGACAAGTGCGGGGTTGGTATAATTGTCGGTATTATGAAGGATTACGTTGTTGTGAATGGTGTGTAATACATTTTTCCATCGTCTTCTCCTTTATCTCTGCAAAACTGCGTGTTTCAATCTGCAAAATGTGCGAAATGACGTCATAATTTATGACATCATTTCGCACACTTCACTTTCGACCTGAACGAGGCTGCAATTGTGTTGATGCTCACAACACTCCAAAAATAGATGGAGATGACCAAAGATGACGAAGGCAACCGGCAAGATGGGTTTGTTGGCTACGACTTTGAGTTTGAGCATTTTCGTTCCACTTGCGTGTAAGACGTTTTCCTGTAAAAAACCTTGAAGATTTTCGGACGTGACAATATAGCTTCTAAGCCGACGCTAAACTCCTTATCGCGCAATCATACAAAATGGCGACGTTTGGCCTAACTTACGACTAACATTATGCGAAGTTGCAGCTGGTAGAGATCCCAAAACTCGGAGAGAATTCTCAATTGGTGTTCAGCAGTTGGCAAGGTTGCTTTTTGACACAAATCTTATAAGGCCCGGACTTGTCCTTAAGTTGCACTAACCTCCGAATCAAAGCTTTGGAATTTGGCCTGAGCAAATACTTGAAGGCAGATCGAACAAATCAAGGATAGTGTTGATAAAATTCAAACAATGATAAATCATACTACATTCTGTTAGCTATAAGTCATTTATTGCGCAATTCCTTTTTAATTTTCTTTTATCTCACTTTTGATTTTCGTATGCTTCGAGAATTTGCTGAGTACAAAGCGGATAAATTCTTGTTTGGACATGGATACAAGTTAAAACTTTCAAGATCGTTATCTCTGCTCTCAAAGCATCAATACCAACAAGCGAAGTACCTATGTTGAAGTTAACTATCGAGGGACATTTGAAAGAGATTAGTTATTGATTAAAGCTAAATTCACATATCTAATATCAATTAAACTCATAACAAATGAATAAAATATTAGCAATTGCGCTACGAACAGAGCTTTGTGGTATACGACGTTTCGGGCTTAAACCCATTATAATTAAACTTGATAATGGGTTTAAGCCCGAAACGTCGTATACCACAAAGCTCTGCTCGTAGCGCAATTACTAATATTTTATTCTTGTGTTTATCAATGTAACATTGTGCAACACGCATAAAAGAAGTTTGTTTGTGCATTAATTAAACTCGTATACTTTTTGAGATATTTGGTAGAGTATGCTGGCTTTTGCAAAAAAGACTCTCCTCATTCGTAGAAAAGAGAATATATCTATGCTGGGTGTCCCTTGTTATATCTTTGATGGTCTGGTGAGACATAAATAAACGAGTGGCCATTGCAAGCAACAAAACACAACTCCATTCACTATGTACACAACAACAACTACAATATCAGCGAGGTTATACGGTCACATGACTATTTGCAATGTTACATCCCTTGGAAACCTTTTCTCCTCGTTTACTAAGGCAAAGTATGATTTTGTGTATGCATTTCAAGATATTTTACAGACCATAACTTTGACAGCTGACCTCTGTCAGAATATCGAGTGAATATTTTTCAAGAGCCTTGAAAATACCCCACCTTTTCCGTTGCCAATACTTGCCAAGCAGTACTCTTTCGATTTGATTTTGTTTATTTTTGAATTCTTAGATGCAAAGTATGAAAACTGTCAAGCACTCTTAGCAGCTGGGAAAATTGCGAGCGGGAAATACACGATATGGATTAATGGAATAACACCAACTGAAGTTTTCTGTGATATGGTAACGGATGGAGGAGGGTGGATTGTCATCCAAAGAAGACGTGATGCAACCACTGATTTCTATCGAGGCTGGACTGAATATAAAAGAGGCTTTGGTTCTATCACTGGGAATTTCTGGCTCGGAAATGAATTGATTCATAAGCTTACAACAAGGGGGGTTACACTTCGTGTTGAGCTTACAGAGAACAATGCTAAACATGCATTTGCAAAATACAGCCATTTCAAGGTTGGAAGCGAAGCAAACAACTATAAGCTTGGGGTATCAGGATATTCAGGAAATGCAGGTAACTCTTTGTCCTATCATAATGGTATGCGATTCACGACGAAAGACAGGGACAATGATAACAATGGAAGCAACTGTGCTGTTACCTGCAAAGCTGCTTGGTGGTACAACAGCTGCTATTCTTCAAGTCTCAATGGATTTTATCCGGGGACAGGACAAGGAAAGTATACTATGATATCTTGGTATGAGCTAAGCAAAAAATACGACTCTATTGCATTTTCTGAAATGAAAATACGTTAAAGGAGGAGAAATGCAATTGTTTCGATACATTTCCATAAGGAATTCAGTAGATTCTTTATTTGCCTATGCCTGGTGAATCGACAAAACGTCCGTAGTTTGAACGGCTGCTGATTCCTGAACATACACGCAATAGCACAGGTTTCAAATCTTTGAAAAGCTGGATGTAAAATTCAATGACCTATTTCTTTGAACTGAACGGCTTCAAAGAAACTTGAACTATTTTATAGTAAATCTGCTGTTGGACTTTTCTGAAATCTTCAATGTTTTCAGAATTACAGTTTTATCCTATTTTCTTTAAGACTTCAAGACAATTTTTGAAAAAAACTTTGAAACAAAAGAAACAACTATCGTAATTTCTAAACCCGTTGACGAAAGATAATTTTCAAGAAAACCATAGTGTATGGATGTCTTACAATAGGGTATCAAGCAAAACTCTTTTACTCTTCTGATTTGTGACATAGAAATTTGATGACGCAACATTATAAATTGAGCTGAAATATAGAAAAGGCTGTAATTTCGACAAATAATCAAGGTTTCTGAAAATTCCAACGGCAGAATCATTGAAAAGTGACTAAAGTGCCCTTCGAGTCATTCAGTTTAAAGAAATAGGTCATTGAGTTTTACACCCGCCTTTTTTTCGTAATTTTAAAGATTTGGAACCTATGCTATAAGCAATATTTTGCAACATCTGATTGTATGTCCAATTATCAAGCAACCATGTTC
The DNA here is from genome assembly GCA_964019985.1 of Aurelia sp. 4 Dawson et al 2005. Taxonomy (NCBI): domain Eukaryota; kingdom Metazoa; phylum Cnidaria; class Scyphozoa; order Semaeostomeae; family Ulmaridae; genus Aurelia; species Aurelia sp. 4 Dawson et al 2005. Next base: position 6,527,835 of record OZ026493.1, on the reverse strand, counting down.
AATTAACGTAAGAACTTTTACTGGCTGAAATTGGTCACCCCATTCAGATTTCTCAAAGAATTTATGAACGAAACCCTTCAGAGAAAACCTCAGAGAATGTGTTAAATCACGAGCAAGCTTCCTCAAGCTGTTTTCCTTACGGGAGTGCTGGCGTGCCGGGCATGCCACTGTGATCCAGAGCATCGAATTTAACTAAAATTTGAAGTTTTCGATTCCTTTTGATTTTGCGCTCGAGACATGCACTATAACCTAGGGGTTCATGTGCTGCAAAAATTTTCAAGATCAGTCAACCGAAAGCGAAGACATTGATTTTTGAAGTTGGGCCTAAATCAGATCTATGTTTACATGACCGGAAGAGGCATGGCGCTGTTTTGATAGCAAATTACAATTCCTTGTATCTAGGCTCAGAATTCACCGATCCTTTTCATTTTAGTCTCATTCTGATCCTCTAAATGTGTGCTTTGAGGCAATGTAAAGCATGCTAAAATATTTTGCCTTTTTATGACCATTTCTAGAGCATTTCACAATGGTACTTTTCTGAAAGTTTCTTGTCTTCAAAAATCAATTGTAAAATTAAAAGCTGAAGACAAAAGATGTTTCGCTATGCTCTTCAAAATAATTTCAACAATTAGAAACACCTTTCTAACAAGTTTCTATCAAAGGGCTGGTGCCAGTTCAAACCCAAAAATTTTTTATGACTATTTTCATTTCACAAGTCTTGAATCTGAGTTCTAAGATTTTTGCATGTAATAACCACTAAACTTTAACAGACTTCCAGTTAAGGGACTAAAGGTGATCAGGCCTTACCTAAATGTTAAAACAATATAATTACTAACATTTGAAACACTTTGCAGGGCTTTATTTGATAAATTTTTGCAAAATTTAAAATTTATGAATTATTTTATGGACAAATGGCTGAAAAATACCATTTTGGCCTTTAAACTGCTTGATTCGAGGGTTTAGCAGGCTTAAAGGACAAATAAATGGTCTTCCCTGTGACTCTGCATCGGTTTCAAACAATTGGAAAGCTTTCCGTTTGACTTTATCTAATTTTTCGTTACGAAATGTGCAAAAATGTTAAAATTATGTACAAAACTTGTAAAATTCAGATTATTGTTAAAATTTTTTGGAGGTGAATTGGCACCAGCCCTTTGGTAGAAATTTGTTAGAAAGCTGTATCTAATTGTTGAAATTATTTTGAAGAGCATAGCAAAACATACTTTTTTGTCTTTAGCTCTTAATTTTACGATTGAATTTTGAAGACAAAAATTTTATTGAAAAGTACCATTGTGAAATGGTCTAAAAATGGTCTTAAAAAGGCAAATTATTTTAGCATGCTTTACATTGCCTCAAAGCACACGTTTAGAGGATCAGAATGAGACTAAAATGAAAGAGATCGGTGAAGTCTGAGCGTAGATACAATGAATAGTAATTTGCTGTCAAAGCAGTGCCATGCTTCCTCTGGTCATGTAAACTAAGTTCTGATTTAGGCCCAACTTCAAAAATCAATATCTTCGCCTTCGGTTGATTAATCTCGAAAATTTTTGCAGTGCATGAACCCCTAGGTTATGGTTCATGTCACAAGTCTAAAATTTTATTAGGATTAGGAACTTTATTTTTCGGCTTTAATTTGATAAAAAAGGCCTAATGGATCACAGTGCATGCTGGCGTGTGCTATCCTCATGGGAGCTTGAAAAGTCCTTATTTTTGTATGAATAAAGAATTACTTGTGCAGCAGGGGATTGCATTCTCCCAAGGGGAAAGAATACATGAATGGATTTACATTAGACTGATTGCATACCTCTATTGACAGAATGATGGACGCTCAAACTATGACTCATAGAATTTCGCATTGAAAATTGAGACGAAGTTTCCCCTATCGATTTCATAACTAGATGTGGAAACCATAGCGAAACTAACACTGTACGAATTCCAGGCAATGTTGGATGGGCCTAAGCTGCCGAATCGAGCCCCCAATGCTAAATCACCTCAAATTTCAAGTTTGCGGTGAAATTAACCATGAATAAAAGCGGCACATATCCAGATAAATGTTTGCTTAATCCAAGAATCAGCAAAACCTCCAGAAAGTCGCCAATATTGCAGATATGAGAACGAAACTTGGTGCAATGGTGTACAGTGATGAAATCTACACAATAGGCTACTTTTTTATTTTTCATTACATCCATGACGTCACAAGGAAGAAAGAGGAGTGTACTAGAGAAAGAGAAGCAGTCTACGATAGGAGGAGAAGCAGGCTACCAGTGGAAGATAGGCAGTCTACCAGAAGAAGACAGGCAGTCTACCAGAGGAAGACAAGAAATATACCGGAGTAAGAAAGATGAGTCTACCAGAGGAAAACAAGCACTCTACCAGAGGAAGATAGGCAGTCTACCAGGGAAAGACAGGATTTCTACCAGAGGAAGATAAGCAATATAGCTGAGAAAGAAAGATAAGAGAAATAAATGCTCGTATGTAACTTAGTGTGTGATCAATGAAGGAAAAGCAAAGAATTTTTATTTGAAGGAAGTGATTTACAAGTTAGATATGGCGAAACGCTTTTTCTATGCATCTTTTATTTCAGTCAACAGTCAACAAGATTCATCAATGAGTTTTTTTTCGTTAGCTAGGCACAGAACTTAAGCCTAACTTGCAGATTTACACCTAATTTTAGAAAGACGTCCAAGAAAGGGCAAGGAAAGTAAAGTTTCATCCCTTGAAGACTAATGCAGTAAAAACCCGCGTATAAGAACCTACAACTTTGCAAGTCAGCCTGATCAGGTTCTTATATATTGAGTATTTAGTGGGAAATTAGGCTGTTCAGGTTCTTAAAGTGGATATTTCGTTCAGGGTTTTAAGATATTTCTTTTGTTCAGATTGAAACTTCAAGACCATTATTTACTGTCAGTTCAGAGGCACCTGGGTTCATGAGGCCTCATTCATAACGGCAATCCGTGGAAGAATCAGAAATTTTACAGAATGCAATGAAAAGCTTTCAAAGCATCTTTAGAGGTTTTTGCAATTTGCACATATCACAGTATCAGTCCATAAAGCCTCGATGACAAAGCAGCTGGAGCTTTTGTATCTAATTTGGTGATATCTACGAATAAGAACCTATGTCAATTTTCAGGCTGAATTGGTTCTTATGTATTGGGGGTCTAAATGTCAGAATTTCAGCCTGTAGGTTCTTAATCACTAGGTTCTTATACATGGGTTTTTACTGTATTATTCGGCATCAACTGGAATTGAAAACAAAGAGAATATTATATTTGATATAGATTTTATTATTTCTAAAAACTGATAATAAACTGAAATGCAAATTTAATGATAATTCATAAGCAACTTAGCTGCCTGTCGCAAAGTCTCCGGCTCCTTTGGTGAATTGCATCTTCACACAATTCACTGTAGGCCGGGATTACTAGTACTCTAAGAATTCGTCAATAACGATATCAAAACATTCCAAATTGTTATGAGTTGTTGTTAATGGTCTGTGCGGAAACGACATATTAGATTTATGTAACGGAGACTAAAGGTGAGAAAATTTTGATTCTTACCGCATTCTTTAGACTGATTACATTTCTTGTCGATAAGAATAAATAAATAGAATTTTATGATAGGTTCACGCTTTCTTTAGAAGGTTCGTGCGTGGTAGCTCATGATAATGATCGCATGAAGATCATGATTGACATTATTTTAGTTCAATAAATGTTGCCCAGGGTGCCAGACTCTATCTCTAAAGGAGTTTGGTACCATATGACTAACAGCCTTTTGTGTTTCAAATGAGTTGGATGTGTAGATCGAAGAGCGCACATCTAAAATTCCCGCTGAGGGAAGGGAATTGATAGAGAGGTATTGCACTGAGCTTCTCTTTCCCTCCGTAATGAAAGCAAAGTACAATGGCGGGCCAGCGCGGCACCGCAGGCGACGCGCGGCAAACCTAGTCTTATGATACTTTATGACCTTAAGCAAAGAAAATCATTCCGCGTTAGTACATGTTAGAATAGTGGGAACCTTTATATGGAAGCAAACATTAGGCACGATGTCTGTGGTCAAAATAAACCCGTTTCTTTGTCAAGTTACAGGCTATTTGAATAAAGTTTCATGACAGCGTAATTCATGCAAAGAGTCTGATGAAATTTGCTACAATTTAGTCCAAGGATACAATTTGATATCAGTTGATTAGATCAATAATTACAGGTCTGTCTTGATGGAGTTTGAAATGAAGCATTTCATATAATCCGTTTTAAATTATCAACAGAAGGGCTGGTTTCAATCATATGTGACTTGGGTCCGCCACCTAGTAAATTTTTGTTTACAATTTGTTGACATATGCAGAAAACCGCTGAGATTTAGTAAGTTAACTTTCTATGATTTAGCAATGAGACCATAAGATTTGGAAATTCCATCGTAGCCTTGTCTCCATGGTAACCAAATGATCATGCTGCATCGTGTAAAAGTTATATTCTGTACCTCTCTAAATTGGTCAAATTAGCCTAAAGTTTGGAGTTGGACATATTTTGATTAAATCAAATTTTCTGGAATAAAAGAAGAAGTAGCGATCTAGTGTAGCGTAGAAGAATAACACGCGCCAGTTGTGTTCCAATTGTTTTCGTCGATCGAGGGCATCAAATAAGGTTATATTTAAACAGGCCCGGTCCCCTTAGATAGCCTACTGATAACTGCATCTATCTACTTTTAGCGTCGAGAGAACAGCTATCGACACCTTGAAACCGGAAAGATTTGCAATTATTTTTGAAATTTCAAATTCGACTGTGGCTCAATAGCAAAACACCTATTGCTGCAACCTTCCTTATCACAAAGCTGCCCACGAAAACACTTGTCAATTGTTTTTATTCGCGGATATGTTCACGTAACAACTAAAGCTTGTGGCAGACTTTAACTATACTACATTATGCCAGGCTACAGTCTACGACTAGACTTATTCGATCAATTGTTCAACATCATCACCTAAGTAACCAATCTTCTAGGCTAGGTATTTATGTGTTATTCAGATGATTTTGAAGTTCATGTAAAATTCAGTTACAACGAATGCTATGTAAACATTCTTTCGAAATGTTTTCATACAGGTGTCACGTGCGAGCGAATTGTGCTTGATGCTCAGATACATATACAGTTACGTCATTTGACAAAGGACCTCTCAAAATTAGATGGTACTCGTTTTCACAAATAACAAAGGAATCTATCAACTTGCCATTTCTTTTCTAAATGGTTCCAGCTGAAGTTCAGCGAATCATAACATAGTTTGAGCTGCAGTAAGCACCCGAATAATGGAGCCGTAACATTAAAGAGCTTTCAGTCTTGGTTTTGAATAGACGTAATCGGCTAAGGTTTGCTTACACCCACTTCAGATCAAGTGATCAATCTCTTGATAAAACATCTTTTGATTCCTTTAACATATTTCATGCCATGAAATCTTGTGCCATGAATGATAAAGGTAGAAAAATACTGAAAAGTCCCAAGAGTATGGTCACATGACTTGAAATTGGTCAAACAAACCTTGGCTGACTTTGTCTATTAGGTTTTGTGAACTTTGTGAAAGCTCGTCATCCATATGTTATTGCATTGTGCATGCCACCGTAATTGTTCTGTTCGTAAATTTTGAATCAAAGGGATAAGAAACCTCATTACAAGAGCAATGGTTCTTAACAGTGGGTTTCACTTTACTTCCGTAATTTTGTTTCATTGTAGGATGAAGATGATTTACTGCTGGTTTAACTCTGAATATTTGTGCAACGATGAGCGTTTCTCGTTTTTCGAAGGCCCGAAACCAATATTTTTCTCTTATGTGCCTTCTCTGATTTGTCCGTTTTAAAACTATTAAAGTTACTCGTCCTATGTACTGAGCAAGATAAATCAGTAGTTGGAGCATGGTTGGAGGCATAAATGATCTCTAGTGGCAGCCTGGAGTAGGAATGGAATGAATGAAGGAATGAAGAAGTCAACTAAGGAATTCAATAGTCAACTAAGGAATGAAGTTATTCGGGCAGAAAAAATTTTATGAAATAGACTTGAGGCAAGTCTATTGTAAAGATAAAAAAGAAAAGAGTGTCACAGTTAGCTACAATTTAGATTCATTCAGTACATCTTAAATTACAGAAATGTGTTATGCAAGAATAGTAGGGAATTGAACATTTATTACTGCAAACCCTATGATTTTTATTTTACATTCAAATATATCATAATCATTCTTCATAATTCAAGATTATTATCAAATCATTTAACTAGCTAAGACTATTTTCAATCTTTGTGATCCTACTATTAATACTTTATTAAGTGAATCATTATGCTCAGATAACATTACGTTTCCATTTATCAAAAATTCCCATTACTCTTTTAATTAATCATTCAGTATTCGTTTCGTATAGTTTCAATCAAATCAGTCACTTCCGACTATTCATCCCTTGCATCTGTAACTGACTTGCAAATATTTATCTGTAAAAGGGCAAGGATCTCCACCAAACACAGAATTCATTGCAAATACCAAGCAATCCGTCTTCCCTTCACATAATGTCTTCACTTTCGACAAAGCGTTTGAAGCACTGCATTTCAGGTCCCAAAACTGTCCATGCCACTTCCAGCAAAGGTTCTTCGTTTTCCTTCCGTAGAATGCATGTGTAATCATGATTTTTGCTGTCCCACCACAATCAATTTCCATGTCACTCCACTCACAAACATGTCTTTTAATTTCAGCGGAAATTGGAACTGAAAAAGAAGGCCAGAGTTTAGTCAATTACTAAAGGGTTAGTCTCAAAGGATTAAAACTTTGGCTTGCTTTTAGATTTGGAGATAGACATTATTAGCTATGCATTATTAGATTCCTTATTCCTGGTTGCCTTTTGATCGATGCGATCACCCTAGAGATAGTTTTCTATCGCTACTTTCATGCGAAGGCTGGTCAATTGAAAGATCTGTGACGGTGAATTAAAGGGGATAGATTTTAATTGTTTCACATCCAACTTGTGAGTCCCATTTAAACTAACACATTCTGTAATCATATAAAAAATTTGAAGCAAATTTTACGTGAATATTATCGTGTAGACCGGCTTTAAGCGAAGAATAATTGCTGACGATAACATGGTTACGTGTTACATGCTTTGTTTGTGTTTCTGGTCCAAATTTGTTGCAGTTATTATCTCACTGAATGAATTGCACAATTTTTGCAAAAGGCATAAGTTGCAAAATGTAGCATACACCTGGAGATACCTAGGACTGACAATTATCAATTAGTAGATATGTCAGTGAAGCAATATGATGCATGCTCACCGTAACAGGCTCTTGTGTTACATGCTCTTGTTTCTGTTTTACCTCCAAGCTTGCTGCAATCACTACCTCCATTAGCTGGTCTTGGATTTGTGCACGTTCTGATGCGAGTCTGAAGACCACCTCCACAAGTTTTACTGCATCTTCCATAAGCGGACCATTTTGAAAGACCACCATTCACTGAAGTAAATACATAACAATGAATTAGAATTTTATACATTCATCTCACAAAAATCTGTGAAATACTGTAGAGCTACATAATCAGCACTGCTGGAAGCTATCATCAATTCTACCGAGGGACATATTCAATGGTAGGGGAAAGTTGTCATCATTGCTGTGAAGTGGCATCATGAGTACTTTGAGGACATCATTGGTGCTGCGGAGGGATACCATTGGTGCTCCAAAGGGATGCCATCAGTACTACAGAATGCGTTAGGTCCCGTTCAATACTGCAGGGGAACCTAAATAATGAATTTTATCTCCCAGGCGCTTGCACAGGCTTTCTCTAGAATAACGATTGATTGGATTGTGAGCTTGTATTGAGGATCTTGAACCAGGAAGTGTTGAAGGCAATTGCATTCAACTATTTCAAATGTTTTCTTCAAAGACATAAAGTCTTTGCAAATTAATGCTTAAATCCTTTTATGCTGCAAAGCTCGCTCTTGCTGTTCTAAATTGGATGAATGAATTCGAGGAGGTCCCTTCTGTTTTGACACATGGTGTCATCTGTGAGACCTTCTTTGGCTTGTAACACGAGGTAGTTAGTGATCCCATTTTTAAACTCTCTTTAGCTGTTTCCTTTGTTTGTTAAATTCACTATTTGATTGATCAGCAGTTGAAATCCATTTGTCGCAAACAATTAATGCCTTATAGTATAATATCAATAAAGTAATATATTGTATCAATCGTTCCAAAAAAGGCCTTTACATTTTCTGCATTCAATATATTCTTATCAATTTACAAAGAATTAGTAGTTTACAATTTTCATTACCTGGACATGCATTGTTGTTGCAAGACTTTGACTCAGAGCGAATTCCTTGACAATCCTTTCCACCATCTTTTGGAGCAGGATTGGTGCAAGTTCGAGTTCTTGTTTTGGAACCGCCTCCACATGACTTCGAGCATTTACTATACTCAGACCATTTAGAGAAACCACCATCGACTGTAGAGGCAAAATATTAGGATAAGTACTTCTTTAGTGTGAATCCAAAGTGGTAAATCATATGATTTTTCCTCCGACTACAAACAGACCTTTATTTAATGATCTGACAGAAGATACATTTCTCTTAACCGTGAAACGAAATTGAAAGGATATGCAAGGTTGAAGCTTACATTTGTAAAGAGCAAAATATTTGAAGAAGAGATGCTTAAAATCTAATGGAAGCTGCACTCGTGTTATGAGCAATGGAAAGCCAAAAAAATAATGCTGTATCTAATTGCTTTCTTTGTTTTTTATAAACAAGTCTATCACCATTTAAATCCCTTTAAAATCATTGCAATGTCGTCTTAGCTCCGCTTCTAAAGCTTCTAGCTGAAATAGAGTCTAGTTCCATTGAGATGTTTTCTAGAGTCATAAAAATCCTTGGTCCTAATTATTTGCAGATAGTTCAAGCAGTCGCAAAATGTTTCCTTTACGGACTGCTAAAAAGGTCCACAGCACAGATAGCAGTCACTATATTGTCGTTAAAAGAATGATTAAAGCAAAAAGTCATGCATCTTTAGATGCTTTCAATTTGGAAGTTACTGCAGTTTTTAGATCAAATTCTCAGTCAGAACCGAACGAACATGCTCTGAAAATAGAATTGGCCTCTCATGTTCTAATACTTGCAGTTATTGCTTGCCGAATTTCCGAGTTACGTGCTCGTAGAGAGTTGTCTGTTTCCTCCATATCATCAAGGAGCGTGCATAATAGTTTTCAAGCCTTCGCCAAATGAGCGACCACTGTTTGCCAAATATTTTTGTATCGCTTGGCAAGCAAATTGTTTGTCTGTTCGGCAACATTGCAAAATGTTGCTCGAAAGCATCGTTTCCCGTGCAAAACAGAAAAAGGTTCTTTGCCTCTCCAAAATGATTGTCAGACAAATTCTAAGCTATTCTTTCTATCAAAGCATACCTTTGCATACATAATTGACTTCAAGATATTTTTCTGTGAGTGCACATGGATCCCCGCCAAACACGCTGTTCTTTGCTTCTATCTGACAGTGCATTTTCCCTTCACATGCTTTTTTCACAGTCTCTTCTGACTTCGGTGCTTTGCATCTAGTACTCCAGATATCCCCGTATGATCTCCAGCAACGGTACTTAGTTTGACGACCATACACTGCACTGGTTATACCAATCTTGGCTTCTTTTCCGTTACATTTTATTTCGAGCTTCTCGTTCTCACAAGCCACTGCCAAATGATCAGCAGCATAGACCACTGCAAATAAACCAGCCAAGAAAATTATGGTAAATATTTCTTGGTATGCTTTTCACTGAAAAGGGGAAACAATCTGCCTCCATCATTGGCAGCCTTGAAGTGTTTAGCTACTTTTCTTTTTCGATCTTTAAAAAGTTTGTGCGGGGTTAACATAGGACTCAAATCTTTCAAATCTTTAGATCTTATTTTTATGGTGTCGAAGTCAGGTGTTTAAAGCACCGTTAGACAGCCGGGCAACTACCATAAAAGCTGGGAAAGTTGAATACGTTCAACTTTCTCTCCCCTGTTAAGGCAGTCTACCGGTACTTCAAACACGTTTTTGACACAAACTGTAGTTAATATTTGGGGACCCCCTGTTTTCTGGATCTAGAAATTTCATGAAATTTGGCAATATGATACGTTAAAGATGCATATTCGTCTTAGCCAATCCTAGATGAGATTTTAAACCAGCACAAGAACCTGCAAAGAATACAACAAAGCTGCTACTGTGTGAAAGAATGTAATAAAGTTTTGACTGATGAACAAAGCTAACAAATCAGCTTTTAGCTAGTTTCTAATACCCTGTTTATAGTTGCAGATCAAAATATGGTAGTAGACGAATGCCCCATAATTGGTCAGCCCACCGAATCGAATGCATTAGATTGGTTGCAATTTAAGCTTCTTCAAATAAATCTGGTGATTGGGAAGAACTGAAAATAAAATTTATTATGATTATCGTCGCAATCTTGGTTCTTCGATTTTTGGTGAAATTACGGTTTCCTGCCAACACTTCAAAATCTGGTTTAACTGTGTCAGTGTGAATGATGTTTTTGGGTGGTCAAAGTGCTGCAGCTCGAGTCACTTATCTTTCATATCAACAATCTGCAAGAAGCCTTACGTTATTAAAAGTCCGAAATAACTGCATTCCTTCCTCTGAAAGAAACGACCATTGTGTCAGTCACTTGAGCGAATATTTAGAATTTCGTAGTAGTAATTTCAAATGTATTTTCATTACTGTAAACAGAATTTTTTAAAGATTTCTTTCAAACTGATATTTGATAACGCTTTCAGAAGAATTAGCTCTCAACTAGGCGTTTATACAATGCTTAACACCAGATAAATTTTGGTTCTTGGAGTATCTAGTAAACGCCACGTGAATGTCATATGGCCCAGGCAAAGATGTCATCCGAGTTACTAAACGCCCCCGGCCGTTAATTTGAAGCACTAGCTTTAGAAAAATGTTTCTGGTGGCAATCCCTATCAGATCGAACAAAACTTTTGACTTATCTCTCATCTTTGAACTCAAATGCCTACATCAAAGAGCCAGATTTGGATCGGGTAATGTTTAGCTTTGAATTATCACTATAAATTTCAGGGTTTCTACAATATTGAAAATTCATCAATTCGTTAGAAATATTATTCCCTACACCATGCAGGGAACTATCTTGTCGTTTGGTCTCCACGGAGATGAAAATTCCTTCAGAACGAGTTGAAGAATGCTAATCAAATTTTGGCATAATCGAGAGCAAATTCAGATTACTGTGAACACGTTTCTCGTTGATCTCATCTTATTTCATTCTATCTCATGAGTCATAACGTGAGGATTTATCATCATGATAAAAATGTGCTTGAATCTATATTTAGAAAACCCTTCGACTGCATCTTTGGGGATGATTTATTGATTCTTGCTTGTTTTATTCCTTTTCGCTTTCCAAGTACCACATCATTTTAGAACGCGGGCAGTGATAGTTTTCCAAATTTTCATATCGTTTGATATTTGTAGGAGATCTTGGTTTGTCGCAAGTACGCTATTTCTGTCCTTTAGGTATTAATGTGATTATGGATAATTAGCATATTCCCATAAATATTGAAACATGTTCATAGAGAAACCCTTTTTTCATTGGCTGATAGACGGTACACGAAAGTGTTTATTGAAGAATTTGAGCAAGGTTAAAGGCTTGTATTTGCAAATAGCAAAATAATCTAAAAATCTACTGTAACACGCTCTACTGTAACACAACAATATCATTTCTTGTGCTCTTATGCAAGAAGTAATTCACAAATTTCCGAAATTTTGGTTGAAATTGCCGGTCTTCACTCCTACAGACTCGTATGTTCTATAGGAATTGGGAGAAGGATTGGGGCACTGTTTATCGAAAAACGCACAGCAAAATGGGAGCGATTTGGTCGTGAAACTGGAAGTGGATTGCAGTAGAGAATTGGATATTTCTCTTCAAAGCGGTTGGGGCAGGTTTATAGACCTTGAAGTATCAGTTTGTGCTCGCCTTTTGCTAAGTTTTGTAGGATTTATTACACAAAAATGACTGCAATGAGTTTCAAAATGCCACGAATCGGCTAATTTCAGCGATCGCATTGTGATACCAAAACATTTATGTTCCTAGGTATGGAGAATCTTCTCCCGTTGAAATTTTGATGAAAATCGACATAGCCGAGTGTGCAATGCTTTTTTGGGATGGTGGTCAAAACGGTCAAAAATGGCCTAAACTTTGCCGCAAAACGCGGAAGTAAACACAACGACTGCACTTGATTGGTCAGTTTTAGGAGAAAATGTGACCTGATCAGCGCGTGGCGAAGAACCCAACGGGAGCTTTGGACAAAAGAAAAGATTTGTCCGCTATGCTACACAGAGCAAGATTTTAGCCTCAAAAGTGCAATATCTCAAATAACAAGAGACTTCCGTTTTTGCACCTAATCTTGAAAAGGTTTATTGTTGTGAGTAAAATGTTTGATTTCGACCAAGAAAGTTCTTCTATAAAGTTAGTTTTTTGCTATGGAATGAACTTGTAAAGAAAGGATTTAATTTTAGCAAACTGTCTCAATAAGAATTGACAAACGCCCAAATTTTTTCTGACTAACACGAAGTCGTTAAAGTTGACATTCAACAGTCTTCAACTGCTCACACAAGCTACCTTTTGTGTACAAACAGTGTCTAAAAAATTTAATGCATTGTCAATTTGACCTCTCTAAGCTACCGTTTTCCCTCAAAGTGAATTTTGAACTGTTCATTGTTTACAAGGAAAGGTAACAAAACTGTGAAATGACCTATGAAAAGGAGGGGGAGATTTTACAAATGAATTCAGAAAACCCTACAAACAATACTAAAAATAGGTTTGTCAAGATTTCCTTCATGGATCAGCAATGTTCTATAATGAAGTACCATTCTTCGTATTTCACTGTATTTTAATGCACGTACCTATACAAATCATTCTCAATGCTGATATGCCTATAGGTCCATATAAATTTAGCCAACTGTGCCAAAATATCCAGAAAACAAGCTACTTTCTTTTCACATAATGTCATTAATAGCTGACATTCGGTTCCATAAAGTTAAACGGTAAGACTTTATCAGGTAGATAAAACAATGTCAATAGTCAGCTTGATGCTCTTCTGTTGCTTTAAACTGGAAGATTTTGTACACAGGATACATTTCAATATGTACAGTGGAATTTTGGTGAACTAGCAAGTCAATAGCCTAAAAGACTCGATTTGAGATTGATGAACCACTCTTCAAAATTGAATTTATTCTTGCAGTGTTTTTAGCTGATGTATAATTGCCATATCATCTTACTCTGATGAAGGTACATCTTTGACGAATCTATCTAATAGCAGAATCAACTGTTTTCGCTTTTTGTATATGAAAATTGAGATTGCATTGCACTGTAAATTTTACTTATGAGCAAATCGCTCGCTTCACTCGTAAGAAAGTGCGCTACCAATTCTTGTCTTCGCAAGTCATAAGACTTCTTCACTGCGGCTTTGTGGTCAACGCAATTTTAGCTTTCGTCTTACCTTTGAGTTCTTCAGGATCAAATTTTTACAGTGGTAAAAATTACTTTCGAACAAGATTGATAAACGTAGAAAAACTGACCTTTCTACTATCAAAACACAAAATGGTTAATGAATACCTTAAACATGTATTATCAACCACTGCAGTTCCAACCAAGCATAATTCTTCACATACCGTTATAGTGGCACTTTTCCTGGTTCACCAAGTTTTCAAAAGGAATTTGGTTCTTGGCACAATCATGCAGAGATGAATGTTCTGATCCGTGATATAATGACAGTTGTGTTTTAGCATTGCTTCAGTTAACTTACATGGAAGAGTTTGAGAATTTAGTTCAATAATTACAACTTTAACTGTGCCCTCGTGTTAAATATTGGAGTGGCCTCAGAGGATACTGTTATTTTAATTTCCCTTTTAAGTTTTCTCATAGATTTCCAGAGAGCATTGTGCATTGAAAAACTTTGCTGAGAACTTATCTCATCTACGATTGAAGGAAATGGGGCACACATAAACATCTTCAGGCACACCAAACGATAGAAAACCAGAAATTGAACAAAGAATTGCCCATGAGCTGAATGACCAGAATGAACATGCAGAATTGTTATGAACAAAATCAACTCAGTGTAGATCAAGAATTACTTGTTGTAAATTGACTTTTTACTCTTAGATATGCCCCATTAACACCTAGAAAGATTGCAAGGCGAAGTTGATAAAGAATTTACATTCTAATGGACAAAATGCGCAAATCCAAGTGAGTTTCAGCATCCTTGTCATGACTCCATAGGAAATTCTTATGTCTTGAAACATTTGGAATTTCCTAGGAGGGCTTGACCCAACAGAATTCTATTGAAAACTAATGTTATTATGTCTTTGAGAACAAAGGCGACACTGTTACTAACCTTGAAAAAGTCCAGCACAGGTCAGCAATAATGCTAGCTCAATCGATCCAGCCATTTCGAGCTACCTGCAAGTGAAACTAAGCTCTGTGGACAATTCTTTCAATTAGATCAATTTTTACGTAACTATGCTCAACCAGCCAACGAGGCTCAATAGAATAGAACAATACTCAAGGCTCTTGAAAGTTCAAGAGAAAGTCAACCTAGCTGCTAAATTAAGGCGTTAAGCTTTAGAGGGCTTTACCAAAATATCATAATTGAGACCCCCCCCCCCATAGTACCCCTGGATAACGGATTCACGTGTTGATTTTTCCTTTTTCACGCCATCACGGACTATAAAACAGCATTTTCACGTTCACGCTGCAGAAATTTTAAGAATGCCCCAGAAAGATATTTCTATGTAAAAACATAGCTGGCGAAGACACACGAGGGAAACCAAGGTAATTCTAACATGGATTTTAAAGTTTCGGAGCCAAAACTGTGAGTGAAATGAGATAAATAGGGGCACAGGGGCTTGCCCCGGAAAATTTTTTGAGCATTCGCCTTCTAGAACATCGAAAAACGCCGTATTGTGGAAATTAAAGCCTGTTACCCTATCATTTGCTTCTTGGAAAAAGTCGATTTTCATTCAAATAGACTGCATCTTGCCGGTGGCAATTTGAATAGTACCATGTGTTATTTTTAGGTAACTCAGAAATTCTTCATGTAAGATCAATGCTCTTTTTATCTAAGACCTTCTAGGAGACAAATATCTTCATGTGGGGTAGATTGCAAGCGAATAGAGTAAAAATGGGGGTTCGGGGCAGCCCCATCGGAACGAAATTCATATTGGAGGACTGAAACGAGAAGTGAGCGAAGCGAGGAAAAATTGGGGGTCCGGGGGCTTGCCCCCGGGAAAATTTTTCATGACCACACCCTTTAGATCGTTGGAAAACGCCCCATTTTTGGAGAATGTGCTATTGACGGAAGCAAAAGATCACGACTAATGAGAGTCTTTCGATGGAAATTTTGAATTCTTTGACTTGTATGACATCAAAAGATATTGCATTTTTGATAGATTCTGGTAGCTTCCTCGAATATATACAAATTTGAATCTTCGTTCTTACGACTTTGGCTCTTACAGCCTTTTTCACTTTCAAAATCAGCATACTTAAGCAAATTATTGGGGGGGCTGAAGCCCCCCCTAGCCCCCCGCTTCCGACGGGCCTACGGGGGCTTGCCCCCGGAAAATTTTTTGAGACTACACCCTTCAGAATGACGGAAAACAGCATTTCTTTGTGAAATTTCAAGCCGCAATCACTTGCTTTAAAGTCCATTTCATGAAATAACGACCAAATTTTTGGCAAATCACGCTGCACGACAGAGTCTTCGATCACGAATTCACGAGTCGAAAATATCAAAATCACGAAATCACGCGCCCAAATTAGCCAAATAACGCTTCACGTACAAATATGGGGGGGGGCCTCATAATTTAGTCTCAACTCGTGAAAATCGGCACAAAGTTTCCTCAGAAAGGTTCAAGTTTTGATCAGAAGTAAAATAGTGAAACTTTCCAATGAAAATTATAAACACTCAACATGCAGAAGTGTTAATAACATGGAACGAAATTACCTTAAGTTATATGCTTACCTTCTGTCATTTACGTCTTTTGAGATGATCTGACCCTTTTGTCTGCTTGTTTTCAAAGTCCTCAGTGCATTTCCATTATCCACCATGTTCAGCGCGGGTGTGTTTCAGGAATTTCGTTTGTGCGAAGATACTTACGTAAGCATATGCATCATGGTAGTTACTAGTTACTGCAAGTTGAACAGGAAGAATTCTAGCAATGTTTTCAGTTGAAAATGTTTACAAGCAAATATGTGCTACTGGTGTTCCAGTCCATGATCGTTTCATGCCACATTGGCATAAAACTTGACATACATACCAATTGCAGTTCTTAACGCCCCAAAGGTTTGTTATAAAAGAACAAATTGTATGAGCAGCACACCATTTCCTAAGGACAAGAACGAGCATTATGAAAGGTGCAATACTTCCGCTCATCGAATCATAGATTAAGGGTCTCAATGATGGCTTGCATAATGGAAGCGCAACGAACATTAAAGCACATTTGAGACAAAGATTTTCTAACTTGAAGGATAAATCCGGAGTTGGTATGATTGACAAAAAACCAGCACTGCACGGTCGACGGTTACGATTATTATGAGGTCTTTTCTTTATTAAATCATATATCCAAGTGATCTGCTTGTGAGCAGTGGCAGCATCGACAAAAACCACCAAGACGGGGAGCTGGGGGAGGGGAGGGTTTTTAGTTTTCAAGATATAGTTTTTCCACTTTTAGAAATTACATTAGAATGAGAAAATATCAACAACGGTTCATAACTTATTTTATGGAATTGTTAACACATCTAGGTCGCGTGGCTACAGAGCTGCTTTTCATGCAACAAGCTCAGCCCAGTAAGTTCTTTAAAACGTGAAACGGTATGCATTTTGATGATTCAGAAGGAGTAGGTGGCCAATAGGCTTGAATTTCGCAATTGAAGGACTTAAGTAAATAGCATCATTAATGAATTCCAATGTTACTGAGTCGAAGCTAAACGGAGTATAAGTTGCCATGCCCGTTCCACGCCTATCTATTGGTTAGAGACAATTGAATACTTGAGCAAGGGTTTATGACCAATTTGTGCAGTGAGTCATTACCGGCGTTGTTCAAACACAAATTTCGCTCGATTTAAAGTAAATGAACGGTGATACATCGACGTAATCTAAATATAGCACAAAAGAACGGCAGGCGCCACTTATCATCCCTATGTTTCATAGATCGAAAACATCAGATACAATATGTTCTTTTTAGACTACCCAGTCCCCCTAGCTAAGTTTGCTTTTAACCCCATTGATTTACTTTAAGTTGAATAATATCAAAAATTTAAGCGATAGAAACTTAGAAGAGCTGGTATTCTCTGAGAAAATGAAAAATATTTATGATTGGTCAAAGATCCATTTGCACGCCATAAGTGTTGGGGGGAGGGGTATTTTTGTATTTATCCCCACAGCTTCCGATTTTGCTTGAAATCACAGTGTGACACGTGATGTTAAAAAAACACAAGAAGCTGAGAGAAACTCACAAGAAAAAAAAACCACAGAGAACTCTATATTACACTGAATGCCGTGCTGGTCATAAATCCAAAGCATTACATTTGTTAGAGATAAAAGGGGTGAGCTTCTTTCAGCACCTGATCAAATCAAAGACAGATGGGTTGAACACTTCAATGAATTACTTCACCGGCCAACAGTCGCTCGTTGATTTTGAGATACTTGACGACATAGAGCAACTACCAATCATGCACCATTTTGATAATCTGACCACAATGGAAGAGTTGAATACAGCACGAGAACACAAACTGAAGAAAAGTCCGGGACCAGACGGGTTACTACCGGAGATCTTTGTTCATGGAGTAAATTATCTTAACCCTATCAAGCCTGGGGGGACTGAATCAGCCCCCCTGACAATTTTTTGTCTTTAGATTTTTACCAAGTGTACTTACAAAGCCGAAACTTTCTGAATTGTAGTTTTTATCCTTGTCACGATCAAAAACTAACATGTTGAAAAAATCAATTTCATTCCAGGGGGTAAACGCGATCAGTTTTTAAGAGATGTATGTGTAAAATTTTGAATAATTCCTTATAAAATCTACAGCTAAGTGATAAAATGATGAAAAGAAGGAAATACATGCGACTTTTGATGCTCTATCCAACAAATTAACAGTTTTTTAATCTGAGCGTATAGTTTTGCAGATTTTGGCACTACGCATGCGCACATTCTTTGCATTCCTGTGTGGTGACGTCATCAATTTTTATTAATTTTTCTTCACGGAGCGAATACTATCTAGACATAGAATACAATGAAATTAAACTGATGTCCTTAATGCTTTTTGTTTTCTCACAATCAACGATTGAAGATTTTTAGTACTGAACCCTATTGACTTTGAAAATTGAGCAATGTGACGTCATGGAAAGGACACGTGACATATCTAAAAATAGATTTCATTTTTGGGTTCACCATATGATGCTCTATACACATGCAAAGTTTCAAGGCTCTAGGTTGTCCTGAACAGAAATGAATTAGGGGGGCTGAATCAGCCCCCCTAGGCTTCCCAGAGCATCAAATACCCTAGGCCTGATAGGGTTAAATCTGTGCTTTTAAGGTAGAACACCCCTAATTCATCATCAAAAAATCGAAAAAAATATTTTGTTCCCATTACCTTTCAAATTTATCAAAGGATCAAGAATCAATCCCAACAGGAGCTTTCTTGGGACCTTTTTATGAAAAAACAGCAATATGATGAAGAGCAGTTGAAATATTTGCCCTTAGCAACGGCTTAGCAACGGAAAAACAAACATCTTTATCCTTTACAGGATGGGGCTTGATGCTTCAAAAATCCAAAGCTTTCTCCTCCAGGCTCCTCCTGCAGCCAGTTTCCTCTTTTACAGCTTCTTTCTCATCGTAAAGCTCAAAATGAGGTAGGAAAAGCGGCCTAACTTGTCTATTTACTGCACCATAATAGCTCTTGGTGAAATCTTCAAATGAAGAATCTTGTTGAGCAAGTGGATGAAAATGGGAAGTAAGAAAAAGCAACGTAAATCTGGGCCAAGAAAGAGAAGACTTCATGGAAAAAGGGTTACCACTGGTTTGTTAGGACATAAAACTTTCAGTCAAGAGAACGATATGATGGTTGATGTGCAGCAGCCTAGAGGCCTACCTATCACTATCAGCAGCTAGCCAGTGATGATTTAGGCCACCAACAGATTGCAGGCAATGATTGCAGGACATGATGACAATGTAAATAACGATTTAACTTAAAGTGCAAAAGATAGAATATTGCAAAGAAGAGGACTCCAACAAGACTTGAACATATCAGTCAGGTTCAGACAAATATTTTCTGCTGATCTCTAAATGAAATTGTTTCAGTATTTTGATGCTGCTAAGATTGGAATGTGAATGTTGAAATATTAGCAGATCTGGGTGAAAGAAGTGGTTTCTGCTCACCATTATCAATTATCTGTAGCAGCTGTAAGAAGGAAAACAGTGTATTTACTTCAAAGAAAGCCAACGGAGAGAAAAGAGGCCCTAAACCTAACCATTTGAAGTTAACACAAGGATGGTCCTAGCCTTCAGGGAAATTGGAAGAGGTTACGATGCATTAAATTCGTTTACCAGATGTACGAACATGAACAGACCAAGAACTCAAAAGAATTATGATAGCATTACAAAATCACTCCATGAGAGCTATGTAAAAGTTAGAGGGTGAAACTTACCAATCTGGGGCATTTTGAGCACATGGTGAACATCCATAGAACATTGAACAATATAAATCGTTTCCACTTTTTAAAAGTGCGTTATCTCAAAACGTTGTTTTTTAACTTCTGTCAAGTCTCAAAGATCCATTTCACATTATTTTTTTTCTGAATTTTTGCATGCTTATTTGTTTAATCTTCAGGCAGATCCTGAACTAATAAAATTTTGTAGGACTAACATCATAGCTGTGAAATGTATGTTGTAAATATGTCCGCGCCATGAAGATATTGAAAAAAGCTATAAAATTAAGGAAAAATTAGATTTTGTCAATTTTTTTAGTTCAGGGTAGAAAGTTTAATGCATTGCATATCCCCCAAAGTTTGAGATTCATACTAAAAACGATGGACCTGGCAGACTTGACAAAAGATTTGCTTTTTGTGACTGATTCCACCTTAACAGAGCTGCGCCACCTTAATCAAAATTGTTAATTTTTTGTTACTATACATTGTTGAATTATATCAAACAATTTTATTTACCAGGAAACCCACCATTTCTGAGAAAAGATGATCTTGCATAATTAGGGGTGTTCTAGCTTTTAAAGATTTTCAATATATTTTGGGATACGGAGAGTGTACCTTCTGACACGATCGGCGCAAATATTTCCATCTTATTCAAGTAAGGCGATCGAAGCCAATGTGGAAACTACCGTGGAAGTTCCTTGTTAAGTGTCGCAGTCGTCGCAGGGTAAATCTTTTCTGACATCATACTGCACCGTCTCAAGTCTCTAGGAGATATATACTATGTAGAGTCCCAGTCAGGTTATAGAGATGGTAGGAGTAACAGGGGGATATTTGGTTCTGAGCCAATCAGCGACTTTGTTTATGTCGGAAACAACCAATCATATTGCTTCATTAAACAATAGGAACAATAGAGGTCTTGACGTC
Organism: Aurelia sp. 4 Dawson et al 2005; assembly: GCA_964019985.1. Lineage (NCBI taxonomy): Eukaryota > Metazoa > Cnidaria > Scyphozoa > Semaeostomeae > Ulmaridae > Aurelia > Aurelia sp. 4 Dawson et al 2005. Next base: position 6,507,221 of record OZ026493.1, on the reverse strand, counting down.
ACATATGACGAACACAGATGTAAACAAATCGCCTCGCAGCTTCTTGCTGCAAAACCACTGACTCTAAAATCGACACGATGCACTACATTTTAGGGCACTACAAAGAGTATCATGACTTTTTCGCATTATTTATGAGTTGATCTAAGTTCTTACCGAGAACATTTTTGTTATCTGCCCCAAGAGCAGAGAAAGCGTCAACATTAAAATAGCAATTTTCAACTGTATATGCTTAGCCCCATGGTCGCGCCTCTGGTGGTTATGGTCATTTTGAAATGCGTTCCTCGAACATATCTGCACAAAATTTTCCGCGTTAAACACCATTCAAAAGGAAAGGCATCCCCTTTGAAATAGAGCGTGGTATTGCGTTCTTGAGCACCACAATTACACTTAAAACTGCGAAAAGTTTGGAGGCAAAGTCGATGAGAAACCCAAAGCCCTAGGGGAAAATCCACAAATCGATTTTGGTACACCAGACGTCAATCTGACGTTTGGGATTCAACCCCTTGCCCCCTCTTCTAAACATCAGGTCAATTTTTCTTTAAATTTTCGATAACTGCGCTTTTACGGTTTTGAGTTTTATCGGCTTCTGCTTCAGAATATGTGCATAGCCTAGCCCTGGCCTACTTGAATGCTGATGAGGTTCACATTGTGTTTAATGACATAGTTTTTTTCAGTTTTCGAGCAGCAATTGTATTTGCTCTTTTATTAAAGTCTTTAAGAATAGTTTGCGATTATATAATTGATATAAATTACCCGCTACTCTGCCTTTTTCTCGTCAAGAAATTCTAGTTCACTTGAGTCAGACCAGCTCTGCTTGTGCCGACCTTCGATGGAGAAATGAGAATTCTTCGAGCCGAGGAAATAATTAATGACATTGACCAGGTTTATCATTAGAATTTGAAACATGATAGAAGAGGTAAAGATTAAAGTAGCTTTTAGCTAACAGGCCTTGTCGATTTTTATCTAATTCTTTAAATTTTTTCTAAACGTCATGGGTTCAATCCCCCCCCCCAATACGTCAAATTGACGTTTGGCGTACCAAAATCGATTGTGAGTCTTCCTTAATGTCGCGAATAGGTCGTAAATATCGCAAGGTACTCATCAGTTCTCCATTTGCGATGATTAGCCAAAACTGGAGAAGTCTACAAATCTACGCGCTCCATATGAAACAAACATACTTAGCACGGATGAATTAAACTATTTCTACAAGTTTCACCAGTGCAGTTTTTACTGCACTATCGTGTTGATCTAAGGTCTATGCCATGCAAACTGAAATGTCTGAACTGAAATAGCGAGAAATTAGTCTACGAAATTAGAAATTAGTCTACGAAAGTCGTATTATTTTGCAAAACAAGTCGATTTCTGATCTTGAGAGAATTCTTTTTCAATTTTTTTTATTGAGTTCAGGTCAGGTCAGATGAAATGTACAACACAGTTATCCTCCTGGTGCGTTATGATATCTTGCGATCTACGTCTTTTACAGTGGAGAGAGTATATAAGGCTGAAAGGGCGACCATTCCGTACTTGGTTCTCTTTGGGAGCAGCCAGCTTCTCCATCTTTTCAAGTCTCGGTACGTCTTAGAGCAGCGGCAGAAAGTCTGGTTTCAAGTGGGGGGGGGGCAGCCATCACAAGAATGGCCAAATTTTCAGACTCTGCTTTGGGTGATAAGGGCCTTGAACACAGACAACCGCCTCAAGCTTGCATTCCAACAAATGCACGGTTTTTGATGTTTCTGCATTTTGGAAAGAACCGGGGGTATGTGCTCTCCCAATCCGTTATAATTTCTGGTTTGCTGTTTCTCCCTTGCTCCCAAACCCGTGTCAGAACCTCAAATAGTTTACATTGCATACCACTTTCCACAGGAGTCTTTCTTGCATAAAGGTCGCCTACGAGAACAAATCATTATCCAAATGGAAAGAATTATAATTCTTTTTGGATAATGGATCTACAGTGGCTAGCGCTGTCTTTTCTGGAAATTGAGAGAGTCCATTTAAAGAGCGAAGGACTGGATCCCTCCTTTAATCGACCGTTCTCTACGATACTGACCTGGACTTGCCCAAGTCGTCTAGTAAGTAAGAATGAAAGGATAAACTACCTAGTTCTTTTTTACAAGACAGCTTGGGCAAGTTCTGAACCGAAGTATCTCAGTACCGCTAAAATGTCTGTAGAACTCTCTCCAGGAGATGTCCCTTATAAGAAGCCACTTGAAACTTGGCCTCTAATAGAAAAGTCGTTCCCTAAAAGTTATCAGAGTTTAATAAACAAAGTCAAGAAACAGTTTCAATTTTAGCTCATGAATTGCAAAGTTTTCTCAACAGTAAATGCATTGTCAAGCAAATGATACCAAAGGGCCATGTAATTGTCATCTATGATTTGCTTCTTTACTGATATGAACTCAAAGTATGGCATGTGATGAATTGCTAAATTCAGTTTATGAAAACGAAGAAACTTTGCAAGAAACTTTTAACATAAAACTTGGGTGCAACCAAAGTTGAGAGACCTTCTCACAGAATTCCAATCAAAATTTCTTGCAAAAATCAAGCAAAAAAGATGTAACAAGTTTAGGATATGGGACAATAAAAACATGTCAACAGTCAACAGCTGCAGACTTCTCGATTATATCTGACCTGACCTCCTTGTCAGAAGTAACCTAGTCGTCTATTTCCCAACTTTTAAATACTGAAAAGAATTATCTCAAGACCAGAAATCGATCTGTTTTGCAGACAAATACTATTTTCGTAGACGTAATCAATTTCCCGCCATTCAGTTCAGGTTTTGTATGGCATAGACCTCAGATCAACGCGATGGTGCAGTAAAGACTGCACTGGTAAATTTGTGGAAATAGTTTACTTCATCCTTGCTAAATTCGTTTGTGTAGATTTGTAGACTTCTCTAGTTTTGGCTAATCATCACAAATGGAGGACAGGTGAGTACCTTCCGATATTTACGACCTATTTGTGACATTCGGGCTTTGGGTTTCTCAACGAATTTGCCTCCAAACATTTTGCTGTTTTAAGTGTAATTGTGGTGCTCAAGAATGCAATACCACGCTCTGTTTCAAAGGGGATGCCTTTCCTCTTGAACGGTGTTTAACACGGAAAATTTCGCGCAGTTATGTTCGAGGAACGCATTTCAAAATGACCATAACCACCAGAGGTGCGACCATGGGGTTAAGCATATACAGTTGAAAATTGCTATTTTGATGTTGACGCTTTCTCTGCTCTTGGGGCAGATAGCAAAAATGTTATCGGTAAGAACTTAGATCAACTCATAAATAATGCGAAGCAGTCATGATACTCTTTGTAGTGCCCTAAAATGTAATGCATCGTGTCGATTTTAGAGTCAGTGGTTTTGCAGCAAGAAGCTGCGAGGAGATTTGTTTACATCTGTGTTCGCCATATTTGACGTCAAGACCTCTATTGTTCCTATTGTTTAATGAAGTAATATGATTGGTTGTTTCCGATATAAACAAAGTCGCTGATTGGCTCAGAACAGAATTCCCCCCTGTTGGTAGGAGTACGATTGATGGAATCTTCACATTACGACAGTCGACAGATTATGCAGAAATGCAGTGAACAACAAAGGGATCTTATTACTTTTCCAAGGCCTTTGATGGCCTTTGATTGTGTGAATCGTGAGCTTCTCTTCGAAATCTTATGTAAGCTTGGATTTCCATCAAAATCTGTTTGTATATACTCCGACGTGCATGCTAGATTGATTATAGATGGAGAACTATCGAAGCCAGTTGAATACAATAGTGGCGTAAAACAAAGTATTAATCTTTCGCCTACTCCTTTTGGAATCTATGCAGCTGCTCTTCTCCTGCTACAATGCCTGCCAAAAGTCATTGGAACACTTAAGCCACTTCTTCATAATCCGCATAGCAAGGAGGAAAAATCTTTTGGCTTTTGCGTGTTTGTTTATATTTTATGCGTGATTGTTTATATTTTGTGCGTGTTTGTTTACCTTTTTCTTGGGAGCCAATCATAAGGCTCTTGCATTTCACGTGACTTTGTGGTGGATTTGTAGCTAATGGCGTCGTATGAACACAGAAGCTGTGGGGCATTTGGAACGAAACCATACTCCGTATTTAGGCCCGGAAGCACATGAATTTTTCGAGAGTATTCAAGATTTTTGAATCAGACAAGGAAGACTAGTATTTTTCTAAAATTTTTGCCAAAGCCTAAAATGATGAAATTTGAAAGCTCGAAAATATCGCAATTAACATTTTAACGATTTCTGCTGCCCTCCATTCCGCCCAACAAGGCCTACTTGACAGATGATGCTGTGTTTCCTCGATAAGAACTTGTTTCTACAGCACAGTTTTTCAACGCATTGGAAATTAACATTATGAGAATGCTTTTCGACTGCTTATTTCTTCATTTAACAACACAGCCCAATTGTACTTAAAGGCTCAAAGTTTCCTTACCTGATGTTAAATTCTAAATCACAGATCGTTGTTGAAATGCGTGAGATTGCCTATGTGATTCTTCTTCGTTTTGAGTTTTATTTTGCTGTTTGCTAGAGAAGGGAATAAAAGAGCCTCAAGGCCCTCAAGGCACGAGGGATAACTGTGAAACGTAGAGCTGTCTCCACTCTACTCGCAAGTATCTCTAAAATCAAATGTATCCAGAAATTACTGAATTACTTTGCAAGGCGTTTAAACTTCTGCTTGACCTGTGGTTGACCTCATCCTCTCATCAGATTGGCCTTAGTCAGAAAACCGAAAGCCAAAGCAATTTGAAGAGGTAAATAAGTAATAACTTACCCTATTTTCATTCACTGAAACCAAGCAATACTGAATAAACAAAGTTCCACTTGTTTAATTCTGAACAGAGCAAATTCCAAGCGATAAATGAAACTGTTTTCACTTGCCACGTTTGACCAACACTGCCTTGACAATGCTCTCACAATAAGATGACGAATGTGAAATGTACATCGATTCCAAAATCTAAGAAGAAATGGCGCGAAAAAAATCTTGTCTCCAGTCTCCATAAATGTTTTATATGTAATGAAATGCTCAAATTTATTTGAATAAAAATTTCTGACTTTATAAGAAACCAAACCCTCAGATTACACAAAACATAAGAAACTTGAATGCTTGAATATTGACTAAGGAACAGCTTTCGTAGGGAGGATGTTTTCCACAATTGAATTGATTCAATGCTGACTAAATTCTCGAAAAATCAGTCCCTTTCAAGAAGACACAAGATCCTTTGCCAGAAGTAATTCCGTTGCTTGTAAGAATACATCTTTTTATAAGAAATTGCTTATGATTAGAAACTCAACTCTCACATCGCCAAAAAATTAAGAAACTCAGGTACAGGCAACATGTAAATTAAGGAAGTATCTATTTTTGACAAAGGAAATCCTTGACATATTTTTGCTTCATTTTCAGTTGTTTGCTGTATCATATTACAGTACCTGAGTTCATACCTAAATATTGAAAAAGCATAAAAACATTGTTTTAACTATTCACCAGAGCACGGGCGAAGTTTGGAGATGTCAAGAGCTTATCTATTTTAGTTAGAAAAGCATCCAATATACTTCAGCAATGTCTAATCATAACATCGACAATCAAATACATGACTGCGATAAAAAAGATACGATGCAGTTTGTTATGAAAACATCCTCTATTTTAGGAGACTGGCGACAAGATTTTTTTCGCGCCAGTTCTTCTTAGATTTTGGAATCGATGTAAATTTCACATTCGTCATCTTATTGTGAGAGCATTGTCAAGGCAGTGTTGGTCAAACGTGGCAAGTGAAAACAGTTTCATTTATCGCTTGGAATTTGCTCTGTTCAGGATTAAACAAGTGGAACTTTGTTTATTCAGTATTGCTTGGTTTCAATGAATGAAAATAGGGTAAGTTATTACTTATTTACCTCTTCAAATTGCTTTGGCTTTCGGTTTTCTGACAAAGGCCAATCTGATGAGAGGATGAGGTCAACCAGAATTTTAAACGCCTTGCAAAGTAATTCAGTAATTTCTGGATACATTTGATTTTAGAGATACTTGCGAGTAGAGCAGAGGAAGCTCTACGTTCACAGTTATCCCTTGTGTCTTGAGGCTTTTTTATTCCCTTCATTTCTTTTCCATCGGATTGTTTCTAATGTAGCAAACAGCAAAATAAACTCAAAACGAAGAAGAATCACATAGGCAATCTCACGCATTTCAACAGCGATGATTTAGAATTTAACATCAGGTAAGGAAACTTTGAGCCTTCCAGTACAATTGTGATTGTGCTGTTAAATGAAGCAAAAGTAGTTGAAAATTATTTTCATTATACTAGTTTCCGTTGCATTGAAAACTGTGCTGTAGAAACAAATCTTTACCAACGAAACACAGCATCATCTGTCAAGTAGGCCTTGTTGGGCAGAATGGAAGGTTGCAAAAATTGTTAAAAAACTAATTGCTATATTTTCGAGCTTTCAAGCGCTATCATTTTAGGCTTTGGTAAAAAGTTTAGAAAAAATATTAGTAGTTCTTGTCTGATTCAAAGCTTTTGAGAATTCTCGAAGATTAATATGCCCTCGGGCCCAAATATGGAGAAGGTTTTGCTCCAAATGCCCCACAGCTTCTGTGTTCATACGACGCCATTAGCTACAAATCCACCACAAAGTCACATGTAAAATAAGAGCCTTATGATTGGCCCCTCTAAAAACGTAAACAAACACGCAAAAATGTAAACAAACACGCAAAAAGATTTTTCCTCCTTGCTTAGCAGAGGTGTTCCCAACCTCGTTCCCAGGCCCGACATTTCAGGTCATAGGTCATCGAAGGTCATTGGTCGGTCATCGATGTCGGCCCTGGTACCGGTTGCCGCAAAAGTGGCCATTTGGGCGCCATTTTGTTTTGCATAAATTATTACCTGCAGACTCATTACAAACTCTCTTATTATCTCTATAGCAAAATGAGTTGACCAACATATACCATATGCCAATATACTTTTATCCATAACATACCATGTAATAAGTCCAAAAAAATTGGAGGAAGTATGAAAATGCGACGAAAAATGGCTAATCTTCTTCCACCGATGCAGCAGTATATAATGCGATAAACTAAAAACAAATTCTTTGAGGACCTTTATTTAACCCTTTCTAAGGTATTTAGACTAATCTGAGGTTTGCAAGTGCATTTAATAGGAAAACGAGCACGATTTCTTTGGAGTGAAAATGGGCCTAAGTTGGAAAATTAAGGAACTTCACCGCAGCTTCCAAGATGAAATGGCTCGTCATTCTTTGAATTTTGGAAATAAATGGCAAATTAAACATGTAATAGGTAAATGATATGGTTTTACGTCGATGTTTGACATCCAGAAGCCGTTTGCCCAGCGCAAAGCGAGTTAGCGCGCTAAAAGGCGCGGGCCAAAACCTAACCCCATTTTTGGGCCCCCCTCACGAAGCCCCTAGGGGCAGTATCGTACCCCAAATGGTGGCAAACAACTCCCAAACGATCGGTCTCTTGAAATATTTTTCCATTCTTGAATCAGTTCAGTAAACATTGAGCATCAACTCCAAACGTAACGTCAGGTCGAAAAAAAGTCATTTTTTTCTTTGACCCCCATTTATGACGCCAAAATGACCCCAACTTTCCTAAAACCCCAAAATTCGAAATCTCCATAGCCCCTTACCCCCTTTCAACTCCTCACCGGCCCTACACATAAACATAATTTTCTCAATAGCCATTTGAAATAGGACCATTTTTGAATGGGAATCAATAGGAATGGTCCTCAAAACGACCAAATATAGCTAATTTCTCCCACATGTGCCGACGGATAGGGCTCAGACCCCGTTAACTGGGGCATATACATGACATTTAAGTATAACAACATTCCTTTTTCAATCCTTTGTCCTGTTTTCCCGTGACAGCGATCCAAAGTTTACCTAGTTCCCTCCAAAGCCAAGCAATAACTCTTTGGAATAATTAGTGAGCCTTTCGTTATCGAATAGCCAATCAATTTGCGAATTTGACCTGACCGGTACCAGGGTCAGTACTGACGTAGGAAGCTGGCCCTTGGAACCAGGTTGAGGTGTTCCAAGACTTTTAGCAGGCATTGTAGCATTCAGAAATGCCAATAACGCATACAGTATTAAGGTCCGCTTTAGGTGTGATGGTGATATCTTCGATCTTCGTAGGTTGAAGGCAAAAACGAAAACACTCACGTTATTTATTAAAGAAACCCAATATGCAGATGATATTGCTTTCTTCTGCAATAGCGCAGAAGGTCTCCAAATTCTTTTGTCTGCTTGCAATGGGCTTACAGTGGGTTCCTGTAAACCCTGGAACGACATAACGACTAATAACGACATAACGACTAATAACGAACTATCAAATTACAGTATAGAGTTTTCTGTCCAAATGGGTGCATCAACCGGACCACCTTGAGTACGGAATGGACTGATCAGTGGATCTAGGGTATAGCGGAGCTCGCGAATTTTCTGTTTCTCAGGAGGGCAAAGTAAGCAACAAGCAAGCTCGTCAAGTTTTTCCTAAGTAGAAGATGGAGAGAATGGTTCCGTCTCCTTACAATTTTTTCCTGACACAACAACAACGACTTTTGCAGGTACGGGTATAGGCAACATTCCTTGGCTTCCTAATAATAGTTTTACCATAAGAGAGAGAGTTCTTGGCATGATAAGTGTTGTTTTGTCATCTGTAATTGTTCTATCTGAAAAGGTATGTCATCTGTAATAAGTCTATCTGAAAGGTCTCTTTCCCGATTTTTCCTTTTTTTCCCAATATTTTTCTTTGACGAAATAGACTTTGGGCAAGTCTATAGAGTACACGATCCAAATAGTTAGATTAAAACTGTTTAAAGTGGAGAAGAAATTACAAATTAAAAAAGCTTTAGGAAAAAGGATTTAGAAACAGGGAATCATTCTTTCCATCTTCTACTTACACATTTACACGAAAGAAGGGATACGGAGGAAAAAATTGATGAGCTTGCTTGTTTCTTACTTTGCTTTCCAAAGAAACAGAAAATTCGTGAGCTCTGCTATCCCCTAGATCCACTGATCAGTCCATTCCGGACACATGGTGGTCCGGTTGATGCACCCATTTGGACACACAATTCGATACTGTAATTTGATAGCTCGTTATTAGTCGTTATGTCGTTATTAGTCGTTATGTCGTTCCACGGTTTACAGGAACCCGGCTTACAGTCAAGGCAAGAGTAGTGTGACCGATTGAAATATATTGTGCGAATAGCGATCGTATAATAATCAAATCTTGATTTTCAAGAATCAAATAATAATAATTTTTTCATACAACTAACCGCCCATACGCAGTGTAAGTTGGACAATAGTTCAGCGGATGTGTGTGCTTGAGGAAGACAAAACAAGGTATTCCATGTATTTAGCAGTACAAGGGCCTTACACCACATGTCACATCATTATTCGAATAATAATCCATTAATGATTTGGAAAAATCAAATATTTTAGGATTATACTGGTCAAACTACTCTTGCTTTGACTATAAGTATCAACATAAAGAATACTTAAACTATGAGCATTGGCACTTGCGTGGACTTTAACATCGATGAAAAATGTTATCTATAAGTGGATCGTTTTAAATTCTAGGCAGCTATGTCACCAGAGACTGTAATATGGATGAAAAGATTTAGGCACGTATACAAGCTGCATCATGTGCTGTAGGTAGGCTAAGGAACAGAATATTTGATGGTCGGGACCTTACAACAGAGACAAAGCTTAAAGTGCAGAAGCAGTGTGTGATTCCTTTGTTGATGTATGGCAGCGAAACTTGGACACTGTACCGAAAACAAGTTAGACAGCTTAGAACCATTCAGCAATGTCACCTGCGATTTATCTTGAAGATCGAATGGGACTACTTTGTCACAAACCATGAAGTCCTACGCCTCGCAAAGGCAAATGATATAGAATTTTTTCTTCGCAAGAACAAATTGCGTTTGTTGGGTCATGTTTTGCGTATACCAGAGACAAGAGCAGTCAAGGCTCTTCTTTATGCTGAGCTTGCAGAAGGGAAGAGAAAAGTAGGATGTCCTATGCTCAGATTCAAAGATACCATCACAGATATTCTCAAAAGAGATGAAGTTCTATATTCTTGGACACTAAGTGCAGACAATCGACCTGAATGACGCAAGTTGACTTTTGAAGTGTGTAATGGAACAGATAAGAAGGGGAAAGAGAATAACGAACTGATGAGGGAGAAGAGACACCAGAGAAAATAGACAAGAGCTATGATAGTCTTCTCTAACTTTTTTATCTTAGACTTAATCACTCTCTTTTTGCTTCTTTTATGTGACGTAATAGGCTAGCCTCCCAATGTTGTGGTTGCTGTGTAATTGAATTGTTTTCACTTCTTCTTGTGTATGAGACACGTTTGGTTGTCTTTTTGATCTGCTCTGCCTGATCGCTACGTTACATTTTATAATCGTTTCGGGTCGTAAGCGTATGTAAATTACATGATGTTAGATTGCGTCGTGTGACTGGTTAATCAGACAGAAGTAAACAAACGTCCTGATTGGATCAAAACAAAACCTGTCCTTGTTTGTCAACTTTAGTTTGAAGAATTGGCATGGTCTTTCATGCCATCGTCTCCCATGCTCTCGCTATTTCCAATCCACATCGACTGAAAATTCATGAAATCAGCAAGATGGGGCTAATTTGCAGCAAAGTTCTTATTTCATACGATTTTAAGTGGAAAACTTACGTCGTTATTGCAATTAACGTCGAAAATATTAAATTCTTCTGATGTCAGCAAGTATAAAATCACATATCAAATGAAAGCTCTCATTACGATCAATGGAATGATACATGTGAAGGTAATGCGGACAGAAACAAATAAATTATGGACGTTTAAAGCTCTATTTCAACAACAACTCTCAAAATATGGTGTTCTCGTTGCCACGTGATCAAATATGCAACAATAAGGTATTAAAATTATCACTGCCAACTAAATTCGATTGGAAGATGCAAATGTTTGATCGTAACATCAAGTGTCGTTTCATTACAATTCAACAAAGCTTGGTAGAGAGGTACCCAAAAGTTAATATAAAAGCTCTGTCAGAGGGGCTTATTAGAGAGGGGGCTTATTCACACAGGCAGATGACAAAGATATAAATGATAGCTTTATCGGTTCTTTTACCTTCTGTTTTGCGGATTAAAAATACAATTTTACGAGCAGATACGTACATTTGATATAGTATTATCGCAAACCATATCAGAATGAACATGCAAACATGTTTTAGCTTAGGAAGTTGAAATGATTGGTAACTTCTAGAATTTGATATGAGTTAGGGGGTTTAAAAGAAAGAGGGGTTATGTAGAATTTTGGCTCAGAGGGTAAAGGATTATTGGAGAATGGCTTAATAGAGAAGGGTTTTAATGTGAAGTAGGAATAAGACTAGGAAACATGCTAGTGTTATCTGGGAAAGTCTTTTGCTTTAGGCCGACTTAGAAACCCAATCACGTTCCAAATTTTTTCGGAAAGGTACTTACAATAGCCCACTTGCACCCAATCTCTTTCTCCTCGTTTCTGAAAGAACCTTTAGGGCCAACTTTTGATTACACTGGAGGAAGCAAATGCCTTAGATAGCGAATATTTGAAATACTTCAAAAATTTATGTTTCGATCACACTACTTAACTGATGGTCAGGATTATCTTATTTTTTTCACTGTAAGCATAAGTTTTGAGTAGAATGAATAAAATTTGTTAGGAGATTTGCTTGACTTAAAATATAATAAGTCGTCTGAAAACAATTCAAGGGAAAGGGCTCAATGGCGTGGCCAATCCTCTTCTGAATTGAAAGATTCACTAGTCTGCCAGATTGTTACCAGCATATAAGAAAGAATTTCATTCTGTTGACCGATGCATAGCTGTGTTACGTCGGCTTTGATTAATAACTGATTCTTACATTTCACCTGATACTCCAAACTAATTATCCTTATGCTTGGCTTTATTTCTTGTTTTATCATTATTGACGGAGCCATGCAGAAAAAGCTATAATTTACTAAAACTATGTTTTACTATATTTGGTGTCTGCCGGAACTATATTGGAAGGTCATGCTTGACTTTGCATGCATAAGCTCAGTTGGCATGTTGCATGATTTAGGTGATAACTGAATGGCCGGCAAAGACTCTGCTATTTCCTTTACCATCAGGTGGATAATTGTGATTGCTGATAACGAACTTTCATTTCAGATGAACTAATTCCTCCATTACAGACCTGCAGTCCTGCCCATGTCATGTACTTTTGGCCGACGTTAAAGTCTTCACATCCGATAACCACTGATGGATGGTGATAAATTCCATTAAGGTATGCATCATAGCATCGATTGAACCACCAACCACCATGGCACTTTGCTGCACAGCTTTTTGTAGTACCATCTGTGTTGGGCATATCAAATGTTGAGAAAGCCATACCATTAAGATTCGCTGTGGGTCCTCCCCATCCGGTAGGTGTCATTGAGTTTGGTAACGTACTTCTTGCATCATAATTACCAATTGTAAGTCGATACTGAGAAGCCTCATTATCGACAATGAATAATCTATATTCTGCGTATCTAATGGTTGCACTGTCTTCATGAAGCCTCAGTTCAATGCGCAGAATTGCATTGCGCTTTCTCGAAGTAATTTCGTGTACATTTTCTAAACCAAGCCAAAAGTTACCTGTAAGACTCCCGAAACCACGCTTGTATTCATTCCATGTCCTATCAAAACTGGTACTGTTGTTATTTCTTCTCTGGATTACGATCCATGAATGATTGTCAGTCGTCAGATCACAGAAGACGGGGAAGTTGATTGCTGAAAGTGCATAAGGCTTTATGATGTAAACTCCACTAGCCAGGAGTCCTGATTCTCGGATATTGTAACAACTATCCCAAACTAAATCAAAAGAAATTAAAATCATATGTGAATGCACTCATTTCGCAAAGCAATTCTTTGTAAGAAGCTCAATAGAGGATTGCGCTAAAGATGGCGGCGAGGAATTTTTTGCCGAGATGCACTGCGTTCGAATTACAAATCTTTAACGATTCTATAGGAATTCGATTAAAGAGCGCACTGCATCTCGGTAAAAAATTCCTCGCCGCCATCTTTAGCGCAATCGTCTATTCTCAGATCAGACAAAAATGAGGAAACCAGAGCACTGAAAAAAGTAAAGTTCCTAGAGATGCTTATAGAAACAATGTTATCAACTGTTTTCCTTAAAAACTTGCAAAAGGTTTGGAAACTGTACCCAGGTTTTAAAGCTCTCGAATCATTGGAGGTCTACAAATTTCCTCAATCACAAGTATGCCATTGTACCACTGTGCTCTACAACAACACTCATTTCATTCTTATAGGCACACTAAATGCACAAAGTTGGTCTTTGCACTTCTTGAATATTTGTCAATAAAATTAGGTGAGGAAGATTAATGGCAAAGAAATTCTACATTTTCTCAAATCAGATTGAATAAAAAATCGACCACACATGATTGGATAGGAAAGTTTCAGCTTGTTAGTATATCCTCAAACTTTGCTGCTCCATTTACTCCACCTAAACTTGATTGTAAAAATCTTTGTAATGCAGCCCTAAAACTTAAAGCGTAAATCTTTTATTGAGCTCATACCCTTCTTTTCAATGCAATGTAGTCCAAACTGATGCTCCTCACAGCTATGACATTGATACCCTGGGCAGTCACAAGTATCTGTGCACAAGACGTTTCTCTCACATGGCTTTGTGGCTTGACAATGATTTCCAAGCTACAAAGATATTGTTTGAGAAAAGATAACACTGGAAAGATTTGCTCGCTACAAATAATCTGCAAAGCAAAGATGCTAAAACTATATTATGCTAAGGCTAGACTAGCTCCACTAGTCCCTCAATTTCGCTGTTGTTGTTGTTGCTGATGGCCAGCTCAATGAGGGAGTAGTTGGAATAACAACGGAATTTTGGAGTGGAAAAATCTTCTCCTAGCCTGGTGATTGGAGCATTTCAGTTAAATCAATAGCAAATTACCTTGTAGCAAATCGATTTTTCCTCTCTTTACTTATTTTTTACTCGAGAACCTCCCTTTGAAAATGATACCTGTTTGGTCTGAGTTTTTCAAGAAAAGCCAATGGCGGCATCTCGAGGCAGCTCTCTTCGTCACAACTCTATAGAATAGAAGCAGTTGAAGCTATGGGAATTACGTCAGCCATTTGTCATAAAAAGAGCAATGGGAAGTAGCAATTTTTTGTACCCTAGCAGGACATGGTGAAATGTTATGCTTTTGCAATATTCCAGAAGCATTTTCGAGCATATCCAACTCTTTTGCCGGTTGCTACAGTATCAGCCTATCATTTTAGGTCCAGTTCAGGTTATCTTAAATTCATTACAATAATTAAACTTAAAGCAGGCTACTTGGTAAGTGAGTAATAGCTCTTTGCCATTTTGTTGGGCTTTTTTACAGTTGCTTACGCTTGATGGCTTGAGTGGTTTTTGAGTTGATGAATGCACTTGCCTAGCCTACTAAAAAATTTGATAGTCTTTTTAAAGACGATTTGAATAAAGCGCCGGCCAAGCGATTCAACAAAGTTGAGTGAACAAAGTTGAGTGAAATGTTGAGTGAACAGTTTAGTCGTTTGGCCACCTTGTTGAGCAATGTTGAGCGATGTTGAGCGTTGTTGAGCAAAGTTAATTTGATCTTGGTCAAAAATGTTGAGTGAAAATGATTAAATTTCTATTGTTCTGATGTGTTGTTGAGCGAAGTTGAGTCGTTTGGCCAGGCACTGAACAAAGTTGAGTGCGCACGCGCAGAAACGCTTGAACTTTGCCAACAAAAGCACTAACACTGAGCTTCCCAATATTCTGAACTGCGTTTGGAACCAAAGCATATGCGAAGCATGGATTCTGCCCAGAAAAGAAAAAGTCGTTGTGACGATGAAAATGTTTGGGTCGTAGAAGAGGATTATTTGGAGGATTTTGACCCTTGCAATTCGATTTGAAGTGGATAAGAAAGATGGCCTAGTAGTCCGTGTGTCAGTGAAGACGATATTTTTCTCTGTATGCTTTTAAACGTTAGCCTTAGGCCCAAAAACAAAGTGGCAGACTTTTATTTTGATTTGCAAACTGAGTTCCAGACCCCCAACTTGGTTCCAAGCTCCAACCGCGTTCGCACTTCGAGATGTTGAGTCAAATGTTGAGTGAAAAATTCAGTCGTTTGGCCACCCCCTACTTGAGTCTGGTACCCAGGGTAACCAAAAATATTCTTATGGGAAAAAGGATATTCCTACCTTTCTATGAGGAATTCGATTTGCGTGGAAAGTTGAATTCCATGAAAATTTCATGAGTTTATGAGGAAAATTTATTCCAAATGCTTAGGTACCTAGAACTATAAACTTTCTCTGGAAACTTTTAACTACGTTGCCTATTCCCAGCCCGAAATAAACGTGCTCCTCACAGTGGTGGCGCCAGGAGAGGGCTAGGGTGGCTACATCGCTCTATCAAAAGCGCCTAGCCCCCTTGTCGGAGGAAATTTGGCAAAATGAAGTACGAAAACTGCATTTCTAAACAATTTCATCCCCCTTTTCGGCAGCTCCAGCCATTTGTCGGAAGATTTCCGGTGCCATCACTTGCTCCTCTTGATTTAAAGATCTGAAGTGGATTTAAATCAATCGTCTGTTTTCTGACGACTTTTTGAGAGAAATTAAGGCATGCCATTTTTCTCAAAATCCTTAATTCCAGCAATATACCATACCAAAAAATTGCAAAAAATACTCATGATGTAGGACAGTCTTTTAGCTACAGAAGAACGTTTGAAGCATTTCCACCAGTCTCTTACTTTTTCTTCAATAATAGATTGCGTCGGATCACGTTTTGGTATGTAGATAATTTGGAACAACGCTTCAGAAAACCATGGTGGTTTTGCTAAACAATACCGTACTGTATAAACTTCTATGATAAAGCATTATCATCTAATGCTTTATCGTGTTTACTTCATGGCAGTAGGCAAGTTCTAAACATTACGAATTCCTTCGGATATCAAAGTTTGATATTTTGAAATAATAATTCTGCTTACCAGTGGGTAATTGAAGTCAGTTGAAATGAATTGCCATCCTTTTCTGCTCTGGAACGAAAGTTTTTCTCCAAATTTCTCAGACACTTCACTATTGATTTCGCAAACGTCAGCACCATCTCCTTTATGATTGATTGACCTGCAGTTTTCATTGGAAAGACACTCTTGCTGGCATTCTTTCAGATCTACAGATTGCAATCTATCAATGACAGAGCCAACAAGTACTGAATTACGTTTAGTGATACTAAAATTAGCAACAAACTTGCAAGGGAGTCTCATGATGAGACCTTCTCCTGTGGCAACAAGGGTCAGTAGCAACAATGAGCATCTAAAATGAAAGCACAGTCAGTAAGTTAGTCACACTCACACTATCACTTCTTGTATCATTCAATCGAGTCACAAAATGAGAAAGAAAGAGACAGAAAATCAGTATTCCTCCCAAGGGAGACCTCCTCATTGCGCAGCGTTTGGCTGCATCAAAATTACCGTGATTGATACATCAATAAATGTTTGAGTTACTTGTTTTTTTTCAAAGGGATACTTTCAAGGAGGATAGTAAGACGCTCGGCTGCTTTTAAATCTTTGCTTGATGGAAGCCTTGAATGGCAAAGGGTCAATCCTAATGATAAGATCAGATTTTATAAGTGATTTTGACACTGTAGTAAATTTGAATTGGCCTCCGGGTAGCATAGGTTCCAAATCTTTAAATCTATCAAAAAGGCGGGTGTAGAATTCAGTGACCTGTTTCTTTTAAATGAATGATTTAAAAGAAACTTTTAGCAATTTTTCTATGATTCTACCATTGGAATTTTCAGATATCATGAATATGTATCTAAATTACAGCCATTTTTATATTTCAGCTGATTTTATGATGTGACGTCATCAAATTTCTAAATCACAAACCAGAAGAGTGAAACAGTTTTGCTTGATACCATATTGTAGGCATTCATAGACTATTGTTTTCTTGAAATTATTTAATCTTTCATCAAGAGGTTTAGAAATTACGACAGTTTCAAGTTTTTTTCGAAAATTTTCTTGATTTCTGAAAAAAGAAGAAAAACACTGTAATTCTGAAAATATTGAAGATTTCAGAAAATTCCAGCGGCAGATCTACCTTAAAAGATATCAAGTTTCTTTGAAGCCGTTCAGTTCAAAGAAATGGGTCATAGAATTTTACACCCAGCTTTTTAAAGATTTGAAACCTATGCTCCTCTGGGTGAGTCAAAAAAGGGTGAGATGCTTGTTAATCTTTGTTGATGCAAATTACTTTCCAGATTCATTTTTTTGAAACGTCATTGCGTCGAAAAAAGGCTGTCTTGGGTGTAAAAACTATTTGGTGGAAAGTAGTTCTTTCTTTCTACAATTATGACTTATTTTAGTAAACTTGTTTCGCACGATTCCTAAAAAAATGCGTCAGTCAGATGTATTTTCATGCATGTGCGCACTTCTAAACCATGATAAACATACTGTTTCTCTGCAAGAAAGCTTGAAGCACGGCATGCTTTGTGCTTGGGGCACAAAAGGAAGAACTACTGCTGTTGTCCTTTGCCAATAAATTTCGGTCATTTACACTTAGATGTGTACGCAGACTGGGAATGACCGGGGAATGACAAAGTTCTTTGCAAGGTATTTGTCCTTAGAACTTATCCTTGATCTTATGCTTGAAGCTGTATCCTTGATACCTTGCAAAGAACTTGCAAGGACAAATGATACCTTGATACCTTGATACCTTGATACCTTGATACCTTGCAAGGACAAATATCTTGCAAAGAACTTTGTCATTCCCCGGTCATTCCCAGTCTGCGTACACATCTAAGTATAAATGACCGAAATTGATTGGCAAAGGACATGTAGGAATCAAAGAATTCAAAGACATGAATTGGCTCCCCACAAAAGAGAGATTTGAACATACTGCTACAAATGTTTTCAAGTTTTTAGGTAATTCAGCCCCTCCCTATATGTCGGAGATTTTCTCGCCAGTTGGCCAGGGCCGCATCACTCGAAGATCTAAAACAAATTAAATCTACCGTTTCGAAAGACTAACACGGAGCAAAATGGTCTCTCCTATATAGGACCCAAAATTTGGAACAGTCTACAGTCGGGCCTAAAATCTTCAAATAATGTCAACAGCTTCAAGCATAAGATCAAGGATGAATTCTTTAACGATCTTCAGAATCGAGAAAATTGCCCTCATGTATATCATTAAATTTCTAAAAGCTTCACAGAAATTACCCATCAACAAATCTAAAATGCAGCATTGCTTTTAACTTTACATCAAACATTCCTATTTTTCTTTGACACCTCTGGGCGGACTATTATGGAAACAAGGTTGTATTGACCTTTTAATGCCATCCCTGCCATTTTTAAACTGGGGGTGTTTTTGATCTATATTTTACATCTAAAATTTGTATTATAGTGTACACTTGTAATTAGATTCTTTTTCTTTTCCTTTGAATTTTCTATGACCTTTTGTCCTTTTTTATCATTTTAATGGCAACTTTTTACTTACTTACTTACTTACTTACTTACTTACTTACTCACTTACTTACTTACTTACTTACTTGCTTAGACCTAATTACTTAATAGGATGAAGAAAATTGAACCGAGAAGAATTGAAAAGTCCAAGATGTATCAGTATGATGAACTGCTGCACAAGCGATGTTCGACTCTTTCTCAAAGTCATTATCACGTTTTCAACACAGCGAGTTTTCGTTTCCTTTCTAATGTGAAATTGTTCTCAAAATTTCCTCAATGTTCTTACAACTATAAGGGCTTAAGTCTTGTCTTAATTCCGACATCTGAAACAGTTATGAAACTTCGTAATGAATTATTGTGATAGATTTTCAATTTTTGTTTGTTAACCGTTATCCTTTGTTAACCATTGTGAATTGAACAATCCTCCTTTGTAAAATAACAATAAGCAATTGTATTTGAACAATGAGTCTATTGGATGTATGTCCAGGAAGTGAAATCAATAGAGTTCCCTCGGGGGTTGGCTGTGGCCCTGGGTGCTCAGTCAAAAATCGCAATCCTGCCCTTTTGCCCTATGTGAAAACAATAGATTCTAAAAGTTCTTCCTCCTATTGAATTTGCAATAGGGCACTTCTTCCTATATGTGAGAACAATAAATTTTCCTCCCATACAATTTGAAAACAATGAATTGTAAAATTTTTCCGGCAATTGAATTTACGCCCACACACATCTCCTGGGGTGGATTCAGTTAATGTCCGTAACCCCCTCCCCTATGGAAGAGAAAATCCAGAGATATGCAAAAATCCCCCAAAATCAGGGGTATGCAGAGGATTTTGCCAAAACTTTAACACATTTTCAGGAGTGAAATGCCCCATAGGTAAAGCCCCCAAAAATCCGGACATTCCTGTACTTTTAGAGGCAAAATCCGGATCTTCCCACTACAACTTAGGAACCAATGGGGCTGGAAGATGCTTTTATCGATGATAAACATTTTTCATAACCCCTCCATTTCCTCATTCAGATTTTCAAATGCCCCTGATTATCAGCTCTCATCTTTGGTGGCCCCTCTCTGTATCTAATTCGATGCCACACTCCCAAGCAACAAATCATATTTTCTGATGGCAAGTGGCCCAAAAGGACATAGAAAAGCTTTCAAGAGAAGAAAGTGGCATGGCACTTGGAGATTTTATGAAAAATTGACAGTTTGAGGAAAAACGCAAGGCTTAACAAAGATCATAGATGGATAACGTTTGCGTTTCAGATAGCTGAGATCAGATTTGTTTAGTTTTCATGGCCCCTTATTTTACACTCAAGGTTTTCAGTGGCCCCCTTTTTCACTGCCCTAAATTTTTGGTCGCCCGTCTGAATATCTATCAGCCCCTACCAAGTAATGACTGGTCCCTTATCAAGAAAAATCCGGGGCCTTCGACCTTGATGAGTTGTTTTTCCATAGGGGGTACGGAAAAACAACCGCTAACAACGTTCCATTGAAAATCGATACGATTTCCTCGTGAGACTATTCCTCGCACCGGCCAAATTATTTGCTCTACGTCAGAAATTGAGGAACGGAAAAGTATCGAAAGATATTGCAAAATCTTGCAAAATGAGAAGCTGCAAAAATATTGAACAATATTGCAAAATTATCAAACTGATGGCCCAAATGTAGCAAAACTCATTTGGCTCCGTCGGAAAATCAAATAACATGGATAAGAATGACTGTTTTTCAGTTCTTCATATTTTCCGGCTTGAACATGCAATTTTACGGATCAAATGTGTAAATTCGGCACAGAGTCTATACCAAACGACATCAAACTAATCAAAATACAACGATGTATTAGCTAAACAAATTGAAAATCTTTGGTAATTTCTTGAATTTGATATAAGTGGGGGGGGCTTAATAGAGAAGGGGGTTGTCTGAAATTTTGCCTCAGAGGTGGCTTATTAGGGAGGGGGCTTAATAGAGAGGACAGAACTTCTATCTTCAGAAACTGATCTCAAGATACGTTTTCTTAGAGCTCCGAAGGGTCAAACCTGTTTTCCTAATGAGGCTTAACTGTGGAACTGTCTAGAAAGAGAAGCTGAATTGTCACCATCTGCAAAACATTCAAGGAGGAAATATCGACAAACAGTGCAGGGGTGCAATGGCCCTGCATTCTATAATCACTCCTTCATTTCCTCCCTTCACAGAAAATTGTTCATCTCTTGGTTGATTACTGTGTAAATAGAGGGGGTGACAGGGTAGTGGTACCATGATACCAGAGGGGTGGTACCTGGTACAATATTGTGCAAATGGGGTGGAATCTGGTACCAAAGGTAGGGGCACCGGTACTAAGCTTATATGAGTAGGTATCAATAAAAATTTCGTCCATGCATGTTTCTGGAATTCCCAGAACAAATTTTAGCCTTTAACAGTGCAGACAGTGACACAGATGCCACACTGACGTGGTCAGGAGTGATTTGGCCTTGCATTTTTTGTCTCATGAGGAATTGACGCAG
Organism: Aurelia sp. 4 Dawson et al 2005; assembly: GCA_964019985.1. Lineage (NCBI taxonomy): Eukaryota > Metazoa > Cnidaria > Scyphozoa > Semaeostomeae > Ulmaridae > Aurelia > Aurelia sp. 4 Dawson et al 2005. The sequence continues at coordinate 6,486,232 of OZ026493.1, read as the reverse complement.
ACCTCCTTTCAGAATTCGTCATATTCATGATTAAATATCAATAATCAGTTATTAGCTCTTCCCCCCAAAATTGGTGGTACCAATACCTTTAATTTGGGTGAAACCTGGCACCTTATGAGTTGGTACCGGTACCAAAGACTCTCCCTGTCACCCCCTCTAAATATACATGGATACAATGAAAATTGAACTAACCTCCTACTTGCAATCAACAAATTCCTCTTGCTTTCTTGAATTTATCTCCATTTCTCCCAGGTTTTGATCTGCTCCCTGTTTTACTCTCTACTTTCAAGTAATGACACATTCACGGGAAGACTTTCATCCTTAAGCTTTTAACTTTCAAAAGAAATTTCTCTCTTTGGAATTCTCAAAATTTGCATTGGGAGGCATGCCAATCAAAGATTTCTGAACTTTTCTTTCATAATTCAATCCTTTTTCCTACTACGCAGTACCTTTTGTTCAAATTCAAAACTTTTTCCTCTGTGACACAGATATTTCTCGATTTCATATCTATTTGCGTCATAGGAGTGACCCGAAACCTTTTGTCTTCAAATTGTTTCTTCTTTCAGCACTGTAAACAGCATAAGTAAGAAACTGCATCTCTCCCACGGAAAAGAACCTTCCCAGCTTTTGTTCCGAAGTCTAAAGTAGATACGAATGGTTTTATTTTCTTTGTCTACAATATGGGGGCTGGGGTACATCTATTTTTATCCAAGGTTCAACTCGCAAGGGAATGATCCTTGTACATATCCTCATCCCGAAAAAACTAAAAGAGAGGCCAGGCCAGTGGCGTAACGCACGGTGTGCACCTTTAAAGGCTCTTATTCAACCAGTATACCTTGCACGTGTCGCATCTTGAGTGGCCTTTGTTTTCGCCATTTTCATGGACCATGAAAATTGCGACAACAAAGGCCAACCAAGAGATGGCACCAACAAAGCATGTTGGTTGAATGAGAGCCTTTAACCTTTAAGCACAAAACTGAGGGCCCCGAACATTTGTGACCCGAAGGGGTGCCCCAAGTAATTTGGCAAAAACAACGGGTATTTGGATGGAAGGGGATGAAAGGACATGTTTCAGCATTCACAACATTATTAATATGAGAGTAAGACTCAGGGGTGGCGCCAGGGGAGGGCTAGGGGGACTACAGCCCCCCCCCGTCGGAGGAAATTTTGGGCTCTCTTTGGAGAAATTTGGCAAAATATCGCACGACAACACCCTTTTCAGCCATCTTAGCCCCAATGTCGGAAGCTTCAGCCCCTCTGTCGGAAAATCTCTGGAGCCACCCCTGGTAAGACTGGATATGATTTGCGAGTAAGCACATAATAATGATGTAAAGTGACTGTCTCAATTCACTTGATTGTCACCTCAGAAAAGAAAGCGGAAAGAAATGATGCAAAAATCCTGAATAAGGGTTTCAAATTGGAAGTATCAGCAAATGAAGAAAATTATTTCATTTCATGTGACAAAGATCATTAAAATTTGCATGGAACATAGTTAAGTATGAGGACCCCTAACCATTATTTTCACTAAGGGCCCCACACTCCTCCGTTACGCCACTGGGCCAGGCTTACTTAGATCGCTTTCTTTTTCCGACTAAGCTCCAGAGGAGGCATAAAGGAAGGTTTTAACGGGGGTCTTGAATGAGAGGGAAAGCTAATTCTGAGCGAAATGGCATTGAAAACGTCTCAAAATCCCATGCTTTATGTCCTCTACCGCTCTGGATTATATACCTCAAACTACAAAGAAACCATCATTCCTTTGAAATGATCAACAGCTTTGTTTGAGATTGCAAAGAGGCTTATAGAAAACTTTTCAGCATTGAAATTTTGAAAGAAGGCTTTGAAAAAAGGTGAATGCATTCCGTTCATCTGACGCAGACCAAGGTAATGAATTCCTGGAAATGAGAAATCTGAGCGAGAACGATATGGACGTGTTCTATCACAGAGAACTTCAAGGGGGATGCAGTGAGAGGGCAAGTTTTTCTGTGAGGCATTGGGCTAAAAAGAGACAGAAGCTCATGTGTTCTCACAATTTCATTAGATTAGTACGGCTTCTTTTTCCAGCCAAAACAAGCGGTTGGAGGTTTAAGAGGTTCTGTTCCATACCAAGGTGAGCCTCAAGGGGGCTAGAATTAGCAACTTCTCTTAAGACATTACTTAGTACGACGGCGGGCCAGCGCGGCGCCGCAGGCGCCGCGAGGCAAGCCTAGTTTCAAAGAAAGTTGGAAATAATGTGAATATGATTTCGTGTATTAAGTAGCTACTAGGGTTAACGCACTGCGCCTGCAGTGCTGCGCTGGCCCGCCGCCTTACCAGTTAATTGCTTAAGGTAGAATTTTCTGCGCCTGTTGGCATGTGCAGCTGTTAATCATTTTATATGGGCAAACTATTGTCATAATTGTTTCGTCAAGGTTCGCTCCACAAAGTGGCCGTTCATATATATGGTCGAGAATCTTTCAATTTCCACTCTAGAGGCTCTTCAATGCTCTTTTCACCACTCGCTACTATTTAGTTGCATCCTTATTCTTTCTCAGGTCCCCCTCTCTTTAACCCAATCTCACTTGTACACCCTATCTCATTACCAAGTTTGATGATCATAGCTACTTTTTCAGGAAAGAAGTAGAGGAGAGTGGAATCCACCTTTCTTCAGGTAATGACCGCCTCAAAACACCCAAGTGAGATAGGGTAAAGATAGGGTGTACATGAGACAGAGTACGTGTACAACTAAAGAGTAGGGAGTGGTGAAAAGAGCAGTGCAGAACCTCAAGGGTAGAAATTAAAAGATTGTCGACCATAAATATGCATGTATATGAACTGCCACTTTGTAGAGCTAACCTTGACAAAACCATTACGACAATAGTTTGCTCACATAAAGTGATTAACAGATACAAATACCAATATGCGCAGAAAATTCCACCCTAAGCAATTACCTGGTACGACGGCGAGCCAGCACGGCGCCACAGGCGCCGCGCGGCAAGCGTAGTTGTTTCTAAGGGCAATCAAGATTCTTTGGTTGTGGCCTTGAGCGAGTCATCCCGTTTGTTGCTGGAATCATATGATCAACTCTTGTGACACTTTGCAAAGTAAGCATTTGGAAATGATGACCCTGTGTTCCTAGGGTCAAAGGCCTGACTTTTATTGTATGCCATTTTAGCCGAAGCAGAGAAACTCGGCCTATGAGAGTGAGTTTTAAAAAGCATCGAAAATCATTTCCAAGAGTAATCACTTTGTAACTTTAGTTAAATCTTCACTATGAATTGAGCAAAGAATTTACATGTTGCAATCGGAAAATTTATAAGAAGAAGACTTAGCTACAAAACCACAAGGGAAGACTCTGAATCAGCTAACATTATACCAATTATTTGCAAACTTTTTACTCCCTCGGTATTTGGGAAAAGCCACAGCAAAATTTGTTTGCAGCGAGATTTTAACGCTGCTATCACAGTTCTATGGCTGTCGTCAAGATAGGAATCAAATGTTTTAGCCGATTTTTGCTCGTAGCCCATGGCCGGAAACCTTCAAAGTCTCATTTTCACGGACCAATCAGACTGTGAATCAGCGAGGAAGACAGAAGAAAAGTGTGAAAATTTTTCTCAACTTCACCTACCTTCATAAAACGCAACCAAGAAAAAAACTGCTAGAAATTTCCCGAATTTTTTGGAGATATCTACTCACCAGATGTTTGGGTATCCAGGTTCGGATGCCGGTTTAAATACCTCACAGTTTGGTGGAGATATAGCGCTTTCTACATCGGTCGAGGCTTGCCAAGCCTTGTTTACACCATTTCAAGTCAGGTGATAAAGCCTATTGATAAAACCTCCTTTCAATCTCATTACTAATTTCGAACCATGAAAACTTATGCCATGAATGCAAAGAGTAGTATAATACAGAAATTTCTCAAGAGTATTGCCATATGACTTGAATTGTGTGAACTAACCGAAGCGAATTTCTTTAGTTCATATCGAATGAGCATTGAATCTTGAACCAAAGAAACTGCGGTGTAAGGACAATAGCATGAACAATTGGAAATGTAATCATTTGCCGTTCTGGGATCGTTCTTAAAACAATCACTATTGTTATTGCCATTGTTTCTAACCCAGAATTTCTATTGCTTAAGGTTGAGTGCCTCATCGGTTTTGGAAACGCCATAACTCCCAGAAACCATGAGATATTTAAACCGGCATCCAAATCTGGATACCCAAACATCTGGCGAGTAGATTCCTTCACAAAAATTCGGGAAATTTCCAGCAGTTTTTTGTCCTGGTTGCGTTTTATGAGGGTAGGTAAAGTTGAGAAAAATTTTCACACATTTCTTCTGTCCTGCTCGCTTATTCGCCGTCTGATTGGTCCGTGAAAATGAGGATTTGAAGGTTTCCGGCCATGGGCCACGAACAAAAATCGGCTAAAACATTTGATTCCTATCTTGCTGTCATCAGCATTCACAAAGAAAGTTTGAAGGTTAAGGCCTATCGTTGAATTGATTGCTAGAATTTGGGTACAAAACCCCTCCTCACATTACCCCAAGAAAATGTACGAAGAAAAGTATCGGACCACAGGCGAGCCATTATCGTCAGCTATTTTTCATCGTTTTTCTGAAATTTTTGGAGAAAAGCAATAGGCGTGGAGCTGCGTGCGGGAAAGTGTCACAAACAGGAATGTGCGTAACAAAACTCTTCACCCCTTATATATTTAGATTCATCTTAATTTGTATTTTGAATTATCCTCAAATTTCGTGTTTTAGATTAATTAGCCTCCTATAGCTTTTTTGTACCGGGTGAATCAAAGAAATATTTACGTGTTTGGAGGGTTGTGAAATGAAAAATATGTGGCCAGTAGTCGAAAGTAAAATTTTAATAAAAGCACTTGCAAAATCTATTGTAGCGAATGATTAACTGGAAGGATTTGGTGCTTTATAGAATGAGATGAAAATGTTAAAGAAACTGAGAGTCTTGAATCTTATTTTCTCTTCTGTTGTAAATTTGCGCATACCATCTCTGAACCATTTGTGTGGGACAAGCTTAGCGAGCTCAAGAGGTGAGATCGAGATCGCGGTCGGAAATCCCGTGGGGGGGGGGGGCTCCCATACTTGACTTGACGGGATGTGCCGGTCAACAAAGTTGTCCTTTTACAGTAAAAATCATGTGACAGGGTGTCTTTCTCAAACTAACTTTTTGCAAGAGGGCATTGAATTTAAAAAGATTAGTATGCGACAGGGTATCCTGTCGAAGAAAATTTTTTAAAGGTCTCTTGAAACAACGGATTATGTGCGCTTTTTGCAAAACTTTAATCTATCAGTCAAAGGCTAACTTGGGTGAGAAAATTTTGCTGGAAATATCATTCATCTTATTGAACCAGAATTAGGAAAATGCTTGAAAGGGTTTGTTTGGGAACCAATTCGCTTTTCATTCTGGTCTATGATTTACTTGCTATTGAAATTGAAATTCATTTATTAAAGTGACAATGACATTTGATATGAATTTCAATGATATATAAATCATGGACCAGAATGGGATGTGGAATTCTTGATTGCCATACAAACCCCGTACGGGCATTTTCAAATTGTTTGCTCTTAAGGATGTGTGATTCTACCAAAAATGTTTCTCATCCGTAGTTTTTATTCTACAGCCCACCAAAAGTGTGAACTTGCTTTTGACTCACTCGGTATATTTAGGCCTACCTGAAGTAAATTGATAATGAAAATAGAATCAAAAACAGTTAAAAGACGTTTCGATCATAAAATCTTCGTAAATTTTTACATCTCAAGGACAGCCAAGTATTTATAAGGTAAAAATCATCGATTAAAATTTACATGAAATTACAACAAAAATTCCCCGACATCCCACTTACAATACAAGCAAACATATGCAAACCTTTTCATGGCTAAACTCGAAAACGATTCTCAACAACACAACTTTACAAATCAACCCCTCTGTGGCTAAGGTTTGTAGATGACATTTTCATGATTTGGCAACACAGAAAAAAACAAAGGAGTTACATAATTTACCAATAATATACACCCAACAAGCAAGTTTGAAATCACATTTTCAAAAAGCAACATAAAGTTCCTGGATACTAATATAACATTTACGAAATAGGCCAATTAGTAAATACACTATACAAACAGCGAACTTACACATTTCAACCCTGAACACACAAAAACAAGCATAATCTTTTCACAAACCTTACGGTTATCGTCGAGTCATACTCGTAGAGTA